>CANTUQ010000034.1:3490000-5890000 GCA_947683425.1 Excoecaria cochinchinensis
ATTTTTAGGGTTTATGAGCTTGAAGAGCTTGAATGCATTTATGCTTGATTTGGTTGTTTGAATTTCTGAATTGAGTTGTATTTATGTTGTTTATATTGTATGGGATGTCTTCTGGAAGGTAAGAACAGGTTTGTATGGTTTTGAATCAAATTTGGGATTGATTTATGAGTTCTGGGAATTCTGGAAATGGGAAAATCGCGTTACTGTTGAATTTCCCCGTTTCCAGAATGTTTGTCGCGCGACTAGCCAAGAAGGGAGGCCAGTCACGAGACGCGACTTCTAGTCACGACTCGTGACCGGCCAGAGAGGCCAGTCACGAGTGGTGACTGCAAGTCACAACTCGTGACCAGCCAAGAGGAAGCCAGTCACGAGGCGTGACTCCCAGTCACAACTCGTGACCGGCCAGAGTAGGCAGTCACGGGTAGTGACTCCCAGTCACGACCCGTGACCAGCCCAAAGAATGAAGCCAGTCACGACTCGTGACCAGCAAAAGGAAAGGGGCAAGTCACGACCCGTGACTAGAAGAAGCCAGTCATGAGGCGTGGCTCCCAGTCACGACTCGTGACCAGCTTGTGTAGGAGGCCAGTCACGAGTTGTGATGCCAGTCACGACCCGTGACCAGCCAACCTCGTTGGTCACCCCGTTCGGCCTATTTTCTGAAATTTCCCGGTTTTAACTCAATAATGAATTCCGTAATTCTTCCAAATGGACTTATACTGCTGTATGATGCATGTCATACTTTTATATGCTTGATATGAGTGATACCATGATTCTTTAGATGAATTATATGTTATATTCTGAAATATGATTTAAATGACGCATAACCTGCTAGAGTCAAGCAAGTGGATAGTTAGGCATGCCTAATAGAGTCTTTTAGCTGCAGCCCTCAGTTCGTTTTGGACCCCGATCAGGTCCCCCGTTTGGTTCCTCGCGAACCCTTCAGTATTAGGATCTTGTTTAAGGTCCCCTCAGTAAAAATATTGTGTTTTGATAAAAATTAAATAGCTTTTGATTTGTACCTGTGAGGTACCCTCAGTATTCGATTCATACCCGTAAGGTACCTTCAGTACACTCGTTATCCACTACCTCGAGTCAGCAGGTGTTCGAGTGAATTGCTCTGTTCTGAATTGGCTATATAAATGTGATATCTGAATGAGTATAATGATGAGATATATGTTTGATTATTTTAGAATGGATATGAATCTGAAATGCAAAATGTATGGCTTTAAATTGTGAGCATGTTTATATGGATTATATTAAAGCTATTGCATTTTGCCATTGTGAATGTATTATGCCTTGACGACCATTGTGAATGGCCGTCCATTTTTGATGTTTGTTTCCCCACTAAGCGTTTATCGCTTAGCACGATGTTTTTACCCGTGCAGGTGCGGAAGCAGTTTTGCTTTGAGAGAGTCACCGCCATCAAGCCAACACAGAAGGTTTTAGTGTAGGGCTCAATTTTGTAATCTGTAATGATTCTTTTTGTATTGAACTCTCCTGTATCAGTTTTGTTATAGCTTTCGCTCTTGTATTCATATTTTGGTTATGTAATATCTTTTGTTTCAGCTAGTTGATCATAACATTATTGTATTGGTTTGTTATATTAATGTATGATCAGCTATTGCTTTCTTTTCCTTAAAGTTTTTAGTTATTTCATGTTTCTGTATGTATGATATGAATGAATGTATGATTTGCTTTGTATCTATTTGGTGACACCTTTACTCATACGGCGTCTCACTCCTTATCGGATGGGATTGCCTACGTATGGGTAGGGGGTGTTACAGTTTTTTGTATCAGAGCCCCGGTTTAGGCGTTTCTGGGTGTTGTTGTGTTGATTTGCTTAGATGAGTATGTGTCTAGATCTGTGTTGGCTGATGCGGTTGTTTTTTTTTTTTTTAGATGGCTTCTAATTCTGCTCGTGGATCACTTGAGGAGTCCGCTGAGAGTGTGAACCCTCAAGCAGTAGATCCATCAATTTCTGTGTCGGCTCAGCATGCTAGGGTCAAGCCCAAGGCCGCAGCCATGCCTTTTGAGGCTATGTTTAGATTGCATCAGGACATGGCTAGGATTTTGGAGAGAGTGATTGCTCCTAGAGCCCCTATGGAGAACTTGAGAAGGGCAGGTGTGGAAGATTTCTATGGTACAGGATTGGATGAGTCAGAGTTGGCTGAGAGATGGTTAGATAAAGTGAAGCGTGCTCTGAGAGAGATTCGGTGTCCTCCCGACCAGCAGGTAGAGTGTGCACTAGTTTTACTGCAAGGGTCCGCTTTTGAATGGTGGGAATTGGTTTGCAGGCATCCTCAGCTACCGGATCCGATCATTTGGGAGTTCTTTGAGGGTGAGTTCACAAAGAAGTATATTACTCATACTTATAGAGATGCTAGATGGGCGCAGTTTTTGAGTTTGAGACAGAGGGCCATGTCAGTTTCAGATTATGAGAAAGAGTTCAACCGGTTATCTCGCTATGCTCCGCGTGGGGTTATGACAGATGATTTCAGATGCAAGCATTTTGAGGCGGGATTGAATGAGTCTTTGAAGATTGCTTTGATTTCCTTGATGTGCATGCCTGGGGTTAGTTATTATCAGATTGTGGAGGCTACTGTGAGGGCTGAGAAATCTGAGACTGTGATGAGAGAGAGGGCTCAGAGGAGGAACCCTTCCTGTGGAGGATCTTCTTCATCCTCAGGTAAGAGATCGAGGAACCCACAGGATGAATCATCATCTGGCCCGGCTTACAGAGGTAGGAGGCAGGGTTCTGTAGCTGTGTCAGGTTCTGGTAGAGGTGGTAGATCTGAGACTGCATTAGTTTGTCCTCATTGCAGTAAGACTCATCGGGGTGAGTGTAGGTGGCTCTCCGGTGCGTGCTTCAGGTTTGGGAGCACTGAGCATCTTTTGGCTAGCTGTCCGAGATTGCATGAGGATTCAGGTTCCTAGAGAGAGGCCAGCAGGGTCGGTTCGAATGCTTCTCAGGCTACCCGTGGTAGAGGCCGTGGTAGAGGTCGAGGTGGTCGACCTAGAGAGGGTGCTGAATTAGAGACAGTGGATCGTGAGTTGCCAGTCGCAGCTAGAGCTTATGTTGTGCGAGCCAGAGAGGAGCAGGATGCACCTGATGTTATTGCTGGTAAGTTTCTACTCCATGACACTAAATTGTATGCTCTAATTGATCCTGGTTCCACACACTCATACTTGTGTACAGATAAAATTGTTAATAAGTTGCATGTGGTTGATCAGTTAGATTATGAGATATGTGTGACCAGTCCATTAGGGCATAGTGTCAGTGTGAGTAGAGTCTTTAGGAGTTGTCCATTGATGGCTGAGGGAGTTGTGCTTCCTGCGGATTTGATTGAGTTGCCTTTCAGAGAGTTTGATCTGATTCTGGGTATGGACTGGTTGGGTAAGCATCGGGCTATGGTTGATTGCCATAGGAAGATAGTTGTGCTTCGGGATAGAGGTCAGTCTCCTGTATTTATGAAAGGTTTGGGTGCTAGTTCTTTGAATAATGTAATTTCTGCGATGCAAGCCAAGAGGTTTATCAGGAAAGGTTGTGAGGCTTTTCTAGCAGTCGTGTTGGATTCCAAGAGAGATCAAGTTCAGATTGAGGACATCCCTGTTGTGCGGGAGTTTAGTGATGTGTTCCCGAGCGAGTTGCCTGGGTTGCCTCCTGAGAGAGAGGTCTAGTTTTCCATTGAGATTATGCGGGGTACCACTCCCATTTCGAAAGCACCTTATCGGATGGCTCCTGTAGAGTTGAGGGAACTTAAGACTCAGCTATAAGAGTTATTGGATAAGGGGTTTATTCGACCTAGCATATCTCCTTGGGGAGCTCCAGTTCTGTTTGTCAAGAAGAAAGATGGATCTCTGTGAATGTGTATTGATTACAGGCAGATCAATAAGGTCACAGTAAAGAATAAGTATCCGTTGCCTAGGATTGAGGATTTGTTTGATCAGCTTCGAGGAGCAGGTATTTTCTCCAAGATAGATCTTCGATCAGGGTACTATCAGCTTCGAGTTCAGGACGCAGATGTGGTTAAGACTGCATTTCGGACGAGGTATGGCCACTTTGAGTTTCTTGTGATGCTGTTTGGTTTGACCAATGCTCCAGTGGCTTTTATGGATTTGATGAACTGTGTGTTTAGGCCATACTTAGATCGATTTGTAGTAGTGTTCATTGATGATATCTTGGTGTATTCCAAGGATGAGAGTGAGCATGAGGAGCATCTTAGATTGGTTTTGCAAATGTTGAGAGAGCATCGGTTGTTTACCAAGCTTAGCAAGTGTGATTTTTGGCTTCATGAAGTATCATTCTTGGGTCACATTGTTTCAGCTAGGGGTATTCAGGTTGATCCGGTCGAGATTGAGGCGATTATTGATTGGAAAGCGCCTAGAAATGTTCAGGAAGTGAGGAGTTTCCTTGGTTTGGCAGGCTACTACCGTCGGTTTGTTAAGGGTTTTTCTGTGATTGCCGCTCCGATGACTAGATTGTTGAGGAAAGGGGTCAGATTTGAGTGGTCAGATAGATGCCAGGCTTGTTTTGATCAGTTGAAGCAGTTGCTTATTGAGGCTCCTATTCTTACTCAACCCATCTCGGGTAAAGAGTTTTTCATTTATAGTGATGCTTCGGGTGTTGGCCTTGGATGTGTTTTGATGCAAGAAGGTAAGGTCGTGGCTTATGCTTCTCGACAGTTAAAGCCACATGAGAGGAACTATCCGACGCATGATCTAGAGTTGGCGGCTGTAATCTTTGCTTTGAAGATTTGGTGTCATTATCTGTATGGGGAAAAGTGTAGGATCTTTTCGGACCATAAGAGCTTGAAGTACTTCCTCACACAGAAAGAGTTAAACATGAGACAACGTCGTTGGCTTGAGTTGTTTAAGGACTATGACTGCATTGTGGATTACCATCCTGGTAAGGCCAATGTAGTCGCTGATGCTTTGAGTTGGAAGTCAGTTTCAGCCTTGTTCCTGAGGCGGTTTAGATGGAGATTTGATTCAGATGGGGCTTTGATTGCTCAGTTGCGTGTGAAGGCTACCTTGAGACAGAGGATTGTGGATGCTCAGAGGGATGATAAGAGGCTTCAACGGATTGTGCAAGAGGTCAGATCAGGTAAGCAGTCAGAGTTCTCAGTTCAGGATGAGGTGCTTATGTTCAGAGATCGCTTGTGTGTACCAGAGTCTGAGGATTTGAGGAGATAGCTCATGAGTGAGGCGCATAGTACAATTTTCACTATGCATCCTGGCAGTGAGAAGATGTATCGGGACATGAAACAGTTTTATTGGTGGTCCGGTATGAAGAGAGACATCGTGGATTTTGTGTCCAAGTGTTTGACTTGGCAGCAGGTAAAGGCTGAGCATCAGGTTCCTTCGGGATTGCTTACGCCTTTATCCGTTCCTAAGTGGAAGTGGGATGATATAGCCATGGACTTTGTATCTGGTTTGCCTTTGACTCAGAAGAAGCACGACTCAGTTTGGGTGATAGTGGATCGGCTTACGAAATCAGCTCACTTTCTGCCTGTTAGAGTGGACTACTCGATGGATAGATTGGCCAGTATCTATGTGGATGAGATAGTTCGGTTGCATGGAGTGCCTTTGTCCATAGTTTCAGACCGGGATCCGAGGTTCACTTCCAAGTTTTGGAAAGAGTTGCAGAGAGCTTTGGGCACTAAGTTGAACTTCAGTACAATGTTTCATCCTCAGACAAATGGTCAGTCAGAGCGAATCATTTAGATTCTAGAGGATATGATGAGGGCTTGTGTTTTGGATTTTTAGGGTAGTTGGGACAGATATGTATCACTGATGGAGTTTGCCTACAACAACAGTTTTCAATCGAGCATCGGTATGGCACCGTATTAGGCTTTATATGGTCGACAGTGTAGGACTCCGGTTTGTTGGACCGAGCTATCCGAGAGATCAGTGATTGGGCCAGAGTTGGTTAGAGATACCGAAGAAAAGATCAGAGTTGTGCAGCGGAATTTGAAGGAAGCCAAGGATCGACAAAAGTCTTATGCCAACTTGAAGAGGAAAGACGTGCAATTTGAGATTGGGGACAAGGTTTTCCTTAAAGTTTCGCCTTGGAGGAAAGTGCTTCGATTTGGAAAGAAAGGTAAGCTTAGTCCTCGATTCATAGGTCCTTATGAGATTCTGGGTAAGGTTGGACCTGTAGCCTATAGATTGGCGTTACTGATGGAGTTAGCAAAGTTGCACGACATGTTCCATGTTTCGATGCTTCGTCGGTACAAATAAGATCCTTCACATGTTCTTTCAGTTCAGGATATTCAGGTTCAGCCAGATTTTTCCTTTGATGAGGAACCGAGAGCCATCCTAGTTCGAGAGGTGAGACAGTTGAGGAGTAAGCAGATCCCTTTGGTTAAAGTGTTATGGAACCATCATGGAGTCGAGGAAGCGACTTGGGAACCGGAAGAGTCGATGAGAGCTCAATATCCGCAGTTGTTCAGTTCAGGTGAGAATTTCGAGGACGAAATTCGTATTAGTAGGGGAGAGTTGTCACACCCCGTTTGCCCCCTAGTAGAATGAGCCTGTCTGTGTGAGCATGCATTTGCATGTGTTTGGCATATCATAAGGGTATTTTGGTAAAAATGTATGTTTTTGGGGTTTTGTTAGTGTGTGGATGCATATTTGGTAATTGGGTGTGTATTAGTTGGGAAATGGTTGTGTGCATTTGAGCATACCATTGTAGGGTGTTTTTAGTTGGGAATGCATTGGGTGTGTGTAGTGCATACTTGTTGGGTGTGAGTGATTAGTTTCACCAATAGGAAATTGACACATGTTTAGGGCAAAAGAAAATAAAAAGAAAAAAGAAAGAAAGATGGGGAATGGCAGATTCACGTTTTCCCTTCTTCCCCTCACGTTTCTTCTCTTCTTCTTCTTCATTTTCTTCATTGTAAGAACCCTAGTGTGGATTCAAGTCTTATTGGTGGAATTAATCATCTCTTTGCATCCTTTTTGGTAAGTAATTGTATTCTTGTCATCTTGTTTTCCATTTGTTTCATCTTCTTTTTCCTCTTTGGGTTTAGATTTAACTTAGGGTTTGCATTGTTGGATGTTCTTTGTTGTGTTGTGTTTAGCTGAGGCTCCTCACGATCCTAAGGGCAAGGATATTGCTGGGACGAGTGGAGCTAGGTGATTGAAGCTTTGAAATTTAGGTCTGGGAATTTTGCTTGAGTTAATTGTGTGAATATGAATTTACTGTAATTTTTAGGGTTTATGAGCTTCAAGAGCTTGAATGCATTTATGCTTGATTTGGCTGTTTTAATTTCTGAATTGAGTCGTATTTATGTTGTTTATATTGTATGGGATGTCCTCTGGAAGGTAAGAACAGGTTTGTATGGTTTTGAATCAAATTTGGGATTGATTTATGAGTTCTGGGAATTCTGGAAATGGGAAATCGCGTTACTGTTGAATTTCCCCGTTTCCAGAATGTTTGTCGCGTGACTAGCAAAGAAGGGAGGCCAGTCACGAGAAGAGACTTCCAGTCACGACTCGTGACCAGCCAGAGAGGCCAGTCACGAGTGGTTACCAGCCAAGAGGAAGCCAGTCACGAGGCATGACTCCCAGTCACGACTCGTGACCGGCCAGAGTAGACAGTCACGGGTAGTGACTCCCAGTCACGACCCGTGACCAGCCCAAAGAATGAAGCCAGTCACGAGACGTGACTACCCGTCACGACTCGTGACCAGCAAGAGGAAAGGGGCAAGTCACGACCCGTGACCAGAAGAAGCCAGTCATGAGGCGTGACTACCAGTCACGACTCGTGACCAGCTTGTGTAGGAGGCCAGTCACGAGTTGTGATGCCAGTCACGACCCGTGACCAGCCAACCTCGTTGTCACCCCGTTCGGCCTATTTTCTTAAATTTCCCGGTTTTAACTCAATAATGAATTCCGTAATTCTTCCAAATGGACTTATACTGCTGTATGATGCATGTCATACTTTTATATGCTTGATATGAGTGATACCATGATTCTTCAGATGAATTATATGTTATATTCTGAAATATGATTTAAATGACGCATAACCTGCTAGAGTCAAGTAAGTGGATAGTTAGGCATGCCTAATAGAGTCTTTTAGCTGAAGCCCTCAGTTCATTTTGGACCCCGATCAGGTCCCCCGTTTGGTTCCTCGCGAACCCTTCAGTATTAGGATCTTGTTTAAGGTCCCCTCAGTAAAAATATTGTGTTTTGATAAAAATGAAATGACTTTTGATTTGTACCTGTGAGGTACCCTCAGTATTCGATTCATACCCGTAAGGTACCTTCAGTACACTCGTTATCCACTACCTCGAGTCAGCAGGTGTTCGAGTGAATTTCTCTGTTCTGAATTGGCTATATAAATGTGATATATGAATGAGTATAATGATGAGATATATGTTTGATTATTTTGGAATGGATATGAATCTGAAATGCGGAATGTATGGCTTTAAATTGTGAGCATGTTTATATGGATTATATTAAAGCTATTGCATTTTGCCATTGTGAATGTATTATGCGTTGACGACCATTGTGAATGGCCGTCCATTTTTGATGTGTGTTTCCCCACTAAGCGTTTATCGCTTAGCACGGTGTTTTTACCCGTGCAGGTGCGAAAGGAGTTTCGCTTTGAGAGAGTCACCGCCATCAAGCCAACACATAAGGTTTTAGTGTAGGGCTCAGTTTTTTAATCTGTAATGATTCTTTTTGTATTGAACTCTCCTGTATCTGTTTTGTTATAGCTTCCGCTCTTGTATTCATATTTTGGTTATGTAATATCTTTTGTTTCAGCTAGTTGATCGGAACATTATTGTAATGGTATGTTATATTAATGTATGATCAGCTATTGCTTTCTTTTCATTAAAGTTTTTAATTATTTCATGTTTCTGTATGTATGATATGAATGAATGTATGATTAGCTTTGTATCTGTTTGGTGACACCTTTACTCATACGGCGTCTCACTCCTTACCGGATTGGATTGCCTACGTATGGGTAGGGGGTGTTACAGCTGATTCATGTTTGAATTATTGGTAAATGGGTATGCTTGAAGTAGTGCTATTGTTCAATCACTACAAAAAAAAAGCCATTTAGCGACTGCCAATTTCGTCGCTATTTATCAATATTTAGTTGCTAATTAGTTATAGCGACTAGACGACGCAACGTCGTAATTCCGGCCGTCGCTAAAAATTTAGCGACTAAAATTGAAAACAGTCGCTAATATTTGCGACTAACTTTTAGTCGCTAAAATTTACCATTTCTGTAACACCCCCAATGTCCCCATTGGAAGCACGCTAGAGAGCGCTACCCAACGCTCACTCACAAACATGCACACATACGCTAAGCGAAAGCATACGTTCAAGCCAAAAACACGGGAAATTAAAAACTTATCTTGAGAAGCAAAACTGGACATACATTAACTCACACACATGCAGGCACTAAGCCGAAACATATACACATGCATACATATGATCATTTAGCGGAAGCATAAAGCGGAGAAATAACTGAAACTTAATTACAATAAGATCCTTACATAATCAAAAGGCTACAAAAGTACAGAAATCAAAATACAGAAGTTGAACCGAATAACATAACACTTCTAACTCCTATGTGGCCGACCCTGCAGACACGCGACTCGAACCGAACGAAACCTGCCACCTGCAATGGAAAAGAGCCCGTGCTAAGCGATAAAAGCTTAGTGGGGAGAACACACAAGCAAGATAGTCGGCCTTTCACAATGGTCGCCAGAACAAGTTATAAACACAATTGGCATATGCAAATAATCACAACAGATGGATAAACAAGCCTGCATAGGAAAGCCATGCATTCGGAAGTTCATATTCACATGCAATACAATTATCAGGCAATAACGAACCTAATTATCATGCCGAGACACTAGGTATCAAAACATACTTTTATCATACCACAAGGCGCTTACACTAAATGAAACCCAGGGCATAGCATCAAACCACCACACTTCCCCTATGCAGCTGTAAACCATACAATATCATGCCTTGAAACGTAAACACATGAACACATGCCGAAGTCACAACAATAGGAAAACTAGAGAGAGGAGGCACGTAACGTAACACAATATTTATGACATTCCAGGAACAAGAGCACATTCATACGTATCTTGATTCACATACTTCACCATAACAGTCCATAGTACAAAATCACGTTTGGGCACATGCCTATTAACCATAGCATTCAACAACGCAAGTATGCATTCGTATACATGTTAATTCATATTCTTATAGACATAATTAATCAAATTCATGGTATTCAAAAGATCATGGTCACAGTCACGCACATCTTAATTCCCATACCTATATTCACAACCGTTGACATACCATACAGTCACACTATGTTATGCATATACCCATATATGCAGATAAATGTGTCTAATTCACATGTTTAGGTCACACTTAACCCATTCAGAGATTCATAATCACATTCGGATACATAACCGATTCACATGTCCAGAATCATGCTTAATCGAATATCACATTCTCTTGTTCATATTAGGCAAAACAAACAGAATACCTGTTGACTCAAAATAGTGGATAACGAGTATACAAAAAGTACTTTACGGGTACAAGCCGATTACAGAAAGTACCTTATGGGTACAAATCGCAAACTATTTTACTTTTCATTCGCAAACATTTTTATGGGGGATCTTAAACAAGATCCAACCACATTACAGAAGGTTCGCGAGGAACCAAACGGGGACCTGATCGGGGTCCAAACGAAAACAGAAGCTGCAGCAAAGATTCTATTAGGCATGCCTAACTATCCACTAGACTGACTCTTGTAGGCGGAGAATTACACAGTTAATGGCCGTAGTTTAATTACGATAAGCAGAGATTCACATTCTATGATAATCAGAGCATACATACTTATAGCTCAAAACACATGGTATCGCGTGCTAAAAATCCATAATTAAACATTCCTAAAACGTGCGTGATAAAAAGGATTTTATTGCACAAACAGGGCAGGCCACGGTGGTAATCAGATTGGTTGCCACCGTGACATACCAGGGATCCTTGGCAGAATGTATGACTGGGGTACCTCACGGTGGTAACGAAATGGGTTGCCACCGTGACATACCCATACCTCAAAACAGAAAGTATCTGTGGGGTACCTCACGGTGGTAACGAAATGGGTTGCCACCGTGACATACCCACTGCCTAGACAGAATCTAAAGTTTGGATACCTCACGGTGGTGACCAGATTGGTTGCCACCGTGACATGTTCAAACTCTGGGCAGAATGCATTTGGTTCATGGCTCACGGTGGTAACTAAGTTGGTTGCCACCGTGACCCACGCACAGATGCGATTCCTGAAGGCAAACTTCCCGATTTTCAAGCCCAAAATCCCACAATTCACACATCAAAAAGCATAGTCTCACCTCAATAATAAAATTAAACCATTCAAAATATCATTAAATCAGTCATGCATCATACAATTCATATTGCAAAGCGTATAATATAATTCATGCCAACACACTATACCCAATTCTTTATTCTATAGCACCAGGGTCAAGTAGGGGAACATTATTATGCCAATACTTAACAATGCAAAGTCTTAATCATGCAATGATACAATTTACACTTAAGCATAGCATAATATTCTTAGAGGAGGATCATATGTAACACCCCGAAATGTACCCAAGAAGGATTTGTGTATTTTGGGGATTTGGACGATCGAAATCATGTGATTTGATGGTCGGAGTGATGAAGTAGTAGGAAAATATATGATCAGAATTAAGAAAAAGTGAGCCAAGGGTATTTTGGTCATTTTGCAAATATGGATTTGATTGAATCGAATAAATAATTACGAGGGTTAATTTATGAAAATGGAGTAATATTAGACAGAATGTATGTGAAATGTGGGGTCAGGTGTGCCGAAAGGACGAATTCGGTATTAGTGCAAAAGTTTCGGCAAGTGCGGCCGAGTGCAAATTTATAAGGTATCCATTCTGGACTTAATTGAAGGGGATAAGATTTAATTGTGGGTCAATGTATGAATGACATTTATGTAGTGGGCCAAGGAAAGATTAAAGAAGATTTGAAGGACCAAAAAGGAGAATTGTTACAAAAAAATCTAAAATTGGCTTATAGGAGGGTGACACTTGTCATTAAGGATTGGTTTGATTTTAATAGGGAAGAAAGAAGGTTGACCAACCATTTATTTTCTGCTGGAAGTTTTGGACAGCCACGTTTTCCTCCTTCTTCACCATTCTTCTTTGTTTAATTGGTTTGCTAAGGATTGGATGGATCAAGTGAAGTTATGGGCATGATTAAGGTATGGTTAATGTTAATTTATCCCTCTTCTCTTGTTCTTTCTCTTTGGTCTTGAATTCCTAATCTTGAAGTTGATGGGTAACGTGAATTTTGGTATGGTTTATGTGAACAATTGGATGATTGTGAGTGTGGAAGAGGATGGGGGCAAGGAGGAGCAACCATTGAAACTAATGGAGCAAAGGAGTTTGAGGTTTGGGAAACTTTATTTTTTATATATATGAATTTTTATATATATATATATATATACATGTATGTTATAAGTTTCTTGATTGGGTGGTTGTTGATAGATGATGATGGTAGTGAGTGTTGGTTTAATTGCTTAATTGTGCATGTGAGTAGGTTTTTGGGTGAAACTGGGTTGGAATGCCCTTGACCTCTCTTTAGTAATTAGGCTGTATTGGGAGTTTTAGAACTCCAAATCATGCGATTCTTAAACCATTAGAACCATGAATTCCATTACTTTAAATGACTTAGAAATAGCCTCGGGCCAATTCTTGCTCTAAGACCCTGAATATTTGATAACATCGTAGTGCCTCTTTTTGTATCGGGTTGTGTGACCAGTATAGGTTGTGGAGGTCATATCTGGAGTTATAGATGTCCAATTGACCTGAAACTTATCCCTTTTGCATGTTAAGACGTAGGAGAACATTTGTTAAGAAGACCACTTTTCCTAAAAATGAGTTTTAGAGGTCGGTTTTCACGATATAAATTTGTGGTAAAAAGCAGTCTGTTAGGTAGCTGTGGCGAGCCTCTGTCGCGAGCGCGACCAGGGTCGCGACCTCGCGACAGAAAAATATGTTTTGAGCCTTTTCTTCTTTATTTTTGGGTCTAGGGTTGACCCGGATCAATCCCGTATCTTTCCCATCAGTTATGACGCATGTTTAGGATAATTAATTAGCTATACAAGTAATTATCGTTGGGAAAGCTTAGGAGTACGTTTAAGATTGGTGATTTAACTAGAAATTAATCATAGATATAATCCTATGAAGGATTGTTTATGAATGAGTGCTATTATGTGATAGTCTCACGAGTAACCTTAGCATGAAGAACCATATGTATGAATATATTTAACGTGGGTGCGATTGAGTTGATTGACGAATAAGGTTGTCATTATAAATTGTGTATATGGATATTGTTAGTGGCATGCTTTATTGAAATTCTTGATACAAATGTTGGATTTATATTGTTAATGATATGTGACTTGCTGGAAATGAGGTAAGAGACCTTTGGAGGTGTTTGGTGTGTTTGTGGGTGAGTTTGAGGAAGGAAAGATCTTGCAAAATTCTGCAGATTTTCGGAATCATGACTCTGTCGCGATCGCGACACTGTCGCGAGCGCGACAGAGACCGGTGATTTTGATGCTGTGCTGTCACGAGCACGCGATGCTGTCGCGAGCCCGCGATAGCCATAGCTTGTATGATCTCTGTCGCGAGCGCGACAACCGTCGCGATCGCGACAGAGCACATTGTTGGCCTGTGCTATCGCGAGCACGCGACTTGTCGCGACCCCGCGATAGCAATACTTGTCCTCTGTCGCGACCGCGATAATATCGCGAGCGCGACAGAGCCGGGGCCTTCTCTCCTTCCCGCGATCGCGAAGTCCGTCGCGCGTGCATAGCGAAGAGACTATGATCTCTGTCGCGGGCGCGACAGACATCGCGAGCGCGACAGATGTGTTGTGCTGAATGAGTTTTCTTTGGTGATTCCAATGTCTAATTTACGAACTTGTGATATCTTTAGGTTTATAATTGGACTATTTTATGAAGTATATTAATATAATTTAATGTATTGTGCATGGGCAATGTTATTAATGATATGAATAATTTGTTGAGCATCATGGATTGAGTTTGAATTACTAAGCAAGCTTCAGAATTATATGCTTATTATGAATAATGTGCCATGCTTAAATGTGATTGGTGTGAAGCATGACCTGCGAGAGTCAGTCTAGTGGATAGTTAGGCATGCCTAATAGAGTCTTTGTAGCTACAGCGCCCTTTGAACGATTTGGACCCTGATCAGGTCCCACGACTGGTTCCTCGCGAACCCTTTGATATGAAATATTTTTGGAATGTGGAAAAAGATGATATTGCTTTTCGACTTGTACCTGTATGGTACATTATATTAATGTTCCCTCTGAGGTTTGCCCGGTCAGAGATCGGGCTATATGTTCCCTCATGAGGTCTCCTCCTCAGTACTCGTTATCCACTATTTTGAGTCAGGAGGTATTTCGTTTGCTTTATCTGACGTGAACATGAGAATATGATATCCAAATGTATAAGATTTCGGTTATATGAACTAGTTATGAATATAAGAATATGATATCAGTATGAGTGTGATGTTGGGAGATGTGAATGTGCTTACCAATCTTCGAGTGGGCTTAATGTAACTCTAACCTGCATATTGTACTTTTGTCCTTGTCTGTAAACGATCTTGTATATAGTATGTGTGATTGAAGTTGGTATGACGTATAATGTTGACACTACATTTCTGTATAGTAAAGTGATAAATTAACATGTACCTTAAAATGTGTTTATGTTCTGGCATGATAACTAGGTGTGTTAATCTTTTAAGTATATGCATGTGATAAGGAATATGTGAATGCACAGCTATTATATGTAAGCATATATATATTTCTCGGTAAGAACTATATGTGTATGAGTCTTGTGTGTGTTATGCCTTGACGACCATTGTGAATGGCCGTCCATATTATTATGTTTGTTTTCCCCACTAAGCGTTATCGCTTAGCACGGGTTCTTTTTCCCGTGCAGGTGGCAGGTCTGGTTCAGTTCGAGTCGCACATCTGCAGAGTCGGCCACATAGGAGCTAGGAGTTTTTGTTTTTGTTCAGCTTCTTTATTTTGGATTTTGTAATTCTGTAAAATATGTATATGTAATAATATGTAAAGAGACTGAAGTAACATTTTGGGCGATGTAAATATTTGTTATTGAAATTTCCTCTATTTTATCGTCTGTCTGTAACTTCTGCTGCATGGTGATAAACTTACATATCTGTATGTTTCTACTTAATGTACGTGCGTGGGTGAAGTATGTATGATCAGTCTGTGCCTGCAAGTTAAGTCAAGTTTTTAATTAACCTGTATTTCGTATGTATGTTATGTATGAAAGTATGCTTCCATACTGTGCATGTGAATATCTGTGTGAATGAGCGTCGGGTAACGCGTCCGTCGGCGTCCTTCCAACGGGGACGGCGATGGGGGTGTTACATTTAGTGGTATCAGAGCACAAGATTCTGGTTGCCTTATTTGTTTGAGTATTGGGTCTTTGTATGTTACTTGTTATGTGTCGAGTCTTTGTTTGAGAGTCGGTTTTGTATCGTGGCCTACTGCAGATGTGTTTTGTCCTGTGTGTGTTTAATGGTTAGATGGAGTTTGACTCTAGTGAGAAGGTGGGCGAGATGACAAATAGTGTGAATCCAATTAGTGCTGATCAGAGTAGCACAGCGCTAAGAGTTTAAAGTGTGTCTGTCTCTTTTGTGTTGGCCAAAGCGGATGTCCTCGTTCTGTATTGGTGTTAAAAACTGTAAGTTTTATAGAAGTTAAGTGGAAAGTTAGAAAGTGTAGAGTTAATAGATCACATTTTTGTCTATTTTGGATTATTTATAGCTGAGAGATATGGAAATTAGCATTAACAGTATCATAAGGATTTTGTTAAAGAGTTTTTCTAATATAGTTGGAATTTTGGAAGGAATTTCTTATTTTAAAGGAATGTAGAGTAAGGACGTAAATGATTTTGATTTGAGGATTTTAGGGGCACTCTGTGCATCTGTCAGCCATTTTAATTGGGATTATTTGAACATAAGCATGTATGAGCATGGGGATGGGAAAGTAATTATCATTGCATAAATTGCATCTGCATCATTTGCATGCATAAATCATTGTACATTCATTTCACTCACATCCCTCATTCATATGTGACAAGCACTCTGATTTGACTCAATTAAAAGTGGCTGACAGGCTGTGCTTTGAGTACGAGATCGTTTAGTGGAAATGTTGAGGAAGTGTGAAGTGTAGGTTATCATGAGTGAAGTTTAGCAATTAAGGTAATAGATATTATGGAGATAAGATTCTACGTGTATATGTAAGTAGATTACATAAGAAGCCCTGTGCTGGATCCCAACCGATGGTACAATTATAGTTGTGATATGGGTCAGGAATGAAGTGACGATTTATGGAGATAGAATTTACTCGATTTGGTAAGATAGTTCCGGTGAGTTCAAGTTGACATTGTGTAAGAATATGTCCCGTCATACGGATATTGAGATGTGATATGTGAATGATGTAGTGATTAAGAAGTGATAAATTCTGACCAAAATGTATAAGTTAGTTAATAGTGGAATGTTAACACGTAAATATGGTAGTGATAAACAATACAATATGAGAAGAATCCGGTGATTGTGAATTTCGAGGACGAAATTCTTTTAGGAGGGAAGATTTGTAACACCCCGAAATGTACCCAAGAAGGATTTGTGTATTTTGGGGATTTTGACGATCGAAATCATGTGATTTGATGGTCGGAGTGATGAAGTAGTAGGAAAATATATGATCAGAATTAAGAAAAAGTGAGCCAAGGGTATTTTGGTCATTTTGCAAATATGGATTTGATTGAATCGAATAAATAATTACGAGGGTTAATTTATGAAAATGGAGTAATATTAGACAGAATGTATGTGAAATGTGGGGTCAGGTGTGCCGGAAGGACGAATTCGGTATTAGTGCAAAAGTTTCGGCAAGTGCGGCCGAGTGTAAATTTGTAAGGTATCCATTCTGGACTTAATTGAAGGGGATAAGATTTAATTGTGGGTCAATGTATGAATGACATCTATGTAGTGGGCCAAGGAAAGATTAAAGAAGATTTGAAGGACCAAAAAGGAGAATTGTTACAAAAAAATCTAAAATTGGCTTATAGGAGGGTGACACTTGTCATTAAGGATTGGTTTGATTTTAATAGGGAAGAAAGAAGGTTGACCAACCATTTATTTTCTGCTGGAAGTTTTGGACAGCCACGTTTTCCTCCTTCTTCACCATTCTTCTTTGTTTAATTGGTTTGCTAAGGATTGGATGGATCAAGTGAAGTTATGGGCATGATTAAGGTATGGTTAATGTTAATTTATCCCTCTTCTCTTATTCTTTCTCTTTGGTCTTGAATTCCTAATCTTGAAGTTGATGGGTAATGTGAATTTTGGTATGGTTTATGTGAACAATTGGATGATTGTGAGTGTGGAAGAGGATGGGGGCAAGGAGGAGCAACCATTGAAACTAATGGAGCAAAGGAGTTTGAGGTTTGGGAAACTTTATTTTTTATATATATGAATTTATATATATATATATATATATATATATATACATGTATGTTATAAGTTTCTTGATTGGGTGGTTGTTGATAGATGATGATGGTAGTAAGTGTTGGTTTAATTGCTTAATTGTGCATGTGAGTAGGTTTTTGGGTGAAACTGGGTTGGAATGCCCTTGACCTCTCTTCAGTAATTAGGCTGTATTGGGAGTTTTAGAACTCCAAATCATGCGATTCTTAAACCATTAGAACCATGAATTCCATTACTTTAAATGACTTAGCAATAGCCTCGGGCCAATTCTTGCTCTAAGACCCTGAATATTTGATAACATCGTAGTGCCTCTTTTTGTATTGGGTTGTGTGACTAGTATAGGTTGTGGAGGTCATATCTGGAGTTATAGATGTCCAATTGACCTGAAACTTATCCCTTTTGAAAGTTAAGACGTAGGAGAAATTTTGTTAAGAAGACCACTTTTCCTAAAAATGAGTTTTAGAGGTCGGTTTTCACAATATAAGTTTGTGGTAAAAAGCAGTCTGTTAGGTAGCTGTGGCGAGCCTCTGTCGCGAGCGCGACATAAAAATATGTTTTGAGCCTTTTCTTCTTTATTTTTGGGTCTAGGGTTGACCCGGATCAATCCCGTATCTTTCCCATCAGTTATGACGCATGTTTAGGGTAATTAATTAGCTATACAAGTAATTATCGTTGGGAAAGCTTAGGAGTACGTTTAAGATTGGTGATTTAACTAGAAATTAATCATAGATATAATCCTATGAAGGATTGTTTATGAATGAGTGCTATTATGTGATAGTCTCACGAGTAACCTTAGCATGAAGAACCATATGTATGAATATATTTAACGTGGGTGCGATTGAGTTGATTGACGAATAAGGTTGTCATTATAAATTGTGTATATGGATATTGTTAGTGGCATGCTTTATTGAAATTTTTGATACAAATGTTGGATTTATATTGTTAATGATATGTGACTTGTTGGAAATGAGGTAAGAGACCTTTGGAGGTGTTTGGTGTGTTTGTGGGTGAGTTTGAGGAAGGAAAGATCTTGCAAAATTCTGCAGATTTTCGGAATCATGACTCTGTCGCGATCGCGACACTATCGCGAGCGCGACAGAGACCGGTGATTTTGATGCTGTGCTGTCACGAGCATGCGATGCTGTCGCGAGCCCGCGATAGCCATAGCTTGTATGATCTCTGTCGCGAGCGCGACAACCGTCGCGATCGCGACAGAGCACATTGTTGGCCTGTGCTATCGCGAGCACGCGACTTGTCGCGACCCCGCGATAGCAATACTTGTCCTCTGTCGCGACCGCGACAATATCGCGAGCGCGACAGAGCCGGGGCCTTCTCTCCTTTCCGCGATCACGAAGTCCGTCGCGCGTGCATAGCGAAGAGACTATGATCTCTGTCGCGGGCGCGACAGACATCACGAGCGCGACAGATGTGTTGTGCTGAATGAGTTTTCTTTGGTGATTCCAATGTCTAATTTACGAACTTGTGATATCTTTAGGTTTATAATTGGACTATTTTATGAAGTATATTAATATAATTTAATGTATTGTGCATGGGCAATGTTATTAATGATATGAATAATTTGTTGAGCATCATGGATTGAGTTTGAATTACTAAGCAAGCTTCAGAATTATATGCTTATTATGAATAATGTGCCATGCTTAAATGTGATTGGTGTGAAGCATGACCTGCGAGAGTCAGTCTAGTGGATAGTTAGGCATGCCTAATAGAGTCTTTGTAGCTGCAGCGCCCTTTGAACGATTTGGACCCTGATCATGTCCCACGACTGGTTTCTCGCGAACCCTTTGATATGAAATGTTTTTGGAATGTGGAAAAAGATGATATTGCTTTTCGACTTGTACCTGTATGGTACATTATATTAATGTTCCCTCTGAGGTTTGCCCGGTCAGAGATCGGGCTATATGTTCCCTCATGAGGTCTCCTCCTCAGTACTCGTTATCAACTATTTTGAGTCAGCAGGTATTTCGTTTGCTTTATCTGACGTGAACATGAGAATATGATATCCAAATGTATAAGATTTCGGTTATATGAACCAGTTATGAATATAAGAATATGATATCAGTGTGAGTGTGAAGTTGGGAGATGTGAATGTGCTTACCAATCTTCGAGTGGGCTTAATGTAACTCTAACCTGCATATTGTACTTTTGTCCTTGTCTGTAAACGATCTTGTATATAGTATGTGTGATTGAAGTCGGTATGACGTATAATGTTGACACTACATTTCTGTATAGTAAAGTGATAAATTAACATGTACGTTAAAATGTGTTTATGTTCTGGCATGATAACTAGGTGTGTTAATCTTTTAAGTATATGCATGTGATAAGGAATATGTGAATGCACAGCTATTATATGTAAGCATATATATATTTCTCGGTAAGAACTATATGTGTATGAGTCTTGTGTGTGTTATGCCTTGACGACCATTGTGAATGGCCGTCCATATTATTATGTTTGTTTTCCCCACTAAGCGTTATCGCTTAGCACGGGTTCTTTTTCCCGTGCAGGTGGCAGGTCTGGTTCAGTTCGAGTCGCACATCTGCAGAGTCGGCCACATAGGAGCTAGGAGTTTTTGTTTTTGTTCAGCTTTTTTATTTTGGATTTTGTAATTCTGTAAAATATGTATATGTAATAATATGTAAAGAGACTGAAGTAACATTTTGGGCGATGTAAATATTTGTTATTGAAATTTCCTCTATTTTATCGTCTGTCTGTAACTTCTGCTGCATGGTGATAAACTTACATATCTGTATGTTTCTACTTAATGTACGTGCGTGGGTGAAGTATGTATGATCAGTCTGTGCCTGCAAGTTAAGTCAAGTTTTTAATTAACCTGTATTTCGTATGTATGTTATGTATGAAAGTATGCTTCCGTACTGTGCATGTGAATATCTGTGTGAATGAGCGTCGGGTAACGCGTCCGTCGGCGTCCTTCCAACGGGGACGGCGATGGGGGTGTTACATCATAAGTATAGATATGCATAATACATTTCACATCCAATATTACATGTTCATGATGAACAACCATGAAATTGGCATTCATAACTCACTCGATTTCAGATGGCGATATACGATACCACCCACAACAACTAACATTAATAAATCACATCAAGCAACCCCAATTCATTCGATATCCTTTAAATGTGTATAACTTAATCATGTTACACATGCTCATACAGATTAAGGTATTACAACCCTTAAATGTCATTTAACTGGACTAGATTCTAATCATACAATTACACCTAATTATTTCATTCGTTTGTATTAATCTTAATCATATTCATGTTTATTTTCCAAGTGAAAACTATTATTATACTCATTTAATAGTCCTAAACATGCATTGGATGGATCCTAGGAAGTTCCGGTGCAAAATGGGTGCAATTCGGGAAGAAAAACACATAAAGTGGTCAAGACAGAAGGGGTCACGGTGGTAATGAATTTGGTTACCACCGTGAGGTCCCAAAATAAGCATTCTGTCCAGGATTTACATATGTCATGGTGGTAATGAATTTTGTTACCACCGTGACCTACCAAAAACTTGCAAAACAGAAGCTATGATTCAGGACTGCTTCACAACTCATTTTGGTTTAGCCTAAACGGACATCTAAATGACATTTTTAGGCAAACATTCCTTCTTAATATTTATTTATTAGGATGTTAAGTTTACAACGGGACAAATTTCAGGTAATTTTGACATCTAAAACTCCAGATATGAGCTAAACAATCCACACTATTCTAGTGACCCGACCCAAACAGATACACTTCATATTTTAACTTTTTCAGGGGTCTTAGAGCAAGAACTAGCTTCCGGACCTTCAGAGACAATTTTAGATCTATGTATTATCTTTTAAATGGTGCTGGAATTACGCAATTTGGAGGTCTATAACTCGACCTATGACAAAAACAATACACAAAGGTCTGGCAAAAACTAAACAGAATTTCCCCAAAATCATACTTTACACACCAAAAGCTATATGAACAGTCTAAGACATCCAAAAATCATGCAAAATTATCCAATACATAATTATGCATCATCAATACATCAAGATCATATCACACATAGCTCCCAAACCTGGAAATCAAAGCTTCAAACCGATCACTTCAAAATCCAACCTTCTCTTCCCTTCTCCTCCAATTCTTGCAACCAAATCAAATCAAAACCTTATTAACCCAAGAACATAACCTTTAAAACCCACTCAAATCCGAAAAAGGAGAAGAAGAAGAAGTATACTAAAAGCAAAACAGCCACTTACCTCCTATAAAACCTTCAAAGCTCAAACCCTAGACCAAAGGTGGAAGAAAACCCACATGAAAGGAAGAGAGAGCAGAAATGTAAATGGGAAAGAGAGAGAGAGGCGTGGGAAAGGAAATGCAAAACTCCCTTTGGCTTCCACGGGAAGCTACTCCCTCCTTCCCTCTCCCTTCTCCTTTCAAATCCCATTCAATGCTCCCACCAACCTTACACATGTCACTCCACTATTGGTCCCTAATGATCTCATCTTGACTAACAACCCAAGGCACCAAACTCAACTCACACCATATAACCTCCCATGAAACACTTTTACATCCTAGTTACCATGCACTAATACCACTAGATCATGCCAAAACTAAAGTACCCTACATCCATACACACATGCACACCTTATAATTCCCCTCTTAACATAATTAATTAATTACTTTGCAATTAAGTCCGTATTATCCAATTTCCTCATGAATAAAATTACCAAAATGCCCTTCACTTATCAGACTTAGCTAGTCAAATCCGACTAGGCCCGATTTGGGGTGTGACAATTTCCATTGCTAATAAACGAATAGATCAGTCGCCATTTGTAGAAAAACATGTTATAGCGACTAAATTTTCGTCGCAATTTTAGTCGCTAAATAAAATTAGCGACATAATTCCTGTCGCAATATTTAGTCGCTATTTTTGCGACAACCTGTCGCTATCATATTTAGTCGCTAAAGATTAGCGACTGTTTGTTATTTAGTCGCTAATTGCGAATTAGCTATTAGCGACGGATTTAGTTGTCGCTAATCCGTCGCTAATTATTTATTAAAAAAAATTCCTTTTTCTAAACAATAAAATAAATTAATATATGCAACACCGGAAAATAAATACTGACATTCTTAGCAACCTAAAATATAATCAAATTCAGAAACATATAATCCAAAACATATGTAATTAATATTAATTCATAATGAACAAATAATTAAAAGTACTAATAATTATATTAATTTATCGTATCATAAATATGTATATAATGTAATTGTAATAATGTCATAAAAAAACATATGTAAAGTCATCTGGAAGTACTGCCACCACCACCACCACAATGAGAATCTGTATGGGGGTCTGAACCGCGTGCACCTGAAGGCCCAACGTCATCATGTGGTGCGGGTGATGCAGTAGTGGTACTGGGCTGAGGGACTGGTGGCTGAGAGGAAAAGTGAGGAAGCAACGAACGAATAGGTCGCGCTACAATCTCCTCGACGTCTTCCTTGGTCAGGCATGTACCACCAGAATGAGATGCAGTGCTTGCACCAGCAGCACATGATGGATCGGATTAATAAAGACCAGGAGGGACATATGAGCCAAAACCAAAAATTGCTTTCCTTTTGTTGCATCGTGCGGCCTCGAAAAACAACTCCCACTCATCGACAGATGAATCATCTTGCGATCTCTCTGATCGGAGTTGCTCATACCGCTCCTATAAAATGACAATAATAATGAATAAACGTAAATTTAAAAACATTATAAAATTTACAGTAATATAACATGTAGACAACTGCATACTTGAGTAACTACTAAAGTACTTGATACTTACATAACCTCCCTGCTGCGATCCGCCATATAAGTTTTCCCATCATGATTTATGGTGTGTGTGTGCAGATAAGCCTCGGGAATTGCAGGTGGTCGACCCATCTCCTTCTCCTATATCATGTACAGTAACAAAAATTGTTCAAAAAAAATTACTACTTGTAAAACATGCACTTGTATTATTATCCTATTTTACTGGAATATATGAAGTAAACACTTTAAAAAAATCCAAAAAAAATTCAGCATTATCTCCCCATATTATTGCCATCCTCCTGTAAAGAAAAAATCATTTTACACTTCTAAGAATTAGAAATTAATTTCAATCACCTCAACAAACTCCAACACAATTTATCCCATCCTCCTTTACATATATATCTCAATCAATATACATATTGTTAACTAATACACATGTCTATTGATTTCACCAATGGATTGACAGGCAAATTAGCTTCAAAAGAAATAGAAAGTGAGAAATTGAGAAAACTAAAATAAAAATTTGACATAATCTCCCCATATTATTGCCATCCTCCTGTAACAAAAAATTCATTTAACACTTCTAAAAATCACAAATTTGTTTCAATTTCCCCAACAAAGTACAACACAACTTTCCCATCCTCCTTTATATATATATATATATATATATATATCAATCAATTTATTGTTAAGTAATATATCATTGGTTCTATAAAACCCAAATCAAAAGCAAAATATGAGGTGAATCATTACAAAAAAAAAAAAAAAATTTGCCATAACCTCCCCATATTATTGCCATCCTCCTGCAAGGAAAAATTCAATTAACTCTTCCAAAAATTCATTTATACATCAGACTATCACTCTTTTTTGAAAGTAAAGTAATAAGTATAGTTAATAAGGATGTTAAAAAATGAATTAGACGAGTTAATTAAACTTTATTTAAAAGAAAAATAAAATTAAAAATACATAATCATTAAAATATACTATATAAATTAGATTCAAATTCTATTATCAAGTTAGGGTTTGGGGTTTGGTCTCTACAAAATTTAATTTCTTGCACTTTTACTTTTGGATCCTAAAGATCAGCTTGACTGCAAGCTTTTTTTTTTTTTCTTTGGGCGCCATACAACAGCAGCAAATAAAACTTTAGTCATCTTTATTGGCCCTCTTTAATTGATTGATTTCCCACATTTGCTACAATTGGAAAGCTAAAGCAAAAACCAGTATCGAATTGAAATTTCATGAAAATGTGAAAACCTTAATCATTTGCCTAAATCCCCACCCCAGCTTTATTTTTTATTATTTTTTTGCATCACTTGACATACTTCTGGTATTAGCACTCTAAGGGAAAATCCAGAATTTAATTTCAGTGGGAGACAAATCTATATACATACGAGTCAAACTAATAATTAATGTATGTAGAGGTAAAAGATAATTTATACAGGAGTCTATTTGCAATTTTACAAATCTAGCGGGGTGCATGCTCCACTAAATACTCTTTAAGTGGCATAAACTAGAAGATCTTAGAAGGAAGGTGAAGATCTTAGTAGTACATATTACTACTAACAGAAGCACAAACCGACAGATAAACATAGGCACTAACAGGCTTAAATCAAACTTCATGCAAATCACTACAAGCTAGCATATTTGCAACACAGAATGTCAAATATAAGACAAACCAAACCATCAAGCAGCAGAGATCGCAACCTAGCTTGTTTTTAGCCAAATTTACCGAAATTATTGATTACCAAATCAATTACAACCAAAAATCACTTCATTCAAGCTTACAGATGAAGAACAACATACAAATTTCGGGCTCATAATACTGAACATACCTTCTTCCTCGTTAGGCTGCTCACTGTGGGGTTCTGATAGCAGAGACTCCGATCTGTTGCCCTTCCTCCTCCCTTCATATCCTACGCGCGTTCCACCTCGCAAGAAATATGAAAATTACAATCAATATTGTGCAATGTAACTAAACCTCACAACCTCCAACCATCTGGAAAATTTAAAATGAAGAACTTTGATCAATCTCATTACCCTGATTTCGCACCGTAGAAATGAAGTGAACAACGGCGGTTCTATCGACGATGACAACTCCGGCGATCGCAGGCTGCAACTCCCGGGATTTTGGGTTATTTCGCTCACTGGCGCTTTCTCTAGCTAATTGGGATAACTTAGCAATTTTTGGGATTTAGGGTTAAAAAATCGCAAAATAACGACTAAATAGCGACTACATTAATCCGTCGCTATTTGCGACTAAATATGTTAGTCGCTAAATCTGTCGCAAAACAAATTTAAAATTTTGCGACAACAAATTTGTCGCTATTTCATCCAAAACTCGTTGGCACAATATAGCGACCACATATTAGTCGCTATTATTTAGCGACTAATTTTTTTGTCGCTAATTTTGTCGCTAATAATGGCGCGATATTTTCTCGGCAAAAAATTAGCGACGAGATCATCATTAGTCGCTATTTGGTCGCTATTTTACACCAAAGTCAAATTTCGCGACAAAATTTCATAACAATTGCAATTTAGTCGCTATTTTAGCGACAACATTTCTCC
The DNA here is from genome assembly GCA_947683425.1 of Excoecaria cochinchinensis. Taxonomy (NCBI): domain Eukaryota; kingdom Viridiplantae; phylum Streptophyta; class Magnoliopsida; order Malpighiales; family Euphorbiaceae; genus Excoecaria; species Excoecaria cochinchinensis. The sequence goes on from CANTUQ010000034.1 coordinate 3,516,000, forward strand.
GTCGCTAAATTTAGTCGCTAAAACGCCTTTTTTATAGTGAATTGAGGGTCTTAGTTAGCTTTGCATGTGGTAAATGTATAGATTTTGTCATGTATAGTACTTGATATGATCTTTATGTATAGTTTGCCATTTTAATTGATATTAGAAATTGAATGACTTTAATCTTGAAGTAGTGTTTAGAAGTGTTATTGTTATGATTCTGAAGGTTATGCATGTGATGTAGCGCCCCAATACCCCTTGGAAGGATATTAGGTCACCACACACGCATACACATACAGAACACTCATGCGGAAGCGAAAACAATAAGCATTCAATCACACGCAGCGGATTTCAACCTTTGAACACATAAACTAAGAACATATCATATATCCATTTATATTGCAAAATTAAACTGTTCTTTTACATATAAGCATGCTTTATAATTACAAAACATTCATTTTACATTTGCATTTCGTTTACATATCATATATAATATTGCTTTACATTTACATATGCTAAGCTATATAAAAACTATATTATGTAAACAAAAACTATGCCATATACAAAAGATTTCAACTTAAAACTCCTAGTGGCCATGACCTTGCAGATGTGCAACCCTTTGAACCTGTAAACCTACACGGGAAAACACCCGTGCTAAGCGAAATCGCTTAGTGGGGATATCACATATAGAAGACTTCTAACGAAATCACATGTATCACTTAATCAACAATTAAATCAATCATAAGCATGCCAACATTCGATTCATATAGTAACATGGCAACTTTTAACAAACTCATATAGCATCATGTATCAGCTCATATAGACCATATCATGTTCATGTTCTTTTAAAAATAACTATAGCTTATACATATTTCACATCTCATCTTTCTAATGTATCCTAATTTCAAGCAATATAACACCATTTCATGTACACATCATGTACAATATAATGCCTTTACTTCTTTTACATTTTCATACATACATCTAGACATTTGAAATACTTATAACATACCTTATAAAAATAGCAACTTCTCATGTGCATGTATAGGATCATATAAACATTTCTTGTATACTATAATCATTTAATTCTATATGCTTCTCTAGCTATGTACTATAGCTCTTTAACATTTATACATCATCCCTTGTACATTTACATAGCATAATTAGCCCAATGTTATAACATAAGTTGATACGGGTACATATAGATACCAAATGATGGTACCAAATCATCTAGAGACCGTAGTCTCAAGTCATCTAGAGATCGGAGTCTCAAACATCAAAATACTTTATAGAATCAACATCTAGACATCCATCGATGCCAAACATATAAACACCCGTCGGTGCCAAACATTTAGACACCATTGGTGCCAACATCTAGCAGCTGCAAAACATCTAACCCTTTATAGGCATGTCTATCTATCCACTTATATGAACATCTAAGGCTTATAACTACCATTCATAACAAAGCATATACACATTCTCATATACATTTACTTTAACCTTTACTATACACACATGTAACTTATAGCATATATCAACTAGAACATTCATGCACTCTCTTCATTTCTTACTACTTATGCATACATGTCACCCTAAACTCATTCACATACAACACTTTATATGTAAATATGTCATTGCATACTCGCTTATACATATTATTACATATTAACACATACATGTTTATATGCATTCGCATACATGGTTCATCATACTTGAGATACCCATAGCTCACACACATATTTGTCATTCCGTTTGCTATCCTTCACATAATTATATATATTGTTACTTTATTAGTTTAATTACCAATCTTAATCATACTCATAAGTTTTTCCCAATGATAACCACTTTATACTCATTTAATAGCCCTAAACATGCATAATAAGTTAAGGGGAAAGATAGGGGATTGATCCATTCCAACCATGGGCTCAAAATTAAAAAGAAAAGGCCTTATATATGTTGTTCTGTTGCGAGGTCGCGGCCTCTGTCGCGCTCGCGACAGTAGCTCCCCTCAGGTGACTTACGAGACTGGTTTTCACTCCAACGTTGTATCACCTAAACGACCCTCTAGAAATCATTTTTAGACAAAGTGTCCTCTTAAAAATTGGTTCTTAGGATGTCTAGTTTCCAATGGAACAAGGTTCAGGTCGTTTGGGCCCCTAAATTAAGAGATATGCATTAAACACTACAGACTATTCATATCAACCCAGCTAGACAAAAATACGTCCGTTTATTGGCATTTTTAGGCCTCTTAGAGATAGAATTAATTTATGGTCTCTTTTAGACTTTTAAAGGTACAGAAGTTATGGTTAAAATAGCGCAACAATAAGTAAATTTAGAGTTCTCAAACTCCAATTATGATCAAAACAATACTCAGAAGTCAGGTAAGACATAAACAGGATTTTCACTAAACTAAAGTTCATGCTTGATTATTATCATGCTCATGCCAAATTTCCAATCCCATCACATAGCAACTATAACAATTCACTTATTTTCCATCTCATGGCACATAGTCATGCTTATTATCTCAAGTCAAATACTCAAACATTAGTTTCACATCAAGTTCAAGCTAATCCACATGCATACACAAGTAAATTCAACATATACACATAACTATCCCAAACCTCAAAAAGCATGTTGCTGGCCACTCTTTATTCAACTAAAGCTTCTCCTTTCCTTTTGCTTTCCTCTTGCCCAAATCTTACACAAAATACAAACATAAACTCTCTCTCTTAGTCCATACTCAAAATCCAATTCCAAATCCAACCTCAAGAAAGGGAGTAGAAGAAGAGATACTCATGTAAACATCAAATTACTTACCTTCTTGGTTTAACTCTTCAAACCAATCCACATGCAATCAAATTCCATATTTAAGCATTGAAAGACCAAGTTAAACTCAATGAAAGTAAAAGAAGAATTCCAGAATTGTAGAGAGAGAAGTTGCCGGATTGCAAATGAATTACAAATCCCAATCTGCCTCTTGATTAAACATATTTTGCATGTAAAATGGTTGGCTCTCTCATGGGAGAAGCCACACGTGGATTTCCACTTTCCAGCCATGCCAAAGTTACACCTAAACCCTTGGTAAAGTACCATTAAGTCCCTCTCTAACTTTCTGTCTTTTAATTTTAACTTTTCCTTTTCTAATTACACCCTTGCACACTTAGTTACTCACTAATTCCAATCTCATTTGTACCCTAACATGCAATTGACACTACAATCCAACTAGGGTACACTTTGGGGTATTACAATCTCTCCCCCTTAAGAAATTTCGTCCTCGAAATTTCCACTGTAGTAAGCAGAAAATTATGCCAGTCAATTCACAAATAGAAACTTACCAGATAGACCGGCAGGATCTTCCACTTCTTCTCCGATCATAGCAAAGACTTGCTTCTATCCGCTATAAGCAGTAGGCCGCTCTATTATCTCGGACCTTACATGCACTCCTCTTCCCCGTCCTCTACCAGTTCTGCCTGACCCGGATACACTCGCATTTCCTCTACTCACTTGCGAACTAGAATTCTCTTTAATCGCAGGGCAGTTAGCAAACATATGATCCATACCTCCGTATTTGAAACATGCTCCTGTAAGTTTCCTGTATGTTCCCCAATGATTCCTTTGACAATGCTCACATTTAGGTATTGTGCTACCTCTACTTGGTGGTGGCACAACACTACCCATCGATACAGGCTCTTGAAATGAATCGTGCATAACCTGTCCACTTGCAACTCCTCTAGTCTTCTTACTATTAACTCTATCATTTCCAGATACTTTCCTCTTATGCTCTTTTTTTTTTCTTTGTTAAATCAGCTTCTTCCAATTTGATAGCAGCCAAGACCAACTGATAATAATTTGCTGATTGTATAACAACCATGGCAGACAAGGGTACTCTAATAGACTCTCTCAATCCATCCTCAAACTGTCGACATCTGAAATCTTCTGTTAGCAATTCCTTTGGCACATACTTACTAAGTCGACTGAATTACTTTTCATACTCTCCTACTGTCATACTCCTTTGCTACAAACTCACAAACTCTCTCCACTTTGCTTCTTTATATGCTTTAGCGATGTACTTCCTTTCAAATTCTTGAGCAAAGAAGTCCCAAGTCAACTCATCCGGGTGTTGGGGATTCCGAAGCACTAGTTCCCACCAGTCATAAGCTGGACCTTGTAGTAATGACACTACACAAGTCATTCGTTGATCTTGTGGACAATTGATTTCCTGCAGTATCCTTTTCGTCCTCTATAACCAGAACACAGCCACCTCTGACTGACCCAAGGTAGTCCCACTGAACTCCTCTGCCCCTCTCTTTCTAATCAAATCTATTGGAGGCTTAAGGGCACTTAACCTTTCTATTACTTGTATCATTCCTTGCCACATCATTAGGTCACTATAATTCGGACCTACACCTTCTGCTCGGGGCCTCTCTTGTGCTGGCTGATTAACCCTCACAGGATTAGCACTACTGTCGTCTCTCCTATATCCTCACTCGGATCTGACTCCATCTACTACCTACACAGGGTAACATCTGCATTAGGCCACAACTCTACATAGACTCACATATATCAAATCAATACTCTAACATCTTATTATCCAGGAACATCTACCTATGCTCTGATACCACAACCTGTAGCACCCCAATACCCCTTGGAAGGATATTAGGTCGCCACACACGCATACACATACATAACACTCATGCGGAAGCGAAAACAATAAGCATTCAATCACACACAGCGAATTTCAACCTTTGAACACATGAACTAAGAACATATCATATATCCATTTGTATTACAAAATTAAAGTGTTCTTTTACATATAAGCATTCTTTATAATTACAAAACATTCATTTTACATTTGCATTTCGTTTACATATCATATACAAAATTGCTTTACATTTACATATGCTAAGCTATAAAAAAACTATATTATGTAAATAAAAACTATGCCATATACATAAGATTTCCACTTAAAACTCCTAGTGGCCATGACCTTGCAGATGTGCAACCCTCCGAACCTGTAAACCTACACGGGAAAACACCCGTCCTAAGCGAAATCACTTAGTGGGGATATCACGTATAGAAGACTTCTAACGAATTCACATGCATCACTTAATTAACAATTAAATCAATCATAAGCATGCCAACATTCGATTCATATAGTAACATGGCAACTTTTAACAAATTCATATAGTATCATGTATCAGCTCATATAGACCATATCATGTTCATGTTCTTTTAAACATAACTATAGCTTATACATATTTCACATGTCATCTTTCAAATATATCCTAATTTCATGCAATCTAACACCATTTCATGTACACATCATGTACAATATCATGTCTTTACTTCTTTTACATTTTCATACATACATCTAGACATTTGAAATACTTATAACATACCTTATACAAATAGTAACTTCTCATTTGCATGTATAAGATCATATAAACATTTCTTGTATACTATAATCATATAATTCTATATGCTTCTCTAGCTATGTACTACAGCTCTTTAACATTTATACATCATCCCTTGTACATTTACATAGTATAATTAGCTCAATGTCATAACATAAGTGGATACGGGTACATATAGATACCAAATGATGGTACCAAATCATCTAGAGACCGTAGTCTCAAGTCATCTAGATATCGAAGTCTCAAACATCTAAATACTTTATAGTATCAACATCTAGACATCCGTCGATGCCAAACATATAGACACCCGTCGGTGCCAAACATCTAGACACCATTGGTGCCAATATCTATGAGCTGCAAAACATCTAACCCTTTATAGGAATGCCTATTTGTCCACTTATATGAACATCTAAGGCTTATAACTACCATTCATAACAAAGCATATACACATTCTCATATACATTTACTTTAACCTTTACTATACACACATGTAACTTATAGCATATATCAACTAGAACATTCATGCACTCTCTTCATTTCTTACTACTTATGCATACATGTCACCCTAAACTCATTCACATACAACACTTTATATGTATATATGTCATTGCATACTCACTTATACATGTTATTACATATTAACACATACATGTTTATACGCATTCGCATACATGGTTCATCATACTTGAGATACCCATAGCTCACACACATATTTGTCATTCCGTTTGCTATCCTTCACATAATTATATATATTGTTACTTTATTAGTTTAATTACCAATTTATATCATACTCATAAGTTTTTCCTAATGATAACCGCTTTATACTCATTTAATAGCCCTAAACATGCATAATAAGTTGAGGGGAAAGATAGGGGATTGATCCATGCCAACCATGGGCTCATAATTAAGAACAAAAGGCCGTTTATATGTTGTTCTATCACGAGGTCACGACCTCTGTCGCGCTCGCGACAGTAGCTCCCCTTAGGTGACTTACGAGACTGGTTTTCACTCCAATGTTGTATCGCCTAAACGACCCTCTAGACATCATTTTTAGACAAAGTGTCCTTCTTAACAATTGTTCCTTAGGATGTCTAGTTTGCAATGGAACTTTCAGGTTATTTTGACTCCTAAATTAAGAGATATGCATTAAACACTACAGACTGTTCAAATCAACCCAGCTAGATAGAAATATGTCCGTTTATTACCATTTTTAGGCCTCTTAGAGACAGAATTAATTTATGATCTCTCTTAGACTTTTAAAGGTACAGAAGTTATGGTTAAAATAGCTCAACAATAGTTCAATTTGGAGTTCTCAAACTCCAATTATGATCAAAACAATACTCAGAGGTCAGGTAAGACATAAATAGGATTTTCACTAAACTAGAGTTCATGCTCGATTATTATCATGCTCATGCCAAATTTCCAATCCCATCACTTAGCAAATATAACAATTCACTTATTTTCCATTTCATGGCACATAGTCATGCTTATTCTCTCAAGTCGGATACTCAAACATTAGTTTCACATCAAGTTCAAGTTAATGCACATGCCTACACAAGTAAATTCAACATATAGACATAACTATCCCCAACCTCAAAAAGCAGGTTGCTGGCCACGCTTTACTCAACTAAAGCTTCTCCTTTCCTTTTGCTTTCCTCTTATCCAAATCTTACGCAAAATACAAACATAAACTCTCTCTCTTAGTCCATACTCAAAATCCAATTCCAAATCCAACCTCAAGAAAGGGAGTAGAAGAAGAGATACTCATATAAACATCAACTTACTACCTTCTTAGTTTAACTCTTCAAACCAATCCACATGCAATCAAATTCCAGATTTAAGCATTGAACGACCAAGTTAAACTCAATGAAAGTAAAAGAAGAATTCCAGAATTGTAGAGAGAGAAGTTGCCGGATTGCAAATGAATTACAAATCCCAATCTGCCTCTTAATTAAACATATTTCGCATGTAAAAAGGTTGGCTGTCTCATGGGAGAAGCCACACGTGGATTTCCACTTTCCATCCATGCTAAAGTTGAACCTCAACCCTTGGTAAAGTACCATTAAGTCCCTCTCTAACTTTCTGTCTTTTAATTTCAACTTTTCCTTTTCTAATTACACCCTTGCACACTTAATTACTCACTAATTCCAATCTCATTTGTACCCTAACATGCAATTGACACTACAATCCAACTAGGGTACACTTTAGGGTATTACATGTGAGTTTTGAGTTGGAATGTGAAGTATGTGCTTGAATGGTTTGTGTTGCTTGGAGTTGAACACTTAGTTCGGTTCTGTTGCGAGCATGACAGAACACTCCTTCGTGAGGTCGGCCTGCCGAGAATCGTCGAGCTTGCTGAGCTTTCTCGCGCATGGCTAATTTGTGGCGGCCTCGCGTGCAGGCCGCGTATAATGGCCTGAATACCGAGTCAGTAATGATTATTGAAATCTGTAGAATTTATAGTGTGAATTTCGTACGAAAATATCAGCAACTGTGCCTAAAAAGGCAATAGAGGAGAAAGGTTAAACGTGCTTAGGCCAGGGAAGCCCCTGATGGGTGACCTCCCGAGAAGCCTGTAGAGAAAAATATTTTATTGGACTGTTGTAATTTACAAGTTATAAGGAGTTTAATTGTATAATTTGGAGTGAAAATGAGATCAAATAGGTCCTCGAAAGTCAAATTGAAGAAAACCCTCGGTTTCTGTTCAAATAGTAGCTAGGTTTCACCAAAGTTTGACCGAAACTTTAAAGATAGTAAATAACGTCTAAAAAGTTATATGAAGGCATAGATAGACTTAGAATAGTGTGTAGAACAATTTGGTGGTGAAAAAGTAATTTTATAGTGACACTGAAAAATTGGTAAACCAGACCAATTCAATTGAATCGGACCGAATAAGGACCCTAATTGAGATGAAACCATGGTTAAATGGTTATTAAGAGTGAAAAAAAATGTTAACGATGGAAAGTGAACTGAACCGGTTCAACTGGTTAACCAGACCGGCCATACCAGTTGACTTTGGTTTGACTAGTTTGACCAGACTCTAAATGGAGTTATAGACCTCTAAAAAATTATTTGAAAGCATGGATTTTCTTGAAATATTACGGAGAGTCAAATGGTAATGAAAATTAAATTTTACGGTTAGACAGAAAATTGAGTTATCGGACTGGCAAGAAATTATTGGACCGAAAAATGGTCTCCGATTGAGCTAAAATTTTATGTGGAGACTAAATTATATATTTTAAGAATTATGAAATTGATTTTGGGAGAAATTGAGATTGGGAAGTAATAAAAATAATTTTAGGTTGAAAAATGGGCTTATTAACCTAAATGGGCTTTTGGGTTGGCCCAAATTGGTTAGGCCATGGATTGGCCCATTAGATGAGGCTATATAAAGGCTGAAACACCATATTTCCCTAGAGAAAACCCTAGAAATCCAGCAGCATGCTCCCTCACTCCCTTAGGCCGAATTGCTCATCTTGATTCTTCCTTCATTTTCTTCAATTCTCTGTTCATCTCTCCCCAAATCCAAGCCTCTTAGGTAAAGTTCAGCCTCTCTAGAATCTAGTAATGGTGATTGGAGTTCATTTGAAGTGGAATAAGTGGGAGAAAATAAGTGGAAAAGTTTATGTGTTAAATTGAGGTATGTAAAGTTGATATTTTTAAATTGGTTCAAAGGTTTAAATGGGTATTTTAGGATGTTTAGAGTATGTTTATGTAATTATTTGGTATAAAGGAAGTAAATTTATGGTGTTTTCTTTGGTGTTTATATTCGGCCACTATTGGAGCATAAGGAAAGTGATGGTGTTTTGAGGAGCTGTGGCTATTAAAGGAAGATTTAAGTGTGGAGAGCATGAACATGAGGTTAATGGAAACAATATCCTCCTTTTTCCTTGTTAAAAGTTTGATTTTTAGTTATGTTTAAACATAAAGTATGTGAATTATGCATGTTTAATTGAATCAAACCATATAGTCATATTTAGGAAGGTTAAAAATGAGATTTTGAATGATTAAAATGAAAAGAAATAAAATATATACCATGGACAACAAGTAGGCCGAATGGTATATATATTATCCATGGTATATATAGGTAAAAATGAGATTTTTATGTGTTTTAATGGTATAACTAGATAAATTAACATGTAATCTAGCTAATGGAATGAATTAAAGAAAGAAAAATTCACATAATGGATGATGTACATGTTGGCCGAATTGAATATACATGTAAAAATGTGATTTTGATGTGAAATAATGGCATGGATATGTTATTTGACATGTAAATTACCTAAATAAGTGTTAAAGGTGATGAAAAGAATTGATTGTAAAAAATTGATATCATGGCTGAATGGGATACATGTATGTGTCCATGTGTACTTGGATGATTTAATGGATTTTATGGCATGAAATGGCATATGGATGGAAATTAAATGTAAAGTGTTCGATTTGATTGAAAAATAATGAAATAGCGTGATGAAATTCCATTAAATGTATGAATGGTGACTTAAAAAATGAGAAAAGTGGTATAATGATGCCCTATGTAGCAATGCAGTAGTCAAGTCTAGTTCAGGATATGATGGCTAGCCATAGTGATATAAGAGCGCAGGTGTGAGCATGGCGTCTCACTTACAATATGTAATGCCCATTCCTGACTACTAGATTAGCTCTGCTAATGTAGTTAGGAACAGCCGCTACACACGCACAATCACAATTTACTATCCGCAACATTGACACACATGCATGCTTAACCATCATAATTTCATGCAAACAACATGAATAATAAAATTTCATCATCAAGCATACATTTCCATGCATCATATATCATAAGTTCCCGTTCCATCCGACATACTCACATACTTACATATATACGGGCGTTCTTTAAGTTTACAATACTTAGTTATAACAGCTTTACATATTATCTATTGCCAAAAATAATATCTTATATAACTGGTACAAACACATAGTTAAACCCCCAAAACCTACACTAAAGATGTAGCCCTAGTGTTGACAATTGCTAACACAGATTTGTCCTTCCGAAGTCACCTCACGTCAGAACCTGCACGGATTAGAAAGAACCTATGCTAAGTGATAACGCTTAGTGGGGGACACATATATAACATACAGGCTCAACATAGCATTGATATTAAACATGAATCATACAAGAATCATGCTTAGGCCTACAAGTTTAAAACATTTATATATCATTTCACTCACTGCATTGTCATTAATTCATATTTCATATAGCATGCATTGATTGGCATATACAACTGCTTATTCACATGTCTGAAAAGCATACATAGGTTGACATGAATTCGTCAAATACAAAGCATTCATACATCAACTTAACCATTAAGTTTGTCTTTATCTTTTATATTTAGGTTTGCCTGTAATTCAAAGATGCGGATAACGGGTATCACATTGGTACCCCTAAGGTACTATAATTTAATTGTATCTGTGGATTCACATATACACATTTGTACCCTAAGGTACAGTAACTTAATAGATCAATATTCCACATTAAAGAATCCAATAAGGATTTATTTTGCATTGTGATTCCAGCGGAATCAGACGCATTGGGATGCAACACTTGACCCTATAGGCATGCCTAACTATCCACTACTTGACTTGCAGGCTAAAGTTGATTAGTCCCATTATTTATTTCATAGTTGTTAAATCCACTAGTGCATACACAAACCAACACCAAATTCTTCACTTTGCATATGTACAACACATTAACAGTCCAACTTATTCTTTTACATCTTACGACTCTTGGATAACTTGCAATTACATCATTAACCAATAAGTATTTGCATTCTCTAATCATCATATCTATATGTATATTTTCTTCATATAATCTTGATATCATGCTCATATAAAATAGCCGCAAGCTTGGTTAAAAGCCACACAATTAATAAACCAAAAAAACTAAGGGTTACTTGCTAAAACAGGGTACATCACGGTCACAACTAATTTAGTTGTCACCGTGACATACTGAGGTCTTCAAAATAGAATGCAGGCCAAGGTAGCTCACGGTCACAACTAATTTGGTTGCCACCGTGACATACCAAGCCCTCCCAAAACAAAATGCAAAAATGAGGTATCTCACAGTCACAGCCAATTTGGTTGCCACCGTGACATACTATGCACTCCCAAATAGAATGCAAAAATGTGGTATCTCACGGTTACAACCAATTTGGTTGCCACCATGAGATACTTCACACTTGCGGACAGAATGCCATTTATGGCACCTCATGGTCACAACCATTTTGGTTGTCACCTTGACATGCCATACTCAGTCAGGCAGAATGGATTTCCTGCATACCTCACGGTCACAACCAATTTGGTTATCACCGTGACTTATACAAAAACACCAAAACACAGTTGTGTTTTACCTAAGCGCAGCTGTGCTCCTTGTCTCAATTCTCAAATCACTATCATGACCTCAAAACCAATTCCCTTTTTGTCATTCAAGCCAACCCAATCCTTCATTTACTTAACAATCAACACATACCTGATTTCCATGAAGCCAATCTCAACCAAAATACATAAAGTATAACACATTCACATTCTTAATACTTAACATACCATTCAAGTATCATAAACACAACACTAGCCTCTAACCTGTTCCACATGATACACACTTTTGGTCTTTAAACCTAATCAACTTATTTATTTACTTCATTAAGGATTCAGATTATCAATTTAGTTCACGCTTAATCAAATTACACAAGCAAATACAGTAATGCCATTACACACTTAGGGTTAGTTCCCAAACCTCGTCGCCGATGCTCCTAACGTTCACTGAGCACTAGCTTCTCTGATTTTTGACTTTCCCTTGTCCTTCTTCACATATTCCTCTACAAACCATACCAATTTCCAGAATTGGACACAATCATCAATCCTCAATCCAAATCAAACCAAAACTAGAAAGAGAAGAAGATAGAACAAATAATTGACCACTTACCTTTCAATCTTATCAATTTAACTCTTATTCCACTTAGAAATATGCATAGAATCAATATGAGAACTCTAATGAACCTCACGGAAATGGAAGAAAGAAGAAGATATAGAAATGGCTGAAAACATGCAATTTGTTCTCTCTCTTCAAATCAATTTATATGCATGCACTTAAAGGAGGTGGCAGCATAAGGAAATGCCACACGTAATCCACCTCAAAGTCTGCCCTCCTCTTTACATAATTAACTCATAATTAAGTTAACTAATCCTCAATCAACTTTAATAAGGCAAAATTTATATCTTAGCCACTTAACTTTCTTTTGTTTCTTAATTAGGTCCTTACTTTATTACAATCAAGTCCCAAATCACACAATCAATTCACACACACCCCAAATTAAACCATTTAAAACTAGGGTACATTTTCGGCCATTACAACTCTCCCCTCCTAAAAAGAATTTCGTCCGCGAAATTCATACCTGAATTAAATAAATGAGGATGCTGTTCCCGCATAGCAGCTTCATGCTCCCATGTTGCCTCTTCTACTCCATGGTGTTGCCAAAGCACTTTCACAATTGGAATTTGTTTATTCCGGAGCTTCCTTACTTCCTTTGCCAGAATTGCCTTCGGTTTCTCATCATAAGAAAAATCTGGCTAAACTTCCACTTCTTGCACAGGTAACACATGAGATTCATCCGATCGGTACCTTCTCAACATAGACACATGAAAGACATCATGAAGTTTAGCTAAAGATGGAGGTAATGCCAACCGATAAACCACTAAGCCCACTTTATCTAACACTTCATATGGTCTAATGAACCTCGGACTCAATTTTCCTTTCTTGCCAAACCTCAACACCTTCCTCCAAGGAGACACTTTTAAAAAACACTTTGTCACCAATTTCAAATTCAATGTCCCTTCTTTTCAAATCCACATATGACTTTTATCTGTCACTGGCTGCTTTCAGTCGCTGCTGTATAAGCTTTGCTTTTTCTTTTGTATCCCGTACCAATTTTGGTCCCACAATTCTGTGTTCACCCAATTCTGCCCAGCATACTGGCGTACGACATTTCCTTCCATATAAGACTTCATATGGCGCCATGCAAACACTTGTCTGATAACTATTGTTATAAGCAAATTCCATGAGTGGAAGATACTTATCCCAACTCTTTGAGAAGTCTAAAACACATGTTTGCATTAAGTCTTCCAATAGTTGGATAACACTTTCCGATTATCCATCAGTTTGTGGATGAAATGCAGTACTGAAATTCAACTTCGTACCCAATGCAGCCTGTAAACTCTTCCAAAACTTAGAAGTGAATCTTGGATCTCTATTCGAGACTATCGATAGGGGTATACCATGCAGTTGAACAATCTCCTTCACATACAATTCAGCTAACCGATCCATTGAATAATCCATTCGAAACGGTATAAAGTGAGCTGACTTCAAAAATCTGTCCACTATTACCCACACTACATCTTGTTGTTTTGAAGTCAAAGGCAACCCAGAAACAAAATCCATAGTAATATTGTCCCATTTCCATTGTGGGATGGAAAGAGGATTCAATAACCTGTGTGGAACCTGGTGTTCTTCCTTCACTTGCTGGCATGTCAAACACTTAAGCACATAGTCTACAATGTCCTTCCTCATACCTAGCCACCAATACAGTTGCTTCAAATCCTTATACATTTTGTTCCCGCCTGGATGCATATAAAAAATAGTATTATGGGCCTCATACATCAATCTCTTCCTCAACTCTTTGTTACTTGCCACACACACTCGATTCTTATAAAGTAACACTCCATTCTTACCCACTGAATAGTCAGTCTTGCCACCGTTTCTAACTGATTGTAAAGTCTGTTGCAATCTTGGGTCACTTCTTTGTGTAAATAACAATTCATCCTTTTAATATCGATCTTGCTTTCAACTGAGCTAGCAATGCTCCATTGGAAGTAAATCTCCATTTCACTGACCTTAACTGTAATGCTGAAACAGATTTCCTACTTAACGCATCAGTCACTACATTGGCCTTACCTTGATGGTAATCCACAATACAGTCATAATATTTAAACAACTCAAGCCATCTACGCTGTCTCAAGTTCAATTCTTTTTTGGGTTAAAAAATACAAGTAATGTCGCCAAATCTTTAAAGCAAACACCACTGCTACCAGTTCCAAATCATGAGTCGGGTAATTATGCTCATGTGATTTTAATTTCCTAGAGGCATATGCTATTACCTTCCCATCTTGCATTAACACACAACCCAAACCTATACCTGAGGCATCACTATACAAAACATATTCTTTACCAGAAATAGGCTATGTGAGGATCGGTGCTTCCACTAACTGACGCGACCTCAGCAAGTGTACTGAATAGGCAAGTAATATAATGGAGTAATTTTAAGACTCCGAGTTATCGTACCCAAGAGACTGTGCATGCAAGTTATGACACTTAAATGTATGCTAAAGAATTCCCAGTTGTTGAATTGATTTAATTATGACTACTAGAACAAATAAATTAATCAACTATAATAAGTTAACAAAGCAAAAACAAATTAAGATGACAGTAAAAACTAGCAAAGATAAAAATGATAATAAGCAAAAATCTCAATATAGAAAAATGTTGTTGAGGTTCACTCATCCACCCCATACCCAAATATGAATCAAAACACATAAAGGAAACATATATGAACGAAATCGGGATAACCCTCTTAACCCAAGCGTCCCATTCCGGAGCAAGCTATTCTAATTGCATAACGTCCCATTCCGGAGCAAGTCATACAACTAGCCTAATCACGGGTCTAAAATCCTAGGATCGCTTTGCTTTCCCATTCCGGAGCCAAACAACCCAAAACCTAATTATTTCACTCCTCACTCCAATCTTAAACCATAAAAACCTGCACATATGGATTCCCATTCCGGAGCAGTCCAAATGACACAGCAAACATGATAGAAAATTTGAAGATAATTTATCATGACATTCAATCATACAATTCAATAACCAATTAAGATACATGAATTAATTCATTCATCAAAACAGGAAATTAACTTGAAAATATACATCTCATGATTTGACAATAATAACCGCTGAAATAAACCTTCATTTATATATCGAATATCAAAATATATTTAGAATTCAGATCAAGGATAGGGGTTTTAGAGATCCCCTAAACAACTAAAAGACTGCTCACGATCCATTACAAAATCAAAAGAATTAAGGAAAGAATAAACCCAGAAATTCATTGAGGTAGAAATCCCGATTGAATCCCACGTTCTTCAATCTTCTTCTTCAAATCTCTAATGGAGAATAAAACTAAAATTCTTGAAAACTAAAATAACAATCTCTGGAAATTAACTATGTATCTAATGAAAATTACTCTCAATTTCTAATTGAAAACTCAAAACAAGATTGAAATCTAAAGTTTAGAACCGAAGAGTAACTCAGAAAATCTCAGCCGCCAAAACTAAAACCAAAAACTAACTAAAAAAATCGGAACCCTAACCAAACAGAAAAGTATGTTTTTATAGTTCTAGATGGGTCACGGTGACAATGAAACTCATTGTCACCGTGTAGAGTCGAGATTTACAAATTGCCTTTGCACACAGGAGAGAGGTCACGGTGACAATGAATTTCATTGTCACCGTGAGGTCTTCAATATTTGCTTTTGTCCAGGAAAAACTTATGTCACGGTGACAATGAATTTCATTGTCACCGTGAGGTACGTGCTGCTCTGATTCTACCTTGATGATTTTTATGTCACGGTGACAATGAATTTGATTGACACCGTGACATGCTTCCTACTTGCATTCTGCCCAAACGTTTGCTACGTCACAGTCACAATAAAATCCATTGTGACTGTGACCCCTCTAAGTCTGCTCCTGTCTTCAACTTCTCTTTATGTCACGGTCACAATGAGTTTCATTGTGACCGTGAGGTACCTAGAACCACACCTGCAAAGACAAATCAAAATCCATTAAAAACTATCTATAATGCATCAAAATTCCAATTTGACTAAGATTAGTAAAATTAACCTAAAGGAAACAAAACATGACACAAAAACACAACTAAACACCCAAAAATCATATAAAAACACCATAAAAAATAAGTACTGTATTGAAGTTATCAAAATACCCCACACTTAGACTTTGCTTGTCCTCGAGTAAATGAACTATCCATTCCTGAAATTTCAAACTCCAACTCAGAATACGAAAACTTAACAACAATCATAGCACCAAGCAAAAGGGTCTTAGTTACAAATCCTCAAATCAATTTATATCAAGTAATTTCCCGTGCGTGTGTGCTAGGCTCAAAACCAATTATCTCTTTTCAAAACAAAACAACCAATGCATTCCAGCAATTGAGCAAAGAAATTAAATATACAAATGAATTTGCATACAGGTTTCGCGCTTAAAACTCGGGATAATCATACGCCTCTCCTTTAGCACCGGAACCACAAGGGTCATCTCCACTTAAACAACTCAAATCAAGAACAGAATCAAAAGGACTTATTCCAGGGTTGTAATGTTAGGTTAAGGTATTGGCTAACAAGAAAAGTTAAAGAATTAAAACAAAGAATTAGCCACTCTACCTAAAATTTCAACTACCCAAAACTGAACAAAATTTTCCATATCCTACCTTCAATTCACCCATAATTTCCATTGTTGTCTAAACTTCCCCTTACATAATATGCATCGAACTCAAAATAACAAAGTGATGTACTTCCCTTTTTAATTCACTTTTGAACCCAATTATCCGTAAATATGAGTATGTCTTCTTCTACTCAAAGGTACCCTACACTTGAATTTTTCTATATTCAATACATCAAAATTGACTAAAAGAAACAACAAAACTCATTAAACTTTCATTTTTTTTTCATCATTTTTTCTCTCTCTCTTTTTTTTCTTCTTTTCATGATTTTTTTCTCCATTTTTTTCCTTCTTTTTTTTTTTCTGCTGGGGTATCCAAAGTCTAGAATTTATTATACCCATTTTTTTTCTAATGAGGGAAAGTTTAACATCATACTAAATAATACCCATAAAATTCAACAATTCTTCTCACACTTCCACTATTTCAATAATAGATACCCTTATTCAACTTTCAATGATATTCCAACCCAATCCTAGAGTGGCCAATTCTGAGAAACGGGTAGGCAAAGGCATTTAGGCTAAATTGTAAAATAATAGTATAACAAGAAAATTTCGTAGTACGCTTTTAGCATACTAAATCAGCTCAACGGGGCTAGCAATGGAAATAACGTTAACAGGTAGGTCTAAAGCTGTTTGAAAGTGGTTATCAAAGAAACAAATTGCCTTAATCTTGTCCTAAACTTGTTTAAGTTGTTATCATGTTTCGAAGGGTGATGAGGAAGGTTCTAACTATCCTAACATTCCTTCACTCAAAAACTCTTATGCACTGGATTTTTCAAATTTTTACAAATAAGCCTATAGTGCATAAAAGATTGGAAATCACAAGATATATGACTGATTGAGATTAAATTTGCTTCTAAAACTTCCAACTACTCATTTGCCAAGATCAATTTTTAAGATAGACTATTCTCCAATTAAAGTTTAAAACATTCACAACAGGAATAACTGAGGTTAAGCCAAGCTGAGATAAAGATATTTAGGCAATGACAATAAAGTACAAAGAAACGAAAACAGAAATAAACATGCATCATACATCAATGGCTGTTAATTACATATATATGTATGAAGTTAATGTCTCCTACCCCCCACACAAAAACTTGCTGTCCCCAGCAAGTAAGAATATTACATATCAAAAGAAAAATAAAAATAAAATGAACAAAAAAAACAAAACAAAAGATAAGAAGTCTCCCTGATCACTGTTCTGGTGGTGGTGGTGGAGGTGGGAAATGGGCATCAAACCTCGCAGAACAGGAGGAAAATGCCAAGAGTATCTGGTCCATCTGGGACTGAATGGCTGCCTGAGAGGTGGAGATGGTGTCCACTGATGCTGCGATTATGTCCATGCGTGCCATCAGAGCGTCGTATTGCTGCGATGATAATTGCGCAGGCTCTAGTGCAGGAGGGATCGGTGGCTCAGGGTCATCCTCATGCTCATGAGGTAAACCGCCTAAACCCCGCTCGACTCCGTGTAAATACTCATCACGTGTGGATGCCATCAGCCATTGTCACATCCTTCACTATTACCTTCATATTGGTAAGCATCTTCTGATCAATTGTGGCAATGGAAGGCAGTGATTTGTACTTTTTCAATTGGTGGCGGACACGCTTCGCTATGGCGGTGACAAATCCCCCAAGTGCAATTTTGGTCACTTTTTTCGTCTTACATTGCATCTCCTCCAATTTGTGTAAGAAATGAGTGGCGCCATTTATTCGGACACCCTGGATCATGCACGCGAGAAACAGGGCTTCTGGTAAGTTTACTTGGCGCGCTGAATCCGCATGGCTTAACAAAGACAACGAAAAAAATCGATGGAGGATCCGCAGAACATGGTTGTGCAAATGATGCGCCTTTGTTTTCCCTGAGACATACTGTGTGGAAGTCACAGTGTCTCGAATGATTGCCCACGCACCGTCTTTTGAGTAATCATCATACCAATCCGGCACCAAGTGTGGAAATCCAAGATATTCTGAAAATTCATGGAAAGTGAGGTTATACTCAATAGTGTCCAAGAAAAATGAAACAGAACCTGGATCATTGATGAGATCGCGGCCTGTTCTACAAGTGATAGTGGACACAAAATCCCTTGTCAAGGTAGGATAGACTTTCTCATTGAGCATGAACACCTGCTCCCAGCCAATGTTGGCTATAAGCTGCTGGACTTCATTTTTGATGCCAAGTTTCTCTAGTAGTCCAAAATCCAAATAACTCATTGGGATGAACGAGCATTTGGTGAATCGAGCATACGGAACCTTTTTAGCACTTGGAACCCAGGCTGGCACCTTAGAAATGTCCACTGAATCTGCGCCGGGGGGTTGGCTGCCAGAGCTCGAAGCTAGAGCAGAGCTTTTCCATTTTGGAGCCACTGCACGAAAGCAAATAGCCAAGTTCAATAACAATGTAAGTTGAAACAACAATGGCTACTACTCTACCCAGCAATAAACAATCCATTTTACCCCAAAGTTATGCATCCTCCAACTGAGTTTAATTTATCAAAGTGATATCAACTCATAAGTAGGTTTAGAATGTGCAAGGACAACTTTAAAGCACAGTTACACATAAGGGTAAATAAAATTCGGCATGTCAACATGTTAAAAATTGCAGAAGCTGGGAAATTAATGCATTGAGACATTTTATCAAACACTTGGTGAGCAAGAATTTAAACGTACTAGAATTGAAAACCAACGGCACTAACAATCCCCCAAATTGGCAATTAATAATCATACATTGCATAACAAACAGTTTAAGATCAATAAAAGTCCATTCCAATCCAAAATATGAGTAAAATCATCAACACAACGTTAAATGCAAATAAAGACCTAAACGTCCTACTTCCCACTCAGTCATGTTCAGAAGTAAGGATCAAAATTAAGAAGGAAAGTAAGAATGAAAAGGATTCATATCAAGATTTCAAAACAATAACTGATAACATTATGAAATTTTCGGAAAAAGCAACCAAGAACAACATATCTAGGGAGAACGAAGAAGAACAGGGGATGAGAGGAGGAGACAAACAAAATTTAAAATTAAAATAAAAGGAAGAGAAATGTACTTACTTGTTGTAGATTATCCGGAATGGTGGTCTAAAAGAGAGAAAAGAACGCAAAGGATGCAGAGAAAAATAATGAGTGCACGGTGAGAGAGAATACGACGTGGGAAAGTGAGAAATAACAAATGGAAAACGGGGATTTTAAAAGTTCTTTTCGTGGGTCACGATCACAATGAGTTTCATTGTGACCGTGACATAACCAAAAATTGCAATCCAGAATTGAACCGCCATGGGGTCACGGTGACAATGAAATTCATTGTCACCGTGACATAACCAAATTTGAAAACAAAATTAAATGTGCATTATGTCACGGTCACAATGAATTTCATTGTCACCTTGACAAAACCCAGTTTGAAAACAGAATGTAACTTACTCTACCTCACGGTGAAATTGAATTTCATTGTCACCGTGACATATGCACACCTCAAAATAGAAAGTAACTTACCCGATGGTCACGGTCACAATGAAAATCATTGTCACCGTGACATATGCACCAACCAGAATCCAGAATGCATCTTCCTTTGGTCACGGTCACAATGAGTTTCATTGTGACCGTGACCACCTGCACACTTGCAAAAAGTCATCAATTTCTCAAAATTTCTAACTAATACTACTTTGACAATTCTCTAACAAAAATATAATTTATCTTCTGAACGTGAAATTTACAGAACGAAACAAGATTAACTTCCTAAAAAAATAATAATACCATTAAACGAAAAAAAAAAAAAAGATAAGAAGTAGTTCTGCATTTAACAAGTCCGCAGCTGGACTTTTAAAAATCGTTAAGGATCTGCTAGAGTGACGATCGTGGATGCACTATCAAAGGTAGATTCAAAATACTGCTTCACACGATGTCCATTCACCTTGAATTCATCCTCAAACCGCGGGTGCTTCAATGTCACCACGCCAAACTTATCAACTGCCACTACTTCATAGGGTACCTTCCATCTCGATTTCAACTTACCAGGAAACAACCGCAGCCTACTATCATAAAGAAGCACTCGCATTCCAGGTGTAATTTCCTTTTTGGCCAGCTTTCGATCATGCCACTTCTTGGTTTTATCTTTGTATCTAATGGCATGATCATAGGCCCAAAATCGATGCTTGTCTAGTTCATTTAGCTGCAAAGACCTGCACTTACCTGCATTCTCAAGGTCAAAATTCAGGCATTTAGTAGCCCAATAAGCTTTATGCTCTAATTCCACTGGGAGGTGACAGGACTTCCCATAAACCAACGTAAAAGGGGACATCCCTATCGGTGTCTTGAATGCTATCCTATAGGCCCATAGAGCATCATCTAACTTAAGGTACCAATCTTTTCTAGATGAATTGACCGTTTTTTCTAAGATGGCCTTTAACTCCCTGTTAGACACTTCAACCTGACCATTAGCCTGAGCATGATAAGGGGTTGTGACCTTATGCATAACGCCAAATTTCTTTAATAAAGCCTTAAATTGGTGGTTCACGAAATGTTTACCACCATCGCTTATAATGGCTCTAGGGGCTCCATACCGAGTGAATATGTTTCTCCTCACAAATTCTAAAACAATCTTAGCATCACTAGTTCTAGTGGCTATAGCTTCAACCCATTTACTCACATAGTCCACTGCCACCAGAATATATTCAAACCCGTACGAAACTGGAAAAGGTCCCATAAAATCTATTCCCCATACATCAAATAGTTCCACCTCAAGCATGTTTGTCAGAGGCATCTCATCTCGCTTAGATATATTTCCTACCCTCTGGCATCTATCACAAGTCTCCACATAAAATTGAACATCTCTAAACATTGTAGGCCAATAAAAACCAGAAGATAAAATTTTCATTACCATTCTATTTTGCCCATGATGTCCACCAGCTTCTCCACCGTGACAAGCTGTGATGATTGCACCCGTCTCCTCATCTGAGATGCACCTTCTTAAAACTTGATCAGCACATAATCGGAAAAGGTAGGGGTCATCCAAAATGTATTGTCTTGCATCAGCTCGCTGTTTCTTCTTTTGCTGCCAAGTAAAATCTTTAGGCATAAAACCTCCTACAAGAAAATTTGCTATGTTAGAAAACCAAGGAACAGAAGTGTCACAAGCAAATAAAGCACAAATGTGTTCATCAGGAAATAAATCTAAAATTTCCCCCTTTTCAATATGGTCATTTTCCATTCTTGACAAATGGTCTGCCATGAAGTTTTTCGCGCCCTTCTTATCCTTAATTTCTAAATCAAACTCTTGCAATAGCAGCACCCAACGAATCAGCCTCGGTTTGGATTCTTTCTTGGCAAACAAATGCCTCAAAGTTGCATGGTCTGATCACACCACAACTTTTGCACCCAGCAAATATGGCCTGAACTTCTCGAACGCATACACAATTGCTAGAAGTTCTTTCTCTGTGGTTGTGTAATTAACCTGTGCTCCTGTCAAAGTGTAACTAGCATAATAAATTGCACAGAATATCTTATCTCGACGCTGTCCCAGTACCGTTCCCACTGCATAATCACTAGCATCACACATTAGTTCAAAAGGCATAGTCCAATCCGGAGATATAATCATCGGAGCTGAAATAAGCCGTTGCTTTAACATTTCAAAAGCTAGCAAGCATTCACTATCAAAATTAAAAACAACATCTTTCATGAGTAAATTAGACAAGGGTTTAGCAATTTTTGAAAAATCTTTAATAAAACGCCGGTAAAACCCTACAAGTCCTAAAAAATTCCTTATGCCCTTAACACTCGTCGGAGGCGGTAGCTTCTCTATGACTTCAACTTTTGCCTTATCCACTTCTATCCCTCTCTCTGAAATTTTATGCCCTAAAACAATACCCTCTCTCACCATAAAATGGCATTTTTCCCAATTTAAAACTATGTTAGTCTTTTCACACCTCCCTAGCACTAAATCAAGATGCTTTAGACAGCTCATAAAATCAGCCCCATATATAGTGAAGTCATCCATGAATACCTCCATAAATTTCTCTATAAAATCATGGAAAATAGGCATCATACACCGATGAAACGTAGCCGGTGCATTACATAACTCAAAGAGCATTCTTCTATATGCAAATGTGCCATATGGGCAGGTAAAGGTCGTTTTCTCTTGATCCTCAAGGGCTATAAGAATCTGCAAATATCCCGAATACCCATCTAAAAAACAGTAAAACCTATTACCTGCTAACCTTTCTAGCATCTGATCAATAAATGGCGAAGGGAAATGGTCTTTTCTAGTGGCAATATACAACCTTCTATAATCAATACAGACTCTCCAACCCGTAAATGTACGAGTTGGAATCAGTTCATTCAGTTCATTCTTTACCACTGTCATCCCCCCTTTTTTAGGCGCACACTGCACTGGGCTAACCCATCTACTATCAGAAATAGAGTATATTATACCTGAATCGAGGAGTTTGAGTACCTCCTTCTTTACTACCTCTTGCATGGCCGGGTTGAGTCTTCTCTGAGGCTGAGCTATTGGCTTGCATTCCTCCTCCATTGGGATCATGTGTGTGCAGTAGCTTGGGTCAATCCCCTTCAAGTCTGAGGTTTCCCATCCGATGGCTCCCTTGTGCTTCTTCAGCACCTCTAGCAGCAACTGTTCTTCATCACCTGACAACAAAGACGATATGATTACTGGTTTCTGATCTTTCTCTAAAAACACATATTTCAAATGAGAGGGGAGAGGTTTAAGTTCAGAATTTAAATCCCCCTTTTTAGGGTTAAACTCTTTATTCTGAGATTCATCCTTTCCATCTTCTATCTCCACAATTTCTATTGCTTCTCCCCTCATCTCTTCTTCCACTTCTTCTCCTTCCACTGAATGTAACAGACACAAGTTTTTTGGATCAGCTCCAACCACTTTTTCCTGCACTTCTTCCACACACTCGTCTATTACATCAACAAAATAAACAGACTCCTCCATATCCCCAGATGGATACTTTTGAGCCTTGTTCATATCCACTACCAACTCCTCATTATTGAACCGTAGGGTGACCGTTTGACCATGAACATCGATCAATGCCTTTGCTGTGTTTAAAAATGGCCTCCCCACTATCAGTGGCACCTTCCTATCCTCTTCCATCTCCATCACCACAAAGTCCACTGGGAAGATGAATTTCCCCACCTTCACTAACAGATCTTCTATCACTCCCTTGGGCCGCCTCACTGACCTATCTGCAAGTTGGTGTCTCATTCCCTTCTCCCTGAGGTCCCCAAGATTAAGCTTCCTGCATATAGAATAAGGCATCAAATTTATGCTGGCACCCAAATCACATAGAGCATTACCATAAAAATCTTCACCAATAGCACAGGGTAAAGTAAAGCTACCTGGATCTTCCAATTTCTCAGGGATCTTGTTCATAATTATAGCACTGCAATTTTCTGTAAGCTATACAGTTCCATGCCCTTCTAGTTAGGCATATGAGCTAAAGCTTCAGCAAATGGTAAATTAATGTGCAGTTTCTTAAACATCTCTAGAAACCTAGCCTTTTGCTCATTTTTCTTTTCCTGTTTAGCAATTGCAGGAAATGGCAGTCTATTTATATCAAGATCCTCTACCCTTGGATTCACTAAACTTTTACCCTTATCACTTTTAGGAGCATTTTCATTAACTTCTACCCTAGAGTTAGAGTTACTTACCGTCCGTGTCGGCTCCTCCTTTTCTGATGATGAAGAATTTTTACCTTGGCCTTCTCTCGGTACCACTTCCTTACCACTTCTCAGTGTGATTGCTTTAGCTTCCTCTTTTGGATTCCAGTCTACATTCGAAGGAAATGTTCCCGGTTGTCTTTGAGACATGGAATTTGCCAGCTGTCACACTAGAGTCTCTAAATTCCTCATGGAAGCATCTTGGTTCCGGTTCCACTGCTCTTGAGATTTCCACCTTGACTCTTGATTAGCCATGAACTGCTGCTGGCTATTTACAAACTGTTGTTGACTGTTTATGAAAGTAGCCAACATGTCTTCTAGATTTACCTTCTTTTCTTGCACAGGAGGCCTTGGTTAGTATCCCGGTGGGTGGTATTGTTGCCCTTGGTTGAGATGGGGTGGATATGGTTGTTGATACGGCTGCCCTTGGTTCTGATGAGTGTTTTGGTTGAAGGGAGGTCTAACTTGTGGTTGAGAGGATGAAACATTTTCCAAGAGAAGTTTGGATGATTTCTCCAGCCCGGATTATATGTGATGCTGTAGGGGTCATTCCTTCTGTAATCTCCTATGGCATTTATATCCCCCATTGCCCCACTCTCTTGACAAAATTGTCCACTTTCATACCATCCACTCTCTTGAGCCACAGAGGCTATATCTGCAGGTTCAGACTACTCATCTCCTTCCTCATGGACTCAATCTGTGCCTTCAGCATCGACACCTCATCCACAGCGTGTATCCCTTATCTTTTCAGAACTGACCTAGGATTAGACCATTGAGCATCATTCGCCACCATTTCATCTAACAGATGAAAAGCTTCCTCTGGTAGTCTATTCATGAATGACCCTCCTGATGAAGCATCCAATAAAGATCTTGTCTATGGTGTAACCCTAGAATAAAATGTTGTCATCAGGTGATATATGGCTATCTCATGGTGTGGACAGCTTCTCAACAGCCTTCTAAACCTTTCCCAGGCTTCATGAAACGGCTCCTCACTCATTTGACTAAAACCCAGTATACTGTTACGGATGTTCGCAGTCTTTGTCAGAGGGAAGAATCTCATCAAAAATCTCTCCTGTAACTGGTCCCAAGATCTAATCGACTGTCTAGATAGAATTTGCAACCATTCACATGCTTTTCCAATCAATGTGAAAGGGAACAACTTTAATCTTACCGAGTCAGATGACACTCTAGGAATCTGAACCGTATCACTGACCTCTAAGAATATGTCTAAGTGCTGTGCGGGATCTTCCACTTCTGAACCCGTAAACTGATTCCTCTGTACCATATTGATGGTGGCTGGTTTAAGCTCAAACTGCACTCCCCTTGGCAGCACAATCGTCCGATTATCCTCATTCAATCTTAGTACATCATAATCCCTTATTGTCCTCTGCCTCGGGACCTCTTCTCTATAATTTCCTAGATTTTCATCTTGTGCCCTCGGCACTTGTTCGTTCTCGGGAGGAACTTCACCAATGGGAAGAGGATTGTCTTCCATGTTATTATTTCTGTTGGCTCTCCTTCGTTGATGCAAAGTCCTCTCGATTTCAGGATCGTAGGGTGCTATTTGTTCCTGTCTCGATCTGCTCATGCACCACAACAACTACCTGAAAAGAATAAACAAAAATAAAAAATAACATAAAATAAAATAAAAAGAAAAAAACAAACAAATAATAATCAAAACTTAAAACAACGCCAGTCCCCGGCAACGGCGCAAAAAACTTGACGCGACCTCAGCAAGTGTACTAAATCGGCAAGTAATATAATGGAGTAATTTTAAGACTCCGAGTTATCGTACCCAAGAGACTGTGCATGCAAGTTATGACACTTAAATGTATGCTAAAGAATTCCCAGTTGTTGAATTGATTTAATTATGACTACTAGAACCAATTAATCAACTATAATAAGTTAACAAAGCAAAAACAAATTAAGATGACAGTAAAAACTAGTAAAGATAAAAATGATAATAAGCAAAAATCTCAATATAGAAAAATGTTGTTCAGGTTCACTAATCCACCCCATACCAAAATATGAATCAAAACACATAAAGGAAACATATATGAACGAAATCGGGATAACCCTCTTAACCCAAGCGTCCCATTCCGGAGCAAGCTGTTCTAATTGCATAACGTCCCATTCCGGAGCAAGCTGTTCTAATTGCATAACGTCCCATTCCGGAGCAAGTCATACAACTAGCCTAATCACGGGTCTAAAGTCATACGATCGTTTTGCTTTCCCATTCCGGAGCCAAACAACCCAAAACCTAATTATTTCACTCCTCACTCCAATCTTAAACCATGAAAACCTGCACATATGGATTCCCATTCCGGAACAGTCCAAATGATACAGCAAACATGACAGAAAATCTGAAGATAATTTATCATGACATTCAATCATACAATTCAATAACCAATTAAGATACATGAATTAATTCATTCATCAAAACAGGAAATTAACTTAAAAATATACATCTCATGATTTGACAATAATAACCAGTGAAATAAACCTTCATTCATATATCGAATATTAAAATATGTTTAGAATTCACATCAAGGATAGGGGTTTTAGAGATCCCCCAAACAACTAAAAGACTACTCATGATCCATTACAAAATCAAAAGAATAAATGAAAGAATAAACCCAGAAATTCATTGAGGTAGAAATCCCGGTTGAATCCCACGTTCTTTAGTCTTCTTCTTCAAATCTCTAATGGAGAATAAAATTAAAATTCTGGAAAACTAAAATAACAATCTCTTGAAATTAACTATGTATATAATGAAAATTACTCTCAATTTCTAATTGAAAACACAAAACAAGATTGAAAACTAAAGTTTAGAACAGAAGAGTAACTCAGAAAATCTCAGCCGCCAAAACTAAAATCAAAAACTAACTAAAAAAATTGGAACCCTAACCAAACAAAAAAGTGCATTTTTATAGTTCCAGATGGGTCACGGTGACAATGAAATTCATTGTCACCGTGTAGAGTCGAGATTTACAAATTGCCTTTGCGCACAGGAGAGAGGTCACGGTGATAATGAATTTCATTGTCACCGTGAGGTCTTCAATATTTGCTTCTGTCCAGGAAAAACTTATGTCACGGTGACAATGAATTTCATTGTCACCGTCAGGTACGTGCTGCTCTGATTTTGCCTTGATGATTTTAATGTCACGGTGACAATGAATTTAATTGACACCGTGACATGCTTCCTACTTGCATTCTGCCCAAACGTTTGCTATGTCACGGTCACAATGAAATCCATTGTGACCGTGACCCCTCTAAGTCTGCTCCTATCTTCAACTTCTCTTTATGTCACGGTCACAATGTGTTTCATTGTGACCGTGAGGTACCTAGAACCACACCTGCAAAGACAAATCAAAATCCATCAAAAACTATCTATAATGCATCGAAATTCCAATTTGAGTAAGATTAGTAAAATTAACCTAAAGGAAACAAAACATGACACAAAAACACAACTAAACACCCAAAAATCATATAAAACACCATCAAAACTAAGTACTGTATTGAAGTTATCACTAGCATTCTCTTCAACTGATCAAAACTCACTTGACACTTTTCTGACAACTCAAATTTAACTCCTTTTCGAAGTAAACTTGTCAATTGCGAAGCTATCACTGAAAACCCTTTCACAAATCTTCTATAATACCTAGCTAGCCCTAGGAAACTGTGAATTTCCAGCACATTCCTAGGTGGCTTCAAATTGACAATAGCTTCAATCTTAGCTGGATCCACCTTAACACCTTCAGATGATATCACATGCCCCAGAAAAGATACTTCTCACAACACGAACTCACACTTACTCAACTTGGCATACAACTGATGTTCCCGTAATGTCTGAAGCACAATTCTCAAATGCTGCTCATGTTCTTTCTCATTCCTCGAATAAACCAAAATGTCATCGATAAATACTACCACAAACTGATGCAGATATAGTCTAAACACTCTATTCATCAAATCCATAAATGCAGCAGGCACATCAGTTAACCTGAATGGCATTACTAAGAATTCATAATGTCCATATCGAGTTCTGAAAGCAGTCTTGGGTATGTCCTCTTTCTTCACTAGTAACTGATAATACCCAGACCGTAAGTCTATCTTAGAAAACACACCTACTCCTCTTAACTGATCGAATAAATCCTCGATCCTAGGTAGAGGATACCGATTCTTCACTGTTATTTTGTTCAACTGCCGATAGTCAATACACATCCTCATAGTTCCATCTTTCTTCTTGACAAATAAATCTGGTGCTCCCCAAGGAGACACACTAGGCCTTATGAGACCCCTATACAATAATTCCTGCAATTGAGCTTTTAACTCCTTCAAAGTAGGAGCCATTTTGAAAGGCGCTTTAAACACTGGCACTGTTCCAGGCACAATATCAATAGACAATTCAATCACCCTTATTAGTGGCACACCACCCAATTCTTCCAAAAATAGACCAGGAAACTCCCGTACTATGGGTATATCCTGAATTCTTACTTGCTCTCTTTTAGAATCTAACACAAGTGCCAAGTAAGCTTCACATCCCTTCCTCAAACATTGGTATGCTTGCATTGCTAATACCACATTCACAAGAGGATTCGCACTAACTCCCCTCACTAACACTTTACTTACCTTACAATCATGGAGTGCTACTCTCTTCCTCTTACAGTCCACTACTGCATTATATTTACTTAGCCAATCCATACCCACTATTAAATCAAACTCATCAAAAGGTAACTCAACCAAATCAACTGGAAACACAGTATCCTGAACTACCAATGAACAACCCCTATATACCTTGTTCACGTTCACATTATTCCCCAAAGGACTTGATACACATATGTCATATTTCAAATATTCAGCATTAGGCATTCTATCACATATCTTTTTAGATCACATATATGAATGAGTTTATCCAGGGTCAATTAATGCAATCATTTCTACATCATAGAGTAGAAAAGTACCTGCTATAACATCAGGTGCATCCTGCTCCCCTCTAGCCTTTATCATACAATCCCGAGGTGGTGCCATAGTAGGTTTGTTCACTATTTCTGAATCAGCGACACCTCTGGACTGCCCACCTCTGCCTCTTCCCCTACCTCTTCCTCTATTAATTGGAGATAAATTAGAACCACCTCTGCTCTGTTCCTTCTAATTTCCAGTTACATCATACGCCTTTGGACAGTTGGCTAAGAAATGCTCAGTACTTCCACACCTAAAACATGCACCGGTTACCTTCCAACAGTCTCCTCTATGTCTTTTACCAAAGTGATGACACTTATGCATTTCATTTTTGGTACCAGATGTACCTCTACTAGATCAAGATACAAAAGGTGCTCCTCACTTCTTACCCCTTGCTGCTGAACTAAACACCAATTCTGCCTGTGGTACCATTTGAAAATCTCTTGGTCTCTTGCTAATATTAGACCAACCTCGGTTGGAATTCCTTCTCTGCATCCTCTCTCTTTGAACTCCCAATGATCTCTCAGCTTGCATTGTAGCCTGAACTATTCGATAATAGCTTACATTCTACTTGGTAGTCAGTGAGATTAGTAACGCCTTAATCTCTTCAATCAGCCCTTCCTCAAATTGCTGACACCTAAACTCCTCAGTTAAAACACCCCGTCGTGCATATTTACTCAATCGACAGAACTCCTTCTCATATTTTGCCATAGTCATAGTTCTCTGCCTCAAATTCAAGAATTGCTTCCAGTTGGCCGCTCTATATGCCTTGGTCACAAACTTATTTCAGAACTCTCTTTCAAAGAATTCCTAGGTAATCGAATTCGAAAGCATAGGATGCTGCAGAGCTAACTTCCACCAGTTATATGTTGCACCCTGTAGCAGCGATACTACACGTTCTACTCGTTGATCTAGAGGACATTTGATCTCTCCTAGAACCCTCTGCACCTTCTCCATCTAGTATTCTACTTTTTCAGACTCATCCAACCTTGTACCATGAAACTCTTCTGCTCCATGCTTTCTTAATGATTCCACCGGACCCTTCGGTGCCGTCATTCGATCCAGCACTCCAGCCATGTCTTGCGACATCTTTAGCAGAGCCTCCATTGGAACCATCAGAACCTCATTCCCAAAACTGACTGGCCTTGACTACCCAGACCCCGTCACGTCTACTTCCCGAGGATTAAAACTTTCGGCCGTTTTCTCTCTTGAATGATGACTAGGGTTGTCACTAGGTTCCATGGATCTACAAAAATTACACAAGGACATCCGCATTAGGTCAACACGTCTATGCACATTCTAACTACCTAATTACCCAGAAAAGACTAAACCTAGGCTCTGATACCACAACTTGTAACGCCCATTCCCGACTACTAGATTAGCTCTGCTAATGCAGTTAGGAACAGCTGCTACACACACACAATCATAATTTACTATACGCAACACAAACACACATGCATGCTTAACTATCATAATTTCATGCCAACAACACGAATAATAAAATTTCATCATCAAGCATACATTTCCATGCATCATATATCATAAGTTCCCATGCCATCCGACATACTCATATACTTACATATATATTGGCGTTCTTTAAGTTTACAATACTTAGTTATAACAGTTTTACATATTATCTATTGCCAAAAATAATATCTTATATAACTGGTACAAACACATAGTTAAACCCCCAAAACCTACACTAAAGATGTAGCCCTAGTGTTGGCCGTTACTAACACAAATTTGTCCTTCCGAAGTCACCTCATGTCAGAACCTGCATGGATTAGAAAGAACCCGTGCTAAGTAATAACGCTTAGTGGGGAACACATATATAACATACAGGCTCAACATAGCATTGATATTAAACATGCATCAAACTAGATTCATGCTTAGGCCTACAAGTTTAAAACATTTATATATCATTTCACTCATAGCATTGTCATTAATTCTTATTTCCTAAAGCATGCATTGATTGGCATATACAACTGCTTATTCACATGTTTGAAAAGCATACATAGGTTGACATAAATTCATTAAATACAAAGCATTCATACATCAACTGAACCATTAAGTTTATCTTTATCTTTTATATTTAGGTTTGCCTACAATTCAAAGAGGCGGATAACGGGTATCACATTGGTACCCCTGAGGTACTATAATTTCATTGTATCCATGGATACACATATACGCATTTGTACCCTAAGTTACAGTAACTCAATAGATCAATATTCCACATTAAAGAATCCAAGAAGGATTTGTTTCGCATTGTGATTCCAGTGGAATCGGACGCATTGGGCTGCAGTACTTGACCCTATAGGCATGCCCAACTACCCACTACTTGACTCGCAGGCTAAAGTTGATTAGTCCCATTATTAATTTCATAGTTTTTAAATCCAATAGTGCATACACAAACCAACACTAAATTCTTCACTTTGCATATGTACAACACATTAACAGTCCACCTTATTCTTTTACTCATCTTACAACTCTTGGATAACTTGCAATTACATCAATAACAAACAAGTATTTGCATTCTCTAAACAACATATCTATATGTATATTTGCTTCATATAATCTTGATATCATGCTCATATAAAATAGCCTCAAGCTTGGTTAAAAGCCACACAATTAATAAACCAAAATAACTAAGGGTTACTTGCTAAAACAGAGTACCTCACGGTCACAACCAATTTAGTTGTCACTGTGACATAGTGAGATCTTCAAAACAGAATGCAAGCCAAGGTACCTCACGGTGACAACCAATTTTGTTGCCACCATGACATACCAAGTCCCCCCAAAACAGAATTAAAAAATGAGGCATCTCACGGTTATAACAAATTTGGTTGCCACCGTGACATACCATACACTCCCAAACATAATGCAAAAATGTGGTATCTCACGGTCACAACCAATTTGCCATAGTGAGTACTTCACACTTGCAGACAAAATGCCATTTATAGCACCTCACGGTCACAACCATTTTGGTTGTCACCTTGACATGCCATACTCAGTCAGGCAGAATCGAGACTACAAGAAAAGAATAAAATACCGATAGAATTTTAGCGACGGAATGATTTCTATCGCTAAATGGCGGCGAAAGTTATTTTTCGCAGCCATTTAGCGACGGAATTTTACTTCCGTCGCTAAATGCCGACGGATTTTATTAGCCGTCGCTAATTAGCGACGAAAAATAAAATCTGTCTCTAAAAATGGCACCAATTTTTCCCACTAGATTCTACGACAATAATTAGAGACGGTTAATTAAAACCGTCGCTAAAAATAGCAACGGTCAGTTAAAATCGTCGCTAAAAATAGCGACGGTCAGTTAAAACCCTCGGTAAAAATAGCGACGGTTAATGATTACCGTTGCTAAATAAAAAATAAAATAATTATATTTTATTTAGACACGGATTTTTTTAATCCGTCGCTAATAATTTCATAATTAGCGACGGAAGTCTGTACCATCGCTAAAATTAGCGACGGATTGAATAAACCGTCGGTAATTTTAGCGACGGAGTAAAACCTTCCGTCGGTAAAAGTGAAATAAACCCACTTTAATTCCCTCCCTCCCCCAATCCCCACTCTCTCTCCTCCCTCTCCCCTCCTGTTTCTGCCCCCTGCCCTCACGCCGCTGGCCACCGCCCCCTTGTTGCCGGTCCGTCCCTCCCCTCCGATCGCCGATCCCCTCCCATCCGATTGCCGGTCCCCTCCCCTCCTCCTCCTCTCTCCCCTTCCTTCCCTCTTCCCGCTTAGATCTTCCCCTTCTTTCCCTCCCTCCGCTTGCCACCTTCCTCTCCGCCAGCATCCTCCCCTCTGATCCGCTTGCCACCTTCCTCTCCGCCACCTTCCTCTCCTCTGCCTCCTCCTCCTCCCTCCACTCCTCCTCGTCCTCTCCTCCGACGTCAGGTATTATTCCAGGAACTAGAAATTTGAAGCAGATAATTGATGTATATTTGCAGCCATTGATTTATGAGTTGCAACAGCTTTGGGATGTCAGTGTTGAAACATATGATACATCACTTAAACAGAATTTCATGATGAAAGCGGCATTAATGTGGACGGTCAGTGACTTCCCTTCCTATGCTATGTTGTTGGGTTAGAGCACGGCTGGAAAACTAGCATGTCCTTACTGTGGCGACGATTCAGGTGCGTTTTATCTTCAACATGGGTGCAAAACTTCTTGGTTTGACAACCACAGGAAATTCCTTCCACCTGATCACCCGTTCCGATGGAACAAGAACAAATTTATTAAGAATAGAGTTGTTCTTGCTAGTCCTCCAGTTATCAGAAGCAGTGAGCAAATTTTACAAGAAATTGATGAGTTGGGTTTACTTAAGGTAACAAAACTTGATGCTGATGAAGTTAATGGAAGAATCAACAAAAACTTTGGTTGGAGGAAAAGAAGCTTTTTTTGGGATTTGCCGTATTGGAAGACAACTTTATTACGGCATAATCTAGATGTGATGCACATTGAAAAAAATATTTTTGATAATGTGTTCAACACCATTATGAATATAGAAGGGAGGACCAAGGACAATGCAAAATCACGAGCAGATTTAAAGTTGTTATGTAGAAGGCCTGAGTTAAATAAAGATTACTTAACCGAAAAATATCCCAAAGCATGCCACACTTTGGACAAAAAACAAAAGGAAGTCTTGTGTGATTGGTTAAAAGGACTAAAGTTTTCGGATGGTTACATCTCCAATTTGGCAAGGTGCGTCGACATGAGAAACTACAAATTATTCAGTATGAAAAGTCATGATTGTCACGTTTTTATGCAGAGGCTACTCCCAATAGCATTACAAGAGTTATTGCCGACAAAGTGGGGGAAGCTATAACAGAGCTAAGTATGTTCTTCAGAACATTAACGTCATGCGAGATAAATGCAGCAGATATAGCAAGATTGGAAATAGAAATTCCAGTAATCCTGTGCGAACATGAAGCAATTTTTCCTCCAAGTTTTTTTGACTGTATGGAGCA
The DNA here is from genome assembly GCA_947683425.1 of Excoecaria cochinchinensis. NCBI lineage: Eukaryota > Viridiplantae > Streptophyta > Magnoliopsida > Malpighiales > Euphorbiaceae > Excoecaria > Excoecaria cochinchinensis. Next base: position 3,550,604 of record CANTUQ010000034.1, read on the forward strand.
TCTACCCGTGCATTTAGTGCATGAGGCGAAACTCGCTGGTCCGGTTCAATATCATTGGATGTATCCATTTGAGCGGTAACTATGTATGACCTTCAATTCCAATTATATTATACCTTTGTATGCTAAATAATGGCATTAAGATATATCATGTAGATATTTGTTTCACTTGAAGAAAAACATAAAAAATAAAGCTAGAGTTGAAGGTTCAATATGTAATGCTTATTTGGTCGAAGAAGCAAGTACTTTTTGTTCGCATTATTTTGAGCCTCATATACACACGAGACAGCGGAAAGTACCATGTAATGATGATGGCTGGGAATCAAGTAATCAGGATGAAAACTTATCCATTTTTACATATCCTAGGCGTTTACATGGCCGTTGAATAAGGAAAATGCTAATGGAGGATGAATTAATAGAGGCCCGTAGTTATATTTTATTGAATTGCGAGGAAGTTCAGCCTTATGTGAGGTAAGTTTAATATATAGGCTAAATTGTTCATTTGTTTTACTTTGTCAAGAGTGTAATATATACACTGATTTTGGCATTTTAGATTATTTAAGGAATGGATACGGGAGCTAATGCCTGAAAAAAATGAAAATGAGGTGAACAAGGAAGTCAAAAATCACTTTCATCATTGGTTCAAGACATATGTAAGTTGTAATTTTTACCATATAAATCCATACATACAATTATATATGAAATATATAATTTAAATGATGTTAGCTTATTGGAATCTGTAGGCATCAACAAATGCAATTGACAACAAGTACATCATTGATCTTGCAAAAGGACCTTTGCGATATGTTAAATCATTTCCGGTGTATTTCGTGAATGGATATAAATTTCATACGTAGAGTCATGGTCATAACAAAGAAATGGCAAATAGTGGGGTTTTCATTCAAGGAGAGTTGATGGATTATTATGGGCAAATTGTTGATATAATTGAAGTCGAGTATCCTGCGTTGCCAATAAAATGTTGTGTATTATTTAAATGTGAATGGTTTGATCCAACTATTAATGTGAGAACAAAAATACATACCAGATACAATTTAGTTAATGTCAACTAGCGTAGAAGATTGAGGAACTTTGAACCATTTATGTTGGCAATGCAAGTGGGACAGGTATATTATGTCTCTTATCCTAGCGTAAAGCGAGACACTTCGGAATGGCTTGCAGTGTGCAAAGTAAAAACAAGAGGCATTTATGAAAGGAAAGGCGCCGGATAAAGTGAACATTCTAAAAATAATGATGCATTTCAGGAAGAAGAACCGGAAGTTCATGAAATCAATAACTCTCTGAATTTTGAAGATAACGAACCATTGAACTTTGCGGACAATGAATTTGTTGAGATTGATGGTGAGGATGATGAGGAAATTTTGGCTGGCGATGGATCTGATGACGAGCTAGAATTTTCCTCTTATACATCGAAAAATGAGGATGATTTGAATTATGATTTACAGCTTAGTGACGATAGCGAATAATTTGTTTACCTAATTGCTTATCATGTGAGAACAATTAATATTGCACTGACTTGGATATTAATTTAATATGCTTATTACAATGTAATTATTTTCTATTTTCTAACAATATGCATTTTCCTTCTAATGTCAGGTTGAAAAATGTTTAAGCGAAAGAAGAGAACAGGGATTCCTCTACGTCTCCGGTTGCATGATGGCGATGACAGTACTGGTGATGGAGGATCCCCATCGCATGGGCTCAATGCCAGCACTGAGGCTGCCGCATCACCGACCATCCCAACTGTTGCACCATCTACCATTCCTTCCACTGATTCCACTCCTATGGCACACCCTGAATCTATGCCACCTCAGGGGTTAGGAACAGAACAAGCAGAAGAGCCTATGCCTGGCTTAATTGGAGTTGATGGAAGAATGTACATCAATATCACAGCTGAGGAGTAAGTGATTAATATTTCACTTGATTATGATTTTAATGACAGTTATTACTTGTACTAACATTATTCACATTGTTGTATCTTAGATTGAATCCTTCAGGAAAGTGCTCATGCATAATGACAACCTCTTTCAAAATCAGAATTGAATACGATGGGTTTGTCTGGAAGAATATGTCAGAGGAAACAAAGAATTTTTATTTCGAAGAATTCAAGGTAAAAAATTTATGATAAATTTTGTTACACAACAAATTATATTTTACACTTGCTTACATTTTGTTTTTTGTTCTATCTGTCTCATAAGAAAAAATGTTATTGGGACTCAGCGTTTGATGATATCATGTATTCTGTGTGGGAGACTCATGCGTGGGCACGTTACAGAGATTTAATATGCTTGTTAAAAAATGGTGGTGTCCGACCTCGCTACACGACCGAAGATTTATGGGCACATTGGAGACAGTATTGGACGATGCCTGAAGCCATTACCATTTCAGAGCGGAATTCTAGTAACAGACGGGGAGGACCTGAGGAACTCAGTTCATGCTTGCATACTGGAGGATCAATGTCCCATCGAGAACATGCAGATAGACTTATAAGTATTACAAAATATTACTGTTACCACTGTAATTAATGGTTAGGATGTCTAAAATTTATCTCATTAACATAGAGGAGGATGCGAATGTTACTTGTGTGAGGAGTTTGCATTGTTGTTGAATGTTGGATAGTAGCATAGTCTCGAAAATTGAAGTGTTTTTATGTCCTTGTATACAGGAGGTATGCTCCAAATATAGGGGAAAATCTACCGAAATTTTAGTAAAAACTTGTATGAATAGTTAATAAATTATAGTTCATCTTTAATTCTTTTTATGTTTGCAGGGAGCATCGATGGGTCGACCGGTCACCTACGCTGAGGTATTTTTACACACCCACACCAACAAGCATGATGGTCAAACGTTCGTCAATTCTCGGTCAAGTGTTTTACATGTATGTCCAAATTACTATATTTTACAAATTTTAAATATTAGTTATTATTAATCGTTACTTATTGTAAAACATTAGTCCTACGATAGGAACAAGTTAAAGATGCAATTCAGCAATGCTCACAGACTTATGATCATGTTGATGCGAATTAGATCTATTATAAAGTGGCTGGTGGTAGAGACCAGCGAGGACGGGTATTTGGCTTAGGTACTTTGGCCAAATCCTATTACTCGCATTCCTCAAGTTCAAGTACTGCCGCATCTAATAGACGGTCTGCATCCAGGGAAGTACTTGAATTTTGTAATACTGTCAGTGAGCTGAGATCTGAATTGCAACAGTCATAGACTCAATGGCAAGACTCAGAAGCTCGGCGGCAAGAGTCAGAGGCTCGATGGCGACAATCTCTCGACTTCATATCTGAGCTACGTAATGAGATGACAAATTTGAAGGGTATGGTCGCCTCGTCATCGCAGCAGTCTGATCGTACTTCTCAGCCGTCGCCGCCATCAGCTTAGTTATGATTTGTATTAGACATACATGGATATTATGTTATTAAATAATTACTAACTTTATAATTAGCACAATTATTAAATTTGACTATTATAGCACATTAAAATTTAGATATTATTTTCATTTTTTCATTATTTTGCAATTAATTTTACAGGTTATATCTGCATAAAAAAATAAAAAATTTAATTTCAAAATTTTCTTCACTTTCCCGACGAAAATATATTTTTCGTCAGTAATTTACCGACGAAAAACCCCATTCCGTCGGTAAATTACCGACTAAAAATATATTTCCGTCAGGAAATTCCCGACGAAAAAAATATTTATGTCGGGAAATTCGCGACGGAAATTATATTTCCATCGGGAATTTTGCGATGGAAATTATATTTCCGTCGGGAATTTCCCGATGGAAATATAGTTTTCGTTGGCAATATTCATCGACGGAAGATAACGTTTCGTCGGGCAATTACCGACGAAAATATAGTTTCCATCGGGAAATTTCCAGACGGAAAGTTTTCTGTCGGTACAGTTTCCCTACGGCGAATATTATTTTTCGTCGGGAATTTCCATCGGGAATGCCTTTTTTCTTGTAGTGGGAGTTCCTGCATACCTCACGGTCATAACCAGTTTGGTTATCACCGTGACTTATACAAAAACACCTCAACACAGCTGTGCTCCCTGTCTTAATTCTCAAATCGCAATGAAGACCTCAAAATCGATTCCCTTTTTGTCATTCAAGCCAACCCAATCCTTCATTAACTTAACAATCAACACATACCTTATTTCCATGAAGCCAATCTCAACCAAAATACATAAAGTATAACACATTCACATTCTTAATACTTAAAATACCATTCAAGTTTCATAAACACAACACTAGCCTCTAACCTATTCCACATGATACACAGTTTTTGTCTTTAAACCTAATCAACTTATTCACACGCAAATACAATAATGCCATTACACACTTAGGGTTAGTTCCCAAACCTCGTCACCTATGCTCCTAACATTCACTGAGCACTAGTTTCTCCGATTTTTGCCTTTCCCTTATCCTTCTTCACACCTTCCTCTACAAACCATTCCAATTTCCAGAATTGGACACAATCATCAATCCTCAATCCAAATCAAACCAAAACTAGAAAGAGAAGAAGATAGAACAAGTAATTAACCACTTACATTTCAATCTTATCAATTTAACTCTTATTCCACTTAGCAATATGCATAGAATGATTATGAGAACTCTAAGGAACCTCACGGAAATGGAAGAAAAAAAAAGATACAGAAATGGCTGAAAATATGCAATTAGTTCTCTCTCTTCAAATTAATTTATATGCATGCACTTAAAGGAGGTGGCAGCATAAGGAAATGTCACACGTAATCCACCTCAAAGTTTGCCCTCCTCTTTACTTAATTAACTCATAATTAAGTTAACTAATCCTCAATCAACTTTAATCAGGCAAAATTTACAGCTTAGCCACTTAACTTTCTTTGGTTTCTCAATTAGGTCCTTACTTTATTACAATCAAGTCCCAAATCGCACAATCAATTCACACACACCCCAAATTAAACCATTTACAACTAGGGTACATTTTCAGCCATTACACAATAGGCTAATGACGGTCCTATTCTATATTGTTCTGTCTTAATATAGTATTGATCTTTATTTCTGTTGTCTGTATTTAAAGATAGGGGTGGTCCTTCAGTGTCCCTAACTTAAGACAGGGGTGCTCCTTCAAGTTCCCTCAGGTAAAGATAGGGGTGGTCCTTCGCGGTCCCTCTGGTATGTTTGTGAGCCTTTAGGGTTCATGGCTCGTTTATCCTGATCATAGATGTTTGCCAGTTTTATACAGTGGAAAATGGTAAAAGTAAGCTTGATATGGTTGATTTGTGATTAAAATGATATTTGTGTGAAAAATGGACTTAATTAAAATAACTAAAATTTTTGAGGGCATAATGGTAATTTTGACCATAAAAAGGTTAATAAGGGTAATAATGGAAAAATGAATAATTAAATGGTGTGATAAATTTTGACCATAAAAATGACCGTCTCCCTCTTCTTCTCCTTCTCCTTCTTCTTTTCTTCTCTTCTTCTTAGTTCTTGATCCTTTGATCTTTCTTTGCAAACTTGTGAATTTTGAGTGGGTTTGATAAATTTCCAGCTTTGGGTAAGTATACTTTCTTCTCTTCTTCTCTTCTTTTCTTATTTTTCCTTTGATAAGCTTATGTTTAGGTTTTGAATTATTTATACGGTTGGGTTGATTTCAGTTTAAAATCTCCTGCTAAGAAAGCCAAAGGTAAAGAGAAGGTCGGGGGGAGTTCATCCCCTTGATCCTGGAGCTCAGGAGTTCAAGGTTTCAGAATGCTTTCAATTTGTGCTTTTTCCTTAAGTTGTGAAATTATGCTTGATTGTTAGAAATTGAATGTATAAATGTAATTGGGTATGTGCTTAGGGGTAATATGAGTTGAGTATTTGAAGTGTTTTGTCAAATTAATAGTAGGGTGAAGTTTGGGTGTGGTTTTGTTATGTTTTCGATAGAAATTTTTGGGTTTTTATTGATCCACACAGTGGTAAGGAAAGACATACCACCATGTGATCGTATTCTATGTTTGAGTTTTGCTTGTCCATGATTTCACATGGCGATCAGAGTTTATTATCCCGCCGTGTAAAATCATTATGTTTTGATGAGTTTCTTCTGTGTGTTTTACACGGTGGTAAGGCTTTGTCATACTGCCGTGTAAATGCATTTTGTTTTGGGTAAGTTGCTTTGGTGCATTTTTACTTGGCGACCAGGATTTCTATACCGCCGTGTAAATGCATTCTGTCTTCAGTAGAGTTTTGGTTTGGCAGGCCACACGACGGTAAGATTTACTTTACTACCGTGTGGAATGTCTTACAAGGCGGTAAGATTTTGTCATACCATCGTGTAAAAGCTCTCTGTTTTGAAAAATTGAACTTTTGAATTTTATCTTATTTGACTCTTCTGAGTTCGTTACTACTCCTAGTTTTATCCATTGGAATATTATTTAGTAGATGATCTTAAAATATAGTGTTTATTTTGAGATATGTTTAATCCTTATGTGGCAAGTGTGGGATATTGTATTGTTGCATATCCTGCAAAAGTCAAATAAGGGGATAGATAGGCATGCCTATAGAGTTCAGTTAGTTACAGCTATGCATTTTGGACCCTGATCAGGTCCCCGTTTGGATCCTCGCGATCCCTTTTTGAATTTTGATCTCGTTTAAGATCCCATGCGAAAATGTTTTGGTACAAAAAGAAAAGAATTATTTTGATACCTTTGGGTATCTGTGCATTAAGAAAGAAATTGTTGGTAACTATGGGTATCTATGCGTTTATTCGTTATCCACTATTTTGAATTGGCAAGTTTATTGTATTTATGGGAAATTTTGATATGATGTGTATTATTATAATTCAATTCATATAATGATGTTATATGAGTAGTGCTGATAAAGTCATTAGATATGATGAAATTATGTGCATATCTTATGAATTGTTTATTAATACTTCATTATTACGTATATGCCATGTGTATGTGAATTGCATTTAACGTCCACTGTGAGTGGTCATACTCTATTTTTTTTCCCACTAAGCGTTATCGCTTATCACCAGTGTTTTATCCGTGTAGGTGTGGAAGTAGTTAGAGATTTTGGGCAGTTCGATATGCTATCAGAAGGGCCAACATGATCATGAGAGTTTTATAGTATAGGACTTTGTAGTTCAAATTTTTGCATTGTGTATTTTTGATACTCTGATGTAAAGCTTTTTGTTTTGTATCTTCTAGGATACAATCTTCGTTATGTATTTTAGTTATCTGTAATAGATGATTTTGTTCTTCAGCTTTATAATGGATATTATTGAGATATTAATGAAAAGTTTCAGTATTTCTGTTCACCTATGTTTCGAATGTTTTGTTTTAATTTTGAGAAGTTTTAATTTATTCTATTTTTGATCTATGTTTAAGTTTTTACACTTTCGTTTAGTGTTTGTGTGTGACAACCCTTCTCTGGGCACTTCCTTCTCTTTGAGGAGTATGTTTCCCTACGTATAGGTAAGGGGTGATACAATTTTTTATATCAGAGCCTAGGTTTAGGCGTTTATGGGTGAGTGTAGAATAGAATATGCATTTAGAGTTGTGTTGGCCTGATGCATATTGTTGTGTATATTTTGTAGTTAGGTGGAGTCAGCCCGTGGATCCCTCAAGGGGTCAACCGAGAGTGCGAATTCCCGAGAGCAATATCCATCAGTTTCTAATCTTGCTCAGCCAGCTAGGGTACGGCTTGAGGCCCCAGCAATTCCCTTTGAGGCTATGCTTAAGATATCTCAGGATATAGCTAAAGTTCTGGATAGGGTTACTGCGCCTGGAGCTCTAATTGGGAATATGAGGAAATTTGGAGCAGAGGACTTTTATGGGACAAGTTTAGACGAGTCTAATAAGGCTGAGATGTGGATTGAAAAGGTGAAGAGAGTTTTACAGGAGATTCGTTTTCCTCCAGATAGAGAAGTAGAGTGTGTGGTGTCACTTTTGCATGGTTCGGCTTATGAGTGGTGGAGATTGGTACTCAGACATCCTCAAATTCTTGATTAGGTGACGTGGGAGTTCTTTGAAAGAGAATTCCACAGTAAGTATGTGACCAAGGCAGTTTTTTGTCTTAGGCAGAGAGCCCTGTCAGTGGCAGATTATGAAAAGGAATTCAATAGACTCAGCAAGTATGAACTACTAGGAGTTCTTTCTGAGGAGTTTAGTTGTCAGCATCTTCAAGCGGGTTTGAATAAGTCTCTTAAAGTTATGCTGATTTCTTTGATGTCTTCTTCGGATGTTAGTTATGATTAGATTGTACAGGCGGCTATGAGAGCAGAACATTCTGAGAATATTATGAGGGAAAAAACTTAAAGGAGAAATTCCTCTCATTGAGGCTCATCCTTAGGGAAGAGATCACGGAATCCCTAAGTGAATTTTCTGAATGAGTCTTTCGCTAGTCCTGCTATAAGAGGAAGAAGGTAGGGATCTTCTCAAGGGTCTGGTGCAGGTAGAGGAACACCAGGTGGTAGAGGTGATGTAGTGCCACAGTGTTCTCATTGTAGCTAGCGTCATTTTGATAAGTGTCATTGGTTGACCGGGGGATGCTTTAGGTGTGGTAGCACATACCATTTCCTAGCTAATTGCTTGAATTTGTATGAGAATACCCAAGGACAGCAGGAGTCAAGTCGAGCGGGATCTAATGCTACTCAGGGTAGTCATGGAAGAGGAAGAGGACGAGGTCATGGTGGATGGCCTAGGGAAGGAGTATCCTCTGAGACCGTGAACCGTCCCCAGATTGCACTAGTGAGAGCTTATACTATGAGTCGGGAAGAGCAGGATGCGCCCGAAGTGATTGCAGGTAAATTTCTACTCTGTGACACTGAGTTATATGCTTTAATAGACCCTGGATCCACACACTCATATTTATGTTCAGATAGTTTGCATGCTCAGTTGCCTGATGTTGATCAGTTAGAGTATGAGATTTATGTGACCGGTCCTTTAGGGCAAAGTGTCAATGTGAATAGGGTGTATAGGACTTTCCCTCTACTGGTTCAAGGTTTAGAATTTCCAGTTGATCTAATTGATTTGCCTTTTCGCGAGTTTGAAATTATTTTGGGAATGGATTAGATGTGTAAGAATCGAGTGGTTGTGGATTGCCATAGGAAGACAGTAGTACTTTGGAATAGAGATTAGTCTTCTATTGTGGTAAGAGATTGGTTTATGGTTCTATGGGTAATGTTATTTCAGCTATGCAGGCTAAGCGTTGTTTGAGGAAAGGATGTGAGGCATTTCTAGCAGTAGTGTTAGATTCTGGGCATAGTCAAGTAAGAATTCAAGATATTACGGTGGTAAGAGAATTTGTAGATGTATTTTCGGAGGAATTACTAGGTTTGCCTCCTGAGAGAGAAGTGGAGTTATCTGTAGAGATTCTGCCAGGTGCTACTTCTATCTCTAAAGATCCTTATCCGATGGCTCCCGTGGAATTAAAGGAATTAAAGAGTCAATTGCAGGAGCTGTTGGATAAAGGTTTCATCAGACCGAGTGTATCTCCTTGGGGTGCTCCGGTTTTATTAGTTAAGGAGAAGGATGGGACATTAAGGATGTGCATTGACTACTGTCAGATCAATAAGGTCACTGTGAAGAATAAGTATCTGTTGCCTAGGATTGAGGACCTTTTTGATCAGTTAAGTTGTGCAGGAGTGTTCTTCAAGATAGATTTGAGATCGCAGTTGACAGTTAAGGATGCAGATGTTGCAAAGATAGCTTTTCGGACGCGATATGGCCACTATGAGTTCTTGGTGATGCCGTTTGGTTTGACCAATGCACCATCGGCTTTTATGGATTTGATGAACGGGATGTTTAGGCCATATCTCTATCGATTTGTAGTTGTGTTTATTGATGATATTTTGGTTTATTCGAAGAATGAAAGTGAACATGAGGAACACCTTCGGATTCTGTTGCAAGTTCTGAGAGTTCATCAGCTTTTAGGGGTTGATTTCACTCACGGTCACTCAACTTATCACTTATCGCGGAAAAGTAACTGACTTTTTTTTTCTGACTTAAATGTCACTGAACTTTTAACATTTTTGCAAAAAAGTCATGTTGACCGGAATTTGGCGAAAACCCTCGCCGGATTGATGACATAGCATGCCATGTTAGAAACTACATGTCGTTTAACAATATTTCTAACAAATGTTACATCTAAATCAATTTCACTCACGATCACTAAACTTATCATTTATCGCGCAAAAGTAACCAATTTTCTATTTTTTTTTCAACTTAAATGTTACTGAACTTCTAACATTTTTTATAAAAAAATCATATATTTACTATTCGTTGCCACGTGTCATATGCCATGTCATCAATCCGGTAAGGGTTCTCGCTAGATTCCGGTCAACATGACTTTTTTGCGAAAATGTTAGAAGTTCAGTGACATTTAAGTCAGAAAAAAAAGTCGGTTACTTTTGTGCGATAAGTGATAAGTTGAGTGACCATGAGTGAAATTGACCCCAGCTTTTTGCTAAGCTTAGCAAATGTGACTGTTGGCTGAAAGAGGTATCATTTCTAGGGCATATTGTTTCTTCTGAGGGTATTCGGGTGGATCTATCAACAGCTGAAGCAATTGTGAATTGGATGCCACCTAGGAATATCTCGGAGGTGAGAAGTTTTCTTGGCTTAGCTGGTTATTATAGACTATTTGTCAGTAATTGCTTCGCCTTTTACTAGGCTTCTTCAGAAAGAGGTTAAATTTGAGTGATCCGACAAGTGTCAATCAAGTTTTGATCTGCTAAAAAGTATGTTGATTAACGCCCTTGTACTTACTCAACCCATCTCGGGTAAAGAGTATACTATGTACAGTGATGCTTCAGGTGTTGGACTCGATTGTGTTTTGATGCAAGATGGTAAGGTGATAGCTTATGCATCTAGATAATTGAAGCCCCATGAACAGAGCTACCCGACACACGACTTGGAGTTAGCAGCAGTCGCATTTACTCTCAAGGTTTAGCGGCACTACCTGTATGGGAAACCTGTAGAATCTTTACTGACCATTAGAGTTTAAAGTATCTACTTACTCAGAAGGAATTGAATTTGAGGCAGCGAAGATGGTTAGAATTGTTCAAAGACTATGATTGCATTATTGACTACCACCCGGGTAAGGTAAACATATTGGCAGATGCTTTAAGTAGGAGGTCAATTTTGGCTCTATCTTTGCAGAGAGGTATATGGAGGTTTGATTCGAAAGGAGCACTTATTGCCCAGCTTAAAGCTTGGCCAAGTCTGAAGCAGTGGATTGTCGATGCTCAGACAAGCGATCCTATGTTGTAGCATGCTTTTCAAGTAGTAAGAAGTGGTGGTCAGACTGAGTATTTTGTTGATGATGAATAGGTGCTAAGGCATAGGAATCATTTGTGTGTGCCTAATATCGGAGATTTGAAAAGGAAGTTTTTGCAAGAGGCACACTCTATGGTTTTCACTATGCATCCAGGAGGAGATAAAATGTATGGAGATCTCAAGCAATTCTATTGTTGGCTGGACATGAAAAAGGACATAGTGGATTTTGTTTCGAAGTGTCTAACATGTCAACAGGTAAAAGCCGAGCATCAAGTCCCGTCGGGTTTGCTTAATCCCTTACCCATGCCTCAATGGAAGTGGGATGATGTCACAATGGATTTCGTATCTGGTTTGCCATTGATTCAGTGAAAGCACGATTCGATTTGGGTTATAGTCGATTGACTTTCTAAGTCAGGACATTTTTACCGATTTGACTAGACTATTTTATGGATAAGTTGGCAGAGATTATGTGAAAGAGATAGTTTGGCTTTATGGAATTCCATTATCAATTGTGTCTGATCGAGATCCAAGGTTTACATCAAAGTTTTGTAAAGAATTACAATCAGCTTTAGGTACTCGATTGAATTTCAGTACCGTATTTCATCCCCGGACCGATGGTCAGTCAGAGAGGGTTATTCAGATTCTGATGGATATATTTCGAGGGTTTGTACTGGAGTTGTCAGGCAATTGGGACAAGTATGTATCTTTAAAGGAGTTCGCGTACAATAATAATCATCAAGTGAGTATTGGAATGGCTCCTTATGAGGCTCTCTATGGACGAAAATGTAGGACTTCAATTTGTTGGACTGAGTTGTTGGAATGTTCTATTATGGGTCCAGAATTAGTTAGAGACATCGAAGAGAAAATCAGACTAGTGCAACAGAATTTAAAGGCAGCAAAAGATAGACAGAGATCCTATGCCAATTTGAAGCGAAAAGACATTCAGTATGAAATTAATGACAAGGTGTTTTTGGAAGTATCACCTTGGTATAACGTTCTCCATTTCGGCAAGAAGGGAAAGTTGAGTCCACGGTTTATAGGACCTTATGAGATTTTGGAAAAGATTGGTCCAGTTGCCTACTGATTAGCCTTACCGATGGAGTTAGCCAAGCTGCACGATGTATTCCATGTGTTAATGCTTCGCCGGTATAGATCAGTTGCATCTCATGTGTTATCGGTCCAGGATGTGCAGGTTCAGCCTGATTGTTGTTTTGATGAGGAACCAAAAAAAATCTTAGCTCGGGAAGTGAGGCAACTTTGGAACAAGCGAATTACTTTGGTTAAAGTGTTATGACAACATCACGGGGTTGAGGAAGTAACCTGGAAACTGAAAGAGATTATGAGATCACAGCACCCTTAGTTATTTGACTCAGGTGAGAATTTCGAGGACAAAATTCTTTTAAGGAGGGGAGTATTGTAACACCCCGATTCCCATCCTAGTATTTTGAGCAATTTTGTGTGTTTTATTGTGTGTGGCATGGTATTTAAGAGTAAAATGCATGATTTTATCAATTAAGTGATTTGATTATGTGGTGAAGAAAAGAAGAAGGATTAGAATGGAATTTTGCCAACACCACCCTAAGAAATTGACAAGTGGAAGATTGAGAAAAAGGATGAGCAAATAAAGATGAAGAGAGAGAGCACATGAGGGACAAAAATCCCACATTTCTGTCTCATCTTCACTGTCTCCCTCTTCTTCTCCTTATCATTCTTCTCTTCTTCTCTTCTTCTTAGTTCTTGATCCTTTGATCTTTCTTTGTAAACTTGCGAATTTTTAGTGGGGTTTGGCAAATTTCTAGCTATGGGTAAGTATATCTTCTTCTCTTATTTTCTTATTTTTCCTTTGATAAGCTTGTGTTTAGGTTTTGAGTTATTTGTATGGTTGGGTTGATTTCAGTTCAGAATTTCTTGCAAAAGAAGCCAAAGCTAAAGAGATGGTCGGAGAGAGTTCAGCCCCTTAATCTTGGTGCTTAGGAGTTCAAGGTTTCAGAATTCTTTCAATTTGTACTTTTTCCTTAAATTGTCAAATTATGCTTAATTGTTAGAAATTGAATGTATAAATGTAATTGGGTATGTGCTTAGGGGTAATATGAGTTGAGTATTTGAAGTGTTTTGTCAAATTAATAGTAGGGTGAAGTTTGGGTGTGGTTTTGTTATATTTTCGACAGAAATTTCTGGGTTTTTGTTGATCCATACGGCGGTAAGGAAAGACATACCACCGTGTGATCGTATTTTGTGTTTGAGTTTTGCTTGTCTGTGATTTCACATGGAGGTAAGAGTTTGTTATACCGTCGTGTAAAATCATTCTATTTTGATGAGTTTCTTCTGTGCATTTTACACGGTGGTAAGGCTTTGTCATACCGCTGTATAAATGTAATCTATTTTGGGTGAGTTGCTTTGGTGCATTTTTACACGGCGGTCAGGATTTCTATACCGTCGTGTAAATGCATTCTATCTTCAGTAGAGTTTTAGTTCAGTAGGCCACACGACAGTAAGGTTTACTTTACCACCATGTGGAATGTCTTACACGACGGTAAGGTTTTGTCATACTGTCGTGTAAAATCTCTCTGTTTTGAAAAATTGAACTTTTAAATTCTATATTATTTTACTCTTCTGAGTTCTGTATTGCTTTAGTTTTATCCATTGGAATATTGTTTAGTAGACATTTTTAAAATATAGTGTTTATTTTGAGATATGTTTATTCCTTATGTGGCAAGTGTGGGATATTATATTGTTGCCTATCCTGCTAAAGTCAAATAAGTGGATAGATAGGCGTGCCTATAGAGTTTAGCTAGCTGCAGCCATGCATTTTGGACCCTGATTAGGTCCCCGTTTGGATCCTCACGATCCCTTTTTGAATTTGGATCTTGTTTAAGATCCCATGTGAAAATGTTTTGGTACAAGAAGAAAATAATTATTTTGATACCTTTGGATATCCATGCATTAAGAAAGAAGTTGTTGGTACCTATAGGTATCTATGCGTTTACTCGTTATCCACTATTTTGAATGGGCAGATTTATTGTATTTATGGGAATTTTTGATATATTGTGTATTATTATGATTCAATTCATATAATGATGTTATATGAGTAGTGCTGATGAAGTCATTAGATATGATAAAATTATGTGCATATCTTATGAATTGTTTATTAATGCTTCGTTATTACATATGTGCCATATGTATACAAATTGCATTTGACACCAACTGTGAGTGGTCGTACTCTGTTCGAATTTTTGTAGTATAGGACTTTGTAATATAGGACCAACATGATCTGCTATCAGAAGGGCTAACATGATCGTGAGAGTTTTGTAGTATAGGACTTTGTAGTTTGAATTTTTGCATTGTGTATTTTTGATACTCTGATGTAAAGCTTTTTGTTTTGTATCTTATAGGATACAATCTCCGTTATGTATTTTATTTATCTGTAATAGATGATTTTGTTGTTCAACTTTGTAATGGATATTGTTGAGATATTAATGAAAAGTTTCAGTATTTCTGTTCACCTATCTTCAAATGTTTTGTTTTAATTTTGAGAAGTTTTATTTTATTCTGTTTTTGATGTATGTTTAAGTTTTTGCACTTTCATTTAGTGTTTGTGTGTGACATCCCTTATCTAGCGGGGCACTTCCTTCTCTTCGAGGAGTAAGCTTCCCTACGTATAGGTAAGGGGCGCTACAGTAATTTTGCCATGTTTAGGGACTAAATGGTAAATACGTAAAAGTTAGGGGTAAAATGATAAATTTACACTTAGTAGGTAAAAAGCGGTTTAGGTTAGGTAAAAAGTGTAATCATAAGGGAAATTTTGTAATTTAGACAAAATATAAGGATAAAATGGTAATTTGGTATAAAAGTGGTAAAGTAGGGACGTATATGAAATTATTGAAAAAGTAGGGACATATATGGAATTATTGGAAAAGAAAGGGACATAATTGGAATTATTAGAAAAGTCGAGGACCTCAGTGTAAATATGGCGTAGTTAAAGGACCTAGATGTAAATATGATATAATATGAGGACCTAATTGTAATAATACCACAGTTAAGGGACCTAAATGCAAATATGTGTATGTCCTTAAATGAGTGACTTAATTAAAATTAAGAATATTATTGCATGTTAGATAATGAAATAAGGATAATAAAAAGTTAACTAATGGCATTATTGTAATAAGTGAAAAGTAAAGGGTAAATCTGTAAAATGATGGAATTCTAGGAACTTAAATGTAAATTTGTCAATAACGAGGTAAATGAGGGCTTTTTAAGATAATTGATAGGTAATTTGAATCTTAATTGTATAACCAATTGACAATAGAGAAAAAATGATATTTATGTTAGTTTTAATAGAAATATTATTGTTAAAGCTAATATCATGGAAATTGCAATAGTATTAAATGAAAGAAAAATAGATGAGTAATATTAACATTAATAAAAGAATAAGAATGCCTTTGGAGTAGTAAATGATTATTATTACTGATTAGAAATAACCGAGATGTAGATTTAAATCCGTCTAATTTAATTGAAGATAAGGATAGAAATATGTAAAAGACATTATTATAGAACTGATATAAGTATTATAAATTGGATTAATTATCTAAAGTATAAAATATGATAATTAATAATTTTTATAATATTGTACGTGAGAAATTTAGTAATGGGGTCACCTAAGAGTGTTAGTAATGAAACTAAAGAGACGGAAAAGAGTAGAACTGTCAATAAGTGTTGAAAGTTAATAGTGAAATGATAATTATTGAGATGATGATTGTAACAACCTGTTTTCCCCCCTAGTAGTTTGAGTCATTTTGTGTGCTGGTGTGTATGTGTGCGTTTTGGCAGGTGTTATTTTAGTTTGGGTAATATGCATGATTTATGGGTCTTGTTAGAGTGTGAGTGTATGTAGGGAGTTAGTGTGTGTATTAGTGTGGTTAGACTTAGGTGTTGTGTAGAGTTTGGTTGTAGGGTGTGAGTGATTAAATCCCACCAATCCCTAGTTGACCTGTGGTAAGGAATGGAAAGATGGTATATATAGCTAGGAGAGAGAAAATGAGAGAGAACCAATTAAGCTATCTCCCGTTTTCCCTCTCCCAGCCTTCCCTCCCTTTCCCTTTATTCTTCCTTTTTCTTCCTCTCTTGTACCCTAGACTTAATTCAAGTGGGTATTGGTGGAAATTGATCAACTCAAGTGAGATTGGTAAGGTTTTTGTTGGGTTTTCCTCTTCTTGTTCATCTTTTCTTTAATCTTGTTAGTTATGGATTTGAGTTAGGGTTTTGTTGGTTGTGTTTTGGGTGTTTTTGTTCAGTGGTGCCTTCTCAAGAACCTAAGGGCAAAGAGAAGGCTAGTGAGAGTGGTGCTCTTTGATTAGGAGCAAAGGATTTCCATGTTTGGGATTATTGTGGTTTCGATGCAATTTATGTTTTTGTATTTTGATTTGATTTACTGGAAAAATTATGTGGTTAGTGATGTTCATGTTGGTCCATATGTTATGGGTTTTGCTTGATTTGAGTTGAGATGCTTGATTAATGAATTTCTGAATCAAAATGAGTTGTTGTAATCATAAGCATGTTTTGAGTGCATTAGAGGTATGATTTTTCATAATTTATGCATGTTGGACGGTTGTCAGTAAGTTGGTTTTATTGTGGAAGAATTAAGTTTCTGTAGTTTTTTGGAGAGCTGGAAAACGCGACTCTATAGAGAGCGAGACGCTTGTCGTGAACATGACAGAGCCAGGTGATTCATGCATCTCGTGGCAGTCGTACGAGTCGTGAAGGTGGGCACGACTCATGCAACTCCTTCACGAGTCGTGAAAGCTGGCACGACTCATGAATCTTTCTCATGAGTCGTGAGGCTTGGCACGACTCGTGCAGCTACTCTCACAAGTTGTGACAGCTTCCTGCGAGCGGTGGGCTTTGTCAAGAGTCGTGACAGTAATCCCCTGTCACGAGTCGTGACATTGTGCACGAGTCGTGACAGCCTACTCTCCCGCAGCGTGTTTCTGGCTACTGTCGCAAGCACGACAGTGACCCCCCTGCCTTCCTTTCGTATTTGGTCGTGTAATTGCCTTCTATCTTGAAATTTTTAACTTTTTGAATTCTTGTCTTTCTGTTTCATTTTAACTTATATTTTGGTTTTAATATTTATTTAGCATCACCTCAGCTTTTAAATGATGTTTAACTGTAATTATTTTTGCTTCATCAAATTATATTGAATGTTATGTGTAGACACCGGGTCCCGAGTAGCCTTGATCAGGATTACCAATGAAGAAATTTAGCTACGCCGATTTATAGGCGAAAAGATTGGAGCTCGGAAGTGATTTTCCTTGTCTTTTTTATGAGTAAAAAGTATATTTTAAAAATATTTTAAAAAATGTTTTTAAAATTATGTTGGAGAAGAAAAAGTGTGTTTTAGATTGAGGGTTTTTATAAAAAAAAAAAAAGTATTTTTCGCGAAGATCGGGGTGCGGCAGCGTGCTGAGCGCACGCGGAGTGCCTGCCAGGGCGCTGGGCGGCGTGAAGCGCCCAGCGAGAGCTCGACGAGCGCTCACCTGCGGGCGTCGCTCGCTCTGCGCGCAGTCGCCCACTCTTGCCCCATTTCTCCGAGTTTTCGCCCCCACTCGATTTTTAACGATTTTGGACGGTTTTTGGGTAGTTATAAAAAATTCAAAACAACGGGAGGACGAATTAGAAACATTTTAGAAAGAAAAAACTGAATTTTTGGGTTTTTGGTTTGAGAGAAAAATCAATTTTACACACTTGCTTCCAAGGGTGATTTTTCAAGTTTCCAATTTATTTTTCAAGCATTTTTCACAAGGAAGAGACAAGGAATTCAACACTTCTACCTTCAATTCTTCAAGATTAAATTTGAGGGTAATTATTCATGGCTTAACTCCTTAATTCTCTTGTTGATTTTAATTTCTTTTGTTTTCAATTAACTTTTAAACATGTAAATTCTCTTAGTCCCCATATTCTTCTTATTATTTTATCTTCAATTGTTCATATAACAAGTAAACCCTTTTAAATCCTATTATATTTTCATGTCAAATTGTTTTTTACACATATCAATATTTTAATTTTTACTCATAGTTATTATAATTATTTATTTGATATGTTGAGCATGGTTAATATTTTTTTTATTCTTATGCATGTTAAATTGCATCATAATTATTTTATGCATGTTATAGTATCTTATGCATGTTATATTTTCATTATACATATTATCTTTTATGTCATATTATTTCTTTGGGTTAATTTCTAACATGAATTTCATTTTTATTTTTGGTTGTAAATTGTTATTTTATTCTTATTTGAGCATCCATGCACGTGAAGGAAGAGACGCGGGGTTCGGTATCTTCTTTATACATTTTAATTCTCATTTTGTTTATATTTTTAATTTCCTTGTATATATTCATTAAGTAAAATGGTTTTTTTATGCACGCCTAAATAAAAATCACAAAAATATTTCTACTAAATTAACTTCGATTTTTTCATAATAAATGAGACCAATGTCCTAGTTTTCATCCCAAATAAAATCACCACATTCAAAATGTTTTCTTTAAATACACATGCGGGGACCAAAGTCCTCATAATTAATAAATTACCCGGTTTTATGTATGTTTGCACTTTTTTTTAAATGGGAGTTATATTCCGCTTCTAGTATTATTATAATTTACTTTTAATATTTTACTGCTTTCAATGTGAATATTTGTGCCTTTTAATTAAAATTGTATCATGTGGAGAGAGAGCAAACTAATAAACTCAAAACCAAATTGTAAAATTAATCAAGGTAGAAATAGATGAGAAGTCCCGAACCCATCTCTGGTCTTTGGGCTCAAAGAGGCTAGAGGTTTACCCTCCAAAACACCTCTTATGTCACGAGACTTAGACATCAAATCCTAGGCTCCAAGGGAGAGAGGTTCATCCTCCAAGACCCTTTGGCTTGTCCAAAATGGATAAAAGCATTGTCTTTGGGTTCAAAGAAGCGAGAGGTCTATCCGATCATTCATTGGAGTAAGACCTCCAAGACCCTTCTTATGCTCTAAGACTTAACAAATCCTAGGCTCCAAGGGAGAGAGGTTCTTACTCCAAGACCCCTTTGGCTTGCCCAAAATGGATAAAAGCATTGTCTTAGGCTCTCCGAGGCGAGAGAAACTTTCCCAATGTTTTATTGGGTGGCGACTCCATGAAATCTCCTTGTTGCCTGTAAGCACCGTGTCCTGGAGCGGTCCGGATCGGAGGTTACCCTATGAAGAAAGCAATGTTCGAGGCCTGTACAAGAGGCTGAAGTTGGAGGTTTTAGTTCCGCGTTCCGTGAGAAATGAGGTTTTTTTTTACACTTCAGGGGCAGAGGGGGAGAAAACGGGAGTTTTCTAGGTCAAAAGGTTTTTTTTCTCCACAGACGGCCAGCCCGTCTGTGGAAGTGGCCCGTCGCTTTGAGTCACCGACGGCTTGGGGGATTTTCCAACGCCCGTCGGAAAGTCACCGCCCCTGTCAGGAGCCGCCTGGTTTCCCGGGGCACGCAACCGTTCCGACGCCCGTCGGTGAAGGTGGCAGGGCCGTCGGAAGTGTCCTTGTGTCAGTAGGATTCTTCCGACGCCCGCCCCTACGCACCGACGCCCGTCGGTCGTGTCTGGCTATATAAGGTCCGGATTTCCACTTCAAAAGGGTTGGAAAATTTTTTTCAGAAGGGGAAACTCTGCCAAAATTCGAGCACATTTCCTCTCTCTTCCAAAAACACACATTTTCCAAAGAACTTTACTTAATCAAGGATCAAATCGATCAAAGGAACTAAAAGCTAATTAGTTTTCTTTAGATTTGGACTCCTAAATCGACTTTCTGAAGGATCGGAGGTGAAATAGCTCATTTTCTCTCTCTGATCTTTCATTCTCTTACTTTCTCGTGGAACGCGCGGGGATCTAACCGACATCAAAATTCTACCCAAGGCAACTATCTGAGGGTAAATATTCCGGATTCTCTCTCCATTTTTACCTCATATTTAATTATTTGTCATTTATTTATTCATTTTTGTGTAAGTTTTGAATACCTATCGTTACTTTTCTTCATTTTGACTCTCTCATCTCCTTCTTGGATAAAACTTGTTTTTTTTCTCAAAAGGCCCTTTTCTCCTTTCTGTTTTCCGGAGACAGAGGTGACCGACGGGTCAACTTTATGACCGACGCCCGTCGGTCACCCGCCTACAGACACCCCTTCTTGAGTGACAAACGGGCGTGTTGAATAACCAAACCGACGCCCGTCGGTCAATCGGGAACAGGCCGTCGGTGGGTTCTGCCTCCATGGTTTTGATCATTTTTCACCTCTATTTAGTCTTTTCGATTTCTCATGTGTTAATTTCATGAATGTTAACATCTCTTAACTTTCTGTGAGTGTATATTGTTCTTCTTGGACATCTCCGAGCTTGAATGGCTGCCTACCATGCATGGTGGATTTCGTCCGGTTTAGTTTTCTTAAACCTCTTAATTTATCTTCTCTTGCTTTTCATTCATTGATTATTTTATGTATATGAATAAGCTCTTTTTATTCAGTTAAATGCAAAGATGGATCAACAATTTGTACTTAAATAAAAGTGAGTTTTATATAAAAAATGCAAAAGGGTCCAACGCCCTATTTTCATCCAATAAAGATCATCACATATAAATTATCCCATTTTTGATAATGATGCATTGCGAGGACCAAAGTCCTCAAGAATAAATGAATAACCCGATTTATGCATGATTCGCACATTTATGGAAGGGAGTTGTATTCCGCTCCTTGTGTTATTGTAATTTATCGCTTTGATATTTATTCTGCTCATTTATTGCTTTCAAAAATGTGAATAAATGTGCCTTTTAATTAAACTGCATAGTATGGAGAGAGAGCGAATTAATGATATTAAAATTTGATCATAAACTAATTAAGGTAGAAATAGATGAGAGATCCCGGACCCAGCTCTGGTCTTTGGGCTCAAGAGGTTAGAGGTTATCCTCCAAAATACTTCTTGGGTCACTTGACTTTAGCGCTAATCCTAGGCCTCACGGCCCAACATGGATAAAAAGCGCAGTCTTAGGCTCTCCGAGGCGAGAGAAACTTTCCCAATGTTCTATTGGGTGGCGACTCCATGATACCTCCTTGTTGCCCAACATAGACGCACTTGCGATTCATTTGCAAGATGCCAACGGACCCGCAAGTGCCCCGGTCGCCCACGTGCGGGCGGTCGAACGGGCGGCGCATCGGGATCCGGCGCGCGTCACAGTGGCGACTCCACTGGGGACGTTTATGGTTCGAGATTTCGATTTGAAAATACCTCTTTTAACATTTGTGATTAAAATTTAATTCATGGATTCACTTTCTCTCAAATTTGCATTTGCATATCATTAGAGCCTTAGAATACGCTAGTTTGGTCCCTCTTTTAGCCCCGGTGCGTTCCTGAAGCACCTCCTCATTTTCACTCAATTTGGGGAAGTGTTAAGGATAATCACCAGCCCAAGCCAGGTACCTCAATGGTATATCAAAATGGTGACCCGATCGGTCGCTATGCTCGTGATGAGCTAGACCCGTCGGCAGGGATCATGCTTGGGTAGCCTCAAAGAAACATCTCCCTCGTCCAAAGCTCATGTAATGACTGTAGTCACTCTCCACAGGTGAAATGAACCATAATCTCATGCTTGCTGTATGGATCTTCACATATTGGGTGAATCCAAATATCTCGCTTGGTAACCTAGCCAAAGGCTATCATGCCCCGGTAGGGCCATGTCGAAATTTATGGACCGTTCGAATACGTGACGATCATTATCCATTTGCTTGTACATTAGCATAGGAGTGTTATGCTGCCGGTTTTTCGCCGCGCACCATACGCGTCCATTGGGTTCCTCGTTAACCCTCGGGCTAATCCCACCTAGGAAAGAGACTGCACGACCACGTGTGTGGGAGAAATAAGGGTGGAAGGACTTACTTGCTTGCTTGTGCTCTGTAAATGTTGCATATCACGATCATGCATTATACATACATTTCATGCATCATTCTAACTTTAGTCCCTGCAGCCATCATAGATCTGCCCAGGTGGACTAGATCACCGACCGGGCGACTGATCCGAGTTCTTACTCCTGAGCTGTCAGATAGAGAAGGTCTGCCGGAGATCTTATCAGAAGTAAGTGGCACAGTATCTCATATGGCAAACTCACCCAGGGGGGAAGACGCCACCAGGGCCATGATTGCCGAAGAAGTGGGCCGTCGATTTGAAGAATTCGAGGGAAGGATGATGAATATGTTGGCCGCCTTGACGCAGCAGAACGCTCAGCCGAATGTTCCCCAGAATCCTCCTCCTCCTCCTCCAGTGAGACTGAATGAGCCTGAAGAAGAAAGGGTTGAAAGGCGAGAGGAGCCCGTTAGGCCGCCACCGGTAGAGTTGAGATCAGTGGCTTCGGGAGAGCTGAGAAGAAGGCCAGTGCTGAGAATTGACGACGATAGAGATATCGAGGATGATAGGTTGAGCATGGCATCCGAAAAGGGGAAGGCACCTCAGGCTGATGACTTTATTTTGAAAAAGATGGAAGAGAGGTTCGAGGCCA
The DNA here is from genome assembly GCA_947683425.1 of Excoecaria cochinchinensis. Taxonomy (NCBI): domain Eukaryota; kingdom Viridiplantae; phylum Streptophyta; class Magnoliopsida; order Malpighiales; family Euphorbiaceae; genus Excoecaria; species Excoecaria cochinchinensis. The sequence goes on from CANTUQ010000034.1 coordinate 3,573,422, forward strand.
TGGCTCGTATGATAGGCAGAACCCATGGGATGAATCCCGAGGATAGGGAGCTGGACGGGGAGGATCCGATCCCTTATAACTTCAAGATGCCGGACGTGCCGAAGTTCGATGGTACTTCTGATCCTACTGCACATGTGAAGCAATATTCTCTGGTCATGAAGGGGACCACATTGTCTAAGAAGCAGAAAGTGGAATACTTTTGTTTGAGTTTGACCTCTCATGCCATAGATTGGTATCACGGCCTTGACCGCCGCACTAAAGAAGATTGGGATCTGCTCACTGAGGAGTTTCTGAAACAGTACGATTGTAATACCAGAATGGAGGTGACTCTGAAAGATCTTGAGCTGCTCCAACAGAAGGCCGGAGAATCCTTCCATGAGTACCTTACCCGATGGCGGAACCGAGTGATGGAGATGCGCCGAAAGCCAGATACCCAAGATCAGATTCGTCTTTTCATTAAGAACGCGAGCCCGTACTTGAAGGAGGGACTGAGGATGAAGGGGTTAAAAGACTGGGAGTCTCTCAAGGATATAGCCATCGAAGCAGAGGGAGAGTTCTTGACCCGGAAAGCTAACAATGATAATTTTGCCAAAAGGGCTAACCCCGGTCAAGGAGCTAGTAGGCCGGCAGGCCCCAGTAACAGCACTAGAAGAATGGGTGAAGTGTCTGCTACTGAGGTAACCACCCCGAGGAAGTTTTCGAACTTAGGGAGACCATTATCCTGGGTCTTGAAGAGGCTGATGAAGGAAGGAAAATTGCGTCCTCTAACTCCTAGGCCATCTCCGACACAAGGGAAACCGGGACATAAGGACAACGAATTCTGTGCATTCCACCAGTACTCGGGCCATGTCACTGATAAATGCAAAGCGCTTCGGCACTCGGTTCAGGACTTGATCGATAGCAAACAGATCTCTGACCCTGAGAGGAGAGAAGCTGAGAAGAGGCCTGGTTATAATGCTGTACCCCCACCTGTGTTCATGATCCAATCTAGCCTGCCAGAGTGGTACGTGCTGCAAGATCTGTTCGGGAATGAGGAATCTGCTGTCGATAATTCCGAGGATGGGAAGGAGAGAGCAGTTGTGGCGACTCTTGATTGTTGGTCCAGCAGTGAGAGCGGTGGAGAAACCGAGGGCGAAGAAGGATTAAACCTTGATCTGTGGGGCTCCGATGGAGAAGAGGGAGAGGTAGGCGCTGTCACTAGAAGTGGAAGGGTGATCCCTGAGATTGCAAAGCTACCTGAGCCAGTACAGCCAGTGGCAGAGAAAGAGCCAGAGGAGGAACAGATTATAAAGCAATTGAGGAAAACCACGGCTCAGATATCCATTTGGGATTTGTTGAGGCAATCCCCCTCTCATAGGCAGAAGGTAGTAGAGGCTTTGGTTGAGGCCACAGTTGCCACCACTATTTCCCCATCAGAGCTTTTGGGTCTAATCAAGGGAGGATCCGAGGAGAGGTTGATCTTTTCCGACGTCGACTTACCGGCAGAAGGCCGTAATCATAACCGACCCTTATACATTAAGGCGCAGATTAGCAGCAAGCACACTGCTTGCGTTATGGTGGACGATGGGTCTTCTATCAACGTCTGCCCTTTGATAGCTTTACAAGCTTTTGGCTTAAGCAAGGACATGCTCAGCGAATCCGACCTGACTATCACGGCCTACGATAACTCAAGGAGGCAAGCCTCGGGAACCTTCAGGACTTTGGTCAAGACGGGACCTATCGAAGTGGAAGTCGAATTTGTGGTCCTGCCAATTTCTCGGCTTTGCTAGGGAGACCATGGTTTCATAAATTAGGGGGAGTGCCATCCACACTGCATCAGATGATAAAGTTCCCGCACGAAGGGGAGGTGGTAACTATCAAGGCGGCCAGGGAGAACCAGGTCTCAGCGCTAGAAATTGCCAATCAGCCATTCAGCGGTTTTCATGTATCTATGATAAAGGAAGAACACGGGTCAGGAGATAGCCCGGCCGTTGTTAATATGATGAGGAAGATGCACTATCTTCCTGGGGCTGGATTGGGCAGAAGCTCCCAAGGGTTGCAGACCGCGATCACCACTCGAGGGCAAAAGAACCGGAAAGGTCTGGGGTACAGAGGTGGTTTTAGCAAGAAGAGAGTAACAGACAGGATCCCCCACATTTCAGAGAGCTTTGTCCCCGCATCCTCAATATGCGCTTATATTGGCGAAAATGAACCTCAGTGGGTAGATGGGAGGATTGTCCCCGGCTTTGAGATTTTCAACGATGTGTATGACTGGAGCGTCGGGTTTGTCAGGACCGCTGAAGGCTTTTGGGATGAAGAAGTCATGACTCAGGGGATCATTTGGGATAAGTGCGAGCTTGAGGAGGTCGTTACTGAGAAAATGGTAGCTGCTAGGCTAAAAGGAAAAGGGAAGGTAGCAGATTTAGTGATGGGACTAGAGGATTTGCAGTTTTCTTCCGACGTGCCTGAAGGGCCTCTGCTAGATCAGAAAGTCAATGAGCAGGCTGCAGCGGCATCAACCTCGGGAGTGGCAGAGGAAGATTCTAGCCTAGATTGTCTTTTTATTCCAGAACTTTTTTATGATGTAAATGATAACAATAATATTATCAATAAGATGAACAATTTCACTTATTTGTGCGATGTTTCTGATGATTTCAACATGCATGAACATGATCATATTCCATCAATTTTTGACATTGACTCTACTGGCACAACGTTTTTCAATCTTGGAACCTCGGAAAATCCGAGAGAAATTCTAATAGCATCAGATATAACTCCTGAGGAGAGAAAAAATTTTGAGAGAATAATAAGAAAACATGAAAAGGTCTTTGCCTGGACCTACGAGGATATGCCGGGGATTGACCGGGCCGTGGCGGAGCATGCCATCCCCACTTACCCAGATTGCAGGCCTGTGAAGCAGAAGTTGCGAAGGCTGAGGCCAGAATGGGCTGATAAGGTTAAAGAGGAAATCCGACAGCAGATCGAAGCTAAGTTTCTGGTGGAAGTCCAATACCCTACTTGGTTGGCGAATGTGGTTCCTGTGGCTAAGAAGAACGGAAAGGTCAGGGTGTGCGTGGATTATCGAGATCTTAACAAAGCCTGTCCTAAGGATGATTTTCCACTGCCCCATATTGATGTATTGATAGACAGTGCCGCCAACTGCGCGATGTACAGCTTTGGGGATGGGTATGTGGGCTACAATCAGATCCTGAACAAGATAGCTGACCGGGTCAAGACCGCTTTTATCACGGAATGGGGTACCTATGCTTATCGGGTTATGCCTTTCGGCCTGAAGAATGCGGGGGCCACGTACCAAAGGATGGCAACCAAGATCCTAAGCGACCTGATTCACAAAGAAGTGGAGGTGTATGTTGATGATATGATGGTCAAATCGGCCACCCGAGAGGGACACTTTGAAGCTCTAGAGAAGTTCTTCATCCGGATAGACAGGTATAATCTGCGACTTAACCCCAAGAAGTGCATTTTTGGGGTGACTTCAGGAAAGCTGTTGGGACATGTCGTCAGTCAGAGGGGGATAGAAATTGACCCCGATAAGGTGAAAGCTATCAGAGAGATGCCTGTGCCACAGAAGGAGAGAGATGTAAGGAGTTTTCTAGGCAAGTTGCAGTATGTCAGCCGATTTATTGCCAAGCTCACTTCGATATGCGAACCTGTTTTTAAGCTGCTTAGAAAGAATCAGCCCGTAGTCTGGAATGAAGACTGCCAGAGAGCCTTTGATAATATCAGGGAGTACCTGTTAAATCCGCCAGTACTAAGGCCTCCGCAACCTGTTAAACCGCTTATTCTGTACCTAGCAGTAGAGGACGGTTCAGTGGGTGCCATGATGGCTCAAGAGGATGAGTTTGGGGTGGAATTTGCCATTTATTACCTCAGCAAGAAGTTTCTGGCTTACGAAGTAAAATATGCTGAAGTGGAAAAGATCTGCCTTGCAGTGATTTGGGCGTCAAGGAAGCTAAGGCATTACTTCCACTCATACAAGGTTCAGGCTGTAGCCAAGCAGAATCCTTTAAGATATTTGCAGGAGGCACCATCTTTGCTTGGAAAGATGGGGAGGTGGTTGCTCTTGCTACAAGAGTTTGATGTGCAATACATCACCCGCAAGACTATTAAGGGGCGAGCTGTAGCCGAATTTCTTGCTGAGCATCCTATCCAAGGGGACACCCTCGAATTTACCTTTCCTGACGAGAGCATAAGCACGATTTCTGTTCAAGGATGGCAATTGCATTTTGACGGGGCGGTAAACAACAAAGGAGCCGGAGTCGGAGTCATCCTGACGACCCCAGATAATGAGAAACTCCCTCTTGCTAAGAAACTGAGATACAAACCAACCAACAATGAAGCCGAGTATGAAGCGTGCACTTTCGGGTTAGAAGCTTTGGCAGTGTTGGGGGCAAGAAATGTAGAGGTATTTGGTGACTCGTCCTTGGTAATAAACCAGATCCGAGGTGAGTGGGCCGTTAAGGAGGAGAGACTGGTCCCCTATGTTCTATATCTGAAAAGGATATGTGGGCAGTTCGAGACTTGCACCTTCCACTTTGTGCCCAGAGATGAGAACCGTCTGGCTGATGCGTTGGCAACCTTAGTGTCAATGTGGGATAATCCTGAGGGAGTGGCCATGAAGCCGGTGCTGATTTCGAGCTCTGATAAGCCCGGCTTTGAAACCGTGCCTGTAATGGAACTAGAGGCGTCAGATGGGAAGCCATGGTACTTTGATATCATGAATTACTTGGAAAGCGGTAGATTTCCAGAAGAAGCCACTGAAAAGGACCAGAGGATGATACGCAGGTTGTCTACTCAATTCATATCCTTGGAAGGGGTGCCGTACAAAAGACAGCCAGATGGGATTCAGCTCAGATGCTTGAATGAAAGGGAAGCGCGCAAGATAATGGAGGAAACCCATGCGGGGGTCTGCGGGGCCCACATGAATGGTTTGACCTTGGCCAAGAAGATCATGAGGCAAGGCTTTTATTGGCTTACGATGGACACTGATTGTTCAAAATATGTCAAGCAATGTCAGTTGTGCCAACAGTACGCGGATTTGAGACACCTGCCGGTATCGGAGCTACATAACCTAACATCTCCTTGGCCGTTTGCCGCCTGGGGGATAGATATCATTGGGGAGATTCGCCCTACGGCGTCCAATGGGCACAGATATATCATAGTTGCAATCGACTACTTCACCAAATGGGTCGAAGCAGAATCCTTCAAGAAAATTGATGCGAGGGATATGGCCAGGTTCATAGAGAGGAATTTGATCTGCAGATATGGTCTCCCTCACCACATAGTGTCTGATAATGGAGTGCAGTTTATGGGGGAAACCAGAAAACTTCTCGGGAAATATGGTGTGCAGCATCATAAATCCTCTCCTTACCGACCACAAGCGAATGGGGCAGTAGAGGCCGCCAATAAGAATGTGAAGAAGATTCTGTCCAAGATGGTCCAAACCTACAAAGACTGGGCTGAAAAGTTGCCCTTCGCCCTGTGGGGATACAGAACGACAGTGAGATCATCTACAGGCGCTACTCCATTTTCCCTGGTATACGGAACGGAAGCAGTATTGCCGGTAGAGATCGAACTCAAATCATTAAGGGTGGTCATGGAGGCCCAAATCCCGGAAGCCGAGTGGGCGCAGCAGAGATTGCAGCACTTGAATTTATTAGATGAGAGTAGACTGAAAGCTTATTATCACAATCAGATATATCAGAAGAGATTAGCGAGAACTTTCGGGAAGAAGGTGAGGAAGCACCCGCTGAAAGAAGGAGACTTGGTTTTCAAGCAGATGAGGCCAGGGGTACCAGACATCAGAGGGAAGTTCAGACCTACCTGGGAAGGGCCGTACATCCTTAAGAAGCTGTTGTCCAGAGGGGCTGCAATCTTATCAGACAGCGATGGGAACGAATTCAAAGAGCCAGTCAATGTCGACAGACTCAAGAGGTTCCACGGCTAAAGACTAAAATAAAAAGAAGAGAATAAAATGCCCTGCAAGCCGAAAACCGAAAAAAGGCGGCTGTGCTAAAATTGGGCGCCTCGACAGGGTGAAAACCGAAAAAAGGCATCCTGTGCAAAAATTAGAGGCACGAGAGAGAATGTCCGATCGTGAAAACCCGAGAGGGCCGATCGGTAACAGGAGTTGATGCTGTTAAAATTTGGTTTCATGTATTGATAGTGCATAAGCAACTGAGTAAATGCCAAAACTGATCATGTATGCTGAAATTATCTAGAAATGCACACGAAACTTGTGAAAGGGACGAATATTATTCTTTTCACTTTTGTCATTTTCTAGTTCTGCATTAAAAAGAAATGTAGCAAAAAGCACACATGTAGGCTAAACTAGGTCTTGCTGCTGCTCTCGCCAATCAGATGCTTGAGCCCTCGAGTCCTATTATCGGAGGTTGGGCTGAGGATCCACTTCTTGTACCCGCTGGTTGAGGATGCAGAATGATTGCCAAACCTCGGGATGACAGTCTTCACAGGTAATCTGCCCCATAGCTCATGATACCGAGAAGCAAATGCGACCGAGAGGTCTCCTCCTCGGAAAGCAAGGGGAACCCTCACTATATCCTGGGTCATCCCAAGCTGCCGTGAACATCGCGAGGTAATACAGAAGGTAGCCTGGCGGAGGCCGCAGAGGGGGACACAACCTGATGGCCCATCGGTGACCGCATGAGACAGCGGGAGCCAGGCGGATGTAAAACTGATGTCGTCATCTGACAGCTCACTAAACCTGGTAATGCCTTCACCAGTCATGGCACACCCATACAGTCGCCGACGAGGCAAGAAATGGCTCGGCATGTACCGCGGAATGACTCGGGGAGGTGGTTCAGACAGCATCTTCAGTTTTTCCTGCAGCCAGATCTGAAAAAAAAAAAATAAAAAAAAAAAAAAAAAAAAAAAAAAGCCGCTGGAGTAAGTAGGGTTTGCTTCAGGCAAAAATAAGGCACAGGGTTGTGTGAAAATCCGAAAGGACGCACCTCCCGCAAGGAAAAGCTAGTGTGAAAATCCATAAGGGACGCACTACCTTTAAAATAATGACGTACTTGGAGTAATAAGGGGCTACCGGTAAATGTTGTAGTGGACCCAGAGCTCACAGCATCCAGACCTAAGATGGTTTCGGCCAAAACAAGTGGTAGAGGGGACAGTCCCAGATGAAAGTCGCTCAGAACCCCAAGCAGACGAAAGTCGCCTGTCAGGCCTCCTGGAACAACAGTAAGGAAGTTCACCATGCAGAATAGGAACGTGATACTTACCCGATAGGTGGAGATGTCAGTAAATTGATCTAGGGCCTCGATCAGTGGCTCCAGAGAAAAGGAGGAACCCGAAGGAATCAGCCGGTTGGCCTCCGAGGGGGATATACCCAGAGCTAGGGCTACGTCCCGGGTCTGAAGTAGGCCGCAACGGGGAATGCAAGGCAGAGCGCCAGGAGGGAACTGGGCTCCCAGGATGGAAGCCAATTCTTCAGAAAGAGGGCACAGTTCCTGATAGGTGAACTGGAAGACGTGAAATCGAGGGTTCCAGAAGTGGGTCGCCGCCAGGAGGAGGTTCTGGTTGATTTTCACCCGACACAGATATTTCAGCCCAGCCAGAGAGGAAAGGGCGCCTTCTCCCCAAGTGTGTTTGTCATCTAAGATATGGTGCATCCTTTGAGCAGGAGGGGAGAACATTTTGAGAAGAATGAAATCCCAAGGTGTTGGAAAATGAAGAGACAAGAAAATCTTGCAGATTTTATAGGGGAAGGTCACCGACGGCCTACCCGCCCCTCTACAGAGACGGTCTGCCCGCCTCTCTACGGAGACGGCCTGACCGCCCCTCCATAGGGACGGCCTGCCCGTCGGAAGTCCACCGGGCAGAAACACGCGTCATCATCGCATTCATCACGAAATTAAATTGCATTCATTTCACGACAGACGGCCAGCCCGTCGGTCGCTTTTACAGACGCCCTGCCCGTCGGTCACGAAATTCTATATAAGGACGAGTGACAGACGGCTCAAACGTTGCTGTCCCTTTCTCCTTCCTCTCTCAAGCGGTTTCTAAGTAGTTTTTGGCGTTTTTTGAGTCTTTTCTTCTTATTTTTTCGCGATTTCTTCAGTTTTTCGCGTTATATACTCACCCGGTGCTCGGATATTTGTATTTCTCTAGTTTCTACACTTCTCCGGATTACAAGTAAGTAAATAATTACTTCTTTTTTATTTTATTTAATTCATTTCTACATTCTTTCTTCTTTTAACTTTAAGGAGTTTTAGATAATTTTAGAATTTAGGGGGAAATGCTGCCCAATTTTCTATATTATTTTGTAGTTAAATCCGAACTTTTTGCATGATCACATAAAAATAGAGTTTTTCTATAATCTTGATGCTTTAGAATTGCATCCTTTTAGCGCACCATTTTTGTGCATGATTTGCTTTTGTGGCCTGAGGCTGCTATTTTGAGTTGTTGGGGGCACACTCTTGCCGGGGTGCGCCCCATTTGCATGCATATAATATTGCTAGGGCCTGAGGCCTTTTGTCTTGCTTTTTCATGCAGGGGGTTGGGCACATCCCTGCCGGGGTGCTGCCCAAATTTTTTTATTCTATTCTGGAATTGAATATTTATTTACTTTTCCAAGTATGAAGAATGCCTTAAGACTTAGAAAGCCCATCTTTATTCGCTTTAATTATCTCCGTAAGGATTACATGTTCCTTTGCCATGATGCGTACAAGGCGTGATAGGGTACTTTCGTAGCCGGGATGTTTGCTATTTTTATCTGTCATTACTTTTTTTATCCTATGTTGGGCCGCCATTGCCCTGTTAAGGCCTAGATGGACCTTAGATTTTGAAAAATGAACCTGATAGTGCTTGCTTTGCTAAGTTTTCGCTATCTGACTTTTTCCTTTTTACAGGATGCCTCCCAGACGCAGAGCACCACAGGCCCAGCCCGAGCTTGAGGCCCCGGCTTGGATGGATGATGAGTCCGCTCAGAGGTACAGAGCGTTGGCTCAGGTGGAGTTTCGGGCCAGCCGTTTTGTATCTCGCCCTTTTCTTGAGGCCCTCGGTTTGGCTCCGGAGTTTGATTTACTTGCCGAGGGAGCTGGTTGGACAGAGTTTCTCGAGCCTGCCTTCCAGACATTTCCAGAGGCTACCCGCCAGGTCTTAGCCACTCTCCGCTAGACGGGCTTTCAGAGTGCAGATACTGACCCGGGGGTGGTACAGTTTTGGTTTGATGGCGACCATGTCAGCATCACCAGGCAGAGGTTTGCTCAGGCTATGGGACTTCCTTCGGGAGAGGAGGTTGAGATCCCCCGGCGAGCGGTGAGACGCGCCCATTGGGCGGCTATTGCTATACCAGGAGTGCTGTATGATCACGATACAGCGAAGAGCACCGTACTGGTGTCTCAGGCACTCCGGTATCTGCACAGAGTGCTTTCCAGCTCGTACCTCGGTCGAGCTGGTAATCCAGGGTCGCTTAACGCGGCCGAGATCTGGAGCCTCTGGGCTATGGTGGCAGGCCAGCGTCTCAACATTAGCCACGAGATCTTGGCCAACCTGACCAGAGTGGGCAGAGGGTCGACACCGGTGGTGATGGTAGGAGGAGTCATCACCCGATTACTGTTGGGATTAGGGTTTACACCCGAGAGGCTGAGAGGACCTCTACCGGAGGGGATCCATGTAGATGCTGCAGCCGCAGTTCAGATGGGGATGATCTCTCAGATTCCAGGTCAGGCGGAAGCTTATAGGGTGTTGACTATCCATGAGACCCGGCGACTGTTCTCGCTTCCACCCCTGGGGGCAGACCCTGATCACCCAGAGCACCAGGAGGGGCAGCCTCCACCGCCCGAGCCACAGCCCCAGCCTCCGCAGGTGCAGCCGCAGCCTCCACAGACTGAGCCTCAGCCGGAGCATCAGCCTCCTCCACCTCCTCAGTCACAGACAGTACCTCCGCCACAGCAGCAGGAGCCTCCTAGGACCCCCATGGATTTTGATTTTGAGGTCACGATGGACGAGCTCTTCGGCTCTTCACCGGCGTCTAGGGTCCCGACTCCGGCCCCGTCACCAGGTACCAGGATACAGAGGCCTGCCCGCGAGCCCTTCGAGAGATACCATCCGTACTCCCGAGGCGATCCTGGGGCATCCACTTCTTCGGCACCACCACCAGAGCCAGCGCCACATCAGTCAGCTCAGCCGGACTATTTCCAGCTCCTCTCCTCCATGTTTATGGCCTTTGAGCGGCGACAGGATGAGAGGGATAGAGCCATTCATGAGAGGTTGGATCGCCAGCAGGCTGCTATCCAGGAGCAGTCTCAGACGGTGGAGCGACTATCCCGAGAGCAGGCGGGCTATATGGAGCATGCAGCGAGGGAGCAGGCTCGGGCCTTGGATGCCCTTTGAGATGAGCAGGCTCGGGTTCTCGAGGCCTTCAGAGGAGAGCAGGTGAGGCTATTTGAGCAGATTGCTCAGGGGCAGAGGGAGCTCAGGCAGCAGCTCGCTCATGATGTGAGGACGTCACAGGACCAGGCGTCTCAGAGAGTCGATATGACCCTTCAGATGATCGATGAGTCACTTGACTCTCTGAGATCCCGCGTCCAGGCGATGGAGGGGATTCTCCCTCCTCTTTCTCAGACCATGAGGGAGTTTAGGCAGCAGACGGAGCAGAGCTTAGAGCGTAGGAGGACGGCCGCCGCAGAGCAGACCACTCAGTTGAGCCAAGCCTTCAAGAAGTTGGGGGACAAGATCTCTGAGACCTTAGGGTTTCTGGGCACTTGTACCCAGCCCTTCTTGGACGGCTACGCTCGGGTACAGTTCAGGCGAGCCCATGATCACGAGGCAGGACCCTCTACAGCTCCGCCACCCCCTCAGGCCCGTCCACCTCCGCCAGGGACCGTGCATATCTCGGATGATGAGGATCCCGATGAGCCTTCAGACTACACACCTCTCTGAGCTTCAGGGAGTTATTTTTGTATCTCTTGTATTTTATATATGCATTGTACAAAAATGACATTTTTAGTAGAAAAACTTTTGCTCCATTATTTGCATGTTTTTCTTTTCGATTAATTACTTAAATAACACCACAGAACGTGTGTTTTCTCCTATTTACTCATGTGTCAATAAAAATAATAAAAAATAAATAACATGAAACCAAGACAAGCAACAAAAGAATGATAATCAATAACAGGTCAAAAGATGATTACTCAAACAGGAATTAACGAAATCTTTTATCTCACAGGTACAGAGAAATATCGATCTGATGCACAGACATCGATTAAAAAGATCTCCTTGAAACGAGGAAACCGTCGGAGTTTTCACACTCCAAGATCGAAGCTGCAGTTCAAGAAACACTGCTCTTCACCCCCGAAGCTGCGGTTCAAGAAACACTGCTCTTCATCAGATCGAAGAGTTTCCACACTCCAAGATCGAAGCTGCAGTTCAAGAAACACTGCTCTTCACCCCCGAAGCTGCGGTTCAAGAAACACTGCTCTTCATCAGATCGAAGAGTTTCCACACTCCAAAATCGAAGCTGCAGTTCAAGAAACACTGCTCTTCACCCCCGAAGCTGCGGTTCAAGAAACACTGCTCTTCATCAGATCGAAGAGTTTCCACACTCCAAGATCGAAGCTGCAGTTCAAGAAACACTGCTCTTCACCCCCGAAGCTGCGGTTCAAGAAACACTGCTCTTCATCAGATCGAAGAGTTTCCACACTCCAAGATCGAAGCTGCAGTTCAAGAAACACTGCTCTTCACCCCCGAAGCTGCGGTTCAAGAAACACCGCTCTTCATCAGATCGAAGAGTTCCCACACTCCAAGATCGAAGCTGCGGTTCAAGAAAACACCGCTCTTCACCAGATCGATATGAGATCTAACTGGCAAAAGGCACGGAAGGTGAGAAGTCGTCGAAGGTACGCTTTCTTTCCAACCTTTCTCTGAGTTTTGGCTTATCTAGGCACTTGTGCGCTAGTTTCCCCAAAACTGGGGGCAACTGTAAGCACCGTGTCCTGGAGCGGTCCGGATCGGAGGTTACCCTATGAAGAAAGCAATGTTCGAGGCCTGTACAAGAGGCTGAAGTTGGAGGTTTTAGTTCCGCGTTCCGTGAGAAATGAGGTTTTTTTTTACACTTCAGGGGCAGAGGGGGAGAAAACGGGAGTTTTCTAGGTCAAAAGGTTTTTTTTTCTCCACAGACGGCCAGCCCGTCTGTGGAAGTGGCCCGTCGCTTTGAGTCACCGACGGCTTGGGGGATTTTCCGACGCCCGTCGGAAAGTCACCGCCCCTGTCAGGAGCCGCCTGGTTTCCCGGGGCACGCAACCGTTCCGACGCCCGTCGGTGAAGGTGGCAGGGCCGTCGGAAGTGTCCTTGTGTCAGTAGGATTCTTCCGACGCCCGCCCCTACGCACCGACGCCCGTCGGTCGTGTCTGGCTATATAAGGTCCGGATTTCCACTTCAAAAGGGTTGGAAAATTTTTTTCAGAAGGGGAAACTCTGCCAAAATTCGAGCACATTTCCTCTTTCTTCCAAAAACACACATTTTCCAAAGAACTTTACTTAATCAAGGATCAAATCGATCAAAGGAACTAAAAGCTAATTAGTTTTCTTTAGATTTGGACTCCTAAATCGACTTTCTGAAGGATCGGAGGTGAAATAGCTCATTTTCTCTCTCTGATCTTTCATTCTCTTACTTTCTCGTGGAACGCGCGGGGATCTAACCGACATCAAAATTCTACCCAAGGCAACTATCTGAGGGTAAATATTCCGGATTCTCTCTCCATTTTTACCTCATATTTAATTATTTGTCATTTATTTATTCATTTTTGTGTAAGTTTTGAATACCTATCGTTACTTTTCTTCATTTTGACTCTCTCATCTCCTTCTTGGATAAAACTTGTTTTTTTTCTCAAAAGGCCCTTTTCTCCTTTCTGTTTTCCGGAGACAGAGGTGACCGACGGGTCAACTTTATGACCGACGCCCGTCGGTCACCCGCCTACAGACACCCCTTCTTCAGTGACAAACGGGCGTGTTGAATAACCAAACCGACGCCCGTCGGTCAATCGGGAACAGGCCGTCGGTGGGTTCTGCCTCCATGGTTTTGATCATTTTTCACCTCTATTTAGTCTTTTCGATTTCTCATGTGTTAATTTCATGAATGTTAACATCTCTTAACTTTCTGTGAGTGTATATTGTTCTTCTTGGACATCTCCGAGCTTGAATGGCTGCCTACCATGCATGGTGGATTTCGTCCGGTTTAGTTTTCTTAAACCTCTTAATTTATCTTCTCTTGCTTTTCATTCATTGATTATTTTATGTATATGAATAAGCTCTTTTTATTCAGTTAAATGCAAAGATGGATCAACAATTTGTACTTAAATAAAAGTGAGTTTTATATAAAAAATGCAAAAGGGTCCAACGCCCTATTTTCATCCAATAAAGATCATCACATATAAATTATCCCATTTTTGATAATGATGCATTGCGAGGACCAAAGTCCTCAAGAATAAATGAATAACCCGATTTATGCATGATTCGCACATTTATGGAAGGGAGTTGTATTCTGCTCCTTGTGTTATTGTAATTTATCGCTTTGATATTTATTCTGCTCATTTATTGCTTTCAAAAATGTGAATAAATGTGCCTTTTAATTAAACTGCATAGTATGGAGAGAGAGCGAATTAATGATATTAAAATTTGATCATAAACTAATTAAGGTAGAAATAGATGAGAGATCCCGGACCCAGCTCTGGTCTTTGGGCTCAAGAGGTTAGAGGTTATCCTCCAAAATACTTCTTGGGTCACTTGACTTTAGCGCTAATCCTAGGCCTCACGGCCCAACATGGATAAAAAGCGCAGTCTTAGGCTCTCCGAGGCGAGAGAAACTTTCCCAATGTTCTATTGGGTGGCGACTCCATGATACCTCCTTGTTGCCCAACATAGACGCACTTGCGATTCATTTGCAAGATGCCAACGGACCCGCAAGTGCCCCGGTCGCCCACGTGCGGGCGGTCGAACGGGCGGCGCATCGGGATCCGGCGCGCGTCACATTGCCCAAAATAAATGCACTTGTAATTCGTTGCAAGTTGTCAACGGACCTCAAATGCCCGATCGCCCTCGAGCGGGCAGTCAGAGGGGCAGCCGCGGGTCCGGCGCGCGTCACAGTGGCGACTCCATTGGGGACAAATGGTTCGAGACTTCAACTTGAAAATACCTTGATTATCCTTTACAATTAAGTTTTAGTTTATGAATTTCGCTTTATCTCAAAATTGCATATCATCTCATTAGAGCCTTAGATTAAGTTAGTTTGGTCCCTTCTCAACCTCGTTGCGTTCCTGAAGCATGACTCTATTTTCACTCAATTTAGGGAAGTGTTAAGGATAATCACCAGCCAAGCCTCGTACCGTCAAGGTATATCAAATGGTGACCCGATCGGTCGTTATGCTCGTGATGAGCTAGACCCGTCGGCAGGGATCATGCTTGGGTAACCCAAAAATATCATCACCCTTTGACTAAAGCTCATGTAATGGCAATAGATACTTCCACTAGGTGAAATGTACCGTAATACTATGCTTGCTATATGGGCCATTATATATTGGACGAAGTCAATTTAATTAAATGGTCTTTATCAAAGGCTTTCATGCCCCGGTGGGCCCATCTTAGTTAAGTTGAATTATTTAAATACATAATGGTGAAACACCCATACGTATGTACATTAGATGAGAGCTGTTATGCTGCCGGTTTTCCCCCGTGCACCATACATGTCCATTGGGTTTCCCGTTAACCCATGGATCAAGCCCACCTAGGAAAGAGACTGCACTACCACGTGTGTGGGAGATATAAGGTTGGAAGGATCTATCTGCTTGCATGTGTTTGTCTATATTGCATCAGCATGAGCATGCATTGCATTTCAATCATGCATCATCTTAATAATTTTTGTATTTCAGCCATCATAGATTCTCCTGGGTGGTCTAGAGGTCCCGACGGACGGTTATGAAGGACTCCGCTTTTGGGGTTAAGAGAGTTTGTGTCGGATCAGAGTTCAGATTCAATCTTAGAAGACAGTGGGGGGTTTTCTTCCGAATCATCAATATAAGTAAGCATGGCTAATCCATCAAATGAATCTGATGCAACCCGGGCAATAATTGCTGAGGAAGTGGGAAGAAGAATGGAGGAGTTTGAAGCCCGCATGATTGCAACGATGGGTAATCTTGCCGCCACAATAGTTGGGCAACAAGCTGCTGCTGCCCATACCCATGTGGCAGTTGAACAAGGGGTTGTTAGAAAAGAGCTCCCTGCTGCAGTTAACAAACCAGTGGTCAATCCACCTATTGTTGAGCAAAGAGTACCTGCACCTATTGAGCGCAGAGAGGGCCCCAGGTCTGAAACTGAGTTTAGGGGAGATCAGCAAGAGGAGCATACAGTAATTAAATAAAAGTTGCCAAAATTGGAGGAGGCAATGTGGAGGAAAATAGAAGAGAGGTTTGAGGCCATGGCAAGAATGATGACAGTAGGGAAAGGAATGAACCCAGAAGACCGAGAGTTGGATGGGGATGACCTGATTCCTCAGAACTTTAAGATGCCGGATATTCCTAAATTTGATGGCACATCTGACCCTGCCGCACACATCAAGCAATACTCGCTGGTCATGAAGGGTATGACCTTAACAAGAAAGCAGAAGATAGAGTATTTTTGCTTTAGTTTCACAGGAGCTGCTATTGATTGGTATCATGGGCTTGATAGGAGGTCCAAGGAGGATTGGGACTTGCTGACCGAAGAGTTTCTTAAGAAGTACGATTGCAGTACCCGGATGGAGGTCAATTTGAAAGATCTTGAGTTGCTACAACAGAAGGCTGGAGAGTCCTTCCATGAGTACCTTACTAGATGGAGGAACCGGGTTATGGAGATGAAATGCAAACCGGACACTTCTGATCAGATCCGATTATTCATTCGAAATGCCAGTCTGTACTTGAGAGATGGACTAAAAATGAAGGGGCTGAAAGACTGGGAACCCTGAAGGAAATTGCCATAGAAGCAAAAGGTGAATATTTAGCCAAGGGGACAAACAGTGAGTCCTATGCCAGGAAGGGATACAGCAATCAAGGGACAACCAAGTCAGCAAGTTCAAGCAGTGGTAATAGAGGTGGGAAGACAGCCGAGGTGTCTGCAATAGGCGTGAATCAGAGGTATTTATCGAACTTGGGTAGGCCTTTATCATGGGTGTTAAGGAGGCTGGTAAAGGAAGGGAAGCTATGACCCCTATCACCTAGGCCGACCAAGACCCAAGGACAACCAGGGCACAAGGAAAATGAATACTGTGCATTTCACCAACATACCGGGCATTTGACAGATGATTGTATAACGCTAAGACATCGGGTCCAAGATCTAATTGACAACAAGTAGATCACCGATCCTGAGAAGAGAGAAGGCAAGAAGAAGTCCAGCTATAATGTGGTGCCACCTCAAGTCTTTATGATTGGATCAAGCCTACCAGAATGGTACGTGATGTAAGATTTATATGGAAATGAGTATGTCGCTATTACTCGCCTTGCGGTGAATAAAGAAGGGATTTCCATGGCAGCGATAGACTGTTGGTCCACTAGTGAGAGTGGAGAAGATAGAGATGATGAGAAACATGGAGAGTTCATGGATCTGTGGGATTCGGAAGAAGAAGAAAGAGTAGGAGCAGGAACAAGAAGTGGGAGGGTGGTTCCAGAAGTTGAGAAGCAGCAGGACCCAGCACAAGCAATCGAAGAGAAGGAACCGGAAGATAATTCAATAATGAAGCAGCTGAAAAAGACCACGGCTTATATATCTATTTGGCACCTCTTGAGACAGTCTCCCTCCCACAGACAGAAGTTAGTTGAGGCATTGAGTGTATCCACCGTAGCAACTAAAATCTCTCCATCTGAGCTGTTAGACCTAGTAAAAGGGGAATCTGGGGAGAAGCTGGTATTTTCTGATGCAGACCTACCACTAGAGGGTCGCAACCACAACCGACCTTTGTACATCAAGGCACAGATCAATGGCAAACACACCGCTTGTGTCATGGTTGATGACGAGTCATCAATAAATGTTTGCCCTTTAGTGGCACTTCAGGCCTTTGGAATTGATAAGAGTATGTTAAGCAGGTCCGATTTGACCATCACAGCCTATGACAACTCCAGGAGGCAAGCATCGGGAACTTTTAAAGCTGTGGTAAAGACAGGGCCCATTGAGACAGAAATAGATTTTGTGGTCTTGCCGATTCCAGCTAACTTCTCAGCTCTACTTGGTAGACCGTGGTTCCACAGGTTAGGGGAGTACCATCCACCTTACACTAGATAATTAAGATACCTCATGAAAGAGAAGTAGTGACCATTAAAGCAGCAAGAGAGAACCAGGTGTCCGCCTTGGAGATCTCTAATCAGCCATTCAGTGGCTTTAATGTATCGATGATCGGAGAAGAGCAAAGCTTAGAAGGTAGCCCTCAGGTGGTGAACATGCTAAAGAATATGCACTTCCTCCCAGGGGCCAGTTTAGGAAAAGAGTCACAAGGGTTGCAGGATGCTATCACTACACATGGTTAGAAAGACTAAAAGGGGTTGGGCTACAAAGGAGAGTATGGTAAGAAGAAAGTGTCAGAGAAGATTCCCCATATTTCGGAGAGCTTTGTGCCATCATCATCGGTTTGTGCTTACACCGGAGAAGAAGAGCCGCAGTGCATAGATGGGAAGATCACTCCGAGTTTTAAAATCTTCAACGATGTCTTTGATTGGGAGATCGGAGTGGTTAAAGCTGTAGAGAACTTTTGGGATGAGGAGATTATGACCTAATGCAGCGTCTAGGATAGGGATGAGCCCGAAGAGATTGTAACTGATAAGTTGTTAGCCGACAGACTCAAAGGGAAGGAGAAGATGATAGAACTAGAGCTGAAGATTGAAGATCTCAAGATTTCACCAGAAATAGTGGAAAAGCCTCCATCAAGTCAAGAAGCCAAAGCACAGTCGGCTCCAGCATCGGCGTCGACTGAAGTTAATAGTCATTTAGATTCTCTTTTTATACCAGAACTCTTTGAGAACAATGTTAATGTTTCTGATTATGTTAATGAGATGAACAACTTTGCTTACTTGTGTGATGTTTCTGATGATTTCATTTTGCATGATCGTAAGCATGATGCATTCATTTTTGATATTAATTCAACTAGCACAACTGCATTTAATCTCGGAACTTTGGAGAATCCAAAGGAAATTTTGATAGCATCAGACATAACTCCTGAAGAGGTTAATATTATTAAAAAATATATGAAAAGTCTTTGCCTGGGCCTATGAGGATATACCGGGAATCGATCGAGATGTTGCCGAACATGCCATCCCAACTTACCCAGAGTTTAAACCAGTCAACCAAAAGCTTCGGAGACTTAGGCCAGAATGGGCACAGAAGGTGAAGGAGGAGATCCATAAGTAGATTGAGGCCAAATTCTTAATAGAGGTTCAATACCCAACCTGGCTAGCTAACGTGGTTCCTGTAGACAAGAAAGATGGTAAGGTCTGAGTATGCGTTGACTATCGAGACCTGAACAAAGCTTTCCCTAAGGATGATTTCCCGCTGCCTCATATTGATGTGCTAGTGGATAGTGTTGCTGCTTGTATGATGTACAGATTTGTGGATGGATACACAGGATACAATCAAATCCTTAACAAGATAGTGGACCGGATCAAGACAACCTTCATCACAGAGTGGGGGACATACGCCTATCGGGTTATGCCTTTTGGGCTGAAAAATGCAGGAGCAACTTCTAAGAGGATGGCCACCAAAGTTCTCAATGACCTAATTCACAAAGAAGTGGAAGTATATGTCGACGACATGATGATTAAGTTGGCTACTAGAGAAGGTCACTTTGAGGCTTTAGAAAAGTTCTTTCAAAGGATTAGTAAGTATAATCTGCGCCTCAATCCTAAGAAATGCATCTTTGGGGTTACATCGATTAAGCTATTAGGCCATGTGGTAAGCCAGCGAAGAATTGAAGTAGATCCCGATAAAGTTAAAGCCATAAGAGAGATGCCGGTGCCCCAGAAGGAGAAGGACATCAGAAATTTCCTAGGAAAGCTTCAGTATATCAGCCGGTTTATTGCCAAGCTAGCTTCAGTATGTGAGCCTATTTTCAAGCTTCTTAGGAAGAATCAGTCGGTGATATGAAATGATGAATGTCAACTGGCATTTGACACCATTAAGGAGTATCTGTTAAATCCTCCAGTATTAAGACCACCACGTCGTGCCAAGCCAATATTCCTCTACCTAGCAGTGGAAGATAATTCAGTGGGTGCTATGATGTCTCAAGAAGACGATTTTGGTGTGGAGTTTGTGGTTTACTATCTTAGCAAGAAGTTCCTACCTTATGAAGCTAAATATGTAAAGGTGGAGAAGATTTGTTTAGTAGTTATCTGGGCTTCTAAGAAGTTGCGACACTACTTCCATTCCTTCGGGATATAGGCAGTAGCCAAACATAATCCTCTTAGATACCTCCAAGAAGCACCCTCTCTACTAGGGAAGATGGTTACTGCTGCTGCAGTAGTTCGACATTGAATACATAACCAAGAAAACCATTAAAGGAAGAGCTGTAGCAGAATTATTAGCCGAGCATCCTATTGAGGGAGACCAGTTTGAGTATAAATTATTGGATGAAGATGTCACGGCTATAGCAGTGTAAGGGTGGTAGCTATTCTTTGATGGGGCAGTAAACAGTAAAGGAGCAGGCATAGGAGTTATTCTTACGACCCCAGATAGTGAAAGGCTACCATTAGCTAAGAAGCTGAGGTATAAGGCTACAAAAAATGAAGCAGAATATGAAGGTTGCATCTTTTCATTGGAAGCATTACTCGCTCTAGGGGCAAAGACCGCAGAAGTTTTTGGAGATTCTTCCTTGGTAATTCATCAAATCAGAAGGGAGTGGTCAGTCAAGGAAGAAAGGCTGTTGCCTTATGTGAAGTACAATGTTGAGCAATTAGTTTGAGACTTGCACTTTTCACTTCATCCCCAGAGACGAAAATAAGTTAGCTGATGCTCTAGCAACTTTAGTGTCTATGTGGGATAATCCAATAGGAGTTGCGATGAAACCCATGCTAATCTCTAGCTCAGGAAGGCCTTGCTTTGAAGCTGAACAGGTGATGGACGTCGAGACCACCGATGGAAATCCATGGTACTATGGCATTCAGAATTACTTAGAAAGGTCAGTCTTTCCAGAGGAAGCCACTGAGAAGGATCAAAGAATGATCAGGAAGTTATCCACTCAATTCATCAGTGTTAATGGCGCTTTGTATAAAAGGCAAGCTGCTGGTATCCAGTTAACATGTCTCGTGGAGAAAGAAGCTAAAATAGTTATGGAAGAGGTTCATGCCGGGATCTGTGGAGCTCACATGAATGGTTTAGCCTTAGCAAAGAAGATCATGCGCTAAGGGTTTTATTGGCTCACAATGGATACAGATTGTTCAAAATTTGTGAAGCAATGCCAGTTATGCCAACAGTATGCGAACTTAAGGCATGTGCCAATTTCAGAGTTACATAACTTGACATCTCCATGGCCATTTGCAGCTTGGGGAATAGACATCATAGGCGAGATCCATCCTACAGCTTCTAATGGGCACAGATTCATTATAGTTGCCATTGACTACTTCACTAAGTGGGTTGAAGCAGAATCTTTCAAGAAGGTTGATGGAAGGGATATGGCTAAATTCATCGAGCAAAATCTGATATGCAGATATGGTCTCCCACATCACATTGTGTCTGATAATGGGGTGCAATTTCTGGCAGAAACTAAGCAAATGCTCCAGAAATACGGGATCCAACATCATAAGTCTTCTCCCTACCGCCCCCAGGCCAATGGTGCAGTTAAAGCAGCAAACAAGAATGTGAAGCGGATATTGGCCAAGATGGTTCAGAGCTATAAAGATTGGGCTGAAAAGTTACCCTTCGCACTTTGGGGATATAGAGCTACAATCAGAACCTCTACGGGGGCAACACCATTCTCTCTGGTATATGGAACTGAAGCAGTCCTGCCAGTTGAAATTGAGTTGAAGTCTTTGAGGGTAGTCTTGGAAGCCGAGATTCCAGAGATAGAATGGACGCAATAGCGTTTGTCACAGGTAAATTTGCTAGATGAAGATAGGTTGCGGGCCTATTACCACAATCAAGTTTATCAGAAAAGGTTGGTTCGGTCATTTGGCAAGAAAGTACGAAACCACCCGTTGAAGGAGGGGGATTTGGTCTTTAAGATGATGAGGCCGAGAGTGCCGGACATACGCAGAAAATTCAGGCCCACCTGGGAAGGTCCGTTCGTTTTAAAGAAGCTGCTAACAAAAGGGGCAGTAATTTTGGCAGACAGTGATGGGAATGAGTTCAAGGACCCGGTCAATGTCGATAGACTTAAAAGGTTCCATGGCTAAAGACCAAAAAAAAAATAAAAAGAAGAGAATAAATGCCTCGCAGGTCAAAAACAGAAAAAAGGCGGCCTTGCTAAAATTGGGCATCGTGTCAGGGTGAAAACCGAAAAAAGGTATCCTGGGCAAAAATTAAGGGCTAAGAGAAAATATTCAATCGAGAAAACCCGAGAGGGCCGATTGATAACAGGAGTTTGATGCTGACAAAATCTATTCCGAGATTAGGTGTAGTCATAAGCTTTTGAATTCTTGTCAAATGAAAATCATGTATGATGAAATCATATAGAAATGTACACAATTTTGCAATGAATAAAAGAATATATTTTCATTGATCTTTTAGTTCGGTCTTAAAAAGAGATATACCAATTGTTCATCTAATGATTATTGCTCAGTCACGTCATCGGATATGTGCTATTTGCTCTTAACAGAAGCTTTGATGATAACCTTCTTTGAAAAAAAAAAGCCGTTAGAGATGAAAACCGTAACTGGCTCTCTAAGCAAAAGTTTGGCCAAAGGGAAAAGTGAAAACCTGGGAACAGGCAGTCTACCCTACAAAAAAGAAATGAACAAAAGCTGCTGGATTGGGTTGGGTCCATTCCAGGCAAAAATTAGGCAAAGGGTTATGTGAAAATCCCTTAACGGATGCATTTCTCGCAAAGAAAAGTTAGTGTGAAAATCCACAAGGGATGCACTACCTTTAAAACAATGACGTTCAATGCCTAGAGCGATAAGGCGGCATTATTTTAGATGAACCACTTTCAATCAGATAACACATAACACAGAACATGAATCAGAATCGCGGGTAAATGATCATTGACCAGGGGGGCAAAGGATGTACACCGGAGGTCTCTTTCAGAAAACTTGTCGACGATCCTCGGGATTCCGGGGGCATGGTAGAACAGGCAAGCTATAGCCTCAGCAAACCTTGGACCACCTAGGTCTATACATTTTTGCAAGCATTTGCATTCCATATCATACACACAGGATTTCTTATATATTTCCACGCATAAAATCTAGCAGGAGAAATCGGCGGGGAACACCAACAAAAGCCGAGCGACGACACCAATCCAAACATCTAAAGGAGCACAGCTCCAAAATTCACAGCGGTTAGCACGATGACGACACTATCCACAAGAGGTTAGCACGACCACGGCACTACCAATTCACAGCAGTTAGCACGATGGCGGCACTACCCACAAGAGGTTAGCACGACCACAGCACTACCAATTCACAGCGGTTAGCACGATGGCGGCACTACCCACAAGAGGTTAGCACGACCACGGCACTACTAATTCACAGCGGTTAGCACGATGGCGGCACTATCCACAAGAGTTTAGCACGACCACGACACTACAAATTCACAGAGGTTAGCACGATGGCGGCACAACCCACAAGAGGTTAGCACGACCACGGGATTACCAATTCACAGCGGTTAGCACGATGGCGGCACTATCCACAAGAGGTTAGCACGACAACGACACTAACAATTCACAGCGGTTAGCACGATGGCGGCACTACCCACAAGAGGTTCACACGACCATGGCATTACCAACTCACAATGGTTAGCATGATAGTGGCGCCACCCACAAAAGGTTAGTGCACCTACGGTATCACCAGTTACAACCAAAAGACAGCCTGCCTATAACAAGGCAATAGCTATTCTCATAACTCCATCCAGTAGGAAGGTCGCCGCTTCAGGTACGCGCTTCTTTCCTTTTCCTGATTTTTGGCTCACCTAGGCACCCATGCACTAGCCTCCACAAAATTGGGGGCAACTGTAGACACTGGGTCCCGAGTCGCCTTGATCAGGATTACCCGATGATGAAATTTAGCTACGCCGAATTATAGGCGAAAAGATTGGAGCTCGGAAGTGATTTTCCTTGTCTTTTTGTTAAGTAAAAAGTGTATTTTAAAAATATTTTTAAAAATATTTTTAAAATTATTTTGGAGAAGAAAAAGTGTGTTTTAGGTTGAGGGTTTTTATAAAAAAAAATAAGTATTTTTCTCGAAGGTCGGGGCGCGGCAGCGTGCGGGACGCACGCGGAGCGCCTGCCCGGGAGCTGGGCCACGAGCTATGCCCAGGGAGTCGCTCGCTCTGCGTGCGTTTCTCGCGCGCAGTCACCCACTCATGCCCGATTTCGCCGAGTTTTCGACCCCACTCTATTTTGGACCGTTTTTGGGTAGTTTTTGAGTGTTAAAAGTGTAGAAAAAATTCAAAACAAGGGGAGGACGAATTAGAAACATTTTAGAGAGAAAAAACTGAATTTTTGGGTTTTTGATTTGAGAGAAAAATCAATTTTACACACTTGCTTCCAAGGGTGATTTTTCAAGTTTCCAAGTTATTTTTCAAGCATTTTTCACAAGGAAGAGACAAGGAATTCAACACTTCTACCTTCAATTCTTAAAGATTTAATTTGAGGGCAATTATTCATGGCTTAACTCCTTAATTTTCTTGTTGATTTTAATTTCTTTTGTTTTCAATTAACTTTTAAACATGTAAATTCTCTTAGTCCCCATATTCTTCTTATTATTTTATCTTCAATTGTTCATATAACAAGTAAACCCTTTTAAATCCTATTATATTTTCATGTCAAATTATTTTTTACACATTGTGACATGCGCCGAACCCCGTAGGCCCCCGAGAGCCCGCTTTAGGGCGGTCAGGAGAGGTTCATAAAACTTGTAAGGTATTTACAAGTGCGTCTATTTTGGGCAAACAAGGAGATTTCATGGAGTCGCCACCCAATAAAACATTGGAAAAGTTTCTCTCGCCTCAGAGAGCCTAAGACTGCGCTCAGCATCCATTTTGGGCCAACCAAAGGGGTCTTGGAGGGTTAACCTCTCGCCCTAAGGAGCCTAGGATTAATGCCAAGTCTTGTGACACAATAGGTGTCTTGGACGGTAAACCTCTAGCCTCTTTGAGCTCAAAGACCAGAGAAAGTTCAGGACTTCCCATTTATTCATACCTTGATTAAATTTATAATTGAGCTTTGAATTTAGCGTTTCATCCCTTTTCTCATTCAATTTTCATGCAATTTACGTATGTCAATCACATAATAAAAGCGATAAATAAAATAAATTACAATAAAACTAGGGGCGGAATACAACCCCCATTTGTAAATAAAATGCAAATCATACATAAATCGGGCTATTTATTAAAAATGAGAACATTGGTCCTCTCATGCATAATTTAAGAAAACAATTTTAAAATGATAATTTATTTTGGATGATAAATCTAAGACATTGGTCCCATTTTTATTAAATGAAACCCAATTTAGTTTAATAGAAATATTTTTGTGATTTTCTTAATTAACGTGCATAAAAGTAATTTATTACAAATTACATATTAAAAAAAATGAAAGCAAAATAATGAAAATAATAACAAATCAACTCCCAAATGGATCTTCAAATCTTCATGGGCTCCCACTTGACAAAAACTCACATATGAAAAATAAGTATTGAAAAATAAAAAAAAAACAAATAAGAATGAAGTTAGTATAAAAATAATTAAACATATAACTTGAAAATAATTAAATTAAGGCAAACAGTTTCATAGATGGGTATGCAGGGTACAATTAAATCCTTAACAAGATAGTTGATCGAATAAAGACAGCCTTCATCACCGAATGGGGTACATTTGCTTACTGGGCTATGCCTTTCGGACTAAAGAATGCAGGAGCGACCTATCAGAGGATGGCCACCACAGTTCTCAATGATTTGATCCATAAGGAAGTGGAGGTGTATATTGATGACATGATGATCAAGTCAGCTACCAGAGAAGGTCACTTCGAGGCCTTGGAAAAGTTCTTTCAAAGGATTAATAAGTATGATCTATGCCTCAATCACAAGAAGTGCATTTTTGGAGTTACCTCGGGTAAGCTGTTAGGCCATGTGGTAAGCCAGAGGGGAATTGAAGTAGATCCCGACAAGGTCAGGGCCATCAGAGAGATGCCAGTGCCTCAAAAATAGAAAGAGGTTAGAAGTTCCTGGGAAAGCTTCAGTACATCAGTCGGTTTATTGCCAAGCTGGCTTCAGTATATGAGCCCATCTTCGCCGGTGGTGTGGAATAATGATTGTCAATTGGCTTTTGATACTATTAAGGATTATCTCTTGAATCCTCCAGTTTTAAGACCACCACGGTATGCCAAGCCGCTAATCTTATATCTGGCTATAGAAGACAATTCAGTGGGTGCCATGATGGCCCAGGAGGATGATTTTGGGGTAGAGTTTGTTGTCTACTATCTTAGCAAGAAATTCTTAACATATGAAGCCAAATATGTGGAAGTGGAAAAGATTTGCTTAGCAGTTATTTGGGCTTCTAAGAAGTTGCGGCACTACTTTCATTCCTTTAGTGTACAAGCGGTTGCTAAGCATAACCCGCTTAGGTACCTTTAGGAAGCGCCCTCTTTGCTGGGAAAGATGGGAAGGTGGTTACTACTATTGCAGGAGTTCGATATCGAATACATCACCAAGAAAACCATTAAAGGAAGAGCTGTAGCTGAGTTCTTGGCTGAGCATCCTATTTTGGGAGACCAATTCGAATATAATTTCCCAGATGAAGATGTCATGGCCATAGTAGTACAAGGGTGGCAATTGTTCTTTGATGGGGCAGTTACCAGTAAAGGTGCAGGAGCAGGGATCATTCTTACGACCCCGGATGGTGAAAAGCTGCCGTTAGCCAAAAAGTTGAGGTACAAGGCGACCAATAATGAAGCAGAATATGAAGCTTGCATCTTCGGATTGGAAGCATTGCTGTCTCTGGGGGCAAAGTCCGCAGAAGTCTTCGGAGATTCTTCATTAGTAATTCATAAGATCAGAGGGGAATGGTCAGTTAAGGAAGAGAGGTTGTTACCTTACGTGAAGCACTTGAGAATGTTGAGCAGCCAGTTCGAGACTTGCATTTTTCACTTCACCCCTAGGGATGAAAATTAATTGGCTGATGCTCTAGCGACACTGGTGTCCATGTGGGATAATCTAACAGGGGTTACTATAAAACCCGTGCTAATCTCTAGCTCGAAAAAGCCTTGCTTTGAAGCTGAGCAGGTGATGGATGTTGGGGCCACTGATGGAAACCCTTGGTACTATGACATTTAGAATTATTTGGAACGGTCAGTTTTTCCCGAGGAAGCCACCGAGAAAGACCAAAAGATGATTCGAAAGTTGTCCACTCAGTTCATCAGTGTAAATGGCACTTTGTATAAGAGACAAGTCGATGGTATCCAGTTAAGATGTTTGGCAGAGAAAGAAGCTAAAAAGGTTATGGAAGAGGTTCATGCCGGAGTCTGCGGAGCTCACATGAATGGCTTAGCCTTAGCGAAGAAGATCATATGCCAAGGATTCTATTGGCTTACAATGGATACGGATTGTTCAAAATATGTGAAGCAATGCCAGTTATGCCAATAATACGCGAATTTAAGGCATGTCCCTGTTTCAGAGCTACATAATTTGACATCTCCATGTCCATTTGCAGCTTGGGGGATAGATATCATAGGTGAGATACGTCCTACAGCTTCTAATGGGCACAGGTTCATTATAGTCGCCATTGATTATTTCACTACGTGGGTCGAAGCTGAATCTTTCAAGAAGATTGATGCTAAGGATATGGCTAAGTTCATCGAGCGAAATTTGATATGCAGATATGGCCTCCCACACCATATTGTATCTGATAATGGGGTGCAATTCTTAGCAAAAACTAAATAGATGCTTCAGAAGTACGGAATCCAGCATCACAAGTCTTCTCCTTACCATCCTCAAGCTAACTGTGCGGTTGAAGCTGCAAACAAGAATGTGAAAAGAATATTGGCCAAGATGGTTCAGAGCTATAAAGATTAGGCAGAAAAGCTGCCTTTTGCACTCTGGGGTTATAGAACCACAGTCAGAACCTCTATAGGGGCGACACCGTTCTCCCTGGTATACAGAACCGAAGCAGTTCTGCCGGTTGAAATTGCGTTGAAATCCTTAAGGGAAGTCATAGAAGCCGAGATTCCAGAGATAGAATGGGCACAACAGCGATTGTTGCAGTTGAATCTGTTGGATGAAGATAGGTTGAGAGCCTATTATCACAATCAGGTTTATCAGAAGAGACTAGCTCGGTCCCTTGGCAAGAAGGCACAAAAGCACCCATTGAAAGAAGGGGATTTGGTCTTTAAGATGATGAGGCCGGGAGTGCCGGACATACGAGGAAAATTCAGGCCAACCTGGGAAGGTCCGTTCATTTTGAAAAAGTTACTAACAAAGGGAGCAACAAGCTTGGCAGACAGCGATGGGAATGAGTTTAAAGACCCGGTCAATGTCGATAGACTAAAAAGGTTCCATGGCTAAAGACCAAAAGATGAAAAGAAGAGAATAAGTGCCCAGCAGATCAAAAACCTGAAAAAAAGGCGGCCTTGCTAAAATTGGGTGCCCTATCAGGGTCAAAACAGAAAAAAGGCATCCAGGGCAAAAATTAAGGGCTGAGAGAAAATGTTCAATCGAGAAAACCCAAGAGGGCCGATTGATAACAGGAGTTTGATGCTTACAAGATCTATTCCGAGGTTAGGTGTAGTCTTGTGCTTTTGAATTCTTGTCAAATAAGGATCATGTATGATGAAATCATATAGAAATGTACTAAATTTTGTAATGAATAAAAGAATGCAGTTTACATTTTCATTGTTCTTTTAGTTATGTCTTAAAAAGAAACTTATCATCTATTTATCTAATGACTATTGTCTACTCATTCTATCTGAAGATATCTAAGCAGATGTGTGCTGATCACCCGTAAGGGAATAATAGCTTTCTCTTGCAAAAAAAAAAAAGAAAAAAAAAAAAAGAAAATATAAAAATATAAAAAAAATAAAATAAAAAAAAAGATAAAAAATCTTGAAAAAAAAAACATATATAAAAATAAAATGCCGCTAGTTTGGGTTGGGTCCGGTCCATCCCAGGCAAAAGTTAGGCAAAGGGTTATGTGAAAATCCCCAAAGGGAAGCATTTCCCACTAAGAAAAGCTAGTGTGAAAATCCACAAGGGACGCACTACCTTTAAAATAATGACTTTCGATGCCTGGAGTAATAAGGCGGTATACTTCGGATGATCTTCTTTTCAGCTAGATAAGGCATAATTTAGGACATGAGTCAGAATCCTGGGCATATGATTATCGACCAGGGGGCAAAGATGCACTGGATGTCTCTTTCAGAAAACTTATTGGGGATGGAATCCCTAAGGCCAATATGACACCATAAGGCCAAGATGACAGTCCTATTGATTCTGGGGGCATGGTGGAGCAACCAAGCTATATCCTTAGCACACCCTGGGCCACCTAGGGCATGGTATATAAATTCTTGCAAGCATTCGCATTTCATATCATAAACACGTGTTCTTGTATATATTTTTGTGCACATAATTTTGCAGGAAATATCTAAAAGAAGACAATCACCATTCGAAGATGGAATCCTGCACTTTTGGTAGTCTTGTCAGCGACTCGGTGCAGTGCACTTTTGGTAGTCTATAGCAGACTCGGTACAGCTCAGAAGAGCAAGTTTCGCGACTCCATGCATCATAATCAGAAGAGGGAACAATACACTTTTGGTAGCTTTGGTAGTGGCTCGGTGTAGTTCTTTCGTGCACTTTTGGTGGTCTTGGTAGTGACTCGGTGCATCTCTCTTGTGCGTTTTTAGTAGCCTTGCCAGTGGCTCGGCGCATCGCGGTCCTAGGATGGAACCCTGCACGTTTAGTAGTCTTGTCAGCGACTCCGTGCAGCGCACTTTTTGTAGCCTTGTTAGCGGCTCGGTGCATTTTTTTTCGTTGTGCCTTTTTAGTAGCCTTGTTAGTGGCTCGGCGCATCGCTATCTGCGGATAGCACTTGTACGTTTAGTAGTCTTGTCGGCGACTCCGTGCAGCGCACTTTTAGTAGCCTTGTCAGCGGCTCGGTGCGATTTATCTCTCGCGTTTTGTAGTCTTGGTAGCGACTCGGCGCATTGCCATCTTAGGATGGTTCCTTGGCACTTTGTAGTCTTGTCAGCAACTCAGTGCACCTCAAGAGGATGAATCACAGCACTGTTCCCGAGGGAGCAGCTGGAAGGAGGCAGCCTCAGGTATGCGTTTCTTTCCTTTTCTTGAATTTTGGCTCACCTAGGCATCCACACACTAGCCTCCCTAAAATTGGGGACAACTGTAGACACCGGGTCCCGAGTAGCAAAGATCAGGATTACCCAATGATGAAATTAAGTGTGCCGATCTATAGGCAAAAAGAATGAAGTTAGAAGTGACGATTTCCTAGTCGATTTGTTGTTCAAAAATTAAATAAAAATGTATTTCAAAAATATTTTTAAAGTATTTAAAAAATTATTTTGTGATGAAAAAAGTGAGTTTTTAAATTATTATATTTTATAGGAAATTTAAAAAATAAAAAATAAAAAATTTCCCGCGAGTGTCGGGCTGCGGCAGCGCCTGGCGTGCAGGCGGAGTGCACGCAGGGCGCGCTCGCCCGCGTGCAGCGCTTAGCGCTCGCACAGCACAGCGCGCGTAGGCGCGCGCTGATGTGCTGCCCGTCGGTCGCGCCTACGCACGGGTAGCCCGTCGGGCGCGCGTACGGGGCGCCCCGCGCCCCTGTTCGTCCATTTTGCCTATTTTTGCCTTGTTGGTCATAAGTTCTTCATTTTAAATGCTTTTTAACTCATTTTTTTGCCTATAGATCGGCACACTTAATTTCATCATTAGGTAATCCTGATCTTGGCTACTCGGGACCCGGTGTCTACACACATATCAATATTTTAATTTTTACTCATAGTTATTATAATTATTTATATGATATGTTGAGCATGGTTAATATTTTTTTTCTTATGCATGTTAAATTGCATCATATTTATTTTATGCATGTTATAGTATCTTATGCTTGTTATATTTTCATTATACATATTATGTTTTATGTCATATTATTTCTTTGGGTTAATTTCTAACATGAATTTCATTTTTATTTTTGGTTGCAAATTGTTATTTTATTCTTATTTGAGCATCCATGCACGTGAAGGAGGAGATGTGGGGTTCGGTATCTTCTTTATACATTTTAATTCTTATTTTGTTTATATTTTTAATTTCCTTGTATATATTCATTAAGTAAAATGGTTTTTTTATGCACGCCTAAATAAAAATCACAAAAATATTTCTACTAAATTAACTTGGATTTTTTCATAATAAATGGGACCAATGTCCTAGTTTTCATCCCAAATAAAATCACCACGTTCAAAATGTTTTCTTTAAATACACATGCGGGGACTAAAGTCATCATAATTAATAAATTCCCCGGTTTTATGTATGTTTGCACTTTTTTTTAAATGGGAGTTGTATTTCGCTCCTAGTATTATTGTAATTTACTTTTAATATTTTACTGCTTTCAATGTGAATATTTGTGCCTTTTAATTAAAATTGCATCGTGTGGAGAGAGAGCGAACTAATAAACTCAAAACCAAATTGTAAAATTAATCAAGGTAGAAATAGATGAGAAGTCCCGAACCCATCTCTAGTCTTTGGGCTCAAAGAGGCTAGAGGTTTACCCTCCAAGACACCTCTTATGTCACGAGACTTAAACATCAAATCCTAGGCTCCAAGGGAGATAGGTTCAACCTCCAAGACCCTTTGGCTTGCCCAAAATGGATAAAAGCGTTGTCTTTGGGCTCAAAGAAGCGAGAGGTCTATCCGATCATTCATTGGAGTAAGACCTCCAAGACCCTTCTTATGCTCTAAGACTTAACAAATCCTAGGCTCCAAGGGAGAGAGGTTCTTACTCCAAGACCCCTTTGGCTTGCCCAAAATGGATAAAAGCGCTGTCTTAGGCTCTCCGAGGCGAGAGAAACTTTCCCAATATTTTATTGGGTGGCGACTCCATGAAACCTCCTTGTTGCCCAAAATAGACTGTCACACCCCGTTTGCCCCCTAGTTGAATGAGCTACATATGTTTATGTGTGCATTTGCATAAGTTTTGTATAATAAGGGCATTTTTGTAATATTACATATTTTAAGAGTTTCTCTTGCATGTGGGTGCATGCATGGTGCTTTGGTGTGGATTAGTTAGGACAGAATTGTGTGTGCCCAAGCGCACCATTGTAGTGGGTATTCATGAGAGTTTCATCATGTGTGGTTGAGTGCACCACAGTAGGATATGCACTAGTGGATTAATTGTGTGTTTGCATTTGCACTTGTGTAGGGTGTGCATGTTTTAGGAGAATCTTGTGTGTGTTGCTCATACATGAGTAGGATGCATTATTAGGGTGTCTCATTGTGTGCATGTGGTGCACTAGGTTAGGGTGTGAGTGAGTAATCTCCTCCACTAGATGATTGACAAGTGTAAAGTGGGAAAGAGAAAAAGATGAAAAAGGGGAAAAATTAGATTTTGAAACCCATTTCCCGTTCCCTCTTCTTCTTCCTCCTTTGCACTCTCTTAAGTGCCCTAGCTTAGATTCAAGCCTCTAGTGGTGGAAATTGTTCATTGCATAGTATTTTAAAGGTAAATCTACTGCATTTATTCTTCTTTTCTTCATTTGGTTCTCCATCTTCTTCTCTTTTTCTTATTTTTGGACTTGGGTTTGAAGTTGGATTTTGTGTTTGTGTGTTATGTTGTTTTGTGCTTAGTTGAACCTCCTCGCGAACTAAAGGGTAAGGAGAAGGTTGGGCCAAGTGGAACTAAGCAATAGGAGCAAAGGATTTTTGAGGTTTGGGAATTTCTTATCTTTGCATGTAAATGTGTTCTTGATGATTTCTGGAAATTTGAGTTAAAATATTCTTTTGTTATGGTATGTATAATATGGGTCTTTGTTTTGGAATGTGGAACTTGCAAGTTTTTGAGTTAATTACGATAATTTTGGAATTGATGTGGTTTGATGCATAAATTGGGTTTTTGATTGATTCTTGAAATTGAATGTGTAAATTAATGGATTGTATGAAGTTTATTGTTAATAAATGTTGTATTATGGTTGTTGATGCTTTTGGATGGCTGGAATTGAGGTAAGTGACTCTTGGTTGAGTTCTGTGATGTTGGGTGAGGAATTGGAAGAGGAAAATCTGCATAATTTCTGCAGATTTTTTAAATCCCGACACTGTCGCGATCGCAACAGAGAGCGATGTTGGGAGCCTCGCTATCGCGAGCACGCGATATCTGTCGCGAGCCCGCGACAGCAGAAGTGTTGTGCAGTCTCTGTCGCGAGCACGATGACTGTCGCGATCACGACAGAGCGTATCGTTGGCCAAGTGCTATCGCGAGCACGCGATCTGTCGTGAGCCCGCGACAGCACCAATTGTCCTCTGTTGCGATCACGACAACCGTCGCGAGCGCGACAGAGCCTGGGCCTTCCGTCCTCCTCGCGGTCGCGAAATCCGTCGCGTGTGCATAGGGAAGAGACTTTGGTCTCTGTCGCGAGCGCGATAAACGTCGCGAGCGCGACAGACGTCGCGATCGCGACAGTCCCTTGTATGCTGAATGAGTTTTCTTTCATTGCGTGTGACTTGAACTTAAGTTTTCTTTACCAGTTATGAGATTTATGCATGGTATTCTATAAATAATATGCAAGTGTAACTATGATATGATTATGTTCATTTTATGATGATGATTTTGGAAGTTATGAAATGGATTGATTGGCTTATGTATGACCTGCTAGAGTCTAGTAAGTGGATAGTTAGGCATGCCTAATAGAGTCTTTGCTACAGCTTCTGTTTCTGTTTGGACCCCGATCAGGTCCCCGAATGGTTCCTCGCGAACCCTTATCTGAAAGGATCTTGTTTAAGATCCCCTTTGTAATGTTTTGTAAAAGTTAAATGAAATTTGTTTTATCGGCTCGTACCCCTAAAGTACTATCCGTATCGGCTCGTACCCGTAAAGTAC
This sequence comes from Excoecaria cochinchinensis, assembly GCA_947683425.1. NCBI lineage: Eukaryota > Viridiplantae > Streptophyta > Magnoliopsida > Malpighiales > Euphorbiaceae > Excoecaria > Excoecaria cochinchinensis. The sequence goes on from CANTUQ010000034.1 coordinate 3,606,634, forward strand.
TGTCCATATACTCATTATCTACTCCCTCGGGTCAGCAGGTGTTTTGTATGAATTGTTATATGGGAAAACATATGTTATATCCTTATGGATTCAATGGTGAAAAGTGTAATATGTTATGAGAATATGATTATTGTTATGAATCTTCTGATGAATGGCTTTATGTATGTGCGCATGAGTTTATTATTATTGTCATGCCATGATTATCGTTTGTACATGAACTACGCATGTGAATTGCCTTGACGACCGTTGTGAATGGTTGTCCTTATGCTATATGTGTGTTTCCCCACTAAGCGTTTATCGCCTTTTGGGAGAGTCGTCACCATCAAAGCCAACACAGCAGGGTCTTTGTGTAGGGCTTTATTTTTGTAGTTTGAGGATTCATTTTGTATAGAACTCTTTTATATGGTTTTGTAATAGCTTCCGCTTTTGTATATGTATTTTGGGATTTCTAATTATCTGTTGTATCTTTCAGTTGATCAGAACAGTAATGTAATGTTTTCATTATATTAATGCATGATCAGTTTTTCCATGATTGGTGTTGCAAAGTTTTAATTTACCCTTAATTTTAGGTATGTATGTTTATGTATGTATGTATGTATGTATATTATGTATCTGTGTGGTGGCACCTTTACTCCTACGACATCTCACTCCTTATCGGATGGGATCGCCTAAGTATGGGTAAGGGGTGTCTCATAGACGCACTTGTAATTCGTTGCAAGTTGTCAACGAACCTCAAATGCCCGATCGCCCTCGAGCGGGTGGTCAGAGGGGCTGCCGCGGGTCCGACGCGTGTCACATTATGTTTCGATTATGGAATGTTTTATGCATGGCCTGCAAGAGTCAAATTAGTAGATAGTTATGCATGCCTAATAGAGTTCAGTAGCTGCAGCCACAATGTGTTCCGGACCCTGATCAGGTCCCTATTTGGATCCGCGTGATCCTCAATGTGTATTGATCTTGTTTAAGATGCTCCAATGTGAAAATGTTTTGAATGAGAAAATAACGATGTTGCTTTTCGATTGTACCCTCGGGTATCCCCAATGTGTTCACTCGTTATCCGCTATTATGAGTCAGCAGGCATTTTGTGTGTTTATCTTGTTGAGAATATGAGCATGTGAAACCAAGTGATATATGAATTGACTATGAGCTTTTGAATCCAAGTGAATGCATTTAAGATATGATTTATATATATATGTGATTATAAGCATATGCCATTTTGAACGTGTTTTGCCTCAACGACCATTTTGAATGGTCGTTTATATTTTTGTGCATTTTCCCCACTAAGTGTTATCGCTTAGCACGGGTGTTTCATCCGTGCAGGTGCGAAAGGTTTTGAGCTTTTGGGAGAGTCTCTATAGATCCAGCCAACACAGAAGGATTTGTAGTGTTAGGACTTAACTTTGTAACTCTTTTTATATTTTGGGCTCTCATTGTATTATTCTTTTTTATTGCTTCCGCTATGTACTCTTTTGGAACAATGTAATTTTGTAATTTCAGTTATGTACTGACTATATCTCTGTAATGAACCCTTTTGATATCAATGAATGAATTTTAAGTTTTAATTTTCGTTGTTTTTTGTATGTTGCATATTTGTATATTGTTCTATTTGTTTGATGACACCCTGCTCGTACGAGTTCTCACTCCATAAAGAAAGATTAAGTGGAAAAAATAATAATAATAATATAAATATCAAATGTTAAAAGGTTAATGTGTCACACACCAAAGTTGCCCTAGAAGAATTACGGAGTTTTGTTCAGAAAAGTAGGTGTTGTGTGTGAGAGTTCTGTCGTGAGCGCGACGAGTGTCGTGGGCGCGACAGAACACTCTAGCGGTTTCCCAACTACAGCTGGTTAGAGTGGATGTGAGCATTCTGTCGCGAGCGCGACAGAACCCTCTCGTGAGATGCTTGTATAAGTGGGACTAAGAGACTTGGAGTTGTAGGGAGTTGACACATGGTATCATAGAAGAGTGACAAGTGTCATCATAGAAGAGTGACAAGTGGCGGCATAGGAGAGTGACAAGTGGCATCATAGGGTGTTGACACATTTTGGAATCCCCACCCAATAGAACATTGGGAAAGTTCATCTAGCCTCATGAAACATTTAGGCACCTTGGAGGTATTTTGGAGTCGCTACCTAATTTACAAGAAATTAGGAAAGGTCATTTAACCTCTATGGTCTAAACCAGAGAGTAGTTCGGAACTCCACTCTTATTTATGCCTTCATTAATTATAAATGACTTTTTTTAGATTAGAAAATTCCATCTCTCCTCTCACGCAATTCGATGCATTTTATTAAAGGAGCATTACAAGCACTAAGAAAGGGATAAATGAAAGCTGTAAAGAAAACAGTAAATAAAGCAATAAACACGAAAAGCCACATCATTACAAGATAAGAATTGGGACAAATACAATCGCCAAATGAAAAGGAAAGCTAAATAAAATTGACCAAAAAATAATTAATTACAAGGTCCCACAAGATATGTAACATAAATCTAAACAATTAAGATAAATTGAACAAAAGAGGAGACATGCATAAATCGGGATATTTATTCTGTTTAGAAACACTGGTTCCTTCATGCTCACTTAAAGAGGGATCGAAAAGTTATTTCGGCTATTGGCTTGAAAACCGGGATGAGTGATCACATTTTTAGAAAGTTTAACTCTTCGTTTTAATTCATGATATTTTACATTTCTTAGCTAAAATCAAGGACATTGGTCACAATTTATTAGTAAAAATTCCGATTTAGTCGTAAAAATACTTTTGTGATTTTTTTTATCTTGCACGCGTAGAAAATAAAAATACTTTATTTATAAAAAACACAATCACACGAAAAAAAAGTTGGTAAGGTCTCACCCAAGCAGTGTAGTCTCATACGCATCCCTTCAACTTGGTCACGAAGGCGCTCACACAAACAAGATCACATTTTAACCCCAAACAAGAAAAACAACAATAAAAAATGTTAGTAATAATCCTAAAATTAACCATACAAATGACATAATAATAATAATAATAATAATAATAATAATAATAATAATAATAATAATAATAATAATAATAATAATAATAATAATAATAATAATAATAATAATAATGATAACAATGTTGATAAATATAATAACAATAATATTGATAATAACAATAATAATAATAATAATAGTAATAATAATAATAATAATAACAAAGTTAATAATAATAATAATAATAATAATAATAATAATAATAATAATAATAATAATAATAATAATAATAACAACAACAACAACAACAATGATCATAATAATGAGAATAATAAAAGTAATAATAGCGATAATGATAATATTAACAGTAAAAGCAAACAACATTAACAATAATAATAAGGATAATAAATAATAATAAAGATAACATTAGCATGTAGTGATAATAATATTAACAATAATAATAGCAAACAAAATGAAATGAGATGATGAAAATGGATCCAAGCATCTTTACCTTCAGATTTGATGATATGTAAGTAAGATGTTTGGATCCGACTCCCCTTGTCAAAGTTCAAAACAGATTCAAAATAACTCAAAGACTCAAAAAAAGCTAAAACGAAAACCAAATGATTTTTGATTTTTGTTTGATAATAAACCCAAGGTAAGGGAATTTATTTCCCTATCTCAAGCTAAGCTCAAACTCCAAACTTTTTTCTGTATTCCAGAAAATCAAAGGAACAAGTTCCACTTTTTGAAATATTTTTTCTTTTCTAGAATACTCTCTCATTTCTTTCTTTTTCTCTCTCCAGCTCTCTCTCCTCCTGTCCAGCTCTTTTTTCCTTCTCCTTTATTTTCCCTATTCCTCTCAAAAAGAGAAAGGACAAAAGGCCCTTTCTATTCCTCTATCCCCGAAAGCCGCTGAAACCTAAAAGAAAACCCCTTTTGACAGTCCCAAAATCTATCAAAAATTAGATTTTTGCAATAGAAGGGAGACTGCCCGCAAGCAGGTGGCCGCACCTCGTCGGCCCAGGTGCGAGCGTCGCCCTACATGCGCAAGGTACTGCCTCCCAGGCCGCGTGCTGTGCAAGGTGAGGACTCGCGAGCTTGCACGCCTTATGGGCATTTCGCCTTGCGCGTGGCGACAAGCCACTGAAAACCCCAAAATAAAAATTCTTTATTTAATAAGGAAAACATCAGTTTTAACCTTTTTGCCTGTGAACAAGCATCATTTTCATCATCAGGCAATCCTTATCTTGGATCGCCTCAGGACCCGGTGTCTATAGTTGCCCCTAATTTTTGGAAAACTAGCATGCAGGTGCCTAGGTGAGCAAAAATTCAAAAAAGAGGAAAGAAGCGCGTACTTGAGGCGGTGACCTTCCTGCTACACTATCGTCTATAGTCGTAGTGTGATTAGTGTTTGCCAGCTTGTCGGCATACGAAACCACGATCAAGTTATGTGATTAATAAACTTCAGCTTGTCGAAGTGTGAAACTACTGTTGAGTTATGTGATTGATAAACATCAACTTGTTAACGTGTGAAACCATGGTTGATTCGCGTGATTGATGAACGTCAGCTTGTCGACATGTGAAACCACGGTTTAGTTGCATGATTGATAAACGTCAGCTTGTCGACATGTGAAACCACACGATTGATAAACACCAGCTAGTAGGTGTGTGAAATCGCCAGACTTTGAAGAACATGATTGATAAACACCAACTTAAAGACGTGTGAAACCACTATTGAGATTTTATGCCTGAGACGGTGACCTTCTTGCTACTATGAGAAGGAAAAGGTCTCTTCTAGTCACCATCTAGACTGTGGAGGGATTGTCATCCTTCTGGGTTGCACCGAGTCTGCTTTAGACTTACAAAGTACGGAGTTATTTTATAACATAGCCTCAACTATCCCCTGAATAAAACAAACACTAGTAGATCAATTTATCATGATAATCATTTTGATCATTCACCTTTCATGAAGGTTCAATTGTTATTATCTCATTTTCTCATTTTATCATTTATGGTTTGTCATCTCATATATATTACTTTCATCTTTGCCACGACAAAAGTGTGCCAAATGATCATCATCATACAAAATATATCTATTTTGTACAAAACAAATAAATCTACAAATCATGACAGAGGGTCTCCCTGAATGTCCGATTGCGCTTTTTTCGACAAATTCTCATTGTCTAATATTCCTTGCAAAATTAAGTCAAAAGCGTGCTAAATGAATAAAGAAATAGGGATAATAAAGGATCATTTATATATAAAGTATCTGTTTGGCATAAAAAAAATGAACTAAAGTAGAGATCATAATAGGTGGTCTCTCTGAAAATCAGTCAAATGGATCATAGTCAGTGGTCTATAATTTGACCGATTAGGTCTGTAAATCTGGTGTCCACACCCTCCTGCAGAGGCTTCACTAACCAGGATGTGCCTTATACCGATCCCTTGACCATTTCCTCTATGAGTTGCTCCATGCACTGAAATCTCCCATCCATGGCCTATATCCTCCCCTCGATACGCAGCTCTATGGCAATCAGCCTCTCATGCCTGGCCTAGGCTAGGGCCTCCATGCTCGTCTGGCTCCGCTCTATCCCTGGCCTAGGTGGCAGTGGCAGAGTTGCTGAAGTAGATGCCCCTGGAGAATCTGGATGGTCGTGGGGATGATACCCAAAAGATGCCTGAGGATCTAACCCCCAAGTATGTATATGAGGAGGAGAGCACATCTGATCCCTCGGAGGTGACAGCAATTATAGAGTGTGAAAAAGATCATCCAGATCTACATCTATATCCATACCATCTAGCGACGAGTGAGGCGCTCCTCTCCCCGACTGCAGATAATAATACCCCTCATCTGGCTGAGGTACTAGAGACTCCTCCTCGGCTTGAGGCTGATCCTCGGGTGGCGCCGCGGTTGCGAGAGAAGGTAAATGGTATATCTGCCAAGTCTCTACCATAGTAAGTAGTCTATATCTTCTTGCCTGCTCTGGCAACTGCTCCACCATGCCCATATTACTAGCAAAAACCCTCAAACGTGCTGGGGTTGTGACCCAGATGCAGTAGCAGTCTGGTGACTACTCCACTTATATATAACTGTGTTATTGCCCTTTGACCCTATCTAACTATACTGGCCATAATCTCATGACTGAATTGAGCGATGTCCTTATAGCCATAGCCCATAGGCTGTAAATATACCCATGTGAGACCATCTAAACATACCTGTACACATGTGAGACAAATAGAGTGCTCTTGGCTGTGTTACAGTCATAACAAGCCCCTGGCGCTGTGATCACCTCCCATCGACGTGCCAAATCAGCCTTGTTCGGCACTTGCATATGGTCTCTAATCGGGAGACCCATAATCTCTGCAAATTTCCGATGACTCATTGTCGGCCTATGTCTTTAACCCGAAATGATATGGCATCAAGGTCTGTATCCGATCTTGAGAACCCCCCATATTTAAGTGTAGCCAGTAACTCTTTTGTAACCTCTGGGTATGTGAGAAAAGCTGGTGTGAGGAAATCCATCCAACCCACAGCTGCTAATAACATGCGGACTTCCTCCCACATGCCCATCTGTTCCAAGAATGCCCGGGATAGAAACTTTTTGGACAAAAACCGTGGGTGACATAGTGCCTCGAACTTTTCTCTTTATACATCAGCCATCCATGCTAGGGGTGGAATATCTGTTGGTTCCCTAGGTGAGCCGCGTCGTGGAGGCATCCCTAAAAAAAGGAAACTTGAACAGTCATTCATTTATTATTTTTTGAATACTCCCTGAATGCTTTAGGGATACTTTTTTGGGTAACCTTCACCGCCAATATTTCTTGTGAAATTAAAATCAATATGCAAGGGTAAGTTATGCACATGAATGTGCATATGCTATGCTGAATGCTTGTGACACCATTCATCCGAGTGGTCTAGGTGTCGGGGCACAATATCATTCTTTGATAACCTCCACTGATATGATGTTGTGGCTCAGTTTCCCTCTGTGCCAACTCCAAAACATGCGACTAAAAGTCTCCGATTACTCTCGGTGCCATTGGTCATTATTTAAAAGGTAGCGCGCCCCTTGTGGATTTTTACGTTAGCTTTTCTTAGTGGGAAATGCGTCCCTTTGGGGATTTTCATATGACCCTGTGCCTAACTTTTGCCTGGGATGGACCCAACCCAATCCAGCAGCTTTTATCCAATTTATTTATTTTTATTTATTGTCATCATTTTCTCCTTTTTTTTAAGTACCGCCTGATTATCTTACAGATAATGATAAGATAAGAGGGCTAAGGCCCGTTATTGGTAGAAGCAATAATGGATAAGTTGCACGCATCCGATGGAAAATGATGCACTGTCTTTTCACATGGGAACTAGATGACACTGATTATACAAAATGAATTAGCTTGAGCATATCATTGAGTACATGTATACATTTCCATAAGATTTCATTACATATGATCACTATTTAACATTAGACTCAAAACGCAAGACCATATCTAATCTCGGGATGGATCCTGAAAGCATCATAACTCCTGTTATCAATCAGCCCTCTCGGATTTTCATGATTGGACATTTTCTCTCAGTCCTTAATTTTTGCCCAAGGCGCCTATAGATACCGGGTCCCGAGGTGGTCCAATATTAGGATTAACCAATGATGAAAATAAAGACCAATTCATTGGCAAGAAAATAAGGATTGATCGACTCCTAATCAAGTCCTTTTGTCACCGGGTCCCGAGGCGGTCCAAGATCAGGATTACCCAATGATCAAAATAAAGACCAATTCATAAGCAAGAAAATAAAGATTAATCGTCTCCTTGTCAAGTCATTTTGTCTCTCTCAAAACACTTTTGAAATGTTTATTTTTATTTTTTATTTTCATTTTTATTTATACTTTTATATATCTTTATTTTTATTTTTATTTTTTATTTTTATTTTTTGAAAAAAAAATGAAAGAATAAATAAAATAAATAAATTTTGGCAGCGTGCACAAGCACGAGGCTTGTACGCGGCGTGCGTGTGTGCGAGGCTTGCGCGCGGCCTCTCCTTGCTGGCCGCCCGTCTCGCCCAGCCTCGCCAATTTCGGCTGAAAATCAATTTTTTGACATTTTTTAGGAAAAAAAAAATTTTTTTATGGGATGTTTGAGATTTTGTTGAATTTTGACAAAGGTTGGTCAAATGTTGTGGGTGCCAAAGTAATAAAAAATAATAATAAAAATATGAATTGTAAAAATTTGACTTTTGGGATTTAATTTTGAAATATTGGGTTTTTTGTGTCAAATTTTGGGGAGTTTGTCTTTGAAAAAAAGGAAGGAGCACTTTGGTGGTGGGAAAAATAGAGCTTGAAGAAAATAAAAAGGGAGGATTTTCATGGAGAGAGATGATTGATTTTTTTGGCTAATAAATTTTTCTAAGAGAATTGATTTTTTCAAGAAGGGATTTTTGAAAAAAAAAAAGAGAGAAGAATTGTTTAGAGAGAAAAAAATGTGTTCTTGAAAGAAAAAATAATACGACTCATTTTCTTTAGACATCAAAAATTTTCTTCTTGGAATTTCTTTTTTTTTTTTTCTTAGATCAAAAATTCTCTTTGATTTTCTTCATTTCTTTTCTAGATCTAAAATTTTTCTTCTTTACTTTTATTTTAATTTTTCATAGATCTAAAAATATTTGTTATGATTGGATTAACTTGAGAAAGGAAAATTAATTTTCTTAACTTGAGTTTTTCTCATTAAATTTAAACAACAGATACAAAAAAAATTACTTTTAATTTTCGTGTTCTTGAGTTTTTTTGAGACAAAAACTTAAGATTTTCTTGAATGTTTTGAGTTTATTCTTGAATCTTGACAAGGAGAATAGATCGAGACATCTTTCTTGCATATTATATATTCGAGGGTAAAGATTATTTAATCCATTTTTTTTATATCTCATTTCATTTTATTTATGTTAGTTTATTTATTTATTATTGCATTGATGAATATGTGTTTTTGAGTTGAGATTTTTTTTAGCATGAGTTTTCAATTTTTGTTTTATTTTTGGTATGAAAATGGATAAAAATATATGATTTGGGTGTGAGAAAAATCAGATTTATTGTTGGGTTTCGATTACATGTTTATTTACCTTTCTCTTATTTATTTAATTTCATTGGTTTATTATTATTATTATTATTATTGTTATTAACATTGTTATTGTATTATTATTATTATTATTATTATTATTATTATTATTGTTGTTGTTGTTGTTGTTGTTGTTGTTGTTGTTGCTGCTGTTGTTGTTATTGTTGTTGTTATTATTATTGTTAGTAGTATTATTATTGTTATTATTATTTTCATTATTGTCATTATATTTCGCATGGTGTTATTTCATGATTTAGTTATTATTATTATTATTATTATTATTATTATTATTATTATTATTATTATTATTATTATTATTATTATTATTATTTTTATTATTATTATTACCATACTTTGCATGATTTTTAATTATCGTTTTTTATGTGTGATGTTCGTATATTAAATCAATGTATTTAATTTAACTTATTTTATATTATATTTGTGTATTAATTTTATGCTATATCTACTTTATTTTTATTTTAGTTGATTTTAAAATTATTGCTAATATTTTTTTATTGTTGTTTTTTTATTGGGCTAAATATGTCGTGCTCATTTGTTTGAGCATTTTTTGTGACCAAACGAGGGGGTCACGACGCGTAAGAGACCACATCGTTTTGATGAGACCTTTCCTATCCCCTATCTGTGTTTGTGTTTGCTTGTAAATAAAATATTTTTCTTTTATACGCATGTAAGATAAAAAATCACAAAAATATTTTTATAACAAAATTGGAATTTTATTAATAAAATTAGGATCAGTGTCCCTCATTTTAGCCAAGGAATGTAAAATGTCATGAATAAAACAAAGAGTTAAGTTTTCCAAAATTGGGATCACTCATCCCGGTTTTCAATCCAACAATCAAAATAACTCTTCGATCTCTCTTTAAGTGAGTATGAAGGAACCAATGTTCCTAAACCAAATAAATATCCCTATTTCTGTATGTCATTTTTTATGCTTGACTTTGTTTGTTTATTTTAAATTTATGTTAAAATATATTGTGGGCCCTTGTAATTAATTATTTTTGGGGCAATGTTATTTAGCTTTTATTTGGGATTGTATTTTGTCCTAATTTTCACATTAATTTTATTTGATTTTCTTTTATTTAGGATTGCATTCTGTCCCAATTTCCCCCTTATAATTGGGTGCTTGATGTGTTTACTGCTTTTTTTTACCGCTTTGTTTTACTGCTTTATTTACAGCTTTTATTTACTGCTTTCGAATGCTTGCAATGTGCTTTTTAATTAAATGCATTAATCGTGTGAGATGAGAGATAGAATTTTATGAATCTAAAAACTCATTTATAATTAATCAAGATATAAAAAAGAGTGACGTTCTGAACACCATCTCTAGTTTAGACCATAGAGGTTAGATGACCTTTCCTAATTTCTCGTAAATTGGGTGGCGACTTCAAAATACTTCAAAGGTGCCTAAAGGTACCATGAGGCTAGATGAACTCCCTAATGTTCTATTGGGTAGAGATTCCAAGATGTCTCATGGCACCTAAGATCAAAAGACGCCAACCAATCCCTCAAGCCCTAAAAGCGGGTCTTGTTATGAGAGCCATTACTAGGTTCGGCGCGCGTCATAGTGCCTTCCCGGTTTTCACCTTGGCCGGACGCCTAATTTTAGCAAGGCTGCCTTTTCAATCTATCCACATTGACTGGTTCCCTGTACTCGTTTCCATCTCTATCTATTAAGATTGCAGCCCTTTTGGACAATATCTTCTTTAAATTAAAAGGTCATTCCCAAGTCAGTATGAATTTGCCGCGGAAGTTCGGAACCCCTGGCCTCATTTGCTTGAAGACTAAATCCCCTTCTTTTTGCTGGTGCTTTCTGACTTTCTTCCAAAATGATTTGCCTAATCTCTTCTGCTAAATCTGATTGTGGTAATAGGCCCACATCCTATCCTCATCCAATAAGTTCAAATGTACCAACCGTTGTTGCGCCCATTCTACTTTTTGTAGCTTGGCCTCCAATATCACCCTCAATGATTGGAGCTCAATTTCCACTGGTAAAATCGCTTCCTTCCCATAAACCAAAGAGAAGGGGGTAGCTCCTATTGAAGTCCTGACAGTTGTCCCGTAGCCCTACGGTGCAAAAGGTAGCTTTTTTGCCCAGTCCTTATAGGTCTGTACCATCTTAACCGGTATCCTCTTTACGTTCTTATTAGCTGCCTCAACCGCCCCCGTTCGCCTATGGTCTATAGGGAGAGGACTTGTGGTGCTGGATTGCATACTTCTTGAGCATCTGTTTGGTCTCAGCTTGGAATTATACCCCGTTATCTGACACAATGTGATGCGAAAGTCCATATCTATAAATCAGGTGTCATTCAATGAACCTGGCCTTCTCTCAGGCACACAGTTTCTTAAAGGATTCAGCCTTTACCAACTTAGTGATGTAATTGATAGCGACTACGATAAAACTATGCCTGTTAGAGGCTGTCGGATGTATTTTTCCCATGATATCAATCCCCCAAGCTGCGAACGGCCACGGAGATGTAAGATTGCATAACTCTGAAACCGATAGGTGCCTTAGATTAGAATATTGCTGGCATAGTTGACACTCCTTCACATATTTAGAACAGTTCCTATTCATCGTGAGCCAGAAGAACCCTTGGAGCATGATTTTCTTCGCCAAAGCTAGACCATTCATATAAGCTCCACAGACACTAACATGGGTCTCCTCCATAACCTTCTTGTCCTTCTTCTCGTCTAAGCATCTTACCTGTATGCCATCAGCTTGTCTCTTATACAACACACAATCTACAATGATGAACTGGGTGGATAGCTTGCGGATCATCCTTTGGTCTTTTTCAGTGGCCTCTTCTGGGAATAATGACTTTTCCAAATAATTCTTGATATCGTAATACCACGGCCTTCAATTAGTAACCTCAACATCCCCGACCTGTTTAGTTTCAAGGTATGGCCTGTCTGAACTAGAAATGAGTACGGGCTTCATAACTACTCCTTTTGGGTTATCCCACATAGATACCAGGGTGGCTAGGGCATCTGCTAATTGGTTTTCATCTTGGGGTACATAGCTAAACGTGCAAATTTCAAACTGACCACTTAGTTTCTTCAAGCACTTCACGTATGGTAACAGTCGTTCTTCCTTTATAGACCATTCACCCCTGACCTAATGGACTACTAAGGATTAGTCTCCGAAGACCTCCACTACTTTTCGCCCACGGCTGAGAGCACTTCCAACCTAAAAATGCAAGCCTCGTACTCATCTTCATTGTTGGTGGCTTTATATCTCAGTTTCTTAGCTAAGGGAAGCTTCTCACCCTCTGGGGTTACCAAAATTACTCCTACTCCAGCTCCTTTGCTATTTGATGCTCCATTAAAGTACATCTACCACTTTTGCACTATAATAGCTGCCACGTTTTCATCCGGGAATTCATATTCAAATTGATCGCCTTTGATCGGATGATTGGCTAGAAACTCTGCAACTGCCCGGCCCTTTATGGTCTTTCTGGTGATGCACTCCACATCAAATTCTTGCATCAATATCAGCCATCTACCCATTTTCCCAGCAAGGAGGGTGTTTCTTAAAGATATCGAAGAGGATTTTGTTTGGCAACTGCCTGCACCTTATAAGAATGGAAGTAGTGCTTTAGTTTTTTTGAAACCCAGATTACTGCTAAACATATCTTTTCCACCTCAACATGCTTGGCTTCATAAGGAAGGAATTTTTTTTTAATAAGGTGGTAAACCGCAAATTCAACCCCGAATTCATCTTCTTGGCAAGTTCGGCATCTTAAACCTCTGAGGCAACAGCTCTTCATCACCCAACTCCATATCTTCGGGGCTGGTCCCTTTCCTAGTTGATAGTAAACGAGTAATTGCCTCAATCTTTTCTTTCATTTTCTTCACTACATCATCCTCTACCTTGGGAACTTTATTTCTCACAGTCTGAGGAATTACTAGCTCATCCTCCTCCTCCCTTACGAAGTCATCCCTTGAATCTGAAATCCTCACTCTTCTTTGCTCAGCTGGTGCCGCTGCTCTAGGCTCCATGACTGGTTGTTGTACAGTAGCAGTTGCTATAGGAGTCTCCCCCACAACAGGCAATTTGACTCATTCCACAGCAGGAGCTACAGGTGGTTGCTTGGTATTTATCGCTATTTGAGCCGTAATATTTCCCATCATAGCTAGTATCCTCCTCTTAAAATCCTTAAGTCTCTTATTTAGGTATTCCACTGTGAAAGCACTAGTTTCTTATGGTAAATCTGCCATTACAGACCCTGAAGATTATTCTGAAGAGAGATCTGAACTTTCCTCCCAATCTAAACCCAATGCAGGCACTAACTCTGACGATAAATTTCTAATGAGTAATCCATCGGATCCCCTAAACCACCCAGATGACTCAATAATGGCTGTAAAAACTCGAAGGGTTAGATGAAGCATGAATGAAGTGCAATACGTGGCCATAGTCGTGCAATATTTCACAATCACATTTGAGCAAGCAGACCCTTCCAACCTTTTAACTCTCACACACAAGGTCAATTGGTTCCTTCCTAGGTGGGCTTAATTCATGTGTCAATAGGGGATCTAATGAATAAACATAGTGCACGATAAAAATCCAATAGCATAACGTCTCTTAAAATGCGCATACGTATGAGTTTCGGCCATTATGTATTCAAACACTTCAATCGAATTAAGGTGACCCTACCGGGGCACGAAAGCCTTTGATGGAAGACCACTCAATTCGTTTGATTTTGTTCAATACATGATGGCCCACATGACAAGCAATGTATTACGGTTCATCTCACCTAGGAGAAGTATCTATTTCAATTACATGAGCTTTAGTCAAGGTGATGTTCCTTTAGGGCTACCCAACCATGGTCCCTGTCAATGGGTCTAGCTAATCAGGAGCATAACGACCGATCGGGTCTCCATTTGATATACCAAAAGGTACTAGGCTTGGGTTGATGATTATCTTTAACACTTCCCTACATTGAGTGAACATAGGGTTGTGCTTCAAGAATGCACCGGGGTAGAATAAGGGTACAAACTAATATAATTCTAAGGCTCTGGCATGATGCGACGCAATTCTCGAAAAGGGATGGAATTTTAAGTTTTAAAAACTCAATTATACATTTTAACCAAGGCACTTTTAGAGCTAAGTCACAAAGTTCCCCAGTGGAGTCGCCACTGTGACGCTTGCCGAACCAGAAAGGCTCCGGATAGCCTGCTTTTAGGGCTCGAGGGATTGATTTGCATCATTTGATCTTGGGTAACATGAGACATTTTGGAAGCCCCACCCAATAGAACATTGGGGAAGTTCATCTAGCCTCATGAATCTTTAGGCACCTTGGAGGTATTTTGGATTCGCCACCCAATTTATAAGAAATTGGGAAAGGTCATCTAAATTCTATGGTCTAAACTAGATAGTGGTTTGGAACTCCACTCTTATTTATGCCTTGATTAATTATAAATGATTTTTTTTATTAGAAAATTCCATCTCTCCTCTCATGTGATTCGATACATTTTATTAAAGGTGTATTACATGCACTAAGAAAGTGATAAATGAAACCTGTAAAGAAAATGGTAAATAAAGCAATAAACACGCAAAGCCACATCATTGCAAGATAAGAATTGGGACAAATACAATCCCCAAATGAAAAGGAAAGGTAAATAAAAGTACCCCAAAATAATTAATTAAAAGGGCCCATAAGATATGTAACATAAATCTAAATAATTAAGCAAAATTGAACAAAAGAGGAGACATGCATAAATCGGGATATTTATTCGGTTTTAGAATATTGGCTCCTTCATTCTCACTTAAAGAGGGACTGAAGAGTTATTTCGGCTATTGGCTTGAAAACCGGGATGAGTGATCCCATTTTTAGAAAGTTTAACTCTTCGTTTTAATTCATGACATTTTGCATTCCTTGGCTAAAATCGAGGACATTGGTCCCAATTTATTAGTAAAAATCCCGATTTAGTCATAAAAATACTTTTGCAATTTTTTTTATCTTACATGCGTATAAAATAAAATACTTTATTTATAAAAAACACATTCACACGAATAAAGAGTTGGTAGGGTCTCACCCAAGCGGTGTAGTCTCCAACGCATCGTGACCCTTCAACTTGGCCACGAAGGCGCTCACATAAACAAGATCACATTTTAACTCCAAATAAGAAAAACAACAATAAAAAATGTTAGTAATAATCCTAAAATTAACCATACAAATGACATAATAATAATAATAATAATAATAATAATAATAATAATAACAACAACAACGTTGATAAATATAATAACAATAATAATGATAATAATAACAACAACAACAACAACAACAACAACAACAACAACAACAATAATAATAATAATAATAATAATAATAATAACAATAATAATAATAATAATAATAACAATGATCATAATAATAAGAATAATAAAAGTAATAATAGCGATAATGATAATATTAACAGAAAAGCAAACAACATTAACAATAATAATAAGGATAATAAATAATAACAACGATAATAATAAAGATAACATTAGCTTGTAGAGATAATAATATTAACAATAATAACGACAAACAAAATGAAATGAGATGATGAAAATGGATCCAAGAATCTTTACCCTCAGATTTGATGATATGGAAGCAATATGTTTGAATCTGACTCCCCTTGTCAAAGTTCAAAACAGATTCAAAATAACTCAAAGACTCAAAAAAAATAAAACGAAAACCAAATGATTTTTTTTTTATTTTTGTTTGATAATAAATCCGAGGTAAGGGAATTGATTTCCCTATCCCAAGCTAAGCTCAAACTCCAAACGTTTTTTCTGTGTTCCAAAAAATCAAAGGAAGAAGTTCCACTTTTTGAAAGATTTTTTCTTTTCTAGAACACTCTCTCGTTTCTTTCTTTTTCTCTCCAGCCTCCTCTCTCTAGCTCTCTCTCCTCCTGCCCAGCTCTTTTTTCCTTCTCCTTTATTTTCCCTGTTCTTCTCACAAAGGGAAAGGACAAACAACCCTTTCTATTCCTCTTCCCCTAAAAGCCGCTAAAACCTGAAAGAAAACCCCTTTTGACAGTCCCAAAATCTATCAAAAATTAGATTTTCATAGGTGGGAAAGGGACCGAAGGGAAGCTACCCTCAATTGGGTGGCCGTGCCTCGCACGCCCAGGTGCAGGCATCGGCCCGCATGCGCGAGGTGCGGTCTCGAGCACGAGGTACGGCCTCGCGTGCTGCATACTGCACGGGGCAAGGCCTTGAGAGAGGTGCCTCATGAGCCTACACGCCTCGCGAACGCTGCACCTTGTGCTCGTCATGCAAGCCGTGCGGCGGCAGGCCACCGAAAACCCAAAAATAAAAATTTTTTATTTAAAAAGAAGGGTTTTGATAAGGAAAATGTCAGTTCTAACCTTTTTGACTATGAACAAGCATCATTTTCATAATTGGGTAATCCTGATCTTGGACCACCTAAGGACTCGGTGTCTACAACGTGTGTGTGTGAAACACTTACACAAAATTATGAGTGTGTGTGTAAACGCTGCATGACAAATGATGTACGTACATAAATTCATAACGTAGATGCAAGTAGCATATAATGAAGCCATAAGTACAAAATATGTTATAACATGAGAATGAATGCTCATATTATATGGTGCATGTGCACATGGTATGACTTAGACAACATGGGGGAACGTATGCGATGTAAGATGAATAAGATTTGGCACGATAATGTGTATTAATGAGTTGTAAGGTATGTCAAAAACCACATACATGGAAGTACAAAATTTATACAAGTAATGCACACAACATGGAACACAATATAGGAATGAGTGTATATAGTGAATGGTATATGTATGCGATGCAAGACATGGTATGATAGTGACCACAGGTAACAAATGGCATATACGATGTATGTGTCTGCACATAGTATACATACACACGTTGAACCCCCGGTCGACATCCGGATTGCTGTCGAAAGTCCGCTTTAGGACCCGATACCGGATTGAGATTCATTAAATTCGTGAAAGCTGGTCGCTTCTAAATGGAAAGGGAATCACCCCTATTCCATTGTTGGCAATCAACCTATGAAGGTGTCTATTGGACAACACAAGTATCATGGATTCGACAACCAATAAAATATTGGGAAATGAGTTCTAACCTTATGAGGCCAAAATAAGAGAGAGTTTTGGACCTCACTCTTATTGATACCTTTGGTTAATGTTATATGACTAACATACATGATGTGAGACTCATATATACATGGCATAACCTATGCATGACAATGCATATGCACAGTATGGCATATAATAAGGTGCCTGCCGTGCACGACAACGTGTGTAACAAATGGGTTAGTAATGTATGCTAATATGTAGATGCTATGATATGCGACGATATGTACATGCTCCAACACATGATGTGTATTCAATGTGCGTATACGAGGATGTATGTCAATATGCATGTATTATGACACATGATGAATGTATTATTTTTATAATTTTATAAATTTTATTTTGTGCATATTTTTCGTCCATATTTTGGTGGAAGTTTGTCTATGCGTGTTATGATGTATATCAATATGTAACTTCCATTCTGCGATATATGTTTATATGTTCTAATTATAGTGCATGATGGATGCCATGGATGTCCTAATACATTCTAGTATGTATATGTTAAGACACACATCGCTATGTATATGCATGACAAGTATATGTTTATATCATAATTTATGTAAATATAAACATGTTGGGAAGTGCCTCGCTATGTACAGGCAATGGTGTATATTTATATGTGTATGATATATGTTTATTTGTACATGTTATGATTTGCATTGATGTGTCTATTTTATAGTTCATGCCATAATACATGTTATATTAACATTCACACATTATGATAAAAGAAATTTTATACAAAATGCACATGTTTTATTATTGATTGTATGAAAAAAATTATACATAATACAATATGTATATGCTTTATTCATTAATGCTGTTTCAAAACTAACTAAATCCTTCCCTGCAGGGAAAATTTGTTAGCAGCACAAACAAACAAATGCAAGAGAAAAGAAAACCCTCCCAACCTTATTACTCCCATACAGGAGCTTGTGCAGTCTCTTCCATAGGTAGGCTTAATCTATGGGTCAACGAGAAACCCAATGGACGCGTATGGTTCATGATGGAAGCCTGCAGCATAATCTCTCATTATTAAAAGCGCATGCAGATGAATTTTTGGCCATCGTGTATTTAAACAATCCAAGTAAACCGAAATGCACCCATCGGGGTATGAAAGCCTTTGATGAGCGAACATCTAAATTTATTTGGATTTATTCGATAAACAAAAGACCACTTCATAAACAATTATTATTGTGCATGCCTCCTAGTGGAAGTATTTGTACCATTACATGGCTTTCGGTTTAGTGAAACAACTTTAGGGCTACCCAAACATGATCCCTACCAATTGGTTTAGCTCATCACGAGCATAGCGGCCGATCTGGTCATCATTTAATATACCAAACGGCAAGAGGTCTGGGCTGGTGATTATCCCTAATTACTTCCCTACATTGAGTGAATGTAAGGTCGTGTTTTTGGGAATGCATTAGTGTGATGCGTGCCGAACTAGAGGGCGATCGGGCATTTGAGGTCCATTGACAACTTGCAACGAATTACAAGTGCGTCTATTTTGGGCAACAAGGAGGTTTCATGGAGTCACCACCCAATAAAACATTGGGAAAGTTTCTCTCGCCTCGGAGAGCCTAAGACAGCGCTTTTATCCATTTTGGGCAGGCCAAAGGGGTCTTGGAGGAAGAACCTCTCTCCCTTGGAGCCTAGGATTTAATGTCTAAGTCTCGTGCCATAAGAGGTGTCTTGGAGGGTAAACCTCTAGCCTCTTTGAGCCCAAAGACCAGAGATGGGTTCGGGACTTCTCATCTATTTCTACCTTAATTAACTTTACAATTTGGTTTTGAGTTTATTAGTTCGCTCTCTCTCCACACGATGTAATTTAATTAAAAGGTACAAATATTCACATTGAAAGCAGTAAAATATTAAAAGTAAATTACAATAATACTAGGAGCGAAATACAACTCCCATTTAAAAAAGTGCAAACATACATAAAACCGAGGAATTTATTAACTATGAGGACTTTGGTCCCCGCATGTGTATTTAAAGAAAACATTTTTGATGTTGTGACTTATTTTGGGATGAAAACTAGGACATTGGTCCCATTTATTATGAAAAATCCAAGTTTATTTTCATAGAAATATTTTTATGATTTTTATTTGGGCGTGCATAAAAAAACCATTTTACTTAATGAATATATACAAGGAAATTAAAAATATAAACAAAATGAGAATTAAAATGTATAAAGAAGATACCGAACCCCGCATCTCCTCCTTCACGTGCATGGATGCTCAAATAAGAATAAAATAACAATTTGCAACAAAAAATAAAAATGAAATTCATGTTAGAAATTAACCTAAAGAAATAATATGACATAAAACATAATATGTATAATGAAAATATAACATGCATAAGATACTATAACATGCATAAAATAATTATGATGCAATTTAACATGCATAAGGATAAAAAATATTAACCATGCTCAACATATCAAATAAATAATTATAATAACAGCTATGAGTAAAAATTAAAATATTGATATGTGTAAAAAAACAATTTGACATGAAAATATAATAGGATTTAAAAGAGTTTACTTGTTATATGAACAATTGAAGATAAAATAATAAGAAGAATATGGGGACTAAGAGAATTTACATGTTTAAAAGTTAATTGAAAATAAAAGAAATTAAAATCAACAAGAGAATTAAGGAGTTAAGCCATGAATAATTACCCTCAAATTTAATCTTGAAGAATTGAAGGTAGAAGTGCTGAATTCCTTGTCTTTTCCTTGTGAAAAATGCTTGAAAAATAACTTGTTGTGAAAAATGCTTGAAAAATAACTTGGAAACTTGAAAAATCACCCTTGGAAGCAAGTGTGTAAGATTGATTTTGTCTCTCAACCAAAAAGCTCGAAAATTCAGTTTTTTTCTCTCTAAAATCTTTCTAATCCGTCCTCTCCTGTTCCTGAATTTTTTCTACACTTTTATCACTCAAAAACAACCTAAAAACCACCCAAAACCGTCCAAAAACCATTAAAAATCGAGTGGGGGTCGAAAATGGGCGAAATTGGGCAAAAGTGGGGCGACTGCGCGACACCCAGCGCCCGGGCAAGCGCTCCGCGCGTCCAGCGCGCTGCCGCGCCCCGGCCTTCGCAAAAAATATTTTTTTTTTATATAAAAAACCCTCAACATAAAACACACTTTTTCTTCTCCAAAATAATTTTAAAAATATTTTTAAAATGTTTTTAAAATACACTTTTTACTCATCAAAAAGACAAGGAAAATCACTTCCGAGCTCCAATATTTTTGCCTAAAAGCCGGCATAGCTAAATTTCATCATCGGGTAATCCTAATCAAGGCTACTCGGGACTCGGTGTCTACAGTTGCCCCCAATTTTAGGGAGGCTAGTGTATAGGTGCCTAGGTGAGCCAAAAATTCAGGAAAAGGAAAGAAGCGCGTACGTGAAGCGGCGACCTTCCTGCTGGATGGAGTTATGAGAATAGCTATTGCCGTGTTATAGGCAGGCTGTCTTTTGGTTGTGACTTGCGACATCGTAGGTGCGCTAACCTGTTGTGGGTGGCGCCGCTATCGTGCTAACCATTGTGAGTTGGTAATGCCATGGTCGTGCTAACCTCTTGCGGGTAATGCCGCCATCGTGCTAACCACTGTGAATTGGTAGTACCGTGGTCGTGCTAACCTCTTGTGGGTAGTGCCGCCATCGTGCTAACTGCTGCGAATTTGTAGTGCCGTGGTCGTGCTAACCTCTTGTGGGTAGTGCCGCCATCGTGCTAACCACTGCAAATTTGTAGTGTTGTGGTCGTGCTAACCTCTTGTGGGTACTGCCACCATCGTGCTAACTGCTGTGAATTTTTAGTGCCGTGGTCGTGCTAACCTCTTGTGGGTAGTGCCGCCATCGTGCTAACTGCTGCGAATTGGTAGTGTTGTGGTCGTGCTAACCTCTTGTGGGTAGTGCCGCCATCGTGCTAACAGCTGTGAATTTTGGAGCTGTACTCCTTTAGACGTTTGGACTGGTGTCGTCACTCGACTCTTGTTGGTATTCCCTGCCGATTTCTCCTGCTTGATTGTATGCATAGAAATATACAAGAAATCATGTGTGTATGATATGGAATGCAAATGCTTGCAAAAATGTATAGACCATGCCCTAGGTGGTCCAAGGTTTGCTGAGGCTATAGCTTGCCTGCTCTACAATGCCCCCGGAATCCCGAGGATCGTCGACAAGTTTTCTGAAAGAGACCTTCGGTGTGCATCCTTTGCCCCCCTGGTCAATGATGCCTTACCCAGGATTCTGATTCATGTTCTGCGTTGTGTGTTATCTGATTGAAAGAGGCTGATCTGAAATAATGCCGCCTTATCGCTCCAGGCATTGACGTTATTGTTTTAAAGGTAGTGCGTCCCTTGTGGATTTTCACACTAGCTTTTCTTTGCGGGAAATGCGTCCCTTAAGGGATTTTCACATAACCCTTTGCCTAATTTTTGCCTGGAATGGACCCAACCAAATCTAGCGGCTTTTGTTTATTTCATTTTTTTCTTGTAGGGCAGACTGCCTGTTCCCAGGTTTTCACCCTGCCTTTTGGCCTAACTTTTGCTTAGAGAGCCAGTTACAGTTTTCATCTCTAACGGCTTTTTTTTTTTTTATTCAGAGAAGGTTATCATAAAAGTTTCTGTTAAGAGCAAATGGCACATATCCGATGAAGTGACTGAGCAATAATCATTTAGATGAACAATTGGTATATCTCTTTTTATGACAGAACTAAAAGATCAAATGAAAATATATTCTTTTATTCATTGCAAAATTGTGTACATTTCTATATGATTTCATCATACATGATTTTCATTTGACAAGAATTCAAAAGCTTATGACTACACCTAATCTCGGAGAGGATTTTGTCAGCATCAAACTCCTGTTATCAATCGGCCCTCTCGAGTTTTCTCGATTGAATATTTTCTCTTGGCCCTTAATTTTTGCCCAGAATGCCTTTTTTCGGTTTTCACCCTGACAGGGCGCCCAATTTTAGCAAGGCTGCCTTTTTTCGGTTTTCGACTTGCGGGGCATTTATTCTCTTCTTTTTATTTTTTTGGTCTTTATCCATGGAACCATTTAAGTCTATTGACATTGACCGGGTCCTTGAACTCATTCCCATCGCTGTCTGCCAAAATTGCTGCTCCTTTCGTTAGCAACTTCTTCAAAACAAACGGACCTTCCCAGGTGGGCCTGAATTTTCCGCGTATGTCCAGCACTCCTGGCCTCATCATCTTAAAGAGCAAATCCCCCTCCTTTAACGGGTGCTTTCGTACTTTCTTGCCAAATGATCGAGCCAACCTTTTCTGATAAACTTGATTGTGGTAATAGGCCCGCAACCTATCTTCATCTAGCAAATTTAGCTGTGACAACGCTGTTGCGCCCATTCTGTCTCTGGAATCTCGGCTTCCATGACTACCCTCAAAGGCTTCAACTCAATTTCAACTGGTACGACTGCTTCAGTTCCATATACCAGAGAGAATGGTTTTGCCCCCGTAGAGGTTCTGACTGTGGTTCTATATCCCCAAAGTGCGAAGGGTAACTTTTCAGCCCAGTTTTTATAGCTCTGAACCATTTTGGCCAATATCCGCTTCACATTCTTGTTCGCTACTTCAACTACACCATTTGCTTGAGGCGGTAGGGAGAAGACTTGTGATGTTGGATCCCGTATTTCTGGAGCATTTGTTTAGTTTCTGCTAGAAATTGCACCCCATTATCAGACACAATGTGACGTGGGAGACCATATCTGCATATCAGATTTCGCTCGATGAATTTAGCCATATCCCTTGCATCAACCTTCTTGAAAGATTCAGCTTCAACCCACTTAGTGAAGTAGTCAATGGCAACTATAATGAACCTGTGCCCGTTAGAAGCTGTAGGATGGATCTCGCCTATGATGTCTATTCCCCAAGCTACAAATGGACATGGAGATGTCAAGTTATGTATCTCTGAAACTGGCACATGCCTCAAGTTCGCAAATTGTTGGCATAACTGGCATTGCTTCACAAATTTTGAACAATCCGTATCCATTGTGAGCCCATAAAACCCTTGGTGCATGATCTTCTTTGCTAAGGCTAAGCCATTCATGTGAGCTCCACAGATCCCGGCATGAACCTCTTCCATAACTCTTTTAGCTTCTTTCTCCGCGAGACATCTTAACTGGAAACCATCAGCTTGCCTTTTGTACAAAGTGCCATTAACACTGATGAATTGAGTGGATAACTTCCTGATCATTCTTTGATCCTTCTCAGTGCCTTCCTCTGGACAGACTGACCTTTCTAAGTAATTCTGAATGTCATAATACCATGGATTTCCATTGGTTGTCTCGACGTCCATCACCTGATAAGCTTTAAAGCAAGGCCTTCCTGAGCTAGAGATTAGCACGGGTTTCATCGCAACTCCTGTTGGATTATCTAACATAGACACTAAAGTTGCTAGAGCATCAGCTAACTAATTTTCGTCTCTAGGGACGAAGTGAAAAGTGCAAGTCTCAAACTGGCTGCTCAACATTATCAAGTGCTTCACATAAGGCAACAGCCTTTCTTCCTTGACTGACCACTCCCTCCTGATCTGATTAATTACTAAGGAAGAATCTCCTAATACTTTTGCGGTTTTTGCTCCCAGAGCGAGTAATGCTTCCAATCCAAAGATGCAAGCTTCGTATTCTGCTTCATTATTTGTAGCCTTATACCTCAGCTTCTTAGCCAATGGTAGCCTTTCACCATTCGAGGTTGTAAGAATAATTCATGCTCCTGCCCCTTTACTGTTTACTGCCCCATCAAAGAGTAGCTGCCACCCTTGCATTGCTATGGCCGTGACATCTTCATCTGGGAAATTATACTCAAACAGGTCTCCCTTAATAGGATGCTCGGCTAAGAATTCTACTACAACTCTTCCTCTAATGATTTTCTTGGTTATGTATTCAATGTCGAACTCCTGCAACAGCAGTAACCATCTTCCCATCTTCCCTAGTAGAGAGGGTGCTTCTTGGAGGTATCTAAGAGGATTATGTTTGGCTACTGCCTGTACCCTGAAGGAATGAAAGTAGTGTCGCAACTTCTTAGAAGCCCAGATAACTGCTAAACAAATCTTCTCCACCTCTACATATTTAGCCTTATACGGTAGGAACTTCTTGCTAAGATAGTAAACCGCAAACTCCACACCAAAATTGTCTTCTTGAGACATCATAGCACCTACTGAATTATCTTCAACTGCAAGGTATAGGATTAGTGGCTTGGCATGGTGCTGTTGTCTTAATACTGGAGGATTTAACAGATACTCCTTAATGGTGTCAAATGCCAGTTGACAGTCATCGTTCCATATCACCGGCTGATTCTTCCTAAGAAGCTTGAAAATAGGCTCACATACTGAAGCTAGCTTGGCAATAAACCGGCTGATGTACTGAAGCTTTCCAAGGAAGCTTCTAACGTCATTCTCCTTCTGGGGTACTGGCATCTCTCTTATGGCTTTGACTTTATCAGGATCTACTTCAATTCCTCTCTAGCTTACCACAAGGCCTAATAGCTTACCCGAGGTAACCCAAAAGATACATTTCTTAGGATTGAGGCGCAGATTGTACTTACTAATCCTTTGGAAGAACTTTTCTAAAGCCTCGAAGTGACCTTCCCTAATAGCCGACTTAATCATCATGTCGTTGACATACACCTCTACTTATTTATGGATTAAGTCATTGAGAACTTTAGTCGCCATCCTCTGATAAGTCGCTCCTGCATTTTTAAACCCAAAAGGCATAACCCGATAGGCGTATGTCCCCCACTTTGTGATGAAGGCTGTCTTAATCCGGTCCACTATCTTGTTAAGGATTTGATTGTATCCTATGTATCCATCCACAAAGTTGTACATCATACAAGCAGCAGCACTATCCACTAGCACATCGATATGAGGCAGCAGGAAATCATCCTTAGGGCAAGCTTTTTTCAGGTCTCGATAGTCAACGCATACTCGAACCTTACCATCTTTCTTGGCTACAGGAGCCATGTTAGCTAGCCAGGTCGGGTATTGAACCTCTATTAGGAACTTGGCCTCAATCTGCTTATGGATCTCCTCCTTCACCTTCTGCGCCCATTCTGGCCTAAGTCTCCGAAGCTTTTACTTGACTGGTTTAAACTCTGTGTAAGTTGGGATGGCATGTTCGGCAACTCTCTCTGTAACACCCCCGCTGCCGCCCCTATTGGAAGGGCGCTGGCGGGCGCGTTACCCGATGCGATAAAACATACAGCGGAAGCATGCATGCGCTAAGCGGAAGCATTCAACAACCAATAATAAAAATCTTAGAAAATATAATAGGAAACATACTTTATTACATAATTAATCAAAATACGAGTTATATACAATAGCCCAAAAGATTACATTCTAAAATCCTTTACAAAGTAAAGAAATACATATACAAAAGAATTACAGGAGGAGACAAAAATAATTAACTCGACTCCTAGGTGGCCTGCCTGCAGATGCACGACTCGAGCACTCACAAAAATCCTTCACGCTACCTGCACGGGATAAAAGCCCGTGCTAAGCGATAACGCTTAGTGGGGAGAAACAAGCACAACAGAACACTATACAAGGAAACATGCACTAACATACATAAATCATTATGCATCAGAGTACAGAGATATACATATATACAGGATAAAATAATACAATGCACTAAACCATTACACTACTCAGAGTTACACAATAATCAGAATACTTCACTGTATCAAAACCAGACAGTTCACACAATAGCCTGAATTCAATGGTGGAGGATACGGGAACACGGCACGGGAGACCGAAGTCTCGAAAACACTTTAATACCCGAAGGCAGCGCGGGAGACCGGAGTCTCAAAACATTTTATCACTACACGAAAAATGACCATCTCGGAGGTCAACCGCTTCGCCAAAACGGGGCGGACAGAACAGCTGTACACTAACCCTTCTTAAGCATGCTTAATTATCCTATACCTTGACACTTCAGGCTCGACAACACATTGACTCACACAACGTTACACATTCAAAAGCAAGATTCAAATCCAGAATCTAACATCAAAAGAATTCATAACTAAAACACTAATACAATGGCATCACGAGTCATAAGCACAAACATATTTCATGCACTAGTGAGAAACCGTGCAAAGCGGACAAAAGAAAACACATTCAGAAACAAGGCAAAAAGGAAGGGCCTCTGTCGCGATCGCGACAGGTGTCGCGCTCGCGACAGAGCACGGGGTACTTCCTCGCGAGGTCGTGCCAGTGGGCCTACTCGCGACGAAGCGCTCGCGGCAGAATTTCACGGATCAGAGCTCTGTCGCGCTCGCGATAAGCGTCGCGATCGCGACAGAGACCAGTTCCTTCCTCCTCGCGCGCACGCTCGGCAACACGCTCGCGCGGAGGGTTCTGCTATCGAGCTCTCTGTCGCGCTCGCGACAAGCGTCGCGGTCACGACAGAGGGCTCTTCAAGAACAAGGGGCCATGTCCGCCTTCTGTCGCGATCGCGGCACTTGTCGCGATCGCGACAGAACCCAGATTCGCCCAATCTGCACTTTTCCCTTCACATTTCACACGCGATACTCCATACATGCAAACAAGAGACACAAACACTTACCTCATGGCTCATTCATAACACCGCATCATTCTCAACGTCACATAAACACCTTTTAAACAATGATCCAACATCAATTTATCAAAGATTCACTCACATGGCATAATCATGTTCTCACAACACATAACAATTTCACTATATCACTATCACTTCACTATAAATCACTACTTAAATTAAACATGCATTCATAAAACACTCAAGATTACAAATGACATGCAATCACAACATAGAGTTGATCCAAGGAGGAAATTAAGGGAAAACACAAAATCCTTAACATAGTTCCCAATCACTTGCATGCATTTAAGCCATTCCATCTCAACACTCACGAACACAGCTCCCATACCTTGAAAGCAAAGCTTCAAACCGAGCTCCTCACGAATCCACTTTATCCTTGCCTTTACTCTTCCTTCTCTCTTCTGATTCTTGCACAACCCAACCAAATACACTTAATTCAAACTCAAACACAAACAAAACCAGAAATCAAAGAACAAGAAACATCATAAGAAACCCCAAACCGAACTCAACCACTTACCTTTAACACTCCCAGCTCAAACCTTCAAAGATCCCACTCAAAACTCAAGAAATCACAAGGGAAGAGAGATGAGAGTAGAAGAATGAAAGCAAGAGAGAGGGGAGGACGGGAAATGAGAAAGGAAAAGAGAGAAATTGAGATAGCTTCCACGGGAAGCTAGGCAATTTCTGCCCTTCCCTTCTCTCTCTTACTTTTCATTAATTACTCACCAACCTCCAAGCCACATGTCTCAATCTTAGAGAATCAAGCCATCTATCTTAACAACACCACTTATGGCAGCATACACCAACCACACACAAGCCTATTTACACAAATATCTTCTATGCACCATAACTTAACTTACACCTTAACAATTCCAATAAATCCACTTTACAACCAAGGCACCATGCCCACAAACCATACAAAAACAGCCCTTAGACCACTAACACCCTACAACCATACACTACAACCACACACTAATATTCCCTTCACTTCACTTAACACTTAATTAATTAATTCCCTTAACACATAATTCCTTAATATCCAAATTCCTTTTACTTAAATTCCGAAAATACCCTTATTTAACCGACTTATCGCACAATTTCCGACCAGACCCTATTTGGGTTGTTACAATCACTCCCCCTTAAGAAATTTCGTCCTCGAAATTTCCCCGCTAATCACTTATATCCAACAACCCAAAACTCAAACCGAATCTTAACCGAAAGCTAATAACATAACTTACCAGAAGATCCAGCTCGATCTGCTATATCCCCTACTTGCATTGCATAAATTCTCGGATGTGCGGGCACTCCTTCTGTTGGCGGCTTCTGTACTGTCTCCGATGGCGCTTGCGAAGGACGTCCACTAGCTCTTCCACTCTGATTCCCTCTCGCTCTCTAACCACCGGCTCTACTCTCAGGTCTATCCTGAAGTTCTCTTCGATCGGGACAATTTGCCACCATGTGCTCTTGACTTCCACATCTGAAGCACGCTCCAGAGATCCTTCTGCACTCGCCCCAGTGGCGCTTATAACAATGCTCACACTCCGGGATAACACTTCCCTTACTAGAAGGTGGCGCTACACTCCCGACTTCCGAACGTACCGGAACCGAACTCTTCCCACCTTGGCCACTTGGAACTCCTCTCGACCTCTTGCCACTACCAATCCCACCTTCTGGTGCTTTCCTCTTGCTCTCTAGCCTCTGCTTGATCACCTCAGATTCCTCTAACTTCATCGCCGCTGCCACAAGCTGATAATACCCCACGGGTTGCAAAACTGACAATGCCGACAATGGACCTCTGAACACCTCCCGTAGTCCCTCAAGGAAATGTCTACTTCTAAACTCATCCGTCAATAAAGTCTCAGGCACATACTTACTCAACCGGCTGAATTCCTTATCATATTCACTCACAGTCATACCTCGTTGCATCAGACTGATAAACTCTCTCCACTTAGCTTCCTGATACGCCTTCGTCACATACTTCTGCTCAAATTCTTGCTTAAAGAAATCCCAAGTCAACTCGACTGGTCGCTGAGGATTTCGCATCACCAATTCCCACCAATCATATGCTGACCCTTGAAGCAACGACACTGCACAAAGCACCCTCTGTTCTGCAGGACATCTAATCTCTTGTAAAATCCGACCTACCCTCTTAAGCCAAAACTCGGCCACATCAGATTGGTCCAAAGCAGTCCCATGAAAATCCTCGGCTCCTCTCTTTCTTAATAACTCAGTCGGGGCCTTAGGAGCAGTCAGCCTCTCTACCAACTGAAGCAAACCTTGCACTAGGACCGGATTCTCTTGACCAAAACCCATACCAGGAATCTCCTCTTGCTGACGCTGCGGAGCAGGTTGCTCACCTCTCACTACACTTGCACTACCAACTGTCTCACCCACATGCTCACTTGGATCAGACTCCATCTAGACACTACACAAGACAAGACACATCTGCATTAGGCCACGACACAAAACCGACTCACATGCAAAGACTCAACAGATAACAAACAGAGGCAACCAGAACCGCCTAAACCTCGCTCTGATAGCACAACCTGTAACACCCCCGCTGCCGCCCCCGTTGGAAGGGCGCTAGCGGGCGCGCTACCCGACGCTCACTCACGACGCGCTAAAACATACAGCGGAAGCATACATGCACTAAGCGGAAGCATTCAACAACCAATAATAAAAATCTTAGAAAATATAATAGGAAACATACTTCATTACATAAGTAATCAAAATACGAGTTATATACAATAGCCCAAAAGATTACATTCTAAAATCCTTTACAAAGTAAAGAAATACATATACAAAAGAATTACAGGAGGAGACAAAAATAATTAACTCGACTCCTAGGTGGCCTACCTGCAGATGCACGACTCGAACACTCACAAAAATCCTTCACGCTACCTGCACGGGATAAAAGCCCGTGCTAAGCGATAACGCTTAGTGGGGAGAAACAAGCACAACAGAACACTTTACAAGGAAACATGCACTAACATACATAAATCATTATGCATCAGAGTACAGAGATATACATATATACAGGATAAAATAATACAATGCACTAAACCATTACACTATTCAGAGTTACACAATAATCAAAACACTTCACTGTATCAAAACCAGACAGTTCACACAATAGCCTGAATTCAATGGTGGAGGATACGGGAACACGGCACGGGAGACCGAAGTCTCAAAAACACAT
Organism: Excoecaria cochinchinensis; assembly: GCA_947683425.1. Lineage (NCBI taxonomy): Eukaryota > Viridiplantae > Streptophyta > Magnoliopsida > Malpighiales > Euphorbiaceae > Excoecaria > Excoecaria cochinchinensis. Next base: position 3,636,628 of record CANTUQ010000034.1, read on the forward strand.
TAATACCCAAAGGCAGCGAGGGAGACCGGAGTCTCAAAACATTTTATCACTACACGAAAAATGACCATCTCGGAGGTCGACCGCTTCGCCCAAACGGGGCGGACAGAACAGCTGTACACTAACCCTTCTTAAGCATGCTTAATTATCCTATACATTGACACTTCAAGCTCGACAACAAATTGACTCACACAACGTTACACATTCAAAAGCAAGATTCAAATCCAGAATCTAACATCAAAAGAATTCATAACTAAAACACTAATACAATGACATCACGAGTCATAAGCACAAACATATTTCATGCACTAGTGAGAAACCGTGCAAAGCGGACAAAAGAAAACACATTCAGAAACAAGGCAAGCAGGAAGGGCCTCTGTCGCGATCGCGACAGGTGTCGCGCTCGCGACAGAGCACGGGGTACTTCCTCGCAAGGTCGCGCCAGGGATCCTACTCGCGACGAAGCACTCGCGGCAGAATTTCACGGATCCGAGCTCTGTCGCGCTCGCGACAAGCATCGCGATCGCGACAGAGACCAGTTCCTTCCTCCTCGCGCGCACGCTCGGCAACACGCTCGCGCGGAGGGTTCCACTACCGAGCTCTCTGTCGCGGTCGCGACAAGCGTCGCGGTCGCGACAGAGGGCTCTTCAAGAACAAGGGGCCAAGTCCGCCTTCTGTCGCTGTAACACCCCGAAAATCACCCTAGAAGAATTGAGTGTCACTGGTGTAATAATGTGCATGATAATTAGGGTTTACAGCCTTGGACCTAAGTGAGAAAGTGAAGTGCGGGACTTAATTGAAGGAAAATAAAGTATTGTAGTTGCTGAATTGTACTTTTTATGATTAACTAGCAAATGAAGATTTATTTAGTGTAATGGCTGTTAATTAAGTTAATCAAAAGTTAGTGGGATCAGCTGTATGTTAGTGGATTTAGCTGGATGCTAGTGGACTCCATGTGTTAGTGTGTGAACCAGCCACCTTGTGTAGGGAGAGTGAGAACTTGACACCTCATTCTTACATGCAAGCATGAGGTGGATTAGTGAGTAAACCTGTCTTTTGTTCCTTGATTCAGCCATTTTGATCCCTTGATCCGGCCCTCACTCTCTCATGAGTTCATTCTTCCTTTTTACTCTTCTTTCATTTGTTCTCTTTGACCATGGAGACCAAAGGGTAGATAATGATAGATAGAAGATTGTGCATTATTGTCTAGAAAAGGTATATTGATGTTGAGTTCATCTTCTTCATATCTTTCTATTTGCTTCATAATTGTTATGGGTAAAGTCTAATGGACTTAAATGTGTTGTGTGCTTATGTGTTATGAGTTGAAGAGCCAGGTAGAGCTGGAAAATGGAAGGAGAAAGTGATATAGAAGAGTAAGAAGGAGTGCTCCAAGAGGTTAGGGATTTGTTGTGTTTTGATGTGATTAGTGTGTTTGAAGTTCTTGTAAATGAGATGTGATACTGATTTTGTTATTGATATTGAATTGGATAGCGAACAAGTGTAAAGTGATTATTGTAGTGATATTAGTGTTAATGGCATCTAGTGATTTGTAATATTTATTGGCATGCTCAAATTGATTGTGTATCATGACATGTAAATGAAGAGGTAAAGTATGCTTGTGTGGTGAAGAGGGTTGCCCAAGCATGTGAATGCAAGAATGCCAAGTATGAGAAAAAGCACAGCTGTGTCTTGGTAAAACACAGCTGTGAAGTGGAAATTTGGCATGCGTCACGGTGACAACCAAATTGGTTGTGACCGTGAGGCATCAAAATGAGCATTCTATTTTGAAGTGCAGTATGTCACGGTGACAATCAAACTCATTGTGACCGTGACATACCCCAGACATGCATTCTGCCCGTGAGTTGGTCATAAGTCACGGTGACAATCAGATTGATTGTGACCGTGACCTATCACAAACTACATTCTGTTTTGGGGATTCAGTATGTCACGGTGACAACCAGATTGATTGTGACCGTGACCCCTCTGTCTTGGCAATGTAACCCTATTGCATATGAATGTATAAATTGTGCAATCTTATCTATAACTAGGAGCCTTATTGTATGAGCATTATATCAATGATAAATGAAGTTTATGTGCATACAACTAGGGTGATTATGTGAATTAGAGATGCATGATAGCCTAACTAAGCTTGAATGCATCATCATGCGAACATGTGATTATGTGAATTAGAGATGCATGATAGCCTAACTAAGCTTGAATGCATCATCATGCGAACATGTGACAATGTGAATTACAAATGCATGACAGCCTAACTAAGCTTGATTGCATTATCATGCGAATTATGAACATGTGAGGAGAATCAAATCATGCGAATGAATTTAATATGCGAATGAATAATGCCATGAGAATGAATGCGTAGTGTGTGAATAAAGTAATAAGCCTGTAGTCGAGTCGTGGATAAATAAGCATGCTTATGAAGGGCTAGTGATTTGCGGCTGCTAGTGATTGATACCGACGGGTGTCTAGTGATTGATACCGACGGGTATTTTGTGATATAGCGATCGAGACTTCTGTCTTTAGTGATATAGTGTTCGAGGCCTCGGTCTCTAATGTTATTGATCAGTGTACCCGTATCCATTCCTAAGACTATACAGGCTATTAATGATTAACAAGAATATTGTATGTGTTCATGATAAATATGTATTGGAATTATTGTTCTTAATGATAGTGTGATATTTATGCCATGCTATTGAATTAGAAATAATGCAATGAGCCTACAATTGGCTTAGTGTAGTGACTAATGAGCAGTGTACATGGATATTGAATGATAGTGACTTATTGTTCCTCATTGACTTGGTGAAGTGAATATTGAACATGGTAAGTGAATAGCGATTTAAAGCATGTTATAGATAGCTTATGACTTGTGATTAACATGAGTTACAGCGTATTGACATGATAGCGTAATATTGATCTAGTGAGTGTACATCATATGCCATATGTGTTAAGCATGCTCTCTATTGTGTAATGCTTTGTGATTATTGTGTTAGTACCTATTTGTACATCCCCACTAAGCGTTATCGCTTAGCATGGGTGCTTGTCTCCCGTGTAGGTTGTGAATTGGAGTCGAGTTTTTGAAGAAGTACTGCAGGCCACCATAGGAGCGTGAAGTGTCTCTTCAAGTGTATAGTTTTGTATTTGGAGCTCCATTTTGTAAAAGCTATTCTTTTGTATATGTATAGTGTTATATGTAACGTATAGTAGTGAAGCTAGTAACTTGTAATAGTGTATAGTGAAGAACATCCAATAAAATTATAGTGTAGTGGATTGCATGAATTATAAGAAATGGTAATGTTAAAATGTAATGAAAGTTAATAAGATAATTGCATGATAGTGCTGTGTAGCGCTCCCTTGTCCTTCCAGGGGGCATTGGGGTGTCACAGTGGCGATCGCGGCACTTGTCGCGATCGCGACAGAACCCAGATTCGCCCAATCTGCACTTTTCCCTTCACATTTCACACGCGATACTCCATACATGCAAACAAGAGACACAAATACTTACCTCATGGCTCATTCATAACACTGCATCATTCTCAACGTCACATAAACACATTTTAAACAATATTCCAACATCAATTTATCAAAGATTCACTCACATGGCATAATCATGTTCTCACAACACATAACAATTTCACTATATCACTATCACTTCACTATAAATCACTACTTAAATTAAACATGCATTCATAAAACACTCAAGATTACAAATGACATGCAATCACAACATAGAGTTGATCCAAGGAGGAAATTAAGGGAAAACACAAAATCCTTAACATAGTTCCCAATCACTTGCATGCATTTAACCCATTCCATCTCAACACTCACGAACACAGCTCCCATACCTGGAAAGCAAAGCTTCAAACCGAGCTCCTCACGAATCCACTTTATCCTTGCCTTTACTCTTCCTTCTCTCTTCTGATTCTTGCACAACCCAACCAAATACACTTAATTCAAACTCAAACACAAACAAACCAGAAATCAAAGAACAAGAAACATCATAAGAAACCCCAAACCGAACTCAACCACTTACCTTTAACACTCCCAGCTCAAACCTTCAAAGATCCCACTCAAAACTCAAGAAATCACAAGGGAAGAGAGATGAGAGTAGAAGAATGAAAGCAAGAGAGAGGGGAGGACGGGAAATGAGAAAGGAAAAGAGAGAAATTGAGATAGCTTCCACGGGAAGCTAGGCAATTTCTGCCCTTCCCTTCTCTCTCTTACTTTTCATTAATTACTCACCAACCTCCAAGCCACATGTCTCAATCTTAGAAAATCAAGCCATCTATCTTAACAACACCACTTATGGCAGCATACACCAACCACACACAAGCCTATTTACACAAATATCTTCTATGCACCATAACTTAACTTACACCTTAACAATTCCAATAAATCCACTTTACAACCAAGGCACCATGCCCACAAACCATACAAAAACACCCCTTAGACCTCTAACACCCTACAACCATACACTACAAGCACACACTAATATTCCCTTCACTTCACTTAACACTTAATTAATTAATTCCCTTAACACATAATTCCTTAATATCCAAATTCCTTTTACTTAAATTTCGGAAATACCCTTATTTAACCGACTTATCACACAATTTCCGACCAGGCCCTATTTGGGTTGTTACACTCTCCTCTTCTTCTGAATCCCATGGATCCGTGAACTGTCCATCTTTCTCTTCACCTTCATCTTCTCCACTCTCACTAGTGGACCAACAGTCTATCGCCGCCACGGGAATCCCTTCTTCACTTGCTTCAGGGCGAGTGATAGCGACGTACTCATTTCCATATAAATCTTACATCACATACCATTCTGGTAGGCTTGATCCAATCATAAAGACTGGAGGTGGCACTGCATTATAGCTGGACTTCTTCTTTCCTTCTCTATTCTCAGGATTAGTGATCTGCTTGTTGCCAATTAGATCTTGTTCCCGATGTCTTAACGTTATACAATCATCTGTCAAATGCCCGGTATGTTGGTGAAATGCACAGTATTCATTTTCCTTGTGCCGTGGTTATCCTTGGGTCCTAGCTGGCCTAAACGGCAGGGGCTGTAGCTTCCCTTCCTTTACCAGCCTCTTTAGCACCCATGATAAAGGCCTACCAAAGTTCGAGAAATACCTCTGATTCAAGCCTGTTGCAGACACCTCTGTTGTCTTCCCACCTCTATTACCGCTGCTTGAACTTGCTGACTGGGCTATCCCTTGATTGCTGTATCCCTTCCTGGCATAGGACTCACTGTTTGCCCTCTTGGCTAAATATTCACCTTCTGCTTCTATGGCAATGTCCTTCCCAGTCTTTCAGTCCCTTCATTTTTAGTCCATGTCTCAAGAACGGGCTGGCATTTCGAATGAATAATCGGATATGATCAGAAGTGTCCGGTTTGCGTTTCATCTCCATAACCCGGTTCCTCCATCGATTGTACTCGTGGAAGGACTCTCCAGCGTTCTGTTGTAGCAACTCGAGATCTTTCAAAGTGACCTCCATCCGGGTACTGTAATTGTACTGCTTAAGAAACTCTTCAGTCAGCAAGTCCCAATCCTCCTTGGACCTCCATTCAAGCCCATGATACCAATCAATAGCAGCTCTTGTGAGACTCAAGCAAAAATACTCTATCTTCTGCTTTCTTGTTAAGGTCGTGCCCTTCATGACCAGCGAGTATTGCTTAATGTGTGCGGTAGGGTCAGAGGTGCCATCAAATTTTGGGATATCAGACATCTTGAAATTCTGGGCAATCAGGTCATCCCCATCCAGCTCTCGGTCTTCTGGGTTCATTCCTTTCCCTACTGTCATCATTCTTGCCATGGCCTCAAACCTCTCTTCCATTTTCTTCCACATTTCCTCCTCCAATTTCGGTGACTTTTCTTTAGCTACTGTATGCTCCTCTTGCTCATCTCCCCCAAACATAGCTTCAGACCTGGGCCCTCTCTGCGCTCAATGGGTGCAGGTACTCTTTGCTCAACAATAGGTCGATCCACCACTGGTTGGTTAACTGCAGCATGGAGCTCTTCTCTAACAGCCTCTTGTTGAGCTCGCATCCGGATAGGGGCAGCAGCAGCTTGTTGCCCAGCTATGGTGGTGGCAAGATTGCCCATCATTGCAATCATTCGGGCTTCAAACTCCTCCATTCTCTTTCCTACCTCTTCAGTAATCATTTTCTCTCTCTAATCTTTCATTCTCTTATTTCTCGTGGAACGCGCGGGGATCTAACCGACATCAAAATTCTACCCAAGGCAACTATCTGAGGGTAAATATTCCGGATTCTCTCTCCATTTCTATCTCATATTTAATCATTTAGCATTTATTTATTCATTCTGTGAAATTTTTGAATACTTGTCATTACCTTTCTTCATTTTGACTACCCCATCTCCCCTTTTGAAATAAAACTTGCTTTTTGATCTTGAAAGGCCCTTGTTTCCTTTCTGTTTTCCGGAGACAGAGGTGACCGACGGGTCATCTTCATGACCGACGCCCGTCGGTCACCTACCTATAGACGCCCTTTTTGAGTGACAAACGGGCATATCGAATTACCAAACCGACGCCCGTCGGTCAACCAAGAAGGGCCGTCGGTGGGTTCTGCCTCCATTTTCGTTGATCATTTTTTCATCTCTATTCAGTCCCTTCGATTTTTTATGTGTTAATTTCATGAATATTAACATCTCTTAACTTTCTGTGAGTGTATATTGGTCTTCTTGGATAATTCCGAGTTCGAGCGGCCGCCTACCATGCGTGGTGGATTTCGTCCGGTTTAGTTTTCTTAAACCTCTTGATTTATTCCTCTCGCTTTTTCATTGATTATTTTATGTATTTGAATAAGCTTTCTTTATCCCGTTAAATGTAAGAATATATCAACGATTTGTACTTAAATAAAATTGAGTTTTGTATAAAATGCAAAAGGGTCCAACGCCCTATTTTCATTCAATAAAGATCATCACATATTAAACATCCCCTTTTTAATAATGATGCATGAGAGGACCAAAGTCCTCAAAATAAATAATGCCCCGATTTGTGTAGGAATCGCACATTTACCAAAGGGAGTTGTATTCCGCTCCTTGTGTTATTGTAATTTATCGCTTTTGATGCTTATTCTGCTCATTTACTGCTTTCCGAATGTGAATAAATGTGCCTTTTAATCAACTGCATAGTGTGGAGAGAGAGCGAACTGATGACATTAAAATTTGATCATAAACTAATCGAGGTAGAAATAGATGAGAAATCCCGGACCCAGCTCTGGTCTTTGGGCTCAAGAGGTTAGAGGTTATCCTCCAAAATACTTCTTGGGTCACGAGACTTTAGCGCTAATCCTAGGCCTCATGGCCCAACATGGATACTAAGCGCAAGTCTTAGGCTCTCCGAGGCGAGAGTAACTTTCCCAATGTTCTATTGGGTGGCGACTCCATGATACCTCCTTGTTGCCCAAAATAGACGCACTTGCGATTTATCGTAAGATGCCAACGGACCCGCAAATGCCCCGGTCGCCCACGTGCGGGCGGTCGAACGGGCGGTGCTCACCGGGGTCCGGCGCGCATCACACATACAAAGAATTCCAAATAAATCATGCCACTAACAATATCCATTTACACATCTACAATATCAGCAATATTCGTCATTCATCTCAAACGCACCCATGTTATGCATTCATATATACGGTACAACATGCCTAGGTTACTCATGAGATCAACACATATTAACACTCATCCATAAACCAACCTTCACGGAGTTATATCTATTTTTATTCACTAGCTAGATCACCAATCCTAATCATACTCATAAGTTTTCCCAAAGACAACTACTTATATAGTCATTTTATTACCCTAAACATGCATAATAAGCTGAGGGGAAGGTACGGGATTGGTACGGGTCAACCCAGGACTAAAAAATAAAGAAGAAAAGGCTTAAAATAAGTTTTTCTGTCGCGAGGTCGCGACTCTGTCGCGCTCGCGACAGAGGCTCACCTCTGATACCTAAAAAGACTGCTTTACGCCCCTGATTTGTGTTATCTAAAACTGCCTTCTTAACAAATGTTTCCTAGGATGTTAACGTTCAAATGTGACAAATTGCAGATCAAAAGGACATCTAGAACTCCAGATATACTCTCCACAACCCATACTGGTCAAACAACCCGACACAAAAAGAGACACTACGGTTTTATCAAAATTTAAGGGTCTTAGAGCAAGAATGTACCCAAGGATATTTCTAAGACTTTTAAAGGATTGGAACTCATGGTTCTAATGGCTCAATAATCACACGATTTGGAGGTCTAAAACTCTAGTTACGACAAAAACCATACACAGAGGTCAAATAAAAACGGAACAGAATTGCCAAAACTCATGCATTTCAAAGCCAACCCTCTTATACATTCATCTCAATCGATAACATGGATTACTAACACATGTAAATAAATTAAACCATGCATATACACATACCAAGTCACTCAAAATTCTAGAAATCAAACTCTACACACACATACTTGATCCAAGAAAGAGAAAAGACCATAGACAAAATCCCAAACTTCCAATCCAAAATAACCCAATCACAACCACAAATAAAGCTCCCAAACCTCTTTGAAGCACAACCCAACTGATCTTCACTCTTCAATCTTCCCTTTGCCTTTACACTTCTTCTTGCCACCACAAACTTGCACAACAAAACCCACAAAATCCTTAATCTAAACCCCAACTCACAATCAATCAAAACCAAAAGAAGAAGAAAGAGAACCATAAACCCAAACACATACCTCTTAATCTTGGTCCAATCTCAATTAAAATCACCTAAGCATGCACAAATCCCAGCCAAACAAAAGAGATGAAGCAGAAAATGAGTAAGGAAGAAGAGCAAAGGAAAACAAAGAGAAGGAGAGAGGAGAGAACGGGAAAGGCAAGGCAAAAATCTGCCCTTTCCTCTCTCTTCTATTTTCCCTTTTTCCTCTTTCTTTGCATTTAATGCTCACCAACCAACATCCACATGGCAATCTCCTATAGGTCCAACAAAACCCACTTTTGACTTATTCCTCCTTGCACCATACACAATACACACACTAACACTTCTTACAATAATATCTTCAAGGTACCATACCTCCCAACCCACACTATAAAACCTCTTAACCCACTTATATCTTACTTCCATACACTACAAGCACACTCTAACATTTCTCTTCTTAACGTACTTAATTAATTACTTTGCAATTAAATCCTTTTTATCCAATCTTCCTCAAGCATAAATTACTGAAATACCCTTAAATTCCCGACTTAGCATACAAATTCTGACCAGGCCTGTTTTGGGTTGTTAAAAATCTCTCCCTCTTAAGAAATTTCGTCCCCGAAATTTCCCTGCTAAACGCTTATATCCATACAACCCAAACAAACAAACCAACTTAAGCAAAAGCTTACAACACAAACTTACCGGAAGGCTCTATAGACTCAATCACTTCTATGTGGCTAGAGACAGATACTCTGGCTGAATCCTTGGAGGCATCCAACTTGCAGACTGATCCCGATGATGCTCGCGTAGGTCGAAGCAACTCCTCCACATCTTTTCTAGCTCGTCGAGCTAGACTCTCACTCATCTTCTTAGGACAATCGGCAATCCGGTGTCCCATGTTGCCACATCCATAACAAGCACCCGTGAGCTTCCGACGTGGGCCCCGATGGCGCTTCTGATAGTGCTGACATATAGGCGGCACCCACTTCTTCTTACACTTACCCCTATATTGCTTCTGACATTGCTGACACATCGATGCCTCTCGAATCCTTTTTCTTGTCGGTACTTCCCTACTCGATCCTTTTCTCTTCTGAGGTACATTCCGAACAAATTCTTGAGAAACACGAGGCGCAGTCAACCTATCCAATATCCGAATCAACCCTTGCACTAAAATCCTATCATCAGAAATAGGACCAGAGTCTTCAACTTGAGGATGCTCGGAAACATTCTGATCAGCACAAACTGGGTTCACACTTTCCGTTGTCTCGCCCACATTCTCACTAGGATCAGACTCCATCTAAACATGACACAAGACACGACACATCTGCATTAGGCCACGACACAAACCGACTCAGATACAAAGACACGACACATAACCGACTAGCATGCCAAGACTCGACACTCAAACAAAGAAAGCCAACCAAAACCGCCAAATCGTGCTTTGATACCACTAACTGTAACACCCCCACCGTCGCCCCCATTGGAAGGGCGCCGGCGGGCGCGCTGCCCGACGCTCACTCACACACACGTACACATGCACTAAGCGGAAGCATACATTCATACATAGCATACATACAAAAATACAGAGGAAATTAAAACTTTAAAGTTACAATAGTTGAACATGCATTAACTCACATGCATATATATAATCATTCAACAGAAGCATAAGGCTAAAGATAAAACAAAAGAATAACTTAATATTTAAATATAATAACGTTTACATAACCCAAAATAATATCCAAAACCTTATAGATACATAAGACTACAGGAATAACAAAAATCCAAAATACAGAAGCTGATCACATAACAAAACTTCTAACTTCTACATGGCCGACCTTGCAGTTGCGCGACTCGAACAGAACCAAACCTGCCACCTGCACGGGAAGGGAATCCGTGCTAAGCGATAAACGCTTAGTGGGGAGAACACACAAGCAATATGGATGGCCATTCACAATGGTCGCCAAGGCATAACACACTCACAATGGCTAATGCAAACATTCATAACACATATATAATCAGGCTTTCATAGTAAAGGCATTCATTCGAGAACTCACATTTATATCCATATACTTATGTTAAAATAAGCCAAAGCAAAAAGCATTACCATACATAATACAAATATCATCATGCAGAACTACATACAATCTCTCATGAATATACTTACTGGTTTCGCCGAGGTATCAGATAGCAACACTTCACCATGCATAAACTCTATAAAATTTACACATGCAATTATCATGCCAATGTACCCTTACTTTAACGGAACCCGATCACATGCAACACAATTTCAAAGCAATATTACACCCAACCATCATGCACCATTAAGAGGTACTAAAACATACTTTTATCATGCCACAAGACTCATACACTAAATAAAAACCCAGTGTAAAGCATCAAACCACCACACTTCCTCTGCGCAACTCTAATACATACAATATCATGCCATGAATTGCAAACACACAACAACGTACCAAAAACACTGCGGTAACTGAGCTCAAAGGAACATATAGCATATCATTACATTATGGCACATGCACTTACCAGACGTCGATCCACATGCATTGCATCACAATAGGATAAACACTAGTTCACACATTTAACCATAGTATTCAATGATGCAAACCAGCGTACGGATACATATTAGTTCGCATGCTTACACTCCAAACTAATCAATTAAATCCAGTCACAATACAATATAGACGGAAAAGCATATACCAATACATACTTGAGTCACATTCAGACCACTCAGATTTTCATGATCACATTCAGAAAGATAGCTGATTCACATTACTGAAATCTTACCCAAACGCTCATCATATTCTCATATTCATATTAGACAAAGCAAACAGAATACCTGCTGACTCAAAATAGTGGATAATGAGTATACGAACAGTACTTTATGGGTACCAGCCGGCCACAAGGGTACCTTACGGGTACGAATCAAAAACCTTTTTGCTTTTTAAAACATTTCACTGAGAGGGGGATCTTAAACAAGATCCAAACACATTAAAAAGGATCACGAGGATCCGAACACATAAAGGGTTTGCGAGGAACCAAGCGGGGACCTGATCAGGGTCCAAACATTCACAAGTGCTGCAGCTAAGAGACTCTATTAGGCATGCCTAACTATCCACTAGACTGACTCTCGCAGGTCATGCGTAATGCAAATCATGTCTCACATAATGGCACATAATTTAACATATTATATTCATATAATTAATAACATTGTCCATGCATAAAACACCCAATTATATTAATATACTTCATACAATGGTCCAAGTATAAACCTAAAGGCATCACAAGTTTGGAGTTCAAACATTGGAATCACAAAAGAAAACTCAATTTTGGAAACCAGGGAGTGTCTCGATCGCGATGGATATCGCGCTCGCGACAAAGGCGACTTGCCCCAGGTCACAATCACGGTAACCTTCGCGATCTCGCAAGGGAACTATACACATCTCACTGTCGCGCTCGTGATAGTGAGCTGCTAGCCCGATCTGTCGTGCTCGCACTCGAGAGCGCTCTCACGACAGAGGATCGCCCAAATCAGATCAGCAGCCAAGCGCTCAATCGTGCTCATGACATACATTGCGCTCGCGATAAAGGCTTTACTGCATGGCTCGGCAACGACCTCGGACGCTTGCGACACAACAAATCTTGTTGTGTCATTGGAACAGTCTGTAGTTTTTGATTCATATCTATTGATTTCGGAGTCCAAAGCACCTGAAACTTGTTCCATTGGAAACTTAACATCCTAGGAAACAATTGTTAAGAAGGACACTTTGTCTAAATATGAGGTCTAGAGATCAGTTTAGGCGATACAAGTTTAGAGTGAATAGCAGTCTCGTTAAGCTCCTGTGGGGAGCTACTGTCGTGAGCGCGACAGAGTGGTGACCTCACGATAGAACAACTCACATAAGGAGTTTTTTACTTCATTTTGAGCCAATAGTTGGTATGGATCAATTCCCTACCTTTCCCCTCAACATATTTGTATACTTTTATGTGTTTTCTTCCCAGAATCGACCCCGTAACATATCGGTGTGTCCCAAGGTCTATCTAACGCATGATGAATCATGTATGCCAATACGTATGTATCTGTATGAGCTATGGGTAACTTAAGCATGATTAACTATATATGCAAATGCGTACAAACATGTGTGTGCTAATATGTAATAATATGTATAAGTTAGTATGCAATCATATATATATAAAGTGTTGTATGTGAATGAGTTGAGGATAACATTTATGCATAAGTTATATGATTTCATTGGTAGTATACACTACTATATGACAATGAGTTGTGTGTATATTGTTGTATTAAATTTTGAGCCTGATCAGTCATAGTTAGTGGATAAGATAAGAGCTTATCTAGGGTTGAGTAATATGTGTGAGTGTAGCTACCATATGCAGGCCCCGTTTGGGTCTTGATTCGTCCCCGTTTGGGTCTTTGATTTGGCCCCGTTTGGGTCACATAAGATGTTTGAGACCCATGTCTCCATACGCTTGGATACTGTGTCCTATCAGTTTCAAATTCCTATATCCACTAGTTAATGAATATCAGGTATATATGTTAATATGTGTTGTATATGAATACGATGATCAATGATAGGTTATATGATAAATGTGTATGAAATATGATTGGTTGTGTTGTAATACTTGAAGTTAAATATGATTTGATTAATTACTTGTTTTATATTATAAGAATACATATGAGGTATGAGTGATGATATTATGCCATGTTTATCAATAGTATTGATGTTTCATATGATTATAAATGGAATATTGCCTACATGTTTTATTGCCATATGAGTCATGAGTTGTTATAGTAGTTGTTGTATATGCATGTTATGTTTGTGTTGTTCCTCCCCACTAAGCGTTATCGCTTAGCACGGGCTCTTTTCCCGTGTAGGTGGCAGGTTCTTTTTTGAGTCAGACATCTGCAGGTCGGCCACTAGAAGTCTTTAGTTGGAGTTATTTTGTCTTCCGCTGTATTTTTGTATATGGGATCTAATTTTGGAAAATGTAATTTTGTAAAGGATGATTTTGTATATGTATATGTTTAATGTTTACAAATTCCTTTTTGTAAAACTATATGATTATTTATATAAGGATTTGATATCTTTATAGTTATATGTAATTTTTTCTAGCATGCTTGAGCATGTAAATGTATTTGTGCGCGTGGCACTCCGGTATCCTTCCAACGGGGGTAACGGGGTGTTATAATAAGTGTCATAGAGTCACCACCCAATAAAACATTGGAAAATGAGTTCTAACCTTATGAGGCCAAAACCGGAGAGAGTTTAGGACCTTACTCTTATTGATAGCTTTGGTTAATGTTATATGACTGGATTTTAGAGTTAATTATTTTATCTTTCTTCTCAGCCGATTCATGCAAGTAAATTAAAGGTCATTAACTAGAGTGTGAGTTTTATGGTGAAAACCATGACATTGGTCTAGTTTTATTAGCAAATATCCAATTTTAGTAGAAATATTTTGTGTGGTGGTTATTTTTAATGCAGTAGAAAAACCTTTATTATTACATAGCTGAAAGGAAATAAAAGAAAATGAAATAATAATTATAGATGCCCCAAATAAATAAATAGTAAATAAATCCTAACTATTCTCCTCGACCATGCTTCGCCTAGCCTAAAGTCGATCGCTGTCATGACAAAAAACGATATTCGACAGTAATGGATTAAATTAAACAGAATGATAAATGAATAAATAATTGAATCAAATAAATTGGAAAAATAATTGATCTAATACAATAGAAATAGAATAAACTGACAGAATTAACAAATATAAGACATAAATGACATAATTACTATAATAATAACAATAACAATAATAATGTTCAACAACAACAGCAGCAGCAACAACAACAACAACAACAACAATAATAATAATAATAATAACACAACAACAACAATAACTATAGACACCGGGCCCTGAGTCAGCTCAGATCAGGGTTACCCAATGATAATTAGACGCCTATTCACAGGCAAAAAGGTTAGAAGTAATAATTTCCTTGTCAAGGTTGCTCTTTAGAACCAAAAAAAAAATTAAAAAAATAAAAATAGAAAAAGGAGTTTAGAATAATAGTGTTTTAGTCAAATTTGAAAAAACAAATTCGGCCGCCTAAGCAGCGTGCAGGCGCACCTCGCCTGCACTTGGGCATGGGCGCGGCAGCAGCGCGCCTGTGCGGAGTGCCTGCCTTCTTGCACCATGCACCCAGCAAGTGCACCATGCACCCACCAATGGCCTCTGCGTGCCCATCGACGCCCGTCGGTCACCCTGCTAGCCCAAATATGCCAAAAACGTGATTTTTGACCTAAAATCAAGATTTTTTTCCCCAAAATTGATTTTTATCCCATTTTTTTGAGATTTTCAGATTTTTTTTTCAGTTTTCAAAATTAAGATAATAAATATTCTGATTTAAATTTATTTTATTTTCTTAATTAATTAGAGTTTTTTTATTAAAGCATATAAATAGAAAAAGATGAAGAGAAAAAGGGAGGAGAATTCTTTTAGGGTAAAAATATTATTTTCTCATGTTTTCTTCTTCAAGGAAATTCTCTCTACCTTTTTTTGAATTTTCTCCTCCAAACAAAAATTTCTTAAGGTAAAAAAAAATACCACTCTTAATGAATAATTTTTCTTGAGACAAAAAAAAAATGACTTTTTGTTCTTGAGATTTTTATTTATTTTTTTGATCAATTATTTTCCTTAAGTCAAAGAAATTCATTCTTTATTCTTCAGAATTTTTAATTTCTTCCATTATTTTTTAAGCAAACCTTTTGTCTTGAAATAAAATTTCAATTTTTTATTATCTTTAGTTCTAATTTTGCAAAATAAAGTAAGCAAATCAATCACTTTTTTTCCTCCATCGAATTCGAATTTTGAGAGTAAATATTCTGGGTTCGTTCTCATAATTTTATTTGTTTTATTTTTTATTGTATTATTTTTATCTCTCGTTTACAATTAATTGATTAACATGTAAATTTTTATTGTTTTCATTTATTTATTTATTCAATTGTTTATATATTTGTTTTATTTGATATTATTATTATTATTATTATTATTATTATTATTATTATTATTATTATTATTATTATTATTATTATTATTATTATTATTATTATTATGTTATCATTTTTTTATGATGATGATGATGATTATTATTATTATTATTATTATTATTATTATTATTATTATTATTATTATTATTATTATTATTATTATTATTATTATTATTGTTGTTGTTGTTGTTGTTGTTGTTATTATTTCATGTTTTTATGTATTAATCTATTAACATGTCAATTTATTTATTTTATTACGTCATTTAATTTATTTGTCATTCATAATGCATTATTTATTTATTTTATTTTATTATTTATTATTTTATTTGTTTAATTGATTTTCTTAATTTAATTGCTAACATTAATTTCATTTGTGTTTGTGTTTTATTCTAACACTTGTTTTCCTTGCTTGGGCTTTCTCGCGAGCAAATGAGGAGATCCAGGAGTCTTGTTTGGCTTAACTTATTGTTTTGTCATTTGTATTATTTTCCCAATTTTGGTTTTTTATTTACTTATTTTGCCATGTAATTTCTAATAAGTTGTTTATTTAATGCACATTAAATTTAAAAAGCACAAAAATATTTCTATTAATAAATTGAGGTTTTTTTCCACTAAAATAGGACCAATATCCTGGTTTTTCATCCAAATAAACTGTCACATTGAACACATTTTCTCTTAAGTATGCATGCGAGGACCAATGTCCTCATCTTTAATAAATACCCCACTTTATGTATGATTTACATTTCATTTGCATTGGGGCTTGTATTCCGCCCTTAGTTTTGTTGAAATTTATTTAATTTTTATTTACCTTATGTTTAATTTACTTTATTTACTGCTTTCACAAGGTGATTGATGTCACAACTCGAAACAGGCCTGGTCAGAATTTGCATGCTGAGTCAGGAATTTAAGGGTATTTCGGTAATTTGTTCATGAGTGAATTTGATGACGGGAATTTAATTGCAAGGTAATTAATTCAGTTAAGTTAAATGAAGGAATTATAAGGTGTGCATGTGGAGTATGGATGTAGGGTACTTTTAATTGTGGCATAATCCAATAGTATTTATGCATGGTAACTTGAATGTAAAAAGTGATTTCTTGGAGATTATACGGTGTGAGTTAAGTTTGGTGCCATGGATTGTTAGTCAAAGATGAGATTAAGGGGTCCAATAGTGGAGTGACATGTGTATTGGTTGGTGGGAGCATTGAATGTGGAATTGAAAGGAGAAGAGTGAGGGAAGGAAAAGAGTAGCTTCCCGTAGAAGCCATTTGGGTTTTGCCCTTCCCTTTCCCACGCCTCTCTCTCTCTTTCTCATCTACGTTTTCTGCTCTCTCTTCCATTCATGTGGGTATTCTTCCATCTTTGAGTTAGGGTTTTTGGTTTTGAAGGTTCAAAAAGGTAAGTGGCTATATTATTTTGGTTTGGGATCTCCTTCTCCATCACCTTCTTCTTCATTTGGAATTAATGGTGATATGGTTTTGTTTATCTTCGGTTTATTCTTGATTTGATTTGGTTGCAAGTGATTGAAGAAAGAAACAAGGACAAAGGGAAAGAAAAGATTGGATTTTGAGGTGGAAGGAGTTTTGGCATCAGGTTTGGGAGCTTTTGTTGCTTATATGTGTTTGTGTGTAATTTTGTTCATTTTATGTGTGATTATATGCATATGGAATTTGTGTGTGATTATGTGTTAATTGATAGATGATACAGATGAGATATATAGTTGAATTTTGTTGGAATTTTTGGTTGATTGTCATGAGACTTTAGCTAGGGCATGAACACTAATTTAAGGGAAATTCTGCTTAAATGTTACTGGACCTCTGTGTATTTTTTTAATCATAGAGGGAGTTTTACAACTCTAATATGAGTGTTTGTTGCGCCATTTGAACCATGGCTTCTGTACCTCTTAAAGTCTGACAGAGACCATAGTTTAAGTCTGAGTGTAAGTGGCTTAAAAATAGCAAAACAAAATGTGTTTTTACTTAGACAGGTTCATTTGAACAGTTTATAATGTTTAATGTATATCTATTAATCTAGGAATCCAATAGACCTAAAACTTATCCCATTGGAAAGCTAAGAGGTAGAGGAACAAAAGTTAAGAAGAGCACTTTGTCTAAAAATGAGGTTTAGACATAGGTATAGGCTGTACAAAATTGTGGAGTAAAGCAGTTCTGAATCCTGGCTTCTGTCTTGCAAATTTTTGGTAGGTCACGGTGGTAACCAAATTCATTACGACCGTGACATATGAAAATGCTAGGCAGAATGCTTAGTATGGACCTCACGGTGGTAACCAAATTCATTACCACCGTGACCACTTATGTCTTGACCATTTTATGTGTTTTTCTTCCCGAATTGAACCCGCTTTACACCGAAACTTTTTAGGATCTATCCGATGCAAGTTTAGGAATATTAAATGAGTATAAGAATAGTTATCACTTGGAAAATAAACATGAATAGGATTATGATTAATAGCAAACTAATGAAGTAATGATGTGTAATTGTATGTATTAGAATCAAGCAAAGTTTAATGACATTATTGAGCATTATAATACTTTAATCTATGTAAACGTTTATGATATAAACAAGTATGCATAGGTTTGACTTAAGATCTAAGTTATATACACATGAAAGACATCACATGAAATGAATTTGCTTAATGATATATATATATATATGGGATATGAGTAGTGAATGTGTGATTGAAGTAATTGCCTAACAATATTATATGATGCATGCATTGATAATAAATGTTAATAGAATGTATTCGTATGTAAGATATCTATGATGCTATTATGGTTCATGTGGATATTTGAGTGATTATATAATATTATAATGATAAATGTGATTTAATGCTTTTAGCTTATGAATTCCTCTTTTAAATGGAGATCCATAATGTGGCAAACCGGGGTAAGTAAGTAATCATATAAATGTACAATTAGTTGGTATGAATGATATGATAAAGTGTGAGGAATAGCATTTTGTTTTGGGCAGTGGGTATGTCACGGTGACAACCTCAAGGGTTACCACCGTGAGGTACCCCAAAAGTGCATTCTGTTTTGGAGTCTGGGTATGTCACGGTGATAACCTAATGGGTTACCACCGTGGTACCCCAGACTTGCATTCTGTCGAGATCCTTGGTATGTCACAGTGGCAACCAATATGATTACCACTGTGACCTACCCTATTTTTGCAATAGAATCTTATTTATTTCACATGATTTAGGGATGTTAAATTATGGATTTTTGTACACATTGTCACTTAATATGAACTGTATACTAGTAAGGTGATGTATGTATTCAATTCGCACCCGTAAAGTGATGTCTGTATTCGATTCGCACCCGTGAGGTGATGTCTGTATTCGATTTGCACCCGTAAGGTGATGTCTGAATTCGATTCGCACCCGTAAGGTGATGTCTGTATTCGATTCGTACCCATAAGGTACTGTCCGTTCATTCGTTATCCACTATTTTGAGTTAGTAGGTATCCTGTTTGTTTTATCTGATATGATTAAGAGAATGTGATATTTGGATGAGCATAATTCTTGACATGTGAATCAGTTATGTACTCGAATGTGATTATGAATCTCTGAACGGATTGAATGTGACTCAAGCATGTGTATCGTACATGATTATCAACATATTTCATATTGTGAATGTGTTCGTATACAATCAGTCATGGGCATAAATATGTGAATTAAAAGGTGTACAACTGTGATCAGGATCTCTTTAATGCCATGGTTATAGTTTATTATGTTGTGCTGATGAGCATGTGAATCCGATTAGTTATATTTATAAGCATATGAATGAATAGGTATATAAATGTAAACTTGAATTACTGAATGCTGTGGTTAATAAGTATGTATATGAACGTGATTTTGGTGCTATTGACTGTTATGGTGAAGTATGTGAATCAAGATACGTATGAATGTGCTCTTGGCCATGGAATGTTATAAATATTGTGCTATGTTATGTGTTCTCTCTCTAGTTTTTCCTAGGGTAGTGATTTCGGCGTGTGGTCATGAGTTTACATTTCAGGCATGATAATTAGTAGCTATGCATGTGAAATCTCTGACATCTGATGCCCGTGAGTTCGGTAAGTGAAAGGTAAGTGAAAGCTAATTTGTATGTGTAATTGCATGATATCGCTTATATCCTATATGGTATCCTGTCTGCTTTGGTTGCTTTAGTATGATTATACAAATATGGTAACCGTATAATTACGATAATGGAAAGAACAATCAGGTAATGTGTACATGAATGTGGTTATGATCTTCTGAATGCATGACGTTTTATGCAAGCATGTATATCTATCTGTTAGGACTATATTCATTTGCTATTATGAATGTGTTATGCTTTGACAACCATTACGAATGGCTGTCCATGTTGCCTGTGTGTTCTCCCCACTAAGCGTTATCACTTAGCACGGATTATTTTCCCATGCAGGTGGCAAGTTTGGTTCCATTCGAGTCACGCATCTGCAAGGTCGGCCACCTAGGAGTTAGAAGTTTTGTATTTTGCTCAGCTTTGGTATTTTGGATTTTGTAATTCTGTAGTCCTTTGTATATGTAGTTATATGTAAGGATCTTATTGTAATTAAGTTTTCAATTATTTCTCCGTTTTATCTTTCGTCTGCACTTCCCCTGAATGATTATATGTATGTATGTGAGTTAATGTATGTTCAGCTACTGTTTGCTTAAAGTTTTAATTTTCGCTGTATCTCCATATGTTTTTATGTATGAATGTATGCTTCAGCTTAGCGTATGTGTGCATGTATGCTAGTGAGCATCGGTAGCAATCTCCAGCATCCTTCCAATGGGCACGTAGGAGGTGTTACAATTGATTTGCGCTTTAATTTTTGCATTAAAATGTAGGAGAAAAGGAATGAAATTCTAAATTCAAAACTCAATTATAATTTAATCAAGGTATGAATAAATAGAAAGTCTCGAACCATCTCTAATCTTAGGCTTAACGAGGTTAAATGAACCTTTCCAATGTTCTATTGAAAAGAGAATTTCTTGTTGCCCAAAATAGGCCTAAGTTGCATTGTCTTAGGCTCCACGAGGTTAGATGAACCTTTTCCATGCTCTATTGGAAAGGGAATTCCAAAATATCTCTGATTGCCCAAAATAGACATATATGCATCGTCTTAGGGTTCATGAGATTAGATGAATCTATCCAATGTTCTATTGGAAGGAGGATTCAAAAATGTCTCTGATGTTGTCTCAGGCTCAGTGAGGCTAAACGACCTTTCCTAATATTTTATTCCGTGACGACTCCAAAACACCTCCTTGTTGCCCAAAATAGACACCTGTGACGTGCGCTGAACCCCGTGAGGCCCCGAAAGTTCGCTTTTAGGGAAATCGAGAGAGGTTCATGAAAACTTGTAAGAGATTTACAAGGCGTCTATTTTGGGCAATAAAGAGGTGTTTCGGAGTTGCCAACTAAAAGAACATTGGGAAAGGTCGTGTAGCCTCACTGAGCCTAAGACAGCGCATATGTGTCTATTTTGGGCAGTCAGAGATATTTTGGACACCTCCTTCCAATATAACATTAGGAGGATCATCTAATCTCATAAAGCCTAAGATGATGTATATACATCTATTTTGGGCGAGCCAGAGATATTTTAGACACTTCTTTCCAGTAAAACATTGGAAAGATCATCTAATCTCGTGGAGCCTAAGACAATGCACATTGGGCCTATTTTTGGCAACAAGAGATATTTTGGAGGCCCCATTCCAATAGAACATTGAGATGGTCCTCTAACCTCATTGAGCCTAAGACTAGAGATGATTCGGGACTTTTCATTTATTCATACCTTGGGTAAGTTGAAGTTGAGTTTTGAATTTAACATGTCACTCCTTTTCTCATTCAATTTAATGCGTTTAATTAAAGCGCAGATCATTCATGTAACTAAAGCGATAAATAGAAGCAAGATTAAAATAAGATAAACAAAAATCCAATAGATTATAATAAAACTAGGGGCGGAATACAACCCCCATTGGAAATGAGCAGAAAAGGGGGACATACACAAAGCGGGATGTTCATTGAGGATGAGGACAATGGTCCTCGCATGCATACTTACAAAAACAGCTTTAAAGTGTCAATTTTATTTGATGAGAGAAAAAGGACATTGGTCCCTATTTTATTAGTGAAAATTCCAATTTAATTAATATAAATATTTAACAATTTTCATGTGTTAGCGGAATAAAATAATATTTACAATAATGATACATAAGATAAAAAGGGATAAGGGTAAAAGAACAAACTCGAGTGAAGATTCTCAGATTTGAGAAATTAAATAATGATAAAAAATCCATGAGAAATAATCATAAAAATAATGGGGAAATAATTGGTAAAAGAAAGAAGAAAAATGGAGAGGAAAAGGGCCAGGGATAGCCCAAGGCTCGTGAGCGATGGGCGTCCCTGGGTCGATCGGCGGGTGGAGCCAGAAATAATCGGCGGGCCGTCACTCGAGTGAGCGATGGATGTGGTGGAACCTCTGCCCGTCGGTCATCCCAGACCCAGAAAAAACAGAAAAATCAAATGAAAATTATTTTTTATCTTGAATAAAAATGAGTTCTTGAGTATAAAATCACTATGGAATGATTAGATGCAAGGGAAGTGGATCCAGAATATTTATCCTCAGAATATTACCTTTGAAGGTGAATGTTGCGTGATTCCTATTCCTTGAGTTCTACAAGGATTTAACTGTGATTTGTGTTTTTAGGTGATTTTTTGTCACAAAAATCATGTTTTGGAAAACAAATCAAGAATAGAAAATTATGTTTTTCTTTCTCGACATTTTGATAGCAATTGTGGATGCTAAAATGGGCTAGATCGGATAGAAACGAATTAGTCTCGTTCTCCCAGATTTGCCTTAATTCGAAGAATATTTGATAAAAATTTGTTAAAAAATAAATAATTGTTAATCCTTTTTTTTAAAAAAAAAAATGCTAACCCCGAACAATAAGCCTCTATCCCCTATTTATAGGTTTAGGAAAATCATTCAAATAAATTCAAATTTAGAATTTAAATTTGAAAAAGATTTCTGAAATCAAAATCAAAATCGAATGATTTGCAGAATATTCTCAAAATCAAATCCAAGATTTAAAAATATTTGAAAAGATTTAAAAGATTTTGAAAAGATTTATGAAATATTTTTGGAAATCTTTGGAGATATCAAAAAAATCTGGAAAATCTAGCCCAAATAACGTCAGATCATCGACTGACGAGCGTCGGTGGATTACCGATGGGCGCCGCTGATGGGGGCATGCTTGGTCTTTTGGTCGGCGAAACCCTCACAAGAGACGAAAGATGAAAGATAGTCATCTCTCGCAAGAAGCAGGCTTCTCTCACATGGGCAACGGACGTCGCTCAATGCGAGAGACGGGAGTCTCACCCGAGCGACGGGCGTCGCTCCCATGAGAGACGGGTCCGTTCCACTTGAGGGGTAGGCACCGCTCATACGAGAGGAGGGCCGTCTAGCGACGGGCGTCCCTTCTACCAACGGTATACCCGTCGGTGGAGCAAAATCCACATTTCAAAATATGAACTCCTTCTGATTCCCCGAAATCTCCTATTGCCAAGAAAAAATCCTCAATCCTTATAAACCAGAGAATGAAAACTCATAACTTTCATCCATTTGTCTGAAGACAGACATTGATCTCTTCATCGAGTAACTCTGATCTGGACTGCCTCAGGACCTGATGTCTACAGTTGCCCTTGATTTTGGGGAAACTAGTACACTGGTGTCTAGATGAGCCAAAATTTAGAGAGAAAAGGAAGAAATGTGTACCTGAGGTAATCCTTACCTTTTTACTATTTTGTTGGATCCGGTGACCTCTTACTGTAGAGTAATAGCGTATTCTACCATGACTCCTCGATAATTTACTCGACCACCTTCGTATTGTTGACCTCATCTCGGCTCGCACAATGTATGAGCGTCGTGAGAGGCAGTGTTATCCAACTGCAACCCACTTGCAATTTATTCAATTGCATGTGTACCGCTTGTCTCGTCTGGGTTTTCAAGGCGTTTGAGTGATGCGAGGAGTAGTGTTCTCTAACTACAACCTTGTTGTGATCTATTCTATTGCATGTGTCTCGCTGGCCTCATCTCGACTTGCACAGTGTCTGAATGTCATGGAGAGTAGTGTTCTTTAACTACAACTCCGTTGTGATCTATTATATTGTGTGTGTCCTGCTGGCTTCATCTCGGTTTGCACGGCATCCTTGCTAACCCCCATCTGGTCTGCAAGACGCGTGATTGAACATTCTGTTTTGCTGGCCCTCATCCGGCCTACAATGTAAAACTTTTGATTTGATGATCCCTATCCGATCTATAAGTTATGACTTTTGAATGAATATTGTCTGAATGATATAGTGTATGATTTGCTAATCATCACTTAATTGTTGACCATCCTCGGGTCGGCATGGTATCGTGTTCCTGTGTTATAAGAGATTTTTATTAATTCATTGCGAGTTGATTTGTTTTCTAAACTCATAAACAGTTTTTATGTTGTCATTTATTTTCTTCTTTCTCTTACTTATCGTCTTATCAAATGTTCGGAGAATGTAAATAAGATGTTATTAACAACATAAGTATACAAAATGAAATATAAATTTAACAAAATGTAAATGTAAGTTTCCATTAACAAAATACAAATTTTGTACAACACATATAAAAATAAAATCAAATAGACTCCCTGAACAAGCAAGAGAGGGAAGTAATCTGAGGGCTCCTCTAGGTCCTCCTCATTATCCGACACATGCACCGGCTGGCTCTGAGATGACGATGCAGACGGCTCAGCTCTGGAGGTAGAGGGACGACTGGGAGGTGCTGAGGGCCTAGCACCTGGATCAAAACGCGGCGGGGCGACTATCAATGCAGATACTGGCTGTCCTGCTGCTGGGGTGGCCTGTTGGAACTGGACCTAAGCATATCCATCCAGGAAAGCCTGAGCGCAAACCCCGAGGAACTCCAAGGTGTCTCTGACTATGCCACCCAGCTCTATGAAGGCCCTCGATAGTCTCATAGTCTGATCCCTAGCCGAGTCCCTGATACCCGCGAGACTGGTCTCCGTCTGCTCCTGAAACTCCCTGAGGGATTCAAATACAGGCAGTATTGTACCCTCCAAGATCTCTATCCAAAACCTGAGGGCGCTGACTGACTCATCAACCATCTAGACAGCCGTGCCTACCCTCTGAGCTGTTGTGTCATGGGAGTCACTCAAACTCTGCCTCAACTCCTCAATGAGCCTCCCCTGATCCTGTATGACCCTCTTCTGCTGGCTCAATCGCTCCTGCATAACTCGGTCTCGCTCCTCGAGATGCTCGAGGAGCGCTCGGTCTCTCTCCTCCTGTAGATGCTCCATGGAGGTGAGGATGGAGGTCATGGCTACCATAAGATCTGGCTGGGCTAGCTAAGGTGATGGGGTCCCGGTTCGGCTGTGCACTCTAGAGGAGGTGTCGTGGAGGTAGATGCCCCCGGATGTCCTATCCTACAGTAAGGATGGAACCTTGCAGTCTCCCGAGGCACTGACCACTAGACCCGCGATGGAGGAGTAAGAGTGGGGCTTTGAACCCTCTAAGCCAGAGGAGTAACTAATAGTTCATCCACACTAAACTCTATTCCCATATCAAAAAGGATCTGCGGCTGCTCCTCCTCTGCCTGAGACTGCTATGGAGGCTGTGGCTCCTGGTACCTTGGCTGCTGTGGAGGCTGCTCCTCCTCTGCTGGCTGGAACGAAGGGAGGTTAAATGCACGCCTAGTCTCGTTTATAGAGAGCAGCCGGTACTCCTTAGCCTGACCTGTCACTTGTGCAATCATCCCCATGGTCAGGGCTGCTGGTGTGTCCACATAAGTGCTCTCCTCTAGTGCAGGCCCAAGACTCTCTGGAATAGCTCCAAACTGCAGCAGGAATCTGGTCACCACTCCTCCTGCCCATACCATAGGGGCTGCTCCCCGTGACACTCTAACCAGGTTAGCCACAATCTCGTGGCTAATGTTGAGGCGACGACCTGCTACCATGGCCCATAGAATCCAAATCTTCGCTCCTTTCACTGAACTCGGATTACCTACTCGTCCCAGGTAAGAGCTGGAGAGTACTCTGTGTATATACCACAGTGCCTATGATGAGAGTACCGTACTCTTTGCCGTATAGTGGTCATACAACACTCCCAAAATGGCAATCATCTCTCAGTGCTGTCTCTTAACAGCCCTCTGGGGAACTATGACGTCATCTCCAAATGGCAGTCCCATGACCTCAAAGAACATCTGGCGTATAATGCTGTAGTGGTATCCTCTGACCCAAAACTTTATGACCCCCTCCTTAATGTCTGATCTCTGAAATCCCCCATAGTGAAGGGTAGCCAAAAACTCCCGAATGATCCCGGGGTGGGTCTGGAATGACAGACACAAGAACTCCGTCCATCCTACAGCTATTACCAAAGTGTCCACCTCCTCCAGCATCCCCATACTCTGCAAGAAAGGTCTGGAGACGAAGAGGCTGGCTCGGAATTGTATGCACGCCAACGCTCTGAATCTCTCCCTAGCTTCATCGCTCATCCAAAGAGGAGCCTGAGGCTCAGCCTGGTCATGAGGAATGTTACGTCATGGAGGAATTCTGAAAAGAAAAGAAAGTTAGTTTTACATTATTGTTGCAAATAAAAGTTGATACAAAAATTATGAATTTTGAAAATTTTGGCAGCATTTCGGCTGAATGCTCCTATCTAAAAGGATTCGGCAGCATCCCAACAAGGATGAGCCTACCCAAAAAAAAAAATTTGGGCAGCACCCCTGCAGGGATGTGCCCAACTTCCTGCATAAAAAATACGATAAAGAGATAGGCCTCAGGCCCCAAGCAACAATTTCATCATTTTGAGTTATTTTTGTGTCTTACCTAGTTCAGACTACTCCTAAGATTAAGTTAGACGGAGCAAGTCCACAATTCTCTTTTTCTCTTTTTCATTTTCGTTATTATTTGCTCATGCATATTCATATTAATAAAAGAAACTAAGCATAAACGAGCAGAAATTAGACCTATATTTTGCTAAAATGTGCTAAACATGCATTTTTCATGCAAATTATTTAGAAAGAGGTAAAAAGAACAGTAGAAAAACATGATAAACTAACCTGGTAGTCGACGAAATGTACTAAAAAAAACTTTATGAAAGCATGAAAAAACTAATCCGAAAGGTGTCACATCCCAAATATGGCCTAGTAGAATTGTATGTGTAATTGGATTATTGAAAGGGTATTTTGGTAATTTATCTAAGTGAAATAAGGACTTAATTGAAGAGTTATTTAAAGTATTTGATGGAAGAATTTTTATTAGTGACCATTTGGTAATTTATAAGGATTTATAAGGGAATTTGCAAGGTCTAGAAGCAAAAGTCAAGAAAGTTGTAGAAGAGGTCCAATAGTGGCTTAGGTACGTAAGTGCATTAATGGGGATTGGAAAGGAGTAGAGAGAGGGAAGGCAGAAATTTTTAGCTTTCCTCGGAAGCTATATGATTTTGGCTCCTTTTCCCTTCTCTCTCACGTTTCCTTGCTCTTTCTTTTCTCCATTTTTTCTCTCTTCCTTTGCATGTGCTGTTCTTCAATCCTTGTGCTAGGGTTTTGAGTTTTGATGGGTTCCAAGAGGTAAGTGGCTGTGTATTTTGTTGGGATCTTCTTCTTCTTCTCGTTCCATTTGGATTTATTATGGGTTATGTGGTTTTGTTTTGCAAGGGTTAATTGGGTTTTATTTTGATTGGATTTGTGTAAGAATCTGAAGAAAGGAGAAAGCATAAAGGAAAAGAAAAGTTTGGATCTTGAAGCTAGTGGATTTTTTGAAGCTCCATACCTGGTTTGGGAGTTGTATTTGGCTGTGTATATACTAGAGGGTGGTTGTCTAATTTCTCTTAGATCTTGGTTTGATATGTGATTATTTTTTAATTGGGTGTTTTGTTACAAGTAAATGTATGTGTTCATAGATAAGTGTTTATAATTTGAGATAGAAGAATTATAAGGCTTCGCATGTTAATTCTTGAAGAGTTTTCAACATGAACATGAGAGGGAATACTGGGTTTGAGAATATCTGTAAATGCTATTTTGATGTGTAATGATATTGGTTGATCTGTGTTATTATGGTTGTAAATATGTTAAGAAAGCTCTGGAGGTACATCTTTATGTGATTTAGCATATCATATGATCTTGGGGAAAAATGAGTTTTGATTTTATGAAGTTCAGAGTTTCATGATTTTGCTGGGAATTGGAAGAACACGATGCTATCGCGAGCGCGACGCTTATCGCGATCGTGACAGAATTGCATAGTTCATCCCATGCGCAGCGTGCTGAGATGTTTCATTCGAGTCATGAGGAGGCATCACGACTCGGCAGTGGCGCCTGGCATCATCACGAGTCATGAAGCCTCTTTACTAGTCATGAAGATGCCTCACGACATGTGAGGAAGCCTAGTGCCTCATGCCTTCTTTCCTGGGAGGTAGTCACGAGTAGTGAGGGAGGATCACGTCTCGTGACCGCCCCACCCCTATGAGACGCTTGCGAGACGCTAGCGTCATGAGTCGCCACTGCATGTGCAACTCGTGACCGGCCTCTCTTCCCTCACTGTCTCTTCTGCCCTGTTTTGAAAAAGAGTTTTAAGCTTCTTTTATATGGGGTTTTTCACTACATGACATAAGATTGGGTTTAAATCTGTATTATAATTTCATAATTGTTTAATTATGAGATATATGTACATGCTTAATATTATTATTATTATATGTTCTTAATAAGATTTGTATGCGATTTATATGTCTGTAAAATTAATTAATATACATGTATATATGAAATGGTATAATTATACTTGATATATTCTCTATTATCGGATAATTATTTTAGAGCATGATTGAGTTGTTATGTTGAGCCTGATAGTCATAGTAGTGGATAGATAAGCGCTTATCCAGGTTTAGAGTGTGAGTGCAGCTGCTATATGTTATTTGTTACATGCGGGCCCCGTTAGGGTCATATAAAATGTTTGAGGCCTCGGTCTCCGGTATACTTTCGGGTATGCATGATTATAAAATATTTTCAGACCCATATCTCCATATGCTTGGGATACTGTGTCCTATCAGTATCATTAGTACCCGTATCCACTAGTTAGCGAGTAATCGGGCTATTACTTGGATTTATTATATGAGATTCATATATGAAGCTATTAGTTATATGAAATGAATATATGTTACATGCATAAGTATATGGTTATGACATTATGAAATGGAATACTTATATTTGGGTAAGAATGGTTATATGATTATATTCACGTTGATACATGAATATGGGCTACTTGAATATGAATGGTTACTTTCCGATATACGTGTATGATGAACACTTGTTGTAAGCATGAGTAGTATATGTTTATACGTTTATATGCTTTTGTTATTATTCAGTTTATATATATATTTTTATTGCAATTATATGTATATGCATGTGTTGTTCCTCCCCACTAAGCGTTATTGCTTAGCACGGGCTCTTTTTCCGTGTAGGTGGCAGGTTCTTTTTGGAGTCAGACATCTGCAGGTCGGCCACTAGAAGTGTGTTGTTGGAGTTATTTTGTCTTCCGCTGTAATTTTGTATATGGAGCTTGATTTTGGAAATGTAAATTTTGTAAAAGAATTATTTTTTATATGTATATGTTTATCATTTACAAATCCCTTTTGTAAAAACTTTATGGTTATATATATATAGATTTGTCATATTTTGATTAAATCTATTTGTTTTCTTAACTTATTTTAGCATATGTTTATATATTTGAGTTCGTATGTGAGTTTGTGCGCGTGGCAACTGGCATCCTTCCAACGGGGGTGTCGGGGTGTTACAGCTTGGTATCAGAGCACCGGTTTAATCGGTTCTGGTTCTATGTGATTATTTGAGTGCAGAGTCTTTACATGAGAATCTGTCTAGAGTCGAGGCCTATTGTAGATGTTGTTTTGTGTAGTGTCTAGATGGAGTCGGATCCAAGTGAGTATATGGGTTACACGGTGGAAAGCGTTAATCCGGTTGG
Source organism: Excoecaria cochinchinensis (assembly GCA_947683425.1). Taxonomy (NCBI): domain Eukaryota; kingdom Viridiplantae; phylum Streptophyta; class Magnoliopsida; order Malpighiales; family Euphorbiaceae; genus Excoecaria; species Excoecaria cochinchinensis. The sequence goes on from CANTUQ010000034.1 coordinate 3,666,470, forward strand.
AAGTAATTCGGTCGGTCAGGATAGGCCTGCATGTGAGCATGCACCAGGAGAAGGTTAGGGTTTCGATCCGGCATTAGCGCAAGGTTTGCTGCAAGTGGTAGACAAATTGACTGTTCCTAAGGCTCCTTCTGAGCTTATAAGGAAAAGGGGAGTAGAAGAATTCCATGGAACCTCTTTGGATGAATCGGATGTGGCGAAATTCTGGTTGAAGAGAACAGATAGGATTCTACAAGAGATAGCTTGCCCTCCGCATCAATGAGTTACTTGTGCTATATCGCATTTGCAAAGATCAGCATATGATTGGTGGAACTTTATGCTTCTCAATCCCCAGAGACCAGCTAAATTGACATGGGAATTCTTCGTGAAAGAGTTTAACAAGAAATATGTGACCAAGGCTTACTGAAAGGCAAAGTGGAATGAATTTATCAATTTGAAACAGAGGAACTAATCGGTCAGCGACTAAGAGATAGAGTTTAGCTGATTGACCAAGTATGTGCCCCAACCGCTGTTGACGGAAGACTTTAAGTGCCAGCATTTTTAGGGAGGATTAAGAGAAGTCATTAGAGGTCCATTGTTGCCACACCCCAAAATTGGCCTAGATGGAATTAGCAAGTTAATTGGACTTTTGGAGTATTGTGGTTAGTTATGCAAGAGAAATAAGAGCAATTGGGTAAGTTTATATTAGAAAAGAGGATGTAATTGAAAGGAATTAAAAGTATCGTTTTTATTTATTGGGTAGATTTTATTTAGTGAGTAAAAAGTATTTTGACAATGATTTATTACAAATTGTAAGGAGCTGTTGGAAAAATAGTAGTTAGTGGAATTGGGGGTCCAATCAGAATATGACAAGTGGATAGTGTGCATGTTGAGGATTTGAAAGAAGAAGGAGGAAGAGTCAGATATGGGTTTTCATTTTTCCTTGGCTGTCCCGTTTCTCCTCTTTCTTCTCTTCATTCCTCCTTACTTCTCTATGGGTTTTGCATGTTTTAATACTCTGCAAGTTTAAGTGTGTTCTAAGAGGTTAAAAGCTGAGTTTAAGGTAAGTAGTTGCTGGTTATATTTGGGTTCTCGTTCTTCATCTTCTTATGGGATTATTCTTTGTTGTATAGTGGTTTTCATGGGTTAATGGTATTTCGGTTTAGTTGTTGGTTCATGCAAGCTGTTGAAGAAAGAAAGAAGGACAAAGGAAAAGGGAAGGTTTGAACTTGAGGGTGATAGAGGAAGTTGAACTCCATATCAGGTTTGGGAGCTGTACTCTTATAGATGTTGTGTTTGGGAGTGTTTTCCCATCCTCACTTTGGGTTCATGTTTTATGTTTAAATGATGAGGTTATTTGTAAGTTTTAAATATAGAAATGCATGATTGATAGAGTATGTGGATATGACTTAAATGCTTTGATTAATTTAAGTTGCATGTTAAGTTGTTATGTATTTTTAGTGGAGATGTAAAGGATTCCTGATATCTGATGTTTGCTAATAAAGATGGTGAAATGTCATATTTTGATGTTAGATGAGCATGCTTATGTTAATCATTTGAGCTTTCAGGCATGATTTTGGGATTAAGAATATGTTTTAAATGCATGAGAGTTGATGGTGGTTGTTTTGGGTAGCATCAGGTACGCTTTTTCCTTAGTTTCTGTGGTTTCGTCGTATTACACGGCGGTAAGGAACACCCGTACCGCTGTGTAAAACGCTACTGGTTGTGAAGTTTGTGTGTTCGTTGTGGTACACGGCGGTAAAGGATACCTCATACCGCCATGTAAAATGCTTCTGTAAGTATTATTTTGTGCCCGTCGTGCTACACGGCGGTAAAGGGTACTCCATACCGCCGTGTAAATTGGCACTGGAAGTTTATTTTACAGCTTCTGCTCCGTGTAAACCCGGTTTCCTCTTTTTGGAGATGTTTTTATGGGTAATTTGTATTTGTGTCTTTATTATGGGTTCTTAGTTAATAAGTTTATCATATTATAATACTTATGATCATGTAAGATATGGTTGTCTTATGGCATGAGGTTTTAACTATAAGCTAAATGATAATGAATGTTTTTCCTATATATGACTATTATGTATGTGATGTTAATGTATGTGAGTCACTTCATTGGAAGTTTTATGTTTGATTAAAGAGGTAAATGATTTATATGTCTTGGTATATGAGTAATATACATGTATGCACAAATTATATTATTACACTTATAGTATACACTACTTTATGACAATGAGCTTTGTATATGAAGGTATTAATATTTTGAGCCTGGTCAGTCATAGTTAGTTGATAAGATAAGCGCTTATCTAGGATATAAGTATATGTGTGAGTGCCGCTGCTATACGATATATGAAAAACGCTGACCCCAATTGGGTCCACATATTTTGAGGCTCCGGTCTCCACGGGATATATATATATGCTTTGAGACTTATGATGGAATATGGCATGGTATGTGTATGTAGATAACGCAGCGGAAAAATATCGAAAAACGATCATACACATCAAACAATTCCATGACAAGAATCGAAACATGCACTTTTAGGGTTTTTAAAAACTTACAACTTTAGATGCCTATTCCGAAATGAATATGATGATGACCAGCAACTAAGATGATATTGTCCACCTTTGATCTTCACCACCAATGCCAAGGAATAGCCTTTGCGCCAATCCTCTCTATGCTCACACACACACTTTCAAGCAAGGCTTAAAACCGAGAATGCTAGCTCTCAATATAAGTATTTTGTAATGGCAAGGGTTATAGCTACAAGATTTTTTGATCTTGCACTTTCTTTTGGTGCTATTAATGCCTAATCACACAAGAAAGCAAGAAAGAATTCTTCTCCTTATGTATTTCGGCCAAGCAAATATTTTTTGAGAGAGAGAGAGGGAAGTTCACGCCTACTATCTCTTTTTACTAGGGTTTTTCTTTTCAATGTTTATCCTCATCTTATGGCAAGTCTTTATTCCGAATTTTACCACCTAAAAGTAGTTTATTCAACCTTAAACACTTCCTATAGATAAGTAACAAACATTAATTTAAACCCTTTTGAATTTAAAATTCAATTAGGATTTAATACTCAATTAACTTAATCAATATTATTAAATTAATTGACATTAAACCATGTGGGCCAAAATCTTCCTCTCTCATGGACCAAGGTCCAATAGCAATTTAATACCCATTACATACATTAGCTTGACTTTTATTAAAAGCCCAAATTAATGCTCAATGCCTTATTTAAATATTTTAAGCCCAATGCTTTGTGTGCGATCCTATAGGTCCATTTAATATTGGCAATTGAATTAATGAATTAATTCAAAGGCTATATATATTCTCTAGCAAGATATTTATAGCATTCCAAATTAAATGAAAATGCAAATGGCATTTGATGACCTAATGCAATTTTGTATAGTCCCTTACCCATAAATATCAGAATTAACATAAGGCATGGAACAAGTCATCCTCATGTGTAAGTTAATTTCTTTCTTGATATTCCAGTGACACTGAACTCTCAGATAAATAATGGTTACACATTATTACATCTCGGTATGGCCATACACTTCTCAGTTCACTGATCAAGTGGCCGATGATATTTTCTCTCTTATAGAGAGGGGTAATCCCTTCACTTCTCTCATGCTCTCTGACATGAATCAATGTATACCCAAGCATACCCATACTTGTCACTCTATTACGAATACGTTAGGTGTATGTCAAAGTACACAGTAATTCATAAAGAGTTTCATAGAGATTTCAGGTCTAAGAACTCCGATACAAAACTTGCATATGAGAAACACTTATGACTTGTACCATGTAGTGTTCTCATTAATGGATCGAATCCAGATATTGTAAACATCTATCTATGATCTCTGATTGACACTCTTGTCCTTATGATCCGTAAGATAGAACTCAATTTATCAGAGAGAGCATACTAGTCTTAATTCATTTGTTATTCCCATAACAATGACTGACTAGGGATATTTAGAATGAAGTCTCATTTGTTTCAAGGTCTTACAACCATGTGCCTCACACATGATAACTTAAACTGAAACAACATTCTTGGATAGTTCTATCAATTGACATGCACAGGAATACAATGGATAAAACAAATGCCTCATTTATTAGCTAAAGTGTTTTATTACAATGTATTGGGGCTAGGGCTAACACTAACAATCTCCCACTAGCACTAGTCCCAATTGGGCATAGCCCTAAGACCGAATGCTCTCAAATGAGCTTCGTGCAAATTTGGACGCAACTGTTTCGTCAAAGGATCTGCTACATTATTTTCACTTGCTATCTTGCTAACCTTGACGTCCCCACGATCAATGATCTCTCTGATCAGGTGGTACCTCCTGAGTATGTGTTTGGATTTCTGGTGTGACCGGGGCTCCTTGGCCTGTGCAATGGCCCCATTGTTGTCACAAAAAATTTCTAATGGATCTAGGATGCTTGGGACCACTCCTAATCCAGAAATGAAATTTCTAATCCAAACAGCCTCTTTTGCAGCCTCACTCGCTGCAATATACTCAGATTCTGTAGTTGAGTCGGCGACGATCTCTTGCTTTGAGCTTCTCCAGCTGACAGCACCACCGTTTAAAACAAAAACAAATCCAGATTGCGATCTTGAGTCCTGAGTGCTGGTTTGAAAAGCAGCATCGGCATAGCCTTGTATGACGAGCTCTTCCTGACCACCATACACCAATAAGTGATCCTTAGTCCTTCGCAGGTACTTTAGAATCCCTTTTACAGCAGACCAGTGCTTTTCACCAGGGTCTTGCTGAAACCTACTGGTTATACTCAGTGCATGAGCAACATCCATCCTCGTACATAACATAGCGTACATGATAGATCCAATAGCAGATGCATATGGGATTCTACTCATGTTGTCCCTTTCCTCTTTGGTTTTAGGGCACTGTTCTTTAGTTAAAGGAACTCCCAAAGCCAAAGGTATGTACCCTTTCTTTGAGTCTCCCATACTAAAATGCTTTAGTACCTTGTCTATGTACTTTTCTTGACTTAGTCCCAATAGCCGATTCGATCTATTTCTGTAGATCCGAATGCCAAGTATTGTCTCAGCTTCACCTAAGTCTTTCATTGAGAAACATTTCCCCAACCATTGCTTAACCTTTTGCAATGTTGGAATATCATTCCCAATGAGAAGGATGTCGTCCACATACAGGACCAGAAATACTACTATGCTCCCACTAACCTTCTTGTATACACAAGGCTCATCTTCGTTCTTGACAAAGTCAAATTCTTTGACTGCCTCATCAAAACGAAGATTCCAACTTCGAGATGCTTGCTTTAATCCATAAATGGATTTTTGAAGCTTGCAAACCTTCTTAGGATGCTTGGGATTGACAAAACCTTCAGGTTGTGTCATATACACATCCTCAAGTAAATTTCCGTTAAGGAAAGCAGTTTTGACATCCATTTGCCATATCTCATAATCATGATATGCAGCTATGGCAAGCAAGATCCTAATGGACTTGAGCATGACTACAGGCGAAAAGGTTTCATCATAGTCTACACCATGTGTTTGTCGAAAACCTTTCGCTACTAATCTACCTTTGTAGGTCTTATCAGCTTTGAGTTTAAATAGCCACTTGCATTCAATTACTTTAGCACCTTCTGGTGGATCAACCAAGGTCCAAACCTGGTTATCGTACATTGATTGCATCTCGAATTTCATGGCTTCAAGCCAATTTTTCGAGTCTGGGCTTTCAATAGCTTCTCGGTAGGTAGTAGGATCCTTACGATCTACTAACTCAATAGTGTCACTGTCAGTGATTAGAAATCCATATCTCTGAATCTCCTGACGTACCCTACCAGACCTTCTAGGTACTTGTGTGATGGGTTCTTGTTCCACAAGTGATTGTGAACTTGATCCCATTTCCAACTCATCCTCTATAGGAATTTGTGGCGCTTGAATTTCTCCAAGTTCTACTTTACTCCCACTGTCTTTCTTGAGGAGGAACTCCTTTTCCAAGAAAACAGCCTTGCGAGCAACAAATACTTTGTTCTCGGCTTGTGAGTAAAAATAGTATCCCTTTGTTTCTTTGGGATAACCCACAAATAATCAAACATTGGATTTGGACTCTAGTTTGTCAGATGTTAATTTCTTAACATGTGCTTCACAGCCCCAAATCCTAAGAAACGACATATTGGGTTCTTTCCCAGTCCATACCTCGTATGGTGTCTTCTCAACTGCTTTAGTTGGAGTACGGTTTAGTAGAAACGCAGCAGTTTCTAATGCATATCCCCAAAAAGAGATAGGAAGATCTGCTTGACTCATCATAGATCGAACCATGTCCAATAGAGTACGATTTCTCCTTTCGGACACACCATTCCATTGTGGTGTTCCAGGAGGAGTGAGCTGTGAAATAATACCACACTCCTTTAGATGACAGTCAAACTCTTGGCTTAAGTATTCGCCACCTCGATCTGACCGAATGGCTTTTATACTTTTGCCAAGTTGGTTTTCTACTTCGGTTTTAAACACTTTGAATTTCTCAAAAGTTTCAGATTTATGCTTCATCATATAGACATATCCATATCTACTGAAGTCATCTGTGAATGTCACGAAGTAGCTAAAACCACCTCTGGCTTGTGTACTTAATGGTCCACATACATCGGTATGTATTAGCTCCAATAAGCCATTAGTCCTCTCACCTTTCTTGTTAAAAGGACTCTTTGTCATTTTTCCATGCAAACATGGCTCGCATGTATCATAAGATTCTAAGTCGAATGACCCAAGCACTCCAGTTTTGTGGAGTCTTGAAATGCGTTTTTCGTTTGCATGTCCTAAACGACAATGCCAGAAGTAAGTAGGGTTTAACTCGTTTGCTTTAACCCTCTTTGTATTAATGTTGTATATGGACTCTTTGTTTGATAGATCAAGGATATAAAGGCCATTTTGCAACATGGCATTGCCATATGAAATGCCTTGGCGACGAATATGAGCATTGCCATTTTTAATAACAAAATCAAATTCATCCAAATCCAATAATGAAACTGAAATAATGTTTCTGCTCATAGCAGGTACATAATAACAATTTTTCAAAATTAAACAAAGTCCGGAAGGTAAAGTGAGTTGATAGTCGCCTATCTCCATGGCAACAACTCGTGCTCCATTCCCCACACGGAGGTCCACTTCATTCTTCCCAAGTAACCTCCTATTTCTTAGCCCCTGCACATTTGAACAAATGTGAGAACCACAACCGGTATCTAGTACCCAAGTGGTAGAAATAGAAAGGTTAATTTCAACAACAAAAATACCTGAACTGGACGCCTTGGCTCCATTCTTTTTTTGTTCTTCCTTGAAGAGAGCACAGTTCTTCCTCCAATGCCCTATTTTGTTGCAGTGGAAGCAAGTGCTCTCGCTCTCCTTGAGCTTTTGTGCCTTGGGCTTGGATTGGGCCTGAGGTGTACTCCCATTTGACTTGAGCCGAGTCAGGTCATTCTTGGGTTTTGCCTTTCCCATTCCTTTTCCCTTAGCGGGTCCCTTCTTGATGCCCCCTTCAACCATCAGTACGGGATTGGTCTTTCGAATGTTTTCTTCAGCATTCTTAAGCATCCCATGAAGCTCAGTAACTGACTTGTTCATCGCATGCATGTTATAATTCATTACAAATGGATCATAATCATCAGCCAATGATCCTAAAATCAAGTCAGTGGCCAATTCCTTTGGTACTTGTACCTCAAGCTTCTCAAGAGTATCAAGATACCCTTTCATCTTGAGTACATGCGTACTAACAGGAGTACCTGCAGCCATCTTACAGGAAATTAAGGCCTTAGTTGTCACAAACCTCTCGTGACGAGCTTGCTCTTGGAACATCTCCTTTAAGTGCACCATGATCGCATAAGCCTCTTGGTCCATAAATTGCTTTTGCAAGTCAGGCACTATAGTGGCTAGCATCAAACAGGTCACATCATTGGAGTCGCTCTTCTTGGTCTCAAAAGTTTCCCTTTAAACCGCAGAGGTGTTCCTACCAGGTTCTTGAGGCAAGGGTGCATCCAAAACATATGACTTTTTCTCTTGCTTAAGAACTATCCTTAAGTTTCGAGACCAGTCTATGAAATTGGTGCCATTCAATTTGTCCTTTTCAAGGACCGGTCGCAATGAGAAATTGTTGTTTGAAGATGCCATTTTTCAATCTACAATAAAATTTAGCAAGATTAAATGAGGTCTTATTAATAATCCCACAAACCGAATTAATATCCCTTTAAATAATTCGCGTTAGTGATTTAATGTGGGCCAAGATCCACTTTTCACAACAACCTTATTAGTCAAGCTGAGCTTGTACACCTAACAAGTTAAGTTACTTAGGTAGGATAACTCCAATCATGACTCGTACATGACTCTTGGATCAAATGGGCTAACATCTTAAGATGTTATAGCACAAACCCATTTATTAGCTGCCTAGGTCCGGGCATCCCTTTCCATGTTAAGTCCAACCTACATTAACAACTCATGCCTCACAAAGATAATCGGGCGCATCTAGGACTCCTAGTCTATGTTACCGATGATCGATGCCTTGACATGTTTCGAATTAGGAAGGCAACTTTGTGACTTACTATTTTAGGGATTCATTTTATTACGGCTTACATGGCATACGCTTTGTCATCCATTCATAGCATGCATATATAAATAATTGCATAAAGTAAAGCGTGACAAACATGGGCCCATAAAACCTACAACTAAGATTCTATACTATTACACAAGAATCTTCGAGTTGGGCTTCACCACTCCGGTGGGCTTCATCTTGATTTACAAAGTCTTCAAGTAAATTCTATTCTAAGAAATAAATGAAACTTTTACAATAATACATAATGGCTCGTAGGCCATAATTAATTACAAAAACCCAGGGCCCATGAATGCACCATGCATATCCATTCATCACACCAAACAAGCAAATTAATATACATAACATTCATGGATCAAACAAAGTCCAATTTTAATTAAATTAGCCAAGCCCATTAATGGAAATTGTGTACTTGAACCTTTAAGAGATGACCCTATGATGGGCCTAGGCCGAGGCCCAATGGACTAAATCCTCTTATTGAATAAGTTCTCTTAAAAGCCCAAAACACAAACTAGTTAGATTTGTGCTATAAATCAACTCTAGTATAATTTCCAATTTTGTCATTTTTAATATTATGTTATACTGCCCATAAACATTAAAAATACATATAATATGTACCAACATGAATTAAAAATAAAAAATCATGAAGAACATATATATGATACACGGCATACATATAAAAACAAACAAACAACAAAACTAGTTGTTTAATTCTTATGTGATGCCACAAAAATGCACAAATACTTAAATCAATTTTATGAGTCATTTAATAATTCAAATAAGGTCATAAAAAATGATTTAATATATTGTACCAATCTGATTTAAATGTGTTTTTACCATTTTAATCAAATCAAAACAAACAATGTTGATTAAACATGTAACAAACACAAACTAGTCATTGTTTTAAGTGATATTAAAATTAATCAATTAAATTGTCATGGACCAGAATTAAAACCAAATTTTAAAAAATGTCCAGACCTGATATTTAATCTTTAAAATCACTTACAAACATGCCAAAAACGTTTTTACATTTAATATTCAAAACTAGTTGTTAAACTAACAATTAACATGCCAAAAGCACCTAGTTTTAATATTAACATATACCATCAGGTATTATCAATTAAATATGACCAATAAAAGCTCCTAGAACATCTTAGGACATTATATTAACATGTCATATTAATTATAATACCTATCTAATCAATTAAAATCGTTTTTACACCAAAACAATGCAAAAAACTCAAAACATAAAATTTCAGCATTGCATGTATTAAAAGTAACGATTTTTAATTAATTATTTCATGCATCTAAAGCACTAAACTAAGCATGTTTAAGCTCTGATACCACTGATGGAATATGGCATGGTATGTGTATGTAGATAACGCAGCGGAAAAATATCGAAAAACGATCATACACATCAAACAATTCCATGACAAGAATCGAAACATGCACTTTTAGGGTTTTTAAAAACTTACAACTTTAGATGCCTATTCCAAAATGAATATGATGATGACCAGCAACTAAGATGATATTGTCCACCTTTGATCTTCGCCACCAATGCCAAGGAATAGCCTTTGTGCCAATCCTCTCTATGCTCACACACACACTTTCAAGCAAGGCTTAAAACCGAGAATGCTAGCTCTCAATATAAGTATTTTGTAATGGCAAGGGTTATAGCTACAAGATTTTTTGATCTTGCACTTTCTTTTGGTGCTATTAATGCCTAATCACACAAGAAAGCAAGAAAGAATTCTTCTCCTTATGTATTTCGGCCAAGCAAAGATTTTTTGAGAGAGAGAGAGGGAAGTTCACGCCTACTAACTTATGTTTCTACAAGTTGGATATTGTGTTCTATCAGTATCAAATTCCCGTATCCACTAGTTAATGAATATCAGGCTATCATGTATTAGTCTAATTGTATATGTTATTGTTTTCAGTATATAATTTGAGCACATGTTACATGTTTATATTCTAGGGCTTCACTAGATGCAATATGAGAAAGGTAACTTGGTGTATATGATAATTGCTGTATATTGTGTACATGCTTATGATTATAAATAATGGTTTTATACATGAATATGTTTGTTTATATGGTTAGACAAGCAAGTTGTTTATCACTTACGTGTTTAATTGCAATTGGTAGTATATATGTATACATTGTTGTTGTTTGTTTGTTCCTCCCCACTAAGCGTTATAGCTTAGCACGGGTTCTTTTCCCGTGTAGGTGGCAGGATCATTTTGGAGTCGGCCATCTGCAGGTCGGCCACTAGAAGTCTGTAATTGGAGTTTATTTTGTGTCTTTCGCTGTATTTTTTATATTTGGGAACTGATTTTTAAAAATGTAATTTTGTTAAGGATGATTTTGTATTTGGAAATGTTTATCTTTTACAAATCCCTTTTGTAAAAACTATATGGTTAATTATGGATATGGTATCTTTTAATTAAATGTAATTGTTATCTTAACTTATTTGAGTTTGCACGGAAGAGTGCGCGTGGCGCCCCAATATCCTTCCAACGGGGGTAACGGGGTGTTACAGCTTGGTAACAGAGCACCGGTTTAGTCGGTTCTGGTCCTATGTGATGGGTCGAGTATAGAGTCTTTACATGAGAGTTTGTCTAGAGTCATGGCCTAATGTAGATGTTATTTTGTGTAGTGTCTAGATTGAGTCGGATCCAAGTGAGTATATGGGCGACACAATGGATAGTGTTAATGTGGCTCGAAGGGATAACCCGGTCGAACAAGATAGGCCTGCACCGGAACATGCACCAGCGGTAGGTCCGAATGTGGGTGTTGGTTTGGATCCAGCATTAGTGCAAGGTTTGCTACAAGTAGTAGATAGGTTGATTGCTCTAAAGGCTCCAACTGAATTGTTAAGAAAAAGAGGAGCAGAGTATTTTCATGGGATTGCTTTGGATGAATCGGATGTGGCTGAGTTATGGTTTCGAAGAGTAAGTCGGATTTTACAAGTGATTAATTATGCTACAAATCAAAGGGCCTTATGTGCAGTATCATTGCTCTAAGGACCGGCATATGATTTGTGGGAACTTGTGATGAGGAATCCTCAACGACCAGCTGAGTTGACATGGAAATTTTTCAAGCAAGAGTTTGAGCAGAAGTATGTGACAAAAGCATACCGGAAAGCTAAGTGGAGAGAGTTTATCAGTCTGAAGCAGAGGAGTATGCCAGTTAGTGAATATGAAAATGAGTTTCGTCAATTGAGCAAGTATGTGCCTGAAGCTTTGATGACGGATGAGTTTAGGTGTAGGCATTTTCAAGAAGGATTGAGAGAAGTAATTAGAGGTCCTTTGTCGGCTATGTCGGTTATGCATCCAGTCGGATATTATGAGTTAGTAGCTGCTGCTATAAAGTTAGAAGAATCTGAGATAGAAAAGCAAAGAATAGCACATAAGAGGAAAGTACCGAATGGTGGAGTTCAAAGTAGTAAGAAGTCTAAGGGTGCTCCGATAGGACAAGGAAATAGAGGAACTGTTCAAGTGCCTTCAGAAGTAGGAAGTGTGGCACCGCATGCTAGTAAAGGAAACCGAGCACTGGAGTGTGAGCACTGCAAAAGACACCAATGGGGTACATGTCGTAAGTTAACGGGTGCGTGCTTTAAGTGCGTTAGTATGGAGCAACGGTTTGCTAATTGCCCCGAACGACAAGAGAACAAGAGTCAACAAGTTAGTCAAGCGGGTGAAGGTAGATCTAATGCGACAAGAAGTAATCGGGACAGAAGTAGAGCTCCTCGGGTACCATCAGAAACGGTGCAGCGACCTGGTCCTATGAAAGAGTATAATCGGCCTAGGGTGTATGCGCTGATTGGAGAAGAGGCAACTGAAGCCGCAGGTCCTTCCGATAAGTATTGATTTGTTAAGTTTTATTTGAATTCGGTTTTGCTTTTTGGATGTCAATGATCAGCGGGAAAATTTCGAGGATGAAATTTCTTAAGGGGGGAGAGAATTGTCACACCCCAAAAGTGGTCTAGATTGAATTAGTAAGTTAATTGGACTTTGGGAGTATTGTGGTTAGTTATGCAAGAGAAATAAGAGCATTTGGGTAAGTTTATATTGGAAAAGAGGATGTAATTGAAAGGAATTAAAAGTATTGTTTTTATTTATTGGGAAGATTTTATTTAGTGAGTAAAAAGTATTTTTACAAGGATTTATTAGTAATTGTAAGGAGCTGTTGGAAAAATAGTGGTTAGTGGAATTTGGGGTCCAATCAAAATATGACAAGTGGATAGTGTGCATATTGAGGATTTGAAAGAAGAAAGAGGAAGAGGCAGAAATGGGTTTTCATTTTTCCTTGGCTGTCCCGTTTCTCCTCTTTCTTCTCTTCATTCCTCCTTACTTCTGTATGAATTTTGCATATTTTAATACTCTGCAAGTTTAAGTGTGTTCTAAGAGGTTAAAAGCCGAGTTTATGGTAAGTAGCTGCTAGTTATATTTGGGTTCTCGTTCTTCATCTTCTTCTAGGATTATTCTGATGAGTTGTATAGTGGTTTTCATGGGTTAATGCTATTTTGGTTTATTTGTTGGTTCATGCAAGCTGTTGAAGAAAGAAAGAAGGATAAAAGAAAAGGGAAGGTCTGAACTTGAGGGTGACAGAGGAAGCTGAACTCCATATCAGGTTTGGAAGCTGTACTCTTATAGATGTTGTGTTTTGGAGTGTTTTCCCATCCTCACTTTGGGTTCATGTTTTAAGTTTAAATGATGAGGTTATTTGTAAGTTTTAATTATAGAAATGCATGATTGATAGAGTATGTGGATATGACTTAAATGCTTTGATTAATTTAAGTTGCATGTTAAGTTGTTATGTATTTGCAGTGGAGATGTAAAGGATTTTTGATATCTGATGTTTGCTAATAAAGATGGTGAAATGTCATATTTTGATGTTAGATGAGCATGTTTATGTTAATCATTTGAGCTTTCAGGCATCATTTTGGGATTAAGAATAAGTTTTAAATGCATGAGAGTTAATGGTGGTTGTTTTGGGTAGCATCAGGTAAGCTTTTTCCTTAATTTTTGTGGTTTCGTCGTATTACACGGCGGTAAGGAACACCCATACCGCCGTGTAAAACGCTACTGGTTGTGAAGTTTGTATGTTCGTCGTGGAACACGGCGGTAAGGGATACCTCATACCGCCGTGTAAAACGCTTCTGTAAGTATGATTTTGTTCCCGTCGTGCTACACGGCAGTAAAGGGTACTCCATACCGCCGTGTAAATTGGCACTGGAAGTTTATTTTACAGCTTCTGCTCGGTGTAAACCCTGTTTCCTCCTTTTGGATATGTTTTTATGGGTAATTTGTATTTGTGTCTTAGTTATGGGTTCATAGTTAATAAGTTTATCATATTATAATACTTATGATCATGTAAGATATGGTTGTTTTATGGCATGAGGTTTTAACTATAAGCTAAATGATAATGAATGTTTTTCCTATATATGACTATTATGTATGTGATGTTAATGTATGTGAGTCACTTCATTGGAAGTTTTATGTTTGATTAAAGAGGTAAATGACTTATATGTCTTGGTATATGAGTAATATACATGTATGCACAAATTATATGATTACACTTATAGTGTACACTACTTTATGACAATGAGCTTTATATATGAAGGTATTAATATTTTGAGCCTGGTCAGTCATAGTTAGTGGATAAGATAAGCGCTTATCTAGGGTATAAGTACATGTATGAGTGCAGCTGCTATACGATATATGAAATACGCTGACCCCAATTGGGTCCACATGTTTTGAGTCTTCGGTCTCCACGGGATATGTATATATGCTTCGAGAATTATGTCTCTACAAGTTGGATACTGTGTTCTATCAGTATCAAATTCCCGTATCCACTAGTTAATGAATATCAGGCTATCATGTATGGGTCTAATTGTATATGTTGCTGTTTTCAGTATATAATTTGAGCACATGTTACATGTTTATATTCTAGGGCTTCACTAGATGTAATATGAGAAAGGTAACTTGGTGTATATGATAATTGCTTTATATTGTGTACATGCTTATGATTATAAATAATGGTTTTAAACATGAATATGTTTGTTTATATATTTAGACATGCAAGTTGTTTATCACTTACGTGTTTAATTGCAATTGGTAGTATATATGTATACATTGTTGTTGTTTGTTTATTCCTCCCCACTAAGCATTATCGCTTAGCACGGGTTCTTTTCCAGTGTAGGTGGCAGGATCATTTTGGAGTCGGCCACTAGAAGTCTGTAATTTGAGTTTATTTTGTGTCTTCCGCTGTATTTTTGGTATTTGGGAACTGATTTTTGAAAATGTAATTTTGTTAAGGATGATTTTGTATTTGTAAATGTTTATCTTGTGCAAATCCCTTTTGTAAAAACTATATGGTTAATTATGGATATGGTATCTTTTAATTAAATGTAATTGTTATCTTAACTTATTTGAGTTTGCACGGAAGAGTGCACGTGGCGCCCTGATATCCTTCCAACGGGGGTAACGGGGTGTTACAATTGTCATTAATGGAAGTTATGCATCCGGTTGGATACTATCAGTTAGTGGCTACAGCGATAAAGTTGGAAGAATCCGAGATGGCAAAGCAAAGAATAGAACATAAGAGGAGAGCACTGGATGGTGGATTTGCTAGTAATAAGAAGTCCAAAGGTGCCCCGATCGGACAAGGAACAAAAGGGACTGCTCAAATGCCTTCTGAGGTGAGAAGTGTAGCACCGCCCACGAGTAGAGGAAATAGAGCACCGGAATGTGAGCATTGCCAAAGGTACCATTGGGGTACATGTCTCAAGATCACAGGTGCGTGCCTCAAGTGCGAAAGTATGGAGCATCAGTTTGCTAGTTGCCCCGATCGACAAGAGACCAAGAGCCAACAAGAGAGTAAAGTGGGTGGAGCTAAAACAAATGCAACCAGAAGCAACCGCGACAGAAATAGAGCTCCGTGGGCCCCATCAAAAATCGTGCAGCCACCTGGTACTACGGGAGAGTATGCTCCGGCTAGAGTTTATGCGATGATTAGAGATGATACTCCAGAGGCTGTAGGTCCTTCCGGTAAGTGTTAATTGGTTAAGTTTCTTTTGAGTTCGGTTTTGGTATTTAGGATGTAAGTGGTTAGCAAGAAAATTTCGAGGACGAAATTTCTTAAGGAGGAGAGAGTTGTCACATCCCAAATATGGCCTAGTAGAATTGTATGTGTAATTGGATTATTAAAAGGGTATTTTGGTAATTTATGTAAGTGAAATAAGGACTTAATTGAAGAGTTATTTAAAGTACTTGATGGAAGAATTTTTATTAGTGACCATTTGGTAATTTATAAGGATTTATAAGGGAATTTGCAAGGACTAGAAGCAAAAGTTAAGAAAGTTGTAGTAGAGGTCCAACAGTAGAGTGACAAGTCGCTTTGGTAGGTAAGTGCATTAATGGGGATTTGAAAGGAGTAGAGAGAGGGAAGGCAGGAATTTTTAGCTTTCCTTAGAAGCTATCTGATTTTGGCTCCTCTTCCCTTCTCTCTTACGTTTCCTTGCTCTTTTTTTTCTCCATTTTTGCTCTCTTCCTTTGCATGTACTGTTCTTCAATCCTTGAGCTATTTGAGTTTTCAAGGGTTCCAAGAGGTAAGTGGCTGTGTATTTTATTAGCATCTTGTTCTTCTTCTCCTTCAGTTTGGTTTTGTTATGGGTTATGTGGTTTTGTCTTGCATGGGTTAGTTGGGTTTTATTTTGATTGGATTTGTGCAAGAATCTAAAGAAAGGAGAAAGGATAAAGGAAAAGGAAAGGTTGGATCTTGAAGCTAGTGGATTTTTTGAAGCTCCATACCAGGTTTGGGAGTTGTATTTGGCTGTGTATATACTCTAGGGTGGTTGTCCAATTTCTCTTAGATCTTGATTTGATATGTGATTATTTGTTAATTGGTATTTTGTTACAAGTAAATGTATGTGTTCATAGATATGTGTTTATAATTTGAGATAGAAGATTTATAAGGCTTTGCATGTTAATTCTTGAAGAGTTTTGAACATGAACATGAACATGAGAGGGAATACTGGGTTTGAGAATCTTTGTAAATGCTATTTTGATGTGTAATAATATTGGTTGATCTGTGTTATTATGGTTGTAAATGTGTTAAGGAAGCTCTAGAGGTACGTTTTTATGTGATTTAGCATGTCATATGATCTTGGGGAAAAATGAGTTTTGATTTTATGAAGTTCAGAATTTCACGATTTTGCTGGTAATTGGAAGAACATGAAGCTACTGCGAGCGCGACGCTTGTCGCGAAGCGTCGCGATCACGACAGAATCGCATAGTTCATCCCATGCGCAGCGTGCTGATATGTTTCGTTCGAGTCGTGAGGAGGCATCACGACTCGACAGTGGCGCCAGGCATCACCACGAGTCCTGAACCCTCTTCACCAGTCATGAAGATGCCTCACAACACGTGAGGAAGCCTAGTGCCTCATGCCTTCTTTCCTGGGAGGCAGTCACGAGTCGTGAGGGAGGATCGCGACTCGTGACCGCCCCTCTCTTGAGAAGCACTAGAGTCATGAGTCGTGAGGGAGGATCACGACTTGTGACCACCCCTCCCCTGTGAGAAGCTAGCATCACGAGTCGCCACTGCATGTGCGACTCATGACTGGCTTCTCTTCCTTCAGTTAAAACTCTTTTTCAAAACAGGGCAGAAGAGGCCTCACTGTCGCGAGCGTGACAGTGAGGCCTCTTCTGCCCAGTTTTGAAGAAGAGTTTTAAGCATTTTTTATATGGGGTTTTTCCCTACATGAGACATGATTGGGTTTAAATCTGTATTATAATTTCATAATTGTTTAATTATGAGATATATGTACATGATCAATATTATTATTATATGTTCTTAATAAGATCTGTATGTGATTTATATGTCTGTAAAATTGATTAATATACATGTATATATGAAATGGTATAATTATACTTGATATATTCTCTACTATCTGATATTATTTTAGAGCATGATTGAGTTGTTATTTTGAGCCTAATAGTCATAGTAGTGGATAGATAAGCGCTTATCAAGGGTTAGAGTGTGAGTGCAGCTGCTATATGTTATTTGTTACATGCGAGCCCCGTTAGGGTATAAGATGTTTGAGGCCTCGGTCTCCGGTATACCTTCGGGTATGCATGATTATAAAATGTTTTGAGACCTATGTCTCCATATGCTTTGGATACTGTGTCCTATCAGTATCATTAGTACCCATATCCACTAGTTAGCGAGTAATTGGGCTATTACTTGGATTTATTATATGAGATTCATATATGAAGCTATTAGTTATATGAAATGAATATATGTTACATGTATAAGTATATGTGTTATGACATGATGAAATGGAATACTTGTATTCAGGTATGAATGGTTATATGATTATATTCATGTTGATACATGAATATGGGCTACTTGAATATGAATGGTTACTTTCCGATATATGTGTATGATGAACACTTGTTATAAGCATGAGTAGTATATGTTTATACGTTTATATGCTTTTGTTATTATTACGTTTATATATATATATTTATTGCAATTATATGTACATGCATGTGTTGTTCCTCCCCATTAAGCGTTATCACTTAGCACGGGCTCTTTTCCTGTGTAGGTGGAAGGTTATTTTTGGAGTCGGACATCTGCAGGTCGGCCACTAGAAGTCTGTTGTCGGAGTTATTTTGTCTTCCGCTATAATTTTGTATATGGTGCATGATTTTGGAAATGTAAATTTTGTTAAAGAATTATTTTGTATATGTATATGTTTATCATTTACAAATCCCTTTTGTAAATACTTTACGGTTATATATATATGGATTTGTCATCTTTTGATTAAATGTATTTGTTTTCTTAACTTATTTGAGCATATGTTTATGTATTTGAGTTCGCATGTGAGTTTGTGCGCGTGGCAACCGGCATCCTTCAAACGGGGGTGTCGGGGTGTTATAAAAGGTGCACGACGGTGCAAGGGTCGTTTTGGCGCAAGTTGTGCACAAAACGGACAAGAAATGGGTGAGAAAAGGGGGGAAAAACGCAGGGAGGGGGTTGGCTTTAGTGAGAGAGAAAAGGAAGAAGAAGAGAAAACTGAACGGGCATCGCTGGGTGCCCCTTATGTAATTTTTCATGACCGATGGGCTACCCATTGGAACACCGAGTAACGGGCATCTCGTCGGTCATTAAGAATTCCCTTTTCTGCTTCTTCTTTGCCCCCTTCATTAATTAGCTAATGAAATGAGTTGCATTTTCTTTTGTTTTTTTTACTTCCTGAATATTTGCTTCGATTTTTGTGTTCGGTGCACATCCCTGGCAAATTTGTGAAAACAATGGAAATATGCAAAAATTATTTTATGCGCATGACATGCATGAAAATATGCAGGAAATAAATTTGCCCAGGGTCAACAAAGTTGACCGATGGGCTTCCCATCGGATCCACGATAGACGGGTGCCCCGTTGGTCACCTCTTCCTTATAAATACTCCTTTTTCCTTGTAATTTGTGCACTCTCAATACTTCAAGCCTCAGCCAAAGCCTTTTCTCTAGGTTTTTCTCTCTTTTCTTCTTTACTTTAATTTTAATTTCTCGGTTATAACACTTGGGAAATGACTATCATAACCAAGATGCACCGAATTCTGGATAACCCCCTAACTTGGGAAAATACTACCCTTTCTCCACTTTCTGGCCTGAAATTCCTGAGGAGAGTTAGGATAAATCACAACTTTCTTCTGGCTGCAGCCCGCTTCGGGGACCCGTGTTTTCATATTTTTAGATTCATTTCTCAGGAACTATGCCCTTTACCCGAAGAATTTGCTGCAATCATTGGGGCTTGGTATCCTCCCTGCGCCTTACCCTGTATTCCCCGTTACGGTCTGATTCATACCCGGGACATCGCATTAGCCTTGAGCATTCCTCCTTCTGATGCTGCCTGGTTGATCCCTCAGGGTTCTACTTTTACCTTAGATCCCCTGATTGAGGCACTAGAGGATTTGTCTGATGTTCCCCAGTTCCGTACGGGTGTCATCTTCCTGTTTTGTCTCATGAGATACTTGACTGTGACTTCTGAGAAGCTGACTAGTGACCTTCGTCTATTCGGGATAGTGGATGATTTTCATTGTGGCCTAACCCCTTTCCCACTGATAGTTGTGGAGACTATTCTAGGTTTTGATTCTGTCTGGGTTGAGCCTTTTGCCTCCTTCTCTGGGAGTCCCTTATTACTCCAGGTACATCATTATTTTCTAAGGTAGTGCGTCCCTTGTGGATTTTCACACTAGCTTTTCTCAGCGGGAAGTGCGTCCTTTTCGATTTTCACACAACCCTATGCCTTATTTTTGCCTAGGGTGAACCCAACTCACTCCAATGGCTTTTATTAATTTTTCTTTTTATTTTTTCTTTAATTTCTCTTTTATTATTTTTTCCTTTTTTCATTTTTAGATATGGCTGTAAGAAAAACTAAAACTGGTGCCAGAACCTCCTCCCAGGATTATCAGTCAATATTCTCTAAGGCATTTCCTTCCTCGTCAGCAACTGTATTCATTCGCGACTCTGGACGAAGGGATTACCAGACTCGGTGAGGTAACAGACGATAATATCAGTTTCATGAATGCTTGCCTTCCCCTCTCTGCTGCGATAGTCGATGGCACTTCCGGATGTGTTCCCTTATGCGGGCTTCGCAAAGCCACTTTCTATATCATAGCTCATTGTGCTCGACATCTCGAGATGACCCAGGATGTGGTGAGACGTCCTTTATCTTTTCGAGGTGGAGTTCTATCTTCAACCTTTGGATCAAACTGCCAGTGAACAACATCATACCCTCCTTCGGGAATCATTCCGTCACTTTTACCAGTGCATATAAGAGATGGGTGCTCAGACCCGCAATTGATAACTAGACTCGACAACTTAGACACCTGAGTTTTAACGACCAAAATTTAGCGAAGGGATAAAAATCCGATCGTAAAAAGGTACAAACAACAAAATGAAATTAATCCGGTCATTAAAATTCAAATTTTATTATTATTTAACGACTGAATTATTTTCAATCGTTAAAAGGCATAAAATCCGGTCGTTGTTGGCCTAAAATAAAATGGTGGTGGGATTTCATTTTTGCCTCTAAAAATAATTCTCAATTATTTTATTAAAATAAAATAAAAAACATAAAGGTAAGAAAACCTCAAATCAAAAGCAAACCCACAAAACCCCCAAATTCCTTTTCGACTCTGCATCTCTTCGTCTAAATCCTCTCATAAATTATATTTATTAATTTGCACCCACCTCACCGCTGTGTCTCCCTCGCGCGCTGTCAGTTCGCCGCTGTCGCCCCATGTCTCTTGCTCGCCGGCGGCTTTGCCCTCTCTTGCACCTGTCAGTGTTCTCCATCTTTATGTCTTATGTTTTTATTTATTTATTTAATTATTAATTTATTTTTGTTTTATTTCATCTTTATTTAAAACATGGCCTTCTTCCTCCTCTTCTTCCTCAATAATCTTTCGGCGAATCATTTTTGTTTTTATTAATTGAAATGATCTGGATTGGTAAACTTTTTTTGTAAAGGATGGTTCTTCGTTTCATTTTTGTTTTAATTCACTTTGTTCTCTGTGTTTGTTAGTGTTGATTTTTAAGGCAAGATGAGCAAATGGGTCATTCTTTTATACGTTTTTGCTTGATGGGTTCTCTTTGTTCTACCTTATTCTGCCCTTCTAATTATTAGATCATTTTACTGGTGATCTTTATTTATAGAGCAACAACCTTTGACATATACTTGCCATTCTTTCATTATGTTTAAAAAAAACTTGGATTATTGTGCTCATTTACTGTCGTCTTATTTGGTATGGAAACTTAATTTAATTCATCATCTAGTTGCAATAACACTAGGTATAATAATTAGTTTGCCAATTATTTAGATTTTGTGATAGTTGAATGGTAGGTTTGTGCATTATAAATTATTATTCATCAAGTTCGTTCTCTGAGCACCAGTTAAAATGTTGTCTAAATTTGAGACTGCATATTTCTTGCCTAAAGGACCTTTTTTTTTTTATTTTAGCTTATCTAAATTTCTGCTTCAAGTAGCAATACCTATTTAACAGTTGATTTAGCTATTTTTTTTGTTATTTATTTTGTTTCTTTATTGTCTTCAATAGATTAAGAAGGCATACTTTTCTTGTCCTTCATGGTTTCCAGTGGGTGCAAAATCTCTTATTTATAGAATTTTGGATCCAAATCCTCAAACTGTAAGTACTCATTATGCCACAAAGGGACTGGTCTTATTTGCATATATTCTATCTATCAGGTCTTATTTTCATATATTCTATCCAAATGAAAAATTTTGAAATTAAAATTTAATATGTTTTGAGCCATATTATCTTTTAATATGTTTTGAGCCATATTCTATTTAATATGTTTTGAGCCACATTATCTAGCAAATATACTCGTTATAGTAAGTTATAGCTCATAATCTTTTAAACGGCTAAATGATTTAGTGAATCTACTTGGTAATTCATTTCCTTTTTTTTCCTCACATTGTTTTCTAGTTCTTCAAAAGTTTGCTACAAATTAGTTACTTTTAGACTATTTTATTTGTTTTCAGGGTGCTTTCTTCTTTCTCCACAGCATATAACCATTTAGCAGAGCAGGGATGACGAGTGGTATAAGAAAAATTATGTTCCTGCTAGACTTATTAAATATGAAGATGTGAACCTTGATGATGTGGATGCAGCTTTTAATGATCCGGAGGTTGGTTCAGTGCTGAAAAGTTTATGGCATTTTAAGTCATATTCTTCATGTTTAATACTAATCTAAGTGTTGGTTCTACATTGCAAGTTGTTCTTATCCTTCATCCACAAATTGGCATGATGACAGTCTATTATTAAATAGTGGTATGTTAAGAGAATTATTTTGCTCCAATACGACTGCTTAGGAGTCTTGGACCAAAAAAAAATGCATAGATGGTTTAAGGTTTATATCTCTCTTTATTCTAAAAGAATAATTTTGTTTTTGGCATTTCCATCAAAACAACTTATAGTGCTTATTACAGTGTCTTGATGATTCTATAGTGATTTCAACTAGAGGTATTTTGCCATCTGCTCTTTTTTTTGGATAAATGCTTGAGCTCTTAGTTTTGCTTTCACTATGTATTTATGTTCTAATTATCTGGCTGCAATTCTCTTAGTTATATTTGAGACATTGCTTGATTTTTTATGAAAAGGACATCTTGATAGTAGGCTAATGAAAATTCCAAGTCTGTTCACTATGGTTTATTATCCATTCTAAAGACGAATCTAGTCTTTATAATTAAGAGGGGTACCAATTAAATAACCAAGCTTTTCATTGAATTTTATATTCTCAATTGGTATATCTTTTTTTAAACTTTTTAAATAGTTTATTTATTATTTGTTCATTGAGACAAATTAGGCTACCAATAACAATTTCTTAATCATAGTTCAAAGTTGGCAAAATTTTAATTGCTAAAAATATCTGTACTGCATATTATAATGAACTCGCATCAGATCTATTCTTTGCTTATATGGTAGAGTGAATATGAATATTGCAAATTATTTTTTGAGATCATTTTATTAAGATTATAGTCTATCTAGCTCAACCATGATTTTAAAATGTTAAATTCCCATAAAACTTTTAATCTACCATTAACCAGATGCTTGATGTTTCTTTACTAACTTCAGGATGGTAGGCGAGTTCATGTGATAGAAAGGGATTTGTCAGAGCCTGATAGAATCGTTGGTGAACTGCTTCAACTAGGAGGATATCTTAAATTAATTGAATTAGGCCTTGAAGGTATCAACAAATTAAGAATCTATAAAGTGTGTAAATGACAAGATGATTGCAGAATTTTTTTTAGCAGCTCCTATACAGTTAAGAGGTATAAGTATTATGCTTTAGTTTAATAATGCAATATTTATGCACTTTTCAAAGCAGATTTGTTCTCAATTTTCATCCAGTGTGCAGCTAGAGCAAGGAACTGTGACATCCTTGCTTGAAGAAAATGAAACTGTTAAAGGAGTTCATTATAAGACTTAGAATGATCAAGAACTTGCAGCTTTTGCTCTTATTACAATTGTTTGTGATGGCTGCTTCTCAAACCTACATTGCTCTTTTTGCTATCCCAAGGTTAAGTGTCAAACTAATCACTTTTGGAACATAAACACAAAACTTGAATAAAAAATTTGCAGTTTAATTGCAAATCTCTGTATGTATTTAGTTTTGTAGCTGATAATATCCTAGTTAGACCACCTGTATTCACTTTTTTATTCTTTTTTTTTTGTGACAGGTAGTTATGCCCTCTTATTTTGTGGGTTTAGTCCTAGAGAATTGTCAGCTTCATTTTCTGTCAATATATTCTTGAATGAAAATGGTTCTTAATGGTAATTTCTGTCAAAATGTTATCTGCAGCGAAAGAACCAACGTGGCAGTGGGCTGCTTGGACACGTCAAGGGGAGGAAAGTTTCTTCACTGCATTACGTCAAGTTGGCAAGGTACATTGTTCCTATCAAAGTTTCTTCAGTGTAATTCTCTCTCTCTCTCTCTCTCTATATATATATATATATATATATATATATATATATGTATATGTATGCATGCATGTGTAATATGTGTTATGTATAAAGGTGAAATATGTTGCTCTTAAGAAAGTGAATTGTTTAGTGGCATCTAAATTTGGAGAACATGATTTCTTATTTATTGATTTTAGTTTATTGAGAGTTGCCTATTGCCAAGGGCAGGAAAACCAATTTAGTCTTCATTTCTTGCTATGTGAACATGTAGGATATTTGTTTTTGTTGTTATCTAATCATTTAAGCTGTGAACTGACCTTATCAATCTATAATAGTTATTTTGTCTGCAATAGTTTGAAATGCATATGATGCAGCTATTGGCGTTTGACTCTTATAGATGTCTCAATAAGTTTCGTATTTGTTTATGTTTAATTAAATTTGACACAGAAACATAAATTGACAATTACTCTTAAGATGAATTATTAATAATTTGTAGAACATTCTTCTTTATTGTATTTTTTGTTATTTATATTATTCTTCATATGTTATATTTTTGTTGTTAATTTTGTTTAACTACATTGGACACAGAACCATAAATTGACAATTACTCTTAAGATGAATTATTAATAATTTATAGAACATTCTTCTTTGTTGTATTTTTTTTTCATTTATATTATTCTTCATATGCTATATTTTTGTTATTAATTTTTTTATGTATTCTTATTTTTCTTTTTTTGTTGCTATTGTTAGGTTCTGCCTAGTGAATATCGGTTATTAGCTTTTGTTGCTAGTACTGAGATTTGTTATATACTGAGATTTGTTATACATTCTTTTGAAGATTGTAGGTGAATAGAAAATAGTATAGATAGGGGTTATTTTTCTAAATAAACTTTTATGTGACAAATAGAATGTTAAACAATTTCGAAATATCGATATATTTTGTAACTGATTTTGCAATTTATGAAAAGATTATTTATTATAATTTTGAATAAATGTGTGTGAATGTTATGTACAGTTAATATTTAAATAACATGTTTTATTTATCTTAAAAATTTATTATTAATGACCAAATTTCCTTTCAACGAAAGAAAATCCAGTCGCTAAAATGAATCTTTAACGACTAAAATTTCCTTTTGTTAAAATGAAATACATACAGTGAAGAGAAAATTCGGTCGCTAAAAGGTATTTTTAACAACCAGAAATCCTTTTGTTAATAGTGAATACAATTAGTGAAGGGAAAATTCAGTCGTTAAAAGGTATTTTTAACAACTGGAAATCCTTTTGATGAAAGTGAATATAATTAACGAAAGGAAAATCCGGTCATTAAAAATCAATATTCAATGACCGAAAAAGTTCCGGTCGTTAAAGAAATTAACGACCGAATTCAATATTCGGTCTTCTATACCTTTAACGAAGGGGCTTTTACCAACGGGATTTTCTGGTCGTTATAATTTGACTCTTAACGATCGAATTTCACTTCGTTCAAAGGCACCTTTCTTGTAGTTAGAGCCTAGTTCAGATTTTCATGCATTTTACGCGATGTACTTGTTTTAAAAATAGAACTAGAAAATAATGTAAATGGATAAATTAAGTTTTATTTCATTTTGCAAAATTATATACATTTCAGTATGATTTCAGTATGCATGATCATTATTTAACCCTAATTCAAAATGCAAAGCTACAATCATTCATGGAACAAATTTTGATAGCATCAAACTCTTGTTACCAATCAGCCCTCTCGAGTTTTCTTGATTGGACATTTTCTCTCAAGCCTCTAATTTTAGCCCAAGATGCCTTTTTTCGGTTTTAACCCTGACGAGGCGCCCAATTTTTGCAAGGCCGCCTTTTTTTGGTTTTTGACCTGCGTGGCTTTTGTTTTCTTCTTTTGATTTTTGGTCTTTAGCCATGGAACCTCTTGAATCTATCAATATTGATCGGCTCCTTGAACTCATTGCCATCGCTATTTGTTAGAATTACCGCCCCTTTTGACAACAGCTTTTTGAGGATGGAAGATCCTTCCCACATTGGTCTGAATTTTCTCCTTATGTCCGGCGCACCCAGTCTCATTTTTTTGAACACTAAATCCCCCTCCTTTAACTGGTGTTTCTTGAGTTTCTTCCCAAACAACCTACCAAGCCTCTTCTGATAAATTTGATTGTGATAGTAGACCCTTAACCTGCTCTCATCTAGCATGTTCAAATATTGCAATCGTTATTGTGCCCATTCATCCTTCGGAACTTGGGCCTCCATGACCACCCTCAATGATTTGAGTTCTATCTTAACCGCTAGTACCGCTTTTGTCCCATACACTAAAGAATATGGCATGGCCCATGTGGAAGTCTTGACGGGCATTCTATAACCCCAGAGTGCAAAAGGCAACTTTTCTGCCCAATCTTTATAGCTTTGAACCATTTTGGCCAGGATTCTCTTGACATTCTTGTTGGCAGCTTCTATTGCCCCATTGGCTTGAGGACGATATGGAGAAGACTTATGATGCTCGATGCCATATCTCTGAAGTAACTTCTTCATTTCAGCCATGAACTAGACCTGATTGTCAGATACAACATGATGTGGGAGACCATATCTGCATATCAGGTTATTTTCAATGAATTTGGCCATATCCCTAGCATATACTTTCTTGAAAGATTAAGCCTCTACTCATTTGGTAAAATAGTTGATGGAAACTATGATGAATCTATGTCCATTGGAGGCCGTAGGGCGTATTTCTCCAATAATGTCTATCCCCCAAGCTGCAAACGGCCAAGGTGACGTCAAACTGTGTAATTCTGAAACTGGAAAGTGCCTCAAATCCGCATACTGCTGACACAACTGACACTACTTTACATACTTCGAGCAGTCTATATCCATGGTGAGCCAGTAGAACCCTTATCTCATGATCTTCTAGGCCAGCATTAAACCATTCATGTGAGCCCCACAAACACCAGCATGGGTTTTCTCCATTACCTTTTCGGCCTCTTTCTCATCCAGGCAACTTAATTGGATACTGTCGACTTGCCGTTTATAGAATACCCCATCTATATAGACGAACTGAGTGGATAGCTTGCGGATCAACCTCTGGTCTTTTTCGGTGGCCTCTTCTAGTATCATTGTGTTCTCTAGATAGTTTTTGATATTGTGGTACCATGGATTTCGATCCACTACCTCCATTTCCATGACTGGCTTGGACCAAAAGCTAGGCCTC
This sequence comes from Excoecaria cochinchinensis, assembly GCA_947683425.1. Classification (NCBI taxonomy): domain Eukaryota; kingdom Viridiplantae; phylum Streptophyta; class Magnoliopsida; order Malpighiales; family Euphorbiaceae; genus Excoecaria; species Excoecaria cochinchinensis. The sequence continues at coordinate 3,693,727 of CANTUQ010000034.1, forward strand.
TCCGAACTAGAAATTAGTACAGGCTTTATAGCTACCCCTTCTGGGTTATCCCATATCGATACTAAATTCGCGAGTGCATCAGCCAACTGATTCTCGTCCCTTGGAAGGAAAAGGAATGTGCATTCTTCAAACCGATTACTCAAATCTTTTAGGTACTTCACATATGGCAACAGTTGCTCTTCCTTGACAGCCCATTCGCCCCGAATCTGGTTGATTACCAGTGACGAATCTCCAAATACCTCTATGTTTTTTGCCCCTAAGGCAATCAAGGCTTCTAATCCGAAAGTGCAGGCTTCGTACTCGGCCTCATTGTTGGTAGCTTTATATCTTAGTTTCTTAGCCAATAGGAGTTTTTCATCATCCGTGGTTGTTTGAATAATTCCTACTCCTACCCCCTTGCTATTTACAGCCCCGTCAAAGTGCAATTGCCAACCTCGTACCGCGATAGCTACCACATCCTCGTCTGGGAAGTTGAACTCATACGAATCTCCTTGGATTGGGTGTTCAGCTAGAAACTCCGCTACTGTGCCCCCCTTAATCGTTTTTCGGGTGATGTACTCGACATCGAATTCCTGTAATAGTAATAACCATCTCCCCATTTTCCCAAGCAAAGATGGGGCTTCCTGTAGGTATCTGAGAGGATTCTGTTTTGCTACTTCTTATACCTTGTAAGAATAGAAGTAGTGTCTCAGTTTCTTAGAGGCCTAGATTACTGCAAGGCAAATCTTCTCTACTTCTGCGTACTTAACTCATAAAAAAAGAACTTCTTACTAAGGTAATAAACTGCAAACTCCACTCCAAACTCATCTTCCTAAGCGATCATGGCGCCTACAGAACTATCCCCTATGGCCAAATATAGAATAAGCGGTTTGACTGCCTATGGTGGTCTCAGAATCGGTGGATTCAGCAAATATTTCCTGATAGTGCCAAAAGCTCTCTGACAGTCTTCAATCCATACTACAGATTGGTCTTTTTTGAGTAGCTTGCACATCGGCTCGTAAATTGAAGTAAGTTTGGCGATAAATCTGTTGACATACTGCAATTTACCCAAAAAGCTTCTGACATCCTTTTCCTTCTGAGGCACTGGCATCTCTTGCATGGCCTTGACCTTGTCCGAGTCGATCTCAATCCCCCTCTGACTGACCACATGTCCTAAAAGTTTCCCTGATGTCACACCCCACAAGTGGCCCAATCGGAAATTGGCAATTTTAAATGGATATTTAAGGATAATTGAGTAATTTATAAATGAAAGAGGATTTAATTGCAAGGAAATAAAGGATTTAAATAGCAGATTTTTATTAGTGAGTTAAAAGTAATTTGTGAGGACCTGTGAGAAGTTATGAGGAGCTGTTTGTAATTGGGTTTAGGTGGACTGTGCATGTGTGCCAAGTGGTTGAGGTGAGTGTGTGCACGTGGGTGAGGGAAAAGAGAAGTCTGTATGTTTTTAATTTCCTGGAAACTATAGACGTGAGTTTTTTTTCTTCTCTTTTGCTATCTCTCTCACGGTAGCCATTCTTTCCCCTCTCCATTTGCTGTTCCTTCCATTTGCATGTGTGTTCTACCTGTTGTGAAGCTTGAGTCTGGATGTGTTAGAAGTTTCAGAAGCCTCTGAGGATAAAAGAAAAGAAAAGGGAAAAGGCAAGGTTGTGGATTGACAAGCTGTGGGCGTTTTTGGGGGACTTCATTACAGGTTTGGGAGAGTCTGTCATTTTCTCGTTTTGGATCTTGATTGCCATTATTGTATGTCTATTATTTATGTGTAATTGGTTAGCAAAATGTATGAGAAATACGATGTGTATGTATGATTACAGTAGAAAAGAAATAACATGAACATGCAATGAGATGAATATGTACGAGTTTGAATAAGGATTCCCTGGAAAGTTAATGTTCTGACATTACTTCTGTGTTAGTTGTAAAAATGTGATACTGGTATTCTAATTACTGTAAATGTGCTCAGAAGACTTAAAGGTACGTATCTGCATAATTATTTCATGAAAAATGGTTTTAGACAAATGGGGTTTTGAATTTGGAGAGTGCTATGTTTTCTGGATTTTCTGGTTTTCAGGTTTTCTCTCTGGGAATTTTGGAAATCTGTTGGAGAAGAAGAAGAAGTGTGAGAAGGAGATCACGTGACGTGATGGAGCATCACGCCGTGACCCTCTTCCCTGAAGAAGGTCACGCGACGTGATGGGGCATCACGCCGTGATCCCCTTTTCTGGAATTTTGAGTTTTGAGAAGGAGAAGCAGGAGTGAGGGAAGAGGGTCACGAGACGTGATGCTGCATCACGCCGTGACCTACTTCTTCTCCCTGCGTGTCACGAGACAGGATTCCGTGACTTCTTCCCCTCTCCTCGCAGGCGTCACGGGACGTGACGAGTGGTCACGCCGTGCCTGCCTTGCCTTGCCTTGCCTTGCCTTGCCTTGCTTTGCCTGGCGCTCACGTGAAGCCTGCATCACGCGACGTGATGAATGGTCACGGCATGACCAGCCTTCCCTGCTGCCCTGTTTTATAAAAACTAAAGTTTTAACTACAGTTTTAAGGATTTTTGCACTACATGACAAATGTTTGGGTTTAAAATCTGAATTGTAATTAATAATTGCTTCATATTGAATTGTATACATGATTAATAATTAATGTACATGATTTACTAGTTTATATGTTACATGAACATAAATTGTCTTGAATGTGAATTATTTGTACTTTTGCCTCCAATAATTGATACTGTATGTATTTAAATATTTCTGAAGTTGATCTAGACACATGTACACGTGAAATATGTATTTGCATTTAGTTGTATTTAATATTTATAGTTACTTGTTTTAAATGTGAATAGTGTACTAGTATACATGAACTATAAAACAGTATTATCTTTTAATACTCATAGTGATATTGGTGCTTGGATTGTTGAGTTGAGTTTTAAGCCTGAATAGTCATAGTAGTGGATAAGTAAGCGCTTACTTAGGTCAGAGTGTGTGTGCAGCTGCTATATGATAAAATGATATATGCGGGTCCGTTTGGATCCTTGTTTTGACCATGTTTGGTCTATATGAAAATAAAGCGAGACTTCGGTCTCTATAAGGAAAATACATGTTTGAGACTCATGTCTCTATATGCTTGGGATATTGTGTTCAATCAGTATCTAAATGACCGTATCCACTTCTAGAGAGTATTTCAGACTAATCAGGCTACATGTTTATATGTGATATATATATGTTGAGATGTTTATTGACAACATTAAAGGTACATGTTGTATATGAAATATAGTATAACTTTGTGTTTATATACCTTGAGTATATATATATGTATTTGGAACAGTGAGAAATATGTAGATTATATATATTTTTTTTATAGTTAATTACTTGTAATATATGTTTATGGTTGGGATGAGATTGTAGTGTTGTTGTAAATATTGTATATGCATTATTTTAGGCTAGTCAGGCTATGAGTTTAATTGTGTTGCATAAGATGAGATGAATTGTTAACATGATTACAAGTATATAGTGCATATGAATTCTTACATAGCTTTAAATTGCATCTTGAATCTGTATACTTAGAATGATGAGAATTATGAATTGAATACTTGATTGCTGGTATTGTATATATATATTTATGCATGTCCAGTAAGGAATTTGGAGATATGTTTATAGGTGAATTGATGCCTTTGATTTTGAACCTTTGGATTATTGTATTGTTATATATACTCTATATACTCTTTGTTAGTTTGCTTTGTTCCTCCCCACTAAGCGTTATCGCTTAGCACGGGCTCTTTTCCCGTGCAGGTGGCGAGTCTGGATTTGGAGTCGGATATCTGCGGGTCGGCCACTAGGAGTCTTTTAAAATGAAGTTATTTGAAGTCTTCCGCTGTAATTTTTGTGTATATGGCTTGTGCATAGCAAAGTAATCTTTTGTAAAGGAACATATATTATTTTTGTATATGTATTCGATTACAAGCCTCATTTTGTAAAACAGTACGGATATATGTTATATGTAAAAAGGATTTACTATTACATGATTAAAAGTTTCTTTATTTTACATTTGGTTTTTGTTTATACATGGAATATGGATTTGTTATATGTGTTTGCCCGCGTGGCACTCCGGTATCCTTCCAACGGGGATGGCGGGGTGTTACAGCTTGGTATCAGAGCCCAGGTTTGGTGGTTCTGGGTTATGTTGTGATTGTTTTGGTGTGAGTCAAGTCTATACATGAGAGTCAGTTTTGTATAGTGGCCTAATGCAGATGTCGTTTGTCTAAAGTATAGATGGAGTCCGACTCGCGTGAGAGCATAGACGAGGTAGTGGCATATGTGAATTGATAAGAGTTCGAGGTGACACTCTGTATTCCTGTCAGCTATCTTCTTGAAATCGTGTGCACATAAGCATAGTGAAACATGGGGATGGGAAAAGTGCATTATAGTAGCTTACATTGCATTTTCGCATCATCTCGCATACATAAATCATTACATGACCATTTCATCCGCATCCCTCATTTGTATGTAAACAGCATCATTGTATGCACTTCACTGAGAGAAGCTGACAGGATATACATCGAGTACTTGATGATTAGAAGAGGTATACGGATTAGAGTGTAGTGTGTTAAGGAAAGTGTGAAGTGTACATGATTTGATAGTTGTATGGTATAAGTGATAATGATTCAGAGATTTGTTTAAAGATTTACCTACAAGTGATAAGCGAGGAAATTTCCAGGACGAAATTTTCTTAAGGAGGAGAGAGTTGTCACACCCCACAAGTGGCCCAATCGGAAATTGGCAATTTTAAATGGATATTTAAGGATAATTGAGTAATTTATAAATGAAAGAGGATTTAATTGCAAGGAAATAAAGGATTTAAATAGCAGATTTTTATTAGTGAGTTAAAAGTAATTTGTGAGGACCTGTGAGAAGTAATGAGGAGCTATTTGTAATTGGGTTTAGGTGGACTGTGCATGTGTGCCAAGTGGTTGAGGTGAGTGTGTGCACGTGGGTGAGGGAAAAGAGAAGTCTGTATGTTTTTAATTTCCTGGAAACTATAGACGTGAGTTTTTTTTCTTCTCTTTTGCTATCTCTCTCACGGTAGCCATTCTTTCCCCTCTCCATTTGCTGTTCCTTCCATTTGCATGTGTGTTCTACCTGTTGTGAAGCTTGAGTCTGGATGTGTTAGAAGTTTCAGAAGCCTCTGAGGATAAAAGAAAAGAAAAGGGAAAAGGCAAGGTTGTGGATTGACAAGCTGTGGGCATTTTTGGGGGACTTCATTTCAGGTTTGGGAGAGTCTGTCATTTTCTCGTTTTGGATCTTGATTGCCATTATTGTATGTCTATTATTTATGTGTAATTGGTTAGCAAAATGTATGAGAAATACGATGTGTATGTATGATTACAGTAGAAAAGAAATAACATGAACATGCAATGAGATGAATATGTACGAGTTTGAATAAGGATTCCCTGGAAAGTTAATGTTCTGACATTACTTCTGTGTTAGTTGTAAAAATGTGATACTGGTATTCTAATTGCTGTAAATGTGCTCAGAAGACTTAAAGGTACGTATCTGCATAATTATTTCATGAAAAATGTTTTTAGACAAATGGGGTTTTGAATTTGGAGAGTGCTCTGTTTTTTGGATTTTCTGGTTTTCACGTTTTCTCTCTGGGAATTTTGGAAATCTGTTGGAGAAGAAGAAGAAGTGTGAGAAGGAGATCACGTGACGTGATGGAGCATCACGCCGTGACCCTCTTCCCTGAAGAAGGTCACGCGACGTGATGGGGCATCACGCCGTGATCCCCTTTTCTGGAATTTTGAGTTTTGAGAAGGAGAAGCAGGAGTGAGGGAAGAGGGTCACGAGACGTGATGCTGCATCATGCCGTGACCTACTTCTTCTCCCTGCGTGTCACGAGACAGGATTCCGTGACTTCTTCCCCTCTCCTCGCAGGCGTCACGGGACGTGACGAGTGGTCACGCCGTGACTGCCTTGCCTTGCCTTGCCATGCCTTGCCTGGCGCTCGCGTGAAGCCTGCGTCACGCGATGTGATGAATGGTCACGGCGTGACCAGCCTTCCCTGCTGCCCTGTTTTATAAAAAATAAAGTTTTAACTACAGTTTTAAGGATTTTTGCACTACATGACAAATGTTTGGGTTTAAAATCTGAATTGTAATTAATAATTGCTTCATATTGAATTGTATACATGATTAATAATTAATGTACATGATTTACTAGTTTATATGTTACATGAACATAAATTGTCTTGAATGTGAATTATTTGTACTTTTGCCTCCAATAATTGATACTGTATGTATTTAAATATTTCTGAAGTTGATCTAGACACATGTACACGTGAAATATGTATTTGCATTTAGTTGTATTTAATATTTATAGTTACTTGTTTTAAATGTGAATAGTGTACTAGTATACATGAACTATAAAACAGTATTATCTTTTAATACTCATAGTGATATTGGTGCTTGGATTGTTGAGTTGAGTTTTAAGCCTGAATAGTCATAGTAGTGGATAAGTAAGCGCTTACTTAGGTCAGAGTGTGTGTGCAGCTGCTATATGATAAAATGATATATGCGGGTCCGTTTGGATCCTTGTTTTGACCATGTTTGGTCTATATGAAAATAAAGCGAGACTTCGGTCTCTATAAGGAAAATACATGTTTGAGACTCATGTCTCTATATGCTTGGGATATTGTGTTCAATCAGTATCTAAATGACCGTATCCACTTCTAGAGAGTATTTCAGACTAATCAGGCTACATGTTTATATGTGATATATATATGTTGAGATGTTTATTGACAAGATTAAAGGTACATGTTGTATATGAAATATAGTATAACTTTGTGTTTATATACCTTGAGTATATATATATGTATTTGGAACAGTGAGAAATATGTAGATTATATATATATTTTTTATAGTTAATTACTTGTAATATATGTTTATGGTTGGGATGAGATTGTAGTGTTGTTGTAAATATTGTATATGCATTATTTTAGGCTAGTCAGGCTATGAGTTTAATTGTGTTGCATAAGATGAGATGAATTGTTAACATGATTACAAGTATATAGTGCATATGAATTCTTACATAGCTTTAAATTGCATCTTGAATCTGTATACTTAGAATGATGAGAATTATGAATTGAATACTTGATTGCTGGTATTGTATATATATATTTATGCATGTCCAGTAAGGAATTTGGAGATATGTTTATAGGTGAATTGATGCCTTTGATTTTGAACCTTTGGATTATTGTATTGTTATATATACTGTATATACTCTTTGTTAGTTTGCTTTGTTCCTCCCCACTAAGCGTTATCGCTTAGCACGGGCTCTTTTCCCGTGCAGGTGGCGAGTCTGGATTTGGAGTCGGATATCTGCGGGTCGGCCACTAGGAGTCTTTTAAAATGAAGTTATTTGAAGTCTTCCGCTGTAATTTTTGTGTATATGGCTTGTGCATAGCAAAGTAATCTTTTGTAAAGGAACAGATATTATTTTTGTATATGTATTCGATTACAAGCCTCATTTTGTAAAACAGTACGGATATATGTTATATGTAAAAAGGATTTACTATTACATGATTAAAAGTTTCTTTATTTTACATTTGGTTTTTGTTTATACATGGAATATGGATTCGTTATATGTGTTTGCCCGCGTGGCACTCCGGTATCCTTCCAACGGGGATGGCGGGGTGTTACACCTGAGGTGACACCGAATATGCATTTTTTAGGGTTTAACCGCAGGTTGTACTTACCGATCCTCTGAAAGAACTTTTCTAGAGCCTCAAAGTGGCCTTCCCTGGTGGCTGACTTGATCATCATATCATCCACGTAAACTTCTACCTCCTTGTGGATCAAGTCATCTAGGATCCTCATTGCCATTCTCTGATAGGTTCCGCCTGTGTTCTTCAGACCGAATGGCATTACCCTGTAAGCAAACGTCCCCCACTCAGTAATGAAGGCTATTTTGATCTGATCGGCTATTTTGTTAAGGATCTGATTATAGCCTGCATAACCATCCATGAAGCTATACATCATGCAAGCAGCTGCACTGTCCACTAACATGTATATATGAGGCAATGGAAAGTCATCCTTTAGACAAGCCTTATTCAAATCCCGGTAGTCCACAAACACACGCACCCTGCCATTCTTCTTGGCTATCGGGACCACATTGGCAAACCAAGACGGGTATTTTATTTCAATTAAGAACTTGGCCTCAATCTGTTTTTGAATTTCTTCTTTCACCTTATCTGCCCATTTCGGCCTAAGCCTCCTAAGCTTCTGCTTGACAGGCTTATAGTCTGGGTATGTTGGAATGGCGTGCTCTGCGATTTCACGGTCTACTCCCGGCATATCTTCGTAGGTCCAGGCAAAGACTTTTTCATGTTTTCTTAAGATTCTCTCAATTTTTTCTTGCTCTTCAAGAGTTACGTTAGATGCTATCAAAATTTCTTTCGGGTTTTCTGAAGTTCCAAGATTAAATGGAGTCGCATCAGTTGAATCAATGTCAAATATGAATGAGTTATAATCATGATCATGCATATTGAAATCATCAGAAACGTCGCACAAGTAAGCAAAATTGTTCACTTTATTAATAGAATTGTAAACATCATCAACATTATTAAAAATTTTAGGAGTAAAAAGAAAATCTAAACTATTTTCTTCCTCTTCTTCCGTCGGTGCAGATGTTGCAGTTGACAGTTCTGAATTAAATTGGCACTATGGAGGCATTGTAGTGACCCCCTGTATGGCTTCACTCTGACCCTCTATGGCTTCGTCTACCTTCTTAACTTTCCCTTTTTGCCAGGCAGACACCAACCTCTCAATAATGACCTCTTTGGGTGCTTTGCGGTCCCAGACTGTCTCCTTGGTCATGATTTCCTCATCCCAAAAGTCCTCTGCTGGCTTGATCAATCCAATGTCCCAATTGAAGACATCATTTAAGACCTCAAATCCTGGCACAATCTTCCCATTGACTCGCTGAGGCTCTGCTTCCCCCGTGTAGGCACACACTAAAGTTATTGGTACAAAGTTTTCCCTGATATGGGGGATCTCATCCACTATCTTCTTACCCTTCTTCATAATGCCTTCATACCCAAGACCTCTCCTATCCTTCTGGCCTCTGGTAGCAATGGCTGTTGGTGACCCCTACGAACTATTGCCTAGACCCGCACCAGGGAGGAATGATATTCTCTTCATCATATATAGCACATGAGGGCTTCCTTCTATATGTTCCTCTTCGTCTATCATAGCAACATAAAACCCACTGAAAGGCTATCTCGCAATTTCAAATATTGAGACCTGATTCTCCCTTGCGGCCCTTATAGTCATGACTTGACCCTCATGAGGAATGTTAACCATTTGGTGCAGAGTGGAGGGCATCCCTCCCAGCTTACGAAACCAAGGCCTTCCTAAGAGGGCTGAGAAGTTGGCATGAATAGGTAAAACCACAAATTCTAATTCAGTTTCCACTAGCCCCATCTTTACTACCGTCTTGAATGTCCCAGATGCCTGCCTCCACGAGTTATCATAGGCCATGATCGTTAGATCAGACTTAACCAGCATATCCTCAGTCACCCCAAAAGCTGCCATCGCCACTAGGGTGCATACATTAATTGATGAACCATCATCCACCATGACACACGCCGTATGCTTCTAATTAACCTGAGCCTATATGTACAAGGGACGATTATGATTGCGGCCTTCTGCCGGCAAGTCAGCACTTGTAAATACAACATTTTCCCCGGCTCCCCCTTTTACTGCATCTAGCAACTCTATAGGCGAGATGGTTGTGGCCACCATAGTCTCACATATAGCCTCCACTAACTTCTACCTGTGAGATGGAGACTGCCTCAATAGATACCATATAAAAATTTGAACCGACGTCTTTTTCAGCTGCGTCATTATCGGATCGTCTTTCGGCTCTTTTTCTTTTTATCCTATCTTAGGATCTTGTGGCCTATCAGCTTCCCTTCCACTCTAGGTCACTGCTCTAACCTTCTTCTTTTCATTCTTCTCTTCTTCCTCCTCCGAACCCCATGGGTCGGGAAACGCTTCAACTTTAGAGTAATCATTTTCATCTCCACTTTCATCAGTGGACCAGCAATCGATCACTGCCACGGGAAGCCCTTCTTCACTTACCTCTTGGAGGCACATGATAGTAGTGTTGGCATCTATGTCGTACAAATCTCTCAATACAAACCATTCGGCCGAACTGCACCCGATTATAAACACAGGCTGGGGCACAATATTATACCCGGACTTCTTCTGATTCCCTCTTTTCTCGAGACCTGTGATCTACTTGGAATCAATCAGATCCTGAATTGCATACCTTAGCACTTTACACTTATTAGTTATGTGCCCTGTATGCTGATGATATGCACAGTATTCATTATCCTTGTGCCCTGGAAAACCCTGAGTCCTAGCTAGTTGGGGTGGTAAAGGCTGCAGTTTCCCTTCCTTCATCAGCCTTTTGAGCACCCATGAGAGAGACCTCCCTAAATTGGAAAAATGCATCGGAGCAGTGTTTGTAATGGCCTGAAATTGACCCTAGTAGTATTGAGTGTGATTATAGTAATTAAATAAGTGTAAACTTTGGGTTTATAGCATTGGACTTGATTGAAATATAAAACTAGGGACACAATTGAAAAGAAATAAAACATTGAAGTGGCTGAAGTGTAAAATACGAGATTAGTGATAAGTGGAGATTGAATTAGTGTAATGGTGATTAGCTGAACTAAGAGTTAAGTGAAGTTGAGTGGACTCCAAATGTGAGTGTCTTGGCCGGCCACCTAGCATCAGAGGATTGAGAAGTGGACACCTCTTGCATGCATGCAAGCATGAGCTGGTAAAGTGGGTAAGAATCTGTCATTTGCTCCCAAAGATTGGCCTCTTTCTATTCTGTTTTCCTCTCACGTTGCTCATCAAACCTTCAGTCATTTGCTCTCTTTCCATTTACCTTTAACCTACCATGGAGACCAAAGGGTAGATAGTGATAGTTAGAAGATTGTGTATAACTATCTAGAAAGGTATGTTGGAGTTGAGTTCATCTGCTTCATCTCCTTCAAATTCTGATTTTGAAGGTTAAAATATGGGTATAGCCTCATGAATCTGTATGTGTTATATGTGCATGTGAGTTGAAGGGCCAAGTAGAGCTGGAAAGGGAAAAGAGAAAGTGATATAGAAGAGTAAAGGAAGGAGTGCTCCAAGAGGTTTGGGATAGAAATGTGTGTTATGTGTTAATATTGCTCAAGTGTATGTGATGGCTGTTTAGCTTAAATGTGTTATTGATATTGAATATGTGATTTCTGGAATTGAGCATGATTATGAACTTTGATGGAAGTGTATTTGAATGTGTATTGATATGAGATGAGTAATGAACCATGGAATTAGCACAATATGTGAATCAGCTCTAACTATTGATTGTGTTCATCTGTCTTTGAAGCATATATTGACCCCCGTGATTTGTTTATTGTGTAAGTTGGGTTTTACAACTCCAAAATGGGTGACACTAATTGGATTAGAACCATAAGAGCCGTGGATTTAAACTTCCTAGAAATATCTCCGTTGATTTGAGGACTCTAAGGTCTTCAAAATTGACCATAACCGTAAATGAAATTCTATAGGAGGGCTTCTGGAACCAGTTGTGTTACTTTGGCCATAACTCCTTTATTGTAAATCCAATTGACCTGAAAATTGTTCCATTTGAAAGGCAAGACATAGATGAAGAACTGTTAAGAAGAGACCTTTGCCTAAAATTGAGTGTAAGACATCCGTTTGGGCTGTACAAAATTGTGGTGTGAAGTAGTCCAGAAATTTAGCTTCTGTTTTGCTTATTTTGGTATGCCACGATCACAATCAAATTCATTACCACCATGACATATGTGTATAGAAGGCAGAATGCCTATTTATGGACCTCACGCTCATAATAAAGTCATTAACACCGTGACCCCTTCCTGTTATGTCTATTTAGGGTGTTTTTCTTCCCGAAATGCACCCGAACTTCACTACGAGTTCCCATAGCTTGTCCAATCCTTGTTTATCATTATAAAATGAGTATCTTAAGCATGATGATCTATGCATGCTAATGTATATAAATATGTATGAGCCTTAAGTGTTCTAAGGGTGATGAATTAAGCATGTGAATGGGTATAAATAAGGATGGTAAACCATGGATGCGAATATGATAAATGAAGTATATAAGCATATAATTGAGATGATTATGCGAATATGTTACCATGTGAATTAGAGATGCATGATAGACTAACTAAGCTTGAATGCATCATCATGCGAACATATGACTATGCGAATTAGAGATGCATGATAGCCTAACTAAGCTTGAATGCATCATCATGAGAACATATGACTATGCGAATTAGAGATGCATGATTAGCCTAACTAAGCTTGATTGCATCATAAAACAAAATAATTACATATGCGATAAATAACTTATGTGCTTGGATTTTAGCATGAGAATGAGGATTATCATGAAAATGAACCATGTCATGCGAATGAATTCTATTACGCGAATAATTAAAAAATGTGAATGAATAGTGATATGGATATGTATGTGTAGTGAATAAACAAATGAACCTATAAGCCTGTAGTCGAGTCGTGGATAAATAAGCATGCTTATGAAGGGCTAGTGATTTGCGGCTGCTAGTGTGACACCGACGGGTATCTAGTGATTGATACCGATGGGTATTGAGTGATATAGTGTTTGAGACTTCTGTCTCTAGTGATATAATGTTTGAGACCTCGGTCTCTAGTGTTTATTGAATAGTGTACCCGTATCCATCTCTAAGACTATACAGGCTATTAATGAATGATAAAGATATTGTATGTGTTCGTGATAAATATGTATTGGTATTATTGTTCTTAACAATAGTGTGATATTTACACCATGTTATCGAATTAGTGTTAGTGCAGTGAGCCTACAATTGGCTTAGCGTAGTGACTAATGAGCAGTGTACAAGATTATTGCTTGATAGTGACTTATTGTTCTTCATTGACATAGTGAAGTGAATATTGATCTTGATAAGTGAATAGTGAATTAAAGCATGTAATGGATGCATTTAAATGATTGATATTGTTAATATGTTGACTATGATTGTGTTATATATAGTACCGATAGTGTATACAATGATAGTGCAATGTTTATACCATGCTAGTGAAATTAGTGTATTGATATTGATGCCTTTATCGGCCTAGTGAAGTGATCATTGAGCATGACATTGAATAAGGATTCAGAGTGTGTTAAAGGTACCACAAGAGTTATTGTATATTGGCATGCTAATGTAATATTGAAATAGCGATTATAAATGAGTTGCCTTGAGTGCTATGCACGCTCTTATTTGTAGTGCCTTGTGAATAGTATAACGAATATTGTATGATGTTATATTTAATATGAACTATGGAATATTGGCATGCTAGTGTAATATTGATCTAGTGGGTGTACATGATATGCCATATGTGTTAAGCATGCTCTCTATTGTGTAGTGCTTTGTGATTATTGTGCTAGTGCTTGTTTGTACATCCCCACTAAGCATTATAGCTTAGCACGGGTGCTTGTCTCCCGTGTAGGTCTGTAGCATGGAGATCATGTTTGGAGGCATATCTGCAGGCCACTATAAGAGCTGGGAGTTGTCAGTAGGTTATGGTATTATAATGATGATATCTTATCGTAATTTCTGTTTTGTATAAGTAAAGCATGTATAGTTGTGTCCATTTAATTCTGTATTGTAATATGTGATTTGTAACCTAAACAGTAACCAATAGTGAACAAGTGCTAGTGTATGGAATAGTGATAATGTAGTGATAGTGAATAGAGATAATTATCGGTCATGAGGACAATTATATCCATTAAAGGATAATGAGTTGATTAATGTAGTTAATTGAATTTAACTATAGCATGCTTAGTGTTGTGTAGCGCTCCCTTGTCCTGCCAGGGTGCATTGGGGCATTACAAGTTGTGGTATCAGAGCATAGGTTTAGGCGATTCTGGACTACAAAAGTTAGAGTGAATAGAATTGCTTAGAGTTTGTTTAGAGTGTGGCCCTAATGCAGATGTTGTTTAGAGTGATTGATATGTGTGATTGAATTAATGTTTTTGCATAATGTTTTGTATGGTTAAAGTTATCGTATGTGTTAGGAAGAATTTCGAGGACGAAATTCCTTAAGTGGGGGAGAGTTTTAATGGCCCGAAATTGATCCTAGTAGTATTGAGTGTGATTATAGTAATTAAATGAGTGTAAACTTTGGGTTTACAGCATTGGACTTTATTGAAATATAAAACTAGTGACCCAATTGAAAAGAAATAAAACATTGCAGTGGCTGAAGTGTAAATTACAAGATTAGTGATAAGTGGAGATTGAATTAGTGTAATAGTGATTAGCTGAACTTAACTAAGAGTTAAGTGAAGTTGAGTGGACTCCAAATGTGAGTGTCTTGGCCGGCCACCTAGCATGAGAGGATTAAGAAGTGGACACCTCATGCATGCATGCAAGCATGAGATGGTAAAGTGGGTAAGAATCTGTCATTTGCTCCCCAAGATTGGCCTCTTTCTATTCTGTTTTCCTCTAACGTTGCTCTTCAAACTTTCAGTCATTTGCTCTCTTTCCATTTACCTTTAACCTACCATGGAGACCAAAGGGTAGATAGTGATAGTTAGAAGATTGTGTATAATTATCTAGAAAGGTATGTTGGAGTTGAGTTCATCTTCTTCATCTCCTTCAAATTCTGATTTTGATGGTTAAAATATGGGTATAGCCTCACGAATCTGTATGTGTTATATGTGCATGTGAGTTGAAGGGCAAAGTAGAGCTGGAAAGGGAAAAGAGAAAGTGATATAGAAGAGTAAAGGAAGGAGTGCTCCAAGAGGTTTGGGATATAAATGTGTGTTATGTGTTAATTTTGCTCAAGTGTATGTGATGGCTGTTTAGCTTAAATGTGTTATTGATATTGAATATGTGATTTCTGGAATTGAGCATGATTATGAACTTTGATGGAAGTGTATTTGAATGTGTATTGATATGAGATGAGTAATGAACCATGGAATTAAAACAATATGTGAATCAGCTCTAACTATTGATTGTGTTAATCTGTCTTTGAAGCCTATATTGACCCCCATGAATTATTTATTGTGTAAATTGAGTTTTACAACTCCAAAATGGGTGTCACTAATTGGATTAGAACCATAAGAGCCGTGGCTTTAAATGTCCTAGAAATATCTCTGTTGATTTGAGGAATCTAAGGTCTTCCAAATTGACCATAACTGTAAATGAAGTTTTATAGGAGGGCATCTGGAACCAGTTGTGTTCCTTTGGCCATAACTCCTTTATTCTAAATCCAATTGACCTGAAAATTTTCCCATTAGAAGGATAAGACAAAGATGAAGAAATGTTAAGAAGAGACCTTTGTCTAAACTTAAGTGTAAGACATCCGTTTGGGCTGTACAAAATTGTGGTGTGAAGCAGTCCTGAAGTTTAGCTTCTGTTTTGCTTATTTTGGTATGTCACGGTCACAATCAAATTCATTGCCACCGTGACATATGTGTATAGAAGGCAGAATGCCTATTTATGGACCTCACGGTCATAAAAAAGTCATTACCACCATGACCCCTCCCTTTTATGTCTATTTAGGGTGCTTTTCTTCCCGAAATGCACTCGAACCTCACTACGAGTTCCCATAGCTTGTCCAATCCATGTTTGTCATTATAAAATGAGTATCTTAAGCATGATGATCTATGCATGCTAATTTATATAAATATGTATGAGCTTTAAGTGTTCTAAGGGTGATGAATTAAGCATGTGAATGGGTATAAATAAGGATGGTAAACCATGGATGCGAATATGATAAATGAAGTATATAAGCATATAATTGAGATGATTATGCGAATATGTTACCATGTGAATTAGAGATGCATGATAGCCTAACTAAGCTTGAGTGCATCATCATGCGAACATATGACTATGCGAATTAGAGATGCATGATAGCCTAACTAAGCTTGAATGCATCATCATGCGAGCATATGACTATGCGAATTAGAGATACATGATTAGCCTAACTATGCTTGATTGCATCATAAAGCGAAATAATTACATATGCGATAAATAACTTATGTGCTTGGATTTTAGCATGAGAATGAGCATTATCATGAAAATGAACCATGTCATGCGAAAGAATTCTGTTACGCGAATAATTAAAAAATGTGAATGAATAGTGATGTGGATATGTATGTGTAGTGATTAAACAAATGAACCTATAAGCCTTTACTCGAGTCGTGGATAAATAAGAATGCTTATGAAGGGCTAGTGATTTGCGGCTGCTAGTGTGACACCGACGGGTATCTAGTGATTGATACCGACGGGTATCCAGTGATATAGTGTTTGAGACTTCTGTCTCTAGTGATATAATGTTTGAGACCTCTGTCTCTAGTGTTTATTAAATAGTGTACCCATATCCATCTCTAAGACTATACAATCTATTAATGAATGACAAAGATATTGTATGTGTTCGTGATAAATATGTATTGGTATTATTGTTCTTAATAATAGTCTGATATTTACACCATGCTATCGAATTAGTGTTAGTGCAGTGTGCCTACAATTGGCTTAGTGTAGTGACTAATGAGCAGTGTACAAGATTATTGCTTGATAGTGACTTATTGTTCTTCATTGACATAGTGAAGTGAATATTGATCTTGATAAGTGAATAGTGAATTAAAGCATGTAATGGATGCATTTAAATGATTGATATTGTTAATATGTTGACTATGATTGTGTTATATATAGTACTGATAGTGTATACAATGATAGTGCAATGCTTATACCATGCTAGTGAAATTAGTGGATTGATATTGATGCCTTTATCGGCCTAGTGAAGTGATCATTGAGCATGACATTGGATAATGATTCAGAGTGTGTTAAAGGTACCACAAGAGTTATTGTATATTGGCATGCTAATGTAATATTGCAATAGTGATTATAAATGAGTTGCCTTGAGTGCTAAACACGCTCTTATTTGTAGTGCCTTGTGAATAGTGTAACAAATATTGTATGATGTTATATTTAATATGAACTATGGAATATTGGCATGCTAGTGTAATATTGATCTAGTGGGTGTACATGATATGCCATATGTGTTAAGCATGCTCTCTATTGTGTAGTGCTTTGTGATTATTGTGTTAGTGTTTGTTTGTACATCCCCACTAAGCGTTATCGCTTATCACGGGTGCTTGTCTCCCGTGTAGGTCTATAGCGTGGAGATCATGTTTGGAGGCATATCTACATGCCACTATAAGAGCTGGGAGTTGTCAGTAGGTTATGGTATTGTAATGATGATATCTTATTATAATTTCTGTTTTGTATATGTATAGTTATGTCCATTTAATTCTGTATTGTAATATGTGATTTGTAACCTAAACAGTAACCAATAATGAACAAGTGCTAGTGTATGGAATAGTGATAATATAGTGATAGTGAATAGAGATAATTATCGGTCATAAGGACAATTAGATCGATTAAAGGATAATGAGTAGATTAATGTAGTTAATTGAATTTAACTATAGCGTGCTTAATGTTGTGTGGCGCTCCCTTGTCCTTCTAGGGGGCATTGGGGCATTACAGTGTTAGTAACTGAAACCTCAACTGTCATTCTCATGCCACTATTGGAGCATGTTGATCTACTTGCCCCCTGGCTAGCACTGCCTTTCTTGGCATAACTCTCATTATTTGTTCTTTTCGAGATGTACTCTCCCTCCGCCTAAGTAGCAATATCCTTCAAAGATTCCTAGTCTCTCAAACCCTTACTTTTCAGTCCATCCCTCAGATATGGGCTAGAATTTTTGATGAACAGTCGGATCTGATCTTGAGTATCTTGCTTCCTTTTCATTTCCATCACTCGGTTTCTCTATCGGGTCAGATACTAGTGGAAAGACTTTCCTGACTTCTACTACAGCAACTCCAAGTCTTTCAAGGTCACCTCCATTACTGTGCTACAATCATATTGTCTGAGAAACTCCTCCATCAACAAGTCAAATCCTCCTTGGTCCTCCGGTCTAGACCATGATACTAATCTACTATCAGGCCGGTTAAGCTCGGATAGAAGTATTCGATTTTCTGCATGTTCATTAAAGTAGTACCCTTCATTACTAGCGAGTACTACTTTACATGGGCGGTAGGATTAGAAGTGCCATCAAATTTTGGGACATCCGGCATTTTAAAGTTTATGGGGATCAAATCTTCTCCATGTAGCTCCTTATCTTCGGGGTTCATCCCTTGCCCCCTTGCCAGCATCCTTGTCAACACCTCAAATTTTTCTTCTATCTTCTTCCAGATGGCTTCCTCTGTCTGGGGTGCCTTCCCTCTCAGTGACATGCGCTCTTCCTAATCATCCTCATCCTCTAACTCCTCCATCCTACGAGCAGGCCCCCTTCTCTATCCTGCCAATAAATTGGCCCATAGGTCTACTGGTGGTGGGTGAACCTCTTCTTGCGGGTCTTCTCTGACTTTTTCCTGTTCATTTTATCTCATAGGAGGAGGAACTGGGTTCTGTGGTGCAGCAGGCTGGGCCATATTTGCCATCATGGCCATGGTGGCATCTTTCCCTCTTGGTGAATTATCCATCTCATTGTGTAGGGAGAACTGGGATGATGTAGCGTGACAGGTTTCAAAAATTTTGTCCGAGTACTCTATCCTTTCCGGTAGTTCAAAGAATGGGTTGCTGGCCAAGCGCCTTAGAGGACCTCTTGACCACCCGGGTAGATCTATGATGGCTGCAAAACACATCTCGTTAGGATAATGCATGAATGCCATAAGATGCATGGTCATGCTATGCAGCATCCATAATTCACATGCAAGCACATAGGTCCTTCCAACCTTGTCACTCCCGCACACGAGGTCATATAGTCTCTGTCCTAGGTGGGATTGGCCCATGGGTTAACAGGGAACCCGTTGAACGCGCTTGGTGCACGGTGGAAAATCAGCAGCATAACCTCTCCTAACTAGTTTACAAACGCATGGTGTGACGCACGCCGAACCCCGTGGCCTCTCGAGGGCCCGCTTTAGGGCGATCAGGATGGGATTCATTAAAGCTTGTAAGGTATTTACAAGTGCGTCTATTTTGGGCAACAATGAGGTTGCTTGGAGTCGCCACCCAATAGAACATTGGGGAAGGTCGTCTAGCCTCAGCGAGCCTAAGACGGCGCATACATATCCATCTTGGGCTAGCCAGAGAGATCTTGGAGGCCTCTGCCTCTACCTCCTGGAGCCTAGGATTGTAAGTTTTAGTCTTTTGGTGAGACTGAAGAGGTGTCTTGGAAGTCCTAGACCTCTCGCCACATTGAGCCCCAAAGACCAGAGTGAGTTCGGGACTTCTCATTTATTTGTACCTTGATCAATATTATGATTAAGTTTTGAATTCATTATTTCACCAACTTTCCACACGATGCATTTAATTAAGGCGCAATCATTCACGTCAAAAGCAATAAGTAAAGCATTATTAAAATAAACATTCTCAAAATAAATTACAATAAAACTAGGGGCGGAATACAACCCCCATTGTAAATAAAATACAAATCATGCGTAAATCGGGGTATTCATTAATGATGAGGACATTGGTCCTCGCATGCATATTTATTATAAAACACTTTTGATGTGATGATTTTATTTTGGATAGAGAAAATTGAGACATTGGTCCCATTTTTATTTGGGAAAAATTCCAAACTAATTAATAAAAATGCTTTGTGATTTTTCCTCTAGCGCCTAAAATAAACAAATTTATAGGAAAATTACATAGCAAAATAAATGGAAAAGTAAAATGAATAAAATATCACAAATAAAGCAAATAAATACTTGATCCCAAACGAGCCTTTTGAATCTTCCCGTGTGCTTGCAAAAATGCTCAAGAAGAAAAATGAGATGTGAAATAAAAATAAAACACAAATAGAATAATGTTTGTAATTGAATCATTAAAATCAATTAAATATAAAATAAATGATAAAATAAAATAAAATGAGATAAAACGAAATGATATCAAAATAACAAATGAATTAACATGTTCACAATTTAAAATAAATGAGAAAAATGTGTTATGAACAACAAATTGATTAAAAGATGTAATTGGAATAAAATACAACATGTTAATTAAGGTGTAAAAATATGAACATGATAATAGTGAAAATGAATAAGTGAACAAAATATTAAATATATGATAATGACAATGGAAAAGAAGAAAAAAATGATTAAATAAATGACATGATTAATTAAATATGTTCACAAATGATATAAACCATTTACATGGCAAAAAGATCAATCAAAATGAATTAATTTAATTACATGTTAAAAATAATGATGAATTAAAGTGAAATAAATTAATTACATGTTAGGAATTAAAAGAAATCAATATTCACATGAATAAAATAAATGAATGAGAATAACAATAAAAATATACATGTTAATAAATTAAATATAAACAAAATAAATAAATAAATAACTGAACATAATAAAAATGAACATGAATAAATTAAATATTAACAAAAAGAATAAGAAGAACAAGCCCAGAATGTTTACCCTCAGAGTTTCGGATTCGATGAAGGAAAAAAGATGATTGATTTCCTTATTCTTCATTTGCAAGATTAGAATTGAATAATAAAAATGTTGGAATTTTATTCCAAGAAAAAAATAGGCAAGAAAAAAATAGGCTTAAAAAAAACTAATAAAAAAAAACTCTTTGAAAATAATGAATTAATTTCCTTGCTCAAAGGAATTCTTTTTATTGATTACACAAAAAAACCTTGAAAAAGTTAAATGGAAAACAAATGAAAAGACAAAAAAACTGAATTTTGAGAACAAATCATCAATTTATTTGTCTCCAAATTAAATCCATCAACAAAATTCCATCCAAAAATATATTTAGAAGAAATTGTGTTGGAATTGATCTTTCTTTTTGATTTTGGTTGGGAAAAAAATTTGGAATTTTTTAGAGTTTGAGAGGAAGAAGAAGAGAAAAAGATGAAGAGAAAAAACCCTAAAAAAATCCCCAAAAGAATTCCCCCCTTTAGGTTTTCATCTTATTCTTTTTATATGGATAAAATAGGAAAAAAAGTTAATTAAAGGGATAAAATCAGATATTAACAATTTTAAATTTTTAAATTTGAAAAAAACCTGAAAATCCCTTAAAAAAAATCATAAAAAATAGAATTTTGTGGAAAAAAATCGAAAAAAATCAATATTGGGGCAAAATTGCACATTTGCGGAACAGGGCCTATGGACGGCCGTCGGAGCGTCCGACGGGCGTCTGTAGCACGCCAGGCGCGCACTTGGCGAGAGCGCTCGCCCAGCGTGCACACGACGCTGCGCGGAGCGCCGCGCAACGGCGCTCCGTGCGCGCCGCAGCGCCGCCGCGGAAGACACTCGATTTTTTTTTTTCTAATTTAACTAAAAATATTGTAATTTCAAGCCCCCAATTTTCAAAAATAATTTTTAAAATAATTTTTATTATTTTTTATCTTTTCACTCTAAAATGCAAATTTTACAAGGAAATCACCACTTTCAACCTTTTTGCCTGTGGAAAGGCGTTTTATCATCATTGGGTAACTCTGATATGGGCTGTCTTAGGAGCTGGTGTCTACAGTTGCCCCCAATTTTGGGGAAACTAGTGCACTAGTGTCTAGATGAGCCAAAATTCAGAGAAGAAGGAAAGAGATGCGTACCTGAGGCAGCCCTTACCTTTTTGCTGGTGGGGTAGCGATGCGTCGAGTCTGCTCCAGACTTACAAAACGTGAGGGTTGCTCTCCTGAGCTGCACCGAGTCCGCTCCAGAATTACAAAGTGCGGATGGTGATGCGCCGAGTCTGCTCCAGACTGACAAAACGCGAGGATTGCTCTCCTGAACTGCACCGAGTCTACTCCAGACTTACAAAGTGCGAATGGTAATGCGCCGAGTCTACTCCGAACTTACAAAACTCGAGGATATCTCTCCTGAACTGCACCGAGTTTGCTCCAAACTTACAAAGTGCGGATTGCTCTCTTGAGCTGCACCGAGTTTGCTCCAACTTACAAAGTGCGGATTGCTCTCTTGAGCTGCACCGAGTCTGCTCCAGACTTACAAAGTGCGAATCAATCTATCGCGTGTACCCCGCTGTCCTCGTCTCGGCATGCAAGGTGTCTGATTTATCCCGCTGACCTCATCTCAGCCTGCACGGTGTCTGTGAGATGCAGTATTCTCTAACCACTTCCCGTTGCGATCTATTCTATTGCTTGTGATCTGTTAGCCTTGTCCCGGCCCGATTGCCCCCGGCATAATGTGAATGAAGAGGTTTGCTTTTCTGGGCAGTTTCTGATAAGGTTAAGTTGAACCCACCTCTCAGATCATCTCAGGATTGAAGGGATTTGGAATACTTTTGAAAATAACTTGATGTTCTGAAGAGACTAAGTAAGCCTTAAGAAAAGGTCTCAAATATAATGCTCCAAAGAGACCGAGAATGCCTTAAAAAGGTCTTAAAGATAATGGTTCAAAGAGACTGAGAATGCCTTAAAAAAAGGTCTTAAAGATAATGCTCCAAAGAGACTGAGAATGCCTTAAAAAAAAAGGTCTTAAAGATAATGCTCCAAAGAGACTGAGAATGTCTTAAAAAGGTCTTAAATATAATGCTCCAAAGAGACTGAGAATGCCTTAAAAAAAGGTCTTAAAGATAATGCTCCAAAGAGACTGAGAATGCCTTAAAAAGGTCTTAAAGATAATGCTCTAACGAGACTTTGATGCTCATTGGGAGACTTTAATGTCGAGCCTCCAGAGAGAAAATTATTATTTGAGGTTTTGGTTGCATGCCCTCAGGCGGATAGGTTTCCATGTCTTTGGTGATTCTTCTATTTTTGTTTTCATTTTGGGATTTTCTTTCCTGGAATTTTTGCACTTTGGATGCATTCAAATTTTTACAGTATGTTGGATTTTCAAGGCCTTGAAAATATCTTTTTCTTTTTGTTTTGCTATATTGCTTTGAGAATTTGTACATTTGAATTTGGATTTTGTACACTTATTGTGTGATGTGGGTGAACATGCCTCTTAGGACAGAAAAAAAACCTTACCTGTTCGCTCCTGGCATGGTGTGCATGGAAATGCTTATTCTTTTCCCTCTTGGAAGCAGGTCCTTGAGATTCTTCTCTTGTGCGGACTTCATCTTGATCTGATTGTTTGGCATGGATGAGCGCCGATGCAGAGCTAAAACTGTACCTTGGCTCACTTTCGCATCTGATTTCCTTTAGCATGGTGTGCTCGGATAGGCTTGTTCTCTTGGGCATTTCACCTCTGTACATATTTACTTGATTTTAGGCCGAATACAGTGGCCGATCATGTCGAGCTGAATCCGTCCTTTGGATCATCCTTGCTCATGAGGTCTATTCAATCCCTTCCCTCTAAGTTATGTACACAACAACATATACAAAAGATTGTGTGTGCGTATGGAATCACGGGTATGAAATATACACATAAAGTTATATACACGAGACATAAGCAAAAGATTAGTGTGTACAACCATAAGTGTAGTGGACTAAATGCACGTGATATGCAGGGCAATATGCAAGAGATTTATGCATGTGAGATGCAAAAATGGATAGACCACATCCCAGGTGGCTAAGGGATTCGTTGAGGGTACTGCTCAGCTGCTCACATTGTCTGATGCCCCCAAGGATCTAGAAAAACGTTGTCTTGGCTTTATGGTCTCTGACCCCTAATCTTTTCAAAGAGAACTGCCTCGTGCGCATTTTTGCCCCCCGATCAATGAGCATCTTGCCCCCGAGACTCTCAATCAAGTTCTACATTATACGGCACCTGTCTGAAGGGAAGTCATTTCGAGTAATGCTGACTTATTGCTCCAGGTATCAAAAGTCATCGTTTTAAAGCTAGTGCGTCCCTTGTGGATTTTTACAATAGCTTTTCTTAGCGAGAAAAGTGTCCCTTTAGGGATTTTCACATAACCCTGTGCCTAACTTTTGCCTGGAATGGAACCAACCCACTTCAGCAGCTTTTTCTTCATTTTTTTTGAAGGACAGACTGCCTGTTCCCATGTTTTCACCCTGCCCTTTGGCCTAAATTTTGCTTACAGAGCTAGTCACGGTTTTCATCTCTAACGGCCTTCTTCTTTCTTTTTTTTTTCTTTTTTTTTGTCATTTAAAGAATAGGAGGAGGATTTGTCACATGAAAAATCATTATAGTTGCTTTGATAATTGCTCCAGCGTAAGTCCTTATGCCTGCAGCAGGTTTCTCTTAACCGTCTAATTGCATGTTTATGCCTAGCTTATGCATGCATTTCTATCTATAGGCACCATATAGCAATAAGAATGACCATGACTAGACATGTGATACAAAAGCACTAGTTTTACTTAGTTTCAATGAGTAACAACTTAGGTGCACCCGATCTCCTGTTATCAATCAGCCCTCTCGGGTTTTCTTGATTGAATATTTTCTCTCAAGCCTCTAATTTTTGCCCAGGATGCCTTTTTTCGGTTTTCACCCCTGACGAGGCACCCAATTTTAGCAAGGCCATCTTTTTTCGGTTTTCGACCCGCGGGGCTTTTATTCTCTTCTTTTGATTTTTAGCCCTTAACCCTGGACCCTCTTCAGTCTGTCAACATTGATCAGTTATGTCCGTTACTGCTCTCTTGGATAACAATCTCTGAAAGACAAAGGGACCTTCTCACGCTGGCCAAAATTTACCTCGTATGTCTGGAACACCTGGTCTCATTTTTTTTACAATTGAATCTCCCTCTCTCATCTGATGCTTTCTGGCCGTCTTTTCAAATGATCAAGCAGAATGTTTTTTGATGGGTCTGACCGTGGCGATAATCCCAGGACTTGTCCTTGTCTAATTTGTGCAATTGCTGCTGTCGTTGTTGTGCTCTGTCGGCTTCCAAAATTTAGCCATGACTGTCCTTAAAGATTTGAGCTTCACATCTATCGGCCATACTGCTTTTGCCCCCTGTGTCGAGGAATAATATATGACTCTTGTAGAGGTTCCAATGGTGGCTCTCTAACCTCAAAATGCAAAAGGGTCATTTCTCTGCCCAATCCTTTTTCATGATCTTTTCTGCTAGCATTAAACCATTCATATAGGTCGTGCAAATTTTGGCTTGGATTTCTTCCGTCTCTTAGCTCCTTCCTCATTCATCAACTTGTTGCTTGTATAGTATACCCTTCCTACAGATAAAACGGGTAGATGGTTTGTAGATCAGCATTTTGGTCCTTTTCCTTTTATCAACCAAGAAGAATGGTAGGATACAGACATGTACAAATCAACAAGATTTGGGCAAAACTTGCCCCCAAGATGTTTTCCTTCTATCTTTTTTTATTTCCTTCTTCTTCTTTTTTTTTTGTGCTTGCTTTTTGTTCTTTTCCTTTTTATCCTCTTTTTCCTTGTTCTTTTTTCGAGGATAAGCTTTGTCCTTATCCTGATAGTTTATACATACACGTACCCCTTCTCTTCTTGACTTGGGATAGCATTGACCAACTAAGTCCGGTTTTGAACTCCGACCAAAAATTTTAGCTTCATCTCTGCTTGTGGATTCTTCCTTTTGACCTTTTCTGCCCCCTCCAGCCTGGTCTTCTGAGCTTCTACTTGATTTGTCCATGATCGGGATATGTTGGAATGGTGTGTTTGACGACTTTACGATTATCTCCTGGCATGTCTTCATGGGTCCAGGCAAAGACTTCTTTAGACTTTTTTTTTCATTCTCTTAAATTTTATCTCACCTCAGGAGTCAAATTAAGTGCAACCAAGATTACTATTTATTGAAACTAGATGAAACGGTATTTTAAACCAATGCCTTAATTATGATTATTATTTATGCCTGATGCAATAAAATATAAAAATGCAAATATAAGCAAAGCCCATATTATTAAAGCAGAAAAGATAAACAAGTGCATAGTTCAGGAATACACTTTAGAAAATGAAAAGCATTATAACAACTCTAATCCTTTCTTTCTTCATCCAGGCCAAGGACCAATTCTTGAATGCAATATCTCAGAGGGCGACAATAGTCTGTCCGATGCCTTGTGTACTGGTGATACGCATAATACCAGTCTGTTCTGTGCCTCAGTTTTCCTTGACTTGGGGCAGGCCTAGCTGGCAAGGGTTGCAACTTCCCTTCCTTGATGAGACGAGTGAAGTGCCAAGATAGAGGCTTGCCCGAGATGGTGAGGTGTTTAGGAGTCATTCCGGTGGTTGAGACCTCTGCTTCTTTGGTATTTCCCCCATTGCCACTGCTGTTTCCTAAGGCCAAGTTTGCAGATTTAGCCATTTTATCCAGATGCTCAGCCTCAGCTTCAATGGCTATATCTTTTGAGGACTCCCAGTCCTTCAGCCCCTTCATCTTTCACCCATCTTTCAAATATGGGCTGGCATTCCTAATAAATAGCCTGATCTGGTCTGGAGTGTCCGGCCTCTTCTTCATTTCCATTACCCAGTTCCTCCATCGGGTTAAGTACTCATGGAATTACTCATTCGGCTTTTATTGTAGTAACTCTAGATTTTTCAGGGTGACCTCCATCCTTGTACTACAGTTATATTGCTGGAGGAATTCCTCCGTCAGTAGATCCCAGTCTTCTTTTATTCTCCGATCCAGTCCGTGATACCAACCCACCATAGGACCTGTCAAACTTAAACAGAAGTATTCCACCTTCTGCCTCTTTGTTAACGTAATACCCTTCATTATCAAAGAGTACTGCTTGATGTGTGCAGTGGGGTCCGTTGTGCTATCAAATTTTGGGACATCAGGCATCTTGAAGTTTAGAGGGATTAGATCTCCTCCATCCAGCTCTTTGTCTTCGGGGTTCATCTCTCGACCCCTTGTCAATATCTTAGCCATTGCCTCAAACTTTTCTTTCATCTTCTTCCAGATGGTATCTTCTGTCTGGGGTGCTTTCCTTCTAACTGACAGGGGTTCTCCATATTCATCCCCTTCTAGGTCCTCTTCCATTCTATGGGCTACTCCTCTCTTTTGCCCTCCTGACATGGCAGCCCCTAGGTCCACTGGTGGTGGGCGTGCATCCTCCGGCTGATCCTCTCTGGCCTCCTCCTGTTCATTTTATCTCATGGGAGGAGGCGCCAGGTTTTATGGTGCAGTTGGTTGAGCCATTGCAACCATCATGGCCATCATCCAGTACTCAAATTCTTCTAACCTTCGACCCACTTCTTTAGCTATCAAGGCCCTGGTAGCATCTGCCTCCCTCGATGAATCGGCCATTTCTAGAGATTCTCTAAATGCCTACTAATTGCACTTGACTTGATCGTGGTTACTCAATCAAAACCCTCTGATAATGCGACTGTCAGAAACCCTAACCAGCTAGGAAAGTGGTCTTTGATGGCTGAAAAGTTAAAGAGTTAGAATAATGGATGAATAATACGCAATGCATAGTCGTGCTGTGCAACAAAAATGGTATACAATGGCTAAAAGAGATTACAATGATACATGTGACATGTGAAAAATTATACACAAGGCAATATGTACATGTATTAATTTTATGTAAAGAAAAGGATGTATACATGTAGAAGAGATACATAAATTTATTTGTGCATGACTGACATGAATGTGCAATGCATCATTCACAAACACATGCAAGCAGGTAGGTCCTTCCAACCTTATTGCCCCCACACACAAGGTCGTGCGGTCTCTATCCTAGGTGGGCTTGATGCATGGGTTAACAGGGAACCCGATGGATGCACATGGTGCACGGTGAAAAAACCGGCAGCATAACCTCTCTTAGCTAATGTTCATACGCATGGGTTTTAACCATCATGTATTTAGGCAGCACGAATAAGTTGACATGGGCCTATCGGGGCATGAAAGCCTTTGATTAGGTGACCAATCAGATTATTTGGGTATGTCCAATACAAAATGATCCATATAGCAAGCAAGGTATTACGGTTCATACCACCTAGGGGAAGTATCTATTGCCATTACATGAGCTTTGGTCAAAGGTGGTGTTGCTTTAGGGCTACCCAAGCATGGTCCCTGCCAATGGGTCTAGCTCATTACGAGCGTAACGACCGATTGGGTCACCATTTAATATACAATTATTGTACAAGACTTGGGCTGGTGATTATCCTTAACACTTCCCTACATTGAGTGAACGTAGGGTCGCGCTTCGGGAATGCACCGGGGCTGAAAGAGGGACCAAACTAGCGTAGATCTAAGGTTCTAATGAGATGCAATGCAGTCTTGAAAGAAGGTGAAATTTTTGAACTAAAACTCAATTATATTTTTTAATCAAGGTACTTTCGAATCGAAGTCTCGAATAAGTCCCCAGTGGAATCACCACCGTGATACGCGCCGAACCCCGTGGCCTCCCGAGGGCCCGCTTTAGGGCGATCAGGATGGGATTCATTAAAGCTTGTAAGGTATTTACAAGTGCGTCTATTTTGGGAAACAATGAGGTTTCTTGGAGTCGTCACCCAATAGATCATTGGGGAAGGTCGTCTAGCCTCAGCGAGCCTAAGACGGCGCATACATATCCATCTTGGGCTAGCCAGAGAGATCTTGGAGGCCTCTGCCTCTACCCCCTGGAGCCTAGGATTGTAAGTTTTAGTCTTTTGGTGAGACTCAAGAGGTGTCTTGGAAGTCATAGACCTCTCGCCTCATTGAGCCCCAAAGATCAGAGTGAGTTCGAGACTTCTCATTTATTTGTACCTTGATCAATATTATGATTAAGTTTTGAATTCATTGTTTCACCAACTTTCCACACGATGCATTTAATTAAGGCGCAATCATTCACATCTAAAGCAATAAGTAAAGCATTATTAAAATAAACATTCTCAAAATAAATTACAATAAAACTAGGGGTGGAATACAACCCCCATTGTAAATAAAATACAAATCATGCGTAAATCGGGGTATTCATTAATGATGAGGACATTGGTCCTCGCATGCATATTTATTATAAAACACTTTTGATGTGATGATTTTATTTTGGATAGAGAAAATTGAGACATTGGTCCCATTTTTATTTAGGAAAAATTCAAAACTAATTAATAAAAATGCTTTGTGATTTTTCCTCTAGCGCCTAAAATAAACAAATTTATAGGAAAATTACATAGCAAAATAAATGGAAAAGTAAAATGAATAAAATATAAAGCAAATAAATACTTGATCCCAAACGACCCTTCTGGATCTTCCCGTGTGCTCGCAAAAATGCCCAAGAAGGAAAATGAGATGTGAAATAAAAATAAAACACAAATAGAATAATGTTGGTAATTGAATCATTAAAATCAATTAAATATAAAATAAATGATAAAATAAAATAAAATGAGATAAAACGAAATGATATCAAAATAACAAATGAATTAACATGTTTACAATTTAAAATAAATGAGAAAAATGTGTTATGAACAACAAATGGATTAAAAGATGTAATTGGAAGAAAATACAACATGTTAATTATGGTGCAAAAATATGAACATGATAATAGTGAAAATGAATAAGCGAACAAAATATTAAATATATGATAATGACAATGGAAAAGAAGAAAAAAATGATTAAATAAATGACATGATTAATTAAATATGTTCACAAATGATATAAACCATTTACATGGCAAAAAGATCAATCAAAATGAATTAATTTAATTACATGTTAAAAATAATGATGAATTAAAGTGAAATAAATTAATTACATGTTAGGAATTAAAAGAAATCAATATTCACATGAATAAAATAAATGAATGAGAATAACAATAAAAATATACATGTTAATAAATTAAATATAAACAAAATAAATAAACAAATAACTGAAAATAATAAAAATGAACATGAATAAATTAAATATGAACAAAAAGAATAAGAAGAACAAGCCCGGAATGTTTACCCTCAGAGTTTCGGATTAGATGAAGGTAAAAAGATGATTGATTTTCTTATTCTTAATTTGCAAGATTAGAAGTGAATAATAAAAATGTTGGAATTTTATTCCAAGAAAAAAATAGGCTTAAAAAAAACAAATCAAAAAAAACTCTTTGAAAAGAATTAATTTCCTTGCTCAAAGGAATTCTTTTTATTGATTACACAAAAAAACCTTGAAAAAGTTAAATGGAAAACAAATGAGAAGACAAAAAAACTGAATTTTGAGAACAAATCATCAATTTATTTGTCTCAAAATTAAATCCATCAACAAAATTCCATCCAAAAATATATTTAGAAGAAATTGTGTTGGAAAAAGAATGAAAGATTGATTTTTCTTTTTGATCTTTGGTTCGGGAAAAAATCTGGGATTTTTTAGAGTTTGAGAGGAAGAAGAAGAGAAAACGATGAAGAGAAAAAACCCTAAAAAAATCCCCAAAAGAATTCCCCCCTTTAGGTTTTCATCTTATTCTTTTTATATGAATAAAATAAGAAAAAAAGTTAATTAAAGGGATAAAATTAGATATTAACAATTTTAAATTTTTAAATTTGAAAAAAACCTGAAAATCCCTTAAAAAAGTCATAAAAAATCGAATTTTGTGGGAAAAAATCGGAAATAATCAATTTTGGGGAAAAATTACACATTTGCGGCGGAACAGGGCCTACAGACGGCTGTCAGAGAGTCCGACGGGCATCCGTAGCGCGCCAGGCGCGCACGCTGGGCGAGAGCGCAACGCTGCGCGAAGGATCGCGCGTTGGTCGCGCGCGCGACGCTTGTGCGCGGAGCGCCGCAATGGCGCTCCGTGCGCGCTGCAGCGCCTCATGTCCCGCTGCCCCTGCGCGCTGCCGCAAGGCGCCGCCGCGGCGGACACTCGATTTTTTATTTTTAATCTTTTTTAACTTTCTAATTTAACTAAAAAATTATAATTTCAAGCCCCCAATTTTCAAAAATAATTTTTAAAATAATTTTTATTATTTTTTATCTTTTCATCTAAAATGCAAATTTTACAAGGAAATCACCACTTTCAACCTTTTTGCCTGTGGAAAGGCGTCTTATCATCATTGGGTAAGTCTGATCTTGGCTGTCTCAGGACCTAGTGTCTACACATGGGTTATGATCGCTGTGTATTCAGGCAGTACGAATAAATTGACTTGGGCCTATCGGGGCATGATAACCTTTGATTAGGCGACCAAACAATCTATTTGGGTTTGTCTAATACATGATGATCCATACAGCAAGCATAGTATTACGGTTCGTACCACTTAGGGGATGTATCTACTTTCATTACATGAGCTTTGGCCAAGGTGATGTTACTTTAGGGCTACCCAAGCATGGTTCTTGCCAATGGGTCTAGCTCATCACGAGCATAAGGACCGGTCGAGTCTCCATTTAATATTCCATGAGGGTACAAGGCTTGGGCTGGTTATTATCCTTAATACTTTCCTACATTGAGTGAACATAGGGTTGTGCTTCGGGAACGCATTGGGGTTAAAAGAGGGACCAAATATATTTAAGGCTCCAATGAGATGCAATGCAAATTTCAAAAAAGAGGTGAAATTTTAAATTAAAACTCAATTGTAAGTTTAAACCAAGGTACTTTCAAAGCGAAGTCTCGATGAAGTCCCCAGTGGAGTCGCCACTATAACGCACGCCGAACCCCATGAGGCCCCGAAAGCCCGCTTTTAGGGCGATCGAGAGAAGTTCATGAAAACTTGTAAGAGATTTACAAGAGCATCTATTTTGGGCAATAAAGAGCTGTTTTGGAGTCACCACCCAATAGAACATTGGAAAAGGTCGTCTAGCCTCACTGAGCCTAAGACAGCGCATGTGTGTCTATTTTGGGCAGTCAGAGATATTTTGGACACCTTCTTCCAATAGAACATTGGGAGGATCATCTAATTATGTGAAGCCTAAAACGATGCATATACATCTATTTTGGGCAAGCTAGAGATATTTTGGACCCCTCTTTCCAGTAAAATATTGGAAAGATCATCTAATCTCGTGTAGCCTAAGACAATGCACATTGGGCCTATTTTTGGCAACAAGAGATAATTTGGAGACCCCATCCTAATTGAATATTGAGATAGTCCTCTAACCTCATTGAGCCTAAGACCAGAGATGGTTCGGGACTTCTCATTTATTCATACCTTGGTTAAGTTGAAGTTGAGTTTTGAATTTAACATTTCACTCCTTTTCTCATACAATTTAATACGTTTAATTAAAGTGCATATCATTCATGTAACAAAAGCAGTAAATAGAAGCAAGATTAAAATAAGATAAACGAAAATCCAATAAATTATAACAAAGCTAGGGGCGAAATACAACCCCCATTGTAAATGAGCAGAAAAGGGGGACATCCACAAAGCGGGATGTTCATTGAGGATGAGGACATTGGTCCTCGCATGCATACTTACAAAAATAGCTTTAAAGTTTCAATTTTATTCAATGAGAGAAATAGGACATTGGTCCCTATTTTATTATTGAAAATTCCAATTTAATTAATAATAATATTTAACCATTTTCATGTGTTCACGGAATAAAATAATATTTACAATAATGATACATAAGATAAAAAAGGGATAAGGGTAAAAGAATAAACCCGAGTGAAGATTCTCAGATCATTGTGGTGGCCACCATTTTAATAACCCAAATCTGCCAGATAAAGCAAACAAAACAAACAAAAGCAAAGATCATGTTAGTGCCACAATTAGGGCAAAATAAAATGTGAGAAATTAAATATTGATAAAAAAATCCATGAGAAATAATCATAAAAATAATGGGGAAATAAGTGGTAAAAGAAAGAAGAAAAATGGAGGGGAAAAGGCCCAAGGACGGCCCAAGGCTCGTGAGCGACGGGCATCCCTGGCCTGATTGGCGGGTGGAGGCAGAAACCCTCGACGGCCCGTCGTTCGAGTGAGCAATGACCGTCGGTGGAACCTCTGCCCATCGGTCATCCTAGACCAAGAAAAAACATCAAATGAAAATTATTTTTTATCTTGAATAAAAATGAGATCTTGAGTATAAAATCACTAAGGAATGATTAGATGCAAGGGAAGTGGATCCAGAATGTTCACCCTCGGAATATTACCTTTTAAGGTGAATGTTGTGTGATTCCTGATCCTTGAGTTCTACAAGGATTTAACTGTGATTTGTGTTTTTAGGGGATTTTTTTTCACAAAAATCGTGTTTTGGAAAACAAATCAAGAAAAGAAAATTATATTTTTCTTTCTCGACGTTTTGGTAGCAATTGTGGATGCTAAAATGGGCTAGATCGGACAGAAATGAATTAGTCTCGTTCTCCCGAATGTGCCTTAATTCGAAGAATATTTGATAAAAATTTGATAAAAAATAAATAATTGTTAGTCCTTTTTTTTTGGTAAAAACTGCTAACCCCGAACAATGAGCCTCCATCCCCTATTTATAGGTTTAGGAAAATCATTCAAATAAATTCAAATTTAGAATTTAAATTTGAAAAAGATTTCTAAAATCAAAATCAAAACCGAATAATTTGCTGAATATTCTCAAAATCAAATCCAAGATTTAAAAATATTTGAAAAGATTTAAAAGATTTTGAAAAGATTTATGAAATATTTTTGGAAATCTTAGGAGATATCAAAAAAATCTAGAAAATCTCGCCCAAGTAACGCCAGATCATCGACCGACGGGCATCGGTGGAGTACCGACGGGTGTCGCTGATAGGGGCATGCTTGGTCTTTTTATCAGCAGACCCCTCATGAGAGACAGAAGCCGAGAGATAGCCGTCTCTCATGAGAAGCGGGCGTCTATGGGCGGGCATTGCTCAACGCAAGAGACGGTCTCCGCAAGTGAGTGATAGCCGGCACTCATCGCGAGCGATAGGTCTCTCACGTGAGTAACGAGCATCTCTCCTATGAGAGACGGGTCCGTTCCACGTGAGGGTCAGGCGCCGCTCACGTGAGGGGCAGGCCGTCCAGCGACGAGCATCCCTTCTACCGACAGTATCCCCGTCTGTGGAGAAAAATCCACTTTTTAAAATATGAACTCCACCTGATTCCCCAAAATCTCCTATTGCCGAGAAAAAATCCTCAATCCTTGTAAATTGGAGAATGAAAACTCACAACTTTCATCCATTTGTCTGAAGACAGACATTGATCTCTTCATCTGGTAACTCTGATCTGGACTACCTCAGGGCCCGGTGTCTACAATGCCCTTTTAATTTTTAACCAGTCTTATGAACCTCTCTCGAATACCCTAAAAGCGGGTCATTCGGGGCCGCACAGGGTTCGGCTCGTCAAAGTGGTGACTCCACAAGGGACATAAATGAGACTTCGATTCGAAAGTACCTTGATTAAAATATATAATTAAGTTTTAATTTAAAATTTCATCTCTTTTCGAAATTGCATTGCATAACACTAGAGCCTTAGATTTATGCTAGTTTGCACCCTCTCTCAGCCCCGGTGCATTCCCGAACCACGACCCTATATTAATTCAATGTAGGGAAGTGTTAAGGATAATCACTAGCCGAAACCTCATACCGTCATGGTATATTAAATGGAGACCCGATTGGTTGTTATGCTCATGATGAGCTAGACCCCTTGGGTAGCATGAAAGTATCATCACCCTGGACAAAGCTCATGTAATGAAAGTAGAAACTTCCCCTAGGTGGCAGGAACCATAATACTATGCTTGCTATATGGAACATTATGTATTGGACAAACCCAGATAGATTGGTTGGTGTGACGTGCGCCGGATCCCCGCTGCCGCCCCTTCGACCGCCCGCACGTGGGCGATCGGGCAATTGTGGGTCCGTTGACAGCTTGCAATAAATCGCAAGTGTGTCTATGTTGAGCAACAAGGAGGTTTCATGGAGTCGCCACCCAATAGAACATTGGGAAAGTTTCTCTCGCCTCGGAGAGCCTAAGACTGCGCTTAGTATCCATTTTGGGCCAGCCAAAGGGGGAAGGTAAACCTCTCGCCCAAAGGAGCCTAGGATTAACGCTAAAGCCTCGTGACACAAGAGGTGTCTTGGAGGGTAAACCTCTAGCCTCTTGAGCCCAAAGACCAGAGCTGGTTCGGGACTTCTCATTTATTTATACCTTGATTAATATTATAATTAAGTTTTGAATTCATTGTTTCATCAACTTTCCACACAATGCAATTTAAATTAAAGGCGCAATCATTCATATCAAAAGCGGTAAATGTAAGCAAAATCCAAAATAAAGCATTCAAAAACAAATTACAATAACACTAGGAGCGGAATACAACTCCCATTTATAAAAGTGAAATGCATGCATAAAACAGGTTATTCATTAATAGTGAGAACATTGGTCCTCGCATGCATATTTATTATGAAAAAGTTTTGATATGATGATTTATTTGGGTATGAAAAACTAGGACATTGGTCCCCTTTTATTTAGAAAAAGAATGTCAAGTTAATTAATAGAAACATTTTTGTGATTTTCTTTATAGCGTGCCTAAATAAAGAATTTTACAAGAAAATTAAATGGCAAAATTAAATAAAATATTACAAACCAAATGAGCCTTTTTGGACCTCCCGATGTGCTCGCAAAAACGCCCAAGCGAAGAAATGAGTTTAGACATAAAAGCAAATACAAATAAAATAATGTTAGTAATTAAATCAATTAAATTAATTAAACATACAAAATAATGAATAACAAATTAAAATAAAATAAGATGATATGAAAAGAATGATAATTGAATCAAAATGTTAACAAAACAAAATAAATGAGAAACATGCATTATGTATGACAAATGATTGAATGATGTGATGAAAATAAAATAAAACATGTTAATTAATTAGTACATGAAAATATACACATGATGAAAATAATGATGATAAGTGAAAAATAATGAATGAATAAATAAACAAATGATAATAAAATCATGTAACAATGATAAAAATTAGTAAACAAAGGAATGATGAAAATAATAATGATATATAACAAGGTTAATTGATGTGTTCATAATTAATACAAACTATTTACATGGCAAAAATATTAATTTAAATTAATTAATTATTTGCATGTTAAAAATAATGAGGAATCAAAATAAATTATTTACATGTTAGGAATTTAAAAAAAAATAATATTCACATGAATAAAAATCAAATCATATATAAACAATTAAATGGAACAAATATAAGATCAATACAACAAATGAATAGATGAAAACAATAAAAAAATCAATGAAAACAATAAAATATATATGAATAAATTAAATAAAAATAAAATAAAATAGAAATGGAGCCAATAATATTTACCCTCAGAATATTAGATTTGATGAAGGAAAAGTGATGATTTTCCGGACAATTGCTTGAAAGAATAATTTAGCAATAAAATTAATTCTCTTTGTTTATGGAGAAAAACAAAGGAATTGATTTGTATGCTTAAGATTAAAAAGAAATTGATGTCAAAATGATGATTAATTTCTTGTGTTTATGGAGGAAAAATAAAGAAATTAATTGGAATAATTAACAATTGAAAATTGATCTTTCAATTTCAATTAAACCTTATTAATTAAAAAGAGAAATCTGAAATTTTGAAGAGAAAATAGAAGAAGAAGAATTCTGGAAAATTAGGTCTAAAAAATGTGGAGGAGGCTCCTTTGATTTCATCATAAACTCTTTATAGGATAAAAACGGTTGCCCTAATTTAATTAAGGAAAAAACCTATTTTAACACAAAATTCATTTATTTTTAATGATAAAATCAATCTTTATTAATTAATTATCTAAAAAAATATTTTTAGGATTTAATTTGAAGTCAAAAACCCCAAAAAATGGGATAAAAACGGATTTTTGGGTGAAAAAATCGGAAAAAATGCTGAAAAGAGGGAAATAGGGTATCAGACCCTATACCGACGGCCAGGAAGCCCGTCGCTATAGAGCGACGGGGCCTCATGTAACACCCCGCCATCCCCGTTGGAAGGATACCGGAGTGCCACGCGGGCAAACACATATAACAAATCCATATACACATGTATAAATAAAAACCAAATGGAATGTAAAGAAACTTTTAATCATTTAATAGTAAAATCCTGTTTACATATAACATATATCAATATCGTTTACAAAAAGAGGCTCGTAAGCAAATACATATACAAAATAATATTTGTTCCTTTACAAAAGATTTACTTTGCTATACACAAGCCATATACAAAAATTTACAGCGGAAGACTTCAAAAATAACTTCATCAAAAGACTCCTAGTGGCCGACCTGCAGATATCTGACTCCAAGCTACTCTCGCCACCTACACGGGAAAAGAGCCCGTGCTAAGCGATAACGCTTAGTGGGGAGGAACAAAACAAAATAACAATATACATATACAATACAGTATCACATTACCTTTATGATATTTACAATACAAGCAATTAACCAATACAATCATACTTTTCTGATTACACCGATATAGGATATACAAGAATTCATGTGCAACATATACTTTTAATCATGTCAATAAACATCTCAACATATATATCACATATAAACATGTGGCCTGATTAGTTTGGTATAAACCTAAGAAGTGGATACGGTCATTTGGATACTGATAGAACACAGTATCCCAAGCATATAGAGACATGAGTCTCGAACATGTACTTTTCATATAGAGACCGAGGTCTCGCTTTATTTCCATATAGACCAAACATGGTCGAAACAAGGATCCAAACGGACCCGCATATATCATTTTATCATATAGCAGCTGCACACACACTCTGACCTAAGTAAGCGCTTACTTATCCACTACTATGACTTATTCAGGCTCAAAGAATACAACTCAATAATTCATGTATTCATGTACATTGATCAAAATCAGAAACATATACATATATTCAAATATTAATTACTGGAAGTAATAAGAACTTATAATTCATCTTGTAATAATCCATGTATACGTGTATACTAATCGAATCCAGAAACATGTAAACATATTCAATTATCAAACACAGGAGGTAAAAAGAACATAAAACCCGCATTGGAATAACTATATTCATGTAAATTATAAACATATAAATCATGTACCCTAATATTAATTATGACCACAAATCTCATAATTAAACAATTATTTAAAATGCAGTTCAAATCTTAAAAATCCAAACATTTAATAGGTATTAAAAACCCTTTAAACCAGAAGTTAATACCATGCTATTAGGAAAACAGGGCAGCAAGCAGAAGCCAGTCAAGTCGTGACCACTGGTCACGTCCCGTGACGCTGGCTCCACGCGAGTGCCACGCAAAACAGCAAGCAAGAACAGGCAGTCACGGCGTGACCATCAGTCACGTCTCGTGACGCCTGTGAGGAGAGGAAGAAAGAGGTCATGAGACCTGTCTCGTGACACGCAGGGAAGACAGGCGATATCGCGAGGCGTGATGCTCCATCACGTCGCGACTTCGCCAGGGGAAGGGGATCACGGCGTGATGCCCCGTCACGTCGCGTGACCTTCCTCAGGGAAGAGGGTCACGGCGTGACGCTCCATCACGTCTCGTGATCTTCTTCTCACACTCTTCTTCTTCTCAAAACTAAAGTTCAGAATTTCCATAAAACATCAAAACCCAGAAAATCGTGAAAACAGAGTACATCCAAAACCCAACCCCCAGTTTGTCTAAATCCATTTTTCATGCAATAACTATGCAAATACGTACCTTTAAGTCTTCTGAGCATATTTACAGTAAGTTCACTCACATTTTTACATTATCATATATTTACAGTAACAAACAGAGAGTCACAAACAACCCAGAATTTCACATTCAAAACCATGCATCTTCATCTCATTTACATATCTAACATTCTTCTTTTCCACAGGAATCAGGTATACACATTATATTTCTCATGCATATGCATTAACAGAATCAAACAAATAACTTTAACAACTAGCACAAATAAGATCCAAAATTGAGAAAGGCAGACACTCCCAAACCTGAATGAAGTCCCAAAAATGCCCACTGTATCCTTCAATGCACAACCTTGCCTTTTCCCTTTTCTTTTCTTTTATCCTCAGAGGCTTGCAAACAAGTAAAACCACAATAAATATCCAATAACAAAATCTCTAAAACCCAAAGGAGAAACAGAAGGAGATACAACCAACAGAACCCAGAAACTACTGCCACATACCTTCTGAAGTTACTAACACATCCAGACTCAAGCTTCACAACAGGTAGAACACACATGCAAATGGAAGGAACAGCAAATGGAGAGGGAAAGAATGGTTACCGTGAGAGAGAAAGCAAAAGAGAAGAAAAACCCACGTCTATAGTTTCCAGGAAATTAAAAACATACAGACTTCTCTTTTCCCTCACCCACGTGCACACACTCACCTCAACCACTTGGCACACATGCACAGTTATACAAAACCAGATACTCTTCTTTTACCAAATGGTCCTTGATAAATTACCTTTCACTCACTCAAATACAATCTGCCATTTAAAATACTTTTGTTTCCTTGCAAAATAATCCTCTTTTACTAACAAATTACTCAATTGCCCTTAATTGTCCATTTAAAATTCTAATTTCCAAATAAGCCACTTGTGGGGTGTGACACCTCACGCAGCGCAGCCGCGCGAAATCCGCGTGCAGAGGCGCGGAAATCGCGTGCCTCAGCGCACTGTGCGGCGCGCAGCGCGCAACGCTGTGCATCGCTCTTTAGCGACGCGCGGCATTAGCGACGCCGCGCGTCGCCAAATCGCGCCCAGCGCGCTGGGTGTCTGCGTGCTGGACGCCTGGCGCCCGCGAGCTGGGCGCCAGCGCGCTGCCGCGCCCGACACTCGCGGTCCGAAATTTTTTTTTTTAATTTTTTTTTTTAATTTTTTTATTTTTTAAATTGACTAATAACACTATAATTTTAAGCCCCCATTTTTCAAAATTAATTTTTTTAAATATTTTTTATTATTTTCTAATTTTTCACTCTAAAATGCAAATTTGACGGGAAAACCATCACTTTTAACTTTTTAAGCCTGTGAAGGCAATTATCATCATTGGGTAACTTCGATCTAGGCTGACTCAGGACCCGGTGTCAACAGTTGCCCCCAGTTTAGGGGAATCTAGTACACTAGTGTCTAGGTGAGCCTAAACTCAAAGAAGAAAAGGAAAGAGACAAGTACCTGAGTCAGCCGTCTTTCCGAACTGGAGAATTCTGAGATGGTGGTTATTATCATGGTGTGTTTTTGTTTGTTGAAACGGTGCTATCTGTGAGCCCTTCGGTTGATTACCCCCTGAGAGGTCTGCGGTTCATTTATTATTTGCCCCCTGAGAGGTCTTCAGTTCATTGCCCCCTGAGAGGTCTTCAATTCATTGCCCCCTGAGAGGTCTTCGATTTTACTGCTCCTTGAGAAGTCTTTGGTTGATTGGCCCCTGAGAGGTCTTCGATTCACTGCTCGTTTGCCCCCTAAGAGGTCTTCGGTTCATTGCCCCTTGAGAGGACTTTGGTTGACTGATCGTTTGTTTGCCCCTTGAGCGGTCTTCAGTTTTTTGATCATTTGCCCCCTGAGAGGTCTTCAGTTCATTGCCCCCTGAGTGGTCTTCAATTCATTGCCCCCTGAGAGGTCTTCGATTTTGCTGCTCCCTGAGAAGTCTTTGGTTGATTGCCCCCTGAGAGGTCTTCGATTTATTGCTCCCTGAGAGGTCTTTGATTTACTGCTCCCTGAGAAGTCTTTGGTTGATTGCCCCCTGAGAGGTCTTCGATTTGCTACTCCCTGAGAAGACATTGGTTGATTGCCCCCTGAGAGGTCTTTGGATGGTCCTTGGATTTGATGATTAAGCTGGTATGTGGATTGATGATTTGATCGATGTCTGGATTGATAATTGACTTGAGGTTTTGATTGATGATTTGACCGATGTCATCACTCGGCTTTTGTCGGTGTCCACCTCAAGTCTCTCTTTCTGCAAAATAAGGAAACTAAACTATGCAAAAATGGTGAGCATGCAAGTGAAATGCATAAATTATGCAAGAATGCAGGATGAAAATTCATCTATGTGAACTTGAAGATGATAGCCGGGCAAGCTGCAATTTGCGATATAATTGATGCCTTTTAAGCTGCTTTTGAATTTCATGCCCTTCGGGATTGCGAGATTCTCACCTGGTACCTGTAGTCATTATTTGAAGGTAGTGCGTCCCTTGTGGATTTTCACACTAGCTTTTCTTAGTGGGAGATGCGTCCTTTGTGGATTTTCACATAACCCTGTGCCTTATTTTTTGCCTGGAATGGACCCAACCCAATCCAGCGGCTTTTCTCTTTTTTCTTTTTTTGAAGGACAGACTGCCTGTTTCAGGTTTTTACCCTATCCTTTTGCCTAGTTTTTTGCTTAGAGCGCCAGTTACGGTTTTCACTCTAACGGCTCTTTTCTTTTTTTTTTTGAAGATTGCTGAAGTTGTTGGCAAGAACCTTTCGGGAGTCCTAGGACATGGTTGCATGAGCTTGATTTTGCACATCTGATAACAGGATGAAACGGCTGAAGCGCTTGAGCGGTGGACAATGGGAGACTTTGGTCACACAAAGAGAACTGCTTTGATCACATCATTGCAGAAATGCATGTGTTTCAATTTGATTTCATTAAGCATGATCATTATTTTGGCATTGACTTTAAAAAATACAAGACTTTAGCTAATCTCGAGATAGATCTTGAAAGAATCAAACTCCTGTTATCAATCAGCCCTCTCGGGTTTTATGATTGAAGATTTTCTCTCATCTCTTAATCTTTTTCTTTGAATGCGAATTCTAGATGCAACTTTGGGGATGAGACTTAACTCGAATGCATGAATGCACTCGTGGCTCCTCGCTTGAAGCTCAAGAAACACCATATGCCTCTTCTTACGTACAAAACCTTATTAGAAGGTCATCTTCGCTAATTGGATAAGACTGAACCAAGAATCAAAAGGTCTTACTTTGGTTGTAATATTAGGCTTAGGTAGATGGCTATCAAAGGAGGATCAGGTCGCTAGAGAAAAATGGCCGCAATATTTTCTCGACTGGTGGATGAACCATTCTCAGCTCAGTTGTATACACAAAGGTATTCTTGAATTTGGATTTGATAACATTTTAGCTCATTTAAGATCAGATTGATAGTTAAAAAGGTAATCATCAAAACTTGTCAAGTGGTTATTATTTTGAGCTCTACCTTTTTTTTAAGGAGCTCATGTCTTTGGCGCATGACTGAAACCCTCTTCTCAAAGTTTGAACTTGCTCTTACCGGGGTAATTTTTGATAACCCAAAGAATTATTTCAGATGTACGTCCATCAGTTTTAGAGCGGCCACTCTTCTAAGGGGAAGTCAAAATCATTTTAGGCGAGGGGATAGTTTTAACATGTGTAACAACAAAATTGGCACGCATTTAGCATACCCACATAAAGGCTCAATGGGCTAGCAAGCGATTGTGAAGTAAGGGTAGGAAATGGTCATTTAGGGAACTATACAAAGAAAATGTTGCCTAAATCATTTTCTAGGTTCCGTCTTATCCAGGGATCGCTTTGACGGGTAATCAGAAAGGTTCTAGTGCTCTTAGTGAGTTTCCATCCAGTCCCCTAGTTGCAACTAGTTTTTTAATTTCCCTCTCTACAGGAGCTATGTTAGATGCTATCAAAATTTTCTTTGGGCTCCCCAAAGTTTCTGAGATTAACTGCAGTCATATTATTTGAATTAATGCCAAAGTAAATGTGTTATGATCATGCGAAATGAAATCAATAGAAACATTATACAAATAAGCAAAAATTGTTCTCTTTATTACAAACCGAAAATAGTAACATAAAATGTTCTAGAAATAAAAAGAATTTCAGCATCTAAAAGCAATATCACTAGTGGGCCACAAGACACGATCATGTTTTGGGTGGAGGGACTGCATTATAACCTTCTTTCTTCTTTTTTTCTCTCTTCTCAGGATCTGCGATCTGATTGGTGTCAATGAGATCCTGGATCTTGTTTCTCAAAATTCGGCAATGGTCAGTCAAATGGCCGGTGTGCTGGTGGTAAGCGCAGTACTGATCACCTCTATGTCCCAGCTGTCCCTGACTCAAGGCTGGTCTGGGTGGCAAAGGTTGCAACTTTCCTTCCTTCATTAGTCTCTCCAGCACCCAGGACAGAGAGCGGCCTAAGTTGGAGTAGTATCTCTAACCCTGCCCAACTCCAGTAGCTGAGACCTCTGCCGTCCTACCGTTTCTGGTGTTGCTGCTCCCGGTACCTCCTGATTTGAATCCCGACTGGTTCCCATAGCCTTTCCCAGCAAAGTTATTTTGGCTTGCTTTCTTTGCTAGGTAAGCCGCCTCAGCTTCTATAGCGATATCCTTAAGCGACTCCCAGTCCTTGAGCCCCTTAAAACTGAGCAAGTCCCTTAAGTAAGGGCATGAGTTTCTGATAAACAGCCTAATCTGGTCTGCAGTGTCAGGCTTCCTCTTCATCTCCATGACCCTGTTTCTCCATCTTGTAAGGTACTCATGGAATGACTCATCATTCTTCTGCTGTAGAAGCTCGAGGTCTTTTAGGGTGACCTCCATCCTGGTGCTGCAGTCGTACTGCTTCATGAATTCTTCGGTCAAAAGGTCCCAGTCCTCTTTGGACCTCCTATCCAACCCGTGGTACCAGTCAACTGCCGGGCCCACCAGACTAAGGTAGAAATATTCCACCTTCTGCTTCTTGCTCAGCCCTGTACCTTTCATGACCAGGGTGTACTGCTTGATGTGGGCGGATGGGTCCGAG
The DNA here is from genome assembly GCA_947683425.1 of Excoecaria cochinchinensis. Classification (NCBI taxonomy): domain Eukaryota; kingdom Viridiplantae; phylum Streptophyta; class Magnoliopsida; order Malpighiales; family Euphorbiaceae; genus Excoecaria; species Excoecaria cochinchinensis. The sequence continues at coordinate 3,737,274 of CANTUQ010000034.1, forward strand.
GTGCCATCAAACTTCGGAACTCGGGCATCTTGAATCTTTGGGGCAACAGCTCTTCATCCCCTAGATCTCTGTCTTCTGGGTTGACCCCATTTCCAGCTGATAGCATGCGGGTGATAGCTTTGATCTGTTGTCTCATACCTCTTAAAGCTTCATCCTCTACTCTGGGTGCTCTGGGCCTCGCAGCTTGGTGGACTATCGGCACCTCTTCTTCTTCTTCCTCCATCAGGAAATCATCGTTGGGGTTATGAATCCTTTCCCCTCTTGGCTCAATGGGTGCAGCAGCTCTGTGCTCATTGTTGGGTTGACGAGCAGCAGCTCCAACGAAGGGAGCCTCCCCGCCAGCAGGTGGTTCGGCTTGCCCCCGAGGAGGGGCTGCTTGTGGCTGCAAAGCAGCAGGCGGCTGTGGGGCTGGAGGTGGATGGGCAATCCTTTCAGCCATGGCACCCATCATATCCATCATTCTTCGTTCAAAATCCTCTAGCCTCCTAGCTAGGTCCTGAGTGGTTAAAGCTCCGATTTCTTCTGCCATTGGTGGCTCTACAGAGGCTTCACTGATTGATGAGAATGACTCAGAATCCCAGTCAGACACTAGTTCCGGTAACTCAAAGAGCAGATTTGTCCTTATTAACCGACCGTCGGAACCTCTAGTCCACTTAGATGAATCTATGATGGCTGAAAAAATTAGATTGTTAGGATGAAGCATGAATGACATATACAATGCATGATAGTGAGCTATGCAACATTTACAATCACATGCAAGCAAGTAGATCCTTCCAACCTTATTACTCCCACACATGAGGTAATGCGGTCTCTTTCCTAGGTGGGCTTGATCCATGGGTTAGCGAGGAACCCAATGGATGCGTATAGTGCTCGGTGAAGAACCGGCATCGTAACATCTCTTATCTAATGTGCAAGCACATGGGTTATGATCGTTATGTATTTAGGCAGCCCGAACAAGTTGACATGGGCCTATCGGGGCATGAAAGCCTTTGATTAGGTGACCAATCAAATTATTTGGGTTTGTCCAATATAAAATGATCCATATAGCAAGCAAGGTATTATGGTTCATATCACCTAAGGGAAGTATCTATTGCCATTACATGAGCTTTGGTCAAAGGGCGGTGTTACTTTAGGGCTACCCAAGCATGATCCCTGCCGACGGGTCTAACTCATCACGAGCGTAACGACTGATCGAGTCACCATTTGATATACCTTGATGGTACGAGGCTTGGGCTGGTGATTATCCTTAACACTTCCCTAAATTGAGTTAAAATAGGGTCGTGCTTCGGGATCGCACCGGGGCTAAAAGAGGGACCAAACTAGCGTAGATCTAAGGCTCTAATGAGATGCAATGCAGTTTTGAAAGAAGATGAAATTTTTAAATTAAAACTCAATTATGATTTTTAATCAAGGAACTTTCGAATCGAAGTCTCGAGTATGTCCCCAGCGGAGTCGCCACTGTGACGCGCGCCGGATCCCCGCGGCCGCCCCTTCGACCGCCCGCACGTGGGCGATCGGGCAATTGTGGGTCCGTTGACAGCTTGCAATAAATCGCAAGTGCATCTATGTTGAGCAACAAGGAGGTTTCATAGAGTCGCCACCCAATAGAACATTGGGAAAGTTTCTCTCGCCTCGGAGAGCCTAAGACTGCGCTTAGTATCCATTTTGGGCCAGCCAAAGGGGGAAGGTAAACCTCTCGCCCAAAGGAGCCTAGGATTAACGCTAAAGCCTCGTGACACAAGAGGTGTCTTGGAGGGTAAACCTCTAGCCTCTTGAGCCCAAAGACCAGAGCTGGTTCGGGACTTCTCATTTATTTATACCTTGATTAATATTATAATTAAGTTTTGAATTCATTGTTTCATCAACTTTCCACACAATGCAATTTAAATTAAAGGCGCAATCATTCATATCAAAAGCGGTAAATGTAAGCAAAATCCAAAATAAAGCATTCAAAAACAAATTACAATAACACTAGGAGCGGAATACAACTCCCATTTATAAAAGTGAAATGCATGCATAAAACGGGTTATTCATTAATAGTGAGAACATTGGTCCTCGCATGCATATTTATTATGAAAAAGTTTTGATATGATGATTTATTTGGGTATGAAAAACTAGGACATTGGTCCCCTTTTATTTAGAAAAAGAATGTCAAGTTAATTAATAGAAACGTTTTTGTGATTTTCTTTATAGCGTGCCTAAATAAAGAATTTTACAAGAAAATTAAATGGCAAAATTAAATAAAATATTACAAACCAAATGAGCCTTTTTGGACCTCCCGATGTGCTCGCAAAAACGCCCAAGCGAAAAAATGAGTTTAGACATAAAAGCAAATACAAATAAAATAATGTTAGTAATTAAATCAATTAAATTAATTAAACATACAAAATAATGAATAACAAATTAAAATAAAATAAGATGATATGAAAAGAATGATAATTGAATCAAAATGTTAACAAAACAAAATAAATGAGAAACATGCATTATGTATGACAAATGATTGAATGATGTGATGAAAATAAAATAAAACATGTTAATTAATTAGTACATGAAAATATACAAATGATGAAAATAATGATGATAAGTGAAAAATAATGAATGAATAAATAAACAAATGATAATAAAATCATGTAACAATGATAAAAATTAGTAAACAAAGGAATGATGAAAATAATAATGATATATAACAAGGTTAATTGATGTGTTCATAATTAATACAAACTATTTACATGGCAAAAAGATTAATTTAAATTAATTAATTGTTTGCATGTTAAAAATAATGAGGAATCAAAATAAATTATTTACATGTTAGGAATTAAAAAAAAAAAACAATATTCACATGAATAAAAATCAAATCATATATAAACAATTAAATGGAACAAATATAAGATCAAAACAACAAATGAATAGATGAAAACAATAAAAAAATCAATGAAAACAATAAAATATATATGAATAAATTAAATAAAAATAAAATAAAATAGAAATGGAGCCAAAAATATTTACCCTCAGAATATTGGATTTGATGAAGGAAAAGTGATGATTTTCCGGAAAATTGCTTGAAAGAATAATTTAGCAATAAAATTAATTCTCTTTGTTTATGGAGAAAAACAAAGGAATTGATTTGTATGCTTAAGATTAAAAAGAAATTGATGTCAAAATGATGATTAATTTCTTGCGTTTATGGAGGAAAAACAAAGAAATTAATTGTAATAATTAACAAATGAAAATTGATCTTTCAATTTCAATTAAACCTTATTAATTAAAAAGAGAAATTTGAAATTTTGAAGAGAAAATAGAAGAAGAAGAATTCTGGAAAATTAGGTCTAAAAAATGTGGAGGAGGCTCCTTTGATTTCATCATAAACTCTTTGTAGGATAAAAAAGGTTGCCCTAATTTAATTAAGGAAAAAACCTATTTTAACACAAAATTCATTTATTTTTAATGATAAAATCAATCTTTATTAATTAATTATCTAAAAAAATATTTTTAGGATTTAATTTGAAGTCAAAAACCCCAAAAAATGGGATAAAAACGGATTTTTGGGTGAAAAAATTGGAAAAAAGGCTGAAAAGAGGGAAATAGGGTATCAGACCCTATACCGACGGCCAGGAAGCCCGTCGCTATAGAGCGACGGGGCCTCACGCAGCGTAGAGGCACAGAAATCGCACGCGCAGAGGCACAGAAATCGCGCGCAGAGGCGCGCAACGCTGCGCGTCGCTCTTTAGCGACGCGTGGCATTGGCGACGCCGCGTGTCGCCAAATCACGCCCGCGAGCTGGGCGCCAGCGCGCTGCCGCGCCCGACACTCGCAGTCCGAAATTTTATTTATTTATTTATTTATTTTTTTATTTTTTAAATTGACTAAAAACACTATAATTTTAAGCCCCCATTTTTCAAAATTAATTTTTTTAAATATTTTTTATTATTTTCTAATTTTTCACTCTAAAATAAAAATTTGACGAGAAAACCATCACTTTTAACTTTTTAAGCCTGTGAAGGCAATTATCATCATTGGGTAACTTCGATTTCGGCTGACTCAGGACCCGGTGTCTACAGTTGCCCCCAGTTTAGGGGAATCTAGTACACTAGTGTCTAGGTGAGCCTAAACTCAAAGAAGAAAAGGAAAGAGACAAGTACCTGAGTCAGCCGTCTTTCCGAACTGGAGAATTCTGAGATGGTGGTTATTATCATGGTGTGTTTTCCTTTGTTGAAGCGGTGCTATCTGTGAGCCCTTCGGTTGATTGCCCCCTGAGAGGTCTGCGGTTCATTTATTATTTGCCCCCTGAGAGGTCTTCAGTTTTCTGATCATTTGCCCCTTGAGAGGTCTTCAGTTCATTGCCCCCTGAGAGGTCTTCAATTCATTGCCCCCTGAGAGGTCTTCAATTTTGCTGCTCCCTGAGAAGTCTTTGGTTGATTGCCCCCTGAGAGGTCTTCGATTCATTGCCCCCTGAGAGGTCTTCGATTTACTGCTCGTTTGCCCCCTGAGAGGTCTTCGGTTCATTGCCCCTTGAGAGGACTTTGGTTGACAGATCATTTGTTTGCCCCTTGAGCGGTCTTCAGTTTTCTGATCATTTGCCCCCTGAGAGGTCTTCAGTTCATTGCACCCTGAGAGGTCTTCAATTCATTGCCCCTGAGAGGTCTTCGATTTTGCTACTCCCTGAGATGTCTTTGGTTGATTGCCCCTTGAGAGGTCTTCGATTTATTGCTCCCTGAGAAGTCTTTGATTTACTGCTCCCTGAGAAGTCTTTGGTTGATTGCCCCCTGAGATGTCTACGATTTGTTACTCCCTGAGAAGACTTTGGTTGATTGCCCCCTTAGAGGTCTTTGGATGGTCCTTGGATTTGATGATTAAGCTGGTATGTGGATTGATGATTTGATCGATGTCTGGATTGATGATTGACTTGAGGTTTTGATTGATGATTTGACCGATGTCATCACTCGGCTTTTGTCGGTGTCCGCCTCAAGTCTCTCTTTCTGCAAAATAAGGAAACTAAACTATGCAAAAATGGTGAGCATGCAAGTGAAATGCATAAATTATGCAGGAATGCAGGATGAAAATTCATCTATGTGAACTTGAAGATGATAGCCGGGCTAGCTGCAATTTGCGATATAATTGATGCCTTTTAAGCTGCTTTTGAATTTCATGCCCTTCGGGATTGCGAGATTCTCACCTGGTACCTGTAGTCATTATTTGAAGGTAGTGCGTCCCTTGTGGATTTTCACACTAGCTTTTCTTAGTGGGAGATGCGTCCTTTGTGGATTTTCACATAACCCTGTGCCTTATTTTTTGCCTGGAATGGACCCAATCCAATCCAACGGCTTTTCTCTTTTTTCTTTTTTTGAAGGACATACTGCCTGTTTCAGGTTTTTACCCTATCTTTTGCCTAGTTTTTTGCTTAGAGCGCCAGTTACGGTTTTCACTCTAATGGCTCTTTTCTTTTTATTTTTGAAGATTGCTGAAGTTGTTGGCAAGAACCTTTGGGGAGTCCTAGGACATGGTTGCATGAGCTTGATTTTGCACATCTGATAACAGGATGAAACGGCTGAAGCGCTTGAGCGGTGGACATGCTATTCAAAATTTTATTAATTCCAAGCAGATCTCTGACCTAGAAGAGCGAAAGATAAAGAATATGACAAATTAAGGGCCTCAGTGGGAAAAGAAGACGGTTCCTAAGGATGATAATGGACCATCGACTACAACATTTGTGTTGGCGGGAAAGAAAGAGTATAGTTATTTGGATGTTCTTTTTATTTTTGAACTATTTAGTAATGATGTTTTTAATTCTAGCTTTTATTAAATAAAATGAATGGTTTTCCTTACTTGTGTGATATTTTTGATGATTTTACTATGCATAATCATGATCATGATTCATCCATATTTGACATTGACTCATTTGATGATATTCTATTTAATCTCAGAACTTTGGAGAACCTAAAGAAAATCTTGATAACATCTAATTTAACTCCTGAAGAGAGAGTAAAATTTGAGAGAATATTAAAAATAAATGAAAAAGTCTTTGATTGGACCTAAAAGACATGCCACGAGATGGTCGTGAAGTCGCCGAACAAACTATCCCAACGTACCCCGATCATGGACCAGTCAAGCAGAAGCTCAAAAGACTCAGGCCAGAATGGGCAGAAAAGGCCAAAGAAGAGATCCACAAGAAAAATCGAGGCCAAATTTCTTATTGAAGTTCAACACCCGACTTTGTTGGTCAGCATCGTCCCAATAGTCAAGAAGAGCAAAAAAGTATCAAGATTTGAACAAATCTCGTATAAAAAAAAATTCCAAAAAGACTAAGTAAAAGAAGGAAAAGAATTAATATGTGGATATGGCCAAGTTTATTGAGAAGAATTTGATACGGTTTTTCATGCCACGTCAGGGTGTAGTTTATGGCTGAAACTAGGAAGTGGCTTCATAAGTATGGCATCGAGCATCATAAGTCCTCTCCCTCAAGCCAATGTGGCAGTAGAGGCTGCTAATAGGAATGTCAATAAGATCCTAGCTAAAATGGTTCAGAACTACAAGGATTAGGCAGAAAAGTTGCCTTTTGCACTTTGGGGCTACAGAACTACCATCAAAACCTCTATAAAAGCCACACCTTATTCTCTGGTGTATGGCACACAATTAGTGTTGCCTATTGAGATAGAACTCAGGTCTTTAAGGGTAGTTATGGAGGTAGAGATTACGAAAGCCGATTGGGACTGACAACGATTGCTGCATTTGAACATGCTAGACGAGAACAGGTCGTCGGCTTTGTAATGGCCCTAACATTAGCCTAGAAGTATTAGTGAATGTCTATAGTGTATTTAGAGTTATCACAGTATAGAGTAGTGTATTGAGTGATGTTAATAGTACTAAAATTAAGAGTTAAGTGTGTTTGAGGTATAGCAATCCCAAGATGGGGGACCCCAGGGTAGCTATACAGCGGACCCGGCGGTGATTTTAAAAAAATTTATTATTTGATAAAATTGATCTGTGGGCCGTCAGGAGTCTAGTGGTGAAATTTGGAGTGAAAACGGAGTCAAATAGGCCTTCGAAAGTCATTCTGAAGTTGGCCTCTAGTTCAGTTCAAATCAAACAAAAGTCTGACTGAGGTTTGACCGAATTTTTAAAATAGTTATTGAGCTCTAAATGGTGCAAAGTGGGAAGTGTACAGCCATAAAATAATTTTCTGTAATTTTTGACAGTTTTAGAATTGTGTTTTACGACAGAACCAAATTGAATCGAATCGGACTGATTTAGGTGAATCGGGCCCCAAATGAACTTCGATTGAGCTAAAAATTTTCAGGGATGATATTTTTGATGTTTTAAGAACAATGGAATTGGTTGGGAGTGAAAATAAATTGATTTACACATCGATGATTTGAAATAGTGGAAAAGTGCTGAAAAATTGAAATTTTTGTTCAAACCGGTTGGACCGCTTCGGTTGAACGGGTTTGGTTCAATTTCAGTCTATATAAGGAAGTGAGGAGGCCAGATTTCTCCAGCCTCCACCGCCCTTCTTCTCTCCTTCTTTGGCCGAATGCTTTCCTTTGATTTCTATTCCATTTTTCTTCCATTTTCTCCTCATTTCTCCTCAAATCTTAGCCTCCAAAGCAAATTTAAACTCCTCTACAACATGGTGATGGTAATTTGAGTCCATTTGATGTGCTAGAAGTGGAAAAAAGCAAGAGACAAAGGTTATGCCCCAAAAATGAGGTAAGTGATTTAGGATTCTATAATTTGATTTAAAGGTTCTTATAGGTATTTTAGGGTGTGTAGAGTATGTTTATGATGTTATATTGAATTTAGAAGCAAAAGAAATAATGGTTTTATATCCTTGAAGTTTTGGCCACATTAGGAAATTCTAAGGAGAAAAGATTTTCGAACGAGTAAGGCTATGGAAAGGAAGCCTAAGGAGTGGAGAGCAAGAATCTAAGGTCAATGGATACAATATCCTTCTTTTTCAGTTGATTATGTATGTGTTTTAGCTTATGTCTAAGTGTGAACATGAGATTTAGGCATGTTTAATTAAATCTAAGTTGATAAGCATGCTTAGTGGACTTAAAAGAGTGTATAAATATGCTTAGAATAAATTAAAACATTATGGTATGAAAACCCACATGTAGGCCGAATGGAAACTTAAGGAAAACATAATGTATATACGGCTTTTATGGCTTATAAATGATGGATATAATGTGTATAACTTGAGTAATGTAAAATGGAATGATTAAAAGATTGAAAAACAAACATGGTAAATTTATATAGGTTTGGCCGAATGGGTTAGTATGGAAAATAAAGGGATATGTGGTGTATTAAGGCATGTAAATGGTATTTATGAAATGTATAATATGAAAATTGTATGATTAAGAGATTAAATGAAATTAAAGGGAACATTATAAAAAACCAACATCTTGGCCGAAATGAATAATGGGTATATAATACATAATTAGTGGTAACTATTGCATATAAATAATGTTTATGATAGGTTTAACATGTAAAATGTATAATTGAGTGGTTAAATGGAATTAAGGTGAACTTAATGAAAAATTGGTATGATGGCCGAATTGATCATGATGGATTTTTATGGTGTGTTTTGATATTTAATGACATATAATGATATGAAATGAATGTACAATGATAAATAAGTGTATATGCAAAAATATGAGTGAAAATGATGACTTGGCCGAATTGTATATGTTGGCATAATGTGAAGTTTAAGTGAATTTTTAATGATGTATTTGCCCTTAGTAATGGTCTGGTAGAAAAATCTAGTACATGATATAATTGGCTAGCCATAGGGATTCCACACTACTGTACGAGTCATGGCGACTCACTATTGATAGGCCAATGACGATCTATCGCAGTGCAGTGTTCAGTGTTTACAGTGATCAGTGTAGTGCAGTGTAGTGATGAATGGTCCCATTGGGATCATTCTGTAGTGTAGTGGATCTGTGGGATCCACATCCCTCGTATCCGATTGGTAGATTTTCTACCGGGTATATTCTAGGGGAAAAATGGTAAATAAGTGATAAAATTGATTAAAATAGTGATAAAAATGAAAATGAGTGAAAATGGGACTAAATTATAATAAATAAAAAGTTTAGGGGTAAAATGGTAATTTTACATTAAGTAGTTAAAAAGTGAAATTATAAGGGTAATTTGGTAATTTTGGCAAAATGTGAGGTTAAAATGGTAATTTGGTATAAAAGTGGTAAGTTAGGGAGCTAAATATAATTTGGTAAATTAATAAGGTTAAAAGTGGAATTTAAGTGTAAAAGGGGTAAATTGGTAATTAAAAGAAATAATAAAGGGTAAAAGCGGAAAATAAGAATAAGTGAGGTTAAAAGTGTAATTTAAATATATGTAATGGCATTTTGGTAATTAAAGTGGAAAATGAGGATATAAAGGGAATTAGTGTAAAAGAAAGGATATGGATGGTAATTTGGTAAAAGTAGGGACATAGATGTAATTATGAGAAAAGTTAAGGACATAATTAAAAATTAATGGAAAGACAATAAGGGCTTAAATGTAAATAATAAAATAATAAGTTTAAATAAAGGATTAAAAATGTAAATAGTAAATAATATAATTTAATGAGTGATTATGTAATTAAATTGATAATTTTAATGATTAAATAAGATTAATGATTTAATTGGAGAGAATAACAAATTAAAAGTGATACTAAGAGTATGTAGTGGCATAAGTGTAATTATAGTAAATTGAAGTAGTAAAATTGGAATTTAAGGTAAAGCAAGGAGTAAAGTGTAATTTGCATTAAAATATTATGGCAAGAGTAAATGATAAAGTGTATCATAAAATAATGAATAAGTATAGTAATGAAATTAAATAATGGCATTTTTGTAATATGAAACAATTAAGGTTAAGAATGTGTATTAATATAAAGTATAGAGACCAAATTGTAAATTTAGAATTGTAAGACAAATTAAGATATTATAGTGTAACTAATAGTTGGCATAGATATTAATTATACATTTGATAATTAGTGAATAGATAATCGATGAAATTGGAATATTGAACTACAAATAATTATTAATTAAATAATGATTTTAAATTTATCTAAAGTATAATTAGACATGTGTGTGTAATTCAATTAGATTTATAAAGTGATAGAATTGTAAATAAGATATAAGTAGGGGTAAAAACGTGAAATAATGGCACTAATGTGAATAAGTGGGAAGTAAGAAGAATAAAGGTAAATTGTTTGAATAATGTTAATATAGCGATCAGATATTACATTAAATAATGGACGAACTACTAATTGAAAATATTACCACATTAACTAGGTAATGACACAGAAATTAATAAACTAACAATGTAAATAATAATGATAATATTAGTAAAGTGAAATAGAAAAGTAAAATTGAAATTGTGGTAATTGCATATGACTAAATTGTAAATTATTACAATAAGACTTTTAAAAATAGGCTTAGTGAACTAAACTATAGTGTAAGATTTCGGAATGAAAAGCTATAAAGGATTAATAAACTAATTGTGTAAATTGCTAGATTAGAGTATTAATATTATAGAAAATAATGAGTATAAGGAGAATAGTGATAAATGGTAATGTGGTTAATAAGAAGTGTTAAAAAAATGAATTAATGGACCCATTATAAAGTTAAATATATAAGTGAATAAAAATTGAAAAGAAATCTATGTATTAACAATGAATCTACAAGAACTACAATGATGAAGAATGTGGATTCCATGATTGTTAAGATTTATGCTAAATTTATAATTGTGAATAATTAACAAGGAACTGCTAGAATAAAAGATAAAAGTGACAGCAATGTTAGTAACAATAGAGATAGTGTTGATTTAAGCAGAAACAAGAAAATAACGATAGAATAATAAATATTCAAGTAAGCTAGTGATTAAATTATAGTGTAATCCATTCAAGAATGACTACGACTCGAATCGATTAAAGTGAATAACCCAGTGAGAGATTTAGCATAGTGGAAGAAGTTAGTGTAAAAGAGTTAGTGTAGTGTAAAAGAGCAAAGAGAGTGTAGAGAATGTAAAGAAATAATAGCATTAACAATAATGAAGAGATGACAATGATATTGATAATAACATTAAATCAGTGTCACTAATATTAAAAAGCACGACTATTTAATAAGTAATTCAGTAAACAATAGTGTCCGAAATTAGATTTTAATTGGATATATCAGTTAAAAGAAGAATCCGAAAGTTATTAACATAGATAAGATAATAGAAAGGATTATATATGGAATCGATCGTAAAATGATAAACCCAAGAAAAAGTTAAAACGATAGGAATTTTTAGTGCACATAATAAAGATAGTGATAATAGAAATAGAAAGGATAAAGGAAGGGATAAGGAATAGTACGGAAGCAAACAAAGGAATTTATTTATAAGACGATTGCAAAAATGTTAACACAGTTACTCTTTAAAGTAGTGGAAAGAACGTAACAGTAGTATGTCGTAAAGATTAATAGTGTAAGTGATAGCGATAGTGACAATAAGCATAATAGTGATTAATGTCATTATAGTGATAGTGAGAAAAGTAAAAATAACGACCATCGTAAAAATATGTAATAACTGTCTAAAGGAGTCCGAGTTAAATATTCCCATAAGCTAAATAAAGGAAGACAATTATGTGTGCATGCATGTAGGATTAGTATGAAAAACTTAGGATATGCATCCACCACTAGGCATTTTAATGCTCAGCACGTAGAGTGTTATGCGCGCAGGTTATGATAGTTTAGGCTTGGCTGAAGACATAGTGACAACGGAAGGATGATCAACAATAAGGATTGATGTATCGGCATGGCATGTATACGATCGCATTAGAGAGAAGCAGAGGTATTTAGTATAAGCATGCAATTTATATGTTAGTGTATCGTTATGTTTATTGAATTTGTATGTTGTTATGTTATTGTTAAAAAAAAATTCAGAACTATCGAGTGCATTGTACTGACTGTGAGTGCAGTGCTGCGAATTCCAGTATCCGTATCATTACGGGTATAAGGGTGTTACAGGCTTATTATCACAACAAGATCTATTAGAAAAGACTTGCTCGATCATTTGGGAAGAAGGTCAGAAAGCATCCACTGAAAGAGGGAGATTCAGTCTTAAAGCAAATGAGACCAGGTGTTCCGAACATACGAGGTAAATTCAAGCCAACATGAGAAGGTCCTTTCATTCTTAAGAGATTGTTATCCAAAGGAGCAGTGATTCTGACAGACAGTGATGGTAACAAGTTCAAAGAACTAGTCAATATCGACAGACTCAAGAGGTTCCATGGCTAAAGATTAAAAATCAAACGAAGAGAATAAAAGCCCCGCGGATCAAAAACCGAAAGAAGGTGGCCTTGCTAAAAATGGGCGCCTCTTCAGGGTGAAAACCGAAAAAAGGCACCCTGGAAAAAAATTAGAGGCTCAAGAGAAAATGCCCAATCAAGAAAACCCGAGAGGGCTGATTGGAGACAGGAGTTTGATGCTTTCAAGATCTACTCTGAGATTAGATGTATTTTTGCATTTTGAATCTATGTTAGATAATGATCATGTATAGAGAAATCATACCGAAATATACATAATATTCGCAAATACGAAAACAATTCAACTCATATGATCATTATTTTCTAGTTCTTTTATAAAAAGGGAAGCGCTATTCTTTGTTAAATGTATGAAATCTAAATGACTACACTTTGATACTGCTCTCACCGGCCAGATGTCCAAGTCGATAGGTCCTGTTGTCAACTGCGGGACTAAGTACCCACCTATTGTATGCATTTATGGAAGCAAAGGTGCAGTTCCCAATCTGCAGTATAACAGTCTTTGTAGGCAGCTATGTCTAGAGGTTATGGTACCTGGAGGTGAAGGCCGAGGATAAGGTGCCACCTTGGAAAGATAGGGGATGCCTCACTACATCTTGAATCCCTCCGAACTATTCAGCACAACGAGCAGTAATATAAAGGGTATGCATTTTGAAGAACCATCCAGAGTCATAGCAGAAAGGGGGAGCCGGGAGCACATGAAGCTGATATCCTCATCCGCCACCTCGCCCAATTTAGCAGCACCTTCGTTGGGAGATGCGAATGAATATAGTCGCTATTTGGGAAAAAATTGCCTTAACGAATACTAATCACCCTAGGAGATGGCTTTGGTAGTAGCTTCAGCTTTTCTTATAGTCACACCTAAATGATGTAAGGAAAAAAAAATTGAAAGGCCGTTAGAGATGAAACCGTGACTGGCTCTCTAAGCAAAAGTTAGGCCAAAGGGCAGGGTGAAAACCTAGAAACAGGCAGTCTGTACTACAAAAAATATGATGAATAAAAGCCACTAGAGTCGGTTGGATCCATTCCTGGCAAAAATTAGGCACAGGATCTCGTGAAAATCCCCAAATGGACGCATTTCCCGCAAAAACAAAAGCTAGTGTGAAAATCCACAAGGGACGCACTTCCTTTAAAATAATGACTTTCGATACTTGGAGCGATAAGGCAGCATTACTTCAGATAACCTCCCTTTAGGCAAATGGTGCAAAGTGCCGGACATGAGTTAGAGTCCTGGGGGCAAAACGCTACACATATCATAGCAAAAGGTGCGTGCTCGTTGACCGGGGGGCAAAGATGCACACGGGATAGTTCTCTCTGAAAGGATTATGAGTCAGAATTTCTAAGCCAAGATGACACCCTTCTAGATCCTTGGGAGCATTAGATAGTATGAGCAGTACCCTCAATGAATCCCTTAACCACCTAGGATGTGGTCTATTCATTAATCTTGTTTAAGATTCCATGCGAAAATGTTCTGAAAAAAAAAAGAATGATTTTGGTATCTCCGAGTATCCATGCGTTTGATAATGAATTGTTGATACCCTCAGGTATCTATGAGTATACTGGCTATCCACTATTTTGAATAAGCAGGTTTACTATATTCATGTGTTATTATAATTCAGTTCAGAAAGAATGACTGTGTGATTAATGATCTTGACATTTTGAACATGATGAATTGTTTGTTAAGACTTGATTTCAGTATGTGCCATGTGTATGTGATTTGTTCTGACGTTCACTGTGAGTGGTCGTTTTTCATTGTGTTTTCCCCACTAAGCATTATCGCTTAGCACGGGTGTTTTATTCGTACAGGTGTGGATGTTGTTAGAGATTTTGGGTCGGTGTAATCCGCTATCGGCAGGGCCAACACACGCTTGAGAGATTTTTGTAGTATAGGCCTTTGTAATTTGTATTTCATGTATTATGTAATATTGAAACTTTTGATGTAAAGTTTTATTTTGTATCTTCGAACACAACTTTCATATGTATATTAATCTGCTATAATTGATACCTTTTGAATTTCTACTTTGAAAGAACATATTTAAAATATCAATGAAAAGTCTCCAGATTTCTGTTTTCCAACCTTGTTTTCCTATTACCTTCGAGAAGTTTTAATTTGTTCCGCTTTTGATGTATGTTTATACTGATATGTTTAGTATGAGTGTGTGTGTGTGTGTGATAACCCTTATCTATCGGGGCATTCCCTTCTATTCTGGAGAGGTGAACTTCCCTACGTATGGGTAAGGGGTGTTACAGTCTAGGTCGAGGATAGTGATTGATATTTATTGCAGCTACTAGTGATGACACTGCATTGATGTCTAGTGTAGTGTTCTGATACCTATTTGGTATCTATTGTAGTGTATTAAGACTGATATGTCTCTAGTGATTGATATTGTTTATTCAGTATCTAGTGTTTGATATCCTTTTTCTTGTTTTCCAGACCTATATATAATACGCGGGCTAAAAAGGTATTTTTATATTTGAAATTAAAGATCACAGAGAATGTGGAAATCTAATGAATATAGTTTAAAGCTATAATATATGTGTTACTTATTGTATGGTTATTCCAAGCATGAGTTTAAAAGCATGTAATTTGCATGACATGTAAGTTATACTATTATGAATGCGTAGTGTAAAAGTATACATGTACTTGTTTACTTTAATTATTTAAATATGGGCAATTGACTATACATATATGAATAGCCATGTGTGTGTGCATGCATTCAACAACTTCTATGAGAGGTCGTTCATATCATTATAGTTCCCTACTAAGGTATACACTTAGCACGGGTTTGTAATGTAATTTCCCTTACCTGTAGGTAATAAACAATAGCTTAATATTTACTATGTCAAGTGAAGGGTGTTATAAAGTTAGCAGTGTAACACCCTGATATCCTATACGTATACTGCCGACTTAACTATACCGTGCGATTACCATGATCGTTCTAAGGTCGACCAAAACTTTAACCAACTAGAGACTAATTTTTTTTTCTTACACTTAGCATAAACTCACTTAACAAGTTTTAACTTATAACTTAGTTTGCTGATTGACCTATAATTGTCTAAGGTTATTATTCATTTAGTAAAAGTTTCGGCAGTATAACGGCTTGTAATTCTCACTACCCAAACCTGCAAATGCAAACAAGCACAACCCCGGCAATGGCACAACAATAATGTAACACCCAGTACCCGACCCATTGGAAATCGGATACCAAATGTTACCCAAATTGTTATACTAATCGATGTTCTAGATATCCAAACCTATTATTTAATATTAGAATCATATAAATCCAAATCACTCTAGATTTTACAGAAAATTGGACAGAGTTTCCCCTATACGGGTCTCTATTCCCCTATTAGACAATCAAAAATTCACTTTTATAATGTATCCACCCATCTCAACTGCATAACAACTCCAATGAAATATCAAGATTTCCCATCCACCTTAAAATATTCAATAAAAGAGCAAATTCACTAGCAGTTGTGAATTTATCTCTTTAATTTATACACTGTCCAAAATAAAAATATAACATACATATATCCTTCATCCAGGCATATACTTACACTAAGTTTCAATAGCCATTATCCAAAATGAATTACAATACAATTTCAAAAATAGCCTATCATGAGCCATTAATAATTCAAGTTTCAAACTCCAAAAGAAAATATCAATAAGAAATATTAAGCATAAGTATCTATCCTGAAGTAAAGAACAACTCCATACTTCCTGATAAATCCCTAGCTTGCCTTCAATGCAAAACCTGTATACCTATGCGCAGAAATAAAATTTCGCACGCTAAGCAAATCGCTTAGTGCCAACCACTAAAATTACTTTTCCAAAACATCTCATACCACAAGCTTTAAATTAAAATTATATGACAGAAAAATTATAAATAGCATGTAACACCCCCATGGCTGCCCCCGTTGGAAGGACGCTGACGGGCGCGCTAACCGACGCTCACACACAAAGATATGCACATGCACTATGCGGAAGCATACATTCATACATAACATACATACGAAAATACGAGTTAATTAAAAACTTGACTTAACATGCGGGCACAGACTGATCATGCAATAACTCACACACACGCAGACACTAAACGGAAGCATAAAGCAAATGATAAAACAAAGGAATAACTTAACATGAAAACATACTAACGATTACATTACTCAAAAGTAATCTCAAGATTCTTACATATAATTACATATACAATAATACAGAAATACAAAAGTGAAGTACAGAAGCTGAACAAAATACAGAACTTCAACTTCAACGTGGCCGACCTTGCAGATGCGCGGCTCGAATAGAACCAGACCTACCACCTGCACGGAAAGGAAATCCGTGCTAAGCGATAAACGCTTAATGGGGAGAACACACAAGAGTATGAGCGGCCATTCACAATGGTCGCCAACGCATAACACCCTCACAATGGCAAATGCGACATTAAAATACATGTATAGACAGGCTTGCATAGAAAGGCATTAATTCGAAAACTCATAACCATAACCAAATACTTATGTCAAGAATGGGCCAAAACAAACTTAATACAATACACGATACAAGTATCATCATACAGAACTACGTACAATATCACATGCATATAACTACCATGGTATCAAATATCAGTACCTTACCGTGCGAAGTCACATGGGATTTACACATGCAATTGTCATAACTAAGTACCCATGCATGAACTGATAACCCAATCAAATGCGACACAATCACCATATGATAACGCACCCAACTATCAGGTTGAGAATACTAGCTATCTAGCATACTTTGACATGCCATACACACACTAGCCAAAAATCCAAGAGACGACATCCAAAGCACCACATAACCGCTGCGCAACTCTAATATCTAAAATATCATGCTGAAAACACTCTAATAGCGGAGACCGAAGACATAATCACATAACATCACATTTATATCATCACCATGCAGAAAGTACAGTTAAATCTTACATACTTACAGCCACAACTGCTTCGGTTCACATGCTTATATATATAACAAAACTATGTTTGAGTCACATACATAAATACATTAGTCGAATCACATTCAAAGCATTCTGAAACTTATAACAAAACACGTGACAAGTGCGGATAATGGTGTTAGGTATCCAATCATGCTTACAATATAAAGACATCCATCAGAAAGTTCGTAACAATAATCATATCCTCATAACAGGTTATACTTTTCATCATTGAATCCATACATATATCACATACATATTCTCATATTACAATCCATACAAGGCACCTGCTGACTCGAGGGAGTGGATAACGAGTATACGGACAGTACTTTACGGGTACAAGCCGATACGGACAGTACTTTACCGGTACGAGCCGAGAAAACCAATTTTACTTTTTCCTTTTAACTTTCACAAAACATTTTTAAAGGGGATCTTAAACAAGATCCTATCACATAAGGGTTCGCGAGGAACCAAACGGGGACCTGATCTGTAACACCCCGCCATCCCCGTTGGAAGGATACCGGAGTGCCACGCGGACAAACACATATAACGAATCCATATACACATGTATAAACAAAAAACCAAATGAGATGTAAAGAAACTTTTGATCATGTAATAGTAAATCCTTTTTACATATAACATATATCAATATTGTTTTACAAAAAGAGGCTCGTAAGCAAATACATATACAAAAATAATATTTGTTCCTTTACAAAAGATTTACTTTGCTATACACAAGCCATACACAAAAATTACAGCGGAAGACTCAAAAATAACTTCATCAAAAAGACTTCTAGTGGCCGACCTGCAGATATCTGACTTAAAATCCAAACTCGCCACCTGCACGGGAAAAGAACCCGTGCTAAGCGATAACGCTTAGTGTGGAGGAACAAAACAAACGAACAATATGCATATACAATATTTATAACAATACAAGCAATTAAGTACTCAATTCATAATTTTCATCATTCCAGGTATACAGAGACAAGGTGCAAACTATAAGGCTATGCAAAAATTCATGTGCATCATATACTTGTAATCATGTCAAAAATACATCTCAACATATGTAACACATTTAAACATACAGCCTGATTAGTCTAAAATACTCTCTAGGAGTGGATGCGGTCAAATGGACACTGATAGGACACAGTATCCCAAGCATATAGAGACATGAGTCTCAAACATGTACTTTTCATATAGAGACCGAAGTCTCGCATTAAATCCATATAGACCAAACATGGTCGAAACAAGGATCCAAACGGACCCACGTAAAACGTTTTATCATATAGCAGCTGCACACACACACTGACCTAAGTAAACGCTTACTTATCCACTACTATGACTATTCAGGCTTAAAACTCAACTCATCAATTCAAGCACCAATATCAATATGAGAATTTAAAATAATACTGATTTATAGTCCATGTATACAGGTATACTGATCACATTTAAAACAAGTAACTATAAATATTAAATACAACTAAATGCAAATACATATTTCACGTGTACATGTGTCTAGATCAAAATCAGAAACATTTAAATATATCCAGTATCAATTATTGGAGGCAGAAGTACAAATAATTCACATTCAAGTCAATTTATGTTCATGTAAAATATAAACTAGTAAATTATGTACATTAATTATTTAATCAAGTATACAACTCAATATTAAGCAATTATTAATTACAATTCAGATTTTTAAATCCAAACATTTATCATATAGTGCAAAAACCTCTTAAAACTGAAGTTAAAACTTTAGTTTTTAATAAAACAGGGCAGCAGGGGAAAGCTGGTCATGAGACACCCAAGCAGTGGTGTCTCGTGATGCAGGCTTCACGCGAGCGCCAAGCAAAAGAGCAAGGCAGTCACGCCGTGACCAACAGTCACGTCCCGTGACGCCTGAGAGGGGAGGGGAAGGTCACGAAACGAAATCTCGTGACACGCAGGGAACCAGGCGAGGTCGCGAGGCGTGATGCTCCATCACGTCGCGACTTCCCAAAGGGGAGGAAGGTCACAGCGTGATGCTTCATCACGCCACGTGACTTCCCAGGGAGGGAGGCCACGGCGTGATGCCCCATCACGTCACGTGATCTTCCTCTCACAGATTGCTTCACCTTCTCCCAACTTCTCAGAATTCCAGAAAACGTAAAAACCAAAAAGAAATCGTAAAATAGAGTGTAACTCAAAACTCAAATCCCAATTTGTCTAAATCCAATTTTCATGCAAAAATCATGCTAACACGTACCTTTAAGTCTCCAGAGCACATTCACAGCAATTATAACACAGATAACACATTTTTACAATTAAAACAGAGGCAATGTCAGAATATCAACTTCCCAGGATTTCCACATTCAAACTCATACATATTCATCTCATTACATGTTCATGTCATTCTTTTTCTACTGTAATTGTGTGAACAACATTACATAACTCTAGCATTTCTATATACAAACACACACACAAACACATTGATACCAACACTGAAAGCAGGATCCAAACTGAGAAAAAAAAACAGACACTCCCAAACCTGAATGAAGTTCAAAAATATCCACTGCACTCTTAGTCCACCACTTTATCTTTTCCCTTCTCTATCCTCTTAACTTCAGATGCTTGCATAAAGACAAAACGATATCCAGTTAATCCCAAGAAAACCACTATATAAAACTCAGAATAATCCCTGAAGAAGATGAAGAACGAGAACCCAAATATAAAACCAGTAGCTACTTACTCTGTAATTCCTCCAATGCTCAAAACCCTAACTCTTAACAGATGAACACACATGCAAGTAGGAAAGAACAGCAAATGGAGAAAAAGAACAGAATGTGGTTTACGTGAGAGAGAAAACCAGAAAAGAGAGAACTTTCAGTCTTTTGTTTCCAACTAACTAAATTTTCTCAGTCTTCTCCTTTCCCTCACCACGTGCACACTGTTGTGCATTTTCTAATGATGCAACATACCGCAAGTATACGGTGTACCGCAATAGTACTTTTGATATCGATCCCACAGGGAACGTGTTACACACTATTACTAATTGATTTTAATCTTGTTTACAATGATCATAAATTTGATGGTTGAATTAGAACTACTTAATTTGAACCTAATTTATGTTTATTAGAAGAAGATAAATAGTATATGAATGAAGAACTAAACATAATGAATTTGACCCATCATTTTGATTTACATTTATTCATCTTTCATGCAAGCCAAGTTAGAATAAATTTTTAACTCACTACATGAATTAAAATGCCTAAAACATACAATTAAAATTCTAACTCACAACTTTCATTAATGAATTAGAGGTTTCTAATTACATATTTTAAGAATAAACACTAACCTATAGCAATTATCTCAATATACCAATCTCTTAAATATATCTTAATAATGAAATTCTATTAGATGTCAGATAAAACAAACTCTCGAATTACTTTAACTTGTAAAGATCAAGTAAAAGATACTAATAGAAAATCTACAATGAAAGACTATTAAAGTAGATGAAAAT
Organism: Excoecaria cochinchinensis; assembly: GCA_947683425.1. Lineage (NCBI taxonomy): Eukaryota > Viridiplantae > Streptophyta > Magnoliopsida > Malpighiales > Euphorbiaceae > Excoecaria > Excoecaria cochinchinensis. The sequence goes on from CANTUQ010000034.1 coordinate 3,758,047, forward strand.
AGAAATAATCATAACATACAAATTCATTAAAATGATATTCATAAAAATATTGGAGAAGAATTAGAAATAAGAGAATAAGATAGAAGTTCTTCAACCTTCTAAATCTCTTGAAATAGATTTTCTCCTCCTTGATCTTCTTCTTCAAAACATGAAACTAATTAAGAAAATTAACTAAGAAAAATCTCTCTTTACAAAATACAAAAAAATTACTTAACTAAAAATTCATCCTCTTAAAATTATAATTAAACTACATATTTATAGATATTAATTGAAAGCTTGTGTCTCTTGAAATGACCCTTGAGAATAGTTGCAAACTTTGGGTGAAAGAAGGTGATTTTCCAAGTGACTTTTGGCTGAAAACCGTCCAACGGTCGCCTCTGTCGCGCTCGCGACAGAACGCGCTTGCCCAATTTCTTTCTTCCTTCTTTCTCTCGGTTTTCGCTTCCCTCTCTGGCCAGTCACGTCGCGTGACTCCCCATCACGGCGTGCCTTCCTCGCGTGTGGCGTGACTGGCGCTCATTATGCATGACTTCTTCCCTTCTTTCTCTTCTCTTCTCTTTTCCCTTCCTTTCCTAGCCTCTCTGTGGCGTCACGTCACGTGATCCCTGGTCACGGCGTGTCTTCTTCTCTCGCAGCTCCTCTCTTCTCTGCTCCTTCCTCTTCTTCTTCTTATCAAGTCACGTCCCGTGATCCCTGGTCACGGCGTGACCTGCTCCTCTTCTCGTGATCTTCTCCTTCTTCTACCTCTTTTCTTCATTTTTTCACCTAAACATACCAGTAAACATAAAAACTAACAGACTAATACTAATATACATAAACTAACACATATAACATCAAATATTCACTTAATTATATAATTAATTAATTAAACTCATACTAAACATATACATGATTATACATTAATTTAACTCCTATCAAATTCCCCCACGCTAAACCCTTGCTTGTCCTCAAGCAAGATCAAAGAAATAAGAAAATTTAATAACCAGTAAAAATTACTACAAAACACTGTTATTTAGCACATGTAATAGAATTGAAAAGAACCAAAATATCTCATACACTCATAATAAAATAAAATCAGTAAGTCAAAATTTAAGAGTATGCATTTCAAATTCAACAAATTACTAAACTTTACTAATACCAACATAAAGAGTATGAAGTCTATTAAAACTAAACATGAACTAAAGAAAGAAAATTAGTCATTAAGTTAAAATTCTCAAGCTACTAGCTGCACTTAGGACATTTTGAGCTCACTTACCCTTAATCCAATCTCATGGCATTTTTAGACTTTACTTTTTCTTTTTCTTTGATTTTTCTTTTTGATTTCTAGCAAGAGAAAGTATATGGGTGCGTTTTACGCTCCATCCCATATTTTTGCAATTTTTGATATATATCTTGCTTTTCTTTTTTTTTTTTATGACTTTAGTGGGTGCATTTTATGCTCCATCCCACTTTTAACTTTTCTTTTTAAATTTAGTCCTCATCCATTATTGAAAAGATAAAAGGTAAGTATTATGGCTATAGTTTCCTTAAACAACTAGAAATTGAAAATTATAAACTAAATGAGTAAATTCTAACTTTAAAAACATGGTTAGTTAGAAAGACTAAATAATCTATAATGTTGAAATAAGTAAAACAAAATAATTTGAAAAACTTAAAATACATGCTAAAAATTTTTGAAAAACTGATAAAAATGAGTATAAAAGATAAATGACTTAACAACCTATACAATATACCAAATAAACAATGCTTCATAATAAAGTTTACTTAAAAGCCTAATTGAAATATAAAAACACACAAACAAAAATAATCATGCACTTGACATACATAATATATATACAAACTCAAAAACACAATCACAAACATCACAACACATAACACAGTCACTCCCCAACACTTAGAACCAACATTGTCCTCAATGTGTAGAAATGACACACAAAAACAAATAAAAGAAACAAATAAAAGAAATGAATAAAAAGAAAACTCCCCTATCATGGTGATGGTGGAGGCGAAGGAACCCGAAATCCAGCTTGTGTTAGGAAACTATCAAATTTATACTCCAACCTCCTTTGACGTCGCTCAATGGCAGATAGTTGCTCTTGCATATTAGAGAACAGCATGGGAATATTTTGGCTAGATGAGCCAATGTCAGGAGCAGCAGCCGCAGCAGGTGGAATATCTGCCATCTCCTCATCCTCACTTGCCTCCTCCTCACCTTCTTCATCTTGTTCCTCAACTGGTGGCGCAGCATTTCCAGCAATATCCCTCCAACATGATCGAGCACGTGCCGGAATTTCCTGAAAATTATTTCCAACAACCTCTCCACGAACTAACATAGTTTTATTAAAATAATGGCAAGGAAAAACTCTATAATAGGCATCAAGATCAACATTTAAATTAGTTGCAATACTAGAAATAACATGTCCATGTGTTAAAGGTGAATCATGCTTATGTACACATTGCAACAATTGACTTACTATCCAAAAAGGCCAACATACGTCCTTGCGTTTATGTACACACCACATCAAAAACAATTCATTATATGAAACTCTATTGAATTCGGACCTATTAAAAACCAAAGAAGCTAAAATCCTATGCAAAATCCAATATCTTAAATCTTTAATAAACATGGATTTAGCATCCCTAGCCCTATAACGAGTTTGCAAATCAGTCAAAAATGTCCAAAATTCATGTGGCTTAAAAGATCTAGGTGGCTCGGTCAAACCAGCTTGAGAAAATCTAAATATCCTATTCATCATAAAATAGGTTAAAGTATAAGGTATACCAGCCATCCTAAAATCTAACCAATTCTCATTATCATCATTCTTTTTTAATGTGGTATAAAATTCTAAAACTAAATCAGGACGCACATTTTCATGCATAGAAGCAAATTTAAACAACCCACATACCCTCAACATGTCATTAACTACTTCTAGCATACCAATTTGATTAAGTAAAGAGTCAGGAAAAAACTTACAGTGCATCAAATGCCTATTACGAAGTAGTAAATACCTACTGCCTTCATCTACCGAAAAGATAGGAAATAAAGCACCATAATGAGAAGCAATATTAACCACTTCAACTTCCTGCTCTTCTTGCTCAGTTCGTGAAACCGTTGGATTCTTTGTTCTCACCATATTTACTTGAGTTTGTTAAACAGATAATGAAACTATAGGGAAATAAATATACAGTCAAATGAAAGAAATCAACAAAAACAAAAATAAATACACTAAAGGAAAACAGAAAAGAATAAAGAAACAGGAATGTAAATTGAGAATAACTATAAACAAATGTGATCTAGTTATTCATAAACATGCCGAAATTAAATGGAATGAGAGAAAGAAGAAATGAAAAGAAAAATAAAATCACAAACCTGAATGGAGAATGAAAATCACGTGAGCCCTAAGTCAGTATTTGGAAGAAAAGAAATAGAAAGCTAAAATGTAGAACAATAAAAACGAAAGGAAAACAGATTAGGGTAGTTCGAAAATCTCTGTGGAAGAAAAAGAAGGAATGAAGCGAAAAGAAAGGAAGAAGAAAAGTGGATAATGAAAGTCTGTAACTCGTGACCTGTGTTAGGGAAAATGAAAGAACAGTTGAAATGAGAAATGAGAAAGAAAAGGAAAGGTCACGACGTTAGGGTTTAAAAATTAGAGTTCCCGCTTTTAATTTTCTTAGTTTCCTGTGTTTTAATGCTTAATTGGTAAAATTAAGTTAATGTAATTGAATTTAATAATCTAAATCAGAAAAGAAAATAAAATAAAAAGAAAAATTTTAGAGCATACCTGATATACCCCTAAAATGCAAATCTCTCATCACGTGACGTGAGGCAACGTCACGCCGTGACTCTTCCTACTTACCTGCGCGAAGTCCCTCTCATCAGATCATCATCTTCAGAGCATCACGGCGTGAGGCAACATCACGCCTCGTGACGCTTCGGCCTTACCTGGGTGAAGTCCCTCGCCTCAGCCCCTCACGTCACGTGAAGCTTCATCACGTCGTGAGCCCTGCAGAAAACTTGTTTGCATTTGCGATCAATGCCTTCTGTCGCGATCGCGATACTTGCCGCAATCGCGACAGAAGCCACCGTCTGAAAAAAACTTTTATTTTATTTTTTTTTATTTTTTAAATATTTTGTTATTAAAATTTTTTTATAATTGAACAACTCTAAACTTACTAAATTAGCTGTAAAATAAAAATAAATGTGTGAGTAACATGAAAATTTATAAAATAAAATATATAAACAAATTGAAAACAAAGAACAAAACATAAATAAAAATAAAATAAACTAAGTAACCTAAATAAAAGAACTAGATATATCATGGCTTAATATGCTCCCTAGGATTCTCCTCAGTATTGCTTGGAAGACATCCTAGATTTCTAGAAGGTAAAGAATTAGCAAGTTGGCCTATTTGAACCTCAATATTATGAATAGAGGCTGCATGATTTTTAGAAATTTGATCAATTTTTGCCTCAAGTTTCTTTTGGCTTTCATCTTGAGAAGTCATCTTATAATTAATTTCCTCAATAAACTTATCAAGTTTACCCTCAAATGCCCCAAACCTATCTTGTGGTTGTTGATATCCTACTCCCCTATTTTGGTTATTAACATGATTATTTCCCCAAGAAAGATTAGGATGGTTTCTCCAACCAGGATTATAGGTATTAGAATATGGATTTCCACGTGCTTGACCTTGAAGAAAATTAACTTGCTCTTTATTAGCTATGCCTATAGTGCAATTTTCACTATCATGCCCATTTTGACCACATACATTACATGCATTTGATACATTACCTCCCATGCCTAAGCTATTAACTCTATGAGTTAAAGCCTCAACTTGAGCTTGTAATGCAACCATAGAATCAACTGAATGTATCCACCTAACATTAGAATTATTATACTCTCTTACTCTTTCAGGAGCCCACATACAGTTGTTCATTGCCATTTCTTCCAAAAGCTCATATGCTGCTTCAATTGTTTTTCTCATTAAAGACCCTCCGGCAGCAGCATCAATAGTACCTCTTGTGGTTGGATTTACACCATTATAGAATGTTTGCATCAACAATTCTCTTGGCAAGTTATGGTGTGGACACATCCTTTGCAATTCCTTGAATCTTTCCCAAGCCTCATATAATGATTCATTTTCATTTTGAACAAATGTAGTAATATCCTTTATGATTTTTGCGGTTTTGGCCAATGGAAAATATTTTGATAAAAATGCTTGGGCCAATTGGTCCCAAGTAGTTATAGATCCTCTTGTCAAAGAATTAAACCAAGCCTTTGCTTTATCCTTCAATGTGAATGGAAAAAGCCTAAGCTTGATTGCATCATTTAAAACCCCATTAATCTTAAAGGTATCACAAATTTCAAGGAAATTGGCCAAATGAGCATTTGGATCCTCATTTGCCAAACCATAAAATTGTATACTATTTTGAATCATTTGCAATAATGAAGGCTTAATTTCAATTTGATTGGCATTTATCGTTGGTCTTACCACTCCTTGTTGAGCACCACTCAAAGCAGGTGTGGCAAAGTCCATCAATCTTGGTGGATTTTCTTCAGCCATCCCAATTGATTTCCTATTTTTGTTCTTCTTTTTATTTGACTTCCGGTTACTCAATAAAAACATCTCAATTTCAGGATTTAAAGGCTCAAGCTCTTCTAAAGAACTCCTTGTACTAGGCATGAACTTCTAAAATCCTGTAAAAACAAAACACAAAATTAATTTAACATACAAACAAATTAAAACATAACAAAATATTGTAATCCAAAATCATAAATCAATTTTTATAATGGCAAACAACCGTCCCCGGCAACGGCGCCAAAAACTTGTTGTGCATTTTCTAATGATGCAACATACCGCAAGTATACGGTGTACCGCAATAGTACTTTAGATATCGATCCCACAGGGAACGTGTTACACACTATTACTAATTGATTTTAATCTTGTTTACAATGATCATAAATTTGATGGTTGAATTAGAACTACTTAATTTGAACCTAATTTATGTTTATTAGAAGAAGATAAATAGTATATGAATGAAGAACTAAACATAATGAATTTGACCCATCATTTTGATTTACATTTATTCATCTTTCATGCAAGCCAAGTTAGAATAAATTTTTAACTCACTCTCTCGACATGAATTAAAATGCCTAAAACATACAATTAAAATTCTAACTCACAACTTTCATTAATGAATTAGAGGTTTCTAATTACATATTTTAAGAATAAACACTAACCTATAGCAATTATCTCAATATACCAATCTCTTAAATATATCTTAATAATGAAATTCTATTAGATGTCAGATAAAGCAAACTCTCGAATTACTTTAACTTGTAAAGATCAAGTAAAAGATACTAATAGAAAATCTACAATGAAATACTATTAAAGTAGATGAAAATAGAAATAATCATAACATACAAATTCATTAAAATGATATTCATAAAAATATTGGAGAAGAATTAGAAATAAGAGAATAAGATAGAAGTTCTTCAACCCTTTTCTAAATCTCTTGAAATAGATTTTCTCCTCCTTGATCTTCTTCTTCAAAACATGAAACTAATTAAGAAAATTAACTAAGAAAAATCTCTCTTTACAAAATACAGAAAAATTACTTAACTAAAAATTCATCCTCTTAAAATTATAATTAAACTACATATTTATAGATATTAATTGAAAGCTTGTGTCTCTTGAAATGACCCTTGAGAATAGTTGCAAACTTTGGGTGAAAGAAGGTGATTTTCCAAGTGACTTTTGGCTGAAAACCGTCCAACGGTCGCCTCTGTCGCGCTCGCAACGGTGTCGCTCTCGCGACAGAACGCGCTTGCCCATTTTCTTTCTTCCTTCTTTCTCTCGGTTTTCGCTTCCCTCTCTGGCCAGTCACGTCGCGTGACTCCCCATCACGGCGTGCCTTCCTCGCGTGTGGCGTGACTGGCGCTCACGTCGCGTGACTTCTTCCCTTCTTTCTCTTCTCTTCTCTTTTCCCTTCCTTTCCTAGCCTCTCTGTGGCGTCACGTCACGTGATCCCTGGTCACGGCGTGTCTTCTTCTCTCGCAGCTCCTCTCTTCTCTGCTCCTTCCTCTTCTTCTTCTTATCAAGTCACGTCCCGTGATCCCTGGTCACGGCGTGACCTGCTCCTCTTCTCGTGATCTTCTCCTTCTTCTACCTCTTTTCTTCATTTTTTCACCTAAACATACCAGTAAACATAAAAACTAACAGACTAATACTAATATACATAAACTAACACATATAACATCAAATATTCACTTAATTATATAATTAATTAATTAAACTCATACTAAACATATACATGATTATACATTAATTTAACTCCTATCACACACACTCTGCTTCCACTTGGCACACATGCACGGTTCACAGACCCACCTATTCCCTTTCTTTACCGTCTGATCAAAGCAATTCCCATAAAATCCTTATCAAATTACTTTCTCCTCACTAAACTAAAAATCTGGAATTAATTACTTTTATTTCTTTGCAATTTAATCCTCTTTCACTAGCAAATTACCCAATTGCCCTTAAATGTCCAATTAAAAATTGCTAATTTCCGATTAGGCCACTTATGGGGTGTGACATGATCGGGGTCCAAACATTCAAAGGGCGCTGCAGCTAAGAGACTCTATTAGGCATGCCTAACTATCCACTGAACTAACTCTCGCAGGTCATGCATAAAACAATTCACGTTTCGAATCGCACAACGCATAAATATATATACATCATGCAAACACCAGAGTACGATAGGCATATAAATATGCTCATAAAGTCGGTCATATATCATACAATTCCTATTGAAAAACATAATACACTCTATACACTTTAACATTAAACAAAGTTCCAAAGCATGTCAAAAATCAGGTATGGAAGCACTACCATGCCGAAGGTTATCAATGCAAAATCCTAATCATGCGGTAGATGAGGATAACTAAGAATAAATCATGCATAATCCAAATTACATTTAAGCATAACACATTGAGTTCAAAGGCTAAAGCATAATAATGCATTCAAACATCAACCATATTATTCAAATAAATTTGGCATAGCATACTAACAATCATACCTCCTACAATTCATATTCTGCAGCATGCAATAGTTCAATCAATCACATTTTAGCACTACTCAATATACTAAAGCATGTCAGGAACACATGTGGAATCATATTATGCCAATGACTAATAACGCATAATCTTGGTCGTGGAATGATATAATATACTCTTAAGCATGGCATGTTATTCATAGAGGAGGATCTGATCAAGGATATGCATAACATATTGTTAATCATAAATAAATTAGGATAACCATTCATATAAACAAGGTAATATAGCATACAGTAGGGGAAAAAGCCATAAAAGCATTTGAAAGTCATTTTATAAGAAAACTAGTCACTTGGGGAACACGGCAAAACAGAAAAGGCCAAATAAGAGCATATGACAGTATGACATAAATCATGCAGCAGTATAAGTCCATACAGAAGAAATAGCAAATTCAGTTTGGTTGAAACTGGGCTAATTCAGAAAATGGGACGGAAAGGAGGTCGGTCACGAGCCATGTTACGACTCGTGACTGGCCTCACAAGAGGGTCACGAGCCGTGACTCTATGTCACGTCTCGTGACATGCCTCACAGGGGAGGGTCACGAGTCATGACCTAGTGTCACGCCTCGTGACACGCAAGGGAGTCACGGGATGTGACTCTAATTCATGCCTCAAGGGAGTCACGAGATGTGACTCTAAGTCACGAGACGTGACTTGCCTCACACAGGGCAGTCACGCTTCGCGACTGGCAGTCACGCCTCGCGACTGCTTCCAGCCCACAGAGAAGTCACACGTCGTGACTGGGAGGCAGAGTCACGTGCTGTGATTGAGAGTCATGACTCGTGACTTGTCTCTCTCAGGGAAGTCACGACACACGCTGGAAACGGAAGTTCCACTAGAATCGCGATTTCCTGTTCCCAGCATGCCCAGAATTCAAAGAACTCAACAAAATCATTTTCAATTTGATTCAAAACACCACCAAATTCATCTTACCTTCCAATCGATCTTGCATGCATCAAAAATACAGTAACAGCAACTTAATTTAACAATCAAAACAAACAGAATCATTCATAAACACATTCAATTCCCTCAAGAACATAAACCCTAAAATTACAGTAAGTTCAAAACCCAAGCTCAGTAACTTCAATTCAATCATTATCATGCATTACTAACACATCTACTCACATAATCATGTATATACACATTCCCAAACACACAAAATTCCAGAGATTAAACAAAACAGACACATTTACATCCTAAGTGAGAATTAGGGCAGAGACATTCAATAATTCACAAACTGAAATTGAAGAACACATAAGCTCCCAAACCTTGAATTGAAGATCCAAAAATCACACTTCCAGCTTCAATCCTCAATCCTAAACTTGTCCTTAAGTTTCTTCTTGCCATCCAAAGCTTGCACAAACAAGAAACCCACAAAATCCTTAGCCAAACCCTAACTGAAGATAAAACCAGTAGATGAAGAAGAAGAAGAAACACAGCACGCAGGAACCCTTAAACCCAACTTACCTCTTCAAGCAAAACACCATCCAAGCCAAACACAACTCCAAGCCAAAAGAGAAGAAAGGAAAAGCAGAGAAAGGAGAAGAGAAGAGGAAGAGGAAGCGTGAGAGGAGAGAACGGAAATGCAATCTGTGTTCCCTCTCTCTTCCTCTTTTCTTTCTTATTTTTCTTCTTTCATTGCCCACCTAACAATGCCACATGGCAGCACCCAATTGGACCACAAAACCCACTTAAACTTTTCAAACCAAAGCACCATACACTCACATGAACCCAATCCTTTCTTGAACAAATATCTCATGCCAAGGTACCAAACTCACACTTCACTAGATCAATGCCACAACCAAAACACCCTACAACCGTATACCACATGCACACTCTAACATTTTTCTTCTTAACATACTTAATTAATTATTTGCCATTAATTCCTTGCTATCCAAATTTCTCATGCACAATTACTGAAATACCCTTGCATTCCCGACTTAGCATACACATTCCGACCAGGGCTATTTTGGGGTGTGACAACTCTTCCCTCCTAAAAGAATTTCGTCCTCGAAATTCACGGCGAAACACTTACATCCAAACAACCCAAACATACAAAACTTACTTAGACAAAAGCTTGCAATGTAACTTACCAGAAGAATTTGCGGTCCCCTTCGAATCCTTGCTAGACGCTACAAACTCTGTGGGCGCTCGAGAAGATCTGAGCAAATCCTCCACATCCTTTCTAGCTTGCCCAGCTAGACTCTCACTCATCTTCTTAGGACAATCGATTATCTGATGTTCCATACTGCCACACCTGAAACAAGCACCTGAGAGCTTCCGACATGGGCCCCGATGTCGCTTCTGGAAGTACTGACATATAGGCGGTACCCCCTTCTTCCTACTCTTGTCCCCATGTTGCTTCTGACATTATTGACACATCGATGCCTCTCGAATCCTTTTCCCTGCTGGCACTTCACTAACCGATCCTTCTCTCTTCTGAGGAACATGCCGAACAAATTCTTGAAAAGCACGAGGAGCAGTCAGCCTATCCAAAATCCGAATCAATCCTTGTACTAATGTCCTATTATCAGAAACAAGATCGGAATCTTCAGCTGGAGGACGCTCGAAAACATTCTGATCAGCACCAACTGGGTTCACACTTTTCGTTGTCTCGCCCACATTCTCACTAGGATCAGACTCCATCTAGACACGACACAAAACAAGACACATCTGCATTAGGCCAAGACACAAAACCGACTCTCATGCAAAGACTCAACACATAACAAACAACACACCCAGAATCATCAAACCTGGGCTCTGATAGCACTAGCTGTAACACCCCCATCGCCGCCCCCGTTGGAAGGACGCCGACGGGCGCGCTACCTGACGCTCACTCACACAGATATGCACATGCACTATGCGGAAGCATACATTCATACATAACATACATATGAAAATACGGGTTAATTAAAAAGTTGACTTAACATGCGGGCACAGACTGATCATGCAATAACTCACACACACGCAGACACTAAGCGGAAGCATAAAGCAAATGATAAAACAAAGGAATAAATTAACATGAAAACATACTAACGATTACATTATTCAAAAGTAATCTCAAGATTCTTACATATAATTACATATACAATAATACAGAAATACAAAAGTGAAGTACAGAAGCTGAACAAAATACAGAACTTCAACTTCAACGTGGCCGACCTTGCAGATGTGTGGCTCGAACAGAACCAGACCTGCCACCTGCACGGAAAGGAAATCCGTGCTAAGCAATAAACGCTTAGTGGGGAGAACACACAAGAGTATGAGCGGCCATTCACAATGGTCGCCAATGCATAACACCCTCACAATGGCAAATGCGACATTAAAATACATCTATAGACAGGCTTGCATAGAAAGGCATTAATTCGAAAACTCATAACCATAACCAAATACTTATGTCAAGAATGGGCCAAAACAAACTCAATACAATACACGATACAAGTATCATCATACAGAACTACGTACAATATCACATGCATATAACTACCATGGTATCAAATATCAGTACCTTACCGTGCGAAGTCACATGGGATTTACACATGCAATTGTCATAACTAAGTACCCATGCATGAACTGACAACCTAATCAAATGCGACACAATCACCATATGATAACGCACCCAACTATCAGGTTGAGAATACTAGCTATCTAGCATACTTTGACATGCCATACACACACTAGCCAAAAATCCAAGAGACGACATCCAAAGCACCACATAACCGCTGCGCAACTCTAATATCTAAAATATCATGCTAAAAACAATCTAATAGCGGAGACCGAAGACATAATCACATAACATCACATTCATATCATCACCATGCAGAAAGTACAGTTAAATCTTACATACTTACAGCCACAACTGCTTCGGTTCACATGCTTATATATATAATAAAACTATGTTTGAGTCACATACATAAATACATTAGTCGAATCACATTCAAAGCATTCTGAAACTTATAACACAACACATGAGAAGTGCGGATAATGGTGTTAGGTATCCAATCATGCTTACAATATAAAGACATCCATCAGAAAGTTCGTAACAATAATCATATCCTTATAATAGGTTTTACTTTTCATCATTGAATCCATACATATATCACATACATATTCTCATATTACAATCCATACAAGGCACCTGCTGACTCGAGGGAGTGGATAACGAGTATACGGACAGTACTTTACGGGTACGAGCCGATACGGACAGTACTTTACGGGTACGAGCCGAGAAAACTAATTTTACTTTTTCCTTTTAACTTTCACAAAACATTTTTAAAGGGGATCTTAAACAAGATCCTATCACATAAGGGTTCGCGAGGAACCAAACGGGGACCTGATCGGGGTCCAAACATTCAAAGGGCGCTGTAGCTAAGAGACTCTATTAGGCATGCCTAACTATCCACTGAACTGACTCTCGCAGGTCATGCATAAAATAATTCACGTTTCGAATCGCACAACGCATAAATATATATACATCATGCAAACACCAGAGTACGATAGACATACAAATATGCTCATAAAGTCGGTCATATATCATACAATTCCTATTGCAAAACATAATACACTCTATACACTTTAACATTAAACAAAGTTCCAAAGCATCTCAAAAATCAGGTATGGAAGCACTACCATGCCGAAGATTATCAATGCAAAATCCTAATCATGCGGTAGATGAGGATAACTAAGAATAAATCATGCATAATCCAAATTACATTTAAGCATAACACTAGTCACTTGGGGAACACGGCAAAATAGAAAAGGCCAAATAAGAGCATATGACAGTATGACATGAATCATGCAGCAGTATAAGTCCATACAGAAGAAATAGGAAATTCATTTTGGTTGAAACTGGGCTAATTCAGAAAATGGGGCGGAAAGGAGGTCGGTCACGAGCCATGTCACGACTCATGACTGGCCTCACAAGAGAGTCACGAGCCGTGACTCTATGTCACGTCTCGTGACATGCCTCACAGGGGAGGGTCATGAGTCGTGACCTAGTGTCACGCCTCGTGACACGCAAGGGAGTCACGGGACGGGACTCTAATTCATGCCTCAAGGGAGTCACGGGACGTGACTCTAAGTCACGAGACTTGCCTCACACAGGGCAGTCACGCTTCGCGACTGGCAGTCATGCCTCGCGACTGCTTCCAGCCCACCGAGAAGTCACGCGTCGTGACTGGGAGGCAGAGTCACGTGCCATGACTGAGAGTCATGACTCGTGACTTGTCTCTCTCAGGGAAGTCACGACACACGCTGGAAATGAAAATTCCACCAGAATCGCGATTTCCCATTGCCAGCATGCCCAGAATTCAAAGAACTCAACAAAATCATTTTCAATTTGATTCAAAACACCACCAAATTCATCTTAGCTTCCAATCGATCTTGCATGCATCAAAAATGCAGTAACAGCAACTTAATTTAACAATCAAAACAAACAGAATCATGCATAAACACATTCAATTCCCTCAAGAACATAAACCCTAAAATTACAGCAAGTTCAAAACCCAAGCTCAGTAACTTCAATTCAATCCTTATCATGCATTACTAACACATCTACTCACATAATCATGCATATACACATTCCAAAACACACAAAATTCCAGAGATTAAAAAAAACAGACACATTTACATCCTAAGTGAGAATTAGGGCAGAGACATTCAATAATTCACAAACTGAAATTGAAGAACACAGAAGCTCCCAAACCTGGAATTGAAGATCCAAAAATCACACTTCCAGCTTCAATCCTCAATCCTAAACTTGTCCTTAAGTTTCTTCTTGCAATCCAAAGCTTGCACAAACAAGAAACCCACAAAATCCTTAGCCAAACCCTAACTGAAGATAAAACCAGTAGATGAAGAAGAAGAAGAAACACAACACGCAGGAACCCATAAACCCAACTTACCTCTTCAAGCAAAACACCATCCAAGCCAAACACAACTCCAAGCCAAAAGAGAAGAAAGGAAAAGCAGAGAAAGGAGAAGAGAAGAGGAAGAGGAAGCGTGAGAGGAGAGAACGGAAATGCAATCTGTGTTCCCTCTCTCTTCCTCTTTCCTTTCTTCTTTTTCTTCTTTCAATGCCCACCTAACAATGCCACATGGCAGCACCCAATTGGACCACAAAACCCACTTAAACTTTTCAAACCAAAGCACCATACACTCACATGCACCCAATCCTTTCTTGAACAAATATCTCATGCCAAGGTACCAAACTCACACTTCACTAGATCAATGCCACAACCAAAACACCCTACAACCGTATACCACATGCACACTCTAACATTTTTCTTCTTAACATACTTAATTAATTATTTGCCATTAATTCCTTGTTATCCAAATTTCTCATGCACGGTTACAGAAATACCCTTGCATTCCCGACTTAGCATACACATTCCGACCAGGGTTATTTTGGGGTGTGACATAGCAGATATAGAATTTAACAATACACATTTTACTGTCATACATAATTAAACATGCTAGTGTAGCTATATATATATAAAATGGTTATCTTAACCATAAAACTAAATCAATAAGTTATAATTAAATAGTCAATTTTTCAATATTAAAACCAATTTAATTAAATAAGTCATAATGCCCATAGTAACTCGATGGAATACATTAAGTAGATACACGAGATTATGGATTGAAGTGGTCAATATCGGGCACTGCACTTCAATCCTAGCTTGTAGATTCTCAATAACCTACAGTATAAAACGAAGATATCCAAATGCATCACCAGCGTATCAATTAAATTTCCATCCTGCACTCCAATTCAAAGTGTTTCGAAATCCATCCGACACTCCGCATAATTTTTCTTTATCCAACCGACACTCCATACAAACTCCAAATATCAAATCGACACTCCAAAGAAAAATAAATCCCTATGGCCGACCAGTTGTATCCTACCCATATATCCTATCATTTACTAAGGGCAATGATATTCTCTTTGTATTTTCAAATGGGTTATTCATAGTAATTTGCACATTTATAATCATATTAAGTTAATTTCACTTCTCAATTTCTGTATTCCATCATTCACATCCAGCCAAGACACTATATTCTCATTCTCATCACGCATTTCTCTTTATTTGGCCTTAATAATCCATTATTATAAATCAAACCAATTGACACGTACTCAATTCTCCATTTTTCATAATTCTCACAACACATACAATTATGCACAAGTGTCAATATATATATATATATATATATATATATATATATATATATATATATATATATATATATATATATATATATATATATATATATATTTATATATATATACACACACATTGATTCTTGATTCAACAAGAAAAAAAAAACATACAACTAAATGAATTCACATTTCAAAAAGAACCGCACCTATACATGTATTTATTTTTAAACAATTAGCACAGGCAACTACATGTCTCAAAAATCTCATCACTTTTCTGATTTATCAAGTTATAAGCTTTATATAATTTCTAACCACACTTAAAAAAAATCACATTTACTCAATAGACTAAGTTACACATTAATTTTACAATTTCTACAACATTACTAACAAAATCACTTCAAGCCAACACTTATTTACTTAAAATATAACAAAAAAAATACAAATTAAGTAAGTAAATGTGAATTTTAGTGGTCGCAAACCTTGATATTCGGCAAAATAACTTCAATGGCTTCAATTAACATCACAAAAATGAACTTAGATGTCCACTTGTTTTTCTTTTCCTTTATTATTCACGTTTTCTTCTTCCTCTTCACATATACACACAATAATTCAACCACAAATTCAATAAATCTCAATAATAATGTGACTAACTTGACTACATTGCTAAAAAAAATGAGAAATCTACTTAATCTAAACTCAAAACAACAAATTCCCAAATAAATTTTTCAAATCCCTAATTCTGCCATTCTAAGAAATTCTCCCAAATTTAAAATTAATAGATACATTTACTTATTCTAGGACTGTTATTCAAGAAGAGATGACTGGTGGCATTTTTTATTGACTGCAACGGAGGAAACAACAAGAAGGAGCACTAACCTGAAGCTCAAACACGAAGGAGGAAGGAAGAGCTTCCGTTACGCAGAGAGGGTGAGAATGTAGCGGCGCCGGCGGCTAGCTGCGAGGAGCGGAGGACCAGAGACGCAATGGGGAAAGGAAGAAGCAGATCGGGGAAGGGGCGGGGCCGCTGGAACAAGATCGGGACCAGGGAGAGGGAAGAAAGAAAGAAAAGAAAGAAGAGAAGGGAGGGAAAGCTCAAAATGACATAGTTTTGGGTTTTTATTTTTTAATAAATTACCATTTTATCCTCCCCAACACACATACACACACCAATAATTACCACAAAATTAAACCCCTAAATTTTTAATATTTTACACCCACTCCCTTTTTAAATTATTTAATTTATTTGCTCAAAATATCGCGTTCATTACCCTCACTATTAGGTTCCATTATTTTAGGGCGTTACATTTCTTCCCCTCTAAAAAAGAAATTCCGTCCTCGAAATTTTACTTGGTTAAAATAGTTGTGGATATGTCTTTCTATGATTCCCATGTGACTTCTTCTATATTGTGATTCCTCCATAGAACTTTCACCAAAGGGACGGTTTTGTTTCTTAGTTGCTTCGTTTCCCGCACCAAAATTTGAATAGGTTCTTCTTCATATGTCAAATCTGGTTGAACCTTTACCACCCTAGGTTTAACAATATGAGATGGGACCGATCGATACCTTCTTAGCATTGAGACAAGAAAGACATTATGAATCTTCTCCAATTCCCGTGGCAAATCTAGTTTATAGGCTACTTGACCCACACGTTCTAAAATTTCTTATGGTCCAATGAATCTCAACACATTTTTCCATGGTAACACTTTTAAGAAAACTTTGTCACCAACCTCGTATTCTATATCTTTCCTTTTCAAATCTGCAAAGGATTTTTGATGGTCAGATGCAGCTTTCAATCTTTCCTTGATAATCTTCACTTTTTCTTCTGTCTCCCTTATTAATTCTTGGCAAACTATCTTCTTCTCCTTGAACTCGGTCCAACATAACGGAGTCCTACATTTCCTTTCATATAATGCTTCATAAGGAGCCATTTGAATACTTGACTAATAACTGTTATTGTAGGAAAATTCAACCAATGGAAGATATTTGTCCCAACTACCTTCAAAATCAATCACACAACTTCTAAGCATGTCCTCTAGAACCTGTTACAACATTATCATACATTTATTATTCATAACCTTAAATATTCTTCATTTAATTATTAATATTTATCTGAATCACTCTTTCAGACTGTCCGTCCGTTTGGGGATGGAAAGCAGTGCTGAAATTCAACTTCGTGCCCAAAGTCTCATGAAGTTTTTTTCCAAAATCTCGATGTAAACCTTAGATCTCTATCAGATACAATAGAAGAAGGAACCCCGTGCAACTGTACTATCTCATTAATATACACTTCTGCCAGCTTAATCAATGGATAGGCGATTCTGACCGGTAGGAAATGTGCTGCCTTTGTTAATTTGTGAACTATGACCCACACCGAGTCATGCCTTTTTCTAGTCAATAGTAACCCAGCGACAAAATCCATGGTAACTCGATCCCATTTCCATTTGTGTATTGAAATAGGCTGTAACAAACCCAATGAAACCTGATGCTCAGCTTTTACTTATTGACAAGTCAGACATCTCGTGGCATATTTTGTTACATCCTTTTTCATAGCAAGCCACCAATAATGAGTTTTTAAATCTTGATAGATTTTAGTGCTGCCCGGGTGCACAATATAAAAACTATTACGTGCCTCTTCCAAAATCTATTTCTTCAACCCTTCATCAGCAGGAACGCAAATTCTATCTTTAGCGTATAAGCACTCATCTTCCTTAATCATGAACTCACTATCTGTCCCCTCTAGGACTTGTTTACAGATGGCAGCAAGATTTTCATCCTGCTTTTGTGCCTCCTTAACCTGTTGTAACAATGTTGGCCTAAACCTCAGTTCATCTATAATAGCTCCATCATCTGCTAACGCTAGTCTGACATTCATAGCTCTCAAAGCTGCCATAGATTTTCTACTAAGTGCATCTGCTACCACATTCGCCTTGCCTGGATGGTAATCAATGATGCAATCATAATCTTTTATTAACTTATCCAACTTTTTTGTTTTAAATTCAACTCCTTCTTAGTAGGTAGGTATTTAAGGCTTTTATGGTCAGTGTAAATATCGCATTTTTCCCCATATAAGTAATGTCTCCGAACTTTCAGAGCAAAGACAATAGCAGCTAGCTCTAAATCATGCATTGGGTAATTCTTTTCATGGGGTTTAAGTTGCCTAGATGCATAAGCAATCACCTTTCCTTCTTGTATTAAAACACATCCCAACACATTATGCGAAGAATCACTATAGATCACAAAATCTTTTCCCGCTATTGGTTGAGTCAAAATAGGCGCCTCTGTCAACATTGCCTTAACTTTTCAAACTTTTTGACATTTCTCACTCCATACAAATTTAGCGTTCTTCTGGAGTAACTTGGTCAAAAGGGCTGCAATTAAGGAAAATCCCTTAACAAATCTTCTGTAATAACCAGCCAAGCCCAAAAAGCTTCTAATCTCTGTGACATTTCTTAGCGGTTTCCATTCAAGGATAGCTTTAATCTTTTTGGGGTCCACTCTAATCCCATCGGCTGACACAATGTGACCAAGGAAGGGTATTTCACTTAGCCAAAATTCACATTTGCTGAATTTAGCATAAAGCTGTTTTTCCCTCAAAGTCTGTAGAATAATTCAAAGATGTTGATCATTTTCCTCTTGATTCCTTGAATAGACCAATATGTCATCAATAAAAACTACAACAAACTGATCTAGGTAAGACTGGAAGATGTGATTCATAAGGTCCATAAATGCTGCCGGAGCATTTGTGAGCCCAAAAGGCATCACCAAAAACTCATAATGCCCATATCTAGTTCTGAAAGCTGTCTTAGGTACATCTAACTCCTTCATTCTCAATTAATGATAGCCGAACCTTAAATCAATCTTGGAAAATACACCAGCACCCTTAAGCTGATCAAAAAGATCATGAATTCTAGGCAACGGGTATTTATTCTTCACTATGACTTTGTTTAATTATCTGTAATCAATACACAGTCACAATGTCCCATCTTTCTTCTTGATAAAAAGTACAAGAGCACCCCAAGCAGATACACTGGGGCGAATTAAACCCTTCTCAAGAAGATCTTGTAACTGTATATTCAATTCCTTGAGTTCAGTAGGAGCCATACTACAGGGTGCAATAGATATGGGTGTTGTACTAGGCATCACATCAATGGAAAAGTCAATCTCTCTTTCTGGTGGTAACCCTAGTAATTCATCTGGAAATACATCTTGAAAGTCACACACCATAGGAATATTTTGAATTTTAGGTGTTTCCTTCTTAGCTTCAAGAACACATGCTAAGTAGGCTTCACACCCTTTTCTCAACAACCTCTTGGCCCGAGTGGCAGATATCACATTGGAAAGAAAATCTGACCTTTCACCCACTACAGTGATCTCATCATCATTAACAATTTTAAGGGTAATCTACCATTACTTGATGTGCATACAACCAATCCATTATAAGAGTTATATAAAAATCATTGAATGGTAATTCAATCAAATTGGCAGGAAAAGTATGGTTCTGTACTTGAATTGGACAATTCTTATAGACTTTATAGACCAGTACACTGTGCCCAAAAGAATTAGTTACATGTATTTCCTGTTCTAAATTTTCAACATTCCACCATTTCCCCTGTGCTACAGTAGTGCATATATATGAATGTGTAGAGCCAGATCTACCTATGCATAAACATATGATTGAAAAGAGAAAATTTACCAACAATAACGTCTGGTGCATCCTGCTCCTCACGAGTTCTAATAGTGTAGACACCGGGTCCTGTGACAGTCAAAATCGGAGTTACCCAATGATGATAAGATGCCTGCTCATAGGCAAAAAGTTTTAAAATGATGATTTGCTTGTCAAAATTGCATTTTAGAATGAAAAATAAAAAATAATAAAAATCCTGCGCTGTTCTGCACTCAGCGTGCGCGACCGACGCCCGTCGCGCACTCCAACCGGTGTCCGTCGCCCCTATTCCGCCGAAAAATGCCAATTTCGCCGAAATATCTGTTTTTCCGATTTTTTCACCTAAATTTGACTTT
Source organism: Excoecaria cochinchinensis (assembly GCA_947683425.1). Classification (NCBI taxonomy): domain Eukaryota; kingdom Viridiplantae; phylum Streptophyta; class Magnoliopsida; order Malpighiales; family Euphorbiaceae; genus Excoecaria; species Excoecaria cochinchinensis. Next base: position 3,778,334 of record CANTUQ010000034.1, read on the forward strand.
CTATCCCATTTTTTAGGGTTTTTAATGATTTTTTCCATTTTTAAAATTTAAAATTAGTAATATCTGATTTAATTAAGTTCTTTTATTTATTAGTTAGGTTTTCATTTTTCTTTTGATATAAAAAGAAAAAGATGGAAAGAGAAAATGTGGGGGGGGGGTTCATTTTTACGATTTCTTCTTTATTTTTTTCTCTTCTTCTTCTTCAAAATTCTTTCTAGGTTTTTGATGTTTCCCCTCAAAAAAAAAATTGAAAATTTCAATTCTTCATCTTCATCTTTTTTTGGTTCAATAAACTTTCTTCTAAGAACTTTAGATGGAATTTTGTGGATAAAAATTTATTTTGGGACAAATAAAACAATCATTTGCTCTCAAAATTCAATTTTTTAACTTGTTATTTTTTTCTTTGTTTTTAATTAAACTTTGTTCAAAGATTTTTATTAGAATCCCTTTTTAACGAAAAATGGATTTTGGGGCAAACAAAATAACTGTTTGTTCTTGAAATCTATATTTTTCATTTGATTTTCTAAAAACAAGTTTTTTCATAAAATAATTTTTTCTTGAGACAAACAAAAATCATTGTTTGCTCTTGAGAACATTTTTATTTCTTTAATCAATAGAAATCATTTTTTAAATAAATAAATTCATTTTTTTGTTCTTGGAATTTTTTTTTATTTTCTTTCATCATTTTTAATCAAATTTTCTCTTTTGGAATAAAATTCTAATTTTTTCCAATCTTGAATTCTAATTTTGCAAAATGAAGTAAGGAAATCAATTGACTTTTTTCCCTCATCGAATCCGAACTCTGAGAGTAAACATTCTAGGTTCAATTTCTCATTTTTTATTTTTTATTTATTTATTTTTGTTCATATTTAATTTATTAACATGTAAATCTTTTATTGTTTTCATTTATTTATTTATTTTATTGTTTTTATATTTATTTTATTTAATATGTTTATATATTATTGTTATTATTATTATTATTATTAATATGGTTATTGTTATTATCATCATATCATTCTTTTTCATTATTATTATTATTATTATTATTATTATTATTATTATTATTATTATTATTATTATTATTATTATTATTATTATTATTATCAATTTCTTTCATTATTATTATTATTATTGCCATGTTCATATTTTTATATATTAATTCATTAACATGTTTTATTTATTTCAATCACATCATTTAATCCTTTTGTCATTCATAATGCATTTTTTCATTTATTTTGATTGATTAACATTTTAATTCATTTATCATTCTTTTGATGTCATCTCATTTTATTTATTTTAATTTGTTATGTATTATTTTATGCGTTTAATTGATCTTATTGATTTAATTACTAACATTATTTTATTTGTGTTTATTTTTATTTCAAAAGTTATTTTTTGGGCATTTTCGCGAGCACACAGGGAGATCCAAGAGGCTCGTTTTGGCGTGGTTTTTTCCTTAATTTTTGATTGTTTGTATTATTTTCCTTATTCAGATTGTTCATTTATTTTATTATGTAATCTTTAATAAAATTATTTATGCACGTTTAAAAAGAAAATCACAAAAAGATTTATATTAATTAATTTGGTTTTTCTTCTAAATAAAAATGGGATCAATGTCCTAGTTTTTTATACCCAAATAAACCATCACCTTTAACACCCATTTTTATGGTATGCATGCGAGGATCAATGTCCTCATCCTTAATAAATAACCCGCTTTATGTATGATGTGTATTTTATTTACAATGGGGGTTGTATTCCGCCCCTAGTTTTGTTGTAATTTATTTTCATACGCTTCATTTTAATTATGCTTTTATTTATCGCTTTCCTTGAATGACCAACCATGCGCTTTAATTAATGCACTGAATTGAATGAGAAATGGGATGAAACGCTAAATTCAAAACTCAATTATAAACTTAACCAAGGTATGAATAAATGGGAAGTCCTGAACCCTCTCTGGTCTTTGGGCTCAAAGAGGCGAGAGGGCCACCTCAATGTTCTATTGGGGTGGGGCCTCCAAGACACCTCTTGTATCCCGAAAAAGGCCTAAATTGCATAGTCCTAGGCTCTACGATGCGAGAGGGCCATCCTAATGTTCTATTAGAATGGGGCCTCTAAGACCTCTCGGGCTTGCCCAAGATGGACGTAGCAGCATAAATCCTAGGCTCCGCGAGGCGAGAGGGCCATCCTAATATTCTATTAGGGTGGGGCCTCCAAGACACCCCCGGCTTGCCCAAAATGGACATAGCAACGCTGCCTTAGGCTCACTGAGGCTAGACAACCTTTCCCAATGTTCTATTGGGTGGCGACTCCACTAAACCTCCTTGTTGCACAAAATGGATGCACTTGTAATTTCTTACAAGTTTTCATGAACCTCCTCCCGAAAGGCCTAAAAGCGGGCAATTCGGGGTGCCTCGGGGTTCAACGCGCGTCACAAATAGCATAAGTGCGTGTCGGGACCCTAGCATCTAAACCCACAACTATCTGTGTAAAATCCCTCTTTGTAGCAGCTCTTGAAACATCACCTCTACCCTTGCCTCTACCTCTACCTCCCTGAGTGGAAGCAGGTCCTCTAGCCTGTGGAGCTATAGAAGTCTGTGACCCAGGATAATCTCTAGCAAAATGACCCTTGGAGCCGCACCTGTAGCAAGCTTCTGTTAATCTCGAACATTCACCTGTATGCTATTTTCCACAATGCTCGCATAATGGAGTTGTCCTACTTGCACCCCCAGGTGTGCTAGCTATAGATGTGGGTTGTTGCCCTGAACTGGTTATGCTTCTATTACCTTTAGACTATCCTTGAGAATGAGCTTGTGACTGAGCTGCCGACTAGGGCCCTTTCTGTCTCTTAGTAAAAGGAGTGGTCGAACCAGATTGTCCCTAACTCCTTTTCTATTGGCTTTTAATCTTTTCTATTTTTCTCTTCAACTTCTAACTCTTTAACCTCAAGTGCTGCTTCTACCAATTCCCCAAGATTTGTAAATTTCTGCCCCACAAGGCCTCACCTGATCTCAGTGTGAAACCCATCCTTGAATCTCTGTAACTTCATTTCTCTAGTTGCTACAAGGCCTAGTGCATAATGGCTTAGTCTGTCAAACTCTCTTAAATATTCTATCATAGTCTTGGTTCCCTGTCTAAGGTAAAGAAATGCCCTCTCCATAGCCCTCTTGTATTGAGCTCCAATATACCGCTTCTCAAATTGGTCTAGAAAGAAATCCCAAGTGGGACCAGGTTCTAATACATCTCTAGAGATGTCCAACCACCATTCATGAGCCTGACCATGAAGTAAGAAGGCTGTGCAGTCTATCTTTTCTTCCAGTGAAATTTTCAGATGATAAAAAATCCTTCTTACTTTTTGTAGCCATTCCTCTGCTTTTTGTGGGGTGATAGATGCATCACCATAGAAATCTGTAGCACCAAATTGTTTCATTCTTTCATAGTTGTCTCTCTGTGGAGGGGGTGGCGGCTGAGGCTGGTAAGGAGGCATAGCCTCCATCATTCTTCTCATAGCTTCAGTCATAACTTGTAAAAATCCCATCTGGGCTTGAGGAATAGGTGGCATAGGAGGGGTCTCCGTTGAAGATTGTACTCTATCGATACCCTCAATTGTAGCAGAACCTCGACTTTCCCTATCTTCCTGATCAGTTTCTCTAGAGCCTGACTCCATAACAAATCTGTAAGTAAAACAAAAGACGGATTTTAATAAGGTATAACTCAAATCTCCATACTCCATTTATTTGCATAACATCAATTCGTACACATTTATTTACTTCACACAATACCAAATTCCATAATTCATGACATGCTCAATACATAACATGTCAAGACCCTCTTATACAGGGCACCTATTTTTCCAATAAGCATGTAATGAATGTGTGACGCGCGCCGGAACCTAGCAAAGGCCCTCGCTGTGCCCGCTTTTAGGGCTCGAGGGATTGGTTCATGTCTTTTGATCTTGGGCATCATGAGTCATCTTGGATGCCTCCTTTCCAATAGAATATTAGAAAGGATCATCTAGCCTCACAACGCCTTTAGGCACCTTTGAGGTATTTTGGAGTCGCCACCCAATTTATGAGAAACAGGGAAAGGTCTCTAACCTCTATTGGTCTAAACCAGAGAAGGTGTTCGAAACTTCACTTTTATTAATTACTTAAGTTTTATAAATGAGTTGTTAAAAAATCTAAATTCCATCTCTCATCTCACGCGGTAATGCAATAAATTAAAGTGCATTCATTCACATAGGAAAGCGATAAATAAAGCAGTAAATAAATAAATTACAAAAATAAAAATTAGGACAGAACAATCCCCTAAAATGAATAAAAAATAAAGAAAATAAAATATGACAGAACAATCCCCAAATAAGAAAATATAAATAAATAAAATTGGCTTAAAATAAACGAGTAAATAAACACATAAAGAAAATTAAAATATAACATACATAAATCGGGTTATTCATCAAATTTTAGGAACATTGGTTCCTTTTTATTTATTAGAAAATTGGAGAACTATTTTTTTGAGCATTGATTGAGAAAGTCGGGGATGAGTGATCCCATTTTAAGAAATTTTAGTTCTCCATTTGATAGTGGTGTTTTATAGGCTAAAATAGGACATTGGTCCCTTTTTTTATTAAGTTAAAAAGTCCCAATTTATTTTATATAAAAGCGTGATTTTCTATAGCACAGATAATTAAAAATATATTTTTACATACAACACATAGAAATAATATAACAAAATAACATAACTATTAAAATGCAAACCCTTAAATTGGATGGTCTCTAATTCCCCGGCTCTCCAACCCGTGCGTGAATATGACTCGTGACAACAAATAATTTTGAGTCAAGAAAAGATAAAAATGAAATAAAATGTTAGTAAAGTAAAGTAAATAATTTATATAAATTAATTAATTAATTAAATAAATTAACTTATTAAAATAATTAATAAATTAAGCAAATAATAATTAATTAGACTAATCAAATAAGTAAAAACCATTAAACATAAAACAGATATATTATAAACAGATAGAAAATAAACGAATGGAATAAAAGCTACGCACAGGAAATAAGGGAAAATGAAGAAAATGGAAGAGAGATGAAAACACAGCCGTGTTTTCTTACGAAACACAGCTGTGTTTCTTCAGCGGAGCAATAGGCAATGCATAAAATGAAGGGAAATGAGGGAATGAGATAGCATGAAAAACACGGCTGTGTTTTCCAAAGGAACACAGTTGTGTTTTTGCTCTGTCACGCAAAACAGCTTCGTTCCAACGGAAAAACACTGGTTTTTATTTCAAAACACTACAACCAACAAGAGCAAACCAAATGGCATGCAATAACAAGGATAAAACAGATTAAATTAAGTGATTAAAAACAAAAACAAGGATATTAATATAAACCAGTAAAATGAGAGGATTAAATAAACTAAAAGGAAAGATTGAAAGACAACTAGCACACAAATAGAGGAGGGGGAGCGGATCAGTGCACGACTTGTGCATTCACGCACGAGTCGTGCAAGAGGTGCACGACTAGTGCATGGAGTGCATGAGTTGTCCACACTCTTCACGACTCAGATAGAGAGAGGACAGGGGAGCTAAGCAAGGGAAACAGGGGCAAATAGAGGGAGAAAAACCAATTAATAATTATAGAAAAAAAATTAGATCATGCAAAAAATGAGAATTAACGTGCTAACATGTTCATAATGACAATAAACATATGATCAACGGGTTAATAAGATCAAGCAATTAATATATACAATATATATAGTTTGCACAATATATACAATGAATAAAAACTTATTGGTTCAATAAAAACTGTAACACCCCAATACCCCTGTTGGAAGGGTACTGGAGCGCTACCCAACTCAGAAACATTCATACATATCAGCGGAAGTAGCAATAAAATAATAAAATATACATCACTTATAAAATTACATACGGATCCTTGATTACCTTTACTTAATACTTATACAAAATACAAAACGCTATACAGCCTTAAACCACGACTACAGGAACTGAACAAAATAAAACTCCAACTCCTAGTGGCCGACCCTGCAGATGCGCGATGCGAACAGAACAAACCTGCCACCTACACGGGAAAATAGCTCGTGCTAAGCGATAATGCTTAGTGGGGAGGAACAAAGCAGACAGAAACTAGTACACTAAACAGGAATACAATAAGCCATGCATAAACAAATACGTACACATACCGAAATACTTACCATGGCAACACGCGAGATATCACATGCACGACATACTAAAAATCATATTAGAATTTAATCACTATCAAGTCACTCATTACTTAGAACACTGCACTAAACAATCATGACACTATACAGAACACTATACAATAATGTCTTGCACTAATACTTAAATGCAAACATGCATCAACAATACAGAAACCACTAAAAATCAGAGGACAGAAGAATATATATAGAAAATCAGAATGAAAATAGAAAGCACGAAGAAATTTCCATAATCAAAATCACGCAATAATCAAAACACTTCACTAACTCAACACAAAACACTTAAGACAATAGCCTGAATTTCAATGGTGGAGGATATAGGAACACGGCACGGGAGACCGTAGCCTCAAAAATAGTTTTAATACCCGAAGGTAACGCGGGAGACCGGAGTCTCAAAACATTTTATCGCTACATGAAAGATGACCATCTTGGAGGTCGACCGCTTCTCCCAAACGGGGCGGACAGAACAGCTGTACTCAGACCCTTCTTAAGCATGCTTAATTATCCAATACCTTGACACTTCAGGCTCGACAACTCATTCTCTTACACGACAATACAAAATCAAAACAAGGTTAGACACAAGACTCTAACATTAATTAAATTCATAACTAAGACACTAGTACAATGATATCACGGGTCATAGGCACAAACATATTCCATGCAATAGTGAGAAACCGTGCAAAGTGGAACAAACGAAACACATTTAGAAAACAGGGCAAGCAGGAAGGGCCTCTGTCCCGATCGCGATAGTGTCACGGGGCACCTCCTCGCGAGCTCGTGCCAGAAGGCCTGCTCGCGACGAAGCACGCTAGATAGATTCGCGCAACCAAGCTTTGTCGCGGTCGCGACAGAGACCAGTTCCTTCCTCCTCGCGCGCACGCTCTACAGTATGCTCGTGCGAAGGACTTGGCTACCGAGCTCTCTGTTGCACTCGAGACAATGTCGCAGTCGCGACATAGGGCTCTCCAGCCACAAGGGACCAATCCGCATTCTGTCGCGCTCGCGACAGAACCCAGATTTGCCCAATTCTGCATTTTCTCGCACTGTTCACAATTCAACTTTCAAAATCACTCATTCAATCATGCATAAACACTTACCTCATGAGTCGAAAGCAATCCAAAATATGTTAAGCATCAATATACACCCAAATCACACTAATTTGCACAAGAATTCACAATTAAATCACTAAAGCACACAAATCATGTTCTTCACTAACACTTGAAATTTCACTACTAACTTCGCATGCAAATCACTATAACTTAAAAATCATACCAAACCAACACTCTAGCTTAATCACACACATGCATTTGCACATAACTCTACACTCAAAATTATCATGAATCAAAGCATAATAAAGAACGATCAAGGAAAAGAATAACGGCAAAACACTCCCAAACACAATCAAATCAAGCTCCCAAACCTGAAATTGCAGCTTCAAAACTGAGTCCCTCACGATCCCACTTTATCTTTCCCTTTCTCTTACTTCTCTCTTCCGATTCTTGCACAAAACCCATCCACAACACACTTAAATCAAATAATAAACTCACTTCAAAACTAGAAATTAAAGAACAAAAAGGAGATAAAGGAACCTCAATTCAAACTCAAGCACTTACCCTTCACAAACCCAGCTCAAACTTCAATAAATTCCACCACAACACTCAAGGAAATGCAAAAGAGAGGGAGATGAGAGCAGAAAATAGAAGCAAGAGAGAGAGGAGGGACGAGAAAATGAAAATCAAAGCAAGAGGGGCAGCTCCCACGGGAAGTTTCCTCAAAATAGCCCTCCCTTGTCTCTCTCCTCCTTTTCCATTAAATGTTCTCACCCACCAAGCCAAGTGTCAAGCTCCTATAGGTCCTAACAACCACCCACTTGACTTATTCCTTTAATGCACCGTGCACAACACACACACAATCACTTCCTATATAAAATATCTTCAATGCACCATACTTAGTTCACACCATATAATTTCTTATAAACCACTTTTCATCCAAGGCACCAAGCACAAAAACCACTCAATAAAACCCCTTAACCCACTTACATCCTACTCCCAAACACTACAAGCACATCATAACATTTCCTTCACTTAACATAGTACTTAATTAATTAATTTCTTAACAAATAATTCCTTATTATCCAAATTTTCCTCTTACACAAATTATGAAAATACCCTTAATTACCGACTTACCACGCAGATTCTGACTAGGCCCTTTTTGGGTTGTTACAAAAATAAAAAAAAGGATTAAACAAAAAAAAAGAAGAGAAGAGAAAGAAAATAAAAACGAGGTGATTAGTGAGTATTTACCCGCAGATTTTGATCCTTGATCTGCAAATAAAGAAGCTCTGATTTTTCGCTTTAGTTTTCTTTGAAAATGCAATTAAAATAGAGACTCCAAAACTCCAATGGAAATGCGTTAAAAAAAAGAACCAAAATGATGGATTTTTAACGTTAAAAACTCCTTTTTTTTTCTCAAGAAAATCTCAGAATGACTCCTTTTGATGTTCTTCCTTTCTCTCTAAGTTTTCTCTCCGTGATCTTTTTTTCAGTTCCAGCTCCCCCAATAATTCTCTCTAACAATCTTCTCCTCCTTTCCGTTCTAGCTTTCACTTCTCTTTAAATGTTATTTGACAGGATTAGTTCATTTCCTTACCAAATTCAAACATAAACTCTCCTTTTTCAAACCAAATCCCCTGAAATCATGGGGAAGAGACACTAAAGGAGAGGAGCACACGTGAGGCCACCTCTCAGTAGAAGGATGGGCCTCAAGCAGTGAGGCTACCTCTCACCCAAGGTAGACGGGCCTTATTGTACAGGGCCCCCAAAACACACATTTTTTTTAAATGAAAAATGAAAAATATTTTTTTTGAGGAACCATCACTTCCATTTGTCTATTGCCCGTAAACAGGCATCATTTTCATCATCGGGTAACCTCGGTCTTGACTACCATAGGACCACGTGTCTACAGTTATCCCCAGTTTTGGGGAATGTAGTGCCTGGGTACTTAGGTGAGCTAAAACTCAAAGAAAAGAGAAAAAATACGTACTTAAGGCAGCTATTATTCTCAAACCGGGTGATGCACCGAGTCTGTTACAGACTTATAAAATGTGGGATTGCTCTTCTGAGCGGGGTATTCTTCTTAATTGCTCTTATGAGCGGGGTGTTCTTCTAAACTGAAAGGATTTGGAAAAACTTAATGCTCTGAAGAGATTGGGGATGTTTTAGAAGAAGTATTTAAGGGATAATGCTCCGAAGAGACTGAAAATGCCTTGGAAAAGGTCTTAAAGATAATGCTCCGAAGAGACTGAGAATTCCTTTAAAAAAGGACTTAAGGATAATGCTCCGAAAAGACTGAGAATGCCTTTAAGGAAGGACTTAAAGATAATGCTCCGAAGAGACTGAGAATGCCTTTAAATAAGGACTTAAAGGTAATGCTCCGAAGAGACTGAGAATGTTTTTAAAGAAGGACTTAAGAATAATGCTCCGAAAAGCCTGAGAATGCCTTTAAGGAAGGACTTAAAGATAATGCTCCGAAGAGATTGAGAATGCCTTTAAATAAGGACTTAAAGATAATGCTCCGAAGAGACTGAGAATGCCTTGAAATAAGGACTTAAAGATAATGCTCCGAAGAGACTGAGAATGCCTTTAAATAAGGACTTAAAGATAATGCTCCGAAGAGACTGAGAATGCCTTTAAATAAGGACATAAAGATAATGCTCCGAAGAGACTGAGAATGCCTTTATAAAGGACTTTATAAGCTACCGCATGATTTCAATTTATGTATGTTTCTTCTTGACTTCATTATGCCGAAGCTATCGCTTGGTTTGGCTTTTTCCTGCAAAATCATTAGCACGAAGGCATATACAAAAGATTGTGTGTGCGTGAAATGTATACATAAAGCTATATAAACGAAACACAAACAAAGGATTAGTGTATAAAATTATGAGTACACAACTATACGCGTAAAGGATTGAATGCACGTGATATATTGGAGGATATGCAAAAGATCTATGCATGTCAGATGCATGTGAGATGCAAAAATGGATAGACCACATCCTAGGTGGTCAAGAGATTTGTTGAGGGTACTGCTTGGTTGCTCACATTATCCGATGCCACTAAGGATCTAGAAAAGCATCGTCTTGGCTTTAGGGATTCTGACCCAGAATCTTTTCAAAAGACACTACAAGAAAATTGACTTTTAACGACCAAAATTTAGCGAAGGGATACAAATCTGGTTGTAAAAAGATACAAATAACGAAGGGAATTTAATCCTATCGTTAAAACTCAAATTTTATTATTATTTAACGAGGGGTTTCATTCCGGTCGCTAAAAAATTAAAAATACGATCGTTATTGCCTTAGAAGAAAATAGCTGGACACCTAAACTATTTACCTCCAAAAATAATTCCCTCAGTTATCACATTCATTTCCCATCTACATATGAAAAAATTAGGTATCACAGTGGACGACACCCCTTCAGCCTTGATCGCCGCCCCGCTTGCCTTCATCGTGTCGCCGTCGCATTACGTCTGCAGTCTGCCTCGCATCGCGCTAGCCTGCCTTGCCGCCTCATTTGCCCTCACATTGCTGCCCTACCTCCGTCGTGTCGTTGCCCCACGTCTGCCGTCACCTTTCCCTCACCACAACGCCTCTGCCTTGCCGCCGCTGCACTAGTCGAAGCCCTGTAGGTACAGGTTTGTCTCCTCAACTTTGCATTTGATTTTTGTTCTTTTGATTAATGGAATTCAATATGGGATTAATCATAAAATTAATAGTAAAGGATGGTCCATAGCTGGCAAAATGCACCAACATTTGAATTTTGTTTGATTTTCGTTCGTTTCCTTTGTGTAGTAAAAATATATAAAAATCCATCGTTTTAGACTATTGAATTCTATTTCTATTTTCTATTTTGTATTTGCTCTATTTTGTTGTTAAATCACTGTCTTTACTTGCTAAAACCTTGCTTTCTGTCATTGTTTAGCTTGGTTGAAGTTTGGAATGACCAAACTGTAGTTTGCTTTGTTAGAAGTTGTAGGTGATCAAGTGGAGATTGTTGAATTTCAAGTTTAGTTTATGATTTAACTTATTAATTATGCTGAATTAAGATATCCCATATTCCTCGGGTTCAGATAGATTAGAGAACTACCTTTGAACCAGGTAATCTGTTTGAAAATTAGCCATATCAGCTATTAGCTTCTACTCAGGGAAGCTCTGCATCCATAATTTAAATTACTTGGCCTTTTCACGCCATCTTAGTTCTAGGGAGTCTTTGCATCTATAATTTAAAATTGTTGATTCTGCGTGTCTTGTGTCTCCAACAAGAGTATGTGTGAATTGAAGAATTAAGAGTAATGAATTAGGGGTTTATAAGTTAATTAATGGAGTATGAGCTAAAAAAATGAGGTCTGGAACATGTCATCCAAACAAGAAATATCTGTTGAAAGAAAATACTGCAGAGTTGAGATTATTAGTAGGAAAAAAAGGACCTCCAACACTAAATATTACTTTTGACTTAAAGTTACAAATTCATGAAGTTATGTACTGTGACTGAAATTTTAATTATTGAGACTTAAATATGTACGAATAAATATACATAACATTAGAGGAGCAAAAGGCATTTTAAAAGCTAATGGACCTGCAATGGATAATATATTACCTCATTTTTTTTTATCTCTAAATGATCATTCTTGTGGATAAAGGAACAAATTTGTAGTAGCTAAAATTATAAATGACTCTTTACTATTTAGTTATGGAATAGGCATTGGAATCCTTTTTTTTATTATTTTCTTGGAACAGTTAAATTGTAAATGATCTTTTTGGTATCTTGTATTTCTGAAGGCTTAATTTCTTGTAATTTGAAAATGTATACTCACAATTTGTGCAGCAACTAATTAATTTAGAGTGGATTTTGATGATGCAGGATAAGTTATTGATGATTTTAGATAGGCCTATAATCTTTGTTATAGGACATGGAATAGAATTGGGGTTTTGCCTTTGGAGACTCCATATATTTTATGTTTATCAGTTAATTGGGAGCCTCATTTGTTTTTAAATATAGCACTTGGTAAGTATCTACTTCACTGTAAGCACCGTGTCCCGGAGCGGTCCGGATCAGAGGTTACCCTGTGATGAAATCAGTATCCGAGCCTGTATAAACGGTTTGAATTTGGGGGTTTTAGTCCCGCGTCCCACGAGAAATGAGTCTTTTTACCTTTCATAGGCAGAGGAGGAGAAAGCAGGGGATTTTCGAGTCCAAAGGATATTTTTTTTCTCCACAGATGGCCAGCCCGTCTGTGAGGCCAGCCCGTCGCCTAGGGCCACCGACGGCCTGTGGTATTTTCCGACGCCCGTCAAAAAATCATCGCCCCTGTCAGAGCGCCACCTGGTTTCCCGGAGCACGTAACCTTTTCGACGCCCGTCGGTGGATGTGGCAGGGCCGTCGGACGAATCCTTGTGTCAGAAGGATTCTTCCGACGCCCGCCTCCATACACCGACGCCCGTCGGTCATGTCTGGCTTATAAAATCTCCGAATTTTCACTAGAAAAGGGTTCTAAAAAAATTCTGAAGAGCGGAAACTCTGCCCAAATTCAAGCATATTTTCTCTCTCTTCCAGCAAACACATTTCATAAAGAAATCTCTTTCAAAAGAGGATCAAATCCATCAAAAGGCACTAAAAACTAATTAGTTTTCCTTAGATTTTGATTCCAAAGAAAATCATTTGAGGGGTTGAGGAGGAAACAATTCATTTTCCTTTCTTTGATCCTTCATCTTGCTTTTCGTGGAACACGCGGGGCTCTAATCACCACAAGAATCTCACCCAAAGAGATTATCTGAGGGTAAATATTCTGGATTCCTTCTTTATATCATTTCATATTTATTCTTTATTTGTTGATTCTTTCAATTTTGTCATTATATCTCTTTATTTTGACTCTCTTTATATGATTTTATGATAAAACCTCTTTTTTGGCTTTAAAAGGAGTTTTCTTTTTCTGTTTTTTCGGAGACAGTGGTGACCGATGGGTCATCTCCATCACCTACGCCCTTCGGTCACCCCACCTACAGATGCCCTTCTTGAGTGAGCGACGGACATATCGGTCATTTTGACAGACGCCCGTCGGTCACCTAAGAAAGGCCGTCGGTGGGCTCTGCCTCCACATTTTTAAATCATTTTCCACCTTTTTCAAGTCCTTTTGGCTTCCTTCATGTTGATTTTATGTATATTAACATCTTTTAACTTTCTATGAGTGTATATTGATTCTCTTGGACTATCCCGAGCTTGAGGGGCTATCTACCATTTTCGGAGGATTTCGTCCGGTTTAGTTTCCTAACCCTCTTGATTATTTCCTTCATTTGTTATTCATTGATTATTTTATGTATATGGATATACTCTTTTCATATCTCGTTCATGTATAAAAATGACTCAATGTTTTATATTCAATAAAATGAGGTTTACACAAAAGCAAGGGTCCAACGCCTTATTTTTATCCAATAAAAATCATCACAAATAAAATCAAAACATCCAATTTTGATAATGATGCATGCGAGGACCAAAGTCCTCATAATAAGAATTGCCCCGATTTGTGTATGTATAGCACATTTATAAAAGGGAGTTGTATTCCGCTCCTTGTATTATTGTAATTTATTGCTTTGATATTTACTTGCCCATTTACGGCTTTCCAAATGTGAATAAATGCGCCTTCAATCAATTGCATCGTGTGGAGACAGAGCGTATTAATTATAATTAAAATTTGATCATAAAATAATCGAGGTAGAAATAGATGAGAAATCCCGAACCCAGCTCTGGTCTTTGGGCTCAAAGAGGCTAGAGGTCTACCCTCCAAGACACCTTTTTGTGCCACGAGACTTCAGCGCTAATCCTAGGCTCCTTAGGGTGAGAGGTTTACCTTCCAAGACCCCTCTGGCTGGCCCAAAATGGATACTAAGTGCAGTCTTAGGCTCTCCGAGGCGAGAGAAACTTTCCCAATGTTATATTGGGTGGCGACTCCATGAAACCTCCTTGTTGCCCAACATAGACGCACTTGCGATTTATTGCAAGCTGTCAATGCACCCACAGTGGCGGTCAACTGGGCGGCTGCGGGGATCCGGTGCGCATCACAGTGGCGGCTCCACTGGGGACTTTTATTGTTCGAGATTTCGATTTGAAAATACTTTGCTTAACATTTATGATTAAAATTTAATTCATAAATTTGCTTTCTCTCAAATTTGCATTCGCATCTCATTAGAGCCTTAGAATATGCTAGTTTGGTCCCTCTTTTAGCCCCGGTGCGTTCCTTAAGCACGACCTCATTTTCACTCAATTTGGGGAAGTGTTAAGGATAATCACCCGCCCAAGCCACGTACCTCAAATGGTATATCAAAATGATGACCAGATAGGTTGCTATGCTCGTGATGAGCTAGACCTGTCGGCAGGGATCATGCTTGGGTAGCCTTAGGTAGCCTTAAAGAAACATCTCCCTTTTCCGAAGCTCATGTAATGGCCGTAGTTACTTTCCATAGGTGAAATGAACCCTAATTCCATGCTCGCTGTATGGATCCTCATGTATTGGGTGAGTCCAGGTGTCTCGCTTGGTAACCTAGCCAAAGGCTATCATGCCCCGGTAGGGCCATGTCGAAATTTATGGAACGTCCAAATACGTGACGATCATTATCCATCCGCTTGTACATTAGCATAGGAGTGTCATGCTGCCGGTTTTTCGCCACGCACAATGCGTGTCCATCAGGTCTGCCGTTGACCCCTGAGCTAATCCCACCTAGGAAAGAGACTGCATGACCACGTGTGTGGGAGAAATAAGGGTGGAAGGACCTACCTGCTTGCTTGTGCTCTGTGAATGTTGCATATAACGACCATGAATTACACCTGCATTTCATGCATCATGTCTAACGCCTTGTCCCTGCAACCATCATAGATCTGCCCAGGTGGACTAGATCACCAACCGGACGACTGATCCGAGTTCCTACTTCTGAGCTGTCGGATAGAGAGGGTCTACCAGAAATCTTATCAGGAATCAGCGGTACTGTATCTCAGATTGCAAACTCGCCTAGAGGGGATGATGCCACCAGGGCCATGATCGCGGAAGAAGTTGGCCGGTGATTTGAGGAATTCGAGGGCAGAATGATGAATATGTTGACCGCCTTGGCACAGCAGAATGCTCCACAGAACTCAGCTCCACAGAATCCTCCTCCTCCTGTGAGACAGAATGAGCCAGAGGAAGAAATGGCTGAAAGACGAGAAGAGCCTGTTAGGCCACCGCCAGTAGAGTTAAGGTCAGTAGCCTCGGGAGAGCAGAGAAGAAGGCCTGTGTTGAGGATTGATGATGATAGGGATATCGAGGATGATAGGATGAGCATTGCATTTGAGAGGGGGAAGGCACCTCAGACTGATGACTTCATTTTAAAGAAGATGGAAGAGAGGTTCGAAGCTATGGCCCGTATATTGAGCAGGGGTCAAGGGATGAACCCAGAAGATAAGGAATTGGAGGGAGAGGACCCGATCCTTTACAACTTTAAGATGCCAGACGTGCCAAAATTTGATGGAACTTCTGACCCAACCACTCATGTGAAACAGTATTCTCTGGTCATGAAAGGGACCACGTTGTCTAAGAAGCAGAAAGTATAATACTTTTGTCTGAGTCTGACCGCCCATGCCATCGACTGGTATCATGGTCTCTACCGTCGCACTAAAGAAGATTGGGATCTACTCACTGAGGAGTTTTTGAGACAGTATGACTGCAACACCAGAATGGAGGTGACTTTAAAAGATCTTGAACTGCTCCAGCAGAAGGCCGGAGAATCTTTCCAGGATTATCTCACCCGATGGCAAAACTGAGTAATGGAGATGCGGAGAAAGCTGGACACCCAGGACCAGATTTGTTTATTTATCAAGAACGCAAGCCCTTACTTGAAAGATGGGTTGAAGATGAAGGGGTTGAAGGACTGGGAGTCTCTCAAGGATATAGCCATCGAGGCAGAGGGAGAGTTCTTGGCTAGGAAAGCTAACAATGATAATTTTGCCAAAAGGGCTAACCCCGGTCAGGGAACCAGTAGGCCTGTGGGTCCTAGTAGTAGCACCAAAAGAACAGGTGAGGTGTCTGCTACTGAGGTAACCACCCAGAGGAAGTTTTCAAACTTGCGGAGACCATTATCTTGGGTCTTGAGAAGGTTAATGAAGGAAGGGAAATTGCAGCCCTTAGCTCCTAGACCTACTATGATGCAGGGGAAGCCTGGGCACAAAGACAATGAATTTTGTGCGTTTCACCAGCACTCAGGCCATATCACAGATAAATGCAAAGCGTTGTGGCACTCTATCCAAGACTTGATTGATAGCAAGCAAATTTCTGACCCTGAGAAGAGGGAAACTGAGAAAAAGCCCGGTTATAATACCGTACCACCACCCGTGTTTATGATTGGATCTAGCTTGCCAGAGTGGTACGTGCTACAAGATCTATATGGGAGCAAGAATTTTGCTGCTGATTGTTCCGAGGACAGAAAGGAGGGAGCAGTCGTGGCGACCCGTGATTGCTGGTCTAGCAGTGAGAGCGGTGGAGAAGCTGAGGAGGAGGGAGAGATGAACCTTGATTTGTGGGGGTTTGATGAAGACAAAGAAGAAATAGGGGCTGTAACGAGAAGTGGAAGAGTGGTCCCTGAGATTACAAGGCTACCTGAGCCGGTTCAGCCGACAGTAGAGATAGAGCCAGAGGAGAATCAGATTGTCAAGCAATTGAAGAAAATTGCGGCTCAAATATCCATCTGGGATCTTTTGAGATAGTCCCCCTCTCATAGACAGAAGGTAGTAGAGGCTTTGGTTGAGGCCACGGTCGCCACCACGATTTCCCCATCAGAGCTTTTGGGCTTGGTTAAGGGGGGATCCGAGGAGAGATTGGTCTTTTCTGATGCCGACCTACCGGTCGAAGGCCGTAATCATAACAGACCCCTATACATCAAAGCGCAGATTAACGACAAGCACACTGCTTGCGTTATGCTAGACGATGGGTCTTCTATGCAGGCTTTTGGTTTAAACGAGGATATGCTCAGTGGATCAGATCTGACTATCACAGCCTATGATAATTCAAGGAGGCAAGCCTCGGGAACCTTTAAGACCTTGGTTAAGACAGGACCCATTGAAGTGGAGGTAGAATTTGTAGTTCTGCCCATCCCTGCTAACTTCTTAGCTCTGCTTAGGAGACCCTGGTTTCACAAATTAGGAGGAGTGCCATCCACGTTGCATTAAATGATAAAGTTCCCACATGAAGGGGAGGTGGTGACTATCAAGGCAGTTAGGGAGAACCAGGTCTCAGCGCTTGAAATAGCTAATCAGCCATTCAGTGGCTTCCACATGTCCATGATAAGAGAAGAGTGCGGATCAGTGGATAACCCAGCTGTGGCTAATATGTTGAAGAAGATGCACTATCTCCCTGGGGCTGGTTTGGGCAGAAACTCTCAAGGACTGCAAACTGAGATCACCACTCGAGGTTAGAAGAACCGAAAAGGTCTGGGTTATAGAGGCGGCTTTGGCAAGAAGAAGGCGGCTGATAAGATCCCTCTCATTTCATAGAGCTTTGTACCGGCACCCTCAGTATGTGCCTATACTGGCGAAGATGAGCCGCAATGGGTGAAGGGGAGGATTGTCCCTTGGTTCAAGATCTTTTTCGATGTATTTGACTGGCGTGTCGGGTTTATCAAGACTGCTGAGGACTTATGGGATGAGGAGGTCATGACTCGGGGTATCACTTGGGACAGATGCGAGCCAGAAGAGGTCGTTACCGAGAAGATGATAGCTGCCAGGCTGAAGAGGAAAGAGAAGATAGCGGAATTATAACAGAAGATGGGGGATTTGAAGGTCTCCTCCGACATGCCTGAAGGGCCTCTGCTGAATCAGGAAGCCAATGAACAAGCTGCAATAGCATCAGCCTCTGGAGTGGCAGAAGAAGACTCTAGCTTAGACTGTTTTTTTATTCCAGAACTCTTTTATGATGTAAATGACAATTATAATATTATTAATAAGGCAAACGATTTCTCTTACTTGTGCGATGTTTCTAATGATTTCAACATGCATGAACATGATCATATTCAATCAATTTTTGACATCGATTCCACCGATACAACGCCTTTTAATCTTGGAACCTCGAAAAATCCGAGATAAATTCTAATAGCATCAGATATAACTCCTGATGAGAGAAAAAATTTTGAGAGAATAATAAGAAAACATGAAAAAGTCTTTGCCTAGACCTATAAGGACATGCCAGGAATTGACCGAGACGTGGCAGAACATGCTATCCTGACTTACCCAGATTATAAGCCTGTGAAACAGAAGTTGAGAAGGCTCAGGCCAGAATGGGCTGACAAGGTCAAAGAGGAAATTCGACAGCAAATTGAAGCCAAGTTCCTTATTGAAGTGCAGTATCCTACATGGTTAGCAAATGTGGTCCCTGTAGCGAAGAAGAACGGAAAGGTCAGGGTGTGTGTGGATTATCGAGATCTGAACCAAGCCTGCCCTAAAGATGATTTTCCACTAGCCCACATTGATGTGTTGATTGACAGCGCCGCCAATTGTGCGATTTACAGCTTTGGAGATGGTTATGTGGGCTACAACCAGATCCTGAACAAAATAGCTGACCGGGTTAAGACCGTTTTCATCACAGAATGGGGGACCTACGCTTTCCGAGTCATGCCTTTCGGCCTGAAGAACGCAGGGGCCACATACCAGAGGATGGCGACCAAGATCTTAAGTGACCTGATCCACAAAGAAGTGGAAGTGTATGTCGATGACATAATGGTCAAGTCAGCCACCCGAGAGGGGCACTTCGAAGCTCTAGAAAAGTTCTTCACCAGGATTGACAAGTATAATCTGCGACTTAACCCCAAGAAGTGCATTTTCGGAGTGACTTCAGGAAAACTATTGGGACATGTCATCAGCCAGAGGGGAATAGAAATTTACCCGGACAAGGTGAAGGCTATCAGAGATATGCCTGTGCCGCAAAAAGAGAAGGATGTAAGGAGTTTCCTAGGTAAGCTGCAGTATGTCAGCCGATTTATTGCCAAGCTCACTTCAATATGCGAGCCTGTTTTTAAGCTGCTTAGAAAGAATCAACCTGTGGTCTGGAATGAAGACTGCCAGAAAGCCTTTGACAGCATCAGGGAATACCTGTTGAATCCGCCAGTGCTAAGGCCGCCGCAACCAATTAAACCACTTATCCTGTATCTTGCAGTAGAGGGAAGTTCTGTGGGCGCCATGATGGCTCAAGAGGATGAATTCGGGGTGGAATTCGCAATTTATTACCTCAGCAAGAAGTTCCTGGCTTATGAAATTAAATATGCTGAAGTAGAGAAGATCTGCCTTGCAGTGATTTGGGCATCAAAGAAATTGAGACATTATTTCCACTCATACATAGTTCAAGCAGTGGCCAACCAGAATCCGTTAAGATATTTATAGGAAGCACCGTCTTTGCTTGGTAAGATGGGAAGGTAGCTGCTCTTGCTACAGGAGTTTGATGTGCAATACATCACTCGCAAAACTATTAAAGGGCGAGCCGTAGCAGAATTTCTTGCCGAGCATCCTATTCAAGGAGACACGCCCGAGTTTAGCTTTCCTGATGAGAGCCTAGTCGCGATTTCTATCCAGGGTTGGCAGTTACACTTCGACGGGGCGGTGAATAACAGAGGGGCCGGAGTTGGAATCATCTTGACAACCCCAGATAATGAGAAACTTCCCATAGCAAGGAAGCTGAGGTACAAAGCAACCAATAACGAAGCCGAATATGAAGCATTCACTTTCAGGTTAGAAGCTTTAGCAGAATTAGGGGCAAAGAATATAGAAGTCTTCGGTGACTCATCCTTGGTGATTAACCAGATCCGAGGTGAGTGGGCTGTAAAAGAAGAACGGCTGGTACCCTATGTTGAATATTTGAAAGAGGTATGTGGCCAGTTTGAGACTTGCACTTTCCACTTCGTGCCGAGAGATGAAAATCGTCTGGCTGATGCGTTGGCGACCTTAGTGTCAATGTGGGATAACCCTGAAGGAGTGGCTATGAAGCCAGTACTAATTTTGAGTTCTGAGAAGCCCAGCTTCGAGATCAAGCCTATGATGGAAGTAGAAGTGGCGGATGGAAATCCGTGGTACTTCGACATCATGAATTATTTGGAAAGCAATAAATTTCCAGAAGAAGCTACTGAGAAAGACCAGAGGATGATCCGTAAGCTATCTACTCAGTTCATATCCTTGGAAGGGGTGTTGTACAAAAGGCATCCAGACGGGATTCAACTCAGGTGCTTAAATGAAAAAGAAGCCCGCAAAGTGATGGAGGAGACCCATGCAAGCGTCTGTGGGGCCCTCATGAACGGTTTGACTTTGGCCAAGAAGATTATGAGACAAGGCTTCTATTGGCTTACGATAGACAATGACTGCTCGAAATATGTTAAACAATGCCAGTTATGCCAACAATACGCAGACTTGAGACACCTGCCAGTATCAGAGCTACATAACCTGACATCACCTTGGCCTTTCGCTGCTTGGGGGATAGATATCATTAGGGAGATTCGCCCTACGACATTCAATGGGCAAAGATACATCATAGTCGCAATTGACTATTTTACCAAATTGGTAGAGGCGAAATCCTTCAAGAAGATTGACACAAGGGATATGGCCAAGTTCATAGAAAGGAATCTGATCTGCAGATATGGCCTCCCTCATCACATAGTGTCTGACAATGGGGTGCAGCTCATGGGGGACACCAAGAAGCTCCTTGAGAAGTATGGTGTTGAACATCATAAATCCTCTCCCTACCGACCACAAGCGAATGGAGCAGTAGAGGCCGCGAATAAAAATATGAAGAAGATCTTGTCCAAGATGGTCCAAACCTACAAAGACTGGGCTGAAAAGTTACCCTTCGCCTTGTGGGGATATAGAACAACGGTAAGGACGTCTACAGGCGCTACACCATTTTTCCTGGTATACAGAACGGAAGCAGTATTGCCGGTTGAGATAGAGCTCAAATCACTGAGGGTGGTTATGGAAGCCCAAATTCCGGAGGCCGAATGGGCACGGCAGAGGCTACAGCACTTGAGCTTACTGGATGAGAGTAGGCTGAAAGCTTATTATCATAACCAGATTTATCAGAAGAGATTGGCAAGGACTTTCGAAAAGAAGGTGAGAAAGCATCCGTTGAAAGAAGGGGACTTGGTGTTCAAGCAGATGAGGCCAGGCATACCAGATATTAGAGGGAAATTCAGACCAACCTGGGAGGGGCCGTATATCCTTAAAAAGCTGTTGTTCAAAGGAACTGCAATCTTGTCGGATAGTGAAGGAAACGAATTCAAAGAGCCGATCAATGTCGATAGACTCAAAAGGTTCCATGGCTAAAGACCAAAATAAAAAGAAGAGAATAAAATGCCCTGCAGGTCGAAAACCGAAAAAAGGCGGCCGTGCTAAAATTGGGCGCCTCGATAGGGTGAAAACCGAAAAAAAGGCATCCTGTGAAAAAATTAGAGGCATGAGAGAAAATGTCCGATCGTGAAAACCCGAGAGGGCCGATTGGTAACAGAAGTTGATGCTGTTAAAATTTGGTTTCATGAATTAACAGCGCATAAGCGGCTGAGTAAATGTCAAAACTGATCATGTATGCCGAAATTATATGGAAATGTACACAATTTCGTGAAATAGAGTCAATATTATTCTTCTCATTTTTGTCATTTTCTAGTTTTGCATTAAAAAGAAATGTAGCACCAAAAGAAATACACGTGTAAGCTAAGCTAAATCCTACTGCTACTCTCGCCGACCAGATGCTTGAGCCCTCGTGTCCTATTATTAGATTCTGGACTAAGGATCCACTTCTTGTACTAGCTGGTTGAAGACACAGAATGATTACCGAACCTCGGGATAACAGTCTTCACCGGTAGTTTGCCCCACAGCTCATGGTACCGAGAAGCGAACGCTACCAATAGAGCTCCTCCCCGGAAAGATAAGGGAACCCTCATTACATCCTGGGTCATCCCGAGCTGACGCGTACATCGAGAGGTGATGCAGACGGTGGCTCGACAGAGCCCACAGAGGGGAACACACCCTGATGGCCCATCGATGACCACGTGAGACAGTGGGAGCCAGGCAGACGTGAAACTGATGTCATCATCTGACAGCTCGCAAAATCTGGTAATGCCTTCACCAGTAGTGCCACGCCCATGTAGTAGTCGACGCGGAAGGAAGTGGCTCGGCGAGTACTGTGGGGTAACTCGAGGAGGTGGCTCAGACAACATCCTCAGTTTCTCTTGTAGCCAAATCTAAAAAAAAAAGAGAAAAAAAGAAAAAAAAATAAAAAAAAAGAAAAAAAAAGAAAGAAGAGAAGAAAAAGGAAAAAAGAAAAAAAAAGCCGCTGGAGTAAGTAGGGTTTACTTCAGGCAAAAATAAGGCATAGGGTTGTGTGAAAATCCGAAAGGACGCACCTCCCACTAAGAAAAGCTAGTGTGAAAATCCATAAGGGACGCACTACCTTTAAAATGAGGACGTACCTGGAGCAATAAGGGGCTGCCGGTAAAGGTTGTAGTGGATCCAGAGCTCACAGCGTCCAAGCCCAGAATGGTTTTAGCCAGAATGAGTGGTAAGGGTGATAATCCCAGATGAAAGTCGCTCAGGACTCCGAACAATCGGGAGTCACCTGTCAAACCCCCTGGAACAACAGTGAGGAAGTTCACCATGCAAAACAAGAATATGATGCTTACCCGATAGGTGGGGATGTCAGTGAACTGATCCAGAGCCTCGATCAGTGGCCCTAGAGCAAAGGAAGAGCCCGGAGGGATCAGACGGGCGGCCTCAGAAGAAGGTATGCCAAGAGTCATAGCTATATCTCGAGTCTAAAATAGGCTGCAGTAGGGGATGCAAGGCAGAGCGCTAAGAGGGAACCAGGCTCCAAGAATGGTAGCTAGCTCTTCAGGCAAAGGGCACAGTTCCTGGTAGGTGAACCGGAAGACGTGA
Organism: Excoecaria cochinchinensis; assembly: GCA_947683425.1. NCBI lineage: Eukaryota > Viridiplantae > Streptophyta > Magnoliopsida > Malpighiales > Euphorbiaceae > Excoecaria > Excoecaria cochinchinensis. Next base: position 3,801,544 of record CANTUQ010000034.1, read on the forward strand.
AACCGGGGGTTCCAGAAGTTGGTCGCCGCCAGAAGGAGGTTCTGATCGACTTTGACCCGGCACAGATATTTCATCCCAGACAGAGAGGAAAGGGCGCCTTCTCCGCAAGTGTGTTTGTCATCTAAGATACGGTGCATCCTTTGGGCTAGAGAAGAAGACATGCTGAGAAGTGTGAAAGGCGCAAGATGTTGGAAAATGAAGAGACACAAGAGGAGCAAAAATTTTGTAAGAATTTATAGGGAAGTGTCACCGACGGCCTACCCGTCTCTCCTAAGAGACGGCCTGCCCGTCTGTAGAGGTCCACCTGGCAGACGCATACGTTAGCATTGCATTCATCACGCGCATTAACTCGCATTTATTGTGTGACAGACGGCCAGCCCGTCGGTCGCTCCTACAAACGCCCAGCCCGTCGGTCACGAAATTCTATATAAGGGCGAGTGACAGACGGTGCAAACGCTGCCGTCCCTTTTATTTCCTCTCCCTAACTTTTTTTTTTGCGTTTTTTAGTGTTTTTTCAAGCATTTCTTCTTCTTTTTTCGCGATTTCCTCATATTTTCGCATTCTCTACTCACCGGGTGCTTGGATATTTATATTTTTTCAGTTTCTACACTTTTCGCGACTACAAGTAAGTAAATAACTACTTTTTTGAATTTTATTTAATTTATTTCTTCATTTCTTCTCCTTTTAACCTTAGAAATGATTAGAAAGTTTTAGATGCCTTAGGAATTTAGGGAGAATGCTGCCCATTTTTTTCCTTTATTTTTTTCTTGCAATTAAATCTGAACCTTTACATGATCACATAGAAATATAATTTTTCTATAACTTTATTGCTTACACATACAGACAGACAGACAGACAGACAGACAAGCTCATTCTACTAGGGGGCAATTGGGGTGTGACAAACACAGAAGGGATTAGTGTAGGGCTCAGTTTTGTATCAGTGATGATTCTTTTTGTATAGAACTCTCTGTATCAGTTTTGTTTCAGCTTCCGCTTTTGTAATTATATTTTTGATATGCAACATTATTTTGTATCAGCTAGTTGATCAGAACATTATTGTAATGCTTTATTATATTAATGAATGATCAGCTATGGCTTTCCTTTCTGTGAAGTTTTAATTATACCGTATTTCTGTATGTATGTTATGAATGAATGTATGTATTACTTTGTATTTGCTTGGTGGCACCTTTACTCATACTGCATCTCACTCCTTCTCGGATGGGATCGCCTATGTATGGGAAGGGGGTGTTACATTTACGGCTTTCCAAATGTGAATAAATGCGCCTTCAATCAATTGCATCGTGTGGAGAGAGAGCGAATTAATGATAATTAAAATTTGATCATAAAATAATCGAGGTAGAAATAGATGAGAAATCCCAAACCCAGCTCTGGTCTTTGGGCTCAAAGAGGCTAGAGGTCTACCCTCCAAGACACCTTTTTGTACCACGAGACTTTAGCGCTAATCCTAGGCTCCTTAGGGCGAGAGGTTTACCTTCCAAGACCCCTCTGGCTGGCCCAAAATTGATACTAAGCGCAGTCTTAGGCTCTCCGAGGCGAGAGAAACTTTCCCAATGTTCTATTGGGTGGCGACTCCATGAAACCTCCTTGTTGCCCAACATAGACACACTTGCGATTTATTGCAAGCTGTCAATGGACCCACAAATGCCCTGATCGCCCTCGAGCGGGCGGTCCCCTAGGCGGCCGCGGGGATCCGGCGCGCATCACATTCACCAACTCCCCAGTTTTGTGCTATTTTTGTTTTGTTGATGCAGGGGAAGTATCCATAACGCCATAAATCATTAAGCTTTGTTATATAGAGTTGGAATTGAAATTAGCAGATTTTTTTCCTAGAATACCTATATTATAAATGATATTTTGGAATCTGATATATTCTTAATGCTGAGTTTTAAATGACATGAAGCTGAAATAATTTTGTATGCAAAAGCTTATCACACAATCCATTATAACAGATTCGATTTGCAATCACATTAAACAGTAGAGTTAGGATAGAATATGCGGCTCCTTGATTTACTGACAAAGGATGGAACATGCACCTCTAAGAAGTTTGTTTTTAATCTTATTGCTCATCAGCAATATTGCTTCCAATTTGTCATGTGTTATGTAGGTATGCCAGTCTCTATTTCTGCATGTGCATTGATCAGGATGACATTGAGGATTGAGATCCCAAGAACTAGAGTTGGATTTGAACTGTACTACTACTAGAGAGAGACAAAAAGGCTTTCTTAGGCTGCCATTTTGCTACTTTCTTTCCTGATATTTAGGTAAATAGTGGTCTTTTAAATCTTTTCAACCAATTTAAATCGAGCCTTTTATTTTTTATTTATTTTTTTTCAATCAACTTTGCTATCTCCTTTTGTCAATATAAAGCTTTTCTCAATCTGAATTATAAATTATAATTACTCATACTATGTCATTTTGTTGTGCTAAATTGGATTTATTAATTTTTAAAGTTTGTGCAGATCAGTTACAATCAGAATAAAATAATAATATTAGCTATTACTATACAATTTATTTTCTCCTGAAATATTTCTATATTCATTTGACTTTTGCATTGATGAATTGTTCGTTTCTTTATGATTTGTTATTCTTAATAAAATTAGAGAATGAATCAAATTAGTGAAGAGGTTTGCAAATTGAGAATTTCCTGGACACAATCAAATCCTAGAAAGAGATTCTACAATTAAGATATTCCTATACTGAGAAGAAAGATTCGTTTGTCCGTGACCATTCTACTTAATCTTTTATTCTTTTTTTTTTAATATATATATATATAATGGTATAAGGTTATTTTTTCGATCTAAACTTTTCAAAACAAACATTTTTTTATTTTTTTCAGTTTTTTTTGCCATTATGTGAACAAATGGAGTGATTTTCTTTCTTATTTTTTAAAATAGAATAATTTTGCTCTTAAATTTAATTGTTCAAACTTGTCATCGGAAAATGACAATTACACAAATTTCTCTTATTTATTTTAAAATTATATGTATATATATATATATACTTCAAAAAGTACTTCAGAACCTATAAAAAAAATAAAAAGGATATAAATTATTAAATAATTAACATTTGTGGGTCATGTTAAGTTATGGCTAATAAAAAATACTTTATTATACTTACTAATAGTTGCTCACTTAAAGGGGAGTCTCAAATGCTTACTGCGTGCATTTAGATTTAAATTACTTTATTATACTTACAAATGCTGAACATCTGATGAATAGTTAATAAATTAGTAGTTAATAAATTTGTCTGCATGATTTGGCTATTTGAGATTATTGTGGACTATCCTGAATGGCAAGTTTTTTTTTTCTTTTTTCTTTTTCTCAAAACCTTGCTTTCCCCTTTAGATTTCTAATGAAGAAGCGTGCAGTCTAAATTTAAATATATAGTAGTCTAATTTTTGAAGTAAAAGTTTGTGCTGTATAGGCAACATTTGATCTTTAGAATACCAATCAAGAGCTGAAAAGCTATTTAAAAGATATGTTCGTCAATTCAGCAGTGCAAGTCTTATGATTGCATTTATTATTTGTTCATAATCTCTATTATTAATATTTTTGTCTGTGCATGTGAATCTTAATTTTAGCTTTTGTTATAAATTTTGCAGGTCTTCGAAATTTTGGACAGTCTTCTCAAAACTCTTTTAAATAGAAATTAGTATAGAGAGTTGATGTTTTCTTAGAGTTGTGACAAATAGAATGCTATTCAATATGTAAATATAACTATATTTTGTAACTTTTCTGTTTCAATATATGAAAAGAGTTTATTATATTTTTGTATAAAATATGTGAATGATATGTACCATACGTGTAATATTATTATAAAATAGTTTATATTTTAAAATACATTTTGGCATCCGATCGCTAAAAGTATTCTTCAACGACCGGAATTCATTTTTTTGAAAGTGAATATAATCAGCGAAGGGAAAATCCGGTCGCTAAAAGGTATTTTCAAAGACCAGAATTCCTTTCGTTGAAAGTGAACACAATCAGCGAAGGGAAAATTCGGTTGCTAAAATATATTTTCAACGACCGGAATTCCTTTCGTTGAAAGTGAACACAATCAACAAAAGGAAAATCCGATCATTAAAAATCAGTATTTAACGACCGGAAACGTTCCGGTCGTTAAAGACATTAACGACCGTGTCACACCCCAAATCGGGCGTAGTCGGATTTGGCAAGTTAAGTCGAATAAGTGATGGATATTTCGGTAATTTGTGCATGTGGAATTTGGATGATAAGGACCTAATTGAAAAGATAATTAAAGTTTGTGCAGGTGGCAGGTTTGGTTCTATTCTAGTCGCGCATCTGCAAGGTCGGCCACATAGGAGTTAGAAGTTTTGTATTTTTGTTCAGCTTCTGTATTTCAGCATTTGTATTTCTGTATTATTGTATATGTAATTAATTATGTAATGATCTGGAGATTATATTGGGATATGTAAACGTTATTATATTTATTAGTTATTCCTTTGTATTATTATTCGCTTTTTGCTTCCGCTTAGTACCTGCGTGTGTGTGAGTTATTGCATGATCAGCTTGTGCCCGCAAGGTAAGTTTTTAATTTACCCGTGGTTTTATAAGAATGTATGCTTCCTCATAGTGTATGTGTGCATGTATGTGAGTGAGCATCGGGTAGCGCGCCCGTCGAAGCCCTTCCAACAGGGGTAACGATGGGGGTGTTACAGACCGGATTCAAAATCCAGTCGTCTATACTTTTAACGATGGGGCTTTTACCGACCGGATTTTCCAGTCGTTATCGGTCTTTAACGACTGGATTTCGACTTTTAACAACCGGATTTCCCTTCGTTAAAGGCCATTTTTGTTGTAGTGAGAGAACTGACCCGTGCACATCTTTGCCGCTCGGTCGATGATCATTTTGCTCCCCAAAACTTTAAATCGTGTCCTGCACCATATGCCTAAAGGGAAGTCATTCGAAGTAATTTTGCCTTATCGCTCCAGGCTTCAAAAGCTTTTTAATATTTTACACCCACTCCCTTTTAAAATTATTTAATTTATTTACTCAAAATATCGGGTTCATTACCCTCAATATTCGGTTCCATTATTTTAGGGCGTTACAAATAATATCATCCAAACCGTATCAATCACGGTCCAAAATATCCATCCATAGAGTCGTACCATTCCCATACGTAATACATATAAATCATCATATATTCCAAACCCAAATCTTTATTTACATGCCAACATAAACTATAACATACAAAAATTATATCCTGAACTCCCCTTCGGTGCTTGCTCCAAACTGACTGAGGTATGCTTGCTCCAACCTATGGTGTACCTACACGCAGTCAAAATAAACTACGTGTTGAGCATTAATATGCCCAGTGGTGGTTACAAATCCATAAATTTCCACTCCTAACTTAATTATTCATCTAATTATATTATTATATTATACTTGTTATATTAATCTTAATTAACCAATTTATCCATCAATTTAATTTCATAATTAAGCATTAAAACATATTATACACTAATTACATATTAATCCTTTTATTAAACTTAATATTTTATTAATTACATTTAAATCCTTAATCTTTTTCCCTAATTTCCAATTATGTCCTCATCTTTTCCATTAATGACATCCATGTCCCCACTTTTATTATAATAGCATCCATGTCCCTTCTTTTACACTAATTCCATTTATGTCCTCATTTTCCACTTAATTACCAAATTACCCTTAATCATACTAAATTTACACTTTTAACCTTACTTATTCTCACTATCCACTTTTACCCCTTTTAATTACTTTTAATTTCCAATTTACCCTTTTTTACAGTTAAATTCCACTTTTAACCTTATAAATACACCAAATTACATTTAGGTCCCTAATTTACCACTTTTCCACCAAATTACCATTTTGCCAAAATTACCAAATTACCCTTACAATTACACTTTTTACCTAACTTTACCACTTTTTATCTAATAAATGTAAATTTACCATTTTACCCCTAAACTTTTCATTTATTCCAAATTAGTCCCATTTTCACTCATTTTCACATATATTACTCTTTTAACCAAATTTTATCACATTTTTACCATTATTCCCCTAGTATACACCTGGTAGAAAATCTACTAACCGGATATGCGGGATGTGGATCCCATAAATCCACTACACTATAAAATGACCCCAATAGGACCATTCTTCACTGCACTGCACTATACTCATCACTTTTATACACAATACACTATGACAAACCATCATTGGCCTATCAATAGTGAGCCATCATGACTCGTACTGCGGTGTGGAATCTCTATGGCTAGCCAATTATATCTTGGACTAGATTTTACTACTAGACAACTACTAAGGGCAATATATCATTAAAATTCACATAAATTCCACATTAAATCAACATGTACATTTTGGCATACACATAATTTTCACTTATAATTTTGCATACACACTTATTTATCCACATTTAGTCACTTTATCCCATTATATATCAAAATATACAATAAAAATCCCTTAGGTTTAATTCGGCCAAGGTGTTAAATTTTCATGAAGTCCACTTTAATTTTATTTAGCCACTCAATCATCTATATCTCATGTTATACATGTCATAAATACCAATTACATGCCATAATTACCATTAACTAAGCATAAAATCCACAAATACCCACTCGGCCTCACTTAGCCATTCCATACCAAAATGTTTTAATTTATTCTAAGCGTATTTATACACTTATTTAAGTCCATTAGTCATGATTGTTAAGTTAATTTCAATTAATCATGCTAAAATCCCAAGTTCGCACTTAAACATAACCTAAAGCTCATACATAACAATCATGACTAATGGACTTTAGAGGGATTTTGTAACCTAAATTATTTTAAGCATGCACACTTACAACATTACACCCTTTAGACCTCAAAATCATTTTCTAAAAATTCAGTCAAACCCTGGTTCAATTTGAACCGAACTAGAGGCCAACTTCGGAATGCTTTTCGAGGCCTATATGACCTCATTTTCAGCTCAAATTTCACCACTAGACTCCTGATGGCCTATAGATCAATTTTACAAAATAAACCATTTTTCTAAAAAATGACAGCCGGGTTCGCTATATAGCTATCCCGAGGTCACCCATCCAACGATTGTTATACTTCAAGCACACTTAACACTGAACTTCACTACTGTTAACATTACCCAATACACTACTCTACACTGGTCATCATAAAGACACTGTAAACATTACTGTACACTTCTAACCCAGTATTTGGGCCACTACAAGCAGCTTATAATGTAATGACCTGAATACTGGGTTAGTTGTGATCAACATTTTCTGTAGAGTCTGTATGTATGTTCTTAGCTTCTGATGTTATATGTGGTATCCTTTATTTAGTAGAGTTTAAAGGTTGAACGTGCTCGAGGTATATCAATTATGGGATGGGTGACCTATTGGGTAGCTATACAACTGATATTTAAAAAAAAATATTATTACATAGAAATAATATGTGGACTGTCAGGAGTCTAGTGGTATAATTTGGTGCTAAAATGAGGTCAAATGGGCCCCCAAAGGTGAGTCTGAAGTTGGCCACCGGTTCGGTTCGGTTAAACCAAAAGTTGACCGAACTTTAACCAAAATTTTAAAAATGGTTAGAGTGGATAAAAAGGTCTACCGTAGGAAGTGTGCAAGCTCAGAATAACTTTTAGAAATTTTTGATAGCATTAGAATTGTATTTTACGATAGAATCGAATTGAATCGAACCGATTTAGGTGAACCAGGCCACAAATGGACTCCGATTGAGCTGAAATTTTGCGTGGAGGTTATATTTGATATTTTAAGAACAATGTAATTGATTGGGAGTGAAAATGAGTTCAGTAACATTCAAGTACCCTTAAATAGTGAAAAATGACCCGAAAACTAAAAATCGGACCAAATCGGTTCGACCACTCTGGTTGGACCTAGTTCGGTTCCATTGCACCCATATAAATACATCTCATTTTTTGGAAAACCCTAGAGAATTCCTTTTGCAGCCGCCCTTCCTCCTCCCTCCCTTGGCCGAATTGATATTTCTCACTTTTCCTCCATTTTTATTTTAATTTCTCTCCATCACCACCTATATTCAAGTCTTCCAAATATATTTCATCTCCTCTTTCGTCTATTGGTGGTCTCAAAAGTTCATTTCGAGGGTTAGAAGTGGGAAAAAGCAGGCGATAAAGATTATGTCTCAAAAATGAGGTAAGTGATTTAGGGTTCTATAATTTTATTTAAGGGTTCCTATAGGTACTTTAGGATGTGTAGATCATATTTATGAAGTTATATTGCAAAAAGAAAGTAAAATATCGGTGGTTTCTTTGATGTGAGAGTTCGACCACTTAAGGAATACAAAGCTAACGGTGATGTTTTATGGAGAAAAGCTAAGGAAAGGAAGATCTAAGTGTGGAGAGCATGAATCTAAGGTTAGTGGATACAATATCCTCCTTTTTTCATGTTAAAAGTATGATTTTTAGTGATATTTAAACATAAAGTATGTGAAATATGCATGTTTAATTGAATCAAACCATATAGACATGTTTAGGAAGGTTAAAAATGATGATATGAATGTTTAAAATGAGAAAAAAGTTTGCATGATGAATCTCTACTAAGGCCGAATGGTATATCACATGATTTTGATATGTTTTGATGATGTTTAGGGCATGTTTATGATGTATACATGGTATTTGGCATGTTATCTATCTAATGGTATGTGTTAGAGCATGTGAAAATGTCATGATGTGTGATGTATGTATGTGGCCGAATGGTTATCATGTGTAAAGGTATGATTTTGATGAGTTTTAATGAAAAATAATGGCATAGTTATGTTATTCAACATATAATTGACATAAATAAATGTTAAAGTTGATGAAAAGAATTAAGAGTGAAAGTTTAGTATGTAGGCTGAATGGTATACATGGGTTTTCATGATGTATGATGATGTTTATGGCATGTTTATGGTGTATACATGGTATTAGGCATGTAAACTAAATAATGGCATGTGTTAGAACATGAAAAAGTTGCATGATGTATGATGTACATGTGAGGCCGAATGGGTTATATATGTAAAGGTGTGATTTTGATGTTTTTCAATGTGAAATAATGGCATGGCTACGTTATTCAACATGTGAATAGCCTAAATAAATGTTAAAGTTGATAAAAATAATTAATGGTGAAAAGTTAGTGTAATGGCTGAATGTGTGCATGTATGTATACATGTGTACCATGATAGAATAATGAGCTTTTATGGCATGTGATGGTATGATGAGGATAATCATATCAATAATGATTGATTTGTATGAAAAAGAATGGAATAATATGATGAAATTCCATGAAATGTATGAATGGTAACTTAAAGATGGGAAAAATGGATTATTGATGCCCTATATAGTACTCTAGTAGTCAAGTCTAGTTTAGGATATGTTGGCTAGCCATAGAGACATAAGACTGCAGGTGTGAGGATGCCGTCTCACTTTTCTGTAGGCTAATGACGGTTCTACCTCACTTTATTTAAAAGTTAAAATATTTTAAAAAGTATTTAAAGACAGGGGTGGTCCCTCGGGATCCCTCTGGTATGTATTAAAGACTGAAGTGATCTTTCGGGGTCCTTCAGGTTATTCAGGCCTTTAGGGGTTCGCGTATTGTTTATCCTGATTATAGATGTCTACTAGTATTATATAGGGGGCAATTTAGTAAAAATTAGCTTAAAATGTTTAAATTGTAATTAAAGTGATATTTGCATCAAAAATGGACACAATTGGAATTTATGTAAAAAGTTTAAGTGCATAATGGTAATTATGACCATAAGTATGTTAATATGGGTACAAATGTAATTAAATGATTAAATATCAAAATTGGTTACTTTATAAGGACTAAAATGTAATTTGGCATGAAATTGGTAATTGGGGGGTAAAATCGTAATTTGCATGTTAAATAATGTAAAATGGTAAAATAAAATGAACTAGTAGCATTTTGGTAATTTTGGTGAAGTTTAAGGACTAATTGTAATTTTGGCATAATTAGGGATAAAATGGAGAATATGGACTTTTATGTGTGTTAAATGTGTAAATGCCTTTAATTAAGTGATTTAATGGTAAATTTACACTTAGTTGGTAAAAAGTGTAATCATAAGGGTAATTTTATAATCTAGACAAAATATAGGGATAAAATGGTAAATGAGTATAACCGTGGTAAAGTAGGGACTAAAAAGTAATTTGGTAAATCATAAAAGGGTAAAGCTAGAAATTACGTAAAAAGAAGGGTAAATTGGTAATTAAGAGTAAATAAAAGGGTAATTTGGTAATTAGGTGAAAAGAAGGGACATATATGGAATTATTGAAAAAGTAGGGATGTATATGGAATTATTCGAAAAGATAAGGTCATAATTGGAATTATTGAAAAAGTTAAGGACCTAAGTGTAAATATGGCATAGTTAAAGGACCTAGACGTAAATATGATATAATATGAGGACCTAAATGCAAATATATAATTTTATGTGCACTATAAATGTTTATTTCCTCAAATGAATGATTTAATTGACATTAAGAATATTTTTGCATGCATAAAAATTAAATGAATTAAATATTGGGATAATTGACATTAAATGTATTATTTCTATTCATGAGGCATGCGTGCGAATTAGTTATATGGACAGTTAATTATGCTAAGTGCATGAATGACTTTAAATAAAGATTATAAAGATTATTACATGTAAATAATTGAATAAGAAAATAATTGTTCAAGGACAAAATTGTAATTTTAGTAATGTTTAAAGGATCTAAGTGTAAAATAGTAAAAGTGTAAAAATTTTATAAGGATTAAATGGCAATTGCATGATAGATAATAAAATAAAAGCAATAATAAGTAAATTAATGGCATTATTGTAATTAAGTGGGATGATAGGTAATACTGTAAATTAGTGAAAAGTTTAGGGATTAAATTGTAAACTGACGATAGTAATGTAAATTTAAGGATTAAAATGTATTTGATAAGTATTATGAATGATAACTATATTATTGAATATAAATGAAGAAATTTATAATAAGAATAGTTATGATGATAGTATTAATACTGGCATTAAAGTTTATGTCAATATTTAGATTAAGGTAAGGACACAAGTGTGTAACTGTTAATATTAAAAATAATAGTGGCAATAGTCAAAATAATATTAATTGTAATAATGAGTAATGGCAATACTAGTAAAAAGATGAAACGTGTTATATATATATATATATATATATATGGTAAATGAATTATCAAGAATAAATAAAAGATAGTGTAAGATAATTAACAAGTAGTATAACTATGAGCTAGTTATGTGGAAATAAAATAAATGGAATTTAAAGTCTTTAGTATGTAGTACTCATGAAAGTAAAATTTTTAATAGATAATCGAAAAGTTATTGGAAGGTTAGGGTAATAATGAGTCATGAAAACTTATAACTGAAGGAAGTTAGGACTGTCAGTAAAATGTCTAAAGCTAAATAGGAAACAATGTAAATGTATTTTGATTACAACTTTAATCATGGTACTGTAAAAGAAACGATTAAATGAAAAATAGTAACATAAACGTAAAGTATAAAAAGATTAGTATTAATATAATAGACTAAGGGGCATAATGAGGGAATGATAATTGTTCTAGGAAATAATTCAGTAATTGATGTTGTACCCAAATATGACTGAATATTAAATAGTGAACTGAACATAAAAGTATTAATGTTAAAGATAACAGTGCAGTCAAAAGTAATGCTAATAACTGAAATGAAAATGTTAGGGTATAATTACTAAATGATACAAAAGATATATCGATAAGCAACTGAGAGAAAGGATTGAATAAGACACTATTGTGGGACTTAAATTAAGTAAATTTAAAGATTGCAATGTTCATATCGTCTAAGTAAATAAAAATGTTTGTGTGCTCATGCATCTTATTTCATTCATGGAAAATTTAGGATATGTATTCACCACTCGGCATTTCAATGCTCAGCACGTAGTGTGATTACTGCGTGCAGGTTAAGAAAGAAAAGATGTGGTAGTGGCCGACATTACTGATGATCGAAAGAATTTATGGGACAGCAAGGATATTGGCATAGGCATGGCATGTATATGACTGCGTTGAATGTACTCGAGGTTATACAGGTTAAGTATAATAATGGTGTGTTAGAGTAATTGTTTGTTATTGTTATGTATGATTGTTATTGTTGGAAAAAAAATCACTGAATCTGAGGAGTACAGTACAGTACAGTGCGGTGACATTCGATATCCGTATCATTTGCGGGCATAGGGTGTTACATATAACTAGTTAACTTGTAATGTTCAAGACAATATCATTTATTGAATCATACTATGCTATTCTAAAAACATTATGAACAGAGTTATAAAATTTATTTTCATCACATATTACTATTTATAATATACATAATAAGGTTCACAAGTGCTATTACATGCCATAACTTGACATTTTTTACATACTTGTACAAATACATATTTAAATACGTTTAATTACATCAAAAGGTTATAATTTACATTACTATAGAAAAATGCAAGACCTACATTGATGAACTTCCTATTGTTGTGTTGGCCTTGTCAGTTGTGTGATGTCCTTATTAACACACCATTATTGTCACCTAATTTTTTCGACGTTAAGCGACTACCAGATTTTTTTTTTTATTAAAACCAATATAATAATGTTCACTTAATTACCAATCTTTCTATAAATTGCCGTTTACAAGTTAGCTCGCCGATATACCTATGACTGTCCAATTTTGCTATTCATCTGGTAAAATTTTGGTAGCATAACATCTTAAATCTTAATTTTCCCAACCTACACAGCAAATAATTCCACCAGCTCGAGGGGCCCAGCAATAAATAAATATCAGCATCCATCTATATTATTCATCCCATAGCAAATCTATAACCCAAACCCAAACCATATTACATATCCATACTTGTTCAATATACTTTTCAACATAACTTCTAAAGTTGGTCACATATAACCGAATACACTTCTATACATATACATATCTATATACGTATACGCAGGTACATACCACATCCTAACCAGCTATATACATATACATGCCATACGTGAATGCTTCCTTCTTTACTTCCTCCTTCAGGACCAGAATCCCATGTATGCTTTATTCTGCTCCACTGCTAGGACCTACACGCAGTAAACACTACGTGCTGAGCATTAAGCATGCTCAGTGGTGGCTATAGATCTATGAATTCCCACAACATACACACATGCAAATTCATTCAATTTTTCATATAAATATTATTTTCCCTTCAATATTCATATTATTCCATTAAATACCGTTAATATGGCAAAATTCCATTTTAGTCCTAAACTTTACAATTAATTACGATTATGTCCTTATTCATCATTTATTTACCTAAATGCCATTATGTACACTCATTTTTCATCTAATTCATTTCTTGACCTACAAATTACATTTTAGTCCTTTTTCTAACCCTTTTATGGTACATTACAATTTAGTCCCTATACTTTACATTCTTTTCACATATAGCATTTTAGTTACACTTTTCACTAAATTTTCACTTTACTCATTATTTATCGTGCAAATTACTATTTGGTCCTTATTTTTACATTTTTCCTTGGCAAATTACGTTTTAATCCTCCGAAGTTACTAAATTTTATTTTTAACCCATTTACTGAATATTTTGCCCTTTTTACCCGCTTAGCCCACTATTTTGGTAAATTACCGTTTTACCCCTAAACTTTTTATTTCCTTTCATTTGAGTCCTTTTTTACTCTAATTCTCATTTTCACTTTTCTTTTTACATTTTCAAGTCATTTTTACCATTATGCACCTAATATAATCCTGGCAGAAATTCTTAGACCGGATATACGGGACGTGAACCCCACAGGCCCACTGTGCTACACTAGAGAATAATCTCGAGGGACTACTTCAACATATCAGTGATCGTATAATGTATGACATATGACATATTACAATGTACTATGGGAGACTATTACGAATCTACCATAGTAAAGCAAATCGTTATGACTCGCACCGCAGTAGGAGTGTCCCTAGGGCTAGCCAATCATATCCTGAACTAGATTTTAACTGCCAGACCACTACTAAGGGCAAATTTCTTTTAACTCAATTTTCACATATTTAATGCTTTCACTTATGATGCATTATTTTTACTTCATTTTCATTACAATACACTAGTTGAATAATATTATCAACATTTTTGCACAATCCATGAATTTTCTCACCATAATTCACGATTTTCACATTAAACATAATATAACTTCATACTTAAAAATATTCTCACATATTCCAAAAATTCCAATTAAATTCTTGGATACTTATTTTTACATCTAGACTCATTCTATGGCATTATCCGTCACGAATACCTAAAATAAACCCTAGTTTACCTTAGGGTTCCATTCGGCCATGGTATGTACTTTGCCCTAAAAATTTCTTTAATTCATATTAAATATTCTAAATGTCATTTTACATACCCCTAATCACTTTTATAAGCATATATTCACATACACATGCATTTACCACAAATTTACCTAATAAACATAATGTAAACACATTAAAATCTTAGGAAAATTTAAAGATTTCATAGCCACAAACCTTGTACACTTGCATAGCCCCTTATAACCTTCCTTTTCCTTGCCTTTTCCTTTGGAAGCTTGCTCCACCTTTAGATTTTCTACATAGGGCTGAATATACATGTTAACTTTTCCCCATAATTTTATTTTCTTTTGCTCAAAATAACATCATAAATCAACTCTAGACACCCAAAAATATATCTAGGTACCCTTAAATGAAATTTAGAACTTGAAATCCACTAACCCAAATTCAAGTCCTACACTTGATCCTTAGTTTTTATCCACTTCTTTAGCTCCAATCAAGGACTAGGGACCTGTGATGCCCGCCGAATCCCGAGGGCCCCGAATTACCCATTTTAAGGGAATTCAAGAGAGGTTCATGAAAATTGTAAGAGATTACAAGGGTGTCTATTTTTAGCAACAATGAGGTTTCTTGGAGTCGCCAACCAATAAAATATTAGGAAAGGTCGTCTAGCCTCACTAAGCCTAAGACATCACATCTGTGTATATTTTTGGCAAGCTAGAGATATTTTGGAGTCCCCATCCCAATAGGACATTGGGATGGTACTCTAACCTCATGGAGCCTGAGACGACACATATACGTCCATTTTGGGCAAGCCAGAGATATTTTGGAGACCCCACCCCAATAAGACATTGAGATGGTCCTCTAACATTATGGAGCCCAGTACTATGTAAATTGGGCCTATTTTAGGCAACAAGAGATATTTTGGAGACCCCACCCTAATAAGACATTGAGATGGTCCTCTAACCTCATTGAGCCTAAGACCAGAGATGGTTCGGGACTTCTCATTTATTCATACCTTGGTTAAAGTTATGATTGAGTTTTAAAAATAAAATTTTATTATGTTTTCTCATTCATTTCAATGCAATTAATTAAAGTGCAAGTCAATCATATAATGAAAGCGGTAAATAGAAGCAAGATTAGACTAAAATAAATGAAAATCCAATAAATTATAACAAAACTAGGGGCAGAATACAACCCCCATTATGAATGGCATGTGGATCATACAAAAAATGGGATGTTCGTTAACGAGTGAGGACATTGGTCCTCGCATGCATACTTACAAAAATGACTTTAAAGTGTCAATTTATTTGATGAAAGAAATAGGACATTGGTCCTCATTTTATTTAGGAAAATCCCATTTAATTAATATAAATACTTAGCCATTTTCATGTTAACGGAATAAAATAATATTTATAATAAATGAAAATTAAAATAAGGAGGAAGGTAATGGAATAAACCTGAATAAAGGTTGTCAAATCATCGCGGTGTCTTCCATTTTTAATAACCCAACTCCAATAAAGAAGCAGTCAAACTCACAAAAATAAAAATCATGTTAGTATTACAATTAAAATAAAATATACATAAAAAATAATAAGGAAGAAAAGAATCTATAAAATTTATAATGAAAATAAAGAAAAGAAAAGGAAGGAATGAGTGAAAAGAAAGTGAAGGAAATTGAGGTGGAAGGGCCCAGGGACGACCTATAACGCGTGAGCGATGGGCGTCCCTGGGCCGACTGACAGGTGGAGGTAGAAGCCCTCGATGGCCCATCGCTCATATGAGCAACGGTCGTCAGTGGGTCCTCTGCTCATCGGTCATCCCAGACCCAGAAAAAAAATAGAGAAAATCAAGCAAAAATCATTTTATTTTCAATAAAATGAGATTTTATGTGTAAAATCAATATGCGATGATTAAACGTAACGGAGATTGATCCAGAATGTTTATCCTCGGAATATTACCTCTGAAGGTGAATGTCGTATGATTTCTATTCCTCGAGTTCTACAAGGATTGATCCGTGATGTGTAATTTTAGGAGATTTTTTACTGCAAAAATCGTGTTTTTGAAAACAAATCAAGAAAAGAGAATTATATTTTTCCTTCTTGATGTTTCAGTGGCAATTATGAATGCTAAAAAGGCTAGATCGGATAAAAATGAATTAATTTCGTTTCTTAGATTTGCCTTGATTTGAAAAATATTTGATGAAAATCTGATGAAAATAAAAGCGAAGAACTTTTTGTAGGAAAAATTCTCTGTTTCGTGAAAATTGCTAACCAATTTTATCTTGTAAAAATCGCTAACCTCGAATAATAAGCCTCAACCCCCAATTTATAGGTTTAGAAAAATAATTCAAATAAATTCAAATTTAGAATTTAAATTTGAAAAAGATTTCTAAAATCAAAATCAAATCCGAATGATTTGCAGAATATTCTCAAAATCAAATCCAAAATTTGAAAATATTTGGGAAATATAGGAAATCTTGAAAATATATTTGAAAACATTTAGGAAATATTTGGAAAATCTTGAAAATATATTTGAAAAGATATGGTAAATTTGGGAAATCCTGCTCAAATCAACGGCAGATCGACGACCGACGGGCGTCGGTGATGGGGGCATCATTGGTCTTTTGGGCGACGGGCCACTTATAAGCGAGTGACGGTCGGCACTCATCGCGAAGGACGGGCCTCTCACATGAGTGACGGGCATCGCTCATGCGAGAGATGGCCCATTCCACGAGAGCGATAGGCGCCGCTCATGCGAGAGGGGGACCGTCCTTGGGAACGAGTGACATGCATCACTTTGACCGATGGAATACCCGTCGGTGGAGCAAAGTCTAGATTTTCAAAATAGGAACTCCTCCCGACGTCCAGAAATCCCCTATCTCCAAGAAGGATCCTCAATCCTTGTAAAACCGAATAATAAAAACTAACAACTTTCATCCATTTGCCTAAAAACAGACATAGATATCTTCATCGAGTAACTCTGATCTGGATAGCTTCAGGACCCGGTGTCTATAGTTGCCTCCAATTTTGGGGAAACTACTACACTAGTGTCAAAATGAGCCAAAATTCAGAGAAGAAGGAAAGAAATGTATACCTTTCTGCTGTTGCGTTCAAGCTGGTGACTCCTCACTGTAGAGTAGTAGTGTATTTTACCATGACCCTTTGAAGATTCCTTCAACCCCCTTCATCCTGTGGGCCTCGTCTCGGCCTGAATGATGTCTAACTATCATGAGATGCAGTGTTATCCAACCGCAACCCAATTGCAATTTGTTCTATCGCATGTGCACCGCTAGTCTCGTCTCGGCTTGCATAGTCCCTGAATATTGTGAGAGGTAGTGTTCTCTAACAACAGCCCAATCGCGATTTGTTCTATCGCATGCATCCTGCTGGCCTCATCTCAGCTTGC
Organism: Excoecaria cochinchinensis; assembly: GCA_947683425.1. NCBI lineage: Eukaryota > Viridiplantae > Streptophyta > Magnoliopsida > Malpighiales > Euphorbiaceae > Excoecaria > Excoecaria cochinchinensis. The sequence continues at coordinate 3,819,349 of CANTUQ010000034.1, forward strand.
ACGGTGTTTGAGAGATGCTGTGTTCTCTAATTACAACCCCGTTCTGATTTGTTCTATCGCATGTGACCCACTGGCCTCGTCTCGGCTTGCATGGTGTCTGAGTGGTGTGAGATAAAGTGTTCTCTAACTACAATATCGATTACGATTTGTTTTATCGTATGTGTCCCTCTAGCCTCATTTCGGCTTATGCGGTGTCCTTGCTAACCCCCCCATTCGATCTGCAAGGCGTGAGATTGAATATTCTGTCTTGCTGGCCGCTTTTGGGCTTGCGTGGCATGATCTTGCTAACACCCATTGATAGGAGCTAAATTGAACTATAATTTAGTATTTATTTTGTGTGAGTTTGTGTAATTAATTATGTAATTGTGTGTATAATTTGATGTGATATATTAGTTTATGATTATTTGTATCAGTGAGAATGTTTATGCTGTTAGATGTGTTTTTAGGTAAGAAAAGAGGTAGAAGAAGGAGAAGATCACGAGAAGAGGAGCAGGTCACGCCGTGACCATAGGTCACGTGACGTGACTTGCTAAGAAGAATGAAGAAGAAGGAGGAAAGGAAGAAGGAGGTGCGAGAGAGAAGAAGACACGCCGTGACCAGGAGTCACGTGACGTGACTGAAGAAGAGAAGCCAGCAAAGAAAGGAAAGAAAGGAAAGAAGAAGAAAGAAGAAGAGTCACGCCGTGAGCGAAGGTCACGCGACGTGACGCCAAAGAGAGGCTAGGAAAAGAAGGGAAAAGAGAAGAGAAGAGAAAGGAGAGGAGAAGAGGCGAGACGTGAGCGCCAGTCACGCCACACGCGAGGAAGGCACGCCGTGATGGGAAGTCACGCGACGTGACTGGCCAGAGAGGGAAGCGAAAACCGAAGAAAGGAAAGAAGGAAGAAATGGGCAAGCGCCTTCTGTCGCGATCGCGACAGAGGCGGCCGTTGGACGGTTTTGGGCCAAAAATCACTTCAAAAGTCACATATTTTCACCAAATTGTGCAACCTTTCCCAAGAGACATCTTCAAGGGACATCAGCTTTCAATTATATTCTATAAATATGTAGCTTAACTGTAAAATTTAGGAAAGGAAAAAAAATATTAGATGAAATTTTAGTTAATCAATTTTCTGTATTTCCTTTAGTTTTATTTTCTTAGTTAGTTTTTATGTCTTGAAGAAGAAGATTAAGGAGAAGGAAAATCTATTTCAAGAGTTTGAGAAAAAGGGTTGAAGAACTTCTATCTTATTCTCTTATTTTTAATTCTTCTCCAATATTTCTATGAATATCATTTTAATGAATTTGTATGTTATGATTATTTCTATTTTCATCTACTTTAATAGTCTTTCATTGTAGATTTTCTATTAGTATCTTTTGCTTGATCTTTGCAAGTTAAAGTAATTCGAGAGTTTGCTTTATCCGACATCTAATAGAATTTCATTATTAAGATATATTTAAGAGATTGGTATATTGAGATAATTACTATAGGTTAGTGTTTATTCTTAAAATATGTAATTAGAAACCTCTAATTCATTAATGAAAATTGCGAGTTAGAATTTTAATTGTATGTTTTAGGCATTTTAATTCATGTCGAGAGAGTGAGTTAAAAATTTATTCTAACTTGGCTTGCATGAAAGATGAATAAATGTAAATCAAAATGATGGGTCAAATTCATTATGTTTAGTTCTGCATTCATATACTATTTATCTTCTTCTAATAAACATAAATTAGGTTCAAATTAAGTAGTTCTAATTCAACCATCAAATTTATAATCATTGTAAACAAGATTAAAATCAATTAGTAATAGTGTGTAACACGTTCCCTGTGGGATCGATATCTAAAGTACTATTGCGGTACACCGTATACTTGCGGTATGTTGCATCAATAGAAAAATGCACAACAAGTTTTTGGCGCCGTTGCCGGGGAACGGTTGTTTGCCATTATAAAAATTGATTTATGATTTTGTATTACAATATTTTGTTTTGTTTTAATTTGTTTGTATGTTAAATTAATTTTGTGTTTTGTTTTACAGGATTTTAGAAGTTCATGCCTAGTACAAGGAGTTCTTTAGAAGAGCTTGAGCCTTTAAATCCTGAAATTGAGAGGTTTTTATTGAGTAACCGGAAGTCAAATAAAAAGAAGAACAAAAATAGAAGATCAATTATCATGGCTGATGAAAATCCACCAAGATTGATGGACTTTGCCACACCTGCTTTGAGTGGTGCTCAACAAGGAGTGGTAAGACCAACGGTAAATGCCAATCAATTTGAAATTAAGCCTTCATTATTGCAAATGATTCAAAATAGTATACAATTTTATGGTTTGGCAAATGAGGATCCAAATGCTCATTTGGCCAATTTCCTTGAAATTTGTGATACCTTTAAGATTAATGGGGTTTCAAATGATGCAATCAAGCTTAGGCTTTTTCCATTTACATTAAAGGATAAAGCAAAGGCTTGGTTGAATTCTTTGACAAGGGGTTCTATAACTACTTGGGACCAATTGGCCCAAGCATTCTTATCAAAATATTTTCCCTTGGCAAAAACTGCAAAAATCATAAAGGATATTACTACATTTGTTCAAAATGAAAATGAATCATTATATGAGGCTTGGGAAAGATTCAAAGAATTGCAAAGGATGTGTCCACATCATAATTTGCCAAGAGAGTTGTTGATGCAAACATTCTATAATGGTGTAAATCCAACTACAAGAGGTACTATTGATGCTGCTGCTGGTGGATCTTTAATGAGAAAAACAATTGATGCAGCATATGAGCTTTTGGAAGAAATGGCAATGAATAACTGTATGTGGCCTCCTGAAAGAGTAAGAGAGTATAATAATTCTAATACTAGAGGGATACATTCAGTAGATTCTATGGTTGCATTACAAGCTCAAGTTGAGGCTTTAACTCATAGAGTTAATAGTCTAGGCATGGGAGGTAATTCATCAAATACATGTAATGTGTGTGGTCAAAACGGGCATGATAGTGGAAACTGCACTTTAGGCATAGCTAATAAAGAGCAAGTTAATTTTCTTCAGAGCCAAAGTCGTGGAAATCCTTATTCTAATACCTATAATTCTGGTTGGAGAAACCATCCTAACCTTTCATGGGGGAATAATAATGTTAATAACCAAAATAGGGGAGTAGGATATCAACAACCACAAGATAGGTTTGGTGCTTTTGAAGGAAAACTTGATAAGTTTATTGAGGAAATTAATTATAAGATGAATTTTCAAGATGAAAGCCAAAAGAAACTTGAGGCAAAAATTGATCAAATCACTAAAAATCATGCAGCCTCTATTCATAATCTTGAGGTTCAAATAGGCCAACTTGCAAATTCTTTACCTTCTAGGAATCTAGGATGCCTTCCAAGCAATACTGAGGAAAATCCTAGGGAGAATATTAAGCCATGATTTGTCTATTTCTTTTATTTAGGTTACTTAGTTATATTGTTTTTATTTATGTTTTGTACTTTGTTTTTAAATTTGTTTATATAGTTTTATTTTTGATTTTCATGCTACTAATATATTTGTTTTATTTCACAGCTAATTTAGTAAGATTAGTTTAGTTTAATAAATATATAAAAAAATAATAAATAAAAAAAAAGAAGCAAAGAAGAATAAAAAAATAAAATTTATGCAGACGTTGTATTCTGTCGCGATCGCGGCAAGTATCGCGATCGCGACAGAAGGCGATGAAGCAAAAAGCGAGAATTTCTGCAGGGTTCACGTCGTGATGTACCTTCACGTGACGTGCTGAGCTGAGGAAGAGGGACTTCGCCCAGGTAAGGCCGAAGCGTCACGGCGTGATGTACCTTCACGTGACTTTTCCTCTTCTATTTCATTTCACTGTTCTTTTTCTTTCTCTAACACAGGTCACGCCACTTTTCCTTTTTCGTTTCTTCTTCTACCTTCAATCCTCTGTTTTCTTTCGTTTTTCTTGTTTTTCATTTTAGCTTTCTATTTCTTTTCTTCCAAAGACTGACTTAGGGCTCACGTGATTTTCATTCTCCATTCAGGTTTGTCATTTTATTTTTCATTTCTTCTTTCCCCTAACACACTTGATTTAGTTATTTTTCCTGCATAACAGACTTACATTTCGTTTGTAGTTTCTTATCTGTACTATTTCTTTTTCTTCTGTCCACTATTTTCTTTTTGTGCGTTTGGATTTGTTGGTTTCTTCCAGTATTAGTGATTTGTATTTGGTTCTTTCGTTTTCTTTAATTTCGGCATTTGCATAACTAAATCACACTCATTTGTAGTTTCTTCTCTGTTTACATTCTTTTCTTTCTTTTATCTTATCAGTTTTCCATTTTTACATCTCTGTGTTTGTTAATTTTTTTTCCATTGTCATCAGATTCCCTATAGTTTACATTCTAACCAACTCAAGTAAATATGGTGAGGACAAAGAATCCCACTGTTTCCCGAACTGACCCAGAAGAGCAGGAAGTTGAAGTGGTGAACATTGCTTCTCATTATGGTGCTCTATTTCCCATTTTCTCTGTAGATGAAGGTAGTAGGTATTTACTACTTCGTAATAGGCATTTGATGCACTGTAAGTTTTTTCCTGACTCTTTACTTAATCAAATTGGTATGTTAGAAGTAGTTAATGACATGTTGAGGGTATGTGGGTTGTTTAAATTTGCTTCTATGCATGAAAATGTGCGTCCTGATTTAGTTTTAGAATTTTATACCACCTTAAAAAAGAATAATGATAATGAGAATTGGTTAGATTTTAGGATGGCTGGTACACCTTATACTTTAACTTATTTTATGATGAATAGGATATTTAGATTTTCTCAAGCTGGGTTAACCGAGCCACCTAAATCTTTTAAGCCTCATGAATTTTGGACATTTTTGACTGATTTGCAAACTCGTTATAGAGCTAGGGATGCTAAATCCATGTTTATTAAAGATTTAAGGTATTGGATTTTGCATAAGATTTTAGCTTCTTTGGTTTTTAATAGGTCCGAATTCAATAGAGTTTCATATAATGAATTGTTTTTGATGTGGTGTGTACATAAACGCAAGGACGTATGTTGGCCTTTTTGGATAGTAAATCAATTGTTGCAATGTGTACATAAACATGATTCGCCTTTAACACATGGGCATGTTATTTCTAGTATTGCAACTAATTTAAATGTTGATCTTGATGCTTATTATAGAGTTTTTCCTTGCCATTATTTTAATAAGACTATGTTAGTTCGTGGAGAGGTTGTTGGAAATAATTTTCAGGAAATTCCGGCACGTGCTCGATCATGTTGGAGGGATCTTGCTGGAAATGCTGCGCAACCAGTTGAGGAACAAGATGAAGAAGGTGAGGAGGAGGCAAGTGAAGATGAGGAGATGGCAGATATTCCACCTGCTGTAGCTGCTGCTCCTGAAGTTGGCTCATCTAGCCATAACATTCCCTCAATGCTATCTAATATGCAAGAGCAATTATCTTCCATTGAGAGACGTCAAAGAAGGTTGGAGTACAAGTTTGATAACTTCATGACACAAGCTGGATTTGTGGTTCCTTCACCTCCACCATCACCATGATAGGGGAGTTTTCTTTCTTTTCATGTTATTTGTTTCTTTTTATTGTTTTTGTGTGTCATTCCTACACATTGAGGACAATGTTGGTTCTAAGTGTGGGGGAGTGACTTTGTTATGTGTTGTGATGTTTGTGATTGTGTTTGTGAGTTTGTGTAGGTATTATGTATGTAAATTGCATGATTGTTTTTGTTTGTGTGTTTTTATATTTCAATTAAGCTTTTTAAGTAAACTTTATTATGAAGCATTGTTTATTTGGTATATTGTATAGGTTGTTAAGACATTTATTTTTTATGCTCATTTTTATCAGTTTTTCAAAAATTTTTAGCATGTATTTTAAGTTTTTCAAGTTATTTGGTTTTACTTATTTCAACATTATAGATTATTTAGTCTTTCTAACTAACCATGTTTTTAAAATTAGAATTTACTCATTTAGTTTATAATTTTCAATTTCTAGTTGTTTAAGGAAACTATAGCCATAATACTTGCCCTTATTTCTTTTCAATAATGGATGAGGACTAAAAAAAAACAAAAATAAAAATAAGTGGGATGGAGCATAAAATGCACTCACTAAAATCAAGAAAAGCAAGATATATATCAAAAATTGCAAAAATATGGGATGGAGCGTAAAACGCACCCATATACTTTCTCTTGCTAGAAATCAAAAAGAAAAATCAAAGAAAAAGAAAAAGCAAAGTCTAAAAATGCCATGAGATTGGATTAAGGGTAAGTGAGCTCAAAATGTCCTAAGTACAACTAGTAGCTTGAGAATTTAAACTTTATGATTAATTTTCTTTCTTTATTTCATGTTTAGTTTTAATAGACTTTGTACTCTTTATGTTGGCATTAGTAAAGTTAAATAATTTGTTGAATTTGGGATGCATACTCTTAAATTTTGACTTACTGATTTTATTATGAGTGTATGGGATATTTTGGTTCTTTTCAATTCTATTATATATGCTAAATAACAGTGTTTTGTAGTAATTTTTACTGGTTATTAAATTTTCTTATTTCTTTGATCTTGCTTGAGGACAAGCAAGGGTTTAGTGTGGGGGAATTTGATAGGAGCTAAATTGAACTATAATTTAGTATTTATTTTGTGTGAGTTTGTGTAATTAATTATGTAATTGTGTGTATAATTTGATGTGATATATTAGTTTATGATTATTTGTATCAGTGAGAATGTTTATGCTGTTAGATGTGTTTTTAGGTAAGAAAAGAGGTAGAAGAAGGAGAAGATCACGAGAAGAGGAGCAGGTCACGCCGTGACCATAGGTCACGTGACGTGACTTGCTAAGAAGAATGAAGAAGAAGGAGGAAAGGAAGAAGGAGCTGCGAGAGAGAAGAAGACACGCCGTGACCAGGAGTCACGTGACGTGACTGAAGAAGAGAAGCCAGCAAAGAAAGGAAAGAAAGGAAAGAAGAAGAAAGAAGAAGAGTCACGCCGTGAGCAAAGGTCACGCGACGTGACGCCAAAGAGAGGCTAAGAAAAGAAGGGAAAAGAGAAGAGAAGAGAAAGGAGAGGAGAAGAGGCGAGACGTGAGCGCCAGTCACGCCACACGCGAGGAAGGCACGCCGTGATGGGAAGTCACGCGACGTGACTGGCCAGAGAGGGAAGCGAAAACCGAAGAAAGGAAAGAAGGAAGAAATGGGCAAGCGCCTTCTGTCGCGATCGCGACAGAGGCGACCGTTGGACGGTTTTGGGCCAAAAATCACTTCAAAAGTCACATATTTTCACCAAATTGTGCAACCTTTCCCAAGAGACATCTTCAAGGGACATCAGCTTTCAATTATATTCTATAAATATGTAGCTTAACTGTAAAATTTAGGAAAGGAAAAAAAATATTAGATGAAATTTTAGTTAATCAATTTTCTGTATTTCCTTTAGTTTTATTTTCTTAGTTAGTTTTTATGTCTTGAAGAAGAAGATTAAGGAGAAGGAAAATCTATTTCAAGAGTTTGAGAAAAAGGGTTGAAGAACTTCTATCTTATTCTCTTATTTTTAATTCTTCTCCAATATTTCTATGAATATCATTTTAATGAATTTGTATGTTATGATTATTTCTATTTTCATCTACTTTAATAGTCTTTCATTGTAGATTTTCTATTAGTATCTTTTGCTTGATCTTTGCAAGTTAAAGTAATTCGAGAGTTTGCTTTATCCGACATCTAATAGAATTTCATTATTAAGATATATTTAAGAGATTGGTATATTGAGATAATTGCTATAGGTTAGTGTTTATTCTTAAAATATGTAATTAGAAACCTCTAATTCATTAATGAAAATTGTGAGTTAGAATTTTAATTGTATGTTTTAGGCATTTTAATTCATGTCGAGAGAGTGAGTTAAAAATTTATTCTAACTTGGCTTGCATGAAAGATGAATAAATGTAAATCAAAATGATGGGTCAAATTCATTATGTTTAGTTCTGCATTCATATACTATTTATCTTCTTCTAATAAACATAAATTAGGTTCAAATTAAGTAGTTCTAATTCAACCATCAAATTTATAATCATTGTAAACAAGATTAAAATCAATTAGTAATAGTGTGTAACACGTTCCCCGTGGGATCGATATCTAAAGTACTATTGCGGTACACCGTATACTTGCGGTATGTTGCATCAATAGAAAAATGCACAACACCCATCCGATCTGTAAGATATATTTTTAGATTTGCTGACCCCCATCCGATTTGTAAGGTGTGATTTTTAATTACTGCCGACCATCCTCGGGTCGGTGTGAAGTCATGCTCCTATGGTTATAAAAGACTTTATTAATTCATTGCGGATTAATTCATTTCGTAAGTATAAATCCGTAGACATTTTCTATGTTATTACTTATTTATTTCATTCTTACTTATCATGTTGCCAAACATTTGGAAAGTGCAAGTAAGAGTTTAACAACAAAATATACAAAATGACGTGAAAATTTAGCATAATGTAAGTTTTCACTAACAAAATACAGATTTTGTACAACAAATACATAAGTACAACAAAATAGACTCCCTGAACACTAAAGAGGGCAGTAATCCGAGGGCTCCTCCGGGTCCTCCTCATCATTTAATACATCGACTAGCTGATCACGGGATGAAGATGCAAACGGCCTGGCTTTGGAAGTGGAAGGCTGACTGGGAGGTGCTGAGGGCACAGCCCGTGGATCTAGACATGGTGGGATGAAGATCGGTGCAGATATTGGCTGTCCTGCTGCTGGGGTGGCCTGCTGGAACTGGACCTGAGCGTATCCATCCAGGAAAGGCTGAGCGCAAACCCCGATGAACTCCAAGGTGTCTCTGACTATGCCCCCCCAGCTCTATGAAGGCCCTCGACAGTCTCATGGTCTGATCCCTGGCCGTGTCTCAGATGTCCATGAGCCTGGTCTCTGTCTGCTCCCTAAACTCCCTGATGGATACGAACATGGGTGGTATAGCACACTCTAAAACCACTATCCAGAACTTGAAGGCACTGACAGACTCATCCACCATCTAGTTAGCCATTTCTACTCTCTGAGCCGCTGCATCATGGGAGGCACTCAAACTCTGCCTCAGCTCCTCAATGAGCCTCCCCTGCTCCTCTATAACTCTCTCCTACTGGCCTAGGCGCTCCAACATGACCAGGTCCCTCTCCTCATACCGATCAAGACGCTGAAGGAGGGCTCGGTCTCTCTCCTCCTATTGATGCTCCATGGCGGTGAGGATAGAGGTCATGGCCGCAATGAGATCAGGCTAGGCTAGCTGAGGTGGTGGCGATGGAGTGGAAGGTGCTGGCTTTGCCGTATGCTCTGGAGGAGGTGCGATGGAAGTAGATGCCCCCGGGTGCCCTGGCCTACTGTACAGGTGGAACCTCCCAGTCTCTCGGAGCACGAACCGCTGGACTCTTGATGGAGGAGGAGGAGTGAGGCTCTAAGCTCTCTGTGCTGGAGGAGTGACAATCAACTCATCGACGCTGAACTTGATGCCCATGTTAAATGGCGTCTGAGGTTGCTCCTCCTCTGGCTGAGGCTACTATGGGGGTATCTATGTGGGCTGCAGCTCCTGATACTCTGGCTGTTGTGGAGGCTGCTCCTCCATCTAAGGCTCCTTGTGACGTGCGTCGAACCCCGAGAGGTCTTGAATGGCCCGCTTTTACAGCGATCGAGAGAGGTTTATGAAAACTTGTAAGAAATTACAAGGGCGTCTACTTTGGGCAACAAGGAGGTATTTTGGAGTCGCCACCCAATAGAATATTAGGAAAGGTCGTCTAGCCTCACTGAGCCTAAAACAGTGCGTATGTCTATTTTGGGCAATCAGAGATATTTTGGACACCTCCTTCCAATAGAACATTAGGAGGATCATCTAATCTCGTGAAGCCCAGGATGATGCATATACATCTATTTTTGGCAGGCCAGAGATATTTTGGACACCACTTTTCAATAAAACACTGGAAAGATCATCTAATCTCGTGGAGCCTAAGATAATGCAAATTGGTCCTATTTTGGGCAATAAGAGATATTTTGGAGACCCCATCCCCATAGAACATTGAGATGGTCCTCTAACCTCATTGAGCCTAAGACCAGAGAAAGTTTGGGACTTCCCATTTATTCATACCTTGACCAAAGTTATAATTGAGGTTTGAATTTAAAGTTTCATCCCATTTCTCATCCGATTTAATGCAATTAATTAAAGCGCACGTTGGTCATATAAGGAAAGTGGTAAATAGGAGTAATGATTAAAATACAATAAATGAAAATACAATAAATTACAATAAAACAAGGGGCGGAATACAACCCCCATTGTAAATAACATGCGGATCATACATAACTTTGGATATTCATTAAGAATGAGGACATTGGTCCTCGTATGCACATTTACCAAACTGATTTAAAGCGTCAATTTTATTTGCTGAGAAAATAGGACATTGGTCCTTAATTTATTAATGAAAATCCCAATTCAATTACTATAAATATTTAACCATTTTTCAGGTGTTAGCGGAATGAAATATTATTTACAATAATAATACATAAGATAAAAAAAGGGTAAGGGTAAAAGAATAGAACCCGAGTGAGAATTATCAGATCATTGCGGTTTCCTCCATTTTAATAACCCAAATCCATCAAATCAAATAATAAAACTCACAAAAACAAAAATAATGTTAGTGCCATAATTAGGACAAAATAAAATGGGAGAAATTAAATAATGAAAAAAAATCCATGAGAAATAGTCATAAAAATAATAGGGAAATAAGTGGTAAAGGAAAGAAGAAAAATGGATGGGAGAAGGCCCAAGGTTCGTGAGCGACGGGTATCCCTGGGCTGACCGGCGGGTGGAGGCAGAAACCCTCGACAGCCCTTCGCTCAGATGAGCGAGGGCTGTTCATGGATCCTCTGCCTGTCGATCACCCCAGACCCAGAAAAACGCAGCAACTCAAGCAGAAAATCATTTTATTTTAAATAAGATAAGATTTTATGTGTAAAATTAGAATGAAATTATTAAAAGCGATGGAGATCGATCCAGAATGTTTACCCTTGAAATATTACCTTTAAAGGTGAATGTCGTGTGGTTTCTGTTCCTCGAGCTCTACAAGGATTGATCTGTGATGTGTGATTTCAGAAGATTTTTTTAATTACGAAAATTGTGTTTCGAAGACAAATCAAGAAAAGAAAATTATATTTTTATTTCTTGACGTTTTGGTAGCAGTTATGAATGCTAAAATGACAGGATCAGATAGAAACAAATTAATGTCGTTCCCTCGGATTCGCCTTAATTCGGAGAATATTTTATGACAATTTTTTTTAAAAATTAAAGCAAGAAAACTTTTGTAGGAAAATTTTCTATATGAATTGCGAAAATACTCTTTTTTGGTCAAAACTGCTAACCCCTAACAATGAGCCTCCATCCCCTATTTATCAGTTTAGGAAAATTATTCAAATAAATTCAAATTTAGAATTTAAATTTGGAAAATATTTTTGAAATCAAAATCAAAACCGAATGATTTGCAGAATATTCTCAAAATCAAATCAAAGATTTAAAAATATTTGAAAAGATTTAAAAAATTTTGAAAAGATTTAGGAAATATTTTGGAAATCTTGGGAGATATCCAAAAAAATCTGGAAAATCTCACCCAAATAATGTCAGATCATCGATCGATGGGCATCAGTGGAGTACCGACGGGCGTCGCTCATGGGGACACGCTTTGTCTTTTGATCGGCAGACCCCTCATAAGAGATAAAAGTTGAAACACAACCATCCCTCGCGAGAAGCGGGCGTCTCTCAGACGGGAGACGGGCGTCGCTCAATACAAGAGACGGTCTCCAAAAGTGAGTAACAGCTGGCACTTGTTGCGATAGACGAGTCTCTCACGTGAGCGACGAGTGTCGGTCCTGCGAGAGACGGGCCCGCTTCGCGTGAGGGGCAGGCACCGCCTACGCGAGAGGTGGGCCATCTAGCGACGGTATACCCATCGGTGGAGCAAAATCAAATTTTTAAAATATGAACTCCTCCTGATTCCCCGAAATCTCCTATTGCTGAGAAAATATCCTCAATCCTTGTAAAATAGGAGAATGAAAACTCACAACTTTCATCCATTTGTCGTAAGATAGACATTGATCTCTTTATCGGATAACTTTGATCTGGACTGCCTCAGGACCCGGTGTCTACAGTTGCCCCCAATTTTGGGGAAACTAGTACACTGATGTCTAGATAAGCCAAAATTCAGAGAGAAAAGGAAGAAATACGTACCTAAGGCAGTCCTTACCTCTTTGTTGTTTTGTTGGATTCGGTGACCTCTTGTTGTAAAGTAATAGCGTATTCTACCATGACTCCTCGGTAATTTCCCCGACCACCTTCATACTGCAAACCTTGTCTCGGCTCGTACAATGTATGAGCATCGTGAGAGGCAGTGTTATCCAACTGCAATCCACTTGCAATTTGTTCCATTGCATGTGTACCGCTAGCCTCGTCTCGGCTTGCACGGCGTTTGAGTGATGTGGGGAGTAGTGTTCTGTAAGAACAACCCTGTTGCGATCTGTTCAATCGCGTGTGTCTTGCTGGCCTCGTCTCAGCTTGTACGGTGTCTGAATGTTGTGGAGAGTAGTGTTCTCTAACTACAACTCCGTTGCGATCTATTCTATTGTATGTATCCCGCTGGCCTTATCTCGGCCTGCACGGCGTCCTTGCTAACCCCCATCCGATCTACAATATGTGTGATTGAACATTCTGTTTTGCTGGCCCTCATCCGGCCTACAATGTAAAACTTTTGATTTATTAATCCCCACTCGATCTATAAGTTCTGAGTTTTGATCGAATATTGTTTGAATGATACAGTGTCTGATTTGCTAATCATCACTTAATTATTGACCATCCTCAAGTTGTCATGGTATCGTGTTCCTATGTTATAAGAGATTTTTATTAATTCATTGCGAGTTGATTTGTTTTGTAAACTGATAAAAAGTTTTATGTTGTCATTTATTTTCTTCTTTCTCTAACTTATCGTGTTGTCAAACGTTTGGAGAATGTAAATAAGATGTTATTAACAACATAAATATACAAAATGAAATATAAATTTAACAAAATGTAAGTGTAAGTTTCCATTAACAAAATACAAATTTTATACAACACATATACAAATACAATCAAATAGACTCCCTGAACTTGGTAGAGAGGGAAGTAATCCGAGGGTCCTCCGGGTCCTCCTCATCATCCAACACATTCACTAGCTAGCTCTGAGATGATGATGCGGACGGCCCAGCTCTGGAGGTAGAGGGACGACTCATGTCACACCCCGTTTGCCCCCTAGTAGAATGAGCCTGCCTGTGTGAGCATGCATTTGTATGTGTTCAGCATATCATAAGGGTATTTTAGTAAAATACATGTTTTGGGGTTTTTTTAGCATGTGGTTATATGCATGGCATTAGTGTGTGAATTAATTGGGAAATGATTATGTACATGTGTTCATACCATTGTAGGGTGAGCATAAGTTGGGAGTGTGTAGAGTGTGTGTTGTGCATATTAGTTTGGTGTGAGTGGTTGGTTTCCACCAACAGGAAAGTGACAGATGTAGGGATAGGAAAAAGAAGAGTTAATAGAGAAAGGAAAATGGGAAATGCTGGAATTCATTTATTCTTCCCGATTCTTCTTCCTCTTTGACTCATCTTTTTCTTTGCTCTTCATTTTGAAACCCTAAGCTTGGATTAAGCTACTGTTAGTGGAAATCAATCAACCCCTTAGTATTCTTTTGGTAAGTCACTGCATTCCTCATCTTATTTTTCTATTTATTTTCTTCTTCTTCTTCCTTGAGTTTAGATTTAACTTAGGGTTTGCATTGTTGGATGTTTGTGTTTAGCTGAGGCTCCTCGCGATCCCAAAGGCAAGGAGATTGCTGGGAGTAGTGGGACTAAGTGAAGTGAAGCTTAGAATTCAGGTTTGGGAATTGTTTATTATGATTTGTGTGATTTTGAGCTTACTGTAAAATTCTAGGGTTTGTGTTCCTTAGAAGCTTGAATGCATTTACTGTTGATTTTGATTTGGTTATTTTAATTGTTGAATTGAGTCGTTGTTATGTCATTTTGATGTTTGAATGATCTTCTGGAAGGTAAGAACTGATTTGTGTGGTTAATTTTTGTATTCTGGGAAATTCTGGAAAACTTGGAATCGAGTTACTGTAGAAATCCCGTTTTCCAGGTTCTGTCGCGTGAATAGCCAAGAAAGAGAGGCAAGTCATGAGACGTGACCTCCGGACACGACTCGTGACCTGCCAGATTGAGGCCAGTCACGAGTTGTGGTTGCCTGTCACAACTCGTGACCAGCTAAGATGAAGCCAGTCACGAGACGTGACTCCCAGTCATGACTCGTGATCGGCCTGAGAGAGAGGGCAGTCACTGATGTCACATCGCGTGACCAGCTTAAGAAGGAAGCCAGTCACGCGTGACCAGCCCAAAGAAGCCAGTCACGAGACGTGACTCCCAGTCACGACTCGTGACCAGCAAGAATTAGGCAAGTCACGCATGACCAGGGAGCCAGTCACGAGGCGTAATCCCCAGTCACGTCTCGTGACCTGCCTTGTGAGGAAGCCAGTCACGAGTTGTGATGCCAGTCACGCCTCGTGACCAGCCAACCTCGCCCGTCACCCCGTTCAGTCCATTTTCTGAAATTTCCCGGATTTTAACTTATAAATGGATTCCGTAATTCCTTCGAATGAATTTATACTGCTGTATGATGCATGTCATACTTTTATATGCTTTGAAATGCGTGATACCATGATTCTTCTGATGAATTATACGCGATGTTTTGAATTGTGATTTGAGTGAGTTATAGCCTGCTAGAGTCAAGTAAGTGGATAGTTAGGCATGCCTAATAGAGTCTTTTAGCTACAGCCCTCAGTTCAGTTTTGACCCCGATCAGGTCCCCGTTTGGTTCCTCGCGAACCCATCAGTATTAGTATCTTGTTTAAGATCCCCTCAGTATACAAATAATGTGTTTTGATAAAAATGAAATGACTTTTGATTTGTACCTGTGTGGTACCCTCAGTATTCGATTCATACCCGTAAGGTACCTTCAGTACACTCGTTATCCACTACCTAGAGTCAGCAGGTGTTCATTTATTGTTCGATTGAATTGCTCTATTCTGATTTGGATATAAAATGTGATATCTGAATGAGTATAATGATGAGTTGCATGTCGGATTATTCTGGAATGGATATGAATATGAGATACTGATTGTATGGTTTTTAAATGTGAGCATGTTTATATGGATTATGTTATAACCTTTGCATATTGCCATTGTGATTGTGATATGCCTTGACGACCATTGTGAATGGCCGTCCATTATTTATGTGTGTTTCCCCACTAAGCGTTTATCGCTTAGCACAGTGTTTTTACCCGTGCATGTGCGGAAGGAGTTTTGATCTGAGAGTCGCCGCCGTCAAGCCAACATAGAAGGGTTTAGTGTAGGGCTTAATTTTGTAATAGTTGATGATTCTTTTTGTATAGAACTCTCGTGTATCAATTTTGTATCAGCTTCCGCTTTTGTACTTAGATTTTTGGATATGTAATATATTTGGTTTCAGCTAGTTGATCAGAACATTATTGTAATGGTTTGTTATATTAATGCATGATCAGCTATGGCTTTCTTTTCCATTAAGTTTTTAATTATCCTGTATTTCTGTATGTATGTAATGAATGAATGTATGTTTGCTTTGTTTTTGCTTGGTGACACCTTGTCTCATACGGCATCTCACTCCTTACCGGATGGGATCGCCTATGTATGGGAAGGGGGTGTTACAGTTTGTGGTATCAGAGCATAGGTTTAGGTGTTTCTTGGTGTTGTTTGTTCTGTTGATGTGTTGAAGTGTATAGATGTGTATGTGTCTAGATCTGTGTTGGCTGATACGGTTGTTTCTTGTTTGTTTAGATGGCTTCTAATTCTGCTCGTGGATCACTTGAGGAATCCGCCGAGAGTGTGAACCCTCAAGCTGTAGATCCATCAATTTCTGTGTCGGCTCAGCATGCTAGGGTCCAGCCCGAGGCCGCAGCCATGCCTTTTGAGGCTATGTTCAGATTGCATCAAGACATGGCTAGGGTTTTGGAGAGAGTGACTGCTCCTAGAGCACCTATGGAGAATTTGAGAAGGGCAGGAGTTGAGGATTTCTATGGCACTGGTTTCAATGAGTCTGAGATGGCTGAGAAATGGTTAGATAAAGTGAAGCGTGCCTTGAGAGAGATTCGGTGTCCTCCCAACACGCAAGCAGAGTGTGCATTAGTTCTACTGTAAGGGTCTGCTTTTGAGTGGTGGGAATTGGTTTGCAGGCATCCTCAGCTACCGGATCCGATCACTTGGGAGTTCTTTGAGGGTGAGTTCACAAAGTATATTACTCAGACTTATAGAGATGCGAGATGGGCATAGTTTTTGAGTTTGAGACAGAGGGCTATGTCAGTAGCAGATTATGAGAAAGAGTTTAATAGGTTATCTCGCTATGCTCCGCGTGGGGTTATGACAGATGATTTCAGATGCAAGCATTTCGAAGCGGGGTTGAATGAGTCTTTGAAGATTGCTTTAATTTCTTTAATGTGTATGCCTGGGGTTAGCTACTACCAGATTGTGGAGGCTGCTATGAGGGCTGAGTTATCTGAGACGGTGCTTAGAGAGAGAGCTCAGAGGAGGAACTCTTCTCGTGGAGGATCTTCTTCATCCTCGGGTAAGAGATCTAGGAACCCACAGGACGAGTCATCTTCTGGCCCAGCTTCTAGAGGTAGACGACAGGGTTCTGCAGCTGTGTCAGGATCTGGTAGGGGTGGTAGAGCAGAGACTACATCAGTTTGTCCACATTGCAGTAAGACTCATCGGGGTGAGTGTAGGTGGCTCTCCGGTGCGTGCTTCAGGTGTGGGAGCTCTGAGTATCTTTTGGCCAGTTGTTCGAGATTACATGAGGATTCAGGTTCCCAGAGAGAGGCCAGCAGGGTCGGTTTGAATGCTTCTCAGGCTTCCCGTGGTAGAGGCAGAGGTAGAGGTCGAGGTGGTCGGCCTAGAGATGGAGCTGCTTCTGAGACTGTTGAGCATCCTCCTCAGGTTGCGACTAGAGCTTATGCTATGAGAGCCAGAGAGGAGCAGGATGCGCCTGATGTTATTGCTGGTACGTTCCTACTCCATGACACTGAGTTGTATGCTCTAATTGACCCTGGTTCCACACACTCATACTTGTGCACAGATAAAATTGTTGATAAGTTGCATGTGGTTGATCAGTTAGATTATGAGATATGTGTGACCAGTCCATTAGGGCATAGTGTCAGTGTGAGTAGAGTCTTTAGGAGTTGTCCTTTGATAGTTGAGGGAGTTGTGCTTCCAGCGGATTTGATTGAGTTGCCTTTCAGAGAGTTTGATCTGATTCTGGGTATGGACTGGTTGGGTAAGCATCGGGCTGTAGTTGATTGCCATAGGAAGACAGTTGTACTTCGGGATAGAAGTCAGTCTCTTGTGTTTTTGAAAGGTTTGGGTGCTAGTTCTATGAATAATGTGATTTCTGTGATGCAAGCTAAGAGGTTTATCAGGAAAGGATGTGAGGCTTTTCTTGCAGTTGTGTTAGATTCCAAAAGAGATCAAGTTCAGATTGAGGACATTCCAGTAGTGCCGAAGTTTAGTGATGTGTTCCCGAGCGAGTTGCCTGGTTTGCCTCCTGAGAGAGAGGTTGAGTTGTCCATTGAGATTATGCCAGGTACTGCACCTATTTCGAGAGCACCTTATCGGATGGCTCCTGTAGAGTTGAGGGAACTTAAAACTTAGCTACAAGAGTTATTGGATAAGGTTTATTCGACCTAGCATTTCTCCTTGGGGAGCTCCAGTTCTGTTTGTCAAGTAAAAAGATGGATCTTTGCGGATGTGTATCGACTACAAGCAGATTAATAAAGTTACAGTGAAGAACAAGTATCCGTTGCCTAGGATTGAGGATTTATTTGATCAGCTTCGAGGTGCATGTGTCTTCTCTAAGATAGATCTTCGATCAGGGTACTATCAGCTTCGAGTTCAGGATGCAGATGTGGTTAAGACTGCATTTCGGACTAGGTATGGCCACTATGAGTTTCTTGTGATGCCGTTTGGTTTGACAAATGCTCCAGCGGCTTTTATGGATTTGATGAACCGTGTGTTTAGGCCATACTTAGATCGATTTGTAGTAGTGTTCATTGATGACATCTTGGTGTATTCCAAGGATGAGAGTGAGCATGAGGAGCATCTTCGATTGGTTTTGCAGATGTTGAGAGAGCATCAGTTATTTGCCAAACTTAGCAAGTGTGATTTCTGGCTTCGAGAAGTATCATTCTTGGGTCACATTGTTTCAGCTAGAGGTATTCAGGTAGATCCAGCCAAGATTGAGGCGATAGTTGATTGGAAAGCGCCTAGAAATGTTCAGGAAGTGAGGAGTTTCCTCGGTTTGGCAGGTTATTACCGTCGGTTTGTTAAGGGTTTTTCTGTGATTGCTGCTCCGATGACTAGATTATTGATGAAACGAGTCAGATTTGAGTGGTCAGATAGATGCCAGGCTTGTTTTGATCGGTTAAAGCAGTTGCTTGTTGAGGCTCCTATTCTTACTCAACCCATCTCGGGTAAAGAGTTTGCCATTTACAGTGATGCTTTGGGTGTTGGTCTTGGCTGTGTTTTGATGCAGGAAGGTAAGGTCGTGGCTTATGCTTCTCGTCAGTTAAAGCCACACGAGAGGAACTATCCAACGCATGATCTTGAGTTGGCAGCTGTGATCTTTGCTTTGAAGATTTGGCATCATTACCTGTATGGAGAAAAGTGTAGGATCTTTTCGGATCACAAGAGCTTGAAGTACTTCCTGTCACATAAAGAGTTGAACATGAGACAGCGCCGTTGGCTTGAGTTGTTTAAGGACTACGACTGCATTGTGGATTACAATCCTGGTAAGGCCAATGTAGTCGCTGATGCTTTGAGTCGGAAGTCAGTTTCAGCCTTATTCCTGAGGCGATTCAGATGGAGATTTGGTTCAGATGGGGCTTTGATTGCTCAGTTGCGTGTGAAGCCTACCTTGAGACAGAGGATAGTGGATGCTCAGAGAGATGATGTGAGACTTCAGCGGATTGTGCAAGAGGTCAGATCAGGCAAGCAGTTAGAGTTCTCAGTTCAGGATGAGGTGCTTTTGTTCAGAGATCGCTTATGTGTGCCAGAGTCTGAGGATTTGAGAAGACAGCTTATGAGTGAGGCGCATAGTACAGTTTTTACTATGCATCCGGGCAGTGAGAAGATGTATCGGGACATGAAACAGTTCTATTGGTGGTCCGGTATGAAGAGAGATATTGTGGATTTTGTTTCCAAGTGCTTGACTTGTCAGCAGGTAAAGGCTGAGCATTAGGTCCCTTCGGGATTGCTTACGCCTTTATCCATTCCTGAGTGGAAGTGGGATGATATCGCCATGGACTTTGTTTCTGGTTTGCCTTTGACTCAGAGGAAACATGATTCGGTTTGGGTAATAGTGGATCGGCTTACGAAATCAGCTTATTTTCTGCCGGTTAGGGTGGACTACTCGATGGACAGATTGGCCAGTATCTATGTGGATGAGATAGTTCGGTTGTATGGTGTGTCTTTGTCCATAGTTTCAGATCGAGATCCGAGATTTACTTCCAAGTTTTGGAAGGAGTTGCAGAGAGCTTTGGGTTCTAAGTTGAACTTTAGTACAGCGTTTCATCCTCAGACCGATGGTCAGTCAGAGCGAGTCATTCAGATTCTGGAGGATATGATGAGAGCTTGTGCTTTGGATTTTCCGGGAAGTTGGGACAGATATGTGTCGCTTATGGAGTTTGCCTACAACAACAGTTTTCAGTCTAGCATCGGTATGGCACCATATGAGGCTTTATATGGTCGTCAGTGTAGGACTCCAGTTTGTTGGACCGAGTTATCCGAGAGATCAGTGATTGGGCCAGACTTGGTTAGAGATACTGAAGAAAAGATCAGAGTTGTGCAACAGAATTTGAAGGCAGCCAAGGATCGACAGAAGTCTTATGCCAACTTGATGAGGAAAGACGTGCATTTTGAAATCGGGGACAAAGTTTTCCTTAAAGTTTCACCTTGGAGGAAAGTGCTTCGATTTGGAAAGAAAGGCAAGCTTAGTCCTCGTTTCATTGGTCCTTATGAGATTTTGGCTAAGGGAGGACCTGTAGCTTATAGATTGGCTTTACCGTTGGAGTTAGCAAAGTTGCATGATGTGTTCCACGTTTCGATGCTTCGTCGGTACAGATCAGATCCTTCGCATGTTCTTTCGGTTCAGGATATTCAGGTTCAGCCAGACTTTTCCTATGATGAGGAACCACGAGCTATTCTAGTCCGAGAGGTGAAGCAGTTGAGAAGTAAGCAGATTCCTTTGGTTAAAGTGTTGTGGATCCATCATGGAGTCGAAGAAGCAACTTGGGAACCAGAGGAGTCGATGAGAGCTCAGTATCCGCAGTTATTCAGTTCAGGTGTGAATTTTGAGGACGAAATTCTTATTAGTAGGGGAAGTTGTCACACCCCGTTTGCCCCCTAGTAGAATGAGCCTGTCTGTGTGAGCATGCATTTGTATGTGTTCAGCATATCATAAGGGTATTTTAGTAAAATACATGTTTTTGGGGTTTTTTAGTGTGTGAATTAATTGGGAAATAATTATGTACGTGTGTTCATACAATTGTAGGGTGTGCATAAGTTGGGAGTGTGTAGAGTGTGTGTTGTGCATATTAGTTTGGTGTGAGTGGTTGGTTTCCACCAACAGGAAAGTGACAGATGTAGGGATAGGAAAAAGAAGAGTTAATAGAGAAAGGAAAATGGGAAATGCTGGAATTCATTTATTCTTCCCGATTCTTCTTCCTCTTTGACTCATCTTTTTCTTTGCTCTTAATTTTGAAACCCTAAGCTTGGATTAACCTACTGTTAGTGGAAATCAATCAACCCCTTAGTATTCTTTTGGTAAGTCACTGTATTCCTCATCTTATTTTTCCATTTATTTTCTTCTTCTTCTTCCTTGAGTTTAGATTTAACTTAGGGTTTGCATTGTTGGATGTTTGTGTTTAGCTGAGGCTCCTCGCGATCCCAAAGGCAAGGAGATTGCTGGGAGTAGTGGGACTAAGTGAAGTGAAGCTTAGAATTCAGGTTTGGGAATTGTTTGTTATGATTTGTGTGATTTTGAGCTTACTATAAAATTCTAGGGTTTATGTTCCTTAGAAGCTTGAATGCATTTACTGTTGATTTTGATTTGGTTGTTTTAATTGTTGAATTGAGTCATTGTTATGTCATTTTGATGCTTGAATGATCTTCTGGAAGGTAAGAACTGATTTGTGTGGTTAATTTTTGTATTCTGGGAAATTCTGGAAAACTGGGAATCGAGTTACTGTAGAAATCCCGTTTTACAGGTTGTGTCGCGTGAATAGCCAAGAAAGAGAGGCAAGTCACGAGACGTGACCTCCGGACACGACTCGTGACCTGCCAGATTGAGGCCAGTCACGAGTTGTGGCTGCCTGTCACAACTCGTGACCAGCTAAGATGAAGCCAGTCATGAGACGTGACTCCCAGTCACGACTCGTGATCGGCCTGAGAGAGAGGGCAGTCACCGATGTCACATCGCGTGACCAGCTAAAGAAGGAAGCCAGTCACGCGTGACCAGCCCAAAGAAGCCAGTCACGAGACGTGACTCCCAGTCACGACTCGTGACCAGCAAGAATTAGGCAAGTCACGCGTGACCAGGGAGCCAGTCACGAGGCGTAACCCCCAGTTACGTCTCGTGACCTGCCTTGTGAGGAAGCCAGTAACGCCTCGTGACCAGCCAACCTCGTGACCAGCCAACCTCGCCCGTCACCCTGTTCAGTCCATTTTCTGAAATTTCCCGGATTTTAACTTATAAATGGATTCCGTAATTCCTTCGAATGAATTTATACTGCTGTATGATGCATGTCATACTTTTATATGCTTTGAAATGCGTGATACCATGATTCTTCTGATGAATTATATGCGATGTTTTGAATTGTGATTTGAGTGAGTTATAGCCTGCTAGAGTCAAGAAAGTGGATAGTTAGGCATGCCTAATAGAGTCTTTTAGCTGCAGCCCTCAGTTCATTTTGGACCCCAATCAGGTCCCCGTTTGGTTCCTCGCGAACCCATCAGTATTAGGATCTTGTTTAAGATCCCCTCAGTATACAAATAATGTGTTTTGATAAAAATGAAATGACTTTTGATTTGTACCTGTGTGGTACCCTTAGTATTCGATTCGTACCCGTAAGGTACCTTCAGTACACTCGTTATCCACTACCTAGAGTCAGCAGGTGTTCATTTATTGTTCGATTGAATTGCTCTGTTCTGATTTGGATATAAAATGTGATATCTGAATGAGTATAATGATGAGTTGCATGTCGTATTATTCTGGAATGGATATGAATATGAGATACTGATTGTATGGTTTTTAAATGTGAGCATGTTTATATGGATTATGTTATAACCTTTGCATATTGCCATTATGATTGTGATATGCCTTGACGACCATTGTGAATGGCCGTCCATAATTTATGTGTGTTTCCCCACTAAGCGTTTATTGCTTAGCACGGTGTTTTTACCCGTGCAGGTGCGGAAGGAGTTTTGATCTGAGAGTCGCCGCTGTCAAGCCAACACAGAAGGGTTTAGTGTAGGGCTTAATTTTGTAATAGTTGATGATTCTTTTTGTATAGAACTCTCGTGTATCAGTTTTGTATCAGCTTCCGCTTTTGTACTTAGATTTTTGGATATGTAATATATTTGGTTTCAGCTAGTTGATCAGAACATTATTGTAATGGTTTGTTATATTAATGCATGATCAGCTATGGCTTTCTTTTCCATTAAGTTTTTAATTATCCTTTATTTTTGTATGTATGTAATGAATGAATGTATGTTTGCTTTGTTTTTGCTTGGTGACACCTTGTCTCATACGGTATCTCACTCCTTACCGGATGGGATCGCCTATGTATGGGAAGGGGGTGTTACAACTGGGAGGTGCTGAGGGCCTGGCCCTTGAATCAAAACGCGGCGGGATGACTACCGATGTAGATACTGGCTGTCCTACTGCTGGGGTGGCCTGCTAGAACTTGACCTGAGCATATCCATCCAAGAAAGGCCGAGCGCAAACCCCGAGGAACTCCAAGGTGTCTCTGACTATGCCACCCAGCTCTGTAAAGGCGCTCGACAGTCTCATATTCTGATCCCTGGCCGAGTCCCTGATACCCACGAGGCTGGTCTCTGTCTGCCCTCGAAACTCCTTGAGGGAGCCAAATATAGGTCATATAGCACCCTCTAAGACCTCTATCCGAAACCTGAGGGCACTGACCGACTCATCCACCATCTGGATAGCCGTGTCTACCCTCTGAGCCGCTGTGTCATGGAAGGCACTCAAACTCTGTCTCAGCTCCTCAATGAGCCTCCCTTAATCCTATATAACCCTGTCCTGCTATCTCAGCTGCTCCTACATAACTCTGTCTCACTCCTCGAGATGCTCGAGGAGCGCTCGGTCTCTCTCCTCTTGTCGATGCTGGATGGAGGTGAGGATAGAGGTCATGGCTGCCATAAGATCTGGCTGGGCTGGTTAAGGTGATTGCGATGGGGCGGAAGGTCCCAGCTCGGCTGTGTGCTCCGAAGGAGGTGCCGTGGAGGTAGATGCCCCCAGATGTCCTGTCCTACTGTAAGGATGGAACCTCCCAGTCTCCCGGGGCGCTGACCGTTGGACCCGTAATGGAGGAGGAGGAGTGGGGCTCTGAAAACTCTGTACCGGAGGAGTAACTAACATCTCGTCCACACTGAACTCTATGCCCATGTCGAAGGAGGTCTGCGGTTGCTCCTCCTCTGGTTGAGACTGCTGTGGAGGCTGTGGCTCCTGGTATCCTGGCTCCTGTCGAGGCTGCTCCTCCATCTGAGGATCCTCCTTCACTGGTTGGAGTGATGGGAGCTCGAACATCCACCTAGTCTCATATATGGAAAGCAGCGGGTACTCCTCTGCCTGACCTGTCACTTGCGCAATCATCCCCAAGGTCAGGGCTGCCGGTGCGTCCACATAAATGCTCTTCTCTACTGTAGGCCCAAGACTATCTGGAATATCTCCCAACTGCAGTAGCAACCTGGTCACCACTCCTCCCACCCATACCATAGGGGCTGCTCCCCGTGACATTCTAACCAGGTTAGCCATAATCTCGTGGCTAATGTTAAGGCGATGACCTTCTACCATGGCCCATAGACTCCAAATCTCCGCTCCATTCACTGAACCTGGATTACCTGCCTGCCCCAGGTAAGAGCTGGAGAGTACTCTGTGTATATACCGCAGTGCCTGTGATGAGAGTACCATACTCTTTGCCGTATTGTGGTCAAACGGCACTTCGGGCATGGCAATCAGCTTCCAGTGCTGTCTCCAAACAACCCTCTGGGGAACTATGACATCATCTCCAAATGGCAGTCACACGACCTCGGAGAACCTCTGGCATGTAATGCTGTAGTGGTACCCTCTGACCCAAAACTATATCCTCCTCGGTGTCTGATCTTTGAAATCCTCCGTAGTCAAGGGTAGACAAAAAACTCCCAGACGACCTTGAGGTGAGTCTGGAATGATGGCCATAAGAACTCTATCCATCCTGCGGCTGCTACTAAAGGATCTACCTCCTCCAACATCCCTATACTCTCCAAGAAAGGTCTAGAGATGAAGCGGCTGGCTCGAAACTGTATGCGAGCCAATGCTCTGAATCTCTCCCTAGCCTCGTCGTTCATCCAATGAGGAGCCTGAGGCTCAGCTTGGTCACGAGGAGTATTACGTCGTGGAGGTATCCTGGTAATAGACGAAACGTGCTAAAAAAAACTCGACGAAAAAGCGAAAAAAAGGTGCTCCTAAGGGTCGTTTTAGCGCAAGTGGTGCGCAAAATGGACAACAAATAGGACATAAAAGTGCAAAAACGAAAGGGGGACGTCGAATGGCGAGGGGAGAAAAAGGAAGAAGAAGAAAAGAAATAAAAGGGCATCATTCATTACGCCTTGTATATTTTTTCGTGACCGACGGGTTGCCCGTCGGAACACCGAGCGACGGGTACCCCTTCGATTGCTAAATATTCCGTTTTTCACTTCGGTTTCACCCCCTCGTTAATGGCCTATTTAATAAGCCATTAATGAAATAATTAAAGACCATTTTTATTTAATATACTCCCTGAATATTTTCTCCGATTTTCATGTCCGATAAAATTTGTGAAAACGATAGAAATATGACAAAACTTATTTTATGCCCGTGACATGTATGAAATATGCAGGAAATAAATCTGCCTAATGTCAACGACGTTGACCGATGGGCTTCCCGTCGGATCCACAATAGACTGGTGCCCCGTCGGTCTCCTCTTCCTTATAAATACTCCTTTTTTCTTGGAATTTGTGCACTCTCAATACTTCAAGCCTCAGCTAAAGCCTTTTCTCCAAGTTTTTCTCTCTTTTCTTCTTTACTTTAATTTTAATTTCTCAGTTATAACACTTGGGAAATGACTATCATCACCAAGATGCATCGAATTCTGGATAACCCCCTAACTTGGGAAAATGCCACTCTTTCTCCACTTTCTGGCCTAAAATTCTTGAGAAGAGTTCGGATAGATCACAACCTTCTTCTGGCTGCAGCCCACTTTTGGGACCCGCATTTTCACGTCTTCGAATTCACTTATCAGGAGCTATGTCGCCTACCCGAAGAATTTGCTACTATCATTGGGGCCTGGTATCCTCCCAATGCCTAACCCTGCATTCCCCGCTGTAGTCTGATTCATATCTAGCACATTGCATTAGCTTTGAGCATTACCCCTTATGATGCTACCCGGTTGATCCCTCAAGGTTCTACTTTTACCTTAGAGCCCCTGATTGAGGCACTAGAGGATTTCTCTGATGTTCACCAGTTCCGTACGGGTGTCATCTTTCTGTTTTGTCTCATGAGATATTTGACTGTGACTTCTGAGGAGCTGACTAGTGACCTTCGTTTATTCGGTATAGTGGATGATTTTCATAGTAGCCTAACCCCTTTCCCACTGATCCTTGCGGACACTATTCTGGGTTTGGATTCTATCCGGGTTGAGCCTTATGCCTCATTCGCTGGGAATTCCTTTTTAATCCAGGTATATCATTATTTTCTAAGGTAGTGCGTCCCTTGTGGATTTTCACATTAGCTTTTTTTAGCGGGAAGTGCATCCTTTTTGGATTTTCACACAACCCTATGCCTTATTTTTGCCTGGGGTGAACCCAACTCACTCTAGAGGCTTTTATTAATTTTTATTTTTTGCTTCAATTTCTCTTTTATTATTTTCATTTTCAGATATAGCTGCAAGAAAAACTGAAACTGGTGTCAGAACCTCATCCCAGGATTATCAGTCAATATTCTTCAAGGCATTTCCTTCCCCGTCAGCGATTGTATTCATTTAGAACTCTCGACGAAGGGATTACCAGACTTGGCGAGGTAACAGATGAGGATATCAGTTTCATGAATGTTTGGCTTCCCCTCTCTACCGCGATAGTCGATGGCTCTTCGGGATGTGTTCCCTTATGCGGGCTTCACAAAGCCACTTTCTATATCATAACTCGCTGTGCTCGACAGCTCGGGATGACCAAGGATGTGGTGAGACTCCCTTTATCTTTTCGAGGTGGAGTTTTATCTTCAGCCTTTGCCTCCCGATATCATAACCTCTGGATCGACCTACCAGTGAGGACCATCATACCCTCCTTCGGGAATCATTCTGTCACTTCTACCAGTGTATATAAGAGATGGGTGCTCAGCCCCACAGTTGATAATAGGACTCGACAACTTAGATACCTGGCCAGCAAGAGTAGTGATAGAGCCTAGTTCAGATTTGCATGCATTTTGAGCGATGTATTTCTTTTTAAAATAGAACTAGAAAGTAATGAAAATGAATAAATTCAGTTTTATTTCATTTCGCAAAATTGTATACATTTTAGTATGATTTAAGTATACATGATCATCATTTAACACTAATTCAAAATGCAAAGCTACATTCATTCATGGAACAAATGCTAAGAGCGTCAAACTCCTGTTACTAATCAAGCCTCTTGGGCTTTCGTGATTGGACATTCTCTCAAGCCTCTAACTTTTGCCCAGGATGCCTTTTTTCAATTTTCACTCTGACGAGGTGCCCAATTTTAGTACGGCCGCCTTTTTTTTATTTTTGACCTGCGGGGCTTTTGTTCTCTTCTTTTGATTTTTGGGCTTTAGCCATGGAACTTGTTGAGTCTATCAATGTTGATCGATTCCCCGAACTCATTGCCATCGCTATCTGCCAGAATTGCCGCCCCTTTTGACAACAGCTTTTTGAGGATAAAAGGGCCTTCTCACGCTGGTCTGAATTTTCCCCTTATGTCTGGTGCACCCAATCTCATTTGTTTGAACACAAAATCCCCCTCCTTTAACGGGTGTTTCTTGACTTTCTTCTTGAATGACCTACCAAGCCTCTTCTGATAAATCTGATTGTGATAGTAGGCCCTTAACCTGCTCTCAACTAGCGTGCTCAGATGTTGCAACTGTTGTTGTGCCTATTCAGCCTCCGGAACCTGGGCCTCTATGACCACCCTCAATGATTTGAGTTTTATCTCAACTGGCAGTATCGCTTCCATCCCATACAATAAAGAGTATGGCATGGCCCCTGTGGAAGTCCTGACAGTTGTTCTATAACCCCAGAGTGCAAAAGGTAACTTTTTCGCCCAATCTTTATAGCTTTGGACCATTTTGGCCAGGATTGTCTTGACATTCTTATTGGTGGCTTCTACTGCCCCGTTGGCTTAAGGACGGTACGGAGAAGACTTATGATGCTCGATGCCATATCTCTGTAGTAACTTCTTCGTTTTAGCCATGAACTGGACCCTATTGTCGGATATAACAAGATGTGGGAGACCATATCTACATATCAGGTTCTTTTCAATGAATTTGGCCATATCCCAAGCGTCGACCTTTTTAAAGGATTCAGCCTCTATCCATTTGGTAAAATAG
Source organism: Excoecaria cochinchinensis (assembly GCA_947683425.1). NCBI lineage: Eukaryota > Viridiplantae > Streptophyta > Magnoliopsida > Malpighiales > Euphorbiaceae > Excoecaria > Excoecaria cochinchinensis. The sequence continues at coordinate 3,847,336 of CANTUQ010000034.1, forward strand.
TTTATGGCAACTAGGATGAATCTATGTCCATTGGAGGCCATGGGGCATATTTTTCCAATAATGTCTATCCCCCAAAGATGCAAACGGCCAAGGTGACGTCAAACTGTGTAGTTCCTAAATCAGGAAGTGCCTCATATCCGCATACTGCTAACACAACTAACACTGCTTTACATACTTCGAGCAATCTGTATCCATGGTGAGCCAGTAAAACCCTTGTCTCATGATCTTCTTGGCCAATATTAAACCATTCATGTAGGCTCCACAAACACAAGCATGGGTTTCCTCCATTACCTTTTCGGCCTCTTTCTTATCCAGGCACCTTAATTGGATACCGTCGACTTGTCGTTTGTACAATACCCCATCTATGCAGATGAACTGAGTGGATAGCTTTCGAATTAACCTCTGGTCTTTCTCGGTAGCCTCGTATGGGAATACTGTGTTCTCTAAGTAGTTCTTGATATCGTGGTACCATGGCTTTCTGTCTGCTACCTCCATTTCCATGACTGGCTTGGACTCAAAACTAGGACTCTCAAAACTAGAAATTAGTATATGCTTCATAACCATCCCTTCTGGGTTATCCCATATCGATACTAAAGTCACGAGCGCATCTGCTAATTGGTTTTTGTCTCTTGGAACAAAGTGAAAGGTGCATACCTCAAACTAGTTGCTCAAATCTTTTAAGTACTTCACATATGGCATCAGTCACTCTTCCTTGAAGGCCCACTCGCCTCGAATCTATTTGATTACCAGCGATAAATCTCCAAACACATCCACGTTCTTTGCCCCCAAGGCTATCAACGCTTCTAATCTGAAAGTGCAGGCTTTGTACTTGGCCTCATTATTGGTGGCTTTATATCTTAGTTTCTTAGCCAACGGGAGTTTTTCATCATCCAGGGTTGTTAGAATAATTCCTACCCCTGCCCCTTGCTATTTATAGCCCTGTCAACGTGCAGTTGCCAACCTCGTACTGCGATAGCTACCATATCCTCGTCCGAAAAGTTGAACTCATACAAATCTCCTTGGATTCGGTGTTCAGCTAGAAACTCTACCACTGCGTGCCCCTTAATGATTTTTCGAGTGATGTACTCAACATCGAATTCCTGTAATAGTAATAACTATCTCCCCATTTTCCCGAGCAAAGACGGGGATTCCTGTAGGTATCTGAGAGGATTCTGCTTCGGGACTACTTGTACCTTGTAAGAGTGGAAGTAGCGACTCAGCTTCTTAGAAGCCCAGATTACTGCGAGGCAAATCTTCTCTACTTCTGCATACTTGACCTCATAAGCAAGGAACTTCTAACTAAGATAATAAACTGCGAACTCCACTCCAAACTCCTCCTCCTAAGCCATCATGGTGCCTACAGAACTATCTTCTATGGCCAAATATGGAATAAGCAGTTTGACTGGCTGTGGTGGCCTCAAAACCAGTGGATTCAGCAAATATTCCCTGATAGTGTCAAAAGCTCTTTGATAGTCTTCATTCCGTACTACAGGTTGGCCTTTTTTGAGTAGTTTGAAAATCGGCTTGCAAATTGAAGTAAGTTTGGCAATAAATTTGTTGACGTACTGCAATTTACCTAAAAAGCTTCTGACATCCTTTTTCTTCTGGGGGCACTGGCATCTCTCGGATGGCCTTGACCTTGTCTGGGTCGATCTAAATCCCTCTCTGGCTGACCACATGTCCTAACAGTTTCCTTGAGGTGACTCCAAAAATGCATTTCTTAGGGTTTAACCGCAAGTTGTACTTATCGATCCTCTAGAAGAACTTTTCTAGAGCCTCAAAGTGACCATCCCTGGTGGCCGACTTGATCATCATATCATTCATGTAAACTTCTACCTCCTTGTGGATCAAGTCATCTAGGATCCTCGTTGCCATTCTCTGATAGGGGGCTCCTGTGTTCTTCAAACCAAATGGCATTACCCTGTAAACAAACGTCCCCCACTCAGCGATGAAGGCTATTTTGATCTGATCGGCTATTTTGTTGAGGACCTAGTTATAGCCTGCATAACCATCCACGAAGCTATACATCATGCAAGTGACTGCGCTATCCACTAACACGTCTATATGAGGCAATGAAAAGTCATCCTTTGGACAAGCCTTATTCTAATCCCGATAGTCCACACACACACGTACCTTGCCATTCTTCTTGGCTACCAGGACCACATTGGCAAACCAAGTCGGGTATTGTACTTCAATTAAGAACTTAACCTCAATCTATTTATGAATTTCTTATTTCACCTTATCTGCCTATTCCAGCCTGAGCCTCCTAAGCTTCTGCTTGACAGGCTTATGGTCTGGGTATGTTGGAATGGCGTGGTTTGCGATTTCACGGTCTACTCCCGGCAAATCTTTGTAGGTCCAGGCAAAGACTTTTTAATGTTTTCTTAGGATTCTCTCAAAATTTTCTCGCTCTTCAGGAGTTACGTTAGATGCTATCAAAATTTCTTTCAGGTTTTCTGAAGTTCTAAGATTAAATGGAGTCGCATCAGTTGAATCAATGTCAAATATGAATGAGTTATGATCATGATCATGCATATTGAAATCATCAGAAAAATCGCACAAGTAAGCAAAATCGTTCACTTTATTAATAGAACTAAAAATGTCATCAACATTATCAAAAAGTTCAAGAGTAAAAAGAAAATCTAAACTATTCTTTTCCTCCTCTTCTGCCGGTGCAGTTGTTGAAGCCGATGATTCTGCATCCAATTGGCACTTTGGAGGCTCTGCAGCGACCCCCTGCATGACGTCACTATCTTCGGTAGCTTCATCTTCCATCTTCGCTTTTCCTTTTACTCGGGCAGACATCAACCTCTCAGTTATAACCTTTTCGGGTGCTTCGCGGTCCTAAACTGTCTCCTTGGTCATGATTTCCTCATCCCAAAAGCCCTCTGCTGGCTTGATCAATCCATTGTCCCAATCGAAGACATCATTGAAGACCTCAAAACCCAGCACAATCTTCCCATCGACCCACTGAGGCTCTACTTCCCCCATGTAGGCACATACTGAAGTTGCTGGCACAAAGCTTTCTTTGATATGGGAAATTTTATCAACTGGCTTCTTACCCTTCTTCATAATGCCATGATACCCAAGGCCCCTCCTATCTTTCTGACCTCTAGTAGCAATGGCTGTTGGTGATCCCTGTGAATTCTTACCTAATCCTACGCCAGGGAGGAATGACATTCGTTTCATCATATTTAGCACCTGATGGCTTCCTTCCATTTCTTCTTCTTCGTTTATTATAGCAACATGAAACCCACTGAAAGGCTGTCTTGGAATTTCCAATATTGAGACCTGATTCTCCCTTCCCGCCCTTATATCATGATTTGACCCTCATGAGGAATCTTAACCATTTGGTGCAGAGTGGAGGGCACCCCTCCCAACTTACGAAACCAAGGCCTGCCTAAGAGGGATGAGAAGTTGGTAGGAATGGGTTAGACCACAAATTCTACTTCGGTTTCCACTGGCCTCGTCTTGACTACCATATTGAATGTCCCAGACGCTTACCTCCGCGAGTTGTCATAAGCCGTGATCGTTAGATCAGACTTAGCCAGCATATCCTCAGTCACTCCAAAAGCTGCCATCACTACTAGGGGGCATACATTAATTGATGAACCGTCTTCCACCATGACACATGGCGTGTGCTTTTGATTGATTTGAGCCCGTATGTACAGGGGGCGATTATGATTGCGGCCTTCTGCCGACAGGTCAACACTTGTAAACACCAAATTTTCCCCGGCTCCCCCTTTTACTACATCAAGCAACTCTATGGGTGAGATGGTTGTGGTCACCGTAGTCTCACACAAAGGCTCCACTAACTTCTGTCTATGAGATGGAGACTGCATCAATAGATCCCATATTTAAATTTGAACCGGTGTCTTTTTCAGCTGCCTCATTATCAGATTGTCTTCTGGCTCTTTTTCTTTTAGGCTTGCTTCTGGATCTTGTGGCCTATTAGCTTTTGGAACTACCCTTCTACTCCGGGTCACTGCTCCAACCTTCATCTTTTCATTCTTCTCTTCTTCCTCCTCCGAACCCCACGGGTCGGGAAACACTTCAACTTTAGAGTAATCATTTTCATCTCCACTTTCATCAGTGGACCAGCAATCGATCACTACCACAGGAAGCCCTTCTTCAATTACCTCCTAGTGGCGCATGATAGCAATGTTGGCATCGACATCATACAAATCTCTCAACATAAACCATTCGGGCAAACTGGACGCAATCATGAACACAGGCGAGGGCACATTATTATACTCGGACTTCTTCTGATTCCCTCTTTTCTCGGGATCTATGATCTGCTTGGAATCAATCAGACCTTGAATTGCATGCCTTAGTGCTTTACACTCATCAGTTACGTGCCCGGTATGCTGATGATATGAACAGTATTCATTATCCTTGCGCCCTGGAAAACTGAGTCCTAGCCGATCGGGGTGGTAAAGGCTACAGTTTCCCTTCCTTCATTAGCCTTCTGAGCACCCATGAGAGAGACCTCCCTAAATTGGAAAAATGCCTCGGAGCAGTGGAGCTGGCTAACCTACTTGCCCCCTGGCTAGCACTGCCTTTCTTAGCATAACTCTCATTGTTTGCTCTTGTCGAGAGGTACTCTTCCTCTGCCTCAATAGTGATATCCTTCAAAGATTCCCAGTCTCTCAGACCCTTCATTTTCAGTTCGTCCCTCAGATATGGGCTAGCATTTTTGATGAACAGCTTGATCTGATCTTAAGTATCTGTCTTCCTTTTTATTTCCATTACCCGATTTCTCCATCGGATCAATTACTCATGGAAAGACTCACCTGACTTCTACTGTAACAACTCCAAGTCTTTCAAGGTCACCTCCATTCTTGTGCTATAATCATATTGTCTGAGAAACTACTCCGTCAATAAGTCCTAATCCTTCTTGGTCCTCCGGTCTAGACTATGATACCAATCTACTGCCGAGCCGGTTAAGCTCAGATAGAAGTATTCAATTTTTTGCATCTTCATTAAAGTAGTACCCTTCATTACCAATGAGTATTACTTTTTGTGGGTGGTAGGATAGGAAGTGCCATTAAATTTTGGGACATCCGGCGTTTTAAAGTTCATAGGGATAAAATCTTCTCCCTCTAGCTCCTTATCTTCGGGGTTTATCCCTTGCCCCCTTGCTAGCATCCTTGTTATTGCGTCAAATTTTTCTTCCATCTTCTTTCAGATGGCTTCTTCTGTCTGGGGTACCTTCCCTCTTAGCGACACGCGCTTTTCATAATCATCCTCATCCTCTAACTCCTCCATCCTATGGGCAAGCCCCCTTCTCTGTCCTACTAATACATTAGCCCTTAGGTCTACTGGTGGTGGGTGAACCTCTTCTTGTGGGTCTTCTCTGACTTCCTCCTATTCATTTTATCTCATAGGAGGAGGAACTGGGTTCTGTGGTACAACAGGCTGGGCCATATTTGCCATCATGGCCATCATCCGATTTTTAAACTCTTCAAACCTTTTGCCCACTTCTTCTGCTATTATAGCCCTGGTAGCGTCTACCCACTTGGTTAATTAGCCATCTCACTGTGTAGGGTGAACTGGGATCATGTAGCGTGACTGGTTTCAAAAATTATGTCCGAATACTCTACCCTTTCTGGCAGTTCAAAGAATGGGTTCTGCCCAGGCATCCTTGAGGACCTCTTGACCACCTGGGTAGATCTATGATGGCTATAAAATACATCATGTTAAGATGATGCATGAATACCATAAGATGCATGGTTATGCTATGCAACATCCGCAAATCACATGCCAGCACATAGGTCCTTCCAACCTTATCACTCTCACACACGAGGTCATAGTCTCTTTCCTAGGTGGGCTTGGTCCATAGGTTAACAGGGAACCCGATGAACACACATGATGCATAGCAGAAAACCAGCAGCATAGCCTCTCCTAACTAATGCACAGACGCATTGGTTGTGATCGTTGTGTAGTTAGGCAGTCCGAATAAATTGACATGGGCCTATCGGGGCATGACAGCCTTTGATTAGGCGACCAAACAATCTATTTGGGTTTGTCCAATACATAATGATCCATACAGCAAGCATAATATTGAGGTTCATACCACTTAGGGGAAGTATTTACTTTCATTACATGAGCTTTGGCCAAGGTGATGTTACTTTAGGGCTGTAACACCCCCATCGCCGCCCCCGTTGGAAGGACGCCGACGGACGTGCTACCCGACACTCACTTACACAGATAAGCATAAGCACAATGCGGAAGTATACAAACATACATAACACACATACGAAAATACGGGTTAATTAAAAACTTACCTTGACTTGCGGTCGCAGACTGATCATGCAATAACTCACATATGCGCAGGCACTAAGCAGAAGCATGCACAGAAGCATAAATACGACCATCCCATAGAAGCATAAGCGAACTAAATAAAATAAAGGAATAACTTAACATAAAGACATACTATCTATTACATTCCCAAAAGAAAACTCAAGATAAATACATAATTAATTACATAAACAATACTACAGAAATACAAAAGCTGAGATACAGAAGATGAACAAAATCCAGAACTTCTAACTCCTACGTGGCCGACCCTGCAGAAGCGCGACTCGAACAGAACCCACCTGCCACCTGCACGGAAAGGAAATCCGTGCTAAGCGATAAACGCTTAGTGGGGAGAACACACAAGAGTATGGACGGCCATTCACAATGGTCGCCAAGGCAAAATACATTCAAATGGCAATTGCGGATATTCAAAACACATATCTAAACAGACTTGCATAATAAAGGCATTCATTCGGAAACTCACACACATAATCATATACATATATCAGGAATGGGCCAAAACAGTCATAACACCAAAACACGACACCAGTGTTATCATGCTGAGCCACATACCCAAGAAAACATCCAAAACACCACACTTCTGCTGCACAACTCTAATACATAGCATATCATGCTGTAAACACTCCCATAACGGAGACTGAAGGCATAATCACATCACTTCACATTCATATCAAAACCATGCATAAAGTACGATTACATCTTATATACTTACCCTCACAACCGATCTGATTCACATGCTTATACACAATAAAACCATGCTTAACTCATATACATAAATACATCGATCGAATCATTTCAAAGCATTCAGAAACTAATAACAAATCACATGCCAAGTACGGATAATTATGTTAACTGAAAAGTCATGTTTACTAAATACAGATTTACCTTCTGAAGCCCGTAGTCATATTCATATACATATAAACTGATTCTTGCTCATTCAGATATCACATTCTGATGGCTATTTTAAAACAGAATAAAACAAACCATCAAAATACCTGCTGACTCATAATAGTGGATAACGAGTGAACTGATTAGTACCTTACGGGTACAAGTCGGCCAGAGAGTACCTTACGGGTACTAATCGAAAATCATTTTATTTTGTCACAAAAGCATTTTACTGATGAGGGATCTTAACCCGATCCAACCACATTAAAAAGGATCGCGAGGATCCGTACTAATAGGGGTTCGCGAGGAACCAATCGTGGGACCTGATCAGGGTCCAAATCGTTCAAAGGGCGCTGCAGCTACAAAGACTCTATTAGGCATGCCTAACTATCCACTAGACTGACTCTCGCAGGTTATGCTTCACACCAATCACATTTAAGCATGGCACATTATTCATAATAAGCATATAATTCTGAAGCTTGCTTAGTAAATCAAACTCAATCCATGATGCTCAGCAAATTGTTCATATCATTAATAACATTGCCCATGCACAATACATCAAATTATATTAATATACTTCATAAAATAGTCCAATTATAAACCTAAAGATATCACAAGTTCGGAAATTAGACATTGGAATCACCAAAGAAAACTCATTCAGCACAACACATCTGTCGCGCTCGCGATGTCTGTCGCGCCCGCGACAGAGATCATAGTCTCTTCGCTGCGCACGCGCGACGGACTTCGCGATCGCGGGAAGGAGAGAAGGGCCCGGCTCTGTCGCGCTCGCGATATTGTCGCGGTCGCGACAGAGGACAAGTATTGCTATCGCGGGGTCGCGACAAGTCGCGTGCTCGCGATAGCACAGGCCAACAATGTGCTCTGTCGCGATCGCGACGGTTGTCGCGCTCACGACAGAGAGCAGACAAGTTATTGCTATCGCGGGCTCGCGACAGCACAGCATCAAAATCACCGGTCTCTGTCGCGCTCGCGACAGTGTCGCGATCGCGACAGAGTCATGATTCCAAAAATCTGCAGAATTTTGCAAGATCTTTCCTTCCTTAAACTCACCCACAAACACACCAAACACCTCCAAAGGTCTCTTACCTCATTTCCAGCAAGTCACACATCATTAACAATATAAATCCAACATTTGTATCAAGAATTTCAATAAAGCATGCCACTAACAATATCCATATACACAATTTATAATAACAACCTTATTCGTCAATGAACTCAATCGCACCCACGTTAAATATATTCATACATATGGTTCTTCATGCTAAGGTTACTCATGAGACTATCACATAATAGCACTCATTCATAAACAATCCTTCATAGGATTATATCTATGATTAATTACTAGTTAAATCACCAATCTTAAACGTACTCCTAAGTTTTCCCAACGATAATTACTTGTATAGCCAATTAATTGCCCTAAACATGCGTAATAACTGATGGGAAAGATACGGGATTGATCCGGGTCAACCCTAGACTCAAAAATAGAGAAGAAAAGGCTCAAAACATGTTTTTCTGTCGCCATGTCGCGACACCTGTCGCGCTCGCGACAGAGGCTCGTCACAGCTACCTAACAGACTGCTTTTTACCACAAACTTATATCGTGAAAACCGACCTCTAAAACTCATTTTTAGGAAAAGTGGTCTTCTTAACAAATGTTCCCCTACATCTTAAATTTCAAAAGAAACAAGTTTCAGGTCAATTGGACATCTATAACGTCAGATATGAATTCCACCACCTATACTGGTCAAATAACCCGACACAAGAAGAAACATTACGGTTTTATTAAAAATTCAGGCTCTTAGAGCCAGAATTAGTCCAAGGCTATTTCTGAGACTTTTAAAGAAATCGAATTCATGGTTCTAATGGTTCAAAAATCACATGATATGGAGTTCGCAAACTCACAATACAGCCTAATTACTGAAGAAAGGTCAAGTGCATTTTAATCCAGTTTCACCTAAAAACCTACTCACATACACGATTGAGCAATTTAAACTAACACTCACTACCATCATCATTTATCATCACCCACACAATCAAGAAACTTATATCATACATGAATATATATATATACAAAACTTCATATATATCAAATAAAGTTTCCCAAACCTGTAAATCAAAGATCCAAAGTCACTTTCTAGCTTCTATCCACAATCTTCCTTTCCCTTGAGCTTCCTCTTGTCATCACCAACTTGCACAAACCACAACCCAGAAAATCACTCAATTCAAACTCTAGCATATCCAAATCAAAAGCAAATAAAGAAGGAGAAGAACCACACACACATACAAGCCAAACTAACTCTTACCTCTTCAATCTTGCTCTAATACTCACCCAAAACCACCTCTAAACAAGCACCACATCCAGCCAAAAGAGAAGCAAGGAGAAAGAGCAAAGAATGAGGAAAAGAAGAAGAAGAAGAGGAGGACGAGAGAGGGAGAACGGGAATTTCCAAATTCCTGTGTTTTGCTTTTTTTCTCTCTCTCTTTCCTCTTACCTTTCCCATTAATTGCTTCTTATCCTAAATCCACATGCCCACTTCCCATTGGTCAAAGTAATTCACTTTGACTCTCAACTCAAGTCACCATACACATGCACACACTAAATCACTTCTCATAGAAATATCCTACATCTTAAGTTCCATACCCATAATGCACTTGATAATTATTTCCTAAAACTCATTTACATCCTACTTCCATATACTTCAATCACACTCTAACATTTCCTTATAAACCTCTTGTCATCATCTTACAAACCCAAGTGTCACAATCTTGCCCAAATCACTTCCTAAGTACCATACACATGTTCCACTAGATACTTCATTTACTAAACTTATTTAATTAATTTCTTAGCAATTAAATCCTTATTATCCATATTACTCATGCATAAATTACCGAAATACCCTTCACTCAACCGACTTAGCTGCCGATTCCGACTAGGCCCGTTTTGGGGTGTTACAAGGGCTACCCAAGTATGGTCCCTACCAATGGGGTCTAGCTCATTACAAGCGTAACGACTGGTCGAGTCTCCATTTAATATACCAAATGATACTAGGCTTGGGCTGGTGATTATGTTTAACACTTCCCTACATTGAGTGAACGTAGGGTCGTGCTTCGGGAACGTACCGGGGCTAAGAGATTGACCAAACTAGCATATATTTAAGGCTCTAATGATATGCAATGCAATTTCGAAAAAGGATAAAATTTTTAAATTAAAACTCAATCATATGTTTTAATCAAGGTACTTTCGAAGCGAAGTCTCAAAGTAAGTCCCCAGTGGAGACGCCACTGTGATGCATGCCGAACCCCGGGAGGCCCCGAATGGCCCGCTTTTAGGGTGATCAAGAGAGGTTCATGAAAACTTGTAAGGAATTATAAGGGCATCTATTTTGGGCAACAAGGAGGTATTTTGGAGTTGCCACCCAATAGAAAATTGGGAAAGGTCGTCTAGCCTCACTGAGCCTAAAACAGCGCGCATGCCTATTTTTGGCAATTAAAGATATTTTGGACACCTCCTTCCAATAGAACATTTGGAGGATCGTCTAATCTCATGAAGCCGAAGACGATGCATATACGTCTAGTTTGAATTGGCCAGAGATATTTTGGATACCTCTTTTCAATAAAACACTGAAAAGATCATCTAATCTCGTGGAGCCTAAGACAATGCAAATTGGGCCTATTTTTGACAACAAGAGATATTTTGGAGACCCCATCCCAGTAGAACATTGAGATGGTCCTCTAACCTCATTGAGCCTAAGACCAGAGAAGGTTCGGAACTTCCCATTTATTCACACCTTGACCAAAGTTATAATTGAGTTTTGAATTTAATGTTTCATCCCATTTCTCATTCGATTTAATGCAATTAATTAAAGCCCACGTTGGTCATATAAAGAAAGCAGTAAATAGGAGCAATAATTAAAATACAATAAATGAAAATACAATAAATTACAACAAAACTAGGGGCGAAATACAATCCCCATTGTAAATAACATGCGAATCATACATAAATCGAGATATTCGTTAAGAATGAGGACATTGGTCCTTGTATGCACATTTACTAAAATAATTTAAAGCGTCAATTTTATTTGCTGAGAAAATAGGACTAGTCCTCAATTTATTAATGAAAATCCCAATTCAATTACTATAAATATTTAACAATTTTCATGTGTTAGCGGAATGAAATAATATTTACAATAATAATACATAATTTCAAAAAAGGGAAAGGGTAAAAGAATAGAACCCCAGTGACGATTCTTAGATCATTGCGGTGTCCACCATTTTAATAACCCAAATCCATCGAATAAAATAATGAAAGTCACAAAAACAAAAATCATGTTATTGCCATAATTAGGACAAAATAAAATGGGAGAAATTAAATAATGATAAAAAATCCATGAGAAATAATCATAAAAATAATGGGAAAATAAGTGGTAAAAGAAAGAAGAAAAATGGAGGGGAGAAGGCCCAGGGACGGCCCAAGGCTCGTGAATGACGGGCGTCCCTGGGCTGACCGGCGGGTGGAGGCAGAAACCCTCTATGGCCCTTCGCTCAGATGAGCGATGGCCGTCAGTGGATCCTCTGCCCGTTGATCATGCCAGACTTAGAAAATTACAGTAACTCAAGCATAAAATCGTTTTACTTTAAACAAAATAAGATTTTATGTGTAAAATCAGAATGAAATTATTAAAAGCAAAGGAGATCATCCAGAATGTTTACCCTCGGAATATTACCTTTAAAGGTGAAAGTCGCGTGGTTTTTGTTCCTCGAGTTCTATAAGGATTGCTTCGTGATGTGTGATTTCAGAAGATTTTTTTGATTATGAAAATCAAGTTTCAAAGACAAATCAAGAAAAGAAAATTATATTTTTCTTTCTCGACGTTTTGGTAGCAGTTATGAATGCCAAAACGACTGGATCAGATAAAAACGAATTAATGTCATTCCCTCGGATTCACCTTAATTCATAGAATATTTGATGACAATTTTTTTGAAAAAATGAAAGCAAGAAAACTTTTGTAGGAAAATTTTCTTTAGGAATTGCTAAAATAATCATTTTTGGTCAAAAATGCTAACCCCGAACAATGAGCCTCCATCCACTATTTATAGGTTTAAGAAAATCATTCAAATAAATTCAAATTTAGAATTTAAATTTGAAAAAGATTTCTGTAATCAAAATCAAAACCGAATGATTTGCAAAATATTCTCAAAATCAAATCCAAAATTTAAAAATATTTGAAAAGATTTAAAAGATTTTGAAAACTTTAGGAAATATTTTGGAAATCTTGGGGGATATCCAAAAAAATCTGAAAAATCTCACCCAAATAACGTCAGATCATCGATCAATGGGCGTCGGTGGAGTACCAACGGGCGTCGCTGATGGGGGCACGCTTGGTCGTTTGGTCGGCGGACCCCTCACGAGAGACAAAAGCTGAGAGACAGTCGTCTCTCTCGAGAAGCAGGCATCTCTCGCACGGGTGACGAGCGCCGCTCAATGCTAGAGACGGTCTCCGCAAGTGAGCGACAGCCGGTGCTCATCGTGAGAGATGGGTCTCTCAAGTGAACGATGGGCGTCGCTCCTGTAGGAGACGAGTCTCTCACGCGAGCGACGGGCGTCACTCCTACAAGAGACGGGCCCGTTCAGTGTGAGGTGAAGGCGCCGCTCACTTGAGAGGCAGGTGTCCTTTCTACTGACAGTATACCCTTCGGTGGAGTAAAATCCACTTTTCAAAATATGAACTCCTCTTAATTTCCAGAAATCTCCTATTGCCGAGAAAAAATCCTCAATCCTTGTAAAACCGGAGAATGAAAACTCACAACTTTTAGCCATTTGTCTAAAGATAGACATTGATCTCTTGATCGGGTAACTCTGATTTGGACTGCCTCAGGACTCGGTGTCTACACTCCTCCTCTACTGGCTGGAGTGAAGGAAAGCCAAACACACGCCTAGTCTTATGTACAGACAATAACTGATACTCCTCTGCCCGATCTCACATTGATGCAATGATACCCATGGTCAGAGCTGCTGAAGCATCCACGTACACACTCTCATCTAGTGGAGGCTCAAAACTATCTGGGTTAACTCCCAGATGTAGCAGCAATCTGGTAATCACTGCTCCGGCCCATACTATAAGGGCTGCTCCCCGTGAGACTCGGACAAGGTTAGGCACAATCTCATGGTGAATGTTAAGGCACCGTCCAGCTACCATCACCCATAAGCTCCAGATCTGAGCTCCGTTCATAGAACCCAGATTACCTGCTCGACCCAGATAAGAGCTAGAGAGCACCCTGTGTACATATCACAGTGCCTGCGATGAGAGTATCGTACTCTTTGCCGTATTATGGTCATACGGCACTCCCGGCATAGCGATTATCTCCCAATGCTGTCTCTTAATAGCTCTCTGGGGAACCATGATATCATCCCTATATCGCAGCCCCATGGAATCAAAAAATCTCTGGCGCATGATGTTGTGGTGGTGCCCCCTGAGCCAGAACTGTATGACCCCCTCCTTGGTGTCTGATCTCTGAAATCCCCCATAATGGAGGGTAGCCAAAAACTCTCGAATGACCTTGGAATAAGTTTGAAATGACGGCCACAAGAACTCCATCCATACTGCAACTGCAGCTAAAGCATCCACCTCCTCTAGCATCCCCATGCTCTGTAAGAAAGGTCTGGAGACGAAACGGCTGGCTCTAAACTTTACACGAGCCAATGCTTGGAATCTCTCCCTGGCCTCGTCACTCATCCATATAGGAGCCTGAAGCTCAGCCTGGTCGTGGGGAATGTTGCGTCATGCAGGTATCCTGAAAGGAAGAGAAGAAAATTAATTTTTCATTGTTATCGCAAGCAAGCTGATCAAAAGATTAATAATTTTGCAAATTTCGTCAACATTTCATCTGAAATGTGCCTACCAATAAAATTTTAGCAGCATCCCGGCAAGGACGTGCTTACCCAAAAAAATTCGGGCAGCATCCCGACAAGGATGTGCCCAACTTCCTGCAATGAAAACACAAGATAGTGGGACAGGCCTCAGGCCCCAAATAACATTTCATAATTGCATGTTATTAGTGTTTTATTTAGTCTAAATTGGTCTCAAAATTCAGTTAGACGGGGCATGTACACAAGTCCATAGTTCTTTTTTCCTATTTTTTTTCATTTGTTCATGCATATACATATTTCTATGGTCATGCTTCATACACAATCCAAAAAAGGCTAAGCATAAATGGGCAGAATTTAGTCCTACATTTTGCTTAAATATACTAAGCATACATTTTACATGCAAATTACTTAAGAAGAAACAGAAAAGAGTAGAAAATAGGACAAAAGAGTAGAAAATAGGACAAACTAACCTGGTAATCGACGAAATGCACTAAAAAAAGATTTGATGAAAGTGTGAAAAAAGTTGTCCCAAACGTGCAAGACGGTGCAAGGGTCGTTTTGGCGCAAATTGTGCCCAAAAACGACAAGAAACGAGTGGGAAATGAGCAAAAAACTGAAGTGGGGCATTGGTTTTTTTTTGCGAGAGAGGAAAGGAAGAAGAAGAGAAAACTGAAGGGGCATCACTAGGCATGCCTTAAATAACTTTTCATGACCGACGGGCAGCCAATCCCTACACAGAGAAACAGGCACTTCGTCGGTCGGTAAAAAAAATCCGTTTTCGCCCCCTTCATTAATTAGTTTAATTAATGAATTAATTAACAAATTAATGCCCCCTTTTTTTCTCCCTTAATATTTGTTTTGATTTTCGTGCTCCATGTCTGTCCCTGTCAAACTGCAAAGATGATAGAAATGTGCAAAAAATTATTTTGTGCTTGTGACATGCATGAAGTATGCAGAAAAATAGATCTCCTAAGGGTCAACCTAGTTGACCGACGGGCTTCCCGTCGAAATACCGACAGATGGGCATCCTGTCTGTTGGTGCTTCCCTTTAAATACCCCTTTTTTCCTTGAACTTTGTGCACTTTCAACACTTCGAGCCTCAACCAAAGCTTCTTTTTCAGGTTTTTCTCTCTTTTCTTCTTACTTTGCGTTGTTAATTTTAATTTCTTAGCTACAACACCTTAGAAATGTCTATGTCTGTCATCACCAAGATGCACCGAGTTCTGGATAACCCCTTAACTTGGGAAAACACTGCCCTTTCTCCACTTTCTGGCCTGAAATTCCTGGGAAGAGTTAGGATAGATCACAACCTCCTTCTAGCTGAAGCCCGCTTCTAGGACCCCTATTTTCAAGTCTTCAAATTCACTTATCAGGAACTATGCCCCCTGCCTGAAGAGTTTGCCGCTATTATTAGGGCCTAATATCCTCCCAGTGCCTTTCCCTGCATTTCTGGCTGTGGTCTGATCTATACCCAGGACATCGCATTCGCCTTGAGCATTCCTCCTTTTAATGCTGCCCGGTTGGTCCCTCAGGGTTCTACTTTTTCCTTAGAGCCATTGATTGAGGCATTGGAGGACTTATCCGTTGTTCCCCCATTCCGTAGGGGTGTTATTTTCCTATTTTGTCTCGTGAGGTTTCTGACCATGACTGCAAATGAGCTGACCGGTGACTTTCGTCTATTCGGGATTGTGGATGATTTTCATCATGGGCTAACCCCTTTCCCACTGATCCTTGCCGAGATTATTATGGGTTTGGATTCCATCTGCGCTGATTCCTCCGCCGCCTTCTCTGGGAGCCCCTTATTACTCCAGGCATGTCATTATTGAAAAGGTAGCATGTCCCTCGTGGATTTTCACACTAGCTTTTCTTAACGGGGAATGTGTCCTTTTTGGATTTTCACGTATTTTGAGCGATGTGTTTTTCTTTTTAAAAAAGAACTAGAAAATAATGTGAATGAATAAATTCTATTTTATTTCTTTTTGCAAAACTGTGTACATTTCAGTATGATTTCACTATACATGATCACCATTTAACACCAATTCAAAATGCAAAGCAACATTCATTCCTAGAACGGATCATGATAGCATCAAACTCCTATTACCATCCAGCCCTCTCGGGTTTTCTTGATTGGACATTTTCTCTCAGGCCTCTAATTTTTGCCTAAGATGCCTTTTTTTAGTTTTCACCTTGACGAGGAGCCCAATTTTAGCAAGGCTGCCTTTTTTTTTCGTTTTTGACCCGCAGGGCTTTTATTCTCTTCTTTTGATTTTTAGCCTTTAGCCATAGAACCTCTTGAGTCTATTAATGTTGATCAGCTCCTTGAATTCATTACCATCGCTATCTACCAGAATTGTTGCTCCTTTCGACAATAGCTTTTTGTGAACAAAAGGACCTTCACACGTTGGTCTGAACTTACCCCTTATGTTTGGCAACCCTAGTCTCATTTGCTTGAATACTAAATCCCCCTCTCTCAACGGGTGTTTCTTGACCTTTTTTTCGAATGACCTGGCAAGCCTTTTTTGATAAACCTGATTGTGATAATAGTCTCTAAGCCTGCTCTCATCCAACATATTCAGATGTTGCAACCGCTGTTGGGCCCATTCGGCCTCCAGAATTCGAGCCTCCAAAACTACCCTCAATGGCTTGAGCTCTATTTCAATTGGCAACACTACTTCCATCCCATATACTAAGGAATACGATGTGGCTCCCGTGGAAGTTCTGACAGCAGTTCTATAACTCCAAAGTGCAAAAGGTAATTTTTTCGCCCAATCTTTATAGTTTTGAACCATTTTGGCCAGGACTTTCTTGACATTTTTGTTGGCAACCTCTACTGCCCCGTTGGCTTGCGGGCGATATGGAGAGGATTTTTGATGCTCGATGCCATACTTTTGAAGTAATTTCTTCGTCTCAGCCGTGAACTGGGCCCCATTATTGGACATAATGTGATGTGGGAGACCGTATCTACATATCAAACTCTTTTCAATGAACCTAGCCATATCCCGAGCATTGACCTTCTTAAATGACTCAGCTTCCACCCATTTAGCAAAGTAGTCGATAGCGACTATGATGAATCTATGTCTATTAGAGGCCGTAGGGCGTATTTCTCCAATAATGTCGATTCCCCAAGCTGTGAACGGCCAAGGCGACGTTAAATTGTGTAGTTCTGAAACTGGCAAGTACCTCAAGTATGCATACTGCTGACACAACTGACATTACTTTACATATTTCGAACAATCTATATCCATGGTGAGCCAGTAGGACCCTTGTCTCATGATTTTCTTGGCCAGCATCAAACCATTTATGTTGGCCCCACAAACACCGGCATGAGATTCCTCTACTATTCTTTCGGCCTCTCTCTCATCTAGACATCTTAATTGGATACCATTGACTTATCGTTTATACAATACCCCATCTATGCAAATGAATTGAGTAGATAACCTGCGAATCAACCTCTGGTTTTTTTCGGTGGCCTCTTTTGGGAACATTGTGTTCTCTAGGTAATTTTTGATATCGTGGTACCACGGCTTTCCATTGACAACTTCCATTTCCATTACAGGGTTGGATTCAAAGCTAGGCCTCTCTGAACTAGAAATCAACACAGGCTTCATAACTACTTCCTCCGGGTTATCCCATATCGATACTAAAGTTGCAAGCGCATCGGCTAACTGATTCTCGTCCCTTGGAATAAAGCAGAATATGCATTCTTCAAACTGAGTACTTAGATTCCTCAAGTGTTTTACATATGGTATCAGCCATTCTTCCTTAACAACCCACTCGCCTCAAATCTGATTGATTACTAGCGATGAATCTCCAAACACCTCTACGCTCTTTGCCCCCAGGGCTATTAAGGCTTCTAATCCGAAAGTGCAGGCATCGTATTCGGCTTTATTATTGGTGGCCTTACATCTTAACTTCTTAGCTAGCGGGAGTTTTTCGTCATTCGGGGTTGTTAAAATAATTCCTACTCCTACGTCCTTACTATTTACAGCCCTGTCAAAGTGCAGTTGCCAACCTCGTACTGTGATAGCTGCCACATCCTCATACGGGAAATTGAACTCGTACGAATCTCCTTGGATCAGATGTTCAGCTAAAAACTCTGCTACTGCGCGCCCCTTGATGGTCTTCCGGGTGATGTACTCAACGTTGAATTCCTGTAATAATAATAACTATCTCCCCATTTTCCCTAGCAAAGATGGAGCCTCATGCACTTATCTAAGAGGATTTTATTTCGCCACTGCCTGTACCTTGTAAGAGTTAAAATAGTGTCTCAACTTCTTAGAGGCCCAGATTACTAGGAGGCAAATCTTTTCTACTTCTGCATACTTGACCTCATAGGAAAGTAACTGCTTACTAAGGTAATAAACTGCAAACTTCACTCCAAACTCATCGTCCTGGGCCATCATGGTGCCTACATAACTATCTTCTATAGCCAAATATAGAATAAGTGGCTTGACTGGTTGTGGTGGTCTCAGAATTGATGGATTCAGCAAATATTCCCTGATAGTATCAAAGGCTTTCTGACAATCCTCATTCCATACTATGGGCTAGTTTTTTCTGAGCAACTTGAAGATTGGTTCGCAGATTGAAGTGAGTTTGGCGATGAACCTGCTGACATACTGTAACTTACCTAAAAAACTACTGACATCCTTTTCGTTCTGAGGCACCGATATTTCTCGGATGGCCTTGACTTTGTCCGGGTCGATCTCAATCCCCCTTTGGCTGACCACATGTCCTAACAGTTTCCCTGAAGTGACACGAAAGATGCATTTCTTGGGGTTCCATCGCAGGTTGTACTTACCGATCCTCTGAAAGAACTTTTCTAGAGCCTCAAAATTACCTTCTCTAGTGGCTGACTTGATCATCATATCATCCACGCATACTTCCACTTTTTTGTGGATCAAGCCATCTAGGACCCTTGTTGCCATTCTCTGATAAGTTGTGCCTGCATTCTTCAAACCAAATGGCATCACCCTATAAGCAAAGGTACCCCACTCAGTAATAAAGGCTGTCTTGATTCGGTCAGCTATCTTGCTAAGAATTTGATTGTAGCCTATATAACCATCCACGAAACTGTACATCATGCAAGCAGCTGCACTGTCTATTAACACATCAATGTGAGGCAATGCGAAGTCGTCCTTCGGACAAGCCTTATTCAGATCTCGATAGTCCACACACACGCGTACCTTGCCGTTCTTCTTGGCTACTGGGACGACATTGGCCTACCAGGTTGGATATTGAACTTCAATTAAAAACTTGGCATCAATCTATTTATGAATTTCCTCTATCACTTTATCTGCCCATTCTGGCCTAAGCCTCCTAAGCTTCTGCTTGAATGGTTTATAATTTGGGTACATTGGGATGGCATGTTCTATGATTTCACGGTCTACTCCTAGCATATCTTTATAGGTCCAGGCAAAGACTTTTTCATATTTTCTTAAGATTCTCTCAATTTTTTCATCTTTCTTCAAGATTTATGTTAGATGCTATTAAGATTTCTTTTGGGTTTTCTGAAGTTCCAAGATTAAACAGTGTAGCATAAGTTGAATCAATGTCAAATATAAATGAATTATGATCATGATTATGCGTAATGAAATCATCAAAAACATTGCACAAGTAAGCAAAATTATTTATTTCATTAATAGAACTGTAAATGTCATCAACACCATTAAAAAGTTCAGGTGTAAAAAGAGAACCTAAACTATTTTCTTCTGCTTCTTTCGTTGATGCAGATGTTGCTGTTGATGGTTCTAAATCAAATTGACGTTTTGGAGGTACTACTGTGACCCCTTGTATGACTTCACTCTGTCTCTCGGCAACTGTCTTCCATCTTCGCTTTCTCTTTCATTGGGGCGATTATCAGCTTCTCAGTAATAAACTCTTCAGGTGTTTCGCGGTCCCAGACTGTCTTCTTGGTCATGATTTCTTCATCCCAAAAATCCTATGCTGGCTTGATCAATCCAATGTCGCAATTAAAAACATCATTGAAGACCTCGAAACCCAACACAATTTTTCCATCAACCCACTGCGGTTCTGCTTCCCCCGTGTAGACACATACTGCAGTTACTGGCACAAAGCTTTTGCTGATATGGGGATCTCATCCACTGACTTCTTGCCCTTCTTCGCAATAACCCTATATCTAAGGCCCCTCTTATCCTTCTAGCCTCTAGTGGCAATGGCCATTGGTAATCCCTACGAGCTCTTGCCTAGACTCGCATCGGGGAGGAACGATATCCTCTTCATCATATTGAGCACTTAAGGACTTCCTTCTATACGCTCTTCTCCATCTATCATGGCGACATGAAATCTACTAAAAGGCTATCTTGTAATCTCCAGTACTGAGACCTAATTTTCCCTCGCGACTCTTATAGTCACAACCTATCCCTCATGAGAAATCTTAACCATTTGGTGTAGAGTGGAGGGCACCCCTACCAGCTTATGGAACCAAGGCCTACATGAAAGGGCTGAGAAATAGGCGGGAATGGGTAGGACCACGAATTCCACCTCAATCTCGACTGGCCCCATCTTGACCACCGTTTTAGATGTCCCAGATGCCTGCCTCTGTGAGTTGTCATATGCCGTCATTGTCAAATCAGACTTAGCCAGCATATCCTCCATTATCCCGAAAGCCGCCATCGCCACTAGTGGGCATATATTAATTGATGAACCATCGTCCACCATGACACACGCCGTGTGCTTTTGATTGATCTGAGCCCTTATGTACAGGGGGCGATTATGATTGCGGCCTTCCTCCGATAAGTCAGCATATGTAAATACCACATTCTCTCCGCACCCCCTTTGAATACATCTAGCAACTCCGTAGTCGAGATGGTCGTGACCACTGTAGTCTGATAAAAAACCTCCACTAACCTCTACCTATGAGATGGAGACTGCCTCAATAAATTTTAACACCCCCTACCCATACGTAGGCGAACCCATCCGCATTGAAGTGGGATACCGTATGAGCAGGGGTGTTACCACACAGATCAATACAAAAACATACATTCAATCACGTTATACATACTAAAAATACAACGAAAATAAACTTTGGAAACATCAGAATGATAATTCATTAATATAACAGAAGTCATTACAATAATGTTCTGATCACAACTGATATTACAAAATAGATACATAATCAAAATATACAAAGGCAGAAGCTGTACAAAATAATACATAGAGAGTTCTATTATAAAAGAATCATACTACAAAAATAAAGCCCTAACACTAATCCCTCTGTGTTGGCTTGACTGGCGGCGACTCTCTCAAAATCAAATGCCTTCCGCACCTGCATGGGTGAACACACCGTGCTAAGCGATATCGCTTAGTGGGAAAATAAACAATAATATATGGACGGCCATTCATAATGGTCGTCAAGGCAAATCACATACGATAAATGCATACTGAATATCATAATAGAATTCCATTCATAATCATTTCAAGTTTCAATAACATATTCAAATGCCAACATCTCATATACTCATAATTAGAGTCATTCAGATTCAAATACTTATAATCATATCAGAAAAATCATAACACCTGCTGACTCACAGTAGTGGATAATGAGTAAACGCGTAGCAGTACCTTACAAGTACGAATCGACATGTAGCTGTACCTTACGGGTACGAATCGGGAAAACAATATCATATTTTTGCTTTTCAAAGCATTTTACAAAGGGATCTTAACCAAGATCCGAACACGCAGAAGTTCGCGAGGAACTAAACGGGGACCTGATCAGGGTCAAGAACAGTACAGAGGCTGCAGCAAAAGGACTCTTTGAGGTATGCCTAACTATCCACTAGACTGACTCTTACAGGTCATGCATAATACAATTCACATTTAGGCATATCTTATTGAGTTCAGAACTTAAGGCATAAATAACACCTTCTTAATTCAACCATAACATTCAATATAATTTGAAATAGCAAAATACAATCTAATGATATTAGATACATGAAATGACACTAAATAACATATAAAACCAATAAATAACGAAAAAGGAACGAAAACGAAGAAATATCAAAAACTTCAAAAGTTAGGCAGTAGCATTTTACACGGCGGTATGATATTGCCATACCGCCGTGTAGGACACTTTACACGGGGGTAAGGCAAAGCCATACTGTCGTGTAAAACAGAGGAGCACGAGTCGTGTATGAGGGACACGAACCGTGTAGCTTCCCTTCCCTCAAGTGCCCCGAGAGCACTTACACGGCGGTATGGAATTCCTTACCGCTGTGTGGCTCAAGGGACTAGCATTCCAGAGAGCGTTTACACGGCGGTATGGAAATCCATATAGCCGTGTAAAATGACCCACGCCTAGAAAAAATGCCAGAAAACCACATAACTCAAAATCAATTCTAACATATTTCAAAATTAAACCATGTCCTCATCAAAATCAACTTAAAAACTCACATATTTAGCTCTAAATCCAACTAAAGCATGCAATAACGAAAATCAACTCATCCAAACCCAAAATTTAGAATTTTACAATCCAAAACATAATCAAATGTATAAATAATCCAAATCATGTCACAATCTAAGTTATTAACTCAACATAATCAAAACTTATAACATATACATCATTATAGACTTCAATAACTATATAATTTCCAGAAAATCAACAAGGAACCAAACTCATCAAAATGTACATAATTCCCAAACCTGAATTCCTTAGCTCCAAATTACTTGGTACCACTTCCACCAGCCTTCTCATTTCCCTTGGGATTGCGAGGAGGCTCAACTAACAGACATACCCAAAAATCATACAAACACAACAAACCCAAATCAAAACTCCAAACCAGCAAATTAAGAAGAGAAAAGATGAAGAAGATGAAGAGATGCAATAAAACTTACCAATTGAGGGTCAAGAGATGATCAATTCCCACCAACACACTCTTAGATCCAAGCTAGGGTACTCAAATGGAGAGAAAAGGAAGAAAAGAAGTAGAGAGAAGAAAGAAATGGGAAAGGAAAACAAAATCTGCTTTCCCTATTTCTCTTTCTTCTTCTAATTACTCCTTTTTCCTTACCTAGCCTGTGACGCACGCCTAACCCCGTGGCTTCCCGGAGACCCGTTCTTAGGGCTTTCGGGAGAGATTCATAAAAACTTGTAAAAAATTACAAGGGCGTCTATTTTAGGTAACAAGGAGGTTTCATGGAGTCGCCACCCAATAAAACATTTGGAATGTTCGTCTAGTCTCAATGAGCCTAAGACAGCGCAGCTATGTCCATTTTGGGCAAACTAGAGGGGTCTTAGAGGTCCCATCCTAATAGAATATTAGGATGGTCCTCTCACCTCGTGGAGCCTAGGACTATGCAAGTTAAAGCCTTTTTACGGGACATAAGAGGTGTCTTGGAAGCCCTATTCCAATGAAACATTGAAATGGTCCTCTCACCTCGTTGAGCCTAAAGACTAGAGATGGTTCGGGACTTCTCATTTATTAATACCTTGGTTAAGTTAAAATTGAGTTTTGAATTTAAGTTTTCATCCCTTTTCTCATACGTTTTGATGCAATTTAATTTAACGTGCATGTCAATCACATAATGAAAGCAGTAAATAAAGTAAATAAAAGCAAAATAAATTACAACAAAACTAGGGGCGGAATACAACCCCATCGTAAATAAAATACAATTCATCCATAAATCGGGCTATTTATTAAAGATGAGGACATTGGTCCTCTCATGCATAATTAAAAATATATGTTACAGGTGATTGTTTATTTAGGTGAAAAAACTATGACATTGGTCCCATTTTTATTAGAAAAAAGTTCCAAGTTAATTTAATAAAAATATTTTTGTGACTTTTAATTAACGTGCATAAAAAATAAATTTATTACAAATTACATATTAAAACAAAAAAAAAAGGCAAAATAATACTAAAAATGCTAAAAATATAAATTCCACCAAAATGATGTCTTCAAACCTCCATAGGCTTCCTCTTGTCATTTAAAAACTCACACATGAAAAATAATAATTGAAATTAAACAATACAAATGAAAGATGATGTTAGTAATAAAAAAAAATGAAGTAGCCATTTAACATGTGAAGAAAAAATTAATTAAAATAAAATGACATGCATAATGTATGACAAATCAATTAATTGGCATGATAAAATAAACAACTTAACATATTAACAATTTAACATGCATAAATAAAAATAATAAAATTTAACAAGCATGAAAACATAAATAATAATGATGATGATGATAACAATGATAAATTATAATAATAAACAAGACTAATAAAGATAATAATGATAATGATAATAATAATAATAATAATAATAATAATAATAATAATAATAATAATAATAATAATAATAATAATAATAATAATAATAATAATAATAATAATAATAATAATAATAATAATAATAATAATAATAATAATAATAATGATAACACTAATTACAATAATAATTACAATACTAATGGTAATAATAATGATAATAATATCAAAGAATATGAACAATTAAATAAGAGATTAAGAAAAAGAAATAATAGTATGAACAACAACATAAAATATTAAAGATAAGAAATAATTCTATGAACAATTAAATAAAAAAAATAAGAATAAAAAATAATAATATGTACAATTAACTAAACATGCAAGAAATAAAAAGTAAAATAAATAATAGATCTAAAAGAATTTACATGATAACTAATCAATTGTAAACAAAAATTAAATTAAAAATTGAATTAAAAATTGAGCCAAGAAATGTTTACCATCAAATTTGATGTGATGGATGAAGTTGGATGATAATTCCTTGCTTTGATTTAAAGAAATAAATATATAATGAAATTTTACCCAAGAACAAATAATTGATTTATTTTTTTTAAGGAAAAATTATGAAAAATAATAACTAAATTTCCAAGAACAAATAATTGATTTATTTGTCTCAAGAATTAACTTAAAAAATCAGATTAAAAGATTTGGTGAATTTTTCTTAAAGAAGAAAAAAATAAGAAGAAGAAGAAGAAGAAGAAAAGAGAAAGTATATTTTTCTTAAGAAAAATCCCCCTAAAATCCTCTCCAAAAAATCTATTTTATAACTCAAAATAAACCAAATTTAATAAAGAAATTAAATTAATTTAACTCACATTAAATCGAAAAAAATGAATAATTTGAAGAGTTTCGAAAATAAAAGGTTTTTGCATTAAATTACACAAAACAAATGAAGAAAAAATCAATTTTTAGGCCAAAAAATGTAAAAAGGCAGCTCGGGCGTCGGAGGGGCGCGCTATGCGCTGTCACAGCCGGACACTCGCGATTTTTCGATTTTTTTTTTCTTAAAAACACAAAAATTTCAAAACATAGCCTTTTTGTCTCAAAAATAATTTTTAAAACATTTAAAATATTTTTTAAAATACATTTTTATTTATTTCTAATAAATCAATTTGACAAGTAAATCATCACTTTCAACTTTAATTTTTGCCTATAAATCGGCACACTTAATTTCATCATTGGGTAATCCTGATCTAGGTTGCCTCGGGACCCGTTGTCTACATAGCCACATGTCTTTTCCACATTGGTGGCGATAGACCATTCATACCCAACAAGCATGCTGTAACACCCCCTACGTCCCCATTGGAAGGACGCGGGTGCGCTACCGACGCTCTCTCACACACATGCGCACATGCACTAAGCAGAAGCATACATTCATACAAAAAAACATGTGGAGATACAGCGAAAATTAAAACTTTACAGAAACAATAGCTGAACATACATTAACTCACATACATACATATAATCATTCAGCGGAAGCATAAGGCGAATAAATAAGCTGAGGACTAACTTAAAACATAAGCGTTTTAACATTACATTCTCTGAAATATTACATATGCAAAAGACTACAGAATTACAAAATCCAAAATACAGAGGTTGAGCAAAATACAAAACTTCTAACTCCTATGAGGCCGACCTTGCAGATGCGTGACTCGAACATAATCAAATCTGCCACCTGCAAGGGAAAAGAACCCGTGCTAAGCGATAAATGCTTAGTGGGGAAAACACACAAGCAATATGAACGACCATTCACAATGGTCGTCAAACCATAACACATTCACAATGGCAGATGCGAACATTCATAACACATAAATAATTAGGCTTGCATGGAAAGGCATTCATTCGAAAACTCACATCCATATCCACATACTTTGTCGAAAATAAGCCGAAGCAAACATAACACAAAACACGATACAAGTATTATCATGCAGAACTACTTACAATCTCACATGCATATACTTACCAAGGTATTAAGTATTAGTACCTTACCGCGCCCAGTCATGAGAGATATTACACATGCAACTATCATGCCAAAGTACCCATGCATTAACAGACCCATTCAGATGCAACACAATTTCCATATAATAATGTACCCAACTATCATGCTAAGAACACTAGCTAGCTAAACATACATTTGTCATGCCGTAACACACACCCTAGCTGAACCCAAGGAAAGACGTCAAACACCACACGTCCACTGTACAACTCTATCACATAACATAACATATCATGCCATAAACATAGAAACAAGACAACATGCCGAAGATACTACAATAGTTGAGACCAAAGGAACATATAGCCAAATATTACATTCAGAGCATACACTAGTTCAAGATCAGATTCTTATACACTTTAACTTGCCTCAACATCATCCATTACCGCATATACACTTACCGATGCCAATCCACATGCATTGCACCCCAATAATACATATGTGATCATTCAATCGTTCAGACCGCCTTATTACGCATACTAATTCACATGCTACCATAATAGTTAACAGTACAGAATCTCATTCATATACACACTAATTAACCATATTGATTCGTAACTTAAGCTCACATTCGTATACATAATATTTCATATGCTTATAACCTAACTAGTTAGATTCAGATTCTCACATGCATAACACAATAAAATATGTTCATGGCATTGGAACGATTATGGTCACAGTCATACACATCTTAATTCCAGTACTTATATCCGCAACTGATGGCATACAAATACGTTCACAATATGATATACATATATATAGATACACAGATAAATATGTCCAATTCACATGTTTAGGTCACACCCAACCCATTTAGAGATTCATAATCACATTCGGATACATAATCGAGTCACATGTCCAAAATCATGCTCATATGAATATCGCATTCTCTTGTTCATATTAGACAAAACAAATAGAATACCTGCCGACTCAAAATAGTGGATATCGAGTAATCTGACAGTGCCTTGCAGGCACGGACGAGCCGTACCTTACGGGTACAAATCGGAGTAATCACATAAACTTTATCTAACAGTACCTTATAGGTACGGACGGGCGTACCTTACGGGTACTAATCGAATAGCTACGTCATTAATTCTCATTCAAAACACTTTCACATTAGGTAATCTTAAACAAGATCCATAGACATTAAAGGGTTCACGAGGAACCAAATAGAGGCCTGATCAGGGTCCAAACGTCCAAAGGTACTGCAACTAAAGAGACTCTATTAGGCATGCCTAACTATCCACTGAGTTGACTCGCAGGTTAAATTACACAGTTAATGTCCATAGTTCAATTATAACAAGCAAAGAATTCACATACTATGTTAAATCAGGACATGCAAATATCATCCACCTTACTAGTATACAACTCTATTAAGTGACAATGTGTGCAAAAATCAATAATTCAACATCCCTAAATCATGTGAAATAAATAAGATTTTATTGCAAAAATAGAGTAGGCCACGGTGGTAACCAGATTGGTTGCCACCGTGACATACCAGGGATCTCGGCAGAATGCAAGTCTTGGGTACCTCACGGTGGTAACCCATTAGGTTGTCACCGTGACATACCCAGACCCCAAAACAGAATGCACTTTTAAGGTACCTCACGGTGGTAACCCATTAGGTTGTCACCGTGATATACCCACTGCCCAAAATAGAATCAAAAGTTTGGAAACCTCACGGTGGTAACCAGATTGGTTGCCACTATGACATATCCAAACTCAAGGTAGAATGCATCTGGTGCGTGCCTCACGGTGGCAACCACATTGGTTGCCACCGTGACCCATGCGTAGTTGCGATACCCAAGAGCAGATTTCCAGATCATTCAAGCCAAAATCCCAAAAATTCTCATTTCAATCAAAATATCCTCATTCCAATAATAATATTAAACCAATCAAACATCAATAAATCATGCCATAAATAAATCCTACTCATGAATTCTAAGAACAACATCAATTTACATAATCAATCTCATCACTATTCATACCACAACTCCATCAATCTCACATTTGGTTCCATAACTTACAATCAAGCTTTTATGAACAATAAGAATCAAAACCATCACATAATACCCAATAACAACATCAAGAACATCACTAATTTCCAGAATTCATTAAAATAATAACATGCCAACAATACATAAAACACAAATTCCCAAACAAATCATGCATAAACCCCTATTAACACTCAAATTTCTGGAAATCACACACACAAATACACATTCATGATCCAAGAAGAATTAGGGCAGATAACCCAAAACTGAAAATGTAGAAAACAAGTTCCCAAACCTAGAAATCAAAGATCAAAAAATCACTTTTCTAGCTTCAATCTTCAATCCTTTCCTTGCCCTTAAGTTTCTTCTTTGCAACCCGAACTTGCACAAACAAAAACCCAGAAAATTACTCATCCAAACCCAATAAACTCAAACAAAAACCAAGAAGAAGAGGAGGAAGAAACGCAAAACGCAGGAACCCTAAAACCCAAACACATACCTCTTAATCTTGCTCGAAAACTCAATCAAAATCACATCTAAGCAAAGCACAAATCCCAGCCAAAAGAGAAGAAGAAGAGAAAGCAGAAAATGAAGAAGAGAAGAGGAAAAGGAGGTGTGAGAGGGAGGGGAGAACGGGAATGCCAATTCTGTGTTCGCTCTCTGTCACACCCCGTTTACGCCCTAGTAGTATGAGCCATGTATGTGTGTAAATTTATAAGTATTTTGGCATGTGACAAGGGTATTATGGGGTATATTGCATGTTATAAGAGTTATTTTAATATGTGGGTGCACATATATTAGTAGGGTGTGAATTAGTTGGGAGATACTTGTGTGTGCATGCATTTACCATTATGGGATGTGAGTAATGGTGTAGTGATTGTGTGTTTTACTCACACATTAGTAGGGTATTTTAAGTTGGGTTTTGATTGTGTGTAGTGAGCATACCATAGTAGAAGGAATCTATATGGGGTATCATTGTGTGTGTTGCTCATACATATGTGGGGTGCATTATTAGAGTGTTTTATGGTGTGTGAGTGACATATGATGGTTAGGTATGAGTGATTGGTTTCCACCAATAGGAAAGTGATAAGTGTTAGGGTTAGGAAAAGAAAAAGAAAAAGAAAAAGAAATAGAAAATGGAAAGAGCAGAATTTGCTCTTCATTTTCCCGTAGCCTCCTCCCCTCTTCATCTCCTTCTTCTTCTTTGCTCTTCTTTTTGTTTTCTCTAACTTGGATTATAATTTAGGTGGTGGAAATTGATCACTTCTTGCACAATTGGTGAGTTTAATGCATATCTTCATCTTCTTCTTCATCTTCTTCTACATTATAGTTTAAATTTAATCTAGGATTTGTTCTTTTTGTGTTTTTTATGGGTTTGTGTTTAGCTAAACCTCCTCGCAATCCCAAGGGCAAAGAGAAGGTTGGGAGTAGTGGAACAAAGTGATAAGAGCTAAGGAATTTTCAGGTTTGGGAATTAGTTTGTTGATTTATGTGTTAATGATTCTTCATACCTGAATTGAGTATTCTGAGATGTTAATTTATGTGTTGTGATGGTTTGGATTAAATTTGGTGAATTGATGGTGTCAAATGAGTTGGTTTGAAGCTTGTTGAACTTCAAAGTGCAATTCTGTTTTTGAGGGTCAGATTGACCTTTGGTAATTCTTTTTAGTATAAGTTGAGTTTTACAACTCCAAAATACATGAATCTAGTTGGGTTAGAACCACAACTTCGGTATCTAAAACTTTGTACAAGTAACCATAATTTAATTCGGACTCTAACTATTTTAAAATTGCCCATTACAGTAGCAAAAATCATCAGGTGTGTCTGTGGAATAGGGTAGAGAACTTTGAGTATATATCCCAGATTTTGGTTCCCAATGATATGAAATTTTGTCACTAGAAAGATAACATCTTGAGGATTAATTGTTATGAAGACAAGTTTGTCTAAAAATGTCATTTAGTAGTTCATAAATGCATATAGATTCAGTAAATTAATTCTGCCCTGTGTCTGATAATGTTTGGGAACTGGTTGGAAAGCACAGCTATGCTTTTGGGTAGGACACAGCTGTGTTTTGGCTTTTAGATCGACCATATACAGCAAAGCACAGCTGTGCTTTATAAAAAGCACAGCTGTGTTTTAATAAAAATTGTCCCTCTTCACCAATTCATCCTAGAATCGATCCTACACCTCCGAATTAGCCCCAAAGTGTCTAGAAACGCCTGAAAATTTTAATGTTACTTATTTTATAATTAGGGAATGAGGATATATAATTAAATTACCTATGAATTGAATAAATTCTTATAACAAAAAATTAATTAATATGATGATTAACCATGAATTAAACTATAAGTATAATTTGCTAGATGAATAAATACTCATGACGAGAATTATATAACATGTGTATAATTTATGATTAAGGCATTAAACCTAATATATTATTTGATTAAATCTAATTTAATTAAGAAGCAAGAATTTATGATTTGAAAATTATATGCCTTACATTTTATAATTGTATTTTTGCTATGCTAAATGTTTGTATGTCATATTAATTATGCCTTAACCTATGAACTAAATATGTCATGCTTAAAAATAATTGATTTATGTATGTTAAATTCAATGGTTATTCACATTAAACAAATGTGTAACTCAATGTGAATTGTATTATACATGACCTGCAAGAGTCAGTTTAGTGGATAGTTAGGCATGCCTAATAGAGTCTTTTAGCTGCAGCCCTTTTGAATGTATTGGATCCTGATCAGATCCCCGTATGGTTCCTCGCGAACCCTTTTTAAATGTGTTTGAATCCTCGCGATTCCTTTTAATATGTTTGGATCTTGTTTAAGGTCCCCCTTTAAATATTTTGTAAATATTAAATAAAATGATTTTCGATTCATACCCGTAAGGTATCGCTATGCGTCGATTCGTGCCCGTAAGGCATCGCTATGCGTCGATTCGTACCCGTAAGGTATCGCTATGCATATACTCGTTATCCACTATTATGAGTCAACAGGATCTTTATTTAATATGTGATTTGTTATGTTACCGTTGATTATACAAGGTAGTATTTGAATGAGATAATATGGATATGGATATAAACATGAGATGCAGAATGTATGTTGTAAACTGGAGACTATGTGTATACATATTATGACATGAATTATTGTATATGCCATTATGAATGTGTTATGCATTGACGACCATTGTGAATGGCCGTCCATATAATATGTGTGAATCCCCACTAAGCCTTTATCGCTTAGCACGGTGTGTCTACCCGTGCAGGTACTTAAGAAGCTTTGTTTAGAGTGAGTCGCTGCAGTCAAGCCAACACAGCAAGGTTTAGAGTTTGGAGTTTATTCGTGGATTGATGATTCTTTTTATGTATTGATTTTGAAATGGCTTCCGCTTATGTACTTCTATATTGGGCATGTAATAAAAATTTTGGCATTAGCCAGTTTGATTGGAACTATTGTAATGGCTTTTGGGTTGTATTGATAAATGATGAATTGTGTGTATGTTCCTCCGCACAGGAAAATTTTAATTATCCTGCAATTCAGTATACATGTTTATGTATGATTATATTATTTGTATAGTATCTGCTTGGTGACACCCCGACTCATACGGGTATGGGTAGGGGGTGTTACAGGTTTTGGTATCAGAGCCTAGGTTTAGGCGTTTTCTGGGTGATGTTGTGATTGTTGTGCATAAATGTGTCTATATCTAGGGCTGTGTTGGCTGATGCAGTTATTTCTTGTTTGTTTTAGATGGCATCGAACTCAAACCGTGGATTACTGGAGGAGTCTGCTGAAAGTGTAAATCCTCCAGCTGTTGATCCTTCCGTATCCTTATCGGCACAACCCGCTAGGGTGCAACCCGAGGTAGCTGCTACATCTTTAGAAGCTATGTTTAGATTGAATCAGAATATGGCTTAAGTTTTAGAAAGAATGGCGGCTCCGAGAGCTCCTATAGAAAGTTTGCGAAGGGCCGGTGTTGAAGACTTTTATGGTACTGGTTTGGATGAGTCTGAGATAGCTGAAAAATGGCTTGATAAAGTAAAAAGAGCTTTAAAAGAAATCAGGTGTCCTCCTGATCAACAAGCTGAATGTGCTGTGGTATTACTTCAAGGGTCGGCTTATGAATGGTGGGAGTTAGTCTGTAAACAACCTCAGATGCCTAATCCTGTATCTTGGGAGTTCTTTAAAGATGAATTTACAAAGAAGTATGTTACTCAGGCCTATAAAGATGCGAGATGGTCACAGTTTTTGAACCTGAAATAGAGGGCCATGTCAGTTTCAGATTATGAGAAGGAGTTTAACAGGTTATCTCGATATGCACCGCGTGGTGTCATGACAGTTGACTTCAGATGTAAACACTTTGAAGCAGGATTGAATGAGTCATTGAAGGTGGCCTTGGTTTCTTTGATGAGTATGCCGGGAATAAGTTATTATCAGCTTACAGAGGCTGCTATGAAGGCTGAGCTAACAGAAATAGCAATTAGGGAGAAAGTTCAGAGAAGGAATGCTTCAAGGGGTGGTTCTTCCTCATATTCGGGTAAGAGAGCTAGAGACTCGCATCATCAGTTCTCTACTGGTTCAGTTACTAGAGGCAGAAGACAGGATTCTATTGCACTGTCAGGTTCTAGTAGAGGTTCTGGTAAGTCGAATGTATTATCTGAGTGTCAGCATTGCGGTAGGACTCACCGGGGTGAGTGTAGACGGCTCACGGGTGGATGCTATAGATGTGGGAGCACAGAACACTTAATAGCTAATTGTCCGAGAATGAATGAGAATATGAGTTCACAGAGAGAGGCGAGCAGGGTTGGTTCCAATGCTACTCAAGCTACACATGGTAGAGGTAGAGGTAGAGGTCGAGGCAGTCGACCCAGAGATGGAGCTATTTCTGAGTCAGTTGAGCGTCACCCACCTCAGACAGTCAAAGTCTATGCTGCGAGAGCCAGAGAGGAGCAGGATGGACCTGATGTGATTGCTGGTAAGTTCTTACTCCTTGACACTGAGTTATATGCCTTAATAGATCCTGGTTCCACACACTCATATTTGTGCACAAATAAAATTGTTGATAAGTTACATGTGATAGATCAGCTAGAGCATGAGATATGTGTGACCAGTCCATTGGGGCATAGTGTCAATGTGAGTAGAGTTTATAGGAGTTGTCCTTTGATGATTGAGGGTGTTGTGTTTCCTGCTGATTTGATAGAATTGCCTTTCAGAGAGTATGATTTAATTTTGGGTATGGATTAGTTGGATAGACATCGAGCTATGGTTGATTGTCATAGGAAGACTTTTGTGCTTCGAGATAGAAACCGAGATCCAGTTTTTGTAAGAGGATTGGGTGCTAGTTCAGTGAATAATGTGATTTCTACAATGCAAACCAAGAGGTGTATCAGAAAGGGTTGTGAGGCGTTCTTAGCTGTGGTTTTGGATTCCAAGAGGGATCAAGTAAAGATTAAGGATATCCCCGTTGTGCAGGAGTTTAGTGATGTTTTCCCAAGTGATTTGCCGGGTTTACCTCCAGAGAGAGAAGTTGAGTTAGCCATAGAGATTATGCCAGGTACTACACCCATATCGAGAGCACCTTATCGGATGGCTCCTGTAGAGTTGAGAGAACTCAAAATTCAGCTACAAGAGCTATTGGATAAGGGGTTTATTCGACCTAGCATATCTCCATGGGGAGCTCCTGTTCTATTTGTTAAGAAGAAAGATGGATCTTTGCGAATGTGTATCGACTACAGACAGATTAACAAAGTCACAGTAAAGAACAGATATCCATTGCCTAGAGTTGAGGATTTGTTTGATCAACTTCGAGGCTCAGGTGTTTTCTCAAAGATAGATCTTCGGTCTGGGTACTATCAGCTACGGGTTAACGATGAGGATGTGGTTAAGACTGCATTTCGGACTCGGTATGGCCATTATGAGTTCCTGGTTATGCCGTTTGGTTTGACCAATGCTCCAGCGGCTTTTATGGATTTGATGAACCGAGTGTTTAGGCCATATTTGGACCAGTTTGTAGTGGTGTTTATAGATGATATCTTGGTATATTCCAAGGATGAGCGTGAACATGAAGAGCATCTTCGGATAGTTTTACAAGTTTTGAAAGAGCATCGGTTGTTTGCCAAGCTGAGCAAGTGTGATTTTTGGCTTCGAGAAGTGTCATTTTTGGGTCATATAGTTTCTGCTAAGGGTATTCAAGTGGATCCAACTAAGATTGAGGCGATTGTTGATTGGAAAGCACCTAAAAATATTCAAGAAGTGAGAAGTTTTCTTGGTTTGGCGGGTTACTACCGTCGATTTGTTAAGAGTTTTTCAGTGATTGCTGCCCCGATGACAAGATTGTTTAGAAAAGGAGTCAGATTTGAGTGGTCAGATAAGTGTCAGGCTTGTTTTGAGCAGTTGAAGAAGTTGTTAGTTGAGGCTCCTATACTTACTCAACCCATCTCGGGAAAAGAGTTTGTCATCTATAGTGATGCTTCAGGTGTTGGTCTTGGCTGTGTTTTGATGCAAGAAGGCATGGTTGTGGCTTATGCTTCTTGACAGTTGAAACCACATGAGAGGAATTATCTGACACATGATCTAGAATTGGCTGCTGTGATCTTTGCTTTGAAGATTTGGCGTCATTATCTGTATGGAGAGAAATGTAGGATCTTTACAGACCACAAGAGTTTGAAATACTTTCTCACACAGAAGGAATTGAATATGAGACAGCGCCGTTGGCTTGAGTTGTTCAAGGATTACGACTGCATTGTTGATTACCATCCAGGTAAGGCCAATGTAGTCGCTGATGCTTTGAGTCGGAAGTCGATGTCGGCTTTATTTTTGCGACGGTTTAGATGGAGATTTGATTCAGATGGGACTTTGATTGCTCAGTTGAGAGTTAAGCCTACCTTGAGACAGAAAATTATTGATGCTCAGAGGGATGATGAGAAGCTACAGCAGATTGTGCAAGAGGTCAATTTGGGAAAACAGTCAGAGTTCTCCATTCAGGATGGAGTGCTTATGTATAGAAATCGTTTGTGTGTACCAGAGGGGGAAGAGTTAAGAAGACAGCTTATGAGTGAGGCACATGGTACAGTTTTTACTATGCATCCTGGTAGTGAGAAGATATATCGAGACATGAAGCAGTTCTTTTGGTGGTCTAGTATGAAAAGGGATATTACAGATTTTGTATCTAGATGCTTAACATGTCAGCAAGTTAAGCCCGAGCATCAAGTTCCTTCTGGATTGCTCACGCCTTTGTCTATTCCCGAGTGGAAGTGGGATGATATTGCCATGGACTTTGTATCGGGTTTGCCTTTGACTCAGAAGAAACATGATTCAGTATGGGTGATAGTGGATCGGCTTACCAAGTCAGCTCACTTCTTGCCAGTTAGGATGGATTACCTGATGGATAGATTGGCCAGTATCTATGTGGATGAGATAGTTCGATTACATGGAGTGCCTTTGTCTATAGTATCAGATAGGGACCCAAGGTTTACATCTAAATTTTGGAAAGAGTTGCAAAGAGCTTTGGGTACCAAGTTGAATTTCAGTACAACGTTTCATCCTCAGACAGATGGTCAGTCCGAACGGGTTATACAGATTTTGGAGGATATGTTGCGAGCTTGTACCTTGGATTTTCCAGGGAGTTGGGACAGATATGTAACACTTATGGAGTTTGCCTATAACAACAGTTATCAGTCAAGTATCGGTATGTCACCATATGAAGCTTTATATGGTCGGCAGTGTAGAACTCCGATTTGTTTGACCGAGTTATCTGAGAGGTCAGTGATTGGACCAGATTTGGTTAGAGATACAGAGGAAAAGATCAGAGTTGTGCAACAGAATTTGAAAGCGGCTAAGGATCGACAAAAGTCATATGCAAACTTGAAGAGGAAAGATATGCAGTTTGAAGTTGGAGACAAAGTTTTCCTTAAGGTATCTCCTTGGAGAAAAGTACTTCGATTTGGAAAGAAAGGTAAACTTAGTCCTCGCTACATCGGACCGTATGAGATTTTAGCTAAAGTTGGTCCGGTAGCCTATAGACTAGCTTTACCGATGGAGTTATCAAAGTTGCACGATGTGTTCCATGTTTCGATGCTTCGTCGATATAGATCAGATCCTTCACATGTTTTGTCGGTTCAAGATGTGCAAGTGCAGCCTGATTTTTCTTATGATGAGGAACCAAAAGCTATTCTAGCCCGAGAGATGAGACAGTTAAGGAGTAAACAGATTCCTTTGGTTAAAGTATTATAGGATCACCATGGAATCGAAGAAGCAACTTGGGAAACCGAAGAGTCAATGAGAGCTCAGTATCCGCAATTGTTCAGTTCAGGTGAGAATTTCGAGGACGAAATTCTTATTAGTAGGGGAGAATTGTCACACCCCGTTTACCCCCTAGTAGTATGAGCCATGTATGTGTGTAAATTTATAAGTATTTTGGCATGTGACAAGGGTATTCTGGGGTATATTGCATGTTATAAGAGTTATTTTAATATGTGGGTGCACATATATTAGTAGGGTGTGAATTAGTTGGGAGATACTTGTGTGTGCATGCATTTACCATTATGGGATGTGAGTAATGGTGTAGTGATTGTGTGTTTTACTCACACATTAGTAGGGTGTTTTAAGTTGGGTTTTGATTGTGTGTAGTGAGCATACCATAGTAGAAGGAATCTATATGGGGTATCATTGTGTGTGTTGCTCATACATATGTGGGGTGCATTATTAGAGTGTTTTATGGTGTGTGAGTGACATATGATGGT
The DNA here is from genome assembly GCA_947683425.1 of Excoecaria cochinchinensis. NCBI lineage: Eukaryota > Viridiplantae > Streptophyta > Magnoliopsida > Malpighiales > Euphorbiaceae > Excoecaria > Excoecaria cochinchinensis. The sequence continues at coordinate 3,884,451 of CANTUQ010000034.1, forward strand.
TAGGTATGAGTGATTGGTTTCCACCAATAGGAAAGTGACAAGTGTTAGGGTTAGGAAAAGAAAAAGAAAAAGAAAAAGAAATAGAAAATGGAAAGAGCAGAATTTACTCTTCATTTTCCCGTAGCCTCCTCCCCTCTTCATCTCCTTCTTCTTCTTTGCTCTTCTTTTTGTTTTCTCTAACTTGGATTATAATTTAGGTGGTGGAAATTGATCACTTCTTGCACAATTGGTGAGTTTAATGCATATCTTCATCTTCTTCTTCATCTTCTTATACATTATAGTTTAAATTTAATCTAGGATTTGTTCTTTTTGTGTTTTTGATGGGTTTGTGTTTAGCTAAACCTCCTCGCGATCCCAAGGGCAAAGAGAAGGTTGGGAGTAGTGGAACAAAGTGATAAGAGCTAAGGAATTTTCAGGTTTGGGAATTAGTTTGTTGATTTATGTGTTATTGATTCTTCATACCTGAATTGAGTATTCTGAGATGTTAATTTATGTGTTGTGATGGTTTGGATTAAATTTGGTGAATTGATGGTGTCAAATGAGTTGGTTTGAAGCTTGTTGAACTTCAAAGTGCAATTCTGTTTTTGAGGGTCAGATTGACCTTTGGTAATTCTTTTTAGTATAAGTTGAGTTTTACAACTCCAAAATACATGTTTCTAGTTGGTTTAGAACCACAACTTCCGTATCTAAAATTTTGTAGAAGTAACCATAATTTAATTTGGACTCTAACTATTTTAAAATCGCCAATTACAGTAGCAAAAATCATCAGGTGTGTCTGTGGAACAGGGTAGAGAAATTTGAGTATATCTCCCAGATTTTCATTCCAAATGATCTAAAATTTTGTCACTAGAAAGATAACATCTTGAGGATTAATTGTTATGAGATAAGTTTGTCTAAAAATGTCATTAGTAGTTCAAAAATGCATATAGATTCAGTAAATTAATTATGCCCTGTGTCTGATAATGTTTGGGAACTGGTTGGAAAGCATAGCTGTGCTTTTGGGTAGGACACAGCTGTGTTTTGGCTTTTAGATCGACCATATACAGCAGAGCACAGCTGTGCTTTATAAAAAGCACAGCTGTGTTTTAATAAAAATTGTCCCTCTTCTCCAATTCATCCTAGAATCGATCCTACACCTCCGAATTAGCCCCAAAGTGTCTAGAAACGCCTGAAAAATTTAATGTTACTTATTTTATAATTAGGTAATGAGGATATATAATTAAATTACCTATGAATTGAATAAATTCTTATAACGAAAAATTAATTAATATGATGATTAACCATGAATTAAACTATAAGTATAATTTGCTAGATGAATAAATACTCATGACGAGAATTATATAACATGTGTATAATTTATGATTAAGGCATTAAACCTAATATATTATTTGATTAAATCTAATTTAATTAAGAAGCAAAAACTTGTGATTTGAATATTATATGCCTTACATTTTATAATTGTATTTTTGCTATGCTAAATGTTTGTATGTCATATTAATTATGCCTTAACCTATGAACTAAATATGTCATGCTTAAAAATAATTGATTTATGTATGTTAAATTCAATGGTTATTCACATTAAACAAATGTGTAACTCAATGTGAATTGTATTATACATGACCTGCAAGAGTCAGTTTAGTGGATAGTTAGGCATGCCTAATAGAGTCTTTTAGCTGCAGCCCTTTTGAATGTATTGGATCCTGATCAGATCCCCGTATGGTTCCTCGCGAACCCTTTTTAAATGTGTTTGAATCCTCGCGATTCCTTTTAATATGTTTGGATCTTGTTTAAGGTCCCCCTTTAAATGTTTTGTAAATATTAAATAAAATGATTTTTGATTCATACCCGTAAGGTATCGCTATGCGTCGATTCGTGCCCGTAAGGCATCGCTATGCGTCGATTCGTACCCGTAAGGTATCGCTATGCATATACTCGTTATCCACTATTATAAGTCAACAGGATCTTTATTTAATATGTGATTTGTTATGTTACCGTTGATTATACAAGGTAGTATTTGAATGAGATAATATGGATATGGATATAAACATGAGATGCAGAATGTATGTTGTAAACTGGAGACTATGTGTATACATATTATGACATGAATTATTGTATATGCCATTATGAATGTGTTATGCATTGATGACCATTGTGAATGGCCGTCCATATAATATGTGTGAATCCCCACTAAGCGTTTATTGCTTAGCACGATGTGTCTACCCGTGCAGGTACTTAAGAAGCTTTGTTTAGAGTGAGTCGCTGCAGTCAAGCCAACACTGCAAGGTTTAGAGTTTGGAGTTTATTCGTGGATTGATGATTCTTTTTATGTATTGATTTTGAAATGGCTTCCGCTTATGTACTTCTATATTGGGCATGTAATAATAATTTTGGCATTAGCCAGTTTGATTGGAACTATTGTAATGGCTTTTGGGTTGTATTGATAATTGATGAATTGTGTGTATGTTCCTCTGCACAGAAAAATTTTAATTATCCTGTAATTCAGTATACATGTTTATGTATGATTATATTATTTGTATAGTATCTGCTTGGTGACACCCCGACTCATACGGGTATGGGTAAGGGGTGTTACACTCTCTCTCTCTCTCTCTCTCTCTCTCTTTTCTTATTTTCTTCATTCAATGCTCACCAACCACAATCCACATGGCAAGCTCTCATTGGACCACAATTCCCCCTTTGAGTTTCAAACACCAAGGCACCATACACTTACCTCATTAGATAATTCTTAGGTAGATATTTAATACCTTGGTACAATACACACAATCCACTAGATAAATGCCACAACAAAACATGTAACAACCCAAAAAGGGCCTAGTCGAAATTCGTGTGCTAAGTCGGGAATCGAAGGGTATTTCAGTAATTTTGTGCATGAAGGATTTGGTTAATAAGGATTAATTAGGTAAGTTAATTAAATTTATAAGGTTGAGTGAGGAATTATATAGTGTGTGAGATGTATGGCAACAAGGTTGAATGAGTAGGTAATCTAGTGGTTTGTGTGTTTGGTACTATAGATGTAGGATATTTGTTGGGGAATAATCTGGTGAAGTGTGTGTGTGGTTCCTTGGAGGGAGAAGTCAAAGTTGGATGTTCTTGGGCCAATAGGATCTTGCCATGTGGAGGGTTTGGTAAGAGCATTTAAGGGAAGGGTAGGAGAGAGGGAGGGGCAGATTTTTTGAGTGAAGTTTCCCGTGGAAGCTGCCCCTTCCCCTTTCTTTTTCATTCCCGTCCTCTCATCTCTCTCTTGCTTCCATTTTTCTGCTCTCATCTCATCTCTCTCTTGCTCTCTTGTGTTTTCTTAAGGTTTAAGTGGGTTCTTGAAAGTTGAGCTGAGTTTGGAGGGTAAGTATTTGAGTTTGATTTGAGTTTTCATCTCCTTATGCTTCTTTATTTTTGGGTTTGGAAGTTTGAATTTCTGGGTTTGAATTATGTGTAAGTTGGGTTAATAGTATTTTTCTTTGGTTTAATTTGTACAAGTATCCATGGGCAAGAGGATAGACAAGAGTAAAGAGAAGATTGGAGCTATGAGGAAAAGTGGTTTGAGCTTTATAGCAGGTTTGGGAAATTTACGTGCTTTGATGTGAATTTTGTTTATAGATTTGTGTATGGATGAATTTATGTTTTGAAGTGTATTTTGGCTTAAAATTGGATTGGTTGTATTGATGTGGTGGTGTGGATTGTCTTGGGTTTAGAGAATCTGAATTTTCTGGGGATACTTTGTCCAGATTTCACTGGACCTTTAGTGTTTGTTTTAATTATAAGTTAAGCTATAGATGTCTAAATGATATGAAACTAGTGCCATTTGAAAGCTAATTCATTTATCTAAAATTGTCTCTAAGGATCGGAACCTAATTGTGAATCTAGGATTCTTGAAAATGGTAAAAACCGGGGTGTCTGTATTTAAACAGGTTTACAGGAGCAGTGTAGGTTGTGTAGCTCATAGCTGGAGTTTTGGATGTCCAATTGATCTGAAATTTGTTACATTTGAAATATAACATAATAATTAACATTTTTTAATAGGATGTTTTGGTTAAAAATGAGGTTTAGTGGGTCATTTAAGTGATACAAAGTCGAATACGGAAAACTATCTCGTAAGTCTGTTTTCGTAGGGCAGTTGGAAGAGCTCTTTATCGCGAGCGCGACCCATGTCACGAACGCAATAGAACCTGTTTGTGGAAGGTTTTTCCTTTCATTTTGAGCCTCATAGTTGGCATGAACCTTTGCCCCTCTGTAGACACCGGGTCCTGAGTCAGCCTAGATCGAAGTTACCCAATGATGATAATTGCCTTCACAGGCTTAAAAGGTTAAAAGTGATGATTTTCTCGTTAAATTTGAATTTTAGAGTGAAAAATTAGAAAATAATAAAAATATTTTAAAAATTAATTTTGAAAAATGGGGGCTTAAAATTATAGTGTTTTTAGTCAATTTTTAAAAAAAAGAAAAAAAAAATAAAAAAATTTTCGGTCCGCGAGTGTCGGGCGCGGCAGCTCGCGGGCGCCAGGCGCCCAGCGCGCTGGGTGCGATATGGCGACGCGCAGCGTCGCCAATGCTGCGCGTCGCTAAAAAGCGACACGCAGCGTTGTGCGCACCGCGCGCTAGTGCGCGCGATTTCCGCGCCTCCGCGCGCGGATTTCGCGCAGCCTGGCTGCATGAGGCCGTCGCTCTATAGCGACGGGCTTCCTGGCCTTCGCTACAGGATCTGATACCCTATTTCCCTTTTTTCAGCCTTTTTTCCGATTTTTTCACCCAAAAATCCATTTTTTATCCCATTTTTTTTTTGTTTTTGACTTCAAATTAAATTCTAAAATATTTTTTTTAGATAATTAAATAATAAAACTTGATTTTATCATTAAAAATAAAGGAATTTTGTGTTAAAATAGGTTTTTTCCTTAATTAAATTAGGGCAACCTTTTTTTATCCTATAAAGACTTTATGATGAAATCAAGGGGAGTCTCCTCCACACATTTTTAGACCTAAAATTTCCAGAATTCTTCTTCTTCTATTTTCTCTTTAAAAATTCCAGATTTATTCCCCAACCAAAGATCAAAAAGAAAAATCAATTGTTTCATTCTTTTTCCAACATAATTTCTTCTAAACATATTTTTTAGGGGAAGTTTTGTTGTTTGATTTAATTTTTGAGACAAATAGAATAATTATTTGTTCTCAAAATTGTTTTTAATCTTTTATTTTGTGTTCAATAAAACTTTTTCATTGATTTTGTTTTGAATATCTTTTTGATAAAAAATTGATTTTGAGACAAATAAAATAATTGTTTGTCATCAAAATCTAATTTTTATTTGATTTTCTAAAATAAAACTTCAATCAATTTTTTTGATTTGAACAAAGTGATTGATTGTTCTTGAAATCATTTTTCTTTATTTTAATCAATAAAAACTTTTTTTTGATCAAAATCATTTTTTTAGGCAAAGGTATCAATTCTTTGTTCTTAAAGAATTTTTGATCATTTTTTTCATGTTTCTTGGAATAAAATTCCAACATTTTCATCATATTTCACTCTAATATTGTGAATCATCAAACAAAGAAATTGATCATCTTTTGCCTTCATCAAATCCGAAACTCTGAGGGTAAACATTCCGGGCTTATTATTTCTTTTGGTTCACATCTAATTTATTTATGTATATTTTATTTTATTGTTTTCAATTATTTTATTTATTTCAGATTTGTTTTATTTAATTTGTTTATATATGATTTTTATTCATATAAATATTGATTGTTTATTAATTTTAACATGTAATTAATTTATTTTACTTTAATTCATCATTATTTTTAACATGTGATTAATAAATTCATTTTAATTGATCTTTTTGCCATGTAAATGGTTTATATCATTTGTGAACATATTCAATTAATCATATTGTTCAGTTAATTGTTTTCATCATTCGTTAATTGTTTTCATGTACTAATTAATTGACATGTTTTATTTTATTTTCATCACATCATTCAATCATTTGTCATACATAATGCATGTTTCTCATTTATTTTGGTTTGTTAACATTTTGATTCCATTATCATTCTTTTCATATCATCTTATTTTAATTTGTTATTCATTATTTTGTATGTTTAATTGGTTTAATTGATTTAATCACTAACATTATTTTATTTGTATTTTTTTTTTATGTCTAAACTCATATTTTCGCTTGGGCGTTTTTACGAGCACATTGGGAGGTCCAAAAAGGCTCGTTTGGTTCATATATTTATTTTCTTTATTTGTAATATTTTATTTAATTAATTGAATATGTCATGGTATGTGTATGATGATCACGCAGCGGAAAACAAAAAAATTTGATCATACATGCCAAACTATTCCATGACAAGAATCGGAAACATGCAATTTTAGGGTTTTAATAACTTACAACTTTAGATGCCTTTCAAATTGAATTTGATGATGACCAGCAACTTAGATGATCTTCTCCACCTTAGATGTTCACCACCAATGCCAAGGAACAGCCTTTTTCGCCACTCCTCTCTATTCTCACACACACACTTGCAAAGACGGCTCAAAACCGAAAGTGCTAGCTTACTAAATATGTATTGTGTAATAGAATTAGTTTGAAGCCACAAGACTTGATCTTGTCCTTCTACTATGTGTAAAGAATGCTCAAAGTCACAAGCAAGCAAGGAAGAATCCTTCTCCTTGTGTATTTCGGCCAAGAAGAAAAATGAGAGAGAGAGAGAAGTTTCACGCCTCCTTTTTTTTTTTTCTTCCTCTAGGGTTTTATTCTTATCTAATATATACCCCCTCCTTATGGCAAGTCTTTAATCCGAATTTGACTACCTTAAGATAGTTAATTCAACCTTAAAAACTTCCTAAAGATCAGTAGTAAATATTAGCTCAATCCCTTTTGAATTTAAAATTCAAATTGATTTGAAATAAAACCTTAAGATGTATTAATCAAACTAATCACTTACCATTTAACATGTGCCGAAATTCCCATGGTATATATCCTTGGAATTTCGGCTAGGTCATCCCATTATTAAGTGATTTAGTTTGACTTAAATATCTTAGGATTTAATACTCAATTAAATTAATTAATACAACATAATTAATTAATTGAAATTAAACCTATGTGGGCCGAATTTCCTCTCTCATGGACCAAGGTCCATTAGCAATTAAATACCCATTACATATACATTAATTTGACTTAAATTAAAAGCCCAAATTAATGCCCAATACTTTATTCAAGTATTTTAAGCCCAATGCTTTGTGTGCGATCCTATAGGTCCATTTAATATTGGCAATGAATTAAGAATTAATTCAAAGGCTATATATATTCTCTAGCAAGATATTATAGCATTCCAAATTAAATGAAAATGCAATTGGCATTTAGTGACCTAATGCAATTTTGTATATTCCCTTACCCATAAATATCAGAATTAACATAAGGCATGGAACAAGTCATCCTCATGTGTAAGTTAATTCCTTTCTTGATATTCCAGTGACACTGAACTCTCAGATAAATAATGATTGCACATTATTACATCTCGGTATGGCCATACACTTCTCAGTTCACTGATCAAGTGGCCGATGATATTTTTCTCTCTTATAGAGAGGGGTAATCCCTTCACTTCTCTCATGCTCTCTAACATGAATCAATGCATACCCATACTTGTCACTCAGTTACGAGCACGTTAGGTGTATGTCAAAGTACACAGTAATTCATAAAGAGTTTCATAGAGATTTTAGGTCTAAGAACTCCGATACAAAACTTGCATATGAGGAGCACTTATGACTTGTACCATGTAGTGTTCTCATGTGTGGATCGTATCCAAATACCATGTTATAAACATGTATCTATGATCTCTGATTGACACTTTTGTCCTTATGATCCGTAAGACAGAACTCAACTAATCAGAGAGAGCATACTAGTCTTAATTCATTTGTTATTCCCATAACAATGACTGACTAGGGATATTCAGAATGAAGTCTCATTTGTTTCAAGGTCTTACAACCATGTGCCTCACACATGATAACTTAAACTGAAACGACATTCTTGGATAGTTCTATCAATTGACATGCACAGGAATACAATGGATAAAACAAAATGCCTCATTTATTAACTAAAGTGTTTTATTACAATGTATTGGGGCTAGGGCTTACACTAACAATCTCCCACTAGCACTAGTCCCAATTGGGCATAGCCCTAAGACCGAATGATCTCAAATGAGCTTCGTGCAGATTTGGGCGCAACTGTTTCGTCAAAGGATCTGCTACATTGTCTTCACTTGCTATCTTGCTGACCTTGACATCCCCACGATCAATGATTTCTCTGATCAGGTGGTACCTCCTGAGTATGTGTTTGGATTTCTGGTGTGACCGGGGCTCTTTGGCCTGTGCAATGGCCCCGTTGTTGTCACAAAAAATTTCTAATGGATCTAGGATGCTTGGGACCACTCCTAATCCAGAAATGAAATTTCTAATCCAAACAGCCTCTTTTGCAGCCTCACTTGCTGCAATATACTCAGATTCTGTAGTTGAGTCGGCAACGGTCTCTTGCTTTGAGCTTCTCCAGCTGACAGCAGCACCGTTTAAAACAAAAACGAATCCAGATTGCGATCTTGAGTCCTGAGTGCTGGTTTGAAAAGCAGCATCGGCATAGCCTTGTATGACGAGCTCTTCCTGACCACCATACACCAAGAAGTGATCCTTAGTCCTTCGTAGGTACTTTAGAATCCCTTTTACAGCAGACCAGTGCTTTTCACCAGGGTCTTGCTGAAACCTACTGGTTATACTCAGTGCATGAGCAACATCCAACCTAGTACATAACATAGCGTACATGATAGATCCAATAGCAGATGCATATGGGATTCTACTCATGTTGTCCCTTTCCTCTTTGGTTTTAGGGCACTGTTCTTTAGTTAAAGGAACTCCCAAAGCCAAAGGTATGTACCCTTTCTTTGAGTCTCCCATACTAAAACGCTTTAGTACCTTGTCTATGTACTTTTCTTGACTTAGTCCCAATAGCCGATTCGATCTATCTCTGTAGATCCGAATGCCAAGTATTATCTCAGCTTCACCTAAGTCTTTCATTGAGAAACATTTCCCCAACCATTGCTTAACCTTTTGCAATGTTGGAATGTCATTCCCAATGAGAAGGATGTCGTCCACATACAGGACCAGAAACACTACTATGCTCCCACTAACCTTCTTGTATACACAAGGCTCATCTTCGTTCTTGACGAAGTCAAATTCTTTGACTGCCTCATCAAAACGAAGATTCCAACTTCGGGATGCTTGCTTTAATCCATAAATGGATTTCTGAAGCTTGCAAACCTTCTTAGGATTCTTGGGATTGACAAAACCTTCAGGTTGTGTCATATACACATCCTCAAGTAAATTTCCATTAAGGAAAGCAGTTTTGACATCCATTTGCCATATCTCATAATCATGATATGCAGCTATGGCAAGCAAGATCCTAATGGATTTGAGCATGACTACAGGCGAAAAGGTTTCATCATAGTCTACACCATGTGTTTGTCGAAAACCTTTCGCTACTAGTCTACCTTTGTAGGTCTTATCAGCTTTGAGTTTAAATAGCCACTTGCATTCAATTACTTTAGCACCTTCTGGTGGATCAACCAAGGTCCAAACCTGGTTATCGTACATTGATTGCATCTCGGATTTCATGGCTTCAAGCCAATTTTTCGAGTCTGGGCTTTCAATAGCTTCTCGGTAGGTAGTAGGATCCTCACGATCTACTAACTCAATAGTGTCACTGTCGGTGATTAGAAAACCATATCTCTCAATCCCCTGACGTACCCTACCGGACCTTCTAGGTACTTGTGCAATGGGTTCTTGTTCCACAATTGGTTGTGAACTTGATCCCATTTCCAACTCATCCTGTATAGGAGTTTGTGGCATTTGAATTTCTCCAAGTTCTACTTTACTCCCACTGTCTTTCTTGAGAAGGAACTCCTTTTCCAAGAAAACAGCCTTGCGAGCAACAAATACTTTGTTCTCGGTTTGTGAGTAAAAGTAGTATCCCTTTGTTTCTTTGGGATAACCCACAAATAAGCAGACAGTGGATTTGGACTCTAGTTTGTCAGATGTTAATTTCTTAACATGTGCTTCACAGCCCCAAATCCTGAGAAATGACATATTGGGTTCTTTCCCAGTCCATACCTTGTATGGTGTCTTTTCAACTGCTTTAGTTGGAATACGGTTTAGTAGAAACGCAGCAGTTTCTAATGCATAGCCCCAAAAAGAGACAGGAAGATTTGCTTGACTCATCATAGATCGAACCATGTCCAATAGAGTTCGATTTCTCCTTTCGGACACACCATTCCATTGTGGTGTTCCAGGAGGAGTGAGCTGTGAAATAATACCACACTCCTTTAGATGGCAGTCAAACTCTTGGCTTAAATATTCGCCACCTCGATCTGACCGAATGGCTTTTATACTTTTGCCAAGTTGGTTTTCTACTTCGTTTTTAAACACTTTGAATTTCTCAAAAGTTTCAGATTTATGCTTCATTAGATAGACATAGCCATATCTACTGAAGTCATCTGTGAATGTCACGAAGTAGCTAAAACCACCTCTGGCTTGTGTACTTAATGGTCCACATACATCGGTATGTATTAGCTCCAATAAGCCATTAGTCCTCTCACCTTTCTTGTTAAAAGGACTCTTTGTCAATTTTCCATGCAAACATGGCTCGCATGTATCATAAGATTCTAAGTCAAATGACCCAAGCACTCCAGTTTTGTGGAGTCTTGAAATGCGTTTTTCGTTTGCATGTCCTAAACGACAATGCCAGAAGTAAGTAGGGTTTAACTCATTTGATTTAACCCTCTTTGTATTAATGTTGTATATGGACTCTTTGTTTGATAGATCAAGGATATAAAGGCCATTTTGCAACATGGCATTGCCATATGAAATGCCTTGGCGACGAATATGAGCATTGCCATTTTTAATAACAAAATCAAATTCATCCAAATCCAATAATGAAACTGAAATAATGTTTCTGCTCATAGCAGGCACATAATAACAATTTTTCAAAATTAAACAAAGTCCGGAAGGTAAAGTGAGTTGATAGTCGCCTATCTCCATGGCAGCAACTCGTGCTCCATTCCCCACACGGAGGTCCACTTCATTCTTCCCAAGTAATCTCCTATTTCTTAGCCCCTGCACATTTGAACAAATGTGAGAACCACAACCGGTATCTAGTACCCAAGTGGTAGAAATAGAAAGGTTAATTTCAACAACAAAAATACCTGAACTGGATGCCTTGGCTCCATTCTTTTTTTGTTCTTCCTTGAAGAGAGCGCAATTCTTCTTCCAATGCCCTATTTTGTTGCAATGGAAGCAAGTGCTCTCGCTCTCCTTGGGCTTTTGCGCCTTGGGCTTGGATTGGGCCTGATGTGCGCTCCCATTTGACTTGAACCGAGCCAGGTCATTCTTGGGTTTTGCCTTTCCCTTTCCTTTTCCCTTAGCCGGTCCCTTCTTAATGCCCCCTTGAACCATCAGTATGGGATTAGTCTTTCGAATGTTTTCTTCAGCATTCTTAAGCATCCCATGAAGCTCAGTAACTGACTTGTTCATCGCATGCATGTTATAATTAATTACAAATGGATCATAATCATCAGCCAATGATCCTAAAATCAAGTCAGTAGCCAATTCCTTTGGTACTTGTACCTCAAGCTTCTCAAGAGTATCAAGTTACCCTTTCATCTTGAGTACATGCGTACTAACAGGAGTACCTGCAGCCATCTTACAGGAAATTAAGGCCTTAGTTGTCACAAACCTCTCGTGACGAGCTTGCTCTTGGAACATCTCCTTTAAGTGCACCATGATCGCATACGCCTCTTGGTCCATAAATTGCTTTTGCAAGTCAGGCACCATAGTGGCTAGCATCAAACAGGTCACATCATTGGAGTCGCTCTTCTTGGTCTCAAAAGTTTCCCTTTGAACCGCAGAGGCGTTCCTTCCAGGTTCTTGAGGCAAGGGTGCATCCAAAACATACGACTTTTTCTCTTGCTTAAGAACTATCCTTAAGTTTCGAGACCAGTCTATGAAATTGGTGCCATTCAATTTGTCCTTTTCAAGGACCGATCGCAATGAGAAATTGTTGTTTGAAGATGCCATTTTTCAATCTACAATAAAATTTAGCAAGATTAAATGAGGTCTTATTAATAATCCCACAAACCGAATTAATATCCCTTTAAATAATTCGCGTTAGTGATTTAATGTGGGCCAAGATCCACTTTTCACAACAACCTTATTAGTCAAGCTGAGCTTGTACACCTAACAAGTTAAGTTACTTAGGTAGGATAACTCCAATCATGACTCGTACATGACTCTTGGATCAAATGGGCTAACATCTTAAGATGTTATAGCACAAACCCATTTATTAGTTGCCTAGGTCCGGGCATCCCTTTCCATGTTAAGTCCAACCTACATTCACAACTCATGCCTCACAAAGATAATCGGGCGCATCTAGGACTCCTAGTCTACGTTACCGATGATCGATGCCTTGACATGTTTCGAATTAGGAAGGCAACTTTGTGACTTACTATTTTAGGGATTCATTTTATTACGGCTTACATGGCATACGCTTTGTCATCCATTCATAGCATGCATATATAAATAATTGCATAAAGTAAAGCGTGACAAACATGGGCCCATAAAACCTACAACTAAGATTCTATACTATTACACAAGAATCTTCTTAGTTGGGCTTCACCACTCCGGTGGGCTTCATCTTGATTTACAAAGTCTTCAAGTAAATTCTATTCTAAGAAATAAATGAAACTTTTACAATAATACATAATGGCTCGCAGGCCATAATTAATTACAAAAATCCAGGGCCCATGAATGCACCATGCATATCCATTTATCACACCAAACAAACAAATTAATATACATAACATTCATGGATCAAGCAAAGTCCAATTTTAATTAAATTAGCCAAGCCCATTAATGGAAATTGTGTACTTGAACCTTTAAGAGATGACCCCGTGATGGGCCTGGGCCGAAGCCCAATGGACTAAATCCTCTTATTGAATAAGTTCTCTTAAAAGCCCAAAACACAAACTAGTTAGATTTGTGCCATAAATCAACTCTAGTGTTATTTCCAATTTTGCCATTTTTAATTTTATGTCATTCAGCCCATAAACATTAAAAAATACATATAATATGTACCAACATGAATTAAAGCATAAAATCATGAAGAACATATATATAAAACATGGCATGCATATAAAAACAAACAAACAACAAAAACTAGTTGTTTAATGCTTATGTGATGCCAAAAATGCACAAACACTTAAATCAATTTTATGAGTCATTTAATAATCTAAATTAGGTCATAAATATTGATTTAACATTCTGTACCAATCTGATCTAAATGTGTTTTTACCATTTTAATCAAATCAAAACAAACAATGTTGATTAAACATGTAACAAACACAAACTAGTCATGTTTTAAGTGATTTTAAAATTAATCAATTAAATTGTCATGGACCAGAATTAAAACCATATTTAAATAATGTCCAGACCTGATATTTAATATTTTAAAAAAACACTTACAAACATGCCAAAACCAATTTTACATTTAATATATAAAACTAGTTGTTAAAATTTCAATTAACATGCCATAATGCACCTAGTTTTAACATTAACATGTACCATCAGGTATACATAATTAAATCCGACCATTAACAGCCCCTAAACAACCTTAGGACAGTATATTAACATGTCATATTAATTATAATACCCAGCTAATCAATTAAAATTGTTTTTACACCAAAACAATGCAAAAAATTCAAAACAGAAAATTCCAGCATTGCATGCAATTAAAGCAACGATTTTTAATTAATTATTTCATGCATCTAAAGCACTAAAATAAGCATGTTTAGGCTCTGATACCACTAATTGAATATGTCATGGTATGTGTATGATGATCACGCAGCGGAAAACAAAAAAATTTGATCATACATGCCAAACTATTCCATGACAAGAATCGGAAACATGCAATTTTAGGGTTTTAATAACTTACAACTTTAGATGCCTTTCAAATTGACTTTGATGATGACCAGCAACTTAGATGATCTTCTCCACCTTAGATGTTCACCACCAATGCCAAGGAACAGCCTTTTTCGCCACTCCTCTCTATTCTCACACACACACTTGCAAAGACGGCTCAAAACCGAAAGTGCTAGCTTACTAAATATGTATTGTGTAATAGAATTAGTTTGAAGCCACAAGACTTGATCTTGTCCTTCTACTATGTGTAAAGAATGCTCAAAGTCACAAGCAAGCAAGGAAGAATCCTTCTCCTTGTGTATTTCGGCCAAGAAGAAAAATGAGAGAGAGAGAGAAGTTTCACGCCTCCTTTTTTTTTTTTTTCTTCCTCTAGGGTTTTATTCTTATCTAATATATACCCCCTCCTTATGGCAAGTCTTTAATCTGAATTTGACTACCTTAAGATAGTTAATTCAACCTTAAAAACTTCCTAAAGATCAGTAGTAAATATTAGCTCAATCCCTTTTGAATTTAAAATTCAAATTGATTTGAAATAAAACCTTAAGATGTATTAATCAAACTAATCACTTACCATTTAACATGTGCCGAAATTCCCATGGTATATATCCTTGGAATTTCGGCTAGGTCATCCCATTATTAAGTGATTTAGTTTGACTTAAATATCTTAGGATTTAATACTCAATTAAATTAATTAATACAACATAATTAATTAATTGAAATTAAACCTATGTGGGCCGAATTTCCTCTCTCATGGACCAAGGTCCATTAGCAATTAAATACCCATTACATATACATTAATTTGACTTAAATTAAAAGCCCAAATTAATGCCCAATACTTTATTCAAGTATTTTAAGCCCAATGCTTTGTGTGCGATCCTATAGGTCCATTTAATATTGGCAATGAATTAAGAATTAATTCAAAGGCTATATATATTCTCTAGCAAGATATTATAGCATTCCAAATTAAATGAAAATGCAATTGGCATTTAGTGACCTAATGCAATTTTGTATATTCCCTTACCCCTAAATATCAGAATTAACATAAGGCATGGAACAAGTCATCCTCATGTGTAAGTTAATTCCTTTCTTGATATTCCAGTGACACTGAACTCTCAGATAAATAATGATTGCACATTATTACATCTCGGTATGGCCATACACTTCTCAGTTCACTGATCAAGTGGCCGATGATATTTTTCTCTCTTATAGAGAGGGGTAATCCCTTCACTTCTCTCATGCTCTCTAACATGAATCAATGCATACCCAAGCATACCCATACTTGTCACTCAGTTACGAGCACGTTAGGTGTATGTCAAAGTACACAGTAATTCATAAAGAGTTTCATAGAGATTTTAGGTCTAAGAACTCCGATACAAAACTTGCATATGAGGAGCACTTATGACTTGTACCATGTAGTGTTCTCATGTGTGGATCGTATCCAAATACCATGTTATAAACATGTATCTATGATCTCTGATTGACACTTTTGTCCTTATGATCTGTAAGACAGAACTCAACTAATCAGAGAGAGCATACTAGTCTTAATTCATTTGTTATTCCCATAACAATGACTGACTAGGGATATTCAGAATGAAGTCTCATTTGTTTCAAGGTCTTACAACCATGTGCCTCACACATGATAACTTAAACTGAAACGACATTCTTGGATAGTTCTATCAATTGACATGCACAGGAATACAATGGATAAAACAAAATGCCTCATTTATTAACTAAAGTGTTTTATTACAATGTATTGGGGCTAGGGCTTACACTAACAATTTTGCCATATAATTTTCTTGTAAAATTCTTTATTTAGGCACGCTAAAAAGAAAATCACAAAAATGTTTCTATTAATTAACTTGACATTTTTTCTAAATAAAAGGGGACCAATGTCCTAGTTTTTCATACCCAAATAAATCATCACATCAAAACTGTTTCATATAAATATGCATGCGAGGACCAATGTTCTCACTATTAATGAATAGCCTGTTTTATGCATGTATTTCACTTTTATAAATGGGAGTTGTATTCCGCTCCTAGTGTTATTGTAATTTGTTTTTAAATGCTTTATTTTTTATTTTGCTTACATTTACCGCTTTTGATATGAATGATTGCGCCTTTAATTTAAATTGCATTGTGTGGAAAGTTGATGAAACAATGAATTCAAAACTTAATTATAATATTAATCAAGGTATAAATAAATGAGAAGTCTCGAACCAGCTCTGGTCTTTGGGCTCAAGAGGCTAGAGGTTTACCCTCCAAGACACCTCTTATGTCACGAGGCTTTTGCGTTAATCCTAGGCTCCTTAGGGCGAGAGGTTTACCTTCCAAGACCCCTTTGGCTGGCCCAAAATGGATACTAAGCGCAGTCTTAGGCTCTCTGAGGCGAAAGAAACTTTCCCAATGTTCTATTGGGTGGCAACTCCATGAAACCTCCTTGTTGCCCAACATAGACGCACTTGCGATTTATCGCAAGCTGTCAACGGACCCACAATTGCCCGATCGCCCACGTGCGGGCGGTCATAGGGGCGGCCGCGGGGATCCGGCGCACGTCACAGTGGCGACTCCACTGGGGACATACTCGAGACTTCAATTCGAAAGTACCTTGATTAAAAATCATAATTGAGTTTTAATTTAAAAATTTCATCTTCTTTCAAAACTGCATTGCATCTCATTAGAGCCTTAGATCTATGCTAGTTTGGTCCTTCTTTTAGCCCCGGTGCATTCCCGAAGCACGACCCTATTTTCACTCAATTTAGGGAAGTGTTAAGGATAATCACCAGCCCAAGCCTCGTACCATCATGGTATATTAAATAGTGACCCAATCGGTCGTTACGCTCGTGATGAGCTAGACCCGTCGGCAGGGATCATGCTTGGGTAGCCCTAAAGTAACACCGTCCTTTGACCAAAGCTCATGTAATGGCAATAGATACTTCCCTTAGGTGATATGAACCGTAATACCTTGCTTGCTATATGGATTATTTTGTATTGGACAAACCCAAATAATCTGATTGGTTACCTAATCAAAAGCTTTCATGCCCCGATAGGGCCAGATGACTTATTGGGATTGCCTAAATACATAATGATCATAACCCATCCGCTTGCACATTAGATAAGAGATGTTATGATGGCGGTTTTCCACCGAGCACCATACGCATCCATTGGGTTCCCCGCTAACCCATGGATTAAGCCCACCTAGGAAAGAGACCGCATTACCTCGTGTGTGGGAGTAATAAGGTTGGAAGGATTTACTTGCTTGCATGTGATTGTAAATGTTGCATAACTCACTATCATGCATTGTATATGTCATTCATGCATCATCCTAACAATCTAATTTTTTTCAGCCATCATAGATTCATCTAAGTGGACTAGAGGTTCCGACGGTCGGCTAGTAAGGACAAATCTGCTCTTTGAGTTGCCGGAACTAGTGTCTGACTGGGATTCTGAGTCATCCTCATCAATTAGTGAAGCCTCTGTAGAACCACCAATGGCAGAAGAAACCGGAGCACTGACCACTCAAGACCTAGCTAGGAGGCTAGAGGACTTCGAACGGTGAGTGCTAGATATGATGGGTGCCATGGCTGAAAGGATTGCCCATCCACCTGCTGCTCCACAGCTGCCTGCTGCTCTACAGCCACAGGCAGCCCCTCCTCGGGGGCAAGCCGAACCACCTGCTGGTGGGGAGGCTCCCTTCGTTGGAGCTGCTGCTCGCCAACCCAATAATGAGCACAGAGCTGCTGCACCCATCGAGCCAAGAGGGGAAAGGATTCACAATCCCAATGATGATTTCCTGATGGAGGAAGAAGAAGAAGAGGTGCTGATAGTCCACCGAGCTGCGAGGCCCAGAGCACCCAGAGTAGAGGATGAAGCTTAAAGGGGGATGAGGCAACAGATCGAAGCTATCACCCGCATGCTGTCAGCTGGAAAGGGGGTTAACCCAGAAGACAGAGATCTGGGGGATGAAGAATTGCTGCCTAAAAGATTCAAGATGCCCGAGCTGCCGAAATTTGATGGTACCTCTGACCCATCCGCCCACATCAAGCAGTACACCCTGGTCATGAAAGGCACAGGGCTAAGCAAGAAGCAAAAGGTGGAATATTTCTGCCTTAGTCTGGTGGGCCCGGCAGTTGACTGGTACCACGGGTTGGATAGGAGGTCCAAAGAGGACTGGGACCTTTTGACCGAAGAATTCATGAAGCAGTACGACTGCAAAACTAGGATGGAGGTCACCCTAAAAGACCTCGAGCTTCTACAGCAGATGTCACACCCCAAAATAGCCCTGGTCGGATTGTGCATGCTAAGTCGGGATCGAAAGGGTATTCCAGTAATTTGTGATTGAGAAATTTGGAGTGTTAAGGACCTAATTGAAAAGTTAATTAAGTTTGTAAGAAAGAATTGTGTAAGTGAGTGAAGTGTAATTTGTCTAAGGACTAAAGAGCAATAATTAATTTGGAATAGTTAAGTGGATTTTGTGGTTCTGTTGGGAGCTGCCATGTGTCTTGGTTGGTGGACAATTAATGGGAAAATGAGAAAAAGAGACAAAGAAGGAAAGAGAAGGGCAGATCACGTTTTCTACTCTCTCTTCTTCTCCTCTTTGATTTCTTTCTTTTCCTTTTTCCCGTTCTTTGCCTCCCCTTCCTTGGTTGTGTGCATGATTGGGTTTCTTGGTGGAGTTTGTGCTTTGCTTGAAGAGGTAAGTTGGAGTTAACGTTCTGTTCTTCTTCTTCTCCCGGTTGTGGTTTTGGTTGAGTTAGGGTTTTGTAGAGTAATTGTGGATTTTATTTGTGCAAGTGGTTGATGATAAGAAGAAGCAAAGTAAAGGCAAGGAAAGGATTGAGGATTGATCTTGAAGCTGATTTTGGACCTTCGATTCTAGGTTTGGGAGTGTTTGATTGCATGCAACATTTTTGAACTTCTCTGTTCTTCAATCTCAGTTGAATGTTTCTACCCTATTTCTCACTAGGCTTATAATTGTGTTTGCGTGGTCTAATTCCTGGAAATTGATGTGTTATGGAATGTGTACATGCATGATTAAGTGAGTAGATGTGTTAGTAATGGATGACAAGTATTGAATTGAAGTTCTGAGTTTGTGTTTTGAATCTACTGTAACTTTTAGGGTTTATATTCTTGAATGGGTTTATGCATGATTTTGATTGTTTGATTGTGGAATTAATTGCAATTATCTTGTTTATGATGTCTGGAAGATCGACTGTAAGGTAAGATTAGTTTGGATGTGTTTTGAATCAGATTGAAAATGATTTTATCGGGTTCTTTAAATTCTGGGTAAGCTGGAAATGGGAAATCGTGTTTCTGTATAATTTTCCATTTCCAGTGTGTCGTGATTTCCCTGAGAGAGACAAGTCACGAGACGTGACTCCCAGTCACGCCACGTGACTCTGTCTCCCAGTCACAATGCGTGACTTCTCGGCGGGCCGGACGAAAATCGTGAGGCGTGACCCTCTGCTTCTCTCTGTGAGAGGAGAGTCACGTCTCGTGACTTAGAGTCACGACGTGACTCTGGTAAAGGCAAGGCGTGACTCCAGTCGCGAAGCATGACTCCTCTCTCTGTGAGAGGGAAGTCACGTCTCGTGACTTAGAGTCACGACGTGACTCATGTGAAGTGCAAGGCATGACTCCAGTTGCGAAGCGTGACTGTTTCTCTCTGTGAGAGGAAAGTCACGTCTCGTGACTTAGAGTCACGGCGTGACTCTTGTGAAGCCAGGCGTGACATAGAGTCACGTCCCGTGACTCTCTAGCAGGTCACGAGACGTGACACTAGGTCACGTCTCGTGACCCCTCTGAGGTCAGTCACGAGTCGTGACACGACTCGTGACCGACCCCTCTTCAGCTCCTTTTTCCGTTTTCGCCCAGTTTTAACCAAAATGAATTTCCTATCTCTTCTGTATGGGTCTTCACTGCTGTATAAATTATGTAATACTGTTATATGCTCCTGTATAGCTTTTATGTTTTGATTTGTGCCCCCATGACTAGTTTATTATAAAATGACTTTCAAATGCTTTTATGACTCTTTTCTCTACTGTGTGCTATCTTATTTGATTTGTTAGCCTATTTTAGTTGTGTTTAGCATTATGTTATGCCTGTCCTTGATTGGGTTCTTATCTAGAATAACATGACATGTTTGAGAGCATTGTATCATTTCCTGATTTAGATTACGTGTTTTTGATCATTGGCATAATATGACTCCACATGTGTTCCTGACATGCTTTAATTTGATGAGTATTGCTAAAATGTGATTGAGGGAGTTATTGCATGCTTCTGAATATGACTTGTATGAGCTTTGATTGATATTATGCTTTAGCCCTTGAACTCATTGTATTATGTTAAATGTAATTTGGACTATGCATGGTTTATGCTTAGTATTTTCACCTAACGCATGTTTAGGATTATGTTTTGATAATCATTGGTATGATAGTGTTTCTATACCTGATTCTTGGCATGTTTTAGAACAGTGTTTAAATGTTAAGTATATTGACTGTTTTATGTTTTGCAATGGGAATGTATGAGATATGACCAACCTTATGAGCATATTTATATGTCTATTGTACTCTGATTTATGCAGGATGTATATATTTATATATATATTTATGCGTTGTGCGATTCGAAATGTGTATTGTTTTATGCATGACCTGCGAGAGTCAGTCTAGTGGATAGTTAGGCATGCCTAATAGAGTCTTCAGTAGCTGCAGCGCCCTTTGAACGTTTGGACCCTGATCAGGTCCCCCGTATGGTTCCTCACGAACCCCCCCTCAGTACGGATCCTCGTGATCCTTTTTAATGTATTTGGATCGGGTTAAGATCCCCCATTAGTAAAATGCTTTTGTGATAAAATAAATGGTTTTCGATTCGTACCCGTAAGGTACCCTTTGGCTGACTTGTACCCGTAAGGTACTAATCAGTTCAGTACACTCGTTATCCACTATTGTGAGTCAGCAGGTGCTTTATTGGTTGGTATTATTCTGAAATAACTATATGAATGTGATATCCGTTTGATTATGATAAGGATTTCAGGAATCAGTTTATATGTATATGAATGTGACTATGGGCTTCAGAATGTATGTCTGTTTTAAATAAGCATGACTTTATATCTAACGTGATTATCCGTACTTGTCATGTGATTTGTTATAAGTTTCTGAATGCTTTGATTATGATGCGACTAGAGTATTTATGTATGTGACTTAAACATGTTTTGTTAATTATTAGCATGTGAACCGAAACAGTTGTGATGGAAAGTATGTGATGATTACTATACTTTCTGCATGATGATGTTATGAATGTAATACTAAGTAGTTATGCCTTCAGTCTCCGCTATCGGAGTGTTGTTGCATGATGCTTAATATATATTAGAGTTGCGCAGCGTTATTGTGATGCTCTAAATGTTATCCTTTGGATATTTGACTAGTGTATGTGTTTGGCATGTCTAAGTATGTTCAATAGCTAGCACTCTCAACATGATGATTGGGTTGTCAGTCCCTGCACAGGTACTTAGTTATGTCATTTTGCTTGTGTTAAGCTCATGTGACTCCGCACGGTAAGATGTTGATAATTGCTACCTATGTAGGTTTATGCATGTGTTATAGTATGAAGTTCAGCTTGATGATGCTTGTAATGTGTATTATATTATGTCTGTTTTGGCCTATCCTGGACATGAGTTTATGGTATGTTTGTGAGTTATCGATTGAATGCCTTTATTATGCAGCCTGATTATTGATATGCTATGAATATCCGCATTTGCCATTTGAATGTGTTATGCCTTGGCGACCATTGTGAATGGCCGTCCATATTCTTATGTGTTCTCCCCACTAAGCGTTATCGCTTAGCACGGATTTCCTTTCCGTGCAGGTGGCAGGTTTGGTTCTGTTCGAGTTGCGCTTCTGCAAGGTCGGCCACGTAGGAGTTAGAAGTTCTGTATTTTGTTCAGCTTCTGTATTTCAGCTTTTGTAATTCTGTAGTATTGTATATGTAATTAATTATGTTTCGTCCTTGAGTTTTTTTTTGGGAATGTAATAGTTAGTATGTTTTATGTTTGGTTATTCCATTGTTTTATTATTTCGATTATGCTTCCGTTGATTGGTTATTATGTATGCTTCTGTGTATGCTTCAGCTTAGTGTCTGTGTGTGCATAAGTGATTGCATGTTCAGTCTGTGCCGCAAGGTAAGGTAAGTTTTTAATTAACCCGTATTTCTGTAGGTATGTTATGTATGAATGCATGCTTCCGCATTGTGCATGTGCATATCTGTGTGAGTGAGCGTCGGTAGCGCGTCCGTCGGCGTCCTTCCAACGGGGACGGCGATGGGGGTGTTACAGTTAGTGGTATCAGAGCCCAGGTTTGATGGTTCTAGGTATGTTGTTTGTTTTGTGTTGAGTCTTTGAATGAGAGTTGGTTTTGTATCGTGGCCTAATGCAGATGCGCCTTGTTTTGTGTCATGTCTAGATGGAGTCTGATCCTAGTGAGAATGTGGGCGAGACAACAGAAAGTGTGAACCAAGTTAGTGCTGATCAGGATGTTTCAGAGCATCTTCCAGTTGAAGATTCTGGTCGTGTTTCTGAGGATAGGGCTCTTGTACAAGGATTGATTCGGATTTTGGATAGATTGACTACTCCTCGTGCTTCTCAAGATTTTGTTCAGCATGTTTCTCAGAAGAGAAAAGGATCGGTTAGTGAAGTGCCAGCAGGGAAGAGGGTTCGAGAACCTTCAGTATATCAATAATGTCAGAAGCAACATGGGATTAAGTGTAGGAAGTGGGTATCGCTTTTATGTCAGCACTGCCAGAAGTGACATCGTGGTCCATGTCGGAAGCTTTTAGGTGCTTGTTTCAGGTGTGGCAGTATGGAACACCGGATTGCCGATTGTCCTAAGAAGATGAATGAGAGTCTAGCTGGGCAAGATAGAAAGGATGTGGAGGATTTGCTCAGATCTTCTCGAGTGTCTTCAGAGTTTGTAGCATCTAGCAGGGATTCGAAGGAGACCGCAGGTTCTTCTGGTAAGTTACTTTGCAAGCTTTTGTCTAAGTAAGTTTTGTTTGTTTGGGTTATGTGGATGTAAGTGTTTCGCTGTGAATTTTGAGGACGAAATTCTTTTAGGAGGGAAGAGTTGTCACACCCCAAAATAGCCCTGGTCGGATTGTGCATGCTAAGTCGGGATCGGAAGGGTATTCCAGTAATTTATGATTGAGAAATTTGGAGTGTTAAGGACCTAATTGAAAAGTTAATTAAGTTTGTAAGAAAGAATTGTGTAAGTGAGTGAAGTGTAATTTGTCTAAGGACTAAAGAGCAATAATTAATTTGGAATAGTTAAGTGGATTTTGTGGTTCTGTTGGGAGCTGCCATGTGTCTTGGTTGGTGGACAATTAATGGGAAAATGAGAAAAAGAGACAAAGAAGGAAAGAGAAGGGCAGATCACGTTTTCTACTCTCTCTTCTTCTCCTCTTTGATTTCTTTCTTTTCCTTTTTCCCGTTCTTTGCCTCCCCTTCCTTGGTTGTGTGCATGATTGGGTTTCTTGGTGGAGTTTGTGCTTTGCTTGAAGAGGTAAGTTGGAGTTAACGTTATGTTCTTCTTCTTCTCCTGGTTGTGGTTTTGGTTGAGTTAGGGTTTTGTAGAGTAATTGTGGATTTTGTTTGTGCAAGTGGTTGATGATAAGAAGAAGCAAAGTAAAGGCAAGGAAAGGATTGAGGATTGATCTTGAAGCTGATTTTGGACCTTCGATTCCAGGTTTGGGAGTATTTGATTGCATGCAACGTTTTTGAACTTCTCTGTTCTTCAATCTCAGTTGAATGTTTCTACCCTATTTCTCACTAGGCTTATAATTGTGTTTGCGTGGTCTAATTCCTGGAAATTGATGTGTTCTGGAATGTGTACATGCATGATTAAGTGAGTAGATGTGTTAGTAATGCATGACAAGTATTGAATTGAAGTTCTGAGTTTGTGTTTTGAATCTACTGTAACTTTTAGGGTTTATATTCTTGAATGGGTTTATGCATGATTTTGATTGTTTGATTGTGGAATTAATTGCAATTATCTTGTTTATGATGTCTGGAAGATCGACTGTAAGGTAAGATTAGTTTGGATGTGTTTTGAATCAGATTGAAAATGATTTTATCGGGTTCTTTAAATTCTGGGTAAGCTGCAAATGGGAAATCGTGTTTCTGTATAATTTTCCATTTCCAGTGTGTCGTGATTTCCCTGAGAGAGACAAGTCACGAGACGTGACTCCCAGTCACGCCACGTGACTCTGTCTCCCAGTCACAATGCGTGACTTCTCGGCGGGCCGGACGAAAATCGTGAGGCGTGACCCTCTGCTTCTCTCTGTGAGAGGAGAGTCACGTCTCGTGACTTAGAGTCACGACGTGACTCTGGTAAAGGCAAGGCGTGACTCCAGTCGCGAAGCGTGACTCCTCTCTCTGTGAGAGGGAAGTCACGACGTGACTCATGTGAAGTGCAAGGCATGACTCCAGTTGCGAAGCGTGACTGTTTCTCTCTGTGAGAGGAAAGTCACGTCTCGTGACTTAGAGTCACGGCGTGACTCTTGTGAAGCCAGGCGTGACATAGAGTCACGTCCCGTGACTCTCTAGCAGGTCACGAGACGTGACACTAGGTCACGTCTCGTGACCCCTCTGAGGTCAGTCACGAGTCGTGACACGACTAGTGACCGACCCCTCTTCAGCTTCTTTTTCCGATTTCGCCCAGTTTTAACCAAAATGAATTTCCTATCTCTTTTGTATGGGTCTTCACTGCTGTATAAATTATGTCATACTGTTATATGCTCCTGTATAGCTTTTATGTTTTGATTTGTGCCCCCATGACTAGTTTATTATAAAATGACTTTCAAATGCTTTTATGACTCTTTTCTCTACTGTGTGCTATCTTATTTGATTGGTTAGCCTATTTTAGTTGTGTTTAGCATTATGTTATGCCTGTCCTTGATTGGGTTCTTATCTAGAATAACATGCCATGTTTGAGAGCATTGTATCATTTCCTGATTTAGATTACGTGTTTTTTATCATTGGCATAATATGACTCCACATGTGTTCCTGACATGCTTTAATTTGATGAGTATTGCTAAAATGTGATTAAGGGAGTTATTGCATGCTTCTGAATATGACTTGTATGAGCTTTGATTGATATTATGCTTTAGCCCTTGAACTCATTGTATTATGTTAAATGTAATTTGGACTATGCATGGTTTATGCTTAGTATTTTCACCTAACGCATGTTTAGGATTATGTTTTGATAATCATTGGTATGATAGTGTTTCTATACCTGATTCTTGGCATGTTTTAGAACAGTGTTTAAATGTTAAGTATATTGACTGTCTTATGTTTTGCAATGGGAATGTATGAGATATGACCAACCTTATGAGCATATTTATATGTCTATTGTACTCTGATTTATGCAGGATGTATATATTTATATATATATTTATGCGTTGTGCGATTCGAAATGTGTATTGTTTTATGCATGACCTGCGAGAGTCAGTCTAGTGGATAGTTAGGCATGCCTAATAGAGTCTTCAGTAGCTGCAGCGCCCTTTGAACGTTTGGACCCTGATCAGGTCCCCCGTATGGTTCCTCGCGAACCCCCCCCCCCCTCAGTACGGATCCTCGTGATCCTTTTTAATGTATTTGGATCGGGTTAAGATCCCCCATCAGTAAAATGCCTTTGTGATAAAATAAATGGTTTTCGATTCGTACCCGTAAGGTACCCTTTGGCCGACTTGTACCCGTAAGGTACTAATCAGTTCAGTACACTCGTTATCCACTATTGTGAGTCAGCAGGTGCTTTATTGGTTGGTATTATTCTGAAATAACTATATGAATGTGATATCCGTTTGATTATGATAAGGATTTCAGGAATCAGTTTATATGTATATTAATGTGACTATGGGCTTCAGAATGTATGTCTGTTTTAAATAAGCATGACTTTATATCTAACGTGATTATCCGTACTTGTCATGTGATTTGTTATAAGTTTCTGAATGCTTTGATTATGATGCGACTAGAGTATTTATGTATGTGACTTAAACATGTTTTGTTAATTATTAGCATGTGAACCGAAACAGTTGTGATGGAAAGTATGTGATGATTACTGTACTTTCTGCATGATGATGTTATGAATGTAATACTAAGTAGTTATGCCTTCAGTCTCCGCTATCGGAGTGTTGTTGCATGATGCTTAATATATATTAGAGTTGCGCAGTGGTATTGTGATGCTCTAAATGTTATCCTTTGGATATTTGACTAGTGTATGTGTTTGGCATGTCTAAGTATGTTCAATAGCTAGCACTCTCAACATGATGATTGGGTTTTCAGTCCTGCACAGGTACTTAGTTATGTCATTTTGCTTGTGTTAAGCTCATGTGACTCCGCACGGTAAGATGTTGATAATTGCTACCTATGTAGGTTTATGCATTTGTTATAGTATGAAGTTCAGCTTGATGATGCTTGTAATGTGTATTATATTATGTCTGTTTTGGTCTATCCTGGACATGAGTTTATGGTATGCTTGTGAGTTATCGATTGAATGCCTTTATTATGCAGCCTGATTATTGATATGCTATGAATATCCGCATTTGCCATTTGAATGTGTTATGCCTTGGCGACCATTGTGAATGGCCGTCCATATTCTTATGTGTTCTCCCCACTAAGCGTTATCGCTTAGCACGGATTTCCTTTCCATGCAGGTGGCAGGTTTGGTTCTGTTCGAGTTGCGCTTCTGCAAGGTCGGCCACGTAGGAGTTAGAAGTTCTGTATTTTGTTCAGCTTCTGTATTTCAGCTTTTGTAATTCTGTAGTATTGTATATGTAATTAATTATGTTTCGTCCTTGAGTTTTCTTTTTGGAATGTAATAGTTAGTATGTTTTATGTTTGGTTATTCCTTTGTTTTATTATTTCGATTATGCTTCCGTTGATTGGTTATTATGTATGCTTCTGTGTATGCTTCAGCTTAGTGTCTGTGTGTGCATAAGTGATTGCATGTTCAGTCTGTGCCGCAAGGTAAGGTAAGTTTTTAATTAACCCGTATTTTTGTAGGTATGTTATGTATGAGTGCATGCTTCCGCATTGTGCATGTGCATATCTGTGTGAGTGAGCGTCGGTAGCGCGTCCATCGGCGTCCTTCCAATGGGGACGGCGATGGGGGTGTTACAGCAGAAGAATGATGAGTCATTCCATGAGTACCACACGAAATGGAGGAACAGAGTCATGGAGATGAAGATGAAGCCTGACACTGCAGACCAGATTAGGCTATTTATCAGAAACTTATGCCCTTACTTAAGGGACTTGCTCAGTTTTAAGGGGATCAAGGACTGGGAGTCGCTTAAGGATATCGCTATAGAAGCTGAGGCGGCTTAGCTGGCAAAGAAAGCAAGCAAAAATAACTTTGCTGGGAAAGGCTATAGGAACCAGTCGGGATTCGAATCAGGAGGTGCCGAGAGCAGCAACAGCAGAAATAGTAGGACGGCAGAGGTCTCAGCTACTGGAGTTGGGCAGGGTCAGAGATACTACTCCAACTTAGGCCGCTCTCTAACCTGGGTGCTGGAGAGACTAATGAAGGAAGGCAAGTTGTAACCTTTGCCACCCAGACCAGCCTTGAGTCAGGGACAGCCGGGACATAGAGGTGATCAGTACTGCGCTTACCACCAGCACACTGGCCATTTGACTGACCATTGCCGTATTCTGAGAAACAAGATCCAGGATCTCATTGACACCAATCAGATCGCAGATCCTGAGAAGAGAGAGAAAAAGAAGAAAGCAGATTATAATGCAGTCCCTCCACCGCGAACATGACCGTGTCTTGTGGCCCACTAGTGATATTGCTTTTAGATGCTTAAATTCTTTTTATTTCTAGAACATTTTATGTTACAATTTTCGGTTTGTAATGAAGAGAACAATTTTTGCTTATTTGTATAATGTTTCTATTGATTTCATTTCGCATGATCATAACACATTTACTTTGGCATTAATTCAAATAATATGACTGCAATTAATCTCAGAAACTTTGGGGAACCCAAAGAAAATTTTGATAGCATCTGATATAGCTCCTGTAAAGAGAAAAAAAAACTAGTTGCAATTAGGGGACTGGATGGAAACTCACTAAGAGCACTAGAACCTTTCTGATTACCCGTCAAATCGATCCTTGGATAAGACGGAACCTAGAAAATGATTTAGGCAACATTTTCTTTGTATAGTTCCCTAAATGACCATTTCCTACCCTTACTTCACAATCGCTTGCTAGCCCATTGAGCCTTTATGTGGGTATGCTAAATGCGTGCCAATTTTGTTGTTACACATGTTAAAACTATCCCCTTGCCTAAAATGATTTTGGCTTCCCCTTAGAAGAGTGGCCTCTCTAGCAGTGATGGATGAACGTTTTAACAATTAAAAATTTCTTTTGTGGGTTATCAAAATTGCCTTGGTAAGGATGAGTTTACACTTTGGGAAGAGGGCTTCAGTCATGCGCCAAAGACATGAGCTCCTAAAAAAAAAGGTAGAGCTCAAAATAATAATGACTTGACGAGTTTTGATGATTACCTTTTTAACTGTCAATCTGATCTTAAATGAGCTAAAATGTTATCAAATCCAAATTCAAGAATACCTTTGTATATACAACTGAGCTGAGAATGGTTCATCCACTAGTCGAGAAAATATTGCGGCCATTTTTCTCTAACGACCTGATCCTCCTTTGATAGCCATCTACCTAAGCCTAACATTACAGCCAAAGTAAGACCTTTTGATTCTTGGTTCAGTCTTATCCAATTAGCGAAGATGACTTTCTAATAAGGTTTGGTACGTAAGAAGAGGCATATGGTGTTTCTTGAGCTTAAAACGAGGAGGCACGAGTGCATTCATGCATTCGAGTTAAGTCTCTTCCCCAAAGTTGCATCTAGAGTTCGCATTCAAAGAAAAAGATTAAGAGATGAGAGAAAATCTTTAATCATAAAACCCGAGAGGGCTGATTGATAACAGGAGTTTGATGCTTTCAAGATCTATCTCGAGATTAGCTAAAGTCTTGTATTTTTTAAAATCAATGCCAAAATAATGATCATGTTTAATGAAATCAAATTGAAACACATGCATTTATGCAATGATGTGATTAGAGTATTGTACCCTGTGTGACCAAAGTCGCCTATTGTCAAACGCTTCAGCCGATTCATCCTGTTATCAGATGTGCAAAATCAAGCTCATGCAACCATGTCCTAAGACTCCCTAAAGATTCTTACCAACAACTTCAGCAATCTTAAAAAAAAAGAAATAAAAGAGTCGTTAGAGTGAAAATCGTAACTGGCGCTCTAAGCAAAAACTAGGCAAAAGGATAGGGTGAAAACCTGAAAACAGGCAGTCTGTCTTAAAAAAAAAATAAGAAAGAGAAAAGCCGCTGGATTGGGTTGGGTCCATTCCAGGAAAAAAATAAGGCACAAGGTTATGTGAAAATCCACAAAGGACGCATCTCCCACTAAGAAACGCTAGTATAAAAATCCACAAGGGACGCACTACCTTCAAATAATGACTACAGGTACCGGATGAGAATCTCGCAATCCCGAAGGGCATGAAATTCAAAAGTAGCTTAAAAGGCATCGATCCTATTGCAAATTGCAGCTAGCTCGGCTATCATCTCCAAGTCCACATAGATAAATTTTTATCCTGCATTCCTGCATGACTCATGCATTTCACTTGCATGCTCACTATTTTCCTGCATATTTTAGTTTCCCTATTTTGCAGAAAGAGAGATTCGATGCGGACACCGACCAAAGCCGACTGATGACATCAGTCCAAGCAATCAACTAAAGACTTCTCAGGGAGCAGCAAATTGAAGACCTCTCAGGGGGCAATCAACCAAAGACTTCTTAGTGAGCAGTGTGACGCGCGCCGGATCCCTGCGGCCGCCCATTCTGACAGCCCGCTCGAGGGCGATCGGGCAATTGTGGGTCCATTGATAGCTTGCAATAAATCGCAAGTGCGTCTATGTTGGGCAACAAGGAGGTTTCATGGAGTTGCCACCCAATAGAACATTGGGAAAGTTTCTCTCGCCTCGGAGAGCCTAAGACTGCGCTTAGTATCCATTTTGGGCCAGCCAAAGGGGTCTTGGAAGGTAAACCTCTCGCCCTAAGGAGCCTAGGATTAACGCTAAAGTCTCGTGGCACAAAAAGGTGTCTTGGAGGGTAGACCTCTAGCCTCTTTGAGCCCAAAGACCAGAGCTGGGTTCGCGATTTCTCATCTATTTCTACCTCGATTATTTTATGATCAAATTTTAATTATCATTGATTCACTCTCTCTCCACACGATGCAATTTAAATTGAAGCGCATTCATCCATTTAAGAGCATAAAATAAAATAGCATTAAAGCATGAAATAAATTTACAATAATACTAGGAGCGGAATACAACTCCCATTTATAAACGAGCTATACATGCATAAAACGGGTTATTCATTTATTTTGAGGACTTTGGTCCTCACATGTGTTCATTATGGAAAACAATTTTTATGTGATGATTTTATTGGGTAAAAATAGGACATTGGTCCAGTTTTATTTAGCAAGCATTCTTTTTGGTATAAAATATTTGTGTGGTGGTTCTTTTTAAGAGTGGTCGAAAATCATTTTATTATTACAAACCACATATACATAAAATGCAATAAAATAGTAATTACATATTTCTAAATAAATAAATAAATGAATACATAAATAATTGCATAAATAAATAACAATAATAATAACAATAATAATAATAATAATAATAATAATATTAAATAATCACAAATCAATTAAATAATAACATCAACATAACATTAACACAAATTAGACAATAATAATAATAATAATAATAATAATATCAATAATAATAATAATAATAATAATAATAATAATAATAATAATAATAATAATATTAAATAAATATAAATAATAACAATAATAAATCAGAATAATGAATAAATATAATAATAATATTATAATAATAATAATAATAATAATAATAATAAATCAGAAATTAAATAAATAAATATAATAATAATAATAATAACAATAATATTAATAAATCAGAAATTAAGTAAATAAATATAATAATAATAATAAATAAATAAATAAATAATAATAATAATAATAATATTAATTATAATAATAATATTAATTAATATTAATTATTAATATATTAAAATAAATAAATATAAAATAGACTCACCGGATTTCCCTCGCCGGAGATTGGCCGGAGCGGCGGTTGACGGCACCTCCCTCACCGCCTCGTAGATCGCCTCGTCGGGAGTCCAGATCCGGTGTCCACGCGCCGATCGGAGGTCCACCGTCACCGGAAAACGCGTTGCAACGGTCCGGGTTCTTCTCCCTCACGCGCCGGCTGCTGGAGTCCGATGGGGAAACGGCGGCTACGACTGGGTGCGGCCGGATGTGGTGGTTCTTCCGGTGGGGTGCGTGCCGCCGTGTGCGGCGGTGGTTGGCTGGCGGAGGCCTCGCCTCCTCCCTCTCTCTTTTCTCCTCTTTTTCCTTCTCTCCGGCTCCTGGGCTTTTCCTCTCCTCTATTTCCTTATTTCTTTGGTCCTTTGGTCTCTCCTATTTTCTTTTGATTTTTTTGTTTTTGCTCTCCTTTACTTTCTATTTCCTTGGCTTCTATGTGTCTTTCTTGCTTTTCTTTTTCTTTGTTTTTCTTTGGCCGGCTCTTCTTGCTCTCCCCTCTCTCTTCTTTCTTCTCTCTTTCTATTTTCTATTTTTTCCTTTTCTTGTTCCAGCCGACCGAGAGAGCCCCCCATTTTTCCTCATTCTTTTCTTTTTATACACCCTCAAATTAGGGTTAAGGGTCATCAATGTATTTTCCTCTTTAATTCCCTCCTTTTCTCCTTTTCTTAATTTTAATTAATTTAACTTAATTCAAATAACACACACATTAATTAATTTAAACATTACATATTAATTAAACATTACACATTAATATAATTAATCAACTTAATATATAATTTATCTAATTAATTAAACATTTAATCCATTTAAATTATCACACATATATATATATATATATATATATTTATCTAATTAATTATACACTTTAAACTTTAATTATACATGCACTTTAATCACACAATAATATTAATTACTCAAGTAACTAACTACATTAACTAATTAATTTTTAATTTCACACACATATTTATATTTAATTTTTTTTTTGGAGGGAATAATCAAGGATCGAAAAATCACCATTGCCATTTTATGCCGGACTCAGGACCCGGTGTCTACAGTTGCCCC
Organism: Excoecaria cochinchinensis; assembly: GCA_947683425.1. Lineage (NCBI taxonomy): Eukaryota > Viridiplantae > Streptophyta > Magnoliopsida > Malpighiales > Euphorbiaceae > Excoecaria > Excoecaria cochinchinensis. The sequence goes on from CANTUQ010000034.1 coordinate 3,916,730, forward strand.
CAATTTTGGAGAAGTTAGGGCATAGACACCTAGGTCAGCCAAAATTTAAAGAGAAAGTCCTAAATTCAGAGAGAGAAAGAGACACCTACCTGAGGCGGCTGTCTTCTTGAATTGAGTGCTGTTGTTGTGATTGCAGAAGCGGCAGTGCCGTGATCGTGCTAACCCTCCATAGAGTGGTAGTGCCGTCATCGTGCTAGCCGTTCTGTTGAGTGGCGCCCCCAGAGAGGTCTTTGGTTGAGAACTGCCCCCTGAGAGGTCTTTGGTTGAGATCTGCCCCCTGAGAGGTCTTGGGTTGAGAACTGCCCCCGGAGAGGTCTTGGATTTGATTATGTGCCCCCTGAGAGGTCTTGGGTTGAGAACTGCCCCCTGAGAGGTCTTGGGTTTGATAACTGCCCCCTGGGAGGTCGTGGGTTAATTGTGCCCCCTGAGAGGTCTTTGGTTGATTGACTGCCCCCTGAGAGGTCTTTGGTTGAGATCTGCCCCCTGAGAGGTCTTGGGTTGATTGTCTGCCCCCTGAGAGGTCTTGGGTTGAGAACGGCCCCCCTGAGAGGTCTTTGGTTGAGATCTGCCCCCTGAGAGGTCTTGGTTTGAGAACTGCCCCCTGAGACGTCTTGGGTTTGATAATTGCCCCCTGGGAGGTCTTGGGTTAATTGTGCCCCCTGAGAGGTCTTTGGTTGAGATTTGCCCCCTGAGAGGTCTTGGGTTGATTGTCTGCCCCTTGAGAGGTCTTTGGTTGATTGACTGCCCCCTGAGAGGTCTTTGGTTGAGATCTGCCCCCTGAGAGGTCTTGGGTTGATTGTCTGCCCCCTGAAAGGTCTTGGGTTGAGAACTGCCCCCTGAGAGGTCTTGGGTTTGATAACTGCCCCCTGGGAGGTCTTGGGTTAATTGTGTGCCCCCTGAGAGGTCTTTGGTTGAGATCTGCCCCCTGAGAGGTCTTGGATTTGATTATGTGCCCCCTGAGAGGTTTTTGGTTGAGATCTTGCCTCTGAGAGGTCTTGGGTTGATTATCTGCCCCCTGAGAGGTCTTGGGTTAAGAACTACCCCCTGAGAGGTCTTTGGTTGAGAACTGCCCCCTGAGAGGTCTTTGGTTGAGATCTGCCCCCTGAGAGGTCTTGGATTGAGAACTGCCCCCTGAGAGGTCTTGGGTTTGATCTTGATTGATGTTTGGAATGATGTCGTCACTCGGTTTCTGCCGGTGTCCGCATCGAGTCTTTTTTTTTTTTAAGACTTAGAAAGGCAAATATGCAAAAAAAATAAATCGTAAGTATGCACGTGAGATGCGTATGTATGCAGCAATGCAGTATAAAAATTCCTCTAATTGGATTTGGAGGCGACAGCCGATTTGATTGCAATTTGCAGTAAGATCAGTGCCTTCTGGAATTGCCTTTGAATTTCATGCTCTTTGGGGATCATGAGGTTTTCATCTGAAACCTGTAGTCATTATTTTAAGGTAGTGCGTCCCTTGTGGATTTTCACACTAGCTTTTCTTGGCGGGAAATGCGTCCTTTCGAATTTTCACATAACCTTGTGCCTTATTTTTGCCTGAAATGGGCCCAACCCAATCCAGCGGCTTTTTCTTCTTTTTTCTTTTTGGGACAAACTGCCTGTTTTCAGGTTTTCACCATGTCCTTTGGCCTAACTTTTGCTTAGAGCGTCAATTACGATTTTCATCTCTAACGGCCCTTTTTTTCCTTTTTTTTAATTTTTTTTTGTACATCAGATGAACTATTCTGGTTACATCAATACCATTGCATAAATGCACATATTTCAATTTGATTTCATAATATATGATCATTATTTGGCATTAATCTAAAGATACAAGCCCTCATCCAATCTCGGGATAGATCTTGAAAGCATCAAACTCCTGTTATCAATCTGCTCTCTTTTTGATTCTCATGATTGAATATTCTCTCTGCTCTCATTTAATCTTTTGAATGCAAATTCTAGAAGCAATGTTGGAGATGAGACTTAACTCGAATGCATGAATGCACTCATGGCTCTCGCTTGAAGCTCAAGAAACACCATAGGCCTCTTCTTACGTACCAAACCTTTTTAGAAGGTCATCTCCGCTAATTGGATAAGACTGAACCCAGAATCAAAAGGTCTTACTTTGGTTATAATGTCAGGCTTAGGTAGATGGCTGTCAAAGAAAGATCAGGCCGCTAGAGAAAAATGGCCGCGATATTTTCTCGACTGATGGATGAACCGTTCTCGGCTCAAAAGTATTCTTGAATTTGGACTCGATAACATTCTAGCTCCTTGAGATCAGAAAGGCAATCATTGAAACTAGTCAATTGGTCACCATTTTGAGCTCTCTTTTTTATTCTTCTTTTTTTCTTTTCGTTTTCTTTGCTTCTTTTTCTTTCATTTTTCATTCATTTTTTTTCTTTTTGGATTTTTCGCTTTTCGCTTTTCGTTTTCTTTTTCTTCTTTTTGCTTTCGCTTCTCTTTTTTTTTTTTGAGCTCATGCCTTTCATGCATGACTAAACCCTCTTTCCAAAGTCTGAACTTGCTCTTATCAAGGCAATTTTTTCTTTTAATAGTCCAAAGAATTATTTCAGATGTACGTCCATCAGTTTTAGAGCGGCCACTCTTCTAAGGGAAAGCCAAAATCATTTTAGGCGAGGGGGTAGTTTTAATTTGTGTAACAACAAAATTGGCACGCATTCAGCATACCAGTATAAAAGCTCAACGGGCTAACAAGCGATTACAGAATAAGGGTAGGAAATAGTCATTTAGAGAGCTATGCAAAGAAATAGTGCCTAAATCATTTTTCAAGTTCTGTCTTATCCAGAGATCGCTTCGACGGGTAATCAGAAAGGTTCTAGTGCTCTTAGTGAGTTTTCATCCAATCTCCTAATTGCAACTAGTAGTTTTTTTTCTCTTTCTTATTTTTATTTTCTCTCTGACTCTCTCTCTCTCTTCAGGAGTTATATCAGATGCCATCAAGATTTTCTTTGGATTTTCCAAAGTCCCAAGATTAAATGCAGTAGTATTAATTGAATTAATGTCAAAATGAATGAATGTATCATGATCATAAGAAATGAAATCATTAGAAATAATATATAAGTACGCAAAAACATTATTCATCATATTACATAACCAAAATGTTATAAGGAGTTTTCAAAATACAGAGACATAATACATAATACCTCCTTGTAGTCCTTGCAAAATATGCCGTTCCGGTGGACTGGACCCAATCACATATTCGGTGGGGGAACTGCGTTGTAGATCAGCTGCTTCTTTCTCTCCCTCTTTTCAGGGTCTGTTATCTACTTTGTGTCAATGAGGTCCTGAATCTTGTTCCTCAGGGTTCGGCAATTGTCCGTCAGGTGCCCAGTATGTTGATGATAGGAGCAGTACTGGTCATCTCTATGCCCTGGTTGTCCCTGATTTAAAGCTGGCCTAGGCGCTAGAGGTTGTATCTTGCCTTCATTTATAAGCTTTTCCAGCACCCAAGATAAAGAGCGACCTAAGTTAGAATAGTACCTCTGACCCTGTCCAACCCCGGTTGCTGAGACCTCGGCTGCCTTGCCATTTCTATTGTTGCTGCTTCCAGCTCCGCCTGATCTGTTCCCCGATTGATTTCCAAAGTTTCTCCCAGTAAAGCTATTCTGACTCGCCTTCTTTTCCAGGTAGGCCCCCTCAGCTTCTACAACAATATCTTTCAATAACTCCCAATCTCTAAGCCCTTTGAAGCTCAGCAGATCCCTCAGGTAAGGACAGGAAGTTCTGATAAATAGCCTAATCTGATCAGATGTGTCAGGCTTTCGTTTTATTTCCATTACCCTATTCCTCCACCTTGTGAGATACTCGTGGAATGATTCATCGGGCTTTTGTTGTAGGAGTTCAAGGTCTTTCAGGGTGACCTCCATTCTGGTGCTACAGTCATACTGCTTTATAAATTCATCGGTCAGCAGGTTCCAGTCTTCTTTACACCTCCTATCCAGCCCATGATACCAGTCCACTGCAGGACCCGACAGGCTGAGGCAAAAATACTCCACCTTTTGCTTCTTGCTCAGGCCTGTACCCTTCATCACTAAAGTGTACTGCTTGATATGTGCAGAAGGGTCTGAAGTACCATTAAACTTTGGTAGCTCAGGCATTTTAAACCTCTGGGGAAGCAATTCTTCATCCCCCAAATTTCTATCTTCAGGGTTGACCCCTTTTTCAGCTGATAACATCCGGGTGATGGCCTCAATCTGCTGTCTCATTGCCCTCATAGGTTCATCCTCCACCTTGGGTGCTCTACCCCTCGCAGGTTGGTGGGCTACTATGTCTTCGATCTCCTCTTCTTCTACAAAATCCTCTCCGGGATTATTAACCCTTGCCCTTCTTGGCTCAACTGGTGCGGCTTCGTTTTCATTAATAGGTTGGTGAGCAGCCACTCCAACGAAGGGATCCTCCCCACCAGCAGGCGGTTCAACTTGCCCCCAAGGAGGGACTGCTGCTACTTGTTGAGCAATATGCGGCTGCAGAATAGGAGGTACTTTTGCAGCAGGGGGATGGGCAATTCTTTCGGCCATGACACCTATCATGTCTAGCATTCGCCGTTCAAATTCATCCAACCTCCGGGCGAGGTCTTGAGTGGTTGGGTTTCCAGTTTCGTCCGCCATGGAGGATGAGGTACTAGATGTCGAGAATGGCTCAGGATCCCAATCGAGCACTAATTCGAGCAATCCAAAAGGCGATTCTGTCCTTACTAATCGACCGTCGGGACCTCAAACCCACTTGAAAGAATCTATGATGGCTAAAAATTTAAATTGTTAGTATGATGCGTGTATGATAATATACAATGCATGATCGTGAATTGTGCAGATGGAGTGAAAAAATCAATAAATTGCAATTATGCGATGCAATGCATGAAAATAAATATACACGTGATTGTATATGTATGTGAAAAATAATATGCAGGCAAAAGGATATATACACACAATATGAAATGTATTTTTTATTTTTTATATTTTTTATATTTTTTATTTTTGATTGATTTTTTTTTTGACATGTGATGTATGTGCGTGTTGTGCAGCATTCACAGTCACATGCAAGTAGATAGATCCTTCCAACCTTATTTCTCCCACACACGAGGTCGTGCGGTCTCTTTCCTAGGTGGGCTTTATCCAAATAGGGAACTCAATGGAAGCGTATAGTGCACGGTGAGAAGCCGGCAGCATAACAACTCTTACTTTAAAGCACATGCGCATGGATGGTTGGCCATTATATATTTAAACAATTCAACTAAGTTAAGATGGTTCCGACGGGGCATGAAAGCCTTTGATGAAAACCATTTGATTCAATTGATTTTGTTCAATATATGACAGCCCAAATAGCAAGCACGATATTATGGTACAGGTCACCTAGTGGAAGTTTCTATTGCCATTACATGAGCTTTGGTCAAAAGGTGGTGTTACTTTGAGGCTACCCAAGCATGATCCCTGCCGACGGGTCTAGCTCATCACGAGCGTAACGACCGATCGGGTCACCATTTTATATACCACGATGGTACGAGGCTTGGGCTGGTGATTATCCTTAACACTTCCCCAAATTGAGTGAAAATGAGGTCGTGTTTCAGGAACGCATTGGGGCAAATAAAGGGACCAAACTAGCATATTCTAAAGCTCTAATGGGATGTATATGCAAATGAGAGAAAGTGAATTTATGAATTAAATTTTAACCATAAATGTTAAATGAGGTATTTTCAAATTGAAATCTCAAACCATATCGTCCCCAGTGGAGTCGCCACTGTGACGCGCGCCGGATCCCCGCGGCCGCCCAGTCTGACCGCCCGCTCGAGGGTGATCGGGCAATTGTGGGTCCGTTGACAGCTTGCAATAAATCGCAAGTGCGTCTATGTTGGGCAACAAGGAGGTTTCATGGAGTCGCCACCCAATAGAACATTGGGAAAGTTTCTCTCGCCTCGGAGAGCCTAAGACTGAGCTTAGTATCCATTTTGGGCCAGCCAAAGGGGTCTTGGAAGGTAAACCTCTCGCCCTAAGGAGCCTAGGATTAACGCTAAAGTCTCGTGGCACAAAAAGGTGTCTTGGAGGGTAGACCTCTAGCCTCTTTGAGCCCAAAGTCCAGAGTTGGGTTCGGGATTTCTCATCTATTTCTACCTCGATTATTTTATGATCAAATTTTAATTATCATTGATTCACTCTCTCTCCACACGATGCAATTTAAATTGAAGCACAATCATCCATTTAAGAGCATAAAATAAAATAGCATTAAAGCATGAAATAAATTTACAATAATACTAGGAGCGGAATACAACTCCAATTTATAAACGTGCTATACATGCATAAAACGGGTTTATGACGCGCGCCGGATCCCGGGCGGCCGCCCATGGGACCGCCCGCTTGAGGGCGATCGGGGCATTTGCGGGTCCGTTGATAGCTTGCAATAAATAGCAAGTGCGTCTATGTTGGGCAACAGGGAGGTTTCATGGAGTCGCCACCCAATAGAACATTGGGAAAGTTACTCTCACCTCGGAGAGCCTAAGACTGCGCGTTGTATCCATTTTGGGCCAACCAGAGGGATCTTGGAAGGTAAACCTCTCGCCCTAAGGAGCCTAGGATTAGCGCTAAAGTCTCCTGACCCAAGAAGTATATTGGAGGATAACCTCTAACCTCTCGAGCCCAAAGACCAGAGTTGGGTCCGGGATTTCTCATCTATTTCTACCTTGATTAATTTATGATTGAATTTTAATTGTCATTAATTCGCTCTCTCTCCACACAATGCAATTAATTTAAGGCGCATTTATTCATGTTAGGAAAACCATAAATTAGCAAGTAAAGCAATGAATTACAATAATACAAGGAGCGGAATACAACTCCCATTTAAAAGTGCAAACATACATAAAACCGGGGAATTTATTAATTATGAGGACTTTGGTCCCCACATGCACAATTAAAGAAAATATTCTGGATGTGATGATTTTATTTGGGATGAAAATTAGGACATTGGTCCCATTTTACTATGAAAAATCTAAATTAATTTAGTAAGAAATATTTTTATGATTTTTATTTAGGTGCGCATAGGAAAACATTTTATTCAATGAATATATACAAGGAAATTAAAAATATAAACGAAATGAGAATTAAAAATGTATAAAGGAAATACCAAACCCCGCAACTCCTCCTTCATGTGCATGGATGCTCAAATGAGAATAAAACAATGATTTGCAACCAAAAATCAAAAAGAAATTCATGTTAGTGATTAGGGCAACGAAATAATACAACATAAAAGGTAATATGTACGATGACCATATAACATGCATAAGATACTATAACATGCATAAAAAATAATTATGATGCAATTTATCATGCATAAAAAATAATTATGATGCAATTTAACAAGCATAAAGTGATTAAGATGCAATTTAACATGCATAAGGTGATGAAGTATCATGGCATATGCAACTTATTAATAATAGTTATTAACATACATGAAAGATTAGTGACAATCAATTTTATTATAGTTAAGACATGAATAAATGTGTAACATGAGAATAATTCCACTTGACATGCATAACTAGCATAAAATAATGACTATAACACTCATACATGCAAAAGAAAGCATAATAATACACATGATATAGCATTAAGAAATTAAAGGTATTTACAACCTAAAACATGCATAATTACATGAACAAAGAATAATTTGACATGAAAAAAAAAGGTAATAGAATTTAAAAAGCTTATTTGTTATATGAATAATTGAAGATAAAAAAAATAAGAAGAAGAATATGGAGACTAAGAGAATTTACATGTTTGATATGTTAATTGGAAGCCAAAATAAATGAAATTAACAAGAGAATTAATGAGTAAAGCCAAGAATAATTACCCTCAAATTCAGTTTTGAAGAATTGAAGATAGAAGTGTTGAATTCCTTGTCTTCTCTTGTGAAAATCCTTAGAAAATAGCTTGAAAACTTGAAGAAAAGCTCTTGGAAACAAGTGTGTAAGATGGATTTTTTTCTCTCAACTCAAAGCTCCAAAATTCAGTTTTTTTTCTAACAAAATGTTCTCCTTCGTCCTCTCCCTGTTCTGAATTTTTCTAGTGTTTTTAACCTTAAAAAACTACCCAAAAACCACCCAAAACCGTCCAAAAACCGCAAAAAATCGTGTTTGGGTCGAAAAATGGGCGAGATGGGCAAAGTGGGGCGAGAAATCGGCGTCGGGGGCGTCAATCGTGCGCGTCGCGCACGTTTCCGCGCACGACGTGCGCGGGGCAAGCGACGCCCTGCGCGTCGCTTGCGCGGAGCGACCGACGCCAAGGGCGTCGGACGCGCGGAGCGCACGGAAATTTGCGACGACCCTTGGCCGTCGCCTTTTCGTCGCGATTATTTTCCCCTATTTTATTTTTAACATTTTTCCATCATTTTTCACCTTATTTTTTTTTTATATAAAATACCCTCAACCTAAAACACACTTTTTCTTCTTCAAAATAATTTAAAAAATATTTTTAAAATACCCTTTTTACTCACCGAAAAGACAAGGAAAATCACTTCTGAGCTCCAATCTTTTTGCCTATAAGCCGGCATAGCTAAATTTCATCATCGGGTAATCCTGATCAAGGCTACTCGGGACCCGGTGTCTACAGTTGCCCCCAATTTTGAAGAGACTAGTGCATGGGTGCCTAGGTGAGCCAAAATTCAGGAAAAGGAAAGAAACGCGTACCTGAAGCGGCGATCTTCCTGCTTGATGGAGTTATGATGATAGCTGCTGCTGTCTTTTGGTTGTAGCTGGTAATACCGTAGGTGCGCTAACCTCTTGTGGGTCACGCCGCTATCGTGCTAAACATTGTGAGTTGGTAGTGCCGCCATCGTGCTAACCGCTGTGAATAGGTAGTGCCGCCATCGTGCTAACCGCTGTGAATAGGTAGTGCCGTGGTCATGCTAACCTCTTATGGGTAGTGCCGCCATCGTGCTAACCGCTGTGAATAGGTAGTGCCGTGGTCGTGCTAACCTCTTGTGGGTAGTGCCGCCATCGTGCTAACCGCTGTGAATAGGTAATGCCGTGGTCGTGCTAACCTCTTGTGGGTAGTGCCGCCATCGTGCTAACCGCTGTGAATAGGTAGTGCCGTGGTCGTGCTAACCTCTTGTGGGTAGTGCCGCCATCGTGCTAACCGCTGTGAATAGGTAGTGACGTGGTCGTGCTAACCTCTTATGGGTAGTGCCGCCATCGTGCTAACCGCTGTGAATAGGTAGTGCCGTGGTCGTGCTAACCTCTTGTGGGTAGTGCCGCCATCATGCTAACCGCTGTGGATTTATTTTTTATTTTTTATTTTTTATTTTTTATTTTTTTTTTATTTTAGAGAAGGTTATCACCAAAGCTTCTGTTAAGAGCAAATAGGACATATCTGATGAGCGATAATCATTAGATGAAAAATTGATATGACTCTTTTTGAGACAGAACTGAAAGATCAATGTAAATATATTCTTTTATTCCTTGCAAAATTGTGTACATTTCTATATGATTTCATCATGCATGATTTTTCATTTGACAAGAATTCAAAAGCATGTGACTATACCTAATCTCGGAGTGGGTTTTGTCAGCATCAAACTCCTGTTATCAATCGGCCCTCTCGGGTTTTCTCGATTGAATATTTTCTCTTGGCCCTTAATTTTTGCCCAGGATGCCTTTTTTCGGTTTTCACCCTGACAGGGCGCCCAATTTTAACAAGGCCGCCTTTTTTCGGTTTTCGACCCGCGGGGCATTTATTCTCTTCTTTTTATTTTTTATCTTTAGCCATGGAACCTTTTAAGTCTATCGACATTGATCGGGTCCTTGAACTCATTCCCATCGCTGTCTGCTAAAATTGCTGCTCCTTTTGTTAGCAACTTTTTCAAAATGAATGGACCTTCCCAGGTTGGTCTGAATTTTCCTCGTATGTCTGGCACTCCTGGCCTCATCATCTTAAAGACCAAATCCCCTTCTTTCAACGGGTGCTTTTGTACCTTCTTGCCAAAGGACCGAGCTAGTCTTTTCTGATAAACCTGATTGTGGTAATAAGCTCTCAACCTATCTTCATCCAATAGATTCAACTGCAACAATCGCTGTTGTGCCCATTCTGTCTCCGGAATCTCGGCTTCCAGGACTACTCTTAATGATTTCAGCTCAATTTCAACCGGTAGGACTGCTTCAGTTCCGTATACCAGAGAGAATGGTGTTGCCCCCGTAGAGGTTCTGACTGTTGTTCTATAACCCCAAAGTGCGAAGGGTAGCTTTTCTGCCCAATCCTTGTAGTTCTGAACCATCTTGGCTAAAATTCTCTTCACATTCTTATTCGCCGCTTCAACTGCACCATTCGCTTGAGGACGGTAAGGAGAAGACTTATGATGTTGGATCCCATATTTCTGGAGCATCTGTTTAGTCTCTGCTAGGAATTGTACCCCATTATCAGACACAATGTGATGTGGGAGACCATATCTGCATATCAAATTCCGCTCGATGAATTTAGCCATATCCCTTGCATCAACCTTCTTGAAAGATTCAGCCTCAACCCACTTAGTGAAGTAGTCAATGGCAACTATGATGAATCTATGCCCATTAGAAGCAGTAGGATGGATTTCGCCTATGATGTCTATTCCCCATGCTGCAAATGGCCATGGAGATGTTAAGTTATGTAACTCTGAAACTGGCACATGCCTCAAATTCGCGTACTGTTGGCATAACTGACATTGCTTCACAAATTTTGAAAAATCTGTATCCATTGTGAGCCAATAAAACCCTTGGCGCATGATCTTCTTTGCTAAGGCTAAGCCATTCATGTGAGCTCCACAAACCCCGGCATGAACTTCTTCCATAACTCTTTTAGCTTCTTTCTCTGCCAGACATCTTAACTGGATACCATCAGCTTGCCTTTTGTATAAAGTGCCATTAACACTGATGAATTGAGTGGATAACTTCCTGATCATTTTTTGGTCCTTCTCAGTGGCTTCCTCTGGAAAGACTGATCTCTCTAAATAATTCTGAATGTCATAATACCATGGATTTCCATTAGTGGCCTCAATGTCCATCACCTGTTCAGCTTCAAAGCAAGGTCTTTCCGAGCTATAAATCAGCACGGGTTTCATCGCAACTCCTGTTGGGTTGTCCCACATGGACACTAAAGTTGCTAGAGCATCGGCTAACTGATTTTCGTCTCTGGGGATGAAGTGAAAAGTGCAAATCTCAAATTGGCTGCTCAACGCTCTCAAGTGCTTTACATAAGGCAACAGCCTTTCTTCCTTGACTGACCACTCTCCTTTAATTTGATGAATTACCAAGGAGGAATCCCCAAATACTTCTGCGGTCTTTGCCCCCAGAGCAAGCAATGCTTCCAATCCAAAGATGCAAGCTTCGTATTCTGCTTCATTATTGGTAGCCTTATACCTCAGCTTCTTAGCCAATGGTAACCTTTCACCATATGGGGTCGTAAGAATAACTCCTACGCCTGCTCCCTTATTATTGACTGCTCCATCAAAGAATAACTGCCACCCTTGCTCTGCTATGGCCGTGACATCTTCATCTGGGAAGTTGTATTCAAACTGATCTCCCTCAATAGGATGCTCGGCTAAGAACTCCGCTACAGCTCTTCCCTTAATGGTTTTCCTGGTTATGTACTCAATGTCAAATTCCTGCAACAGCAGTAACCATCTTCCCATCTTCCCTAGTAAAGAGGGTGCTTCTTGGAGGTATCTGAGCGGATTATGTTTGGCAACCGTTTGTACCTTGAAGGAATGAAAGTAGTGTCGCAACTTCTTAGAAGCCCATATAACTGCTAAACAAATCTTTTCCACCTCTACATATTTGGCTTCGTAAGGCAGGAATTTTTTGCTAAGATAGTAAATGGCAAACTCTACACCAAAATCATCTTCCTGAGACATCATAGCACCCACTGAATTATCTTCCACAGCTAGGTACAGGATTAGTGGTTTGGCATGGCATGGTGGTCTTAACACCGGAGGATTTAACAAATACTCCTTAATGGTGTCAAAGGCCAATTGACAGTCATTGTTCCATATCACCGGCTGATTCTTCCTAAGAAGCTTGAAAATAGGCTCACATACTGAAGCTAGCTTGGCAATAAACCGGCTGATGTACTGAAGCTTTCCTAGGAAACTTCTGACGTCCTTCTCCTTCTGGGGCACTGGCATCTCTCTTATGGCTTTGACCTTATCGGGATCTACCTCGATTCCCCTCTGGCTTACCACATGGCCTAACAACTTTCCTGATGTAACTCCAAAAATGCACTTCTTGGGATTGAGTCGCAGATCATACTTGCTAATCCTTTGAAAGAACTTTTCTAATGCCTCAAAGTGACCTTCCCTGGTAGCCGACTTAATCATCATGTCATCAACGTACACCTCCACTTCTTTGTGGATTAAGTCATTGAGAACCTTGGTCGCCATCCTCTGATAGGTTGCTCCTGCATTCTTCAACCCAAAAGGCATAACCCGATAGGCATATGTCCCCCACTCGGTGATAAAGGCTGTCTTGATCCGGTCCACTATCTTGTTAAGAATTTGATTGTACCCTGCGTATCCATCCACAAAGCTGTACATCATGCAAGCAGCAGCACTATCTACTAGCACATCAATATGAGGAAGAGGGAAATCATCTTTAGGGCAAGCTTTGTTCAGGTCTCGATAGTCGACGCATACTCGAACCTTACCGTCTTTCTTAGCTACAGGAACCACATTAGCTAACCATGTTGGGTATTGAACCTCTATCAGGAACTTAGCCTCAATCTGCTTATGGATCTCCTCTTTCACTTTCTGTGCCCATTCTGGCCTAAGCCTCCGAAGCTTTTGCTTGACGGGTTTAAACTCTAGGTAAGTTGGGATGGCATGTTCGGCAACATCTCGATCTATTCCCGGCATATCCTCGTAGGTCCAGGCAAAGACTTTTTCATATATTTTTAATATTCTCTCAAATTTTATTCTCTCTTCAGGAGTTATGTCTGATGCTAGCAAAATTTCCTTTGGATTTTCCAAAGTTCCGAGATTAAATGCAGTTGTGCCAGTTGAATTAATATCAAAAATGAATGCATCATGCTTATGATCATGCGAAATGAAATCATCAGACACATCACACAAGTAAGCAAAGTTGTTCATCTCATTAACATAATCAGAAACATTAACATTGTTCTCAAAGATTTCTGGTATAAAAAGAGAATCTAAATGACTATCAACTTTAGTCGACGCTGATGCTGCAGATGACTGTGCTTTGGCTTCTTGATTTGGTGAAATCTTGAGATGCTCAATCTTCGGCTCTGGTTCCACTATCTTCTCCTTCCCTTTGAGCTTAGTGGCTAATAGCTTATCAGTGACGATCTCTTCAGGCTCATCCCTGTCCCATATGCTGCATTGGGTCATAATCTCCTCATCCCAAAAGTTCTCTACAGCTTTAACAACTCCGATCTCCCAATCAAAGACATCGTTGAAAATTTCAAATCCAGGGATAATCTTCCCATCTACCCACTGCGGTTCTTCTTCTCCAGTATAGGCACAAACCGATGATGATGGCACAAAGCTCTCCGAAATATGGGGAATCTTCCCTGACCCTTTCTTCTTACCATATTCTCCTTTGTAGCCCAACCCCTTTCGATCTTTCTGACCACGTGTAGTGATAGCATTCTGCAGCCCTTGTGACTCTTTTCCCAAACCAGCCCCTGGGAGGAAGTGCATCTTCTTCAGCATATTCACCACTTGAGGGCTACCTTCTAGGTTTTGCTCTTCTCCGATCATCGATACATGAAAGCCACTGAATGGCTGATTAGAGATCTCCAAGGCAGACACTTGGTTCTCTCTTGCTGCTTTAATGGTCACTACTTCTCCTTCATGGGGTATTTTAATTATCTAGTGTAATGTGGATGGTACTCCCCCTAACTTGTGGAACCACGATCTACCAAGCAGAGCTGAGAAGTTTGCTGGAATCGGCAAGACCACAAAATCTGTTTCTGTCTCAATGGGCCCTGTCTTTACCAAAGCTTTGAAAATTCCCGATGCTTGCCTCCTGGAGTTGTCGTAGGCAGTGATGGTCAGGTCAGATTTGCTTAACATACTCTCATCCATCCCAAAGGCCTGAAGTGCCACCAAAGGGCAGACATTTATCGATGACCCGTCATCAACCATGACACAAGCGGTGTGTTTACCATTGATCTGTGCCTTGATGTACAAAGGTCGGTTGTGGTTGCGACCCTCTGTTGGTAGGTCTGCATCAGAAAAAACCAACTTCTCCCCGGATCCCCCCTTGACGAGGTCTAAAAGCTCGGATGGAGAGATTGTAGTTGCTACGGTGGATACGCTCAATGTCTCGACTAACTTCTGTCGGTGCGAGGGGGACTGTCTTAAGAGGTCCCAAATAGATATCTGAGCCGTGGTCTTTTTCAGTTGCTTCACTATTGAATTTTCTTCCGGCTCTTTCTCTGCGATTGCTTGTGCTGGGTCCTGCTGCTTCTCGGCTTCTGGAATGACCCTCCCACTTCTTGTTACTGCTTCTACTCTTTCTTCTTCCTCTGAATCCCACGGATCCGTAAACTCTCCATTTTTCTCATCTTCGTCATCTCCACTCTCACTAGTGGACCAACAGTCTATCGCTGCCACGGAAACCCCTTTTTCATCCACTGCAGGGCGAGTAATAGCGACATACTCATTTCCATATAGATCTTGCATTATGTACCACTCTGGTAGGCTCGATCCGATCATAAAGACTGGAGGTGGCACTGTGTTATAACCAGACTTCTTCTTGCTTTCTCTCTGCTCAGGATCGGTGATCTGCTTATTGTCAATTAGATCTTGGACCCGATGTCTTAGCGTTATACACTCATCCGTCAAATGCCCGGTATGTTGGTGGAATGCGCAGTATTCATTCTCTTTGTGCCCTGGCTGTCCTTGGGCCTTGGCCGGCTTAGGTGATAGGGGCCGCACTTTTCCTTCTTTTATTAGCCTCTTCAGCACCCATGATAAAGGCTTACCCAAGTTGGAGAAATACCTCTGACTTACGCAGGTTGCAGACACCTCGGCAGTCTTCCCAACTCTGTTACCACTGCTTGAACCTACTGGTTTGGCCGTCCCCTGATTGCTGTATCCCCTCCTGGCATAGGACTCACTATTTGCCCTCCTGGCTAGATATTCTCCTTCTGCTTCTATGGCGATATCCTTCAGGGATTCCCATTCCTTGAGTCCCTTCATTTTCAGTCCATCTCTTAAGTAAGGGCTGGCATTTCGAATGAATAGCCTGATCTTATCAGAAGTGTCCGGTTTGCATTTCATCTCCATAACCCGGTTTCTCCACCGAGTAAGGTACTCGTGGAAGGACTCTCCAGCCTTCTATTGTAGCAACTCAAGATCTTTCAAAGTGACCTCCATCCGGGTACTGCAATCGTACTGCTTAAGGAACTCTTCAGTTAGCAAGTCCCAATCCTCCTTGGACCTCCTCTCAAGCCCATGGTACCAATCAATAGCAGCTCCTGTGAGACTCAAATAGAAATACTCTATCTTTTGCTTTCTTGTTAAGGTCGTTCCCTTCATGACCAGCGAGTATTGCTTGATGTGTGCGGCAGGGTCAGAGGTGCCATCAAATTTGGGAATGTTCGGCATCTTAAAGTTCTGGGGAATCAGGTCATCCCCATCCAGCTCTCGGTCTTCCGGGTGCATTCCTCTTCCCACGGTCATCATCCTTGCCATGGCCTCAAATCTTTCTTCCATTTTCCTCCACATTGCCTCATCTAGTTTTGGCGACTTCTCTTTAGCTACTTTACGCTCCTCTAGCTCATCTTCCCCAAATTCAGCTTCAGACCTGGGGCCCTCTCTGCGCTCAATAGGTGCAGGCACTCTTTGCTCAACAATAGGTGGGTCAACCACTGGTTGGTTAATTACAGCAGGATGTTCTTCTCTAACAGCCTCTTGTTCAGCTGGTACTCGGATAGGGGCAGCAGCAGCTTGTTGCCCAGCTATTGTGGCGGCAAGATTGTCCATCATTGCAATCATTCGGGCTTCAAATTCCTCCATTCTTTTTCCTACCTCCTCGGTGATTATTGCCCGAGTTGCATCAGACTCATTTGATGGATTAGCCATGCTTACTTCTGTTGATGATTCGGAAGAAAACCCCACACTTCCTTCTAAGACTGACTCTGAACTCTGATCCGACACTAACTCTGTTAACCCCAAAAGCGTCGTCCTTCTTAACCGTCCGTCGGGACCTCTAGACCACCCAGGAGAATCTATGATGGCTGAAGTGCAAAAATTGTTAAGATGATGCATGATTAAAATGCAATGCATGCTCGTGCCGCTGCAACATAGACAAACACATGCAAGCAGATAGATCCTTCCAACCTTATATCTCCCACACACGTGGTAGTGCGGTCTCTTTCCTAGGTGGGCTTGATCCATGGATTAACGTGGAACCCAATGGACACGTATGGTGCGCGGTGAAAAACCGGCAGCATAACAGCTCCTATCTAATGTACATATGTATGGGTGTTTGGCAATTATGTATTTAAACAATTCAACTTAACTAAGATGGGCCCACCGGGGCATGAAAGCCTTTGATGAAGGCCATTTAATTAAATTAATTTCGTTTAATATATGATGGCCCATATAGCAAGCATAGTATTACGGTACATTTCACCTAGTGGAGGTATCTATTGCCATTACATGAGCTTTGGACAAGGGAGATGTTACTCTAAGGCTACCCAAGCATGATCCCTGCCGACGGGTCTAGCTCATCACAAGCATAGCGACCGATCGGGTCATCATTTTGATATACCATTGAGGTACGTGGCTTGGGCTGGTGATTATCCTTAACACTTCCCCAAATTGAGTGAAAATGAGGTCGTGCTTCGGGAACGCACCGGGGCTTGAAAAGGGACCAAACTAACTTAATCTAAAGCTCTAATGAGATGATATGCAATTTTGAGATAAAGCGAATTTATGAATTAAATTTTAACCATAAATGTTAAACGAGGTATTTTCAAATTGAAATCTCGAACCATATCGTCCCCAGTGGAGTCGCCACTGTGACGCGCGCCGGATCCCGGGCGGTCGCCCATGGGACCGCCCGCTTGAGGGCGATCGGGGCATTTGCGGGTCCGTTGATAGCTTGCAATAAATAGCAAGTGCGTCTATGTTGGGCAACAGGGAGGTTTCATGGAGTCGCCACCCAATAGAACATTGGGAAAGTTACTCTCGCCTCGGAGAGCCTAAGACTGCGCGTTGTATCCATTTTGGGCCAACCAGAGGGGTCTTGGAAGGTAAACCTCTCGCCCTAAGGAGCCTAGGATTAGCGCTAAAGTCTCGTGACCCAAGAAGTATTTTGGAGGATAACCTCTAACCTCTCGAGCCCAAAGACCAGAGCTGGGTCCGGGATTTCTCATCTATTTCTACCTCGATTAATTTATGATTGAATTTTAATTGTCATTAATTCGCTCTCTCTCCACACAATGCAATTAATTTAAGGCGCATTTACTCATGTTAGGAAAACCATAAATTAGCAAGTAAAGCAATGAATTACAATAATACAAGGAGCGGAATACAACTCCCATTTAAAAGTGCAAACATACATAAAACCGGGGAATTTATTAATTATGAGGACTTTGGTCCCCACATGCACAATTAAAGAAAATATTCTGGATGTGATGATTTTATTTGGGATGAAAATTAGGACATTGGTCCCATTTTACTATGAAAAATCTAAATTAATTTAGTAAGAAATATTTTTATGATTTTTATTTAGGTGCGCATAGGAAAACATTTTATTCAATGAATATATACAAGGAAATTAAAAATATAAATGAAATGAGAATTAAAAATGTATAAAGGAAATACCAAACCCCGCAACTCCTCCTTCATGTGCATGGATGCTCAAATGAGAATAAAACAATGATTTGCAACCAAAAATCAAAAAGAAATTCATGTTAGTGATTAGGCCAACGAAATAATACAACATAAAAGGTAATATGTACGATGACCATATAACATGCATAAGATACTATAACATGCATAAAAAAAAATTATGATGCAATTTATCATGCATAAAAAATAATTATGATGCAATTTAACATGCATAAAGTGATTAAGATGCAATTTAACATGCATAAGGTGATGAAGTATCATGGCATATGCAACTTATTAATAATAGTTATTAACATACATGAAAGATTAGTGACAATCAATTTTATTATAGTTAAGACATGAATAAATGTGTAACATGAGAATAATTCCACTTGACATGCATAACTAGCATAAAATAATGACTATAACACTCATACATGCAAAAGAAAGCATAATAATACACATGATATAGCATTAAGAAATTAAAGGTATTTACAACCTAAAACATGCATAATTACATGAACAAAGAATAATTTGACATGAAAAAAAAGGTAATAGAATTTAAAAAGCTTATTTGTTATATGAATAATTGAAGACAAAAAAATAAGAAGAAGAATATGGAGACTAAGAGAATTTACATGTTTGATATGTTAATTGGAAGCCAAAATAAATGAAATTAACAAGAGAATTAATGAGTAAAGCCAAGAATAATTACCCTCAAATTCAGTTTTGAAGAATTGAAGATAGAAGTGTTGAATTCCTTGTCTTCTCTTGTGAAAATCCTTAGAAAATAGCTTGAAAACTTGAAGAAAAGCTCTTGGAAACAAGTGTGTAAGATGGATTTTTTTCTCTCAACTCAAAGCTCCAAAATTCAGTTTTTTTCTAACAAAATGTTCTCCTTCGTCCTCTCCCTGTTCTGAAATTTTCTAGTGTTTTTAACCTTCAAAAACTACCCAAAAACCACCCAAAACCGTCCAAAAAACGCTAAAAATCGTGTTTGGGTCGAAAAATGGGCGAGATGGGCGAAGTGGGGCGAGAAATCGGCGTCGGGGGCGTCAATCGTGCGCGTCGCGCACGTTTCCGCGCACGACGTGCGCGGGGCGAGCGACGCCCTACGCGTCGCTTGCGCGGAGCGACCGACGCCAAGGGCGTCGGACGCGCGGAGCGCGCGCTCCGTGCGCGGAGCGCGCGGAAATTCGCGACGACCCTTGGCCGTCGCCTTTTTGTCGCGATTATTTTCCCCTATTTTATTTTTAACATTTTTCCATCATTTTTCACCTTTTTTTTTTTTTTATATAAAATACCCTCAACCTAAAACACACTTTTTCTTCTTCAAAATAATTTAAAAAATATTTTTAAAATATTTTTAAAATACCCTTTTTACTCACCGAAAAGACAAGGAAAATCACTTCTGAGCTCCAATCTTTTTGCCTATAAGCCGGCATAGCTAAATTTCATCATCGGGTAATCCTGATCAAGGCTACTCGGGACCCGGTGTCTACAGGGTTATTCATTTATTTTGAGGACTTTGGTCCTCACATGTGTTCATTATGGAAAATAATTTTTATGTGATGATTTTATTGGATAAAAATAGGACATTGGTCCAGTTTTATTTAGCAAGCATTCTTTTTGGTATAAAACATTCGTGTGGTGGTTCTTTTTAAGAGTGGTCGAAAATCATTTTATTATTACAAACCACATATACATAAAATGCAATAAAATAGTAATTACATATTTCTAAATAAATAAATAAATGAATACATAAATAATTGCATAAATAAATAACAATAATAATAACAATAATAATAATAATAATAATAATAATAATAAATAATCACAAATCAATTAAATAATAACATCAACATAACATTAACACAAATTAGACAATAATAATAATAATATCAATAATAATAATAATAATAATTATAATAATAATATTAAATAAATATAAATAATAACAATAATAAATAATAATAATAATAAATCAGAATAATGAATAAATATAATAATAATTATATTATAATAATAATAATAATAATAAAAAATCAGAAATTAAATAAATAAATATAATAATAATAATAATAATAATAATAATAATAACAATAATATTAATAAATCAGAAATTAAGTAAATAAATATAATAATAATAATAATAATAAATAATAATATTAATTAATATTAATTATTAATATATTAAAATAAATAAATATAAAATAGACTCACCGGATTTCCCTCGCCGGAGATTGGCTGGAGCGGCAGTTGACGGCACCTCCCTCACCGCCTCGTAGATCGCCTCGTCGGGAGTCCAGATCCGGTGTCCACGCACCGATCGGAGGTCCACCGTCGCCGGGAAACGCGTTGCAACGGTCCGGGTTCTTCTCCCTCACGCGCCGGCTGCCGGAGTCCGATGAGGAAACGGCGGCTATGACTGGGTGCGCCCGGATGTGGTGGTTCTTCCGGTGGCGCGCGTGCCGCCGTGTGCGGCGGTGGTTGGCCGGTGGAGGCCTCGCCTCCTCCCTCTCTCTTTTCTCCTCTTTTTCCTTCTCTCCGGCGCCTGGGCTTTTCCTCTCCTCTGTTTCCTTATTTCTTTGGTCCTTTGGTCTCTCCTATTTTCTTTTGATTTCTTTGTTTTTGCTCTCCTTTACTTTCTATTTCCTTGGCTTCTCTGTGTCTTTCTTGCTTTTCTTTTTCTTTGTTTTTCTTTGGCCGGCTCTTCTTGCTCTCCCCTCTCTCTTCTTTCTTCTCTCTTTCTATTTTCTATTTTTTCCTTTTCTTGTTCCAGCCGACCGAGAGAGCCCCCTATTTTTCCTCATTCTTTTCTTTTTATACACCCTCAAATTAGGGTTAAGGGTCATCAATGTATTTTCCTCTTTAATTCCCTCCTTTTCTTCTTTTCTTAATTTTAATTAATTTAACTTAATTCAAATAACACACACATTAATTAATTTAAACATTACATATTAATTAAACATTACACATTAATATAATTAATCAACTTAATATATAATTTATCTAATTAATTAAACATTTAATCCATTTAAATTATCACATATATATATATATATATATATATATATTTATCTAATTAATTATACACTTTAAACTTTAATTATACATGTACTTTAATCACACAATAATATTAATTACTCAAGTAACTAACTACATTAACTAATTAATTTTTAATTTCACACACATATTTATATTTAAATTTTTTTTTTGGAGGGAATAATCAAGGATCGAAAAATCTCCATTGCCATTTTATGCCGGAGTCAGGACCCGGTGTCTACAAGCAGCAAACTGAAGACCTCTCGGGGGGCAAGCAATCAATCAACCAAAGACTTCTCAGGGAGCAGCGAACTGAAGACCTCTCAGGGGGCAAACGATCAATGAACCGAAGACCTCTCAGGGGGCAATGAACCGAAGACCTCTCAGGGGGCAAACGATCAATGAACCGAAGACCTCTCAGGGGGCAATGAACCGAAGACCTCTCAGGGGGCAAACGATCAATGAACTGAAGACCTCTCAGGGGGCAATGAACCGAAGACCTCTCAGCGGGCAAACGATCAATGAACCGACCACCTCTCAGGGGGCAATGAACGAAAGACCTCTCAGGGGGCAAACGATAAATGAACTGAAGACCTCCCGAGGGGCAAACGATCGATGAACCGAAGACCTCTTAGGGGGCAATCAACCGAAGGGCTCACAAATAGCACCGCTTCAACAAACGAAAACACACCATGACAATAACCACCATCTCAGAATTCTCCAGTTCGGAAAGACGACTGACTCAGGTACGCGTCTCTTTCCTTTTATTCTTTGAGTTTAGGCTCACCTAAACACTAGTGTACTAGATTTCCCTAAACTGGGGGCAACTGTAGACACCGGGTCCTGAGTCAGCCTAGATCGAAGTTACCCAATGATGATAATTGCCTTCACAGACTTAAAAGGTTAAAAGTGATGATTTTCTCGTCAAATTTGCATTTTAGAGTGAAAAATTAGAAAATAATAAAAATATTTAAAAATTTAATTTTGAAAAATGGGGGCTTAAAATTATAGTGTTTTTAGTCAATTTAAAAAAAAAAGAAAAAAAATAAAAAAAAAAATAAAAAAATTTTCGGACAACGAGTGTCGGGCGCGGCAGCGCGCTGGGCGCGATATGTCGACGCGCAGCGTCGCCAATGCTGCGCGTCGCTTGCAGCGTTGTGCGCACAGCGCGCTCGTGTGCGCGATTTCCGCGCCTCTGCGCGCGGATTTCGCGTAGCCTGGCTGCGTGAGGCCGTCGCTCTATAGCGACGGGCTTCCTGGCCGTCGCTACACGGTCTGATACTCTATTTCCCTTTTTTCAACCTTTTTTCCGATTTTTTCACCCAAAAATCCGTTTTTTATCCCATTTTTTTGGGGTTTTTGATTTCAAATTAAATTCTAAAATATTTTTTTTAGATAATTAAATAATAAAACTTGATTTTATCATTAAAAATAAAGGAATTTTGTGTTAAAATAGGTTTTTTCCTTAATTAAATTAGGGCAACCTTTTTTATCCTATAAAGACTTTATGATGAAATCAAGGGGAGTCTCCTCCACATATTTTTAGACCTAAAATTTCCAGAATTCTTCTTCTTCTATTTTCTCTTTAAAAATTCCAGATTTATTCCCCAACCAAAGATCAAAAAGAAAAATCAAATGTTTCATTCTCTTTCCAACATAATTTCTTCTAAACATATTTTTTAGGGGAAGTTTTGTTGTTTGATTTAATTTTTGAGACAAATAGAATAATTATTTGTTCTCAAAATTGTTTTTAATCTTTTATTTTGTGTTCAATAAAACTTTTTCATTGATTTTGTTTTGAATCTCTTTTTGATAAAAAAATGATTTTGAGACAAATAAAATAATTGTTTGTCATCAAAATCTAATTTTTATTTGATTTTCTAAAATAAAACTTCAATCAATTTTTTTGATTTGAACAAAGTGATTGATTGTTCTTGAAATCATTTTTCTTTATTTTAATCAATAAAAACTTTTTTTTTTTATCAAAATCATTTCTTTAGGCAAAGGTATCAATTCTTTGTTCTTAAAGAATTTTTGATCATTTTTTTCATGTTTCTTGGAATAAAATTCCAAAAATTTCATCATATTTCACTCTAATATTGTGAATCATCAAACAAAGAAATCGATCATCTTTTACCTTCATCGAATCCGAAACTCTAAGGGTAAACATTCCGGGCTTATTATTTCTTTTGGTTCACATCTAATTTATTTATGTATATTTTATTTTATTGTTTTCATTTATTTTATTTATTTCAGATTTGTTTTATTTAATTTGTTTATATATGATTTTTATTCATATAAATATTGATTGTTTATTAATTTTAACATGTAATTAATTTATTTCACTTTAATTCATCATTATTTTTAACATGTGATTAATAAATTCATTTTAATTGATCTTTTTGCCATGTAAATGGTTTATATCATTTGTGAACATGTTCAATTAATCATATTGTTCAGTTAATTGTTTTCATCATTCTTTAATTGTTTTCATTTATTATTCTTTTCTTTATCATTTTATATATTCTTTGATTCGTTTATTTTCATCATGTGTATATTTTCATGTACTAATTAATTAATATGTTTTATTTTATTTTCATCACATCATTCAATCATTTGTCATACATAATGCATATTTCTCATTTATTTTGGTTTGTTAACATTTTGATTCCATTATCATTCTTTTCATATCATCTTATTTTAATTTGTTATTCATTATTTTGTATGTTTAATTGGTTTAATTGATTTAATCACTAACATTATTTTATTTGTATTTTGTTTTTATGTCTAAACTCATATTTTTGCTTGGGCGTTTTTGCGAGCACATTGGGAGGTCCAAAAAGGCTCGTTTGGTTCATATATTTATTTTCTTTATTTGTAATATTTTATTTAATTTTGCCATATAATTTTCTTGTAAAATTCTTTATTTAGGCACGCTAAAAAGAAAATCACAAAAACGTTTCTATTAATTAACTTGACATTTTTTTCTAAATAAAAGGGGACCAATGTCCTAGTTTTTCATACCCAAATAAATCATCACATCAAAACTGTTTCATAATAAATATGCATGCGAGGACCAATGTTCTCACTATTAATAAATAACCCGTTTTATGCATGTATTTCACTTTTATAAATGGGAGTTGTATTCTGCTCCTACTGTTATTGTAATTTATTTTTAAATGCTTTATTTTGGATTTTACTTACATTTACCGCTTTTGATATGAATGATTGCGCCTTTAATTTAAATTGCATTGTGTGGAAAGTTGATGAAACAATGATTTCAAAACTTAATTATAATATTAATCAAGGTATAAATAAATGAGAAGTCCCGAACCAGCTCTGGTCTTTGGGCTCAAGAGGCTAGAGGTTTACCCTCCAAGACACCTCTTGTGTCATGAGGCTTTAGCGTTAATCCTAGGCTCCTTAGGGCGAGAGGTTTACCTTCCAAGACCCCTTTGGCTGGCCCAAAATGGATACTAAGCGCAGTCTTAGGCTCTCCGAGGCGAGAGAAACTTTCCCAATGTTCTATTGGGTGGCGACTCCATGAAACCTCCTTGTTGCCCAACATAGACGCACTTGCGATTTATCGCTAGCTGTCAACGGACCCACAATTGCCCGATCGCCCACGTGCGGGTGGTCATAGGGGCGGCCGCGGGGATCCGGCGCGCGTCACACCCTCTTTCTTATTCTTTAGGATGTGAATTTTGTCATGTTTTTCATCCCGAAACACACCCGAACTTCCTCGGAACCTTTCAAGATATATTCATCACATGTTTAATGTTTGGAAATGAGCAAATAAATAGATATCATTTTGGAATACAATTGTCTAAGGTTATAAACAAGAATATTAACTTCATTATTGAGAGGTTTAATGAATCAAACACTTCCGAGTATATTCTTTATAACCTAATTTATATTATTTTAGGCAATTTGAAGTGGAATTCCATAACTTGCATTTTGAGCTAATAGGATTATGGGGTTTGGATTCTTAACCCTTCGGGATATATAGGAGGTTTGGAACACCCTTTTAAGTTCAAACCAAAGCATTGAAGCTCAATCGGATATGAAGGAGAGTGTATTAATTGAACCTTACTAGTGCTTTGATAATTGTTAGGAATAATTGTGGCCCATTTGTGTAAGACCGACAAAAGTCTGTGAGTCTTTAATAATTCAAGACCTAAAGTGATTTATTTATAGTTTAGAATTTGTGTGAGATGTCAAGAATGAAGTAAATGATTGAATTAAGTGTGTCGTAAATCGAAATTAAAATAAACCTTTCGTATCTGAACGATTTTTAATTAGACTATTTAATTATGGAATGACTCTTAGGCAATTGAGTAGTTTGCGATACTGGTGTTGGAACTCTTGGGTTCTATACACGAATTTAGGAAAAATAATGTTCAAGAAAATTAGTTATGGATATGACAAAAGTAAGTATGTTTTTATGTGAAGTGTATGCGAGTGACAGATGGAAGGAGGGTGATGCTTAGCTCTGTCGCGAGCGCGACAGAGATCAGCTGGTTTTATCATGGTCGTGACTCAGGTCGCGAGCGCGATTCCTAGTGTATGGTTTGACTCTGTCGCGAGCGCGACAGAGGCCATTTAACTTTTTATCGCGAGCGCGACTCTTTTCTATGCCATGAATAGATGATTGATTGAGCTATTTGACATGAGTTTTGGCTTGTGATTCACATTTGACATAGTGTGTAATTTAAGATGTGCTATACCATGCGAATTATAGTTGTAATAATTTGTGGAGCATGTATTAAAATTAAATGTGATGGTAATTAAAGTTTATGAATTGTTATATTTTATATGAACCATTGTTTTAATTATGAACAATTTATATATCGGATTAGTATGCGATTATAATAAAAGTATGTACTTCTGAAAAAGATTTTAAATTATGGCATGAGTATTTCTAAAGGAAATAAGTACGTGTTAGCCTACCTTAGTCAAGTCGTCGATAGTTAGGCATGCCTAATAGAGTTAGTGTTGCTGCAGCCTGTGTATGATTTGGACCCCGATCAGGTCCTTGAATGGATCTTCGTGATCCCTGTGTACTGAAAAGATAGTGTTGATACCTTCGGGTATCTATGAATTATGAGAATAGTGTTAATACCTTCGGGTATCTTAGTGTTACTCGTTATCCACTCTTTTGACTTAGCAGGCATTAAACAAGCATAAATGTGTGAACTGAATGATATGTGTGAATTAATAAAGATATGTGAAGCTTTGTGTAAATGTATGCACCCAATGAGAATGTGATCATCTTGTACGATGTGACTTATATTTTGGCATGAGTTGTGCTTCACGCACCTATATGTTTTGGATCCTATGGGATCCCTATGCTTAAATGTGGTAATGTCATTAAAAGTTCATATGCTTCAGCTTTGATTATTTTCTTTGTAATATTAACATGAGTTAATGACACGATAGTAATGCAACAATTGAAGGAAGTAATTAAATGAAAGTGATTATATATATAAGATACATTTATATGCTTTGAATAGGAAGTTAGATTATTAGCGGCTTAATCATGACCTGTTTGATATGTGAGAGTTAATTATTGTAATTAGAGATTTGATTATAGGCTGAATAAAATAATGTGTATGACATGCGATATATGATTAATAAAACATGAAAAGCATGTATCAAGCAAGACTGTCAAGCTATTTAATCTTATAAGTGATTATGTTTAAAATATTCTAATTATGACAAATTATGTATATATATGTTAAATGATTTAATGTTGGTTATTTATTATGTGTTGTGACTGACGGCCATTGTGAATGGTTGTCCATACTATGTGCTTTCCCCACTAAGCTTTGTACTTAGCATGGGTTTTTATCCATGCAGGTTTGGAGTTAGTCGTATCACTGGGGATAATCCGCAACAGTCTGGCCATTCAGTCTGTAGTAATAGCTAGTGCTTAGAAATTATAGTCCACCTTTGTACTGAAATTCTTAGTGAGTATTATATTAAGCGATTGGGATGTAATAAAATATTATGAGCAATGTACTGATAAGTATATGAATGTCTTTTGTGTATGTGAATGTTTGTATGTTTTGAGAAAAATTTTTATAACTCTGCTTATATTGCTTTGCCGTAGCATTCTCACCCATCGTCACATACTGTCTATGTTACCATACAGTATGCTATACGTGCGTGAGGGGTGTTACAAAACACCCTACAACCATACACCACATGTACACCAAATAATTTCCCTACTTAACTTATTTAATAAATTACTTTGCAATTAGATCCTTATTATCCAAAATCCCTCATGCACAAATTTATGAAATACCCATCGCTTATCCGACTTAGCTTGCCAAGTCCGACTATGTCACACCCCATTTGCCCCCTAGTAGAATGAGCCTGTCTGTCTGTTTGTTTGTCCGTATGTGTAAGCATTCGCATGTGTTCAGCATTTCATAAGGGTAATTTAGTAACATGTATGCTTTTGGGGTTTTATTATTATGTGGGTGCATACATGGCATTAGGATGTAATTAAGTGAGAAATATTTGTGTACATTGGAGCATACCATTGTAGGGTGTTTTAATGGAGTATGCATTAAGTGTGAGTGTTGTGTAGGGAGTTAGGGTATGAGTGAGCAAGCTTCATCACCTAAAGGATGACATGTGTATTAGGTTAAGGAAAAATGAAGAAAGAAATGAAGGAAGAGTGAAAAGAAATCAGATTCACGTTTTTCCCTTCAACCTTCATCTTCTTCTTCCTTTTTCCCTCTCCTAATTACTGCTTGTTAACTGCTAATCAAATTGTGTTGTGGAGATTGCTCACTCTTGCTCCTAACTTGGTAAGTGCATATCCTTATCTTTGTCTTACTGTAATTTTCTTCTTCTTCCTTAAGTTTAGATTTAACTTAGGGCTTTCTTTGTGAATATTCTTGCTGTGTTTGTGTTTAGCTGAAGCTCCTCGTGATCCAAAGGGTAAAGAGGTTGCTGGACCTAGTGGAGCTAAGTGATAGAGGCTTAAAATTAAGGTTTGGGATTAATTGCTTGTGATTTGTATAACTTGAGTTTACTGTAAATTTCTAGGGTTTATGTTCTTGATGAACTTGATTGCATATATTCTTGATTTGGTTGATTAAATGTTGGAATTGAGTTGTATATATTGCTCATATTGTTTGAAATGGTTACTGGAAGGTAAGAACAGGTATGATTGGTTTTGAATCAAATTCGGGATCGATTTCTGGGTTTTGAGAATTCTGGAAATGGGAAAAATCGCGTTACTGATGAATTTTCCCGTTTCCAGATCGTTGTCGCGTGACTCGCCAAACAGAGAGGTAAGTCACGAGACGTGACCTCATGTCACGACTCGTGACCTGCCAGCGTGAGGGCGGTCACGAGTTGTGGCTGCCTGTCACAACTCGTGACCAGCCTAAATGAAGCAAGTCACGAGACGTGACTCCCCGTCATGCCTCGTGACCGGCTGAGTGTAGGCGTGTCACATGATCCGTTGAAGAGAGAAGCACGTCACTAGACGTTACGTCCAGTCACGCCGTGACCTGCGAAGACGAGGTGTGATCTGCGAGATCACGCAAACGTGATTTGCGGGGAAATAACACGTCACGAGACGTGACGTCCAGTCACGCCGTGACCTGCGAGGGCGTTGCGTGATTTGCGAAGATCACGCAACGTGAGCGGCGAGGAACAAGCAAGTCACGTCGCGTGACCCTCGGTCACGTCGCGTGACCTGCCTGTTGGGAAGGCCAGTCAAGCCTTGTGACTAGCCAATCTCGCTCGTTTTCCCGTTTTGCTCTTTTTCTGAGTTTTTCCCAGTTTTTGACTCTAAAATAAATCTAGTATTTTCTTCTGGATGAATTTATACTGTGGTATAATGCCTGTCTTACTTGTATATACTCTGATTTGAATAATACCATGAATTTCTGATCAATACTATTCTGTACTCTGAAATGTGATCTGTTTGACGCATAACCTGCTAGAGTCAAGTAAGTGGATAGTTAGGCATGCCTAATAGAGTCTTTTAGCTACAGCCCTCAGTTCAATTTGGACCCCGATCAGGTCCCCGTTTGGTTCCTCGCGAACCCTTCAGTATTAGGATCTTGTTTAAGGTCCCCTCAGTATATGAATAATATGTTTTGATAAATAAATAATATTTGACTTGTACCTGTGAGGTACCCTTAGTATTCGATTCGTACCCGTAAGGTACCCTCAGTACACTCGTTATCCACTATCTAGAGTCAGCAGGTGTTCTTTAAATGTTAATGGAATTGTTCTGATCTGATCTGGCTATGAATGGAATATCTGAATGAGTTTAATGATGAAATACATGCTGGTTTATTCTGTAATGCATATGATTTGAGATACTGAATGTATGGCTTTTAAATACGAGCATGTTTATATGGATTATGTTATAGTCCTTGCATTCTGCCATTGTGAATGTGTTATGCCTTGACGACCACTGTGAGTGGCCGTCCATAATTTATGTGTGTTTCCCCACTAACCGTTTATCGCTTAGCACGGTGTTTTTACCCGTGCAGGTGCGGAAGGCGTTTTGCTTTGGGAGAGTCGCCGTCATCAAGCCAACACAGAAGGGATTAGTGTAGGGCTCAGTTTTGTATCAGTTATTGATTCTTTTTGTATAGAACTCTCTATATCAGCTTCCGCTTTTTTATCTATATTTTGTATATGTAATATTATTTTGTATCAGCTAGTTGATCAGGTCATTATTGTAATAGTTTATTATAGTAATGCATGATCAGCTTTTGCTTTCTGCATGTAAAGTTTTTAATTATTCTGTATTTTCTGAATGTATATTTGAATGAATGTATGTTTTGCTTCGCTATTGTTTGGTGACACCTTTACTCATACGGCATCTCACTCCTTCTCGGATGGGATCGCCTACGTATGGGAAGGGGGTGTTACAGTTAGTGGTATCAGAGCATAGGTTTAGGCGTTTCTGGGTGTTATTGTGATTGTTCTGAGTTCCTTAGATGTGTATGTGTCTAGATCTGTGTTGGCTGATACGGTTGTTTCTTGTTTGTTTAGATGGCTTCTAATTCTGCTCATGGTGCGCGTGAGGAATCCGCCGAGAGTGTGAATCCTCCAGTTATAGATCCGTCTGTTTCTGTTACTGTGTCGGCTCAGCATGCTAGGGTTCAGCCCAAAGCCGCAGCCATACCCTTTGAGGCTATGTTCCGGTTGCATCAGGACATGGCTAGGGTTTTGGAGAGAGTGACTGCTCCTAGAGCACCTATGGAGAATTTGAGGAGGGCAGGAGTTGAGGATTTCTATGGTACTGGTTTGAATGAGTCTGAGATCGCAGAGAGATGGTTAGACAAAGTGAAGCGTGCCTTGAGAGAGATTCGGTGTCCTCCCGACCAGCAGGCAGAGTGTGCTTTAGCTCTTCTGCAGGGGTCTGCTTTTGAATGGTGGGAATTGGTTTGCAGGCATCCTCAGCTACCGGATCCGATTACTTGGGAGTTCTTTGAGGGTGAGTTCACAAAGAAGTACATCACTCAGACTTATAGAGATGCGAGATGGGCGCAGTTTTTGGGTTTGAGACAGAGGGCCATGTCTGTAGCGGATTATGAGAAAGAGTTCAACAGGTTATCTCGCTATGCCCCTCGAGGAGTTATGACTGATGACTTCAGATGTAAGCATTTCGAGGCAGGGTTAAATGAGTCTTTGAAGATTGCTTTGATTTCCCTGATGTGCATACCTGGGGTTAGCTATTATCAGATTGTTGAGGCTGCTGTGAGAGCTGAGTTGTCTGAGACTGTGATGAGAGAGAGAGCTCAGAGGAGGAGTTCTTCTCGTGGAGGATCTTCTTCGAGTAAGAGATCTAGGAACCCACAGGATGAGTCAGCATCTGGTCCGGCTTCTAGAGGTAGACGTCAGGGTTGTGCAGCTGTGTCAGGTTCTGGTAGGGGTGGTAGAGCTGAGACTACACCAGTTTGTCCTCATTGTAGTAAGACACATCGGGGTGAGTGCAGGTGGCTCTCCGGTGCATGCTTCAGGTGTGGGAGTTCAGAGCATCAGTTGGCCGGTTGTCCGAGGTTGCATGAGGATTCAGGTTCCTAGAGAGAGGGCAGTAGGGTCGGTTCGAATGCTTCTCAGGCTACCCGTGGCAGAGGCCGAGGTAGAGGTAGAGGTGGCCGGCATAGAGATGGGGCTGCTTCTGAGACTGTTGAGCATCCTCCTCAGGGTGCCATTAGAGCATATGCTATGAAAGCAGAGATGAGCAGGACGCGCCTGATGTTATTGCTGGTAAGTTCCTACTCCATGACACTGAGTTGTATGCTCTAATTGATCCTGATTCCACACACTCATACTTGTGCACAGATAAGATTGTTGATAAATTGCATTCTGTTGATCAGTTAGATTATGAGATTTGTGTGACCAGTCCATTAGGGCATAGTGTCAGTGTGAGTAGAGTTTTTAGGAGTTGTCCTCTGATTGTTGAGGGAGCTGTGCTTCCAGCATATCTGATTGAGTTACCCTTCAGAGAGTTTGACTTGATTCTGGGTATGGACTGGTTGGGGAAGCATCGGGCTGTAGTTGATTGCCATAGGAAGACAGTTGTACTTCGGGATAGAAGTCAGTCTCTTGTGTTTTTGAAAGGTTTGGGTGCTAGTTCTGTGAATAATGTTATTTCTGCGATGCAAGCCAAGAGATTTATCAGGAAAGGTTGTGAGGCTTTTCTAGCAGTTGTGTTAGATTCCAGGAGGGATCAGGTTCAGATTGAGGATATTCCTGTAGTGCGGGAGTTTAGTGATGTGTTCCCGAGCGAGTTGCCTGGTTTGCCTCCTGAGAGAGAGGTTGAGTTGTCCATTGAGATCATGCCAGGTACTACACCTATTTCGAGAGCACCTTATCGGATGGCTCCTGTAGAGTTGAGGGAACTTAAATCTCAGCTACAAGAGTTATTGGATAAGGGGTTTATTCGACCTAGCATATCTCCTTGGGGAGCTCCAGTTCTGTTTGTCAAGAAGAAAGATGGTTCACTGCGGATGTGTATTGACTACCGCCAGATTAATAAAGTTACAGTGAAGAACAAGTATCCTTTACCTAGGATTGAGGATTTATTTGATCAGCTTCGAGGTGCGGGTGTCTTCTCCAAGATAGATCTTCGATCAGGGTACTATCAGTTACGGGTTCAGGATGCAGATGTGGTTAAGACTGCATTTCGGACTAGGTATGGCCACTATGAGTTTCTTGTGATGCCGTTTGGTTTGACAAATGCTCCAGCGGCTTTTATGGATCTGATGAATCGTGTGTTTAGGCCATACTTAGATCGATTTGTAGTAGTGTTCATTGATGACATCTTAGTATATTCCAAGGATGAGAGTGAGCATGAGGAGCATCTCCGATTAGACCTTCAGATGTTGAGAGAGCATCAGTTGTTTGCTAAGCTTAGCAAGTGTGATTTCTGGCTTCGAGAAGTATCATTTCTGGGTCACATTATTTCAGCTAGAGGTATTCAGGTAGATCCAGCCAAGATTGAGGCGATAGTTGATTGTAAAGCGCCTCGAAATGTTCAGGAAGTGAGGAGTTTCCTCGGTTTAGCAGGTTACTATCGTCGGTTCGTTAAAGGATTTTCTGTGATTGCTGCTCCTATGACTAGGTTGTTGAGGAAAGGAGTCAGATTTGAGTGGTCAGACAGGTGTCAGTCTTGTTTTGATCGGTTAAAGCAGTTGCTTGTTGAGGCTCCTATCCTTACTCAACCCATCTCGGGTAAGGAGTTTGTCATTTATAGTGATGCTTCTGGAGTTGGTCTTGGATGTGTGCTGATGCAGGAAGGTAAAGTGGTGGCTTATGCTTCTCGACAGTTGAAGCCACATGAGAGGAACTATCCTACGCATGATCTTGAGTTGGCAGCTGTGATCTTTGCTTTGAAGATTTGGCGTCACTACTTGTATGGGGAGAAGTGTAGGATCTTTTCGGACCACAAGAGCTTGAAGTACTTCCTTTCACAGAAAGAGTTGAACATGAGACAGCGGCGTTGGCTTGAGTTATTTAAGGACTACGACTGCATTGTGGATTACCATCCTGGTAAGGCCAATGTAGTCGCCGATGCTTTGAGTCGGAAATCAGTTTCAGCTTTGTTCCTGAGGCGATTCAGATGGCGATTTGATTCTGATGGGGCTTTGCTTGCCCAGTTGCGTGTGAGGCCTACCTTGAGACAGAGGATTGTGGATGCTCAGAGAGACGATGTGAGGCTTCAGCAGATTGTGCATGAGGTAAAATTGGGTAAGCCATCAGAGTTCTCAGTTCAGGATGAGGTACTTATGTTCAGAGATCGTTTGTGTGTGCCAGAATCTGAGGATTTGAGGAGACAACTCATGAGTGAGCCGCATAGTTCAGTCTTTACTATGCATCCGGGCAGTGAGAAGATGTACAGAGACATGAAGCAATTCTATTGGTGGTCCGGTATGAAGCATGACATAGTGGATTTTGTGTCCAAGTGCTTGACATGTCAGCAGGTAAAGGCTGAGCATCAGGTACCTTCGGGTTTGCTTATGCCTTTATCCATTCCTGAGTGGAAATGGGATGATATCGCCATGGACTTCATTTCTGGTTTACCTTTGACTCAGAGGAAGCATGATTCGGTTTGGGTTATTGTGGATCGGCTTACGAAATCAGCTCACTTTCTGCCGGTTAGAGTGGACTACTCCATGGATAGGTTGGCCAGTATCTATGTGGATGAGATAGTTCGGTTGCATGGTGTGCCTTTGTCCATAGTGTCAAATCGGGATCCGAGGTTTACTTCCAAGTTTTGGAAGGAGTTACAGAGAGCTTTGGGCACTAGGTTGAACTTCAGTACAACGTTTCATCCTCAGACCGATGGTCAGTCAGAGCGAGTTATTCAGATTCTGGAGGATAAGATGAGAGCTTGTGCTTTGGATTTTCCGGGTAGTTGGGACAGATATGTATCGTTGATGGAGTTTGCCTACAACAACAGTTTTCAGTCGAGCATCGGTATGGCACCATATGAGGCTTTGTATGGTCGTCAGTGTAGGACTCCGATTTGTTGGACCGAGCTATCCGAGAGATCTATGATTGGACCAGACTTGGTTAGAGATACTGAAGAGAAAATCAGAGTAGTGCAGCGGAATTTGAAGGCAGCCAAGGATCGACAGAAGTCTTACGCCAATTTGAAAAGGAAAGATGTGCATTTTGAGATCGGGGACAAAGTTTTCCTTAAAGTTTCTCCTTGGAGGAGAGTGCTTCGATTTGGAAAGAAGGGTAAGCTTAGTCCTCGTTTCATTGGACCATATGAGATTTTGGCTAAGGTAGGACCTGTGGCCTATAGATTGGCGTTACCGATGGAGTTAGCAAAGTTGCATGATGTGTTCCACGTTTCGATGCTTCGTCGGTACAGATTAGATCCTTCGTATGTTCTGTCAGTTCAGGATATCCAGGTTCAGCCAGACTTCTCTTATGATGAGGAACCGCGAGCTATTCTAGCCCGAGAGGTGAGGCAGTTGAGAAATAAACAGATTCCGTTGGTTAAAGTATTGTGGATCCATCATGGAGTCGAAGAAGCAACTTGGGAACCAGAGGAGTCGATGAGAGCTCAGTATCCACAGTTATTCAGTTCAGGTGAGAATTTCGAGGACGAAATTCTTATTAGTAGGGGAGAGTTGTCACACCCCATTTGCCCCCTAGTAGAATGAGTCTGTCTGTCTGTTTGTCTGTCCGTATGTGTAAGCATTCGCATGTGTTCAGCATTTCATAAGGGTAATTTAGTAAAATGTATGCTTTTGGGGTTTTATTATTATGTGGGTGCATACATGGCATTAGGATGTAATTAAGTGAGAAATATTTGTGTACATTGGAGCATACCATTGTAGGGTGTTTTAGTGGAGTATGCATTAAATGTGAGTGTTGTGTAGGGAGTTAGGGTATGAGTGAGCAAGCTTCATCACCTAAAGGATGACATGTGTATTAGGTTAAGGAAAAATGAAGAAAGAAATGAAGGAAGAGTGAAAAGAAATCAGATTCACGTTTTTCCCTTCAACCTTCATCTTCTTCTTCCTTTTCCCTCTCCTAATTACTGCTTGTTAACTGCTAATCAAATTGTGTTGTGGAGATTGCTCACTCTTGCTCCTAACTTGGTAAGTGCATATCCTTATCTTTGTCTTACTGTAATTTGCTTCTTCTTTCTTAAGTTTAGATTTAACTTAGGGTTTTCTTTGTGAATATTCTTGCTGTGTTTGTGTTTAGCTGAAGCTCCTCGTGATCCAAAGGGTAAAGAGGTTGCTGGACCTAGTGGAGCTAAGTGATAGAGGCTTAGAATTCAGGTTTGGGATTAATTGCTTGTGATTTGTATAACTTGAGTTTACCGTAAATTTCTAGGGTTTATGTTCTTGATGAACTTGATTGCATATATTCTTGATTTGGTTGATTAAATGTTGGAATTGAGTTGTATATATTGCTCATATTGTTTGAAATGGTTACTGGAAGGCAAGAACAGGTATGATTGGTTTTGAATCAAATTCGGGATCGATTTCTGGGTTTTGAGAATTCTGGAAATGGGAAAAATCGCGTTACTGATGAATTTTCCCGTTTCCAGATCGTTGTCGCGTGACTCGCCAAACAGAGAGGTAAGTCACGAGACGTGACCTCAGGTCACGACTCGTGACCTGCCAGCGTGAGGGCGGTCACGAGTTGTGGCTGCCTGTCACAACTCGTGACCAGCCTAAGCAAGTCACGAGACGTGACTCCCCGTCACGCCTCGTGACCGACTGAGTGTAGGCGTGTCGCGTGATCCGTTGAAGAGCGAAGCACGTCACGAGACGTGACGTCCAGTCACGCCGTGACCTGCGAAGACGAGGCGTGATCTGCGAGATCACGCAAACGTGATTTGCGGGGAAATAGCACGTCACGAGACGTGACGTCCAGTCACGCCGTGACCTGCGAGGGCATTGCGTGATTTGCGAAGATCACGCAACGTGAGCGGCAAGGAACAAGCAAGTCACGTCGCGTGACCCTCGGTCACGTCGAGTGACCTGCCTGTTGGGAAGGCCAGTCACGCCTTGTGACTAGCCAATCTCGCCCGTTTTCCCGTTTTGCTCTTTTTCTGAGTTTTTCCCAGTTTTTGACTCTAAAATAAATCTAGTATTTTCTTCTAGATGAATTTATACTGTGGTATAATGCCTGTCTTACTTGTATATACTCTGATTTGAATAATACCATGAATTTCTGATGAATACTATTCTGTACTCTGAAATGTGATCTGTTTGACGCATAACCTGCTAGAGTCAAGTAAGTGGATAGTTAGGCATGCCTAATAGAGTCTTTTAGCTGCAGCCCTCAGTTCAGTTTGGACCCCGATGAGGTCCCCGTTTGGTTCCTCGCGAACCCTTCAGTATTAGGATCTTGTTTAAGGTCCCCTCAGTATATGAATAATATGTTTTGATAAATAAATAATATTTGACTTGTACCTGTGAGGTACCCTCAGTATTCGATTCGTACCCGTAAGGTACCCTCAGTACACTCGTTATCCACTATCTAGAGTCAGCAGGTGTTCTTTAAATGTTAATGGAATTGTTCTGATCTGATCTGGCTATGAATGGAATATCTGAATGAGTTTAATGATGAAATACATGCTGGTTTATTCTGTAATGCATATGATTTGAGATACTGAATGTATGGCTTTTAAATACGAGCATGTTTATATGGATTATGTTATAGTCCTTGCATTCTGCCATTGTGAATGTGTTATGCCTTGACGACCACTGTGAGTGGCCGTCCATAATTTATGTGTGTTTCCCCACTAAGCGTTTATCGCTTAGCACGGTGTTTTTACCCGTGCAGGTGCGGAAGGCGTTTTGCTTTGGGAGAGTCGCCGTCATCAAGCCAACACAGAAGGGATTAGTGTAGGGCTCAGTTTTGTATCAGTTATTGATTCTTTTTGTATAGAACTCTCTGTATCAGCTTTCGCTTTTGTATCTATATTTTGTATATGTAATATTATTTTGTATCAGCTAGTTGATCAGGTCATTATTGTAATAGTTTATTATAGTAATGCATGATTAGCTTTTGCTTTCTGCATGTAAAGTTTTTAATTATTCTGTATTTTCTGAATGTATGTTTGAATGAATGTATGTTTTGCTTCGCTATTGTTTGGTGACACCTTTACTCATACGGCATCTCACTCCTTCTCGGATGGGATCGCCTACGTATGGGAAGGGGGTGTTACAGACTAGGCCCGATTTGGGGTGTGACAACTCTTCCCTTCTAAAAGAATTTCGTCCTCGAAATTCACTTACACCGGAAAGAATTCCCAACACTACATCCCAAGACCCCATCAAACTGATACACTTCACTTTCAAACTACTCACTTGCTTACACTCATCGCCATCGCTGCACTCTTAATTCACTTTCTTATGTTCAAATCAATCACATTTACTTGGATAATCATTACTCAACTGCACGTCAGAAACCAAAGCACAAACTCTTCACATATAGACCACTTGACTTTCGCCAATAGCTACACAAATCCTTTTAATACTTCAAAGATGTCCGTCTTACATGCTATTCCCTCTTACCAATAATACCTTTGTTCACTTCCAAAATCATATCACCTTCACTCGCACAAGATTCCGAAATACTCTTTCTACTCAACTTTAACTGAACACATAACACTTTCCTTAACAGCTGCTAGGCTTACCATTACCACTCTTAACCCTAATAACTAATACTCCATGTACACCCTGTCAGCTTTCTCTCAATCAAACACATACGCAAATGATTTTCGTGTATGGTTAAAAGGGATGATGACGCAATGAAAGTGCAATGACTCATGTATGCAGAGTGATGCAATTGATGCTATAATGATGCACTTTATCCCATCCCCATGATTTAATATGCTTTCATTCAAAATAATTTTCTGGAGATAGCTGACAGGTATACAGAGTATTACCAAGACCTTACTGAATCCCAGTACCCTTCTTTCTTAAATTACCAAAACAGTCTTCACTCAAACATATCAAAACAAGACTTACCAGAAGGCGCTGCAGACTCTGCTACTTCACTGCGGCGCGCAATAAAACCCGAGGGCACACGGGCGGCTCGAAGCAATTCCTCCATATCATTCATAGCTTGTTGAGCTAGATTCTCCCTCATCTTAGGACAATTAGCAATCTGATGCTCCATACTGCCACATCTGAAGCAAGCACCCGTGAATTTCCAACACTGACCCCGATGTCGCTTGTGGCAGTGCTGACATATTGGCGGTACCCACTTCTTCTTACACTTTCCCTCATGTTGCTTCTGATAATGTTGACACATCAGAGGTTCTTGAATCCTTTTTCCCATTAACACTTCTTTACCTGACACCTTTCTCTTTTGAGGCCCCCTCCGAACAGAATCTTGAGAAATCCAAGGAGCAGTCAACCTATCCAATATCCGAATTAACCCTTGCACCAATGTCATATCATCGGAAGCAGGACGGGGATTTCCAACGAAAGGATGCTCGGAAACACTCTGATCAGCACTAACTGGATTCACACTTTCCATTGTCTCGCCCACATTCTTACTAGGATCAGCCTCCATCTAAACACGACACAAGACACGACACATCTGCATTAGGCCACGACACAAACCGACTCGCATACAAAGACACGACATATAACTGACTAGCATGTAAAGACTTGACACTTAACAAATAAGACAACCAGAACCGCCAAACCTGGGCTCTGATACCACTAACTGTAACACCCGCTACGTCCCCATTGGAAGGACGCGGGTACGCTACCGATGCTCTCTCACACACATGCGCACATGCACTAAGCAGAAGCATACATTCATACATAAAAACATGTGGAGATACAGCGGAAATTAAAACTTTACAGAAACAATAGCTAAACATACATTAACTCACATACATAGATATAATCATTCAGCGGAAGCATAAGGCGAATAAATAAACCGAGGACTAACTTAGTACATAAGCGTTTTAACATTACATTCTCTGAAATATTACAAATGCAAAAGACTACAGAATTACAAAATCCAAAATACAGAGGTTGAGCAAAATACAAAACTTCTAACTCCTATGAGGCCGACCTTGCAGATGCGCGGCTCAAACAGAATCAAATCTGCCACCTGCACAGGAAAAGAACCCGTGCTAAGCGATAAACGCTTAGTGGGGAAAACACACAAGCAATATGAACGACCATTCACAATGGTCATCAAGGCATAACACATTCACAATGGCAGATGCTGACATTCATAACACATAAATAATTAGGCTTGCATGGAAAGGCATTCATTCGAAAACTCACATCCATATCCACATACTTATGTCGAAAATAAGCCGAAGCAGACATAACACCAAACACGATACAAGTATTATCATGCAAAACTATTTATAATCTCACATGCATATACTTACCAAGGTATCAAGTATTAGTACCTTACCGCGCCCAGTCACGAGAGATATTACACATGCAACTCTCATGCCAAAGTACCCATGCATTAACGGAAAACCCATTCAAATGCAACACAATTTCCATATAATAACATACCCAACTATCATGCTAAGAACACTAGCTAGCTAAACATACATTTGTCATGCCGTAACACACATCCTAGCCGAACCCAAGGAAAGACGTCAAACACCACACGTCCACTGTACAACTCTATCACATAACATAACATATCATGCCATAAATGTAGAAACATGACAACATGCCGAAGATACTACAATAGTTGAGACCAAAGGAACATATAGCCCAATATTACATTCAGAGCATACACTAGTTCAAGATCAGATTCTTATACACTTTAACTTGCCTCAACATCATCCATTACCGCATATACACTTACCGATGCCGATCCACATGCATTCACCTCAAATAATACATATGTGATCATTCAGTCGTTCAGATTGCCTTCTTACGCATACTAATTCACATGCTACCATAATAGTTAACAGTACAGAATCTCATTCATATACACACTAATTAATCATATCGATTCGTAACTTAAGCTCACATTCGTATACATAATATTTCATATGCTTATAACCTAACTAGTCAGATTCACATTCTCACACATAACATAATAAAATATGTTCATGGCATTGGAATGATTATGGTCACAGTCATACACATCTTAATTCCAATACTTATATCAGCAACTGATGGCATACAAATACATTCACAATATGATATACATATACATAGATACAAAGATAAATATTTCCAATTCACGTGTTTAGGTCACACCCAACCCATTCAGAGATTCATAATAACATTCGAATACATAACCAATTCACATGTCCAAAATCATGCTCATACGAATATCGCATTCTCTTGTTCATATTAGACAAAACAAACAGAATACCTGCCGCCTCAAAATAGTGGATATCGAGTAATCTAACAGTGCCTTGCAGGCATGGACGGGCCGTACCTTACGGGTACGAATCGGAGTAATCACATAAACTTTATCTGACAGTACCTTATAGGCACGGATGGGCGTACCTTATGGGTACTAATCGAATAGCAACATCATTAATTCTCATTTGAAACACTTTCACATTAGGGGATCTTAAACAAGATCCATACACATTAAAGGGTTCGCGAGGAACCAAACAGGGACCTGATCATGGTCCAAACGTCCAAAGGTGCTGCAGCTAAAGAGACTCTATTAGGCATGCTTAACTATCCACTGAGTTGACTTGCAGGTTAAATTACATAGTTAATGTCCATAGTTCAATTATAACAAGCAATGAATTCACATACTATGTTAAATCAGGACATGCAAATATCATCCACCTTACTAGTATACAGCTCTATTAAGTGACAATGTGTGCAAAAATCGATAATTCAACATCCCTAAATCATGTGAAATAAATAAGATTTTATTGCAAAAACAGAGTAGGTCACGGTGGTAACCAGATTGGTTACCACCGTGACATACCAGGGATCTCGGCAGAATGCAAGTCTAGGGTACCTTGCGGTGGTAACCCATTAGGTTGTCACCGTCACATACCCAGACCCCAAAATAGAAAGCACTTTTAGGGTACCTCACGGTGGTCACCAATTAGGTTGTCACCGTGACATACCCACTTCCCAAAACAGAATCAAAAGTCTGGACACCTCACGGTGGTAACCAGATTGGTTGCCACCGTGACATATCCAAACTCACTGCTGAATGCATCTGGTGCGTGCCTCACGGTGGCAACCAGATTGGTTGCCACCGTGACCCATGCCCAGATGCGATACCCAAGAGCAGATTTCCAGATCATTCAAGCCAAAATCCTAAAAATTCTCATTTCAATCAAAATATCCTCATTCCAATAATAATATTAAACCAATCAAACATCAATAAATCATGCAGTAAACAAATCCTACTCATGAATTCTAAGAACAACATCAATTTACATAATCAATCTCATCACTATTCATACAACAACTCCATCAATCTCACATTTGGTTCCATAACTCACAATCAAGGTTTTATGAACAATAAGAATCAAAACCCATCACATAATACCCAATAACAACATCAAGAACATCACTAGTTTCCAGAATTCATTCAAATAATAACATGCCAACAATACATAAAACACAAATTCCCAAACAAATCATGCATAAACTCCTATTAACACTCAAATTTTTGGAAATCACACACACAAATACACATTCATGATCCAAGAAGAATTAGGGCAGATAACCCAAAACTGAAAATGTAGAAAACAAGTTCCCAAACCTAGAAATCAAAGATCAAAAAATCACTTTTTTAGCTTCAATATTCAATCCTTTCATTGCCCTTAAGTTTCTTCTTGCCAACCCGAACTTGCACAAACAAAAACCCAGAAAATTACTCATCCAAATCCAATTAACTCAAATAAAAACCAAGAAAAAGAGGAG
Organism: Excoecaria cochinchinensis; assembly: GCA_947683425.1. Taxonomy (NCBI): domain Eukaryota; kingdom Viridiplantae; phylum Streptophyta; class Magnoliopsida; order Malpighiales; family Euphorbiaceae; genus Excoecaria; species Excoecaria cochinchinensis. The sequence continues at coordinate 3,958,462 of CANTUQ010000034.1, forward strand.
GAGGAAACCCAAAATGCAGGAACCCTAAAACCCAAACACATACCTCTTAATCTTGCTCCAAAACTCAATCAAAATCACCTCTAAGCAAAGCACAAATCCCAGCCAAAAGGGAAGAAGAAGAGAAAGCAGAAAATGAAGAAGAGAAGAGGAAGAGGAGGCGTCAGAGGGAGGGGAGAATGGGAATTCCAATTCTGTGTTCTCTCTCTCTCTCTCTCTCTCTCTCTCTCTCTTTTCTTATTTTCTTTATTCAATGCTCACCAACCACAATCCACATGGCAAGCTCTCATTTGACCACAATTCCCCCTTTGATTTTCAAACACCAAGGCACCATACACTTACCTCATTAGATAATTCTTAGGTAGATATTTAATACCTTGGTACAATACACACAATCCACTAGATAAAAGCCATAACAAAACACCCTACAACCATACACCACATGTACACCAAATAATTCCTCTACTTAACTTATTTAATAAATTACTTTGCAATTAGATCTTTATTATCAAAAATCCCTCATGCACAAATTACTGAAATACCCATCGCTTATCCGACTTAGCTTGCCAAGTCCAACTAGGCCCGATTTGGGGTGTGACACATGCACTACACACACACAATGCCATCCTCACTAAAGTACACCCTACCAACATGTGAACATGCGCACACTATCACAACCCAACATAGCACACCCTAATAACCTATATGACACACACTCCAGTAAAATCCCAAGAACATGCATGTTACCCAAAATGCCCTTATCACAGGCCTTCACACACATAATGCACACATGCACAAATGGCTCCAACTTCTAGGGGGCAAACGGGGTGTTACAAAATCCTAGATTGAAATTTGAGCCAGTGACTTTTTTCAGTTGCCTCATTATCGGATCCTCCTCCTGCTCTTTTTCTTTTTGACCTCCTGTAGGGTCTTGTGGCTTATTAGCTTCCAGAGCTACCCTTCCGCTCCGTGTCACTACTCCGACTTTCTTCTCCTCTTCCTCCTCCAAGCCCCACGGGTTGGGAAATCCTTCAACTTAAGAATTATCATTTTCGTCTCCACTTTCATCAGTGGACCAGCAATCGATCGCTGCCACAGGAAGCCCTTCTTCACTTACCTTCTAGAGGCATGTGATAGCAGCGTTGGCATCGATGCCGTATAAATCTTTCAACATAAACCACTGGGGCAAACTGGAGCCGATCATGAACACAGGCGGGGGCACATTATTATACCCGGGCTTCTTCTAATTTCCTCTTTTCTCGGGATCTATGATCTGCTTAGAATCTATTAGATCCTGAATGGCATGCCTTAATGCCTTACACCCATCAGTCGTGTGCCCGGTATGTTGATGGTATGCGCAATACTCACTATCTTTGTGCCCTAGTAGACCCTGGGTCCTAGCTAGTCGAGGTGATAAGTGCTGCCACTTTCCCTCCTTCATCAGTCTCCTGAGTACCCATGAGATAGATCTCCCTAAATTAGAAAAAGGCCTTAGAGCAGTGTTTATAGCTGAAACCTCAGCCGTCTTCCTTGTGCCACTGTTGGAGCCTGTTGGCCTACTTGCCCCCTGGCTGCTACTGCCCCTCTTGGCATAGCCCTCATTGTTTGCCCTTCTCGCGAGGTACTCTCCCTTTGCCTTAATGGCTATATCCTTCAATGATTCCCAGTCCTTCAGACCTTTCATCTTCAGTCCATCCCTCAGATATGGGTTAGCATTTTTGATGTACAGCCGGATCGGATCTTGTGTATCTGGCTTTCTCTTTATTTCCATCACTCGGTTTATCCATTGTGTCAGATACTCGTGGAAGGACTCGCCAGACTTCTGTTGTAGCAATTCCAAGTCCTTCAAGGTCACCTCTATCCTCGTGCTGCAGTCTTGTTGCCTGAGGAATTCTTCCATTAACAAGTCCCAATCCTCTTTAGTCCTCCGGTCTAGACCATGGTACCAATCCACCGTCGGACCGGTTAAGCTCAAATAGAAGTATTCTATTTTCTGCCTTTCATCAAAGCAGCGAGTACTACTTTATGTGGGTTGTAGGATCAGAAGTGCCATGAAATTTCGCAACATCCGGCATTTTAAAGTTCATAGGGATTAGATCCTCTCCCTCCAATTCCTTGTCCTCAGGATTCATCCCTCGTCCTCGAGTTAACATTCTTGTCATTGCCTCGAACTTCTCCTCCATCTTCTTTCAGATGACCACTTCGGTCTGAGGTGCTCTCTCTCTCATTGACACTCGTTCCTCATACTCGTCCTCTTCCCAATCCTCATCCATCCTACGGGCTGACCTTCTTCTCTGCCCTGCCAACACATTGGCCCTTAAGTCTACTGATGGTGGACGGACCTCTTCTTGTTGATCCTCTCTGACCTCCTGTTCATTTTGTCTCATGGGAGGAGGAGCTGGGTTCTGTGGCGCGGCAGGCTGGGCCATATTTGCCATCATGGCAACCATGCGATTCTCGAACTCCTCAAATTGCCTACCCACTTCTTTGGCTATCATGGTGTAGACACCGGATCCTGAGTCAGCCTAGATCAGAGTTACCCAATGATGATTAGATGCCTGTTCACAGGCAAAAAGGTTAAAAATGATGATTTCTTATTAAATTTGCTTTTTAGAATAAATAATAAAAAATATATTAAAAATTAAATTTAAAAAATAGAGTTTGAAAATTATTGTGTTTTTAGTTAGATTTTAAAATTAAAAATTAAAAAAAAATAATTTCGGCCGCGTTGGCGCGATGCGGCAGCCCGCAGGCGCTCGGGCGCAGTGCCTGCACATGGAGCGTCGCTCGAGCTGGGCAAGTGCGCGCGCTGATGCCCATCGCGAGCACCGACAGGTGTCGATCGCCCCTGATTCGCCGAAAACGCTATTTTTTTCGTTTTTCTTGATTTTCTTTGACTTTTTCACCTTTTTTTTCGGGATTTTTAATGATAATTTCCTTTCATGCACCCAAATTAAGGGAGATTTGATAAAAATCCTATTTTCTTCCTTAATTAATCGTTTTTTCCATTTTTATTCATTTAAATAGAAAATTTGGAAAAGAAAGAGGGGGGAATTCATTTTGCATAAAAAATCTTTATTTTTCTTCTTCTCTTCTTCTCTAAGAATTCTCTCTACACTTTTCTTAGTTTTTCTTTTCCAAATAAAATTTTTAAGGTTAAAAAAAATTCAATTTTTAACCAAAAATTTTTTTTAACACAAAGAAAATCATTTTTTGTTGTTAAGATTTGAATTTTTTTATCATTTATAATTTTTTGAGACAAAGAAATCATTCTTTTTTCTTGAGAATTAATTTTTTTTCTATTATTTTTCTTAAGTAATTTTCTTTTGAAATAAAATTTCAATTTTTATTATTTTTATTCCTATTTTGCGAATCAGAAAATCAATCATATTTCTCATCAATTGAATCCGAAATCTGAGGGTAAATATTCTAGACCCGATCTCTTAATTTTATTTTATTTTTATTTATTTTTGTTCATATTTAATTAGTAATAATGTAGATCTTTATATTTATTGTGTTTTTATTTATTTTATGTGATTTTATATATAGATTGAATATTTTTAATATTCTTTTTACTTTATCTTATTTATTTGTTTGTTCTTCCTTATTATTATTATTATTATTATTATTATTATTATTATTATTATTATTATTATTATTATTATTATTATTATTATTATTATCATCATCATTATAATTTTATTTGTTTTAATTTGTTAATATGCTAATTTATTTGATTTATCATGTTAGTTAATTTATTTGTTATCCATAATGCATATTTATCTATTTTAATTTGTTATTTATCATTTTATAAATTTAATTGATTTTTTGATTTAATTACTAACATTATTTTATTTGTGTGTATTTTTGTTTTAAAATACTTATTTTTGTCATATTTGAGCATCCATGCGAACGAAAGAGGAGATTCGGGGACTTATCTTTTTATTGTATTTATTATTTTTCCTTTATTTGTATTTTTAATTTATTTGTCATGTAATTATTAATAAAATCATTTATTTTATGCACGTTTAATTAAAAATCACACAAAAATATTTTTATAAATAAATTGAGTTTTTTTTTTAATAAAATAGGACCAATGTCCTCGTTTTTTATCCAAATAAAATTGTCACTTTAAAATCTTTGTTTCTAAACATGCATGCGAGGACCAATGTCCTCATCATTAATAAATAGCCCGTTTTATGTATGATTTACATTTTATTTATATTGGGGGTTATATTTCGCCCCTAGTTTTATTATAATTTATTGTATTTTTATTTACCCTTTTTATCTTGTTTTTATTTATCATTTTTATTATATGATTGATATGCGCTCTAATTATTGCATTAAAAATGAATGAGAAAAGGGATAAAATCTTAAATTCAAAACTCAATTGTAATTTAATCAAGGTATGAATAACTGGGAAGTCCCGAACCATCTCTGGTCTTAGGCTCAATGAGGTTAGAGGACCATCTCAATGTCTCATTGGGGTGGTGTCTCCAAAATATCTCTTATTGCCAAAATAGGCCCAATTTGCATAGTCCTAGGCTCCAAGAGATTAGAGGACTATCACAATGTTCCATTGGGGTGGGGTCTCCAAAATATCTTTCGCTTGCCCAAAATGGATGCATCTACGTTGTCTTAGGCTCATTGAGGCTAGACGACCTTTCCCAATATTTTATTGGGTGGCGACTCCAAAAAACCTTCTTGTTGCCCAAAATAGACGCCCTTGCAAATCTCTTGCAAGTTTTCATGAACCTCTCCCGAACGCCCTAAAAGCCAGCGGTTCGGGGCACACACGAGGTTCGGTGCGCATCACAGTGGCGACTCCACTGGGGACATAAGAGAATTCGCTTTGAAAGTACCTTGGTTAAAACGTATAATTGAGTTTTAAATTAAAAATTTTATCCCTTTTCAAAATTGCAATGCATTTTCATTAAAGCCTTAGAACTATGCTAGTTTGGTCCCTATTCTTACCCCGGTGAATTCCTAAACATAACCCTACGTTCACTCAATGTAGGAAAGTGTTAAGGATAATCACCAGCCCAAGCCTCGTACCATCATGGTATATTAAATGGAAACCTGATCGGTCATTATGCTCATGATGAGCTAGACTTATTGGCAGGGACCATGCTTGGGTAGCCCTAAAGTACCATCACCTTTGACCAAAGCTCATGTAATGGCAATAGATACTTCCCCTAGGTGAAATGTACCTTGATATGATGCTTGCTATATGGGCCATTATATATTGAACAAAATCAACCAAATTAAATTGTCTTTTATCAAAGGCTTTCATCCCCTAATAAGCCCATCTTAATTTAGTTGAAATGTTTAAATACATAAAGGCCAAAATTCATATGTATGCACATTAGATAAGAGATGTTATGTTGCTGGTTTTTTGTCGAGCACCATACGTGTCTTTTGGATTCCCTGTTAACCCATGGATCAAGCCCACCTAGGACAGAGACCGTATTACCTCATGTGTGGGAGTAATAAGGTTGGAAGCATCTACTTGCTTGTATGTGGTTGTAAATGTTGCATAATACATGATCATGCATTGTATATGTCATTCATGCATCATTCTAATAATATAAATTTTTTAGCCATCATAGATTCATCTAAGTGGACTAAAAGTTCCGATGGTCGGCTGGTAAGGACAACTATGCTCTTTGAGTTGCCAGAATTAGCGTCTGACTGGGATTTTGAGTCACTCTCATCGATCAGTGAATCATCTATAGAATCATCGATGGCAGAAGATACTGGGGCATTGACCACTCAAGACCTTGCTAGGAGACTAGAGGACACTGAATGGAGGATGTTAAATATGATTGGGGACCATGGCCGAAAGGATTGCTCATCCCCCTGCTCCATAAACACTTGCTGCGCCACAACCACCTGTTGCTCCACAAGCACCAGCAGTCCCTCCTCGGGGGCAAGTTGAACCGCCTGCTGGCGGGGAGGCTCGCTTCGTTAGAGTTGCTGTTCGTCAACCTATTAATGAGCATAGAGTTGTTGTGCCTGTTGAGCCAAGAAGGGAAAGGATCCCCAATCCCAACGAGGATTTTATGATGGAGGAGGAAGACGAGGAGCCAATAGTCCATCAAGCTGTAAGGGGCCCAGGGTGGAGGATGAGGCTATGAGAGGGATGAGATAGCAGATTGAGGCGATCACCCGTATGTTGTCAGCTGGAAAAGGGATCAACCCTGAAGATAGAGATCTTGGGGATGAAGAGTTGCTGCCCCAAAGGTTCAAGATGCCTGAGCTGCCGAAGTTTGATGGTACTTCGGACCCATCTACACATATCAAGCAGTATACCCTGGTAATGAAGGCCATAGGGTTGAGCAAGAAGCAGAAGGTGGAATATTTCTGCCTTAGTCTTGTGGTTCCGACAGTAGACTAGTACCACGGGTTGGACAGGAGGTCCAAGGAGGACTGGGACCTTTTGACCGAAGAGTTCATGAAGCAGTACGAATGCAGCACCAAAATGGAGGTCACCTTAAAGGACCTTGAACTTTTACAGCAAAGGAGTGACGAGTCATTCCATGAATACCTCACCAAGTGGAGGAATAGGGTCATGGAGATGAAGCGAAAGCCTAACACTGCTGACTAGATCAGGTTATTTATCAGGAACTCCTGCCCTTACCTGAGGGACTTGCTCAGCTTTAAGGGGCTCAGAGATTGGGAATCACTTAATGACATTGCTCTAGAGGCTGAGGGGGCTTACCTAGCAAAGAAAGCAAGCCAAAATAACTTTGCTGGGAAAGGTTATGGGAACCAGTCAGCATATAAATCAGTTGCTACCGGAAGCAGTAATAACAAAAATGGTAAGACGGCCGAGGTTTTAGCTACTGAGGTTAGACTGGGTCAGAGGTACTACTCTGACTTAGGCCGCTCTCTATCCTGGGTATTGGAGAGGCTGATGAAGGAGGGCAAGTTACAACCTTTGACGCCTAGGCCAGCTATGAATCAGGGACAGCCAGGGCACAAAGATGACCAGTACTGCACCTACCATCAGCACACTAGGCACCTGACGGATTACTGTCGGACTTTGAGGAACAAGATCTAAGATCTTATTGACACCAAACAGATCACGGATCCTGAGAAGAGAGAGAAGAAGAAAAAGGCAGGCTATAATGTCGTCCCTCCACCATAAATATGATCGGGTCTTCTTAATCCACTACTAAGAGTGGAGAAAAAGATAGTTTTTTTAGATGCTTGATTCTTTTTATTTCAAGAACTTTTTATGACACAGCTTGCAGTTTGCAATAAAATGAATAATTTTTGCTTATTTGTATGGTGTTTTCAATGATTTCATTTCACATGATCATGATACATTCATTTTTAACTTTAATTCAACTAATATAGCTGTATTTAATCTCAAAACTTTGGAAAACCCAAAGAAAATCTTGATAGCATCTGATGTAACTCCTGAAGAGAGGAAAATTTTAAGAGATAATGTAAAAAAAAATGAAAAAGCCTTTGCCTGGACTTGGAATGACAAGGATATTATTGGGATAACGCTGCCTCAATATGCCAACATGACGACGAGCGAAGTTTCAAAAGCCAATCCTCTTCCTCAACATCTAGGGCGCATACAGTGTAGCCAAGAAAAATCAAACTCTGTTCATTAAAAGGCTATATTAAAAATTAGACAGATGAAACTTTGGTCCTTCAGAAGAAATATGTAGATCATTAAAACCAAGCTCTTAGGAGTCCTTTCCTCCCAATCATTTGAGATGTTTACCCCAAAGCCAATTAAGACCGGCCTTGAATCATATGAGAACAACATAAGTAAAGCAGGGACCCTCATAACCAAACTTAGGAGGAAAGCTTATTATCTTTCAAAATAAAAACAAAGCAAAAAAAAAAAAGAAAAAAAAGATCAAAAAAGAAGAAAAGAAAGAAAAAAAAACTAAAGTCCTGTCCTACACCATAGTTTTGTCTTGAACCATTTGAGACCAACGTACAACTCCATCTCAACCATTAATGGTTACTTCAGAAATCGAGCCACCAAAGCCAACAAAAGGAAGATACAGACTTTCACGGCCATGATCCAAGCGAAGAAACTCACTACCTCAGCCCGTTTACACAAGTGCCAAGAACAAGACTTTGATGCTAAAAAGAACCACCGTCAGAAGAAGTAGCCTCCCCAGCTAACGAAGATGAAAGCAAATTGAATCGACATCGACAGACTGAAGGAAGTTCCATGGCAAAGGATAAAAAAAGAGAAAAATAAATAATAAATGCCCCGCGGGTCGAAAACCAAAAAAAGGCGACATTGCTAAAATTGGGCGTCCTGCCAGAAAAAAAAAGCATTATGGGCAAAAATTAAGGGCTGAGAGAAAATATTCAATCAAGAAAACCCGAGAGTGCTGATTGATAACAGGAGTTTGATGCTTTCAAAATCCATCCCGAGATTAGATGAGGTTTTGTGTTTTTGAGATTAATGCCAAATAATGATCATGAGTAATGAAATCAAACTGAAACAATGCATTTACGCCATAATATGTTGATATGATCAAAGCAGTTCACTTTGCATACTCAAAATTGTCTAGCACATTGCTGCTACTCTCACCACTCAGGTCCTTCAGCTGACTCATCCTGCTATCAACCGTGAAGGCAATTCTATAGCACCATCATGAGAAGAATCAAGCTCAGACAACCATGATCTAAGACGTAAGTACATGCCGATCATGCATGAAAAATCTCTAGTAACAACTTCAGCATCTTTTACAATCTAAAAAAAAAAGAAGAAGAAGAAGGAGATGCCGTTAGAGATGAAAATCATAATTTGATCTCTAAGCAAAAGTTAGGCAAAAGGATAGGGTGAAAACCTGGAAACAGGCAGTTTATTTCTTAAAAAAAAAAGAGCCGCTGGATTGGGTTGGGTCCATTCCAGGCAAAAATAAGGCATAGGGTTGTGTGAAAATTCGCAAAGGACGCATTTTTCGCTAAGAAAAGCTAGAGTGAAAATCCACAAGGGACGCACTACCTTCGAAAAAATGACTACAGGTATCAGATGAGAACCTCGCAATCCCAAAGGCATGAAATTCAAAATCAACTTCAAAAAGGGATCGATCCTATCGCAAATTGCAGCTAGCCTGGCTATCATCTCTAAATCCACTTAGTTGAATTCTTATCCTGCATTTCTGCATGACTCATGCAATTTCACGTGCATGCTCACTATTTTTTCCTGCATATTCAGTTTTGAAGTTTTGCAGTAAGAAAGATTTGATGCGGACACCGACAAAAGCTGAGTGACGACATCAGTCCAAATATCAATCCAAACAATCAACCAAAGACCTCTCAGGGGTAATCAATAAAAGGGCTCTTGGGGGGGTACCACTTCAGAAGAATTTGCACGATGGCAGCACTACCACTCAACAAAGGGTTTGCAGGATCACGGCACTACTGCTTCAAATCTCAGAAGGGTTTGCACGATGGCGGCATTACCATTCTACGGAAGGTTAGCACGACCATGGCATTACCATTTTAGAAGGGTTTGAACAATGACGGCACTACCACTCCACAGAGGGTTTGCACGATCACGACACTACTGCTTCAAATCTCAGAAGCGTTTGTACGATGGCGGCACTACCATTCTACTGAAAGTTAGCATGACCATGACACTACCATTTCAGAAGGGTTTGCACGATGACGGCACTACCACTCCACAGAGGGTTTGCACGCTCACGGCACTACTGCTTCAAATCTCAGAAGGGTTTGCACGATGGCAACACTAACATTCTACGGAAGGTTAGGACGACCATGGCACTACCATTTCAGAAGGGTGCACGATGACGGCACTACCTCTCCATAGAGGGTTTTCACGATCACGCCACTACCACTTCAAATCCCAGAAGAGTTTGCACAATGGCGGCACTACCATTATCCGGAAGGTTAGCACGACCACGGCACTACCACTTCAGAAGGGTTTGCATGATTATGGCACTACCACTCCACGAAGGGTTTGCACGATCACGGCACTACTACTTCAAATCCCCGAAGGGTTTGCACGATGGCGGCACTACCATTCTCCGGAAGGTTAGCGCGACCATGGCACTACCACTTCAGAAGAGTTAGCACGATGACGGCACAAACACTCCATGGAGGGTTAGCACGATCACGGCACTACCACTTCAGCAAAGGATAACACGCCGACAACATGGCGACAACCACCCCAACAACATAACCCAGTTCGGAAAGACGGCTGCATCAGGTATGTGTCTCTTTCCTTTTTTCTCTGAGTTTTGGCTCACCTTGGCACCTATGCACTAGCTTCCCCAAAACTAGAGGCAACTGTAGACACCGGGTCCTGAGTCAGTCTAGATCAGAGTTACCCAATGATGATTAAATGCCTGTTCACGGGCAAAAAGGTTAAAAACGGTGATTTCCTTGTTAAATTTGCTTTTAGAATAAAAAATAAAAAATAATAAAAAATATATTAAAAATTAAATTTAAAAATAGAGTTTGAAAATTATTGTGTTTTAGTTAGATTTAAAAATAATAATAAAAAAAAAATTTTCGGCCCCGTCGGCGCGCTGCGGGGAGCCTGTGCGAGAGCGACGCACGGAGCGTTGGTTGCCCCTGATCCGCCGAAAACGCCATTTTTTCCGTTTTTTTATTTTTTTTACTGTTTCACCTTTTTTCGGGATTTTTAATGATAATTTCCTTTATGCACCAAAATTAAGGGAAATTTTATAAAAATCCTATTTTCTTCCTTAATTAATGGTTTTTTTTCCTTTTTTATTCATTTAAATAGAAAATTTGGGAAAGAAAGAAGGGGGAATTCATTTTGCATCAAAAATCTTTATTTTTCTTCTTCTCTTCTTCTCTAACAATTCTCTCTGCACTTTTGTTAGTTTTTCTTCTCCAAATGAAATTCTTAAGGTTAAAAAAAATTTAATTTTTAACCAAGAATTTTTCTTAACACAACGAAAATCATTTTTTGTTCTTAAGATTTGAATTTTTTTATCATTTATAATTTTTTGAGACAAAAAAATCAATTATTTGTTCTTGAAAATTAATTTATTTTCTTCTATTATTTTTCTTAAGCAATTTTCTTTTGAAATAAAATTCTAATTTTTTTTCTTTTCATTCCTATTTTGCAAATCAAAGCAAGGAAATCAATCATATTTCTCATCAATTGTATTCGAAATCTGAGGGTAAACATCCTAGTCCCGATCTCTTAATTCTATTTTTATTTTATTTATTTTTGTTCATATTTAAATAGTAATAATGTATATCTTTATATTTATTGTATTTTTATTTATTTTATGTGATTTTATATATAGATTTAACATTTTTAATATTTTTGTACTTTATCTTATTTATTTGTTTGTTCTTCCTTATTATTATTATTATTATTATTATTATTATTATTATTATTATTATTATTATTATTATCGTTGTTATTGTTGTTGTTGTTATCATCATCATCATCATCATCATCATCATCATCATCATCATCATCATCATCATCATTATTATTATTATTATTATTATTATTATTATTATTATTATTATTATTATTATTATTATCATCATCATCATCATCATCATCATCATTTTTATTTGTTTTAATTTGTTAATATGCTAATTTGTTTGATTTATCATGTTAGTTAATTTATTTGTCATCCATAATGCATATTTATCTATTTTAATTTGTTATTTATCATTTTATATATTTAATTGATTTTTTGATTTAATTACTAACATTATTTTATTTGTGTTTGTTTATGTTTTCAAATACTTATTTTTGTCATATTTGAGCATCCATGTGAACGAAGGAGGAGATTCGGGGACTTATCCTTTTATTGTATTTATTATTTTTCCTTTATTTATATTTTTAATTTATTTGTTATGTACTTATTAATAAAATCATTTATTTTATGCATGTTTAATTAAAAATCACACAAAAATATTTTTATAAATAAATTGAGTTTTTTTAATAAAATAGGACCAATGTCCTCGTTTTTCATCCAAATAAAATTTTCACTTTAAAATCTTTCTTTCTAAACATGCATGCGAGGACCAATGTTCTCGTCATTAATAAATAGCCCGTTTTATGTATGATTTACATTTTATTTACATTGGGGGTTGTATTCCTCCCCTACTTTTATTGTAATTTATTGTATTTTTATTTACCCTTTTTATGTTGTTTTTATTTATCATTTTTATTATGTGATTGATATGCGCTCTAATTATTGCATTAAAAATGAATGAGAAAAGCGATAAACTCTTAAATTTAAAACTCAATTGTAATTTAATCAAGGTATGAATCAATGGGAAGTCCCGAACCATCTCTAGTCTTAGACTCAATGAGGTTAGAGGACCATCTCAATGTCTCATTGGGGTGGGGTCTCCAAAATATCTCTTGTTGCCAAAATAGGCCCAATTTGTATAGTCCTAGGCTCCACAAGATTAGAGGACCATGCTAATGTTCTATTGGGGTGGGGTCTCCAAAACATCTTTGGCTTGCCAAAAATGGATGCATATGCGTTATCTTAGGCTCATTAAGGCTATATGACCTTTCCTAATTTTTTATTGGGCGGCGACTCCAAAAAAACCTCCTTGTTGCCCAAAATAGACGCCTTGCAAATCTCTTGCAAGTTTTCATGAACCTCTCTCGAACGCCCTAAAAGCGGCGATTCGAGGCACCCATGGAGTTTAGCGTGTGTCACACATGGCCCCGGTAGCATCTGCCCCTCTTGGAGAATTAGCCATATCACTATGCAAGGAGAACTGGGATGACAACTGGGACGATGTAGCGTGCGTGCTTTCTGACAGCGCGTTCAAATACTCTACCCTTTTCGGTAGCTCAAAGAATGGATTTCTGTGTAGTCTCCCTTCAGAACCTCTTGACCACTTGGGTCGATCTATGATAGCTGCAAAACATATCAGGTTATAATGATACATGCATGCCATAAGATACATGATCGTGCTATGCGTCATCCATAAATCACATGCAAGCACAAAGGTCCTTCCAACCTTATCACTCCCGCACACGAGGTCATAGTCTCTTTCCTAGGTGGGCTTGGCCCATGGGTTAACAGGGAACTCGATGAATGCGCATGTTGCATGGTTGAGAATCGGTCGCTTAACCTCTCCTAACTAATGTGCATACGTATAGGTTGTGATCGTTGTGTATTTGTGCAGTCCGAAAAAGTCAACATGGGCCCATCGGGGCATGAAAGCCTTTGATTAGGTGACCAATGCAATTATATGAGTTTGTCCAATATATAATAATCCATACATCAAGCAAAGTATTATAGTTCATACCGCTTAGGGAAAGTATCTACTTTCATTACATGAGCTTTGGCCAAGGTGATGTTACTTTAGGGCTACCCAAGCATGGTCCCTACCAACGGGTCTAGCTCATTATGAGCGTAATGACCAGTCGAGTCTCCATTTGATATACCATGATGGTACGAGGCTTGGGCTGGTGATTATCTTTAACACTTTCCTACATTGAGTGAACGTAGGGTCGTGCTTCGAGAATGCACTGGGGTTAAAAGAGGGACAAAACTAGCATAGATCTAAGGCTCTAATGAGATGCAATGCAAATTTCAAAAAATGATGAAATTTTTAAATTAAAACTCAATTATAATTATTAACCAAGGTACTTTCGAAGCGAAGTCTCGAAGTAAGTCCCCAGTGGAGTCGTCACTATGACGCACGCTGAAACCTGGGGGCCCCGAATGACCCGCTTTTAGGGCATTCGAGAGAGGTTCATGAAACTTGTAAGAGATTATAAGGAAGTTTATTTTGGGCAACAAGCAGGTTTTTTGGAGTTGCCACCCAATAAAATATTGGGAAAGGTCGTCTAGCCTCACTGAGCCTAAGACAGCGCATTTGTGTCTATTTTTGGCAAGCTAGAGATATTTTGGAGTCCCCATTTAAATAGGACATTGGGATGGTACTCTAACCTCATGGAGCCTAAGACGACGCATATACGTCCATTTTGGGCAAGCCAGAGATATTTTTGAGACCCCACCCCAATAAGACATTGAGATGGTCCTCTAACCTCATGGAGCCTAGGACTATGTAAACTATTTTGGGCTACAAGAGATATTTTGGAGACCCCACCACAATAAGATATTGGATGGTCCTCCAACCTCGTTGAGCCTAAGACCAGAGATGGTTCTTGACTTCCCATTTATTCATACCTTAGTTAATGTTATGATTGAGTTTTAAAAATAAAATTTCATTCTATTTTCTCATTCATTTCAATGCAATTAATTAAAGCGCAAGTCGATCATATAATGAAAGCGGTAAATGGAAGTAAGATTAGACTAAAATAAATCAAAATTTAATAAATTACAATAAAACTAGGGGCGGAATACAACCCCCATTGTGAATGGCATGTGGATCATACATAAAACAGGATGTTCATTAAGGAGTGAGGACATTGGTCCTCGCATGCACACTTATAAAAATGACTTTGAATTGTTAATTTTATTTGATGAAAGAAATAGGACATTAGTCCTCATTTTATTTAGGAAAATCACATTTAATGAATACAAATACTTAGCCATTTTCATGTTAGTGGAATAAAATAATATTTATAACAAATGAAAATTAAAATAAGGAGGAAGGTAAACGAATAAACCCGACTGAAGGTTCTCATATCATTGCAGTGTCTTCCATTTTTAATAACCCAACTCCAATAAAGAAGCAGTAAAACTCACAAAAACAAAAATCATGTTAGTATAACAATTAAAATAAAATACATATACAAAATAAATAAGGAAGAAAAGAATCTATAAAAATTTATAATGAAAATAAAGAAAAGAAAGGAATGAGTGAAAAGAAAGTGAAGGAAATGGAGGTAGAAAGGCCCACCGACGGCCCATAATGCGTGAACGACGGGCATCCCTAGGCCGACCGACGGGTAGAGGTAGAAGCCCTTGATGGCCTGTCACGTGGATGAGCGACGGCAGTCGGTGGGTCCTTTGCTCGTCGGTCATCCTAGACCAAAAAAAAAAAAACACAGAGAAAATCAAGCAAATATCGTTTTATTTTAAATTAAATGAGATTTTATGTTTAAAATCAATATGCGATGATTAAACGTAATGGAGATTAATCCAGAATGTTTACCTTCTGAATATTACCTCGGAAGGTGAATGTCGCGTGATTTATGTTCCTCAAGTTCTACAAGGATTGATCTGTGATGCGTAATTTGAGGAGATTTTTGACTGCAGAAATCGTGTTTTGGTAGCAATTATGAATGCTAAAAAGTCTAGATCGGATAAAAATGAATTAATTTCGTTCACTTAGATTTGCCTTGATTTGAAGAATATTTGATGAAAATCCGACGAAAATAAAAGCGAACAACTTTTTGTATGAAAAATTCTCTGTTTCGTGAAAATTGCTTGTAAAAGCTGCTAACCTCGAATAATGAGCCTCAACCCTCTATTTATAGGTTGAGGAAAATAATTCAAATAATTTAAATTTAGAATTTAAATTTGAAAAAGATTTTTGAAATCAAAATCAAATCCGAATGATTTGTAGAATATTCTCAAAATCAAATCCAAATTTGAAAAGATTTGGGAAATATAGGAAATCTTGAAAATATATTTGAAAAGATTTCGGAAATATTTTGAAAATATTGAAAATATATTTGAAAAGATATGGAAAATATGGGAAATCCCGCTCAAATCAACGTCAGATCGACGATCAACGGGCGTCGGTGACAGGGGCATCCTTGGTCTTTTGGGCGATGGGCCACTCACAAGAGACGGAGGCTAAGAGACAGCCGTCACTTGCAAGAGGCAGGCATCTTTCGCACGAGCGACGGGCATTGCTCAACGCGAGAGATGGCCTTCGCAAGCTAGCGACGGTCGACGCTCATGGCAAAGGACGGGCCTTTCTGGCGAGCAACGGGCATCGCTCCCATGAGAGGCGGCCCATTCCGTGCAAGCGACTGGTGCCGCTCATGCGAGAGGGGGGCCGTCCTTGGGAATGAGCAACGGGAGTCGCTTTGACCGACAGAATACTCATCGTTGGAGCAAAGTCCAGATTTTCAAAATAGGAACTCCTCCTGACGTCTAGAAATCCCCTATCACCAAGAAGAATCCTTAATCCTTGTAAAACTGGAGAATGAAAACATACAACTTTCATCCATTTGCCTGGAAACAGACATTGATATCTTCATCGGGTAACTCTGATCTGGACTGCTTCAGTACCTGGTGTCTACATGACCCTAAAGTGTAACTTGAGAGGCTGAATCTTATTTGAAGTGGTAGAATTTGGCAAGAAATTGAAGAAACAAAGAAGAAAAATGAGAAAGGAAGTGAGAAACTCACTTTGGCCAAAGAGGAAGAGGGACAACCGAGGGAGATAAGGATTACAGCCACACCCATCTACCTATTAATTCCTATTTATACTGGTCAAAGTGGGTTGGACCAGGTCTAACCACTGAAACTGAAAATGCGATTTTAGGGCCAAAAATGCAATTTTCTGTGGTTTTCTCATTTTTCAACTCCAAATCCTCCGAAATTCAATTCTATAATTCATAACATATTAAAATATAGGTTGTACCCAAAATTTTGGCCCAATTAGACTCCGTTTTCGGTCCGGTTCAATCGAATCGGTCTGGTCAGGAATTTTTGGTGTTCTCGAAAATTTTCTTTTTTTCTATAAAAAATTTTTAAATATTATTTTAGACCAATCTTGAAAATTTGGTGATTTTTTGAGTTCATTTACAATTTTTAAAGGATCAGTCAAACTTTTGGTTAAACTGGTTACTATTCAAACCGAACTACTATTTTTTTCGTATTTTTTACTTTTGGAGGCCTATTTGACCTCAATTTCACTCTAAATTTCAACTCCGGACTGACCGTTACTAATATTTTCTGAAATAATATTTATAACTTACTTATTTAAGTCCTTAAGTGTAAAATTACCAATCTACCCTTAACTTCTTAATTAATTTTGATTATATCCTTTTCCACATATAACTATTTTAACCACTCGATTAGGAGTTTTTAACCGCTATTATGCCCTAGATATTTATAAAACTACTAGGGCATAAGTTGGGGCCTTACATTTCTGTCCACCTTAAAAGAATTTCAGCCTCGAAATTCATATATATATATATATATATATATGGTGATGAATGACTACAAATCAAATTATTTCCTTTATTGAAAATGGTTACCAGTCTTCTTTCTCAATGTACTAACATAACCACTTTTAGGACTAGATTTAAATTCTTTGGGAGGTAACTGTATCAGTCAAGTGCAAACTTTCTCTCTGAAATCATGACAAGGCAATCTCTATTTATTATGTTTACCGGTGCTCTATCATAAAAATAATTAATTTTGCCTCATACATTCCATGTTTTAATTACCACTTTTCAAAATTTAAAGGAAAATCAGTACATGCAATTACTTTTTAGACATTTGGATCTTTCCAAGCTTTTATAACATAAGCATATACCATAGCGGTTGGAGCAACTAGTTGATTAACAGTTTTTGGTGCAACAATAGGATTAGGCTTAGACTGGTGTGACGTGCGCCGAACCTCGAGAGGCCCCGAATGACCCACTTTTAGGGTATTTGAGAGAGGTTCATAGAACTTGTAAAGATTATAAGGGCGTCTATTTTGGGCAACAAGGAGGTGTTTTAGAGTCACCATCCAATAAAATATTGGGAAAGATCGTCTAGCCTCACTTAGCCTAAGATAACGCATGTGTGTCTATTTTGGTCAATCAGAGATATTTTGGAATCGTCCTTCCAATAGAAAATTGAAAAGATTTATCTAATCTCGTGAAGCCTAAAATGATGTATATATGTCTATTTTGGGCAAGCTAAAGATATTTTGGAGTCCCCACCCCAATAGACCATTGAAATGGTTCGTCTAACCTCATGGAGTCCAAGACAATGTAACTTGGGCCTATTTTTGGCAGTAAGAGATATTTTGGAATTCCCTTTCCAATAGAACATTGGAAAGGTTCATCTAACCTCGTTGAGCATAAGACCAGAGATGGTTCGGGACTTCCCATTTATTCATACCTTAATTAAATTATGATTGAGTTTTGAATTTAATCTTTCATCCCATTTTCTCATTCAGTTAGATGCAATAATTAAAGCATCAGAACATTCATATAATGAAAGCATTAAATAAAGTAAACTCAAAATAAAGTAAATCAAAAATACAATAGCTTACAAAAAACTAGGGGAGGAATACAACCCCCATTGTAAATGAGCAAAAAAAGGAACATACATAAAGCGGGATATTCGATTAAGGATGAAGGCATTGGTTTTCACTTGCATATTTAGAAAAAATAATAATAAATAATCTATTTTGTTTGGACAACAAATCAGGACATTGTTTCTATTTTATTTAGGAAAATCCCATTTATATGTAGAAATATTTAGCCATTTTCACATTAACGAACCCAAAACAATATTCCATGAAGAAAAAAAAATTGAAACTTACAATGAAAGGAAACGAGGTAAAGAAATAAACTCAAATAATGTCCTCGAATCATCCCAGAGTTCTCCATTTTTAACACCCTAAATCCGAGAAAAAAATGGTTAAACTCAAAAAAAATAAACGAAAGCATTCTAGTGCAATAATTAAACAATAAAAATGAAGAAATTAATAAAGATGGAAAACAAGTGAAAGACCACCATGGAAGAATATGGGTACACAAAAAGGTAGAAAAGAGAAATAAAGAAACTGAGGGAGAAAGGCTCAGGGACGGGCTACATCGCACAAGCGACGGTCATCCTTGGGCCGACCGATGGGCGGAGGTGGAGTTCCATGACGGCCCGAGTGACGGCCGTCAGTGGATCCTCTACACGTCGGTCACCTTCTGAATGTGAATGTTGTGTGATTTTTGACCCTTGAATTCTACAAGGACTGATCCGTAATGTAAAATTTCGAGGAACTTTTTACCGTCAAAATTGTATCTTTGAAATTAGATCAAGAAAAGAAAATTATATTTTTCCTTCCCAAAATTTTGTAGCAATTATGAATGCTAAAAAGGATAGACCGAGTAAGAATGAATTGATTTCGTTTTCTCAGATTCGCCTTAGTCTCAAAGAGTTTTGATAAGATTTCTGATGAAAAATAAAAAAATCTTTTTGAAATTCTAGTAAGAAATCTCCAATATTTGATGGAAACTTGCTAACCCTAATAATGATCCTTAGCTCCCTATTTATAGGTTAAGGAAAATAATTCAAATAAATTTAAATTTTAAATTTTAATTTGAAAAAGATTTATGAAATCAGAATCAAAAGGATTGATTCGCCGAATATTTCATAAATCAAATCCGAAATTTGAAAATATTTGAAACGATTTCGAGAATATTTTCAAAATCTTGGAAAAAGATTTAAATCCACAGGAAATACTAGAGAATCCCGTGAAATAGCGCCTTAGTTCTCAGACCTATGGGCGTCACTCGGAGTTCGACAGGCATCGGTCATAAGGCACACCTGTCCTATCGAGTGGCGGGCCACCTTCGTGAGAGACGGGTGATGAGGGCCCAGCCATCGCTCACGAGGGACAGGTGCCTCTTGCACGAGCAATAGGTGTCGCTCAGTGCGAGAGATGGACCCTCACCTACGAGCGACGGTCGTCCCTCACTCCGAGAGATGGGCTCCCACATGCGAGCAACGGGCGTCACTCCCTCTAGAGACGGGCCTGTCCCGAGCGAGCGACAGGAGCTGCTTGTGAGGGGAGGCCGTCTTTTGGAACGAGCGACGGGCATCTCTCCTGACCCGTCGATGAACCAAAATAAAAAATTTTCATTGACAAACTCCTCTTTCATACGAACATCTCCTATTATCAAAAGAAATCTTTAATCCTTGTAAATTCGAAGAGCAAAAGCTCGTAACTTTTGTCCGTTTGCCTAGAAATGGGCATTGATATCTTCATCGGGTAACTCTGATCTAGACTTCCTTAAGATCTAATGTCTACAGTTACCTCCAATTTTTGAGAAACTAGTACACTAGTGTCTAGATGAGCAAAAAATTAGAGAAGAAGGAAAGAGATGCATACCTAAGGCAGTCCTTACCTTCCGCAGTGCAGCAGATTTGCAGCCTATTGCTAAAAGGTCTGTAACATATTCTGCCACAACCTCTTTCGTAATTATTTTGCTGATCACCATTCGATATACATGGCATACCCTTGCTGAGCCCCATCCGATCTGCAAGGTACCCAATTGTCACTGTCTAAGATGCAGTGTTATCCAACCACCACTTGCTTACGAGCATTTTGCTCTTATCGCATTTATCCAGCTGGCCTCCGTTTGACTTGCACAGTATCTAGTTGACGTGAGATGTAGTGTTATCTAACTACAACTCAACTACAATTTGTTCTATCGCATCTATCCCGTTGGACTTCGCTCGGCTTGCACGATATCTTCCGATTGTCGTCAAATGTAGTGTTATCTAACTACAACCCAACTGCGATCTGTTCTATTGCATCTATCCCGCTCGCCTTCGCTCGGCTTGCACGGTATCTTCCTATTGTCATGAGATGCAGTGTTATCTAACTATAACTCAACTGCGATTCGTTTGTCTCACTGACCACCATCCGGTCTGCGCGGCATCTTCTTTTTAACCCCATCTGGTCCACAAGGGATATGATTATTGCTAACCTCCTCTGGTCGGCATGATATCCAATTTGTTAACTACCATCTAGATAACGTAGCGTCTGATTTGCTAACCACCATTTGGTTAGTCCAGTGCCTGATTACTAACCCTCCTCGGGTCAACATGGTGTCATGTCCCTGAAGTTGTAAAAGATTTTATTAATTCATTAGAAATTGATTCATCTTAAAATAGAAATTTCATATACGGTTTTTAGGTTGTCATTTACTTTCATCTTTCTTACTTATTGTGTTATCAAACTTTTTGGAAGTGCAAGTAAAATGTTAGTAAGAATGTAAATATACAAGGTGAAATGCATATTTAACAAAACATGAGTTTCACTAATAAAATGTAAATTTTGTATAATAAATATACAAGTACATAAAAAAAACTCCTGGAACACACTAGAGGGGAAAATAGTCTGAGGGCTCCTCCGAGTCCTCCTCATCGTTAGATACATATACCGGCTGATCACCAGATGAGGATGCAGATGGCTCCGCTTTGAAGGTGAAGGGCTAGCTGCTAGGCACTGAGGGCCCGGCCCCTGTGGCTAAGCACAGCGGGACGATGATTGGTGTGGCTGTTGGGTGTCCTATTGCTCCGGTGGCCTGCTAGAACTACAACTGAGTGTACCTATCCAAGAATGGCTGAGCATAAACCCCAAGGAACTCCAGGGTGTCTCTAACTATGCCACCTTGCTCCATGAAGGCCCTCGATAGGCTCGTGGTTTGATTTACGGCTGTGTCCTTGATACCTATGAGTCTGGTCTCCATTTGCTCCCTGAACTCCCTGATAGATGCAGATATGGTCGGTATGGCACCCTTCAACACCTCTATCCGAAATCTACGAGCAGTGATGGACTCATCAACCATCTGAATGGCCTCATCGACCCTCTGGTCCGCTGCAGCCTAAAAGGCACCCAAACTATGCCTTAACTCCTCTATAAGCCTCCCCTGCTCCTCTATGATCCTCTCCTCCTGGCCTAGATGCTCAAGCAGAACCCAATCTCTCTCCTCATACTGATCGAGGCACTCAAGCAGGACTCAATCTCTCTCCTCCTATTGATGCTCCAATCTCTCACCTCCTATTAATGCTCTATGACGGTGACAGTAGCGGTCATAAAAGCATTGAAATCAGGCTGGGATAGCTGCGGAGGTGGCGATGGACTGAGGGCGCTGGCTCTGGCCTATCCCCTGATGGAGGTGGATGCCCACGGATGTCCTAGCCCGCTATAGCGTTGGAAACTCTCGGTTCCCTGAAGCTCAGAACGCTGGACTCACGACAGTGGTGGTGGAGTGGGACTCTGTGCTCTCTGCGATGGAGAGGTGACCAGCAACTCATCCACACTGAACTCAATACCTATATAAAATAGAGTGTGAGGCAGCTCCTCCTCTGGCTGAGGCTATTGTGGAGGCATCTGTGTGGGCTATGGCTCCTGAGTCTGGGACTACCGCGGAGGCCTCTCCTTCATCTGGGGCTCCTCCGGGGCCTCCTCTGCTGGTTGGAGTGAAGGGAGACCAAACATGCGCCTTGTCTCTGCCATCGTAAGTAAGTGGTACTCCTCTAGGTGATCGATCAACTATACAATCATACACATGGTCAGAGCTACTGATGCGTCCATAAAAACAACCTCGTCTACTGGGGGACCATAGCTATCAGGACCAACTCATAGATGAAGAAGCAACCTAGTAACCACTCCCCCGACCCAACGTGAGACCTTGATCAAGTTAGCCAATATCTCATGGCGAATGTTAAGGCGCCGGCCTACTACCATTGCCCACAAACTCCAAATCTCGACCCCATTCACCGATCCCGGGTTACCTACCCATCCCAAGTATGAACTAGAGAGGACCCTGTGTATATATTTAAGAGCCTGAGATGAGAGCACCGTGCTCTTCGCCGTGTCATGATCATGTGGCACCCTAGGAATGGCGATCAATGTTGCCTTCAAACAGCCCACCGAGGAATGAACACGTCATCTCCATGAGGAAGCCACATGGCCTGTGAAAAGGTCTGGTGCATGATGCTGTAATGATATCATCTGATCTAGAACTGGATGACCCCCTCATCTGTGTCCGATATCTAGAATCCCTCGTAATGCAGAGTGGCCAATAACGTCTGGATTGGTCTAGAATGAAGGCCATAGAAACTCTATCCACCTTGCCGACCCTATAAGCACGTCGACCTGCTCGAGCATCCCCATGCTCTGCAAAAATGGCCTGGAAATGAATCGGCTGGTGTGAAACTGTACATGTGCCAGGGCCCGAAAACTCCTCCTAGCCTCGTCACTCATCCATATGGGAGCCTAAGGCTCGGCCTGATCCTAAGGGGCGTTGCATCGTGGAGGCATCAAGAAAACAATAAAAGTTAGTTTTGCATTACCATCACAAGTAAACTAATCAAAAGATTAAAAAATTTTACAAATTTTGGCAGCATTTTGGCTAAAAATGTGGCTCCTAAAAATTTCAGCAGTATCCCGACAAGGATGTGCTTACCCAAAAAATTAAAAATTCGGGCAGCATCTTGATAAGGATGTGCCCTACTCCCTACATAAAAATACAAAATAGTGGGACAGGCCTCAGGCCCCAAGCAACAATTTTATTTGTCCACTTATTCTACATGGTGATTACACATCAAATTTAGCCTAGCTTGGTCCTTAAATTTTAGTCATATAAGGGCATGTTCATGAGTCCACTTTTGTTGATTATTTGCTTCCACATGTTTTATTTTTATTATTTTTCATAATGATTAACATGGTTTACACTTAGTAGTCAGTGTATACAGTTCCAAAAAATGCAGAAAATAAATGGACAGAAGTTAGTCATACATTTAGAGAGCATACAATCATGCATCTGAAATGATAATTTAACTAAAAGAAAAGCACAAGAAGAAGTAGAAAAAAGTGATGAACTAACCTTGTAGTTGACGAAATGTGCTGAAAAAACACTTGATGAATTTGCAAAATAAATTAGTCCTAAACGTGAATGACGGTGCACGGATCTATAGACACCGGGACCTGAGTCAGCCTAGATCGAAGTTACCCAATGATGATAATTGCCTTCACAGGCTTAAAAGGTTAAAAGTGATGGTTTTCTCGTCAAATTTGCATTTTAGAGTGAAAAATTAGAAAAAAATAAAAAAATATTTTAAAAATTAGTTTTGAAAAATGGGGGCTTAAAATTATAGTGTTTTTAGTCAATTTAAATTTTTTTAAAAAAAAAAGTAGGATCGCGAGTGTCGGGCGAGGCGGCGCGCTGGCGCCCAGCTCGCAGGCGCGTGGGCGCCCATCGCGCTGCGGGCGCAAAGGCGACGCTCAGCGTCGCCGATGCTGTGCGCCGCTAAAGGCGCGCGCAGCATCGCGCACGCTGAGCGCCGCACGGAGCGCTGGTGCGCGAGCGCCAGCGCGCGGAAGCCCGCCTGGTTGCCGCTCCGACGCCCGCCCCTGTATAGCGATGGGCGTCCCTCCTTCTGAGCGTCGCTATAGGGTCTGATTACTTCTTTTTTCCGATTTTTGGACCTAAAAATCAGTTTTTTATCCCTTTTTTCAAGGTTTTATTGGATTTTTTCCATTTTTAAAATTTAAAATAGTTAATATCTGATTTGATTAAATTTTATCCCTTTAATTATTTTTCCTATTTTCTTCCTATAAAAAGAATAAGATGAAAACCTAAAAGAGATTCTTTTGGGGGGGAAGTTTTTAGGGTTTTTTTCTCTTCATCTTCTTCTTCTTCTTCCACTAAAATTCTAGATTTATTCCCCAACCAAAAATCAAAAAGAAAAATCAAATGTTTCATTCTTTTTTCAACATAATTTCTTCTAAACATATTTTTTAGAGAAAGTTTTGTTGTTTGATTTAATTTTTGAGACAAATACAATAATTATTTGTTCTCAAAATTGTTTTTAATCTTTTATTTTGTGTTCAATCAAACTTTTTCATTGATTTTGTTTTGAATCTCCTTTTGATAAAAATTGATTTTGAGACAAATAAAATAATTGTTTGTCATCAAAATCTAATTTTTATTTGATTTTCTAAAATAAAACTTCAATCAATTTTTTTTGAACAAAGTGATTGATTGTACTTGAAATCATTTTTCTTTATTTTAATCAATAAAAACTTTTTTTTTTGATCAAAATCATTTCTTTAGGCAAAGGTATCAATTCTTTGTTCTTAAAGAATTATTGATCATTTTTTTTTTTATATTTCTTGGAATAAAATTCCAACATTTTCATCATATTTCACTCTAATATTGTGAATCATCAAACAAAGAAATCGATCATCTTTTACCTTCATCGAATCCGAAACTCTGAGGGTAAACATTCTGGGCTTGTTTTTATTATTTCTTTTGGTTCATATCTAATTTATTTATGTATATTTTATTTTATTGTTTTCATTTATTTTATTTATTTCAGATTTGTTTTATTTAATTTGTTTATATATGATTTTTATTCACATAAATATTGATTGTTTATTAATTTTTAATATGTAATTAATTTATTTCACTTTAATTCATCATTATTTTTAACATGTAATTAATAAATTCATTTTAATTGATCTTTTTGCCATGTAAATGGTTTATATCATTTGTGAACATATTTAATTAATCATATTGTTCATTTAATTGTTTTCATCATTCTTTAATTGTTTTCATTTGTTATTCTTTTCTTTATCATTTTATATATTCTTTGATTCGTTTATCTTCATCATCATTGTTATCATGTTCATATTTTTACACGTACTAATTAATTAACATGTTTTATTTTATTTTCATCACATCATTCAATCATTTGTCATACATAATGCATGTTTCTCATTTATTTTGGTTTGTTAACATTTTGATTCCATTATCATTCTTTTCATATCATCTTATGTTATTTTAATTTGTTATTCATTATTTTGTATGTTTAATTGATTTAATTGATTTAATCACTAACATTATTTTAATTGTATTTTGTTTTTATGTCTAAACTCATTTTTTTTTCGCTTAGGCGTTTTTGCGAGTACATCGGGAGGTCCAAAAAGGCTCGTTTGGTTTGTAATATTTTATTTAATTTTGCCATATAATTTTCTTGTAAAATTCTTTATTTAGGCACGCTAAAAAGAAAATCACTAAAACGTTTCTATTAATTAACTTGACATTCTTTTTCTAAATAAAAGGGGACCAATGTCCTAGTTTTTCATACCCAAATAAATCATCATATCAAAACTTTTTCGTAATAAATATGCATGCGAGGACCAATGTTCTCACTATTAATGAATAACCCATTTTATGCATGTATTTCACTTTTATAAATGGGAGTTGTATTCCGCTCCTAGTGTAATTGTAATTTGTTTTTGAATGCTTTATTTTGGATTTTGCTTACATTTACCGCTTTTGATATGAATGATTGCGCCTTTAATTTAAATTGCATTGTGTGGAAAGTTGATGAAACAATGAATTCAAAACTTAATTATAATATTAATCAAGGTATAAATAAATGAGAAGTCCCGAACTAGCTCTAGTCTTTGGGCTCAAGAGGCTATAGGTTTACCCTCCAAGACACCTCTTGTGTCACGAGGCTTTAGCGTTAATCCTAGGCTCCTTAGGGCGAGAGGTTTACCTTCCCCCTTTGGCTGGCCCAAAATGGATACTAAGCGCAGTCTTAGGCTCTCCGAGGCGAGAGAAACTTTCCCAATGTTCTATTGGGTGGCGACTCCATGAAAACTCCTCGTTGCCTAACATAGACGCACTTGCGATTTATTGCAAGCTATCAACGGACCCACAATTGCCCGATCGCCCACATGCGGGCGGTCATAGGGGCGACCGCGGGGATCCGGCGCGCGTCACAGGATCATTTTGGCACAAGTGGTGCATAAAACGGACAAGAAATGAGCAAGAAACCGCAACAGGGCGTCAGTTTGCGAGGAAAAAGAAAAAGAAGAGAAAAGAGAAACTGAAGGTGCACGACTGAGCACACCTTTTATAACTTTCCATGATTGACAGGTATCCTGTTGGAAGACCGAGCGACGGGAAACCCATCGGTCGCTTAAAATTCAATTTTTTCTTCTTTTCTTCTTTCCCTCTCTTTCCATAAATTTTTCGAAAATACAAATACCCCCTGAACATTTTGCTTTCCGATTTTCATGCCCGATACACATCTCTGTTAAATTTCCTTCACTGTAAAAATAAAGATGATAGAAACATGGAAAAATTATTTAATGCGTGACATCCATGAAATATGCAGGAGAACAGATAACCCAAGGGTCAACCAGGTTGACCGACAAGCACCCCGTCGAAAGACCCAGAGACGGGCAGCCCGTCCCTCTTGATTTTCTTTAAATGCTCATCTTTTCCTTGGGATTCATGCACTCTTCATCTTGGACTTCAAACAGCACTTCCTTTCTCAGGTTTTTGTCTCTTTCCTTCCTTCCCTTTCCTTGTTAATTTCAATTTTTAGTTGCAATATTTGGAGAATGTCCTCATCTGTTCT
This sequence comes from Excoecaria cochinchinensis, assembly GCA_947683425.1. NCBI lineage: Eukaryota > Viridiplantae > Streptophyta > Magnoliopsida > Malpighiales > Euphorbiaceae > Excoecaria > Excoecaria cochinchinensis. The sequence continues at coordinate 3,985,527 of CANTUQ010000034.1, forward strand.
TACTATGATGTACCGAGTTCTGGATAGCCCCCGAACTTGGGAAAATACAACCCTACCCCCTTTTTCTTGCTTGAAATATCTGAGAAGAGTTAGGATAGACCAAAACCTTCTTCTAGCCACAGTCTGCTTCTGGGACCCCCGTTTTCATGTCTTCAGGTTTACCTAACATGAATTATGCCCCGTACTTGTGGAATTTGCTGCTATCATTGGGGCAAGGATTTCGCTCGGCACTCTACCTTGCATCCCAATTTGTGGTTTTGTCCGTACGAGGGACATTGCACTGACCCTAGCCATTTCTTCTGCCGTCGCCACTCAACTGGCCCCTCAGGGTGTGGCCTTCGCTCTAGAGCCGTTAGTTGAGGCACTAGAGGGCTATTCTCATATGTCTACCTATCAGGCCAGTGTTGTTTTATTGTTCCGCCTCTCAAGATTTCTGACAGTGACTTCTATTGAGTTGACTGGCAATTTTTTACTGTTCGAAATAGTAGATGGCATCCATCGCGGGCTTACCCCATTTCCTCTAATTCTAGCTGAGACGATCCTGAGTTTAGACTCTGTCTCTGCCGATCCCTCTCTTGCCTTCACTGGGAGTCTCTTATTACTCTAGGTACGTCATTATTTTCGAAGGTAGTGCGCCCCTTGTGGGTTTTTACACTAACTTTTCTTAGCGAAAAATGTGTCCTTTCGGATTTTCAAATAACCCCATGCCTTATTTTTGTCTGGAGTTATTCCAGCGGCTTTTCTTAATTCTTTTCTTTCTTCTTATTACTATTATCCTTTTTATTATTATCTTTTTTCTTCTCACTTCTTGTCTTGCAGATCCGGCTACTGGAGAAGCTAAAGCTTTTATGAGAGCCTCCTCTCAAGGTGGTTGGCCAGTATTCACTGAGGTATTTCTTACCTCGATAATGATTGTACTCTTTTACCTCTCTCGACGAGGGTATTGCTAGATTTAGTGAGATGGAAGATGAGGACATCAGTTTTATGAGCGCCTAGCTCCATATTACCACTGTGACCACTGACGGTTCCTCAGGGTGTGTTCCAGTATGTGGGCTATATGAGGCTACTTTTTACATCATTGTATGTTGTACTCGACGGTTTGGGGTGACCCAGGATGTCGCGAAACTCCCTTTAGCCTTTCAGGGTGGTGTCTTATCCTCGGCCTTCACTTCTAGGTACCATGGTCTTTGGACCAGATTGCCGGTGAGGACCATCCTACCTTCAGTTAGAGATTGCTCCACCATTTCCACTAGTGCCTACAAGAGATGGGTGTTTAGCCCTATGTTGGCAATAGGACCCACCAACTTAGGCATCTGGTCGGCAAGAGTAGCAGTATAGTTTAGATTTACATGCATTCTATAATGAATAATGTCTTTATTTTTATAAAAGAACTAGAAAATAATGAACATGTGATCTGAATGGTTTTATTTTATTCCTTTTTGCAAAATTTGCGTACATTTCGATATGATTTCAACATACATGATCAATATTTAACATGGATTTACAATGCAAAACACATCTAATCTCTGAATAGATCTTAATACCATCAAAGTCCTATCGCCAATCAGCTCTCGCGGGTTTTCTTAATTGACCATTTTCTCTCGAGCCTCTAATTTTTACCCAAGGTGCCTTTTTTCGGTTTTCACCCCGGCGAGGTGCCTAATTTTAGCAAGGCTACCTTTTTTTGCTTTTTTGACCCACAGGGCATTTATTCTATTCCTTTGATTTTTATGTCTTTAGCCGTGGAACCTTTTTGAGCCTATCGATGTTGACTTGTTCCTTAAACTCATTTCCATCGCTATCTGACAAAATTACCGTTCCCTTGGACAGTAGCTTCTTTAAGACAAAAGGGCCTTCCCGTGTCGGCCTGAACTTTCCCCATATATCCAGCGCACCTAGTCTCATTTGCTTGAAAACCAAATCTCCCTCTTTCAGCGGGTGCTTTTTGACCTTTTTCCAGAATGAATGCGCAAGCCTCTTCTGATAGAACTAGTTGTGATAATAAGTTCACAATCTATGGCCATTAGAGGCCGTAGGGCGTCTCTCTCCTATAATGTTTATTCCCTATGCTGCGACATAGCCAAGGCGATGTTAAATTATGTTGTTCTGAAACATGCAAATGCCTCAAATCTGCATACTACTGGCAAATGCCTCAAATTTTATTAATTAATTATCTAAGAAAATATTTTAGAATTTAATATGGACTCAAAAACACAAAAAAAAAATTGGATAAAAAACGGATTTTTGGGTGAAAAAATCGGAAATAAGGGTGAAAAATCGGAAAAGAGGGTATCAGCCCTATAGCGACGGCCAGGGAAGGAGGGAAGCCCGTCGCTATAGAGCGACGGGCTTCCCGCAGCCATCTCCGCGCGCAGAGGTGCAAAAATCGCATGCTCCAGCATGCACAACGCTGCGCGTCGCTTTTTAGCGACGCGCAGCATTGGCGACGCTGTGCGTTGCCTTTTCGCGCCCAACGCACTGGGCACCTGGGCGCCCGTGAGCTGGGCGCTAATGCGCTGCCGCTGCCGCAGGCGCAGCGCCGCTCCCGACATTCGCGATCCGAAATTTTATTTTATTTTATTTTAATTTACAAAAATACTATAAATCTAAGCCCCATTTTTTAAATTTAATTTTTTAAAATACTTTTTATTATTTTTCAATTTCTCACTCTAAAATGTAAATTTGACGAGGAAATCATCACTTTTAACCTTTTTTAGCCTATGAAGGCAATTATCATCATTGGGTAACTTCGATTTAGGTTGACTCAGGATCCGGTGTCTACACCAACCTTGTACTGTGATAGCCGCAACGTCTTCGTCCGGGAAATTGAGCTCATATAAATCCCCTTGGATAGGATGCTCTGCCAAAAACTCCGCTACTGAACACCCCTTAATGGTCTTTCGAGTGATGTACTCAACATAAAATTCTTGCAATAACAACAACCATCTCCCCATTTTAAATAACAAAGATGGGCCTTTCTACAAGTATCTGAGAGGGTTCTATTTTGCAACCGCTTGTACATTGTAAGAGTGGAAATAGTGTGTTAACTTCTTAGAAGCCCAGATTAGTGCAAGGCAAATCTTCTCCACTTCTGCATACTTGATCTCGTAAGAAAGGAATTTCTTACTAAGGTTATGGACTGCGAACTCCACTCTGAACTCGTCTTCCTGAGCCATCATAGCACTTATAGAGCTATTTTCTATGGCTAAGTACAGGATCAGTGGCTTGACTGGTTGAGGTGGCCTCAGAACTGGGGGATTCAACAAGTATTCCCTGTTGGTATTGAAGGCCTTCTGGAAATCTTCAATCCATACCACCGGCTGATCTTTCTTGAGCAGCTTGAAGATTGGCTCACAAATTGAAGTAAGCTTGGCGATGAACCTGCTGACATACTGCAACTATAACACTCTAATACCTTACGTTCCATTACTTAAACATTTATTCTATGCCGGTCAACCAAATTAAGAAACCAGATTATTATGATAACCAATTAATTAAAACCGGTCCATTTTTTTTAAAAAAAAATTCAGCGGCCACAATATTACAATTACCTAAGTCTATTGATAATTTTTAATCAACCAATAAATTTACTAATCATATTTCAGCACATTATCAATTTTTTTGATTGACCTATAATTGTTTTAAATTACTATTCATTTGATTAATTTTCTTTTAACTTACAAACACACATTTTATTTTAGCAACTTTCTTAACTTAATTACTACCAATTATTAGGCATGCCAAATACACAGTCACAGACATTCAAACACATGTAAATAAAACCACCACACACATTAACTGGTGACAGTTATAATAGTCTATTATAGACAAAAACCAGAAACAATACTCTAAGTCATATACATGCCAAAAGTCTTAACATACTTAAATATTCCAAAATAACTTCTTCAAATCAGCTCCCAAAATATGTGAGGTACGCACAGCTTCGAGTTCTAAGGAGTACCTACACGCAGTCAAATAAAATTGCGTGCTGAGCATTAAATATGCCCAGTGGTGATTACAATTCCAAGTATTTTCACTAAAATAAGGCATCATGCATAGTAAATACTATAAATATAATAAAAATATTCATAATTAAACATTATTTATTTATTTACCAATTATGCATGCAATATTACATTTAATTACCTTTAAATCACATAATTAGGGCAATTACATAATTAATACACATAAATAACCATATTTACCATTTTACCCTTAACTTATGGCAAAATTACATTTATACCCTTAAACTTTTCCATAATGATAAAAATGCCCTTAGTTCATTTTATTTCACAAAAATTACAATTATGCCATTAGTTCATTTTTATTAACTAATTAACCATTAATTATCATACAAATTACCATTATACCCTCCAATTACTAGTTTCATGCCAAATTACATTTTAGTCCCTGAAAAGTGCCCAATTTCCATATTCAACCATTTAATTACATTTTTACCCTTATTAACCACCATTAACATACATATGTACACAATTACCATTTTGCACTCAATTTTCTATATAATTCCATTTATTCCCTTTTTTTCACATAAATGTTATTTTAATCACAATTTAACCTTTTTAAGCTTATTTTTACCACATTTCCCCTTGTATAAAATTGGCAGACATCTAAGATCGGGATAAATGAGACGTGAACCCTAATAGGTTAAATAAAGAATAAAGGGACCCCGTGGGACCACCCCTTTAATACAGAAAATATAAATACAATATTAATACTGAATATTACAGAATAGGACCGTTATTAGCCTATAAATTGTGAGACGCCATACTCACACCTGCGGTTACAGAGTCCCTATGGCTAGCCACTATATCCAGAACTAGATTTGACTACCAGAGCACTACATAGGGCATTAATATTCCATTTTTCACATTTTTATGTTATCATACATACTTTTTATGGCATATCATTATGTTATCACATCCTTACACATGTGATTCACATCCATTTATCATCACACACTATAATTTTCATGTTATCATCATGGTACACACATGTACGTCATTCGGCCAACAAGTAAATTTTTAGCCATTAATTCTTTTTATCAACTTTAACATTTCTTTTTAACATTTCTTTATGTCATTTACATGTTGAACAACATAGCCATGCCATTATTTTCCATTAAAACTCACCAAAATCATGCCTTTACCCATGGTAACCATTCGGCCATAGATAGATCACATACATCATGGCATTTTCACATGCTCTAACACATACTAAAGTCTAAATCACATGCAAAACATCATGTATACATCATAAACATGCCATAAATATCATTTAAACACATCAAAATCCCATGTATACCATTTGGCCAAAGAAGTAACATTTCATACAATTTTTTTTCTCACTTTAAGCATACATATCATCATTTTTAACATCTTTAAGCATGAATATCATGTTATTTTCAATTATACATGCCTTAATCACATACTTACTTCACAAACATAACCTAAAACACATAACAAACCATGGAAATAGATGAAGTTTGCAATCTCAAACCTCAAATCCTTGCAAAAAAACTTCTCAATACTCTTTATCTGTGCCTTTAGCTTGCTTAGAACTTTCTTCACCTAGTTGACTTAACCATGTCCAAACACAAAGATAAAGATTTCATCAAAACCAAACTTCCTTTCAAAAAATAAACTTCATAAAAATCTTATTAACATCCTAAAGTACCCTTAGGAACCTTGAAACCAAATTAAAGACTCTTAAATCACTTACCTCAAAATCACACCTAAACTTTCAAGTCTAGGTTTTACCCACTTATACACTTTCAAATGGACTTTCAAGTCCACCAATGGAATCTAGAGGAGCTAAAAAATGTTAAGGAGGCTTGAATATGGGTGAGATGGAGAAATATTGGAAGAAAAAAGGTGGAGAAGTGATGAAGAGCAATTCGAACAAGGAGGGAGGGGAGTGAGGCAGAAACCAAGGGAGATCTCTAGGGATTTCAAGAAAATATGATGCATTTATATGAGTGAAATTGAACCAAACCAAGTCCAACTGGAGTGATCAAACCGATTTGGTCCGATATTTTGGCTTTCGGGTTATTTTTCACTGTTTAAGGGTAACTGAGTGATATTGAACTCATTTTCAATCCCAATAAATTCCATTATTCTTATAATATTAAATATAGTGTCTACAAGAAATTTTAGCTCAATCGGAGTCCATTTGGGCCCTAGTTGACCTAAATCGGTCCGGTTCGATTTAGTCGATTTCTGCCGTAAAACACCAATCTAAAACTGTCAAAAAATTCTAAAAATTATTCTGAGCTTGTATACTTCCCTTAGTAGATCTTTTTATCCACTCTAACAAATTCTAAAAATTCGGTCAAACTTCGGTTCAACCGAACCGAACTAGAGGCAAACTTCAAACTGACTTTCGGGCGTCTATTTAACCTCGTTGTCGCATAAAATTATACCACTAGACTCCCGACAGTCCACAGATCATTTTTACGGAATAATATTTTTTTAACACATAGCTGCTACAGTCAACTATTGTGCTACCCAATAGGTCACCCATCCTAAAATTGCTATGCCTCAAGTACGCTTAACCTTTAAACTCCACTAATTATAATATACCAGAAATATAATCTCATGCCACCAACAGGACAACAGACTTTTATAGAAAATACTGAATTCTTCTAGGTTATAAAATAGGCCACTATAACTCTCCCCTATAAATTAAAAATTTCGTCCTTGAAATTTACCTGTATTGAATAGCTGGGGATACTGTTGTCTCATTGTCTCTTCAGGTTCCCATGTAGCTTCCTCAACATTGTAATGATTCCAAAGAACCTTCACCAGTGAAATCCGCTTGTTTCTGAGTTGCTTCACTTCTCTTACCAAAATCTTCACTAGGAACTCTTCATAGGTCATATCTTTCTGAACTCGAACTTATTCAGGATTGATGACATGATTGGGATTAGATTGATACCTTCTGAGCATGGAAATATGGAAGACATCATGAATCTTCTCCCTTCAGTCTGTAGGCCACTGGTCCAACTCGCTGAACAATCTCATATAGGCCAATAAATCTCGGACTCAGCTTGCCTTTCTTTCCAAATCTCAGAATCTTCGTACATGGAGAAACTTTAAGAAATACCTTGTCTTCCACCTGAAACTCTACATCTTTTCTTTTTAAATCTGCATAAGACTTATGTCGATCTATGGCTTCTTTCAATATGTCCTTGATCACTAGAACCTTTTCTTCAGTTTCCTAAACTAAATCTGACCCCATAATCTTCTTCTCACTGAGTTCTGACCAACAGAGAGGAGTTCTACACTTCCTACAATATAAAGCTTCATAGGGAGCCATCTTGATACTAGTCTGGTAATTGTTGTTGTAGGCAAATTTAGCTAATGGAAAGTACCTCTCCCAACTATTACGAAACTCAAGTACACAGCATCTCAATATATCCTCCAGAATCTAAATCACACGCTCAGATTATCCATCAGTCTGAGGATGGAAAGTTGTGCTGAAATGTAACTTGGTCCCCAAAGCCTCTTGCAACCTCTTCCAAAACTGAGAAGTGAATCTTGGATCTCGATTTAAAATAATGGAAGATGGGACACCATGTAGTCTTACGATCTCACTAATGTATAATTCTGCAAGTCTGGACAATGGATAATCCATTCTGTTAGGCAAAAAGGTAGCTAATTTAGTGAGTCGGTCAACAATCACCCAAACTGCATCATGTTTCTTTCTCTTGAGAGGAAACCCTGACACAAAGTCCATGGTTACCCTATCCCATTTCCATTCAGGAATGACTATAGGCTGAAGTAAACCTAATTGAACCTAAAGCTCTGCCTTGACCTGCTAACAAATTAAACACTTACCTAGAAACTCGGTCACATCTCGCTTCATACCCGGCCACCAATACTGTTTCTTCAGATCCTGATACATCTTGTTACGACCAGGATGCATGGCCAAGGCACTATGATGGGCATCTGACAAGATATTCCTTCTCAAATTAGCTTGATCAGGAACATAGAAACGCTGTTTGTAATACAACCCACCATCTGAACCCATAGAATAATCACCAACATGACCATCTTTCACCTGAGACATAATGGAAGATAATCTGTCATCTTGATTCTGAGCATCCTTAACTTGCTGGAGAAAATTAGGCTTAACCTGCAACTCTGCAATCAAGGTGCCATCATCTAAAACATCCAATCTCACATTCATAGCTCGAAGCAAAGCCATGAATTTCCTACTGAGAGCATCAACTACAATGTTGGCTTTACCAAGATGATAATCAATGAAGCACTCATAATCCTTAATCAACTCAAGCCAATGCCTCTGTCTTAAATTGAGCTCCTTCTGAGTAAGCAAATACTTAAGACTCTTATGATCAGTGTAGATATAACATCTCTCAGCATAAAGATAATGTCTCCAGATCTTCAAAGCAAATATAATAGCTGCCAACTCAAGGTCATGAGTAGGCTAATTCTTCTCATGATTCTTAAGCTGTCGGAGGCATAAGCAATCACCTTGCCTTCTTGCATCAATACACAGCCTAAACTATTTCTGGAGGCATCACTGTAGATCACAAAGTCATTACCAGGTTCAGGTTGCACTAAAACTGGAGCTGCAGTCAACATACTCTTAAGCTTCTCAAAGCTTTCTTGACACTTATCAGACCAAGCAAACTTGACATTCTTCTGTAACAACCTAGTTAAAGGAGCTGCAATGGAAGAAAAGCCCTTTACAAACCTCCTGTAGTAACCTGCTAAACCAAGGAAGCTTCTAAATTCTGTGACACTCCTGGGTGATCTCCACTGTAAGATGGCTTCAATCTTTTTAGGATCAACTTTAATACCATCTGCTGATACCACATGACCCAGAAATGATACTTCATTCAGCCAGAATTCACACTTGCTGAACATGGCAAGCAACTATCTATCTCTCAATGTCTGTAAAATAATCCTCAGATGCTCATCATGCTCCTCGGGAGTCTTCGAATACACCAAAATATCATCAATGAATACCACCATAAATCGATCCAAGTAAGGGTGGAAAACCCTGTTCATCAAGTCCATAAAAGCTGCAGGAGCATTTGTCAATCCAAAAGGCATGACCATAAACTCATAATGACCATATCTGGTGCGAAAAGCTGTCTTGGGCACATCTGATTCTTTAATCTTTAACTAATGGTAGCCAGATCACAAATCAATCTTAGAAAACACGCTAACACCTTTCAACTAATCAAACAAGTCATCAATCCGAGGCAGTGGATACTTATTCTTTATGGCTACCTGATTCAGGTGCCTATAATCAATACATAACCGAAGTGATCCATCCTTCTTTTTCACAAAGAGAACTGGTGCTCCCCAAGGTGAAACACTAGGTTTGATAAAGCCTTTAGCAAGCAACTCTTGCAACTGAATCTTTAATTATCTAAGTTTTGATGGTACCATTCTGTAAGGAGCAAAAAAAATAGGTGCAGTACTAGGTACTAAGTCAATGGGGAATTCTATCTCCCTATCAGGTGGCAAACCTGGAAGTTCTTCAGGAAAAACATCCTGAAACTCCCGAACTATAGGCACATCTAATACCCGAAGTTCCTCCTTTTTAGCCTCTAATGCATGACACAAATAGGCAACACAACCTTTTCTAATAAGTCTTTTGGCTGCAGTGGCTGAAATCACATCAGAAAGAAAAATCTGATCTCCAACCCACAATGATAATCTCCTGATCATCTGCAGTCTTTAAAGTCACTCTTTTTCTCTTACAATCAACAGTGGCATGATGACAAGACAACCAATCCATTCCCAAAATCACATCAAATTCTCGGAAGGGGAGGTCAATCAAATCAGCCGGGAACACAAAACCTTGGGCAATAACCGGACAATCTCTATAAACCTTGTTCACTACCACATTATGGCCCAAATGATTACTCACTATGATATCCTAGTCTAACTGACTATCATGCAATCCCTTATCCCGTGCAATATCAGTACTAATATAGGAATACATAGAACCAGGATCGATCAAAGTATAAACTGAATGAGAAAACAATGAAAATTTACCAACTATGACATCCAGTGCATCCTCCTGCTCACGAGCTCTAACAGCATGAGTGCGTCTAGTGGCACGACCCTGAGGGGGCTGAACTGATGGGTCAGAAGCTGACTGTGGAGGAGCTGGTCCCTAACCACGACCTCTTGGAGGAATTGAACTGGCAGATGGAGCTAGTGATGCTGCTGTGGATGGCTGGGCCCCAGGACAATCTCTAATTTGATGATCTCGGGACCCACATCTAAAACAAGCTCGAGTCAACAGTCTGCACTCACCATGGTGGAATTTACTGTAATGGCTACACTACGGTGTTGCACTACGGCCTCTGCCCCTAGGTGCACTGGCTATTGAAGTAACTAGAGCACTACTGCCTGCTAGATTTCTCTGTGTGGAAGCAGGTGCTACTAGTGCACGGCTCTGAGACTGAGGAGGCCATTTGGACTTCTTACCTTGACTAGCTGCAATAGAAGACTGACCCGGTTTCCTCTTTTACTTGAAATAGGACTATCTATCAGCCGCATCTAACATAATCATCTCCGTTCTAAGAGCTGCTTCAACCAAGGACTCATATCCATATGCCTCTGAGAACCCAAAGCCAATCTAATATTAATATGTAGACCTCTCTCAAATCTGTTGCATAACTTCAGCTCGGTCATGGACTTATCATCCAAATAGGCACTGAGGCGCTCAAATTCTCTCTCATATTCAGCAATAGACTTATTCCCCTGTCTGAGCCTCCAGAAGGCATATTGCATAGCAGATTTATACTCAGAACCAATATATTTCTTCTCAAACTGAGATAAGAAAAACTCCCAAGTAATCTGAGATGCTGGAGTGTGCTTACGAACGACACTTCACCAAGTATAATCCAGTCCCTGAAGCAATGCTACTGCTCCCTGTAGCATCTCATCTGGCTGACTTTGGGTGGCCTCAAACATCCTCTTCAACTTAAACAACCACTCCTCAGCCTAAACTGGAGTCAAAGGATCTCGACCATAAAAATCCTCAGCTCCCAATCTCTTAAGCTGCTCCAAGATCGATCTCCATCTGGGTGGAGCTGGCTGTTGATCAGGACCATGAGGCTTCTTCTACTGAGCTTGCATATGGTGAAAGAAATTCGCCATCATATTCATAAACTCAGGTTGCTGCTAAGGGGGAGGAGCAACTGGCGGAGTAACTTGCTATCATGGCGACTCTGACGGACCAAAACTAATAGAGGCGGCATTCTCAACATCACTATCACGACGACCTTCATCCGAAGCCGTACTCACAATCTAACACAAGAAGAAAGCATACATTAGCCTCACATAACTATACTGTCCAAAAATTATTTGGCATGTACATGTACTTATACTAATCCTATCGATCCACTCCAATCTTAGAATCGCCTAAACCGGAGCTCTGATACCAATAAAAAATGTAACACTCTAATACCGTACGTTCCATTACTTAAGCATTTATTCTATGCCGGTTAACTAAATTAAGAAACTAGATTATTATGATAACTAATTAATTAAAACCGGTACATTTTTTTTAAAAAAAATTCAGCGGCCACAATATTACAATTACCTAATTCTATTGACAATATTCATTCAATTAATAAATTTACTAATCATATTTTAACACATTATCAATTTTTTCGATTGACCTGTAACTGTCTTAAATTACTATTCATTTGGTCAAATTTTTTTTTAACTTACAAACACACATTTTATTTTACCAACTTTCTTAACTTAATTACTACCAATTATTAGGCATGCCAAATATATAGTCACAAGCATTCAAACACATGTAAATAAAGCCACCACACACATTAACCGATGACAGTTTTAACAGTCTATTAAAGATCAAAATCCAAAACAATACTACAAGTCATATACATGCCAAAAGTCTTAACATACTTAAATATTCCAAAATAACTTCTTCAAATCAGCTCCCAAAATATGTGAGGTACGCACAGCTCCGAGTTCTAAGGAGTACCTACACGCAGTCAAATAAAACTACGTGTTGAGCATTAAATATACCCAGTGGTGATTGCAATTCCAGTTATTTCTACTAAACTAAGGCATCATGCATAATAAATAATATAAATATAATAAAAATATTCATAATTAAACATTATTTATTTATTTACCAATTATGCATGCAATATTACATTTAATTACCTTTAAATTACATAATTAGGGCAATTACACAATTAGTACACATAAATAACCATATTTACCATTTTACCCATAACTTATGGCAAAATTACATTTATACCCTTAAACTTTTCCACAATGACAAAAATGCCCTTAGTTTATTTTATTTCATAAAAATTACAATTATGCCATTAGTTCATTTTTATTGACTAAATAACCATTAATTATCTTACAAAATACCATTATACCCTCCAATTATCAGTTTCATGCGAAATTACATTTTAGTCCCTGAAAGGTGCCCAATTTCCATATTTAACCATTTAATTACATTTTTACCCTTATTAACCACCATTAACATACATATGTACAAATTACCATTTTCCCTCAAATTTTTCGTATAATTCCAATTATGCCCTTTTTCACATAAATGTTATTTTAATCACAATTTAACCTTTTTAAGTTTATTTTTGCCACATTTCCCCTTATATAAAACTGGCAAACATCTAAGATCGAGATAAACGAGACGTGAACCCTAATAGGTTCAACATAAAATAGAGGGACCCCGTGGGACCACCCCTATAATACAGAAAATATAAATAGAATATTAATACTGAATATTATAGAATAGGACTGTTAGTGGCCTATAAATAGTGAGATGCCATACTCACACCCGCAGTTACAGAGTCCCTATAGCTAGCCACTATATCCAGAACTAGACTTGACTATCAGATTACTACATAGGGCATTAATATTCCCATTTTCACATTTTAAGTTATCATACAAACTTTTTATGGCATATTATCATGTTATCACATCCTTACACATGTGATTCACTTCCATTTATCATTACATACTATAATTTTCATGTTATCATCATGGTACACCTGCAAACACACATGTACATCATTCGGCCAACATGTAAATTTTTCACCATTAATTCTTTTTATCAACTTTAACATTCCTTTATGTCATTTACATGTTGAACAACATAGCCATGCCATTATTTTCCATTAAAACTCATCAAAGTCATGCCTTTACCCATGGTAACCATTCAGCCATACATACATCATGGCATTTTCACTTGCTCTAACCCATACAAACATCTAAATCACATGGCAAACATCATGTATACATTATAAACATGCCATAAATATCATTTAAACACATCAAAATCTCATGTATACCATTTAGCCAAAGAAGTAACTTTTCATACAATTTTGTTTCTCACTTTAAGCATACATATCATCATTTTTAACATCCCTAAGCATGAATATCATGTTATTTTCAATTATACATGCCTTAAACACATACTTACTTCACAAACATAACCTAAAACACATAACAAACCATGTAAATAGATGGAGTTTATAATCACAAACCTCAAATCCTTGCAAAACACTTCTCAATACTCTTTATCCTTGCCTTTCTCTTGCTTAGAACTTTCTTCACCTAGTGGACATAATCATGTCCAAATACAAAGATGAAGATTTCATCAAAACCAAACTTCCTTTCAACAAACAAACTTCATAAACATCTTATTCACATCCTAAAGTACCCTAAGGAACCTTGAAACCAAATTAAAAACTCTTAAATCACTTACCTCAAAATCACACCTAAACTTTCAAGTCTAGGTTTTACCCACTTATACACCTTCAAATGGACTTTCAAGGCCACCAATGGAATCTAGAGGAGCTAAAATATGTTAGGGAGACTTGAATATGAGGTGAGATAGAGAAAGATTGGAAGATGGTGGAGAAGTGATGAAGAACGATTCGGCCAAGGCGGCAACCAAGGGAGATCTCTAGCGATTTCCAAAAAATATGATGTATTTATATGAGGGAATTTGAACTGAACCAGGTCTAACCGGAGTGGTCGAATCGATTTGGTCCGATTTTTGGCTTTTAGGTCATTTTTCACCGTTTAAGGGTAACTGAGTGTTATTGAACTCATTTTTACTCCCAATTAATTCCATCATTCTTAAAATATTAAATATAGCCCCCACACAAAATTTTAACTCAATCGGAGTCTATTTGGGGCCCAATTGACGTAAATCGGTCCGGTTCGATTTAGTCAATTTCTTCCATAAAACACCAATCTAAAGCTGTAAAAAAATTCAAAAAATTATTCTAAGCTTGTACACTTCACACAGTAGAGATTTTGATCCACTCTAACAAATTCTAAAAATTCGGTCAAAGTTCGATCAAACTTTGGTTCAACCGAACCGAACTAGAGGCAAACTTAAAACTGACTTTCGGGGACCTATTTGACCTCGTTTTTGCAAAAAATTATACCACTAGACTCCTGACAGTCCACCGATCATTTCTATCAAATAATATTTTTTAGGACACATCTGCTATAGTCAGCTATAGTGCTACCCTATAGGTCACCCATCCTAGAATTATTATGCCTTAAGCACGATTAACCTTTAAACTCTACTGAATATAAGATACCAGAAATATCATCTCATGCCACCAATAGGACAACAGACTCTATAGAAAATACTGAATATTTCTAGGCTATAAAATAGGCCATTACAGTAACCTACCCAAAAAGCTTTTGACATCCTTTTCCTTCAGAGGCACTGGCATCTCTCTGATGGCCTTAACCTTGTCCGGGTCGATCTCAATCCCTCTATAACTAACTACATGTCCTAATAGTTTCCCTAAAGTGACACCAAAAATGCATTTCTTGGGGTTCAATCGCAAGTTATATTTGCTAGTCCTCTAGAAGAATTTCTTTAGAGCCTCGAAGTGACCTTCCCTGGTGGCTGACTTGATCATCATGTCACCCACGTATACTTCCACATCCTTGTTGATCAAGTCATCGAGGATCCTTGTTGCCATCCTCTAATAAGTTGTGCCTGTATTCTTTAACCAAAATGGCATCACTCTGTAATCTAATGTTCCCCACTCGGTGATAAAGGCTGTTTTGATTTGATCAACTATTTTGTTAAGAATCTGATTGTAGCCTGTGTAACCATCCATTAAGCTATACATCATGCAAGCGGCTGCGCTGTCTATTAACACGTCGATGTGGGGCAGCGAAAAGTCATCTTTCGGACAAGCTTTATTCAAATATCGGTAGTCCACACATACACGTACCTTGCCATTCTTCTTGGCTACCGGGACGACATTAGCCAACCAGGTCGGATACTACACTTCAATCAAGAACTTAGCCTCGATTTGTTTGTGAATTTCTTCCTTCACCTTCTCTGCCCATTCTGGCCTAAGCCTCCTAAGCTTCTGTTTGACTCGCTTGTGGTCAGGGTATGTTGGGATGGCATATTCTGCAATTTTGCGATCTACTCTCGACATATCTTCATAGGTCCATGCAAAGACTTTTTCATATTTTCTTAAAATTCTCTCAAATTTTGACCTCTCATCTGGAGTTACATTAGATGCTATTAAGATTTCTTTCTGGTTTTCTGAAGTTCCAAGATTAAATGGAGTGGCATCAGTTGAATCTATGTCAAATATGAATGAATCATGATCATGATTATGCATAGTGAGATCATGATTATGCATAGTGAAATCATTAGAAACATCACACAAGTAAGCAAAATTGTTCATATTATTAATAGAACTGGAAATGTCATCAACATTATTAAAAATTTTAGGTATAAAAAGAAAATCTAAACTATCTTTTTCTTCTTTCTCTGCTGACGCAGATGTTACAGCCGACAGCTGTGGATATAACTATCATTTCGGAGGCACTGTAGCAGCCCCTTGTGTAGCTTTACTCCATTTTCCTACAGCTTTGTCTTCTATCTTCTCTTTCCCCTTTACTCGGGCAGCCACCATCCTCTCGGTGATAATCTCTTCGGGTGATTCTCGGTCCCAGATGGTTCCATTGGTTATGATTTCTTCATCCTAATAACCCTCAACTAGCTTAATCACTCCAA
This sequence comes from Excoecaria cochinchinensis, assembly GCA_947683425.1. Taxonomy (NCBI): domain Eukaryota; kingdom Viridiplantae; phylum Streptophyta; class Magnoliopsida; order Malpighiales; family Euphorbiaceae; genus Excoecaria; species Excoecaria cochinchinensis. The sequence continues at coordinate 4,001,610 of CANTUQ010000034.1, forward strand.
TGTCCCAATTGAAAACATCGTTAAAAACCTCAAATCCCAGTACAATCCTTCCATCCACCCACTGAGGCTCGGCTTCCCCTATATACGAGCATAATCACGTGGCCAGCACAAAACTGTCCTTGATATGAGGGATCCCACTTGTTGCCCTCTTGCTCCTCCTTATACTGCCCTCATATCCAAGGTCCTTCCTATCCTTCTGACATCCCGTAGTTATGACAGTCTGCGGCCCCTAAGAACTTTTGCCCAAATCGGCCCTAGGGAGGAAAGACATCCTCTTCATCATATTCACTGCTTGGGGGCTCCCTTTGATGTGTTCTTCTCCATCAATCACTGCGACATAAAATTCGCTGAAGGGCTATATGGTAATCTCCAGTACTGACACCTGGTTCTCTCTTGCAGCGCGGATGGCCACTACTTGTCCCTCGTAGGGAATCTTGATCATTTGCTACAATGTGGAAGGTACCCCTCCTAGCTTATGAAACCATGGCATGCCTAAAAGCACTGGAAAATTGGCCGGAATAGGGAGGACTATGAACTCCACCTCGATCTCAATTGGCCCTGTCTTGACCACTGCCTTGAACGTCCCTAATGCATGCCTCCGAGAATTGTTGTAAGTTGTGATCGTAAGATCAGACTTACTTAGCATATCCTCCGATATCCTAAAGGCTTCCATTGCCACTAAAAGATAGACATTAATTGATGAACCATCGTCTACCATAACATATGCTGCGTGCTTCTGATTTTCCTGAGCCCTTATGTACAGGGGCGATTGTGGTTGCGGCCCTCTACCGGTAAATCTGCCCTTGAAAATACCACATCCTCTCCAGCATTTCCCTTGACTATGTCTAACAACTTCGTGGAAGAGATAGTAGTGGCCACTATAGTCTCGCATAAAACTTCCACTAGCTTCTGACTATGCGAGGGAGACTATCACAGTAGATCCCATATCAATATTTGAGCTGGCATCTTTTTTAACTGCCTCATTATCGGATCGTCCTCCGGCTCTTTTTCCATTTGAACTACCATGGGATCTTGTGGCTTTTCTACCTCTGAAACTACCCTTTTGCTTCGAGTCACCGCTCCGACCTTCTTTTTTCCATCCTTCTTATCTTCCTCCTCCTCCGAACCCCATAGGTCAGGAAATCCTTTGAGATTAGAGTTATTGTTATCATCTCCACTTTCATCAGTGAACCAGTAGTCGATCGTTGCCACGAGCATCCCTTCTTCACTAGCCTCATGAAGGCTCATTTGCATCGACTCTGTATAAATCCATCAAAATCGCCCATTCGAGCAAGCTATATCCGATCATGAACACAGGTGGGGGCACATCGATGTATCCAGGCTTTTTCTTATTTCCTCTCTTTTTCAGATCTGTGATATGCTTGGAATTGATTAGATCCTGAATCGCTTGCCTTAGTGCCTCGCAATTATCAGCTGTGTACCCGGTATACTAGTGATAGGCACAATAGTCCTCATCTTTGTGCCCTGGTTGACCCTGGGTCCTGACGGGTCGTGGTGGTAGGGGTTGCAATTTTACTTCTTTCATCAACCTCCTTAGTACCCAAGAAAGAGACCACCCCAGATTGGAGAAATTCCTTGGGGTAGTATTTGTGGCTGAGACTTGTGCTGTCTTGCTCATCCTGGCACTACTGCTAGAGCTTGCTTTTCGGTTTGCCTCACTGTCCGCGCTTCTTGCGAGGTACTCCCCTTCAGCCTCATTGGCTATATCCTTTAATGACTCCCAGTCTCTTAATCCCTTCAGCTTCAATCAATCCCTCAGATACAGGCTAGCGTTCTTGATGAAAAGCTGGATCTGATCATGGGTATCCGGCTTCCTTTTCATTTCCATCACTCGGTTCCTCCATTGAGTTAGGTACTAGTGAAATAACTCCCCAAACTTTTGTTATAGCAGCTCTAAATCCTTCAAGGTCACCTCCATCCTTATGCTACAATCATACTGTCGGAGGAATTCCTCTATCAATAGGTCCCAATCCTCCTTAGTTTTCCTATTGAGCCCGTGGTACCAAGCTACTGCTGGGCCTATTAAGCTCAAGTAGAAGTACTCCATCTTCTGCCTCTTAGTCAAAGTAGTACCCTTCATTACCAAAGAGTACTGTTTTACATGAGTAGTAGGGTATGATATTTCGTCAAAGTTTGGAATGTCTGGCATCTTAAAGTTCTAAGGGATCAGATATTCTCCCTCTAGGTCCTTATATTCAAGGTTCATCCCTTGTCCCCTTGTCAACATCCTCGACATTGTTTCGAATTTTTCCTCCATCTTCTTCCAGATGGCTTCTTCCATCTGAGGTGTCTTTCCCCTCACTGATACTAGCTCCTCGTATTCATCTTCTTCCCAACCCTTATCTACCCTACGGGCAGCCCCTCTTCTCTGTCCTACCAACATGTTAGCCCTTAAATCAACCAGTGGTGGGCGAATTCCTTCTTGTGGGTCCTCTTTGACCTCTTCCTGTTCATTTTGTCTCCCAGGAGGAGCAACTGGGTGTTTTGTGGTGCAAGCTATGCCATCTTCCATCATGGCCATCATTTTATTCTCGAATTCTTCAAACCATCTTTCTACCTCTTCAGTTATTATGGCCCTGGTGGCGTTTGTCCCTCTTGGTGAGTTAGCCATTTCACTCTGTGTAGAAAACTGAGAGGAGGTAGCATGATTGCTTTCAGAAAGTGAGTCCGAGTATTCTACCCTTTCTGGTAGTTCGAAGAATGGATTTCTGTGTAGCTACCCATGTTGACCTCTCGACCACCTGGGTAGATCTATGATTGCTGCAAAAAATATCCAGTTAGGATGATGCATGAATGACATATAATGCATGATCGTGCTATGTAACATCCATAACCACATGTAAGCAAGTCGATCCTTCCAACCTTGTTGCTCCCACACATGAGGTCATGTCGTCTTTTTCCCAGGTGGGCTTGGCCCATGGGCTAACAGGGAATCATATGGATGTGTATGGTGTACATTGGAAAATCGGCAGCATAACCTCTCTTATCTAATGTACATACGAATGGATTTTGATCATTAGGTATTTAGGCAGTTTGTAGACACCGGGTCCCGAGTAGCCTTCATCAGGATTACCCAATGATGATAATTGCCTTCACAGGCTTAAAAGGTTAAAAGTGATGATTTTCTCGTCAAATTTGCATTTTAGAGTGAAAAATTAGAAAATAATAAAAAATATTTAAAAAATTAATTTTGAAAAATGGGGGCTTAAAATTATGATGTTTTTAGTCAATTTAAAATTTAAAAAAATAGAAAAAAATAAAAAAAAAATTTTCGGACCGCGAGTGTTGGGCGCGGCAGCGCGCTGGCGCCCAGCACGCAGATGCCCAGGTGCCCAGCGCGCTGTGCGCGATTTGGCGACGCTGCGCGTCGCCAATGCCGCGCGTCGCTAAAGAGCGACGCGCAGCGTTGCGCGCTGCGCGCCGCACCGTGCGCTGAGGCGCGCGATTTCCGCACCTCAGCGCGCGGATTTCGCCCGCCTGGTCGCCGCGTGAGTCCCCGTCGCTTTATAGCGACGGGCAGCGTCCCTCTAGCGACGACTCCCTGGCCGTCGTTATAGGGTCTGTTACCCTATTTTCCATTTTTTCAGCCTTTTTCCGATTTTTTGACCCAAAAATCCGTTTTTATCCCAAAATTAAGGGTTTTTGACTTCAAATAAAATTCCAAAATATTTTTTATAGATTATTAATTAATAAAACTTGATTTTATCCCCAAAAATAAAGGAATTTGAATAAAATTAGGTTTGTTTTCCTTAATTAAATTAGGGCAACATTTTCTATTCTTTAAATACTTTAGGATGAAAAATCAAAGGGGGCCTCCACTATTATTTTTTTACATCAGAATTTCCAGAATTTCTCTTCCTCTTGGATTTTTCTTCTAAACTTTCAGATTTTTCTTTTAATTAAAAAGGTTTAATTGAAATTGAAAGATCAATTTTCAATTGTTAATTATTCCAATTAATTTCTTGGTTTTTTCTTCATAAACACAAGAGATTAATCATGACTTTGACATCAATTTCTTTTTAATCTTAGGCATACAAATCAATTCCTTTGTTTTTCTCCATAAACAAAGAGAATTAATTTCATTGCTAAAATTTTTCAAGCAATTTTCCGGAAAATCATCACTTTTCCTTCATCAAATCCAATATTCTGAGGGTAAATATTCTTGGCTCCATTTCTATTTTAATTATTTTATTTAATTTATTCATATCTATTTTATTGTTTTTATTGATTTATTTATTGTTTTCATCTATTCATTTGTTGTATTGATGTTATATTCGTTCCATTTAATTGTTTATATATGATTTGATTTTTATTCATGTGAATATTGTTTTTTTAATTCCTAACATGCAAATAATTTATTTTGATCCCTCATTATTTTTAACATTCAAATAATTAATTAATTTAAATTAATCTTTTTTCATGTAAATAGTTTGTATTAATTATGAACACATCAATTAACCTTGTTATATATCATTATTATTTTCATCATTCTTTTGTTTACTAATTTTTATTATTCTTTTTATCATTATTACATGATTTTATTATCATTTGTTTATTTATTCATTCATTATTTTTCACTTATCATCATTATTTTCATCATATGTATATTTTCATGTACTAATTAATTAACATGTTTTATTTTATTTTCATCACATCATTTAATCATTTATCACATATAATCCATGTTTCTCATTTTATTTTGGTTTGTTAATATTTTTTATTCCATTATCATTCTTTTCATATCATCTTATTTTATTTTAATTTGTTATTCATTATTTTGTATGTTTAATTGGTTTAATTGATTTAATCACTAACATTATTTTATTTGTATTTTGTTTTTATGTCTAAACTCATTTTTCGCTTGGGCGTTTTTGCGAGCACATCGGGAGGTCCAAAAAGGCTCATTTGGTTCATAGATTTATTTTCTTTATTTGTAATATTTTATTTAATTTTTCCATATAATTTTCTTGTAAAATTATTTATTTAGGCTCGCTAGAAAGAAAATCACAAAAACATTTCTATTAATTAACTTGACATTTTTTTTCTAAATAAAGGGGGACCAATGTCCTAGTTTTTCATACCCAAATAAATCATCACATCAAAACCGTTTTATAATAAATATGCATGCTAGGACCAATGTTCTCACTATTAATGAATAACCCGTTTTATGCATGTATAGCACATTTACAAACGGGAGTTGTATTCCGCTCCTTGTATTATTGTAATTTATTGCTCTTGATATTTATTTGCCCATTTACAGCTTTTGAAATGAATGAATGCGCCTTCAATTAATTGCATCGTGTGGAGAGAGAGTGAATCAATGGTATTAAAATTTGATCATAAACTAATTGAGGTAGAAATAGATGAGAAATCCCGGACCCAGCTCTGGTCTTTGGGCTCAAAGAGGCTAGAGGTCTACCCTCCAAGACACCTTTTTGTGCCACGAGACTTTAGCGCTAATCCTAGGCTCCTTTGGGCGAGAGGTTTACCTTCCAAGACCCCTCTGGCTGGCCCAAAATGGATACCAAGCGCAGTCTTAGGCTCTCCGAGGCGAGAGTAACTTTCCCAATGTTTTATTGGGTGGCGACTCCATGATACCTCCTTGTTGCCCAACATAGACGCACTTGCGATTTATCGCAAGCTGTCAACGGACCCACAAATGCCCCGATCGCCCACGTGCGGGCGGCCCGAAAGGGCGGCGCTCGGGATCCGGCGCGCGTCACACAGTTCCAATACATTGACATGGGCCTATCGGGGCATGAAAGCCTTTGATTGGGTGACCAGTCAAATTATCTGGGTTTGTCAAATACATAATGATCTATACTGCAAGCATAGTATCATGGTTCATGCCACCTAGGGGAAGTATATATTTCCATTACCTGAGCTTTAGCCAGGGTGATGATACTTTAGGTCTACCCAAGCATGGTCCCTGCCAACGGGTCTAGCTCATCACGAGCATAATGACCGGTTAGGTCTCCATTTAATACACTAAACGGTACGAGGCTTGGGCTGGTGATTATCCTTGACACTTCTTTATATTGAGTGAACATAAGGTCGTGCTTCGAGAATACATTGGGGCTGATAGAAGGTGCAAACTAGCATAGATTTAAGGCTCTAGTGATATGTAATGCAATTTCAAAAAGGGATGAAATTTTTAAATTAAAACTCAATTATATGTTTTAACCAAGGTATTTGCGAAGCAAAGTCTCGATAGTCCCCAGTGGAGTCACAAATGTGACACGCAATGAACCTCGGGAGGCCCCGAATGACGCACTTTTAGGGTATTTAAGAGAGGTTCATGGAACTTTTAAAGATTACAAGGGCGTCTATTTTGGGCAACAAGGAGGTATTTTGTAGTCGTCACCCAATAAAATATTAGGAAAGGTCGTCTAGCCTCACTTAGCCTAAGACAGCGCATATGTGTCTATTTTGGGCAATCAAAGATATTTTGGAATCGTCCTTCCAATATAACATTGAAAAAATTCATCTAATCTCGTGAAGCCTAAAACGATGCATATACGTCTATTTTGGGCAAGCCAGAGATATTTTGGAGTCAATAGAGCATTGGGATGGTTCGTCTATAGAGCCTAAAAAAATGCAACTTGGGCCTATTTTGTGCAGTAAGAGATATTTTGGAATTCCATTTCAAATAAAACATTGGAAAGGTTCATCTAACCTCGTTGAGCCTAAGACCAGAGATGGTTTGGGACTTCACATTTATTCATACCTTGATTAAATTATGATTCAGTTTTGAATTTAATCTTTTATCCCATTTTCTCATTAAGTTCAATGCAATAATTAAAACATCAGATCAATCATATAATGAAAGCATTAAATAAAGTAAGCTCAAAATAAAGTAAATCAAAAATACAATAGCTTACAAAAATCTAGGGGCGGAACACAACCCCCATTGTAAATGAGCAAAAAAGGAACATACATAAAATCGGATATTCGATTAAGGATGAAGGCATTGTACTTTGTATGCATATTTAGAAAAAATAATATTAAAATATCTATTTTGTTTGAACAACAAATCAGGACATTGCTCCTATTTTATTTAGGAAAATCCCATTTATATGTAGAAATATTTAGCCATTTTTACATTAATGAACCCAAAACAATATTCCATGAATAAAAAAAATCAAAACTTATAATGAAAGGAAACGAGGTAAAGAAATAAACTCGAATAATGTCCACAAATTATCTCGGAGTTCTCCATTTTTAACATCCCAAATCCCATTTATTAAAATCCAATTTTTGCTATTAAGATTACCTTTTCGTGCGATTGGGAATAAATAAATTAATATGAAACGAAAATTGAATTAGAGATTAGTCCAGAATATTTACCCTCGGAATATTACCTTCTGAATACGAATGTCGCATGATTTCTACCTCTTGAATTCTACAAGGATTGATCGGTAATGCGCAATTTTGTGGAACTTTCTACCGCCAAAATTGTATCTTTGAAATTAATCAAGAAAAGAAAATTATATTTTTCACTCCCGAATTTTTGCAGCAGTTATGAATGCTAAAAAGGCTAGACCTAGTAAGAATGAATTGATTTCTTTTTCTCAGATTCTCCTTAGTCTAAAAGAGTTTTGATAAGATTTCTGATGAAAAATAAAAAAATCTTTTTGAAATTCTAGTAAGAAATCTCCAATATTTGATGGAAACTTGCTAACCCTGAATAATGATCCTTAGCTCCCTATTTATAGGTTAAGAAAAATAATTCAAATAAATTTAAAATTTAGATTTGAATTTGAAAAAGATTTATGAAATCAGAATCAAAACCGATTGATTCGAAGAATATTTCCAAAATCAAATCCGAAATTTTAAAATATTGGAAAAGATTAGGAAAATATTTTCAAAATATTAGAAAAAGATTTAAATCCATGGGAAATATGGGAGAATCCCGTGAAATAGTGCCTCAGGTCTTCGACCTACGGGCTTCGCTCAAAGTTCGATGGGCATTGGTCACTGGGCACACCTGTCCTATCGAGCGGCGGGCCACCTTCTTGAGAGATGGGTGATGAGGGCCTAGCCGTCGCTCGCGAGGGACACGCATCTCTCGTATGAGTGATGGGTGTCGCTTGGTGTGAGAGACGGGCCCTCACCCGCGAGTGACAGTCGTCGCTCACTGCGAGAGATAGGCTCCCACACCCGAGCAACGAGCGTCGTTCCCGTGAGAGACGGGCCTATCCTGAGCGAGTGAGGACGTCTTTTAGAATGAGTGACGGGCATCTCTCCTGACCGACGGGAGACCAAAATAAATTTTTTCATTGATAAACTCCTCTCAACATACGGACATCTCCTATTATCAAAATAAATCTTCAATCCTTGTAATTTGAAAGAGCGAAAGCTCGTAACTTTCAGCCGTTTGCCTGGAAACGAGCATTGATATCTTCATCGGGTAACTCTGATCTTGACTACCTCAAGACTCGGTGTCTACAACTGGCCTAATTCTTTTCGATTTCTTCCATGACTTTTAGATCTAATAGCCACATTAGAAGTTGCTTTACTTACTTGTGGTGGTTGAATTGGATTTATAGGATAATTAGCCACTTTATGGTTAGTATTGCCACATCCCAAACAAGCACTTGTAGCTTTTCGACAAATACCCCAATGACGATTAAAATTATGAGGGAACTCAAGTGCACTAGGAGTTAGACTTATTAATGAGTCTCGTCTAGAAGCAAGTGCTGACAAGGAGTCTTGACATTTCTCACTAATAATAGATCCATGTATAGTTTATAACATTCTTATCCAGTTCGCCCATTAGACAGGGTAATGTGTGTTACATGTTATCCGTTCTTTACCCAAGAGTTGGGAGCATATGAATATGTAACTAACTCATATGTAAAGTACAAAGACATTTGAGGATGTCTCTCCTCATTTAGAGGTTGAAGAGGACCATCTGGCAGTGATCAAGGTCAACGTTGAAGTGCATATGGCACAATCTTGTTTTAGTGGAATGAGTTCTAAGCAGAACAACAAAAGAAGTTTCAGAAGTTAGGATAAGGAACAAGCTAGAAAAACTAAAAAGCAAAAAATGGAAAAGAATAATAAGAGGTCTAAAGACAAGAAGAAAGTGACCGTTTCAAGAGTGAAATGTTTCAGTTGCCAATAGAAAAGGATACTATGCAAGAGACTGCACTGTGCCAAAAAAGTTACACAATATTAACTTAAAAGTGAGTGAAATTTGTGTATCTAGTTCTATATTTCTAACTGAATTACATCATTTATGGATAATAAATTCAAAAGCAATGGACCACTTAACAAAGGATTGAGATGCCTTTGTCAAATTCTGATGAATTTCAAATAGACCTAAATGGATTTATGTGGGCAATAACGCCAGAGTGGTAGTTCAAGGGATTGGCACTTGCAGATTAGTCTTGCGTGAAGGCCAAACCCTACTCCAACATGATGTACTTTATGCCCTTGATATTCGTAGGAATTTAATTTATATTCTTGCTTTAATAAAACTTGGTTTCAGTTTATTCTTTAAGGATATCACTGTACACTTGTGCTTGGATAATATATATTTTGGTTATGGTTTTATGATGAACGATTTTATTATTATAGATATTGATCATGACTATTTGAATAAAACTAGTTTGTCTTTAATTTCTTCTTCTCCACATGGTTATGAGAATAATGTAAAATTATAGCATGATAGATTAGACCACATCGGGCAAGGTCGAATGAGTCTGTTAGCCAAAGTGGATTTGTTAGGTGTAAGGACCCAAATTATACCCTAGTAGCATTAATGTACATTTAGGATGGAATGGAAATAAAAAATGTGTGAATTCATGGCAAAAATGTCGAAAGGATGTAACTGTCACTAAATTAAAAGATTCGGTGAATGCGGCAATTTGGGAAATTGTTAAATTATGGTAAAAAAATATAAAAAGGAATTCTTTGGTAGGTCAATGCATACATAAATATTAGATAACATTTTAATGTAAGATTAAGAAAACCTTAGAGGATTTAAATGGTAATTTGAAAAAGTAACCAACTGGAGATGGACACCTTGCATTTTAGAAATGCAAAGAAAGTTCATGGGTATATAAAGAGAGGAGGTCGGATAGAAAGAGGAAGAAAATTTAGAATTTTTCGCTTCTCTCTCAATTCTCACACATTCAAAATACAAATTTGGTGATTCCTTAGATACAAGCCAAATTAGAAGAAAGTTGGTGGAAAAAAAGGTAAGATTGAAACACTTTTCTTTATCATCTTCTCTTCTATAGTCTAAGAGATTAAATTATGAGATTGAACAAAGTTTTGATATGGGATTTTTGATGCGTATTAGTTGAGATAATTAGCCAAGAGAAGGAAAAGGAGGGAATTGATGAACAAAAGAGGTTAGGAAACATTTAATTCAATATGTGTGCTTTTGTGATGAAATGAATGTGATATGAGCACGATTTGGACATGGAAAGGTTTTTGAAATGATGGTTTTTTGACCCTGTCATTGTGTTTGGGCCATGTCCCAGCCTATAGACCTCCAATTGAAGTGATTCCATTGGAGATGAAACTTAAGAGATAGACGTTTAAATTTATAGGGACACCAATACCTAGTTTTACTTATAGGACCTTTAAAAATTTGATTAAAGACACATGTCTATTGCTGCTAGTGCAATGGGAGGAGTAGGTGTTCCCAAGGCCATAATGCTTAACTATGATGTCCAAATTAAGTAATTTTTATATCAAAATAAATTTAAGACATAGTGTGACAATTGTCTAGAAGAAACTTTTTCCCAAAATTGTCATTGCTAGGTAAAAAAGCCTAGTAAAAATTGGATTTGGAACCTTCCCTATTTCCTTCCAAAGCTAGATTTTGCTTTGGTCCCAACTTTTGTTCCAGTTTTGGCATTTTTTATTTCCTACCAAAGCTAGATTTCGCTTTTGTCCTAACTTTCATTTTAGCTTTGGTAAGCTGCTATTTCCTACCAAATCTAGATTTTACTTTGGTTCCAGTTTTGGTAAGCTGCTGTTTGCTCAAGATTTTATCACAAAAATATCCTAAATGTGCTATATAATCACATTTTATTAATTGTGAACATGATATTTTAATGTTAATTTAACTAAGAAAATACATGTATATTTATCATTTATTTATAAAAATGACTGGAAATGACCTATATTCATTACTAATTATAAATATGAAATGAATATATGTATGATCGGTACACAGAACCATATGGAAATAATAATATGAACCTAGGACGCTAATGAAAAAATTGTATATGCATAATTACTTTTTAATTATCGATAACTACTGAAATTAACTTGGCATGTGTAATTGTTGGTGTCTGATGAAAGTATGATTATGTATGTTTAAATATCGATGTATGTAATATAGAAATTACAATGGGAATATTGTTATGTCCACAATTCACACATATAAGGCATTAAACTTAAAATGAACATTTGGACTAAAATGGTTATAAGTCGTACCTAGATTGGTATATATACATATATATTGATTATATGATATTTGTCTAATTTATTTCGGATGTGATAATTCTAAATAAACTTGTAAGTTATATGTGATTGTATGAGAATTATGGTGTGAACTTGAGTATAAGGTTTAATTATTCTTCAATATTATTTAAAAGGGTATGAGTTGTAAAGCCCATTCCCAACCGTATGCATAGCTTTGCTATAGCAGCCGAAGAGGGACATCATGCACACACGCCATAAAGCACAAACGCATACAATTGAGTTATAAACACAATCCTGAATTAACAAATTTCTTTTAAATACAGCAGAACACTTATAAAACTCTTACTTATATACATATAACATTCAGCTATTATATCAAATGGTTATTACATTATACAGACTACAAAGGAGCTACACAAAATACTGAACCCTAGTGTTGACCAGAGATAATGCGGGGCCGTCCTTCATTTGTGCTTTGCTTCTAAACCTACATGGACTAACACCTGTGCTAAGCAATAACGCTTAGTAGGGAAACAACATACAATATATATATTCATAACAATCATTGTATAACAAAAAATATATGCTTATTATTCATACTTCATCATATACATGCTTTACTAACATACTCTTTCGCATTCGTGTTTCATAAATATAACATTGAACATATCTTGATATACATATAGCATCATTAGGAAATCATGTTCGCATACTGTAGTATCACATGACAAACTTATAACGCACCACATTCACATTATTATGTCGCATAATATTCACATTGCTCATTATTGATTACTCATTAATTATTTACCTTGCTCGCAACTCATAGATACAGATAACGGGTATAGTATTAGTACTCGTAAGTACCATATAACACATTAGTATCCATAGATATAACACTTTTGTATTAGCACCCGTAAATACCGATATAATCATTAATATAACAGCACTTATGTGAATTTAAATATGATTTTTGTAACACCCCATAACTATACGTAGGGGAGCTCATCCCCATAGGGGAGTGAGTACCCGTATAGATAAGTGTGTCACCAAACTGAACATACATGCATATCAAAAGCATGGAAATGAAGACAACAAAATAGAGTAAATTAAAACTTTATATCTCAAATAATAGGCCAACAGAAATTCTCAAATCTCAATCATTACATAACAAAATATTCATTACAAAAGGGAGTACAATATCATCTTTAGAAACTTACAAAATCATATACATTGAAAAAAGGCTTTACATCAGAGTACAAAATACAAATTACAAGGCTACAAAAAAAATCTCTCTAATGTGTTGTCTCTGATGGCTATAGATCGAACTCCCAAAACATTGACAGCTTCCACACCTGCACTAATGAAATACCCGTGCTAAGCGATAATGCTTCGTGGGGAAAACAAAAGATAAACGACCACTCACAGTGGTCAACAAGAAAAAACACATACATATGGCACATACAAAAGTATACATATATCCATATAAGAATGTATTACTTATATCATACCTTAAATACACAAGTGTTACTTAACATAACTACATTCATATAACATCATAAGACAAATTCACATTCATAAGTGAATCAAAGATATGCTTGTAAACTCAGAGTAGCGGATAATGAGTGAACACATGAGTACCCGTGGGTACAAACAAAAGCAAGTTCTTTCATTTTCATTCAAAAATATTTTCACATTGGGGATCTTAAACAAGATCATAACACATAAGGATCTGGAGGACCCAAACGTTGAATTGATTAGGGTCCATAACACATTGGCTGGAACATATAGAACTCTATAGGCATGCCTATCTATCCATTAACTTGACTCTTATAGGCTAGGCATAATTCAACACAATGAGCACATATCAAACATATTGAACTATATGATAATTCATATCTAAGGGCATTTGCAAAACATATGTGAGTAACCATGCAAAATGACATAAAAATAAATAACATAGAAGAACAGGGGACAGTCGCGCTCACGACAGACGTAAAATGTTCCCAATGTTGCACTGACAACAGCCTCCATGCTCACGCGAGGAAGGGATGGTAGGCCTCTGTTGCGCTCGTAATAGAGGGCAGGGAGGTCACTATTTCTCTCGTGCGCGCAGGTGCGTTCGCTATAGCAATTAGCCTGGCAGCTGCTCGGCTACCGAGCTCTCTGTCACGCTCGTGACTTAACAGAGACACTCCTCAGTAGGAGCTCGGATGATAGGGCTCTATAGCGCTCATGACAGAGTCAATTTTCTAGCTCCTTCAGCCAATCTGTAGAAGTTCTTCCAAATCCAAACCGTCCCCAACTAACAACCACCCACAAAACCTCAACGCAATCATCATTAGGCATTGAAAACATGTTATACAACATAAAACCCAAGTTTTATTCTAATTAGAAGGAATTAATTCATCAAATTAAATAATTCCAACCAACAATCCTTTAAACCAAGAAAAATACCCAAAACAATATAAACATTATACCAAATCAAAATTCTACTACCAAACTAAAAAATTTCACTTTAATTCATCATCACCCACTTTAATTAAACACACATATATACATTACACTCTCAATTACCCGGAATCAAAACAACAATTCAAGGATAAAATATGCAAATTCAAGAAATTCCCAAACCTTGAATTCTTGAGCTCCAAGAGATCAATTGGCTGAACTCCCATGAATAATCTCCTTCCCCTTAGGATCTATTGGAAGAATCTCTGCCAGACAAACCCAAACACACCAATAACTCAACTCAACCATAGCCATAACACACACACGCACACACACATACTATAACAGCTCGGATCCCACCCTAGTAGTTTTGAGTATGTGTGTGTTATGTCTTTAGATTTAATTGCTTGTTGTTATTAAGTTTTATGGGTATAATTGTATTTTGTGTTTTATATTTTTGATTGTGTAGTATATTTGTGTTGTGGTGACTGAAGGATTAGAAGAAAAATTTTGCCAAATTCACTAATGAGCTTGTGATATATGGCAAGAGAGAGAATGTAGAAATGAGTGGCTATAAAAGCCAAGAGAGAAAAAATGAGAGAGAGAGCAATCTGCCCCTCTCTCCTATTTCCTCCTCAAGCCATCTCCTTCTTACTTTCTTCTTCTTCCTCTTTCCTTGCCCTAGATTAGTTCTTTCACTTGATTGTTTGGTTAATTTGGCAAATCGTACAGCTACTCAAGTAAGTGTTTGCTCTTTTCTTCTTCTTCTTCTTCTCCTTTTAGGTTTCCCGTTGGGGTTGTGTGGGTGTATGTTTTAGCTGTGTTTGAGTTTTATTTTTTATGTGTTTTGGATTGTTGTTACTAATATTCCTCCTAGGGATCCAAAAGGGAAGGAAGTTATTGGTAGGAGTTTAGCTCTTTGATCCATTGGAGCTTAGGATTTAAAGGTTTGGGAAAGTTCTTGCTTTCTATCTTTTCTTTGTTCTTTGAATTTTTCTATTTTGATTTCTAGAAATTGAAAGTCGAAATGTGTAGATGTATGCATAATTGAAGTATGAGATGTTAATTTGTAGTGCTGTTGTGAATTTTGGTGGGTGAATCGAGTTTAGGTATTATTTTTGGCCAAATTCTAGGTTTGAGGTTTTGTTAGTGTGAATCGCTTAGTTTGATGTTTTAATTCATGTTAACTAGCATAAAACTTGGGTTTTATGTTGTATAATGAGATTTGAGTGCCTATGAATGTTTATGTTGAAGTTTTATGGATGAATTTACATCAAAGTTTTGGAAAGAGTTACAAGCTGCTTTGGCTACCCGACTGAATTTCAGCACTATTTTCCACCCTCAATTAGACGCGCAGTCAGAGAGGGTTATACAGATTCTTGAGGATATGCTTCGGGGTTACGTTTTGGATTTTTCGGGTTGGGACATATATGTGTCATTGATGGAGTTCGCATATAATAATAGTCATCAAATGAGTATCGAGATGGCACTGTATGAGGCTTTGCATGGAAGGAAGTGTAGGACTCCAGTTTGTTGGATTAAACAGATGGAACATTCTTTTGTGGGTTCGAAATTGGTTAGGGACACCGAGGAAAAGATTAGAGTGGTGCAGTAGAATTTAAAGATGTATTCCATGTGTCAATGCTCCGTCAGTACAGATCAAATGCATCTCATGTGCTATTAGTTAAGGATGTGAGCGTTCAGCCGGATTATTCTTATGATGAGGAACCCAAGTCTTTTTTAGCACGGGAAGTGAGATAGCTCAGAAATAAACAGATTCCTCTGGTTAAGGTATTATGACAACATGACGGAGTTGAAGAAGCTACATGTGTAACACCCCAATACCCCCGTTGGAAGGATACCGGAGCGCTACCCAACACTCACACAGAAACATTCATACATATCAGTGGAAGCAGCAATAAAATAATAAAATATACATCACTCATAAAATTACATACCGAACCTTGATTACATTTACTTAATACTTATACAAAATACAAAATGCTATACAGCCTTAAACCAGGACTACAGGAACTGAACAAAATAAAACTCCAACTCCTAGTGGCCGACCCTACAGATGCACGACGCGAACCGAACGAACCTGCCACCTACACGGGAAAACAGCCCGTGCTAAGCGATAATGCTTAGTGGGGAGGAACAAAGCAGACAGAAACCAGTACACTAAACAGGAATATAATAAGCCATGCATAACAAATACGTACACATACCGAAATACTTACCATGACAACACGCGAGATATCACATGCACGACATACTAAAAAAATCATATCAGAATATAGTCACTATCAAGTCACTCATTACTCAAAACAATGCACTGAACAATTATGACACTATACAGAACACTATACCATAATGTCTTGCATTAGTATCTAAATGTAAACATGTATCGTACTACAGAGTTCCCTCAAAAAAAATGAAGACAGAGATATATATCAAGAATCACTATATGAAATCAGAATTGAAATGGAAAGCATGAAGCAGTAATCATAATCAGAATCATGCAATAATCAGAACACTTCACTAAACCAATACCAGACACTTCACACAATAGCCTGAAATCAATGGTGGAGGATACGGGAACACGGCATGGGAGACTGAAGTCTCACAAATAGTTTTAATACCCGAAGGTAACGCGGGAGACCAGAGTCGCAAAACATTTTATTGCTACACGGAAGATGACATTCTCGAAGGTCGACTGCTTCGCCAAAACGGGGCGAACAGAACAGCTGTGCTCTGACCCTTCTTAAGCATGCTTAATTATCCACTACCTTGACACTTCAAGCTCGACAACTCACACTTAATCACAACACTTACTATACAAAACTCAAAGCAAAAATCCGAACATCACATTAATTCACTACAACGACATGAGTATAAAAAGGTCAACAAGACATAACTCAATAATGAACCAGGCAATAGTGAGAAACCGTGCAAAGTGGGACAAAAGAATTACATTCATAAAATAGGACAAGCAGGAAGGGCCTCTGTCACGATCGCGACAGTGTCGCGCTCGCGACAGAGCACGGGGCACCCCATCGCGAGCTCGCACCAGGAGGCGTGCTTGCAACGACGCATGCATGGCAGACTCATACAACGTCGCGCTCGTGACAGAGGGCTCTCCAGCCACAAGAGACCAATCCGCATTCTATCGCGATCGAGACAGTGTCGCGCTCGCGACAGAACCTAGAATTGCCCAGATCTGCACTTTTCCTACTCTCTACACAACACAACCCTTCATATATTCATTCAACCATGCACAAACACTTACCTCAAGCCTCTAGTACATCACCGCATCATTCTCAAGGCGACATAAACACATTTTAATACAATAATCAACCATCTATTCATCATGAATGCCAATAAAACTAACTCCAAAATTCAATTTTCATAACATGTTCATGTTCTTCAAATACACATGAAAACACCAATTTATCACTAACAATTAACTCAGAATCACTACTTAATCTAAACATGCATTCATCCATACAAAACACTCAAGGTTACTAATTGTGACATGTGCCGGATCCCTGCGGCTGCCCATGGGACCGCCCGCTCGAGGCCGATCGGGGCATTTGTGGGTCCGTTGACATCTTGCAATAAATCGCAAGTGCGTCTATATTGGGCAACAAGGAGGTTTCATGGAGTCGCCACCCAATAGAACATTGGGAAAGTTACTCTCGCCTCGGAGAGCCTAAGACTGCGCTTTGTATCCATTTTGGGCCAGCCAGAGGGGTCTTGGAAGGTAAACCTCTCGCCCTAAGGAGCCTAGGATTAGCGCTAAAGTCTCGTGGCACAAAAAGGTGTCTTGGAGGGTAGACCTCTTTGAGCCTCTTTGAGCCCAAAGACCAGAGCTGGGTCCGGGATTTCTCATCTATTTCTACCTCGATTGTTTTATGATCAAATTTTAATTATCATTAATTCGCTATCTCTCCACACAATGCAAATGATTAAAGGCGCATTTATTCACATTTGGAAAGCCGTAAATGAGCAAGTAAATATCAAAAGGCTGTAAATTACAATAATACAAGGAGCGAAATACAACTCCCTTTATAAATGTGCGATACATACACGAATCGGGGCATTGTTTATTTTGAGGACTTTGGTCCTCGCATGCATCATTATCAAAATCGGATATTTTTATTTGTGATGATTTTTATCCTATAAAAATAGGGCATTGGAACCTTGCTTTTGTGTAAACCTCATTTTATTGAATATAAAACATGGAGTCATTTTTATACATTATCGAGATATGAAAAGAGTATATCTATATACATAAAATAATCAATGAATAATAAATGAAGGAAATAATCAAGAGGGTTAGGAAACTAAACCGGACGAAATCCTCCGAATATGGTAGATAGCCGCTGAAGCTCGAGATAGTCCAAGAGAATCAGTATACACTCATAGAAAGTTAAAAGATGTCAATATACCTAAAATTAATATATAGGAAGCCAAAAGGGCTTGAAAAAGATGGAAAATAATTTAAAAAGGTAGAGACAGAACCCACCGACGGCCTTTTTTAGGTGACCGACGGGCGCCAGTCAAGATAACCGACATGCCCGTCTGTCACTTAAAAAGGGCATCTGTAGGTGGGGTGACCGACAGGCGTCGGTGATGGAGATGACCCGTCGGTCACCATTGTGTCCGAAAAAAACAAAAAAAAAAGACTCCTTTTAAAGCCAAAAAAGAGGTTTTATCATAAAATCATATAAAGAGAGTCAAAATAAAGAAGGATGATAACAAAATTGAAAGATTCAACAAATAAAGAATAAATATGAAATGATATGAAGAAGGAATCCGGAATATTTACCCTCAGATAATCACTTTGGGTGAGATTCTTGTGTTGGTTAGAGCCCGCGTGTTCCACGAAAAGCAAGATGAAGGATTAGAAAAGGAAAACAGATTATTTCCTCCTCAACCCTTCAAAAAAATGTCTTTGGAATCAAAATCTAAGGAAAACTAATTAGTTTTTAGTCCCTTTTGATGGATTTGATCCTCTTTTGAAAGAGATTTCTTTATGAAATGTGTTTGCTGGAAGAGAGAGAAAATATGCTTGAATTTGGGCAGAGTTTCCCCTCTTCAAAAATTTTTGGAACCCTATTCTAGTAAAAATCCGGAGCTTTTATAAGCCAGACACGACCGACGGGCATCTGTGTATGGAGGCGGGCGTCGAAAGAATCCTTCTGACACAAGGATTCGTCTGACGGCCCTGCCACATCCACCGACGGGCGTCGGAAAGGTTGCGTGCTCCGGGAAACCAGGCGGCGCTCTGACAGGGGCAGTGATTTTCCGATGGGCATCGGAAAATACCACAGGCCGTCTGTGACCCTAAGCGATGGGCTGACCTCACAGACGAGCTGGCCGTCTATGGAGAAAAACATACCTTTTTGACTCGAAAATCCTCTGTTTTCTCCCCCCTCTGCCTACGAAAGTCAAAAAGACTCACTTCTCGTGGAACGCGGGACTAAAAATCCTAAATCCAAACAATTTATACAGGCTCGGATACTGATTTCATCACAGGGTAACCTCTGATCCGGACCGCTCCGGGACACGGTGTTTACAGTTGCCCCCAGTTTTGGTGAAACTAGTGCACGAGCGCCAAGATAAGCCAAAACTCAGAGAAAGGACAGAAAGAAAGAAGGCGTACCTGCGACGGTTCTTACCTTCCGCCCCTTTCGCCGGGTAGGCCTTGTCTCGGTCTGTTTCGGCGATGCGAAGATATTCCTACCGATCTCGTCTCGACTTGTAGGTGTTGGTGAGACGTAGCATTCCCTAGCTAAGGAGTCGAAGCGAAGAGCAGTGTTTCTCTAACTGCAACTTCGATCTGAAGTTCCCTTGCTAACCCCCATTCGATCTGCAAGGTGCGTAGCACTCTCTGGCTGTCGCGCGAACTGTGAGATGTAGCACTCTCTGGCCACGATCTTGATCTGGTGAAGAGCAGTGTTTCTTTAACTGCAGCTTCGATCTGAAGTTCCCTTGCTAATCCCCATTTGATCTGCAAGGTGCGTAGCACTCTCTGGTTGCCGCGCGAACTGTGAGATGTAGCACTCTCTGGCCACGATCTCGATCTATTGAAGAGCAGTGTTTCTTTAACTGCAGCTTCGATTTGAAGTTCCCTTGCTAATCCCGATTCGATCTGCAAGGTGCGTAGCACTCTCTAGCTGCCGCGCGAACTGTGAGATGTAGAACTCTCTGGCCACGATCTCAATCTGGTGAAGAGCAGTGTTTCTTTAACTGTAGCTTCGATCTGAAGTTCCCTTGCTAATCCCCATTCGATCTGCAAGGTGCGTAGCACTCTCTGGCTACGACGCGAACTGTAAGATGTAGCACTCTCTGGCTACAATCTCGATCTGGTGAGG
Source organism: Excoecaria cochinchinensis (assembly GCA_947683425.1). Classification (NCBI taxonomy): domain Eukaryota; kingdom Viridiplantae; phylum Streptophyta; class Magnoliopsida; order Malpighiales; family Euphorbiaceae; genus Excoecaria; species Excoecaria cochinchinensis. The sequence goes on from CANTUQ010000034.1 coordinate 4,021,907, forward strand.
AGCAGTGTTTCTTTAACTGCAGCTTCGATCTGAAGTTCCCTTGCTAATCCCCATTCGATCTGCAAGGTGCGTATCACTCTCTGGCTGCCGCGTGAACTGTGAGATGTAGCACTTTGTGGCTATAATCTCGATCTGGTGAAGAGTAGTATCTCTCTGTACCTGTGTGATAAAAGGTTTTGTTAGTTCATGTTTGAGTGGTCATCTTTTAACCTGTTTATTAATGGCGTGATTCTGCTTTATTCGCTATGCCATGTTTCATTTATTCTTTTTATTGAGTCGTTATTTATCATTTTTGTTTTCCTTGTTTTGGAATATGAGTGAATGTGAAGGCATATATTCATCTGCTATATGAATGAATCATAAATAACCGAATAAATGCATAAATTTTGAAAACAAAAGTTTTTCACTAGAAAAATATATTTTGTACAACGTATATACAAAGCATAAATGTACAAAAATATGACTCCCTGAATGTCATAGGGGTGTGTAGTCAGAGGGTTCATCGGGGTCCTCATCATCCGATATATGCACTGTCCCTGGCGGAGGTGGAGGCAGAGCTGGCCGTGCCGGAGGTGGAGGCAGAGCCGTAGAGGGTCCTGCCTCGACATCGTGGGTCCACCTGAAACGGATCTGAGCGTGGCCATCCAAGAAAGGCTGGGTGCAAGTCCTCACGAACTCCAACGTCTCTGATACTGTGCCTCCCAACTTCTTGAATGCCTGGCTCAATTGAGTGGTCTGCTCACTGGCGGCCCTCTTCATATGCTCTAGGCGCTGCTCTGACTGCTCCCTGAACTCCCTCATGGTCTGAGACAAGGGCGGGAGAATCCCCTCTATCTCCTGGACGCGGGATTTTAGAGAGTCGAGCGACTCGTCGATCATCTGTAGGGTCATGTCAACCCTCTGAGATGCCTGGTCCAGTGACGTCCTCAAATCATGAGCGAGCTGCTGCCTAAGCTCCCTCTGACCCTGGGCAATCTGCTCGATCAGCCTCGCCTGCTCACCTCTGAAGGCCTCTATGACCCGAGCCTGCTCATCCCTAAAAGCATCCATGATCCGAGCCTGCTCCCGCGTAGTATGCTCGATGTAGCCGGCCTGCTCCTGGGCTAACCGCTCCACTGACTGGGACTGCTCCGGAATAGCAGCCTGCTGGTGGTCCAGCCTCTCATTAATAGCTCTGTCCCTCTCATCCTGTCATCGCTCCAAGGCTGTGAACATGGAAGTGAGGAGCTGAGAGAAGTCAGGCTGTGCTGGCTGCTGCTGTGGTGGCTCTGGAGGCAGTGCTGCGGAGGTGGATGCCCCTGGGTCACCTCAAGAATACGGATGATACCTCTTGAGGGGCCCGTGGGTAGTCCTCTACACTCTGACGCTCGGCGACGGGACAGGAGTCGGTGCTCGGGATGCTGGTGAGGCGGCAAAGAGCTCATCCATCGTGAACTCCATGTCGAAGTCCGAAGGGGTCCTAGGCTGCTCCTGCTGCTGTGGCGGTGGCACAGTCTGAGGCTGAGGAGGCTGGGGAGGCTAGGGCTCTGGCTCTGAGTATGGAGGCTAGTGCCCTGGCTGAGGCTGGAGCTCTGGCTGTGGAGGCTGGTGCCCTGGCTGAGGCTCGGGGTGGTCTGGATGTGGACCCAAGGGTGGAAGTGAGAACATCCGCCGGGTCTCGTGAATGGTCAGTAACCTGTAGGCCTCTGCCTGCCTTGATATCGGGGAGATCATCCCCATCTGTACTGCCGCTGCGGCATCCACATGGATCCCCTCCTCCAAGGGTGCTCTCAATCTGTCAGGGACAACTCCCAACCTCAAAAGCAACCGGGTAATAACTCCTCCCACTATCACCACCGGTGTCAACCCTCTACCGACTCTGGTCAAGTTGGCCAAGAACTCATGGCTAATGTTAAGACGTTGGCCAGCCACCATAGCCCAGAGGCTCCAGATCTCAGCCGCAATAAGCGACCCTGGCGGAGGTAGCGCCTGTGGACGTTCTTACCGTTGTCCTATATCCCCATAGAGCGAAGGGTAACTTTTCAGCCCAGTCTTTGTAGGTTTGGACCATCTTAGACAGGATCTTTTTCATATTCTTATTCGCGGCTTCTACTGCTCCATTCGCTTGTGGTCGGTAGGGAGAGGATTTATGATGCTCGACACCATACTTCTCAAGGAGCTTCCTGGTTTCTCCCATGAACTGCACCCCATTGTCAGACACTATGTGATGAGGGAGGCCATATCTGCAGATCAGATTTCTCTCTATGAACTTGGCCATATCCCTCGCGTCAATCTTTTTGAAGGATTCCGCCTTTACCCATTTGGTAAAATAGTCAATTGTGACTATGATGTATCTGTGCCCATTGGATGCCATAGGGCGAATCTCTCCAATGATATCTATCCCCCAAGCAGCGAAAGGCCAAGGTGATGTCAGATTATGTAGCTCTGATACTGGCAGGTGTCTCAAGTCTGCGTATTGTTAGCACAACTGGCATTGCTTAACATATTTCGAGCAGTCATTGTCTATCGTAAGCCAATAGAAGCCTTGTCTCATGATCTTCTTAGCCAGGGTCAAACCGTTCATGTAGGCCCCACAGACACCTGCATGGGTTTCTTCCATCACCTTGCGGGCTTCTTTTTCATTCAAGCACCTGAGCTGAATCCCGTCCGACTGTCTTTTGTACAACACCCCTTCCAAGGATATGAACTGAGTAGATAGCTTCCGGATCATCCTTTGGTCTTTCTCAGTAGCTTCTTCTGGAAATTTATTTTTTTCCAAGTAATTCATGATGTCGAAGTACCATGGTTTCCCGTCCGCCACTTCTACTTCCATCACAGGCCTGATCTCGAAGCTGGGCTTCTCAGAACTGGAAATTAGTACTGGCTTCATAGCCACTCCTTCAGGGTTATCCCACATTGACAATAAGGTTACCAACACATCAGCCAGATGATTTTCATCTCTCGGCACGAAGTGGAAAGTGCAAGCCTCAAACTGCCCACATACCTCTTTCAAATATTAAACATAGGGTACCAGTCGTTCTTCTTTTACAGCCCACTCATCTCGTATCTGGTTAATCACTAAGGATGAGTTGCCAAAGACTTCTACATTCTTTGCCCCCAATGCAGCTAAAGCTTCTAGCCCGAAAGTGCATGCTTCATATTCGGCTTCCTTGTTGGTTGCTTTGTACCTCAGCTTCTTGGCTAGGGGAATTTTCTCATTATCTGGGGTTGTCAAGATGATTCCAACTCCGGTCCCTCTGTTATTCACTGCCCCGTCGAAGTGTAACTGCCAACCCTGGATAGAAATCTCGACTATGCTTTCATCAGGAAAGGTAAACTCGGGAGTGTCTCCTTGAATAGGATGCTCAGCAAGAAATTCGGCTACGGCTTGCCCCTTAATAGTTTTGCGAGTGATGTATTGCACATCAAACTCCTATAGCAAGAGTAGCCACCTTCTCATCTTACCAAGCAAAGACGGTGCTTCCTGCAAATATCTTAACGGATTCTGCTTGGCCACTGCTTGAACTTTGTATGAGTGGAAGTAATACCTCAATTTCTTTGATGCCCAAATCACTGCAAGGCAGATCTTCTCTACTTCAGCATATTTGATTTCATAAGCCAGGAACTTCTTGCTGAGGTAATAAATTGAAAATTCCACCCCAAATTCATCCTCTTGAGCCATCATGGCGTCCACTTAACTGCCCTCTACTGCCAGATACAAGATAAGCGGTTTGATCGGTTACGGCGGCCTTAGCACTGGCGGATTCAACAGGTATTCCCTGATGCTATAAAAAGCCTTATGGCAGTCTTTATTCCAGACCATAGGTTGATTCTTTCTAAGCAGCTTAAAAATAGGCTCGCATATTGAAGTGAGCTTAGCAATAAATCGGCTGACATACTGCAGCTTACCCAGGAAACTCCTTACATCCTTCTCTTTTTGTGGCACAGGCATCTCTCTGATGGCCTTCACCTTGTCCGGGTCAATTTTTATTCCCCTCTGGCTGACGACATGTCCCAATAGTTTTCCTGAAGTCACTCCGAAAATGCACTTCTTGGGGTTAAGTCACAGATTATACTTGTCAATCCTAGTGAAGAACTTTTCTAGAGCTTCAAAGTGCCCCTCTCGGGTGGCTGACTTGACCATCATGTCATCGACATACATTTCTACTTCTTTGTGAATCAGGTCACTTAAAATCTTGGTCGCCATCCTTTGGTATGTGGCCCCCGCGTTCTTCAGGCCGAAAGGCATGACTCGGTAGGCGTAGGTCCCCCATTTTGTGATGAAAGCGGTCTTAACCAGGTCAGCTATTTTGTTCAGGATCTGGTTGTAGCCCACATAACCATCTCCAAAGCTGTACATCACGCAATTGGCGGCGCTGTCTATCAACACATCAATGTGGGGTAGTGGACAATCATCTTTAGGGCAGGCCTTGTTCAGATCTCGATAATCCACATACACCCTGACCTTTCCGTTCTTCTTCGCTACAGGGACCACATTTGCTAACCATGTAGGATAATGCACTTCAACAAGGAACTTGGCTTCAATTTGCGGTCGAATTTCCTCCTTGACCTTGTCAGCCCATTCTGGCCTGAGCCTTCTCAACTTCTATTTCACAGGCTTATAGTCCGGATAAGTCAGGATAGCATGTTCTGCCACGTCTCGATCAATTCCTGGCATGTCCTCATAGGTCAAGGCAAAGACTTTTTATGTTTTCTTATTATTCTCTCAAAATTTTTTCTCTCCTCAGGAGTTATATTTGATGCTATTAGAATTTCTCTCGGATTTTCTGAGGTTCCAAGATTAAAAGGCGTTGTATCAGTGGAATCAATGTCAAAAATTGATGGAATATGATCATGTTCATGCATGTTCAAGGAAAGGATAAAAAGAGCATCATTAGACCAAAATAGAAAAATACACAGCATAATGGAAACTAACTTGGTGTACTTACAGGATTAAGATATGATTTGTACGCAGAATCATCAATCAATATTGTGTTTGATGCATTATACAATAACTGAGGATGTACAAATGCAAAATTCCTATTCTCTCTGTAGAGTAATTTCAAGTACAGGAACATAATCTAAAATAATGCAAAAGATTGAATTTAAAATCATTAGAAACATCGCACAAGTAAGAGAAATTGTTTCCCTTATTAATAATATTATAATTGTCATTTACATCATAAAAGAGTTCTGGAATAAAAAGACAGTCTAAGCTAGAGTCTTCTTCTGCCACTCCAGAGGTTGATGCTATCGCAGATTGCTCATTGGCTTCCTGATTCAGCAGAGGCCCCTCAGGCATATCGGAGGAAATCTTCAAATCCCCCATTTTCAGTTCTAATTCTGCTATCTTCTCTTTCCTTTTCAGCCTGGCAGCTATCATCTTCTCGGTAATGACCTCTTCAGGCTCGCATCTGTCCCAAGTGATACCCTAAGTCATGACCTCCTCATCCCAGAAGTCCTCAGCAGTCTTGATAAACCCAACTCTCCAGTCAAATACATCATTAAAGAACTCGAACCCAGGGACAATTCTCCCCTTCACCCATTGCGGTTCATCTTCGCCAGTATACGCGCAAACTGAGGATGCCGGTATAAAGCTCTCTGAAATGTGAGGGATCTTGTCTGCCGCCTTCTTCTTGCCGAAGCCGCCTCTGTACCCTAGACCTTTTCGATTCTTCTGACCTCGAGTGGTGATCGTAGTTTGCAATCCTTGAGAGTTTCTACCCAAACCAGCCCCAGGGAGATAGTGCATCTCCTTCAACATATTAACCACAGCTGGGTTATCCACTGACCCGTGCTCTTCTTTTATCATGGACACGTGGAAGCCACTAAATGGCTGATTAGCTATTTCAAGTGCCGAGACCTGGTTTTCCCTGGCTGCCTTGATAGTCACCACCTCCCCTTCATGTGGGAACTTTATCATTTAATGCAGCGTGGATGGAACTCCTCCTAATTTGTGAAACCAGGGTCTCCCAAGCAAAGCTGAGAAGTTAGCAGGGATAGGCAGAACTACAAATTTTACCTCCACTTCAATGGGTCCTGTCTTGACCAAGTTATTAAAGGTTCCCGAGGCTTGCCTCCTTGAATTATCATAGGCTGTGATAGTCAGATCTGATCCACTGAGCATATCCTCGTTTAAGCCAAAAGCCTGCAGAGCTATTAGGGGGCACACATTAATAGAAGACCCATCATCTACCATAACACAAGCAGTGTGCTTGTCGTTAATCTGTGCTTTGATGTATAGGGGTCGGTTATGATTGCGGCCTTCGACCGGTAGGTCGGCATCAGAAAAGACCAATCTCTCCTCGGATCCTCCCTTAACTAAGCCCAAAAGCTCTGATGGGGAAATCGTGGTGGCAACCATGGCCTCGACCAAAGCCTCTACTACCTTCTGCCTATGAGAGGGGGACTGTCTCAAAAGATCCCAGATGGATATTTGAGCCGCAGTCTTCTTCAATTGCTTGACAATCTGATTCTCCTCTGGCTCTTTCTCTACTGGCGTCTGCGCTGGCTCAGGTAGCATTGTAATCTTAGGGACGACTCTTCCACTTCTCGTTACAGCCCCTATCTCTTCTTTGTCTTCATCAGACCCCCACAAATCAAGGTTCATCTCTCCCTCGTCCTCGGCTTCTCCACCGCTCTCACTGCTAGACCAGCAATCAAGGGTCGCCACGACTGCTCCCTCCTTTATGTCCTCGAAACAATCAGCAGCAAAATTCTCCCTCCCATATAGATCTTGTAGCACGTACCACTTTGGCAAGCTAGATCCGATCATAAACACGGGTGGTGGTACGGCATTATAACTGGGCTTCTTCTCAGTTTCCCTCTTCTCAGGGTCAGAAATTTGCTTGCTATCAATCAAGTCTTGGATAGAGTGCCGCAGCGCTTTGCATTTATCTGTGATATGGCCTGAGTGCTGGTGAAATGCACAGAATTCATAGTCTTTGTGCCCAGGCTTCCCCTGCGTCATAGTAGGTCTAGGAGCTAAGGGATGCAATTTCCCTTCCTTCATTAACCTTCTCAAGACCCAAGATAATGGTCTCCCCAAGTTTGAAAACTTCCTCTGGGTGGTTACCTCAGTAGCAGACACCTCACCTGTTCTTCTGGTGCTACCATTGGGACCCGCCGGCCTACTGGTTCCTTGACCGGGGTTAGCCCTTTTGGCAAAATTATCATTGTTAGCTTTCCTAGCAAAGAACTCTCCCTCTGCCTCGATGCCTATATCCTTCTGAGACTCCCAGTCCTTCAAGCCCTTCATCTTTAACCCATCTTTCAAGTATGGGCTTGCGTTCTTGATAAATAAACGAATCTGGTCCTGGGTGTCCGGCTTTCTCCGCATCTCCATTACTCGGTTCCGCCATCGGGTGAGATAATCATGGAAAGATTCTTTGGCCTTCTGCTGGAGCAGTTCAAGATCTTTTAAAGTCACCTCCATTCTGGTGTTACAGTCATACTGTCTCAAAAACTCCTCATTGAGAAGATCCCAATCTTCTTTAGTGCGACGGTCGAGACCATGATACCAGTTGATAGCATGGGCGGTCAGACTCAGACAAAAGTATTCTACTTTCTGCTTCTTAGACAACGTGGTCCACTACAAGAAAAATGGCCTTTAACGAAGGGAAATCCGGTCGTTAAAAGTCGAAATCCGGTCGTTAAAGACCGATAACGACCGGAAAATTCGGTCGGTAAAAGCCCCTTCGTTAAAGGTATAGACGACCGGATTTTGAATCCGGTCGTTAATGTTTTTAACGACCGGAACATTTCCGGTCGTTAAATACTGATTTTTAACGACCGGATTTTCCTTTCGTTGATTGTATTCACTTTCAACGAAAGGAATTCCGGTCGTTGAAGATACCTTTTAGCGACCGGATTTTCCCTTCGCTGATTATATTCACTTTCAACGAAAGTAATTCCGGTCGTTGAAGATACCTTTTAGCGACCGAATTTTCCTTTCGCTAATTGTGTTCACTTTCAACGAATGAAATTCCGGTCGTTGAAGATTACTTTTAGCGACCGAATTTTCATTTTGCCGATTGCATTCACTTTCAACGAAAGAAATTCAGGTCGTTAAAGATATCTTTAAGTGACCGAATTTTTCTTTCGCTAATTGTATTCACAATTAATAAACAACCATCTGATTTATCATAAACACCACACATGGATACCAAAATAGTATTTTAAAATATAAACCATTTTATAATATTACATGTACGGTACATATCATTCACATATTTTATACAAAAATATAATAAACTCTTTTCATATATTAAAACAGAAAAGTTACAAAGTACAGTCATATTTACAAATTGAATAGCATTCTATTTATCACAACTCCAAGAAAACATCAACTCTCTATACTAATTTCTATTTAAAAGATTTTTGAGAAGACTGTCCAAAATTTCGAAGACCTGCAAAATTTATAACAAAAGCTAAAATTAAGATTCACATGCACAGACAAAAATATTAATAATAGAGATTATGGACAAATAATAAATGCAATGATAAAACTTACACTGCTGAATTGACTAACAGATCTTTTAAATAGCTTTTCAGCTCTTGATTGGTAAAAAAATGACTATCCTTGTTGACTTGCAGAATATATTCAATTACATCTCTCAAATGTGGCTGAAATCAGTGCAAAATGACATCAATTAAACCTTCATTTTAAAAAATAAAAAAGAAGAAGAGGGGGAAATAGAGAGAAGAGATCGGTTATTCTGACCCAACAGGCGCTCAGCTAAGACAACTAAACAGGATTTGGGGTACAGTAAACCAAAGGCAGTAACATAAAATTGAACTAATTAATGATTAAAATACATTACTTGCATTTTACTTTTTCTAAAAATGATTAAAATACATTTCACAATAATTAAATTATTATCTGAAAAGAACATTAAATGACAACATTCAATGAAATAAACTTACCTTTCCAACCTTGGCACAGTACTAGGAGTGGGGCTTGGTGCTTCTTTTACCCAAATTTTCTCTTCTTTGACTTTACCTTGGCGTACTTTTGCCTGCAAAATTATCAATTTCTTCACTACAATTCCCAATCTTAATTATCATTCATTATAATCATATATAAATTTCCTTGGAATCATCATTATAACAACCATGCAATTCAACATAAATATAACAATTGCTTAAAAGAACCTTTGAATTTGATTTCTTCTTCAATTACTTATAATATCAAGAAATAAAGAAGAAAAACCATTCTTTAAGCATTTTCTTTATTTGTGATGAGCTTCTTTTAATAAATCTTGATCTTTATTTCTTTTTCTTTTCTGTCTTGATTACTACTTTTTATGCTATACATGCATAAGCGTGCGTTGGTTATCATAAAAGCAATGCTATAACTATTCACATTAATCTAATTAATGGTTGCACTCTGAAAAAAATAAGAAAACTTTAATAATTCATGACGGGATTGATTATATGCCTAATCTCGCAATTAAAGAAAAGAATAGAGAGATGAAGAAAGAAGTTAGAAATGGAAAATAGTGAAGCAGAAGATAATAAAGAAAAATAAATCACGATCATGGCAGGAGTAACAATATCATTATCATACAAATCACCAGCAACATATAAATCACGATCATCAGAATAGCTATAACGAAGCAAACCGGCTTGTCTAGCTGATTCAAAGCACTGAGTGAAAGGAAGATCATTATTCCAGTCCCAGCTCCCAAAAGCTGGTACATGGTTTTTTGAATAATAATAGTCCTGCACAATATTTCCATTTAATCAATTCATAATTTTCAGTATCAAATTAAAAGAGAAAGAAGAGCAGAGAGAGAGCAAGAACTCACTTCCATTAGAGGCTGAAGCAGAGATAGAGAATGTGAAATAGGGAGTGTATTTGAATTGGTTTTATAAGGGTGAGCAGAGCACACGAGACCAAATTTAAAAGGAAAGCAGAGACACTGAGAGAAATAGGGAAAGTAGGGGCATGGGGAGGATACTTCCCCTGCATCAACAAAACAAAAATAGCACAAAACTGGGGAGTTGGTGAAGCAGATACTTACCAAGTGTTATATTTAAAAACAAATGAGTTGGTGAAGCAGATTACCTGGTTCAAAGGCAGATCTCCAATCTATCTGAACCCCATGAATATGGGATATCATAATTCAGCATAATTAATAAGTTAAATCTTAAACTAAACTTGAAATTAAACAATCTCCACTTGATCACCTTCAACTTCTAACAAAACAAACTACAGTTTGGTCATTCCAAACTTCAACCAAGCCAAACAATGACAGAAAGCGAGGTTTAGCACGTAAAGACGGTGATTTAACAACAAAACGGAGCAAATACAAAACAGAAAGTAGAACTAGAATTCAATAGTCTAAAATGACAGATTTTTATATATTACACAAAGGGTAACATACAAATAAATGAACAAAAATCAAACAAAATTCAAATGTTGGTGCATTTTGCCAGCTATGGACCATCCTTTACTATTAATTTTATGATTAATCCCATATTGAAATCCGTTAATAAAAAGAATAAAAATCAAATGCAACGTTGCGGAGACAAACCTGTACCTGCAGGGCTTCGATTGGTGCAGCGGCGGCAAGGCAAAGGCGCTGCGGTTGAGGAGACAAACTCGTACCCGCAGGGCTTCGAGTGGTGCGGTGGCGGCAAGGAAAAGGAGGCATTGCGGTGAGGGAAGGGAAGGGTGATGGCAGACGTAGGGCAGAGACACGGCGACGAGGCACAGCAACAACGCGAGGGCAGATGAGGCGGCACAGCGGGAAGGCACGACGTGAGGCAGACGGCAGATGCGATGCGACGGCGGCGATCCAGGCTGAAGGGGCGCCGTCCTCTATGATACCTAATATTTTTCGTATGCAGATGGGAAATGAATGTGATAACAAGGGAACTATTTTTGGAGGTAAATAGAATGGGTGTCCCGCTACTTTCTTCTAAGGTAATAACAACCTAATTTTGGATTTTTTAACTACCGGAATGAAAACTCTCATTAGATAATAATAAAATTTGAAATTTAACGAACGGGTTAAATTTTTTTTGTTATTTGTATCTTTTTACGATCGAATTTTTATCCGTTCGTTAAATTTTGGTCGTTAAAATTCAATTTTCTTGTGGTGTTTGTGTTATATTTTTAATGAAATAATGAACAATAATTTTGGGGGTAAGTTTTATAGAAGTCCCGTCAATTTTCCTAGACCAGTAACAACCGGATTTATAATGTTTCAATGACCGAATTTTAAACGCTTCGTTAAATGGTAATAAAATTTAAACATTAACGATCGACTTTATTTCCCTTCGCTGCTGATAAATTTTTACGACCGGATTTTATGCCTTTTAACGACCGAAAATAATTTCATCGTTAAACAATAATAAAATTTGAGTTTTAACGACCGGATTAATTTCCCTTCGTTATTTGTATATTTTAACGACCGGAATTTTATTGTTTTAACGACCGGATTTAATCCCCTCGTTATATAACAATAAAATTTAAGAATTAACGACCGGATTAATTTCCCTTTGTTATTTGTATATTTTAACGACCGGATTTTTATCCCTTCGTTAAATTTTGGTCGTTAAAAGTCAATTTTCTTGTAGTGGTCCCTTTCATAACCAGAGAATACTGTTTCACATGAGCGGTTGGGTCAGAAGTTCCATCAAATTTCGTCACGTCTGGCATCTTAAAGTTGTAAGTGATCGGGTCCTCTCCCTCCAATTCTTTATCCTCTGGGTTCATCCCTTGACCCCTGCTCAACATATGGGCCATAGCTTCGAACCTCTCTTCCATCTTCCTTAAAATGAAGTCATCAGCCTGAGGTGCCTTCCCCCTCTCAGATGCAATGCTCATCCTATCATCTTCGATATCTCTATCATCATCAATTCTCAGCACAGGCCTTCTTCTCTGCTCTCCCGAGGCTACTGACCTTAACTCTACTGGCGGCGACCTAATAGGCTTTTCTCATCTTTCAGCCCTTTCTTCCTCTGGCTCATTCTATCTCACGGGAGGAGGAGGAGGAGGATTCTGTTGAGCATTCTGTTGCGCCAGGGTGGTCAACATATTCATCATTCTACCCTCGAATTCCTCAAATCGCCGGCCCACTTCTTCCGCGATCGTGGCCCTGGTGGCGTCATCCCCTCTAGGCGAGTTTGCCATCTGAGATACAGTACCGCTGATTTCTGATAAGATTTCTGGTAGACCCTCTCTATCTGATAGCTCAGATGTGGGAACTCGGATCAGTCGTCCGGTTGGTGATCTAGTCCACCTAGGCTGATCTATGATGGCTGCAGGGATAAGACGTTAGACATGATGCATGAAATGCAGGTGTGATGCATGGTCGTGATATGCAATACTCACAGAGCACAAGCAAGCAAGTAGGTCCTTCCACCCTTATTTCTCGCACACACGTGGTCGTGCAGTCTCTTTCCTAGGTGGGATTAGCCCAGGGGTCAACGAGGGACCCGATGGACATGCATGGTGCGCGGTGAAAAACTGGCAGCATGACACTCCTATGCTAATGTACAAGTGGATGGATAATGATCGTCACGTATTTGGACGTTCCATAAATTTCGACATGGCCCTACCGGGGCATGATAGCCTTTGGCTAGGTTACCAAGTGAGACATCTGGACTCACCCAATACATGAGGATCCATACAGCAAGCATGGAATTAGGATTTATTTCACCTGTGGAAAGTAACTACGGCCATTACATGAGCTTTGGACAAGGGAGATGTTCCTTTAAGGCTACCCAAGCATGATCCCTGCCGACAGGGCTAGCTCATTGTCACACCCCATTTGCCCCCTAGTAGAATGAGCCTGTCTGTCTGTCTGTATGTGTAAGCATTCGCATGTGTTCAGCATTTCATAAGGGTATTTTAGTAAAATGTATGTTTTTGGGGTTTTATTATTGTGTGGGTGCATTCATGGCACTAGTATGTTAATTAAATGAGAAATATTTGTGTGTATGTGTTCATACCATTGTAGGGTATGCATAAGTTAAGAGGGTTTTAGGTGTGTGAAGTGTAGGTTATTTTGGTGTGAGTGATTAGTTTCACCAATAGGAAATCGATACATATTTAGGATAAAGAAAAGAAAAAGAAAAGGGAATGGAAGAAAAGGAACTTACAGACTTACGTTTCTTTCTTCACTCACTTTCTTCTTCTTCACTTTCTTTATTTCAAGTACTGTATTGTTGATTCAAGGTCTTATTGGTGAAATTAATCCTCTCCTTGCATTCTCTCTAGTAAGTAATTGAATTCTCTCATCTAGTTGTTTCATTTACTTCATCTTCTTCTTTAGGTTGAGTTTTAATTTAGGGTTGCATGTTGATGTTCATTATTGTGTTTGTGTTCTAGCTGAGGCTCCACGCGATCCCAAAGGCAAAGAGGTTGCTGGGAGCAGTGGGACTAAGTGTTAGAGGCTTAGAATCCAGGTTTGGGAATGTTTATTTGTGAAATTGTGTGATTTTGAATTTACTGTAAAATTCTAGGGTTTATGTTCTTGTAAGTTTGAATGCATATGTTCTTGATTTGATTTGGTTAATTATTTGATGAATTGAATTGTATAATTGTTGCCTATGTTGTTTGAGATGATTTCTGGAAGGTAAAAACAGGTTTGTATGGTTTTAAATCAAATTGGGATTGAATTCTGTGTTCTGGAAATTCTGGAAAATCGAGGTACTGTTGAAGTTCTTCTTTGTCGCGTGACTCGCTACGAAAGAAGGCAAGTCACGAGACGTGACCCTCGGTCACGCCGTGACCTGCCTGCTGAGAAGCCAGTCGCGTGACCAGCTGAAGAACAAGCAAGTCACGGGACGTGATCTTCGGTCACGTCGTGCGACCTGCGAAGACGAGGCGTGATCTGCGAGATCACGCAACGTCATCTGCGAGGGAGTAGCACGTCATGAGACGTGACGTTCAGTCACGCCGTGACCTGCTAGAGCGTTGCGTGGTTTGTGAAGATCACGCTACGTGACCGGCGAGGAACAAGCAAGTCACGTCGCGTGACCCTCGGTGACGTCGCGTGACCTACCTGTTGGGAAGGCCAGTCACGCCTAGTGACCAGCCAATCTCGCCTGTTTCTCCGTTCAACTTGTTTTTCCGAAATTTCCCAGTTTTTAACTCAGAAATGAATTTGGTATTTCTTCTGAATGGACTTTACTGTTGTATGATGCATGTTATACTGTTTTATGCTTTGATATGCGTGATACCATGATTTTCTGATGAATTATATTCCATACTTTGAAATGTGATTTGAATGTCGCATAACCTGCTAGAGTCGAGTAAGTGGATAGTTAGGCATGCCTAATAGAGTCTTTAGCTGCAGCCCTCAGTTCAGTTTGGACCTCGATCAGGTCCCCGTTTGGTTCCACGCGAACCCTTCAGTATTAGGGTCTTGTTTAAGATCCCCTAAGTATAAAATATTGTGCTTTGATAAAATGAATTGACATTTGACTTGTACCTGTGAGGTACCCTCAGTATTCGATTCGTACCCGTAAGGTACCCTCAGTACACTCATTATCCACTATCTAGAGTCAGCAGGTGTTCTTTAAATGTTATTGGAATTGTTCTAATCTGATCTGGCTATGAATGGAATATCTGAATGAGTTTAATGATGAAATACATGCTGGATTTTTCTGTAATAGACATGATTATGAGATACTGAATGTATGGCTTTTAAATACGAGCATGTTTATATGAATTATGTTATAGCCTTGCATTCTGCCATTGTGAATGTGTTATGCCTTGACGACCATTGTGAATGGCCGTCCATTATTTATGTGTGATTCCCCACTAAGCGTATATCGCTTAGCACGGTGTTTTTACCCGTGCAGGTGCGGAAGGCATTTTGCTTTGAGAGAGTCGCCGTCATCAAGCCAACACAGAAGGGATTAGTGTAGGGCTCAGTTTTGTATCAGTGATGATTCTTTTTGTATAGAACTCTCTGTATCGGTTATGTATCAGCTTCCGCTTTTGTATCTATATGTTGTATATGTAATATTATTTTGTATCAGCTAGTTGATCAGATCATTATTGTAATAGTTTATTATAGTAATGCATGATCAGCTTTTGCTTTCTGCATGTAAAGTTTTTAATTATTCTGTATTTTCTGAATGTATGTTTGAATGAATGTATGTTTTACTTTGTACTTGCTTGGTGGCACCTTTACTCATACGGCATCTCACTCCTTCTCGGATGGGATCGCCTACGTATGGGAAGGGGGTGTTACAGTTAGTGGTATCAGAGCATAGGTTTAGGCGTTTCTGGGTGTTATTGTGATTGTTCTGAGTTTCTTAGATGTGTATGTGTCTAGATCTGTGTTGGCTGATACGGTTGTTCTTGTTTGTTTAGATGGCTTCTAATTTTGCTCATGGTGCGCGTGAGGAATCCGCCGAGAGTGTGAATCCTCCAGTTGTAAATCAGTCTGTTTCTGTTACTGTGTCGGCTTAGCATGCTAGGGTCCAGCCCGAGGCCGCAGCCATGCCCTTTTAGGCTATGTTTAGACTGCATCAGGACATGGCTAGGGTTTTGGAGAGAGTGACTGCTCCTAGAGCACCTATGGAGAATTTGAGAAGGGCAGGAGTTGAGGATTTCTATGGTACAGGTTTGAATGAGTCGGAGATCGCAGAGAGATGGTTAGACAAAGTGAAGCGTGCCTTGAGAGAGATTCGGTGTCCTCCCGACCAGCAGGCAGAGTGTGCATTAGCTCTTCTTCAGGGGTCTGCTTTTGAATGGTGGGAATTAGTTTGCAGGCATCCTCAGCTACCGGATCCAATTACTTGGGAGTTCTTTGAGGGTGAGTTCACAAAGAAGTACATCACTCAGACTTATAGAGATTCGAGATGGGCGCAGTTTTTGAGTTTGAGACAGAGGGCCATGTCTGTAGCGGATTATGAGAAAGAGTTCAACAGGTTATCTCGCTATGCCCCACGAGGAGTTATGACTGATGACTTTAGATGCAAGCATTTCAAGGCTGGGTTAAATGAGTCTTTGAAGATTGCTTTGATTTCTCTGATGTGCATACCTGGGGTCAGTTATTACCAGATTGTAGAGGCTGCTGTGAGAGCTGAGTTATCTGAGACTGTGTTGAGAGAGAGAGCTCAGAGGAGGAGTTCTTCTCGTGGAGGATCTTCTTCGGGTAAGAGATCTAGGAACCCACAGGATGAGTCATCTTCTGGCCCGGCTTCTAAAGGTAGACGACAGGGTTCTACAGCTGTGTCAGGTTCTGGTAGGGGTGGTAGAGCAGAGACTACATCAGTTTGTCCTCATTGTAGTAAGTCACATCGGGGTGAGAGTAGGTGGCTCTCCGGTGCATGCTTCAGGTGTGGGAGTTCGGAGCATCAGTTGGCTGGTTGTCCGAGGTTGCTTGAGGATTCAGGTTCCCAGAGAGAGGGCAGTAGGGTTGGTTCGAATGCTTCTCAGGCTACCCGTGGCAGAGGCCGAGGTAGAGGTAGAGGTGGTCGGCATAGAGAGGGAGCTGCTTCTGAGACTGTTGAGCATCCTCCTCAGGGTGCCGTTAGAGCTTATGCTATGAGAGCCAGAGATGAGCAGGATGCGCCTGACGTTATTGCTGGTAAGTTCCTACTCCATGACATTGAGTTGTATGCTCTAATTGATCCTGGTTCCACACACTCATATTTGTGCACAGATAAAATTGTTGATAAATTGCATTCAGTTGATCAGTTAGATTATGAGATTTGTGTGACCAGTCCATTAGGGCATAGTGTCAGTGTGAGTAGAGTTTTTAGGAGTTGTCCTCTGATTGTTGAGGGAGCTGTGCTTCCAGTGGATCTGATTGAGTTACCCTTCAGAGAGTTTGATTTGATTCTGGGTATGGACTGGTTGGGTAAGCATCGGGCTGTAGTTGATTGCCATAGGAAGAGAGTTGTACTTCGGGATAGAAGTCAGTCTCTTGTGTTTTTGAAAGGTTTGGGTGCTAGTTCTGTGAATAATGTTATTTCTGCGATGCAAGCTAAGAGATTTATCAGGAAAGGTTGTGAGGCTTTTCTAGCAGTTGTGTTAGATTCCAGGAGGGATCAGGTTCAGATTGAGGACATTCCTGTAGTGCGGGAGTTTAGTGATGTGTTCCAGAGCGAGTTGCCTGGTTTGCCTCCTGAGAGAGAGGTTGAGTTGTCCATTGAGATCATGCCGGGTACTACACCTATTTCGAGAGCACCTTATCGGATGGCTCCTGTAGAGTTGAGGGAACTTAAATCTCAGCTACAAGAGTTATTGGATAAGGGGTTTATTAGACCGAGCATATCTCCTTGGGGAGCTACAGTCCTGTTTGTCAAGAAGAAAGATGGATCATTGCGGATGTGTATTGATTACAGGTAGATTAATAAGGTTACAGTGAAGAATAAGTATCCATTGCCTAGGATTGAAGATTTATTTGATCAGCTTCGAGGTGCGGGTGTCTTCTCCAAGATAGATCTTCGATCAGGGTACTATCAGTTACGGGTTCAGGATGCTGATGTGGTGAAGACTGCATTTCGGACTAGGTATGGCCACTATGAGTTTCTTGTGATGCCGTTTGGTTTGACAAATGCTCCAGCGGCTTTTATGGATCTGATGAATCGTGTGTTTAGGCCATACTTAGATCGATTTGTAGTAGTGTTCATCGATGACATCTTGGTGTATTCCAAGGATGAGAGTAAGCATGAGGAGTATCTCAGATTAGTTCTTCAGATGTTGAGAGAGCATCAGTTGTTTGCTAAGCTTAGCAAGTGTGACTTCTGGCTTCGAGAAGTATCATTCTTGGGTCACATTGTTTCAGCTAGAGGTATTCAGGTTGATCCAGCCAAGATTGAGGCGATAGTTGATTGGAAAGCGCCTCGAAATGTTCAAGAAGTGAGGAGTTTCCTCGGTTTAGCGGGTTACTACCGTCGGTTCGTTAAGGGATTTTCTGTGATTGCTGCTCCGATTACTAGATTGTTGAGGAAAGGAGTCAGATTTGAGTGGTCAGACAGGTGTCAGTCTTATTTTGATCGGTTAAAGCAGTTGCTTGTTGAGGCTCCTATCCTTACTCAACCCATCTCGGGTAAGGAGTTTGTCATTTACAGTGATGCTTCGGGTGTTGGTCTTGGATGTGTGCTGATGCAGGAAGGAAAAGTAGTGGCTTATGCTTCTCGTCAGTTGAAGCCACATGAGAAGAACTATCCGACGCATGATTTAGAGTTGGCAGCGGTGATCTTTGCTTTGAAGATTTGGCGTCATTACTTGTATGTGGAAAAATGTAGGATCTTCTCGGACCACAAGAGCTTGAAGTACTTCCTCTCGCAGAAAGAGTTGAACATGAGACAGCGGCGTTGGCTTGAGTTATTTAAGGACTACGACTGCATTGTGGATTACCATCCTGGTAAGGCTAATGTAGTCGCCGATGCTTTGAGTCAGAAATCGGTTTCAGCCTTGTTCTTGAGGCGTTTCAGATGGAGATTTGGTTCTGATGGGGCTTTGCTTGCCCAGTTGCGTGTGAAGCCTACCTTGAGATAGAGGATAGTGGATGCTCAGAGAGATGACCAGAGGCTTCAGCAGTTTGTGCATGAGGTTAGATCGGGTAAGCAGTCAGAGTTCTCAGTTCAGGGGGAGGTACTTATGTTCAGAGATCGTTTGTGTGTGCCAGAATCTGAGGATTTGAGGAGACAGCTTATGAGTGAGGCGCATAGTTCAGTTTTCACTATGCATCCGGGCAGTGAGAAGATGTATAGAGACATGAAGTAATTCTATTGGTGGTCCGGTATGAAGCGTGATATAGTGGATTTTGTTTCCAAGTGCTTGACTTGTCAGCAGGTAAAGGCCGAGCATCAGGTTCCTTCGGGTTTGCTTATGCCTTTATCCATTCCTGAGTGGAAATGGGATGATATGGCCATGGACTTCATTTCTGGGTTGCCTTTGACTCGGAGGAAACATGACTCAGTTTGGGTTATTGTCGATCGGCTTACGAAATCAGCTCACTTTCTGCCGGTCAGAGTGGACTACTCCATGGACAGATTGGCCAGTATCTATGTGGATGAGATAGTTCGGTTGCATGGTGTGCCTTTGTCCATAGTTTCAGATCGGGATCCGAGGTTTACTTCCAAGTTTTGGAAGGAGTTACAGAGAGCTTTGGGCACTAGATTGAACTTCAGTACAGCGTTTCACCCTCAGACCGATGGTCAGTCAGAGCGAGTTATTCAGATTTTGGAGGATATGATGAGAGCATGTGCTTTGGACTTTCCGGGTAGCTGGGACAGATATGTGTCGCTTATGGAGTTTGCCTACAACAACAGTTTTCAGTCGAGTATCGGTATGGCACCATATGAGGCTTTGTATGGTCGTCAGTGTAGGACTCCGATTTGTTGGACCGAGCTATCCGAGAGATCTATGATTGGACCAGACTTGGTTAGAGATACTGAAGAGAAAATCAGAGTAGTGCAGCAGAATTTGAAAGCAGCCAAGGATCGACAGAAGTCTTACGCTAATTTGAAGAGGAAAGATGTGCATTTTGAGATCGGGGACAAGGTTTTCCTTAAGGTTTCACCTTGGAGGAAAGTGCTTCGGTTTGGCAAGAAAGGTAAGCTTAGTCCTCGTTTCATTGGACCATATGAGATTTTGGCTAAGGTAGGACCTGTAGCCTATAGATTGGCGCTACCGATGGAGTTAGCAAAGTTGCATGATGTGTTCCACGTTTCGATGTTTCATCGGTACAGATCAGATCCTTCGCATGTTCTGTTAGTTCAGGATATCCAGGTTCAGCCAGACTTCTCTTATGATGAGGAACCGCGAGCTATTCTAGCTCGAGAGGTGAGGCAGTTGAGAAGTAAACAGATTCCTTTGGTTAAAGTGTTGTGGATCCATCATGGAGTCGAAGAAGCGACTTGGGAACCAGAGGAGTCGATGAGAGCTCAGTATCCACAGTTATTCAGTTCAGGTGAGAATTTCAAGGACGAAATTCTTATTAGTAGGGGAGAGTTGTCACACCCCATTTGCCCCCTAGTAGAATGAGCCTGTCTGTCTGTCTGTATGTGTAAGCATTCACATGTGTTCAGCATTTCATAAGGGTATTTTAGTAAAATGTATGTTTTTGGGGTTTTATTATTGTGTGGGTGCATTCATGGCACTAGTATGTTAATTAAATGAGAAATATTTGTGTGCATGTGTTCATACCATTGTAGGGTATACATAAGTTAAGAGGGTTTTAGGTGTGTGAAGTGTAGGTTATTTTGGTGTGAGTGATTAGTTTCACCAATAGGAAATTGATACATATTTAGGATAAAGAAAAGAAAAAGAAAAGGGAATGGAAGAAAAGGAACTTACAGATTTACGTTTCTTTCTTCACTCACTTTCTTCTTCTTCACTTTCTTTATTTCAAGTACTGTATTGTTGATTCAAGGTCTTATTGGTGAAATTAATCCTCTCCTTGCATTCTCTCTAGTAAGTAATTGAATTCTCTCATCTAGTTGTTTCATTTACTTCATCTTCTTCTTTAGGTTGAGTTTTAATTTAGGGTTGCGTGTTGATGTTCATTACTGTGTTTGTGTTCTAGCTGAGGCTCCACGCGATCCCAAAGGCAAAGAGGTTGCTGGGAGCAGTGGGACTAAGTGTTAGAGGCTTAGAATCCAGGTTTCGGAATGTTTATTTGTGAAATTGTGTGATTTTGAATTTACTGTAAAATTCTAGGGTTTATGTTCATGTAAGTTTGAATGTATATGTTCTTGATTTGATTTGGTTAATTATTTGATGAATTGAATTGTATAATTGTTGCCTATGTTGTTTGAGATGATTTCTGGAAGGTAAAAACAGGTTTGTATGGTTTTAAATCAAATTGGGATTGAATTATGTGTTCTGGAAATTCTGGAAAATCGAGGTACTGTTGAAGTTCTTCTTTATCGCGTGACTCGCTACGAAAGAAGGCAAGTCACGAGACGTGACCCTCGGTCACGCCGTGACCTGCCTGCTGAGAAGCCAGTCGCGTGACCAGCTGAAGAACAAGCAAGTCACGGGACGTGATCTTCGGTCACGTCGTGCGACCTGCGAAGACGAGGCGTGATCTGCGAGATCACGCAACGTGATCTGCGAGGGAGTAGCACGTCACGAGACGTGACGCTCAGTCACGCCGTGACCTACGAGAGCGTTGCGTGGTTTGTGAAGATCATGCAACGTGACCGGCGAGGAACAAGCAAGTCACGTCGCGTGACCCTCGGTCACGTCGCGTGACCTGCCTGTTGGGAAGGCCAGTCACGCCTAGTGACCAGCCAATCTCGCCCGTTTCTCCGTTCAGCTTATTTTTCCGAAATTTCCCAGTTTTTAACTCAGAAATGAATTTGGTATTTCTTCTGAATGGACTTTACTGTTGTATGATACATGTTATACTATTTTATGCTTTGATATGCGTGATACCATGATTTTCTGATGAATTATATTCCATACTTTGAAATGTGATTTGAATGTCGCATAACCTGCTAGAGTCGAGTAAGTGGATAGTTAGGCATGCCTAATAGAGTCTTTAGCTGCAGCCCTCAGTTCAGTTTGGACCCCGATCAGGTCACCGTTTGGTTCCTCGCGAACCCTTCAGTATTAGGGTCTTGTTTAAGATCCCCTCAGTATAAAATATTGTGCTTTGATAAAATGAATTGACATTTGACTTGTACCTGTGAGGTACCCTCAGTATTCGATTCGTACCCGTAAGGTACCCTCAGTACACTCGTTATCCACTATCTAGAGTCAGCAGGTGTTCTTTAAATGTTATTGGAATTGTTCTGATCTGATCTGGCTATGAATGGAATATCTGAATGAGTTTAATGATGAAATACATGCTGGATTTTTCTGTAATAGATATGATTATGAGATACTGAATGTATGGCTTTTAAATACGAGCATGTTTATATGAATTATGTTATAGCCTTGCATTCTGCCATTGTGAATGTGTTATGCCTTGACGACCATTGTGAATGGCCGTCCATTATTTATGTGTGATTCCCCACTAAGCGTATATCGCTTAGCACGGTGTTTTTACCCGTGCAGGTGCGGAAGGCGTTTTGCTTTGAGAGAGTCGCCGTCATCAAGCCAACACAGAAGGGATTAGTGTAGGGCTCAGTTTTGTATCAGTGATGATTCTTTTTGTATAGAACTCTCTGTATCGGTTATGTATCAGCTTCCGCTTTTGTATCTATATGTTGTATATGTAATATTATTTTGTATCAGCTAGTTGATCAGATCATTATTGTAATAGTTTATTATAGTAATGCATGATCAGCTTTTGCTTTCTGCATGTAAAGTTTTTAATTATTCTGTATTTTTTGAATGTATGTTTGAATGAATGTATGTTTTACTTTGTACTTGCTTGGTGGCACCTTTACTCATACGGCATCTCACTCCTTATCGGATGGGATCGCCTATGTATGGGAAGGGGGTGTTACACTCATCACGAGCATAGCGACCGATCGGGTCATCATTTCGATATACCATTTGAGGTACGTGGCTTGGGCTGGTGATTATCCTTAACACTTCCCCAAATTGAGTGAAAATGAGGTCGTGCTTCAGGAACGCACCGGGGCTAAAAGAGCGACCAAACTAGCATATTCTAAGGCTCTAATGATATGCGAATGCAATTTTGAGAGAAAGCGAATTTATGAATTAAATTTTAATCATAAATGTTAAGCGAGGTATTTTAAAATTGAAATCTCGAACCATAAACGTCCCAAGTGGAGTCGCCACTGTGACGCGCGCCGGATCCCTTCGGCCGCCCATGGGACCGCGCACTCGAGGGCGATCGGGGCATTTGTGGGTCCATTGACATCTTGCAATAAATCGCAAGTGCGTCTATGTTGGGCAACAAGGAGGTTTCATGGAGTCGCCACCCAAGAGAATATTGGGAAAGTTACTCTCGCCTCGGAGAGCCTAAGACTGCGCTTTGTATCCATTTTGGGCCAGCCAGAGGGGTCTTGGAAGGTAAACCTCTCGCCCTAAGGAGCCTAGGATTTGCGCTAAAGTCTCGTGGCACAAAAAGGTGTCTTGGAGGGTAGACATCTAGCCTCTTTGAGCCCAAAGAACAGAGCTGGGTCCGGGATTTCTCATCTATTTCTACCTCGATTGTTTTATGATCAAATTTTAATTATCATTGATTCGCTCTCTCTCCACACGATGCAATTGATTAAAGGCGCATTTATTCACATTTGGAAAGCCGTAAATGAGCAAGTAAATATCAAAAGGCGGTAAATTACAATAATACAAGGAGTGGAATACAAATCCCTTTATAAATGTGCGATACATACACGAATCGGGGCATTATTTATTTTGAGGACTTTGGTCCTCGCATGCATCATTATCAAAATCGGATATTTTTATTTGTGATGATTTTTATCGGATAAAAATAGGGCATTGGACCCTTGCTTTTGTGTAAACCTTTTTTTATTGAATATAAAACATGGAGTCATTTTTATACATTATCGAGATATGAAAAGAGTATATCTATATACATAAAATAATCAATGAATAACAAATGAAGGAAATAATCAAGAGGGTTAGGAAACTAAACCGGACGAAATCCTCCGAATATGGTAGATAGCCGCTCAAGCTCGGGATAGTCCAAGAGAATCAATATACACTCATAGAAAGTTAAAAGATGTCAATATACCTAAAATTAATATATAGGAAGCCAAAAGGGCTTGAAAAAGATGGAAAATAATTTAAAAAGGTAGAGACAGAACCCACCGACGGCCTTTTTTAGGTGACCGACGGGTGCCAGTCAAGATAACCGACATGCCCGTCTTTCACTCAAAAAGGGCATCTGTAGGTGGGGTGACCGACGGGCGTCGGTGATGGAGATGACCCGTCGGTCACCACTGTCTCCAAAAAAAACAGAAAAAGAAGACTCCTTTTAAAGCCAAAAAAGAGGTTTTATCATAAAATCATATAAAGAGAGTCAAAATAAAGAAGGATGATGACAAAATTGAAAGATTCAACAAATAAAGAATAAATATGAAATGATATGAAGAAGGAATCCGGAATATTTACCCTCAGATAATCGCTTTGGGTGAGATTCTTGTGTTGATTAGAGCCCAGCGTGTTCCACGAAAAGCAAGATGAAGGATCAGAAAAGGAAAACAGATTATTTCCTCCTTAACCCTTCAAAAAAATGTCTTTGGAATCAAAATCTAAGGAAAACTAATTAGTTTTTAGTCCCTTTTGATGGATTTGATCCTCTTTTGAAAGAGATTTCTTTATGAAATGTGTTTGCTGGAAGAGAGAGAAAATATGCTTGAATTTGGGCAGAGTTTCCCCTCTTCAAAAATTTTTGGAACCCTTTTCTAGTAAAAATCCGGAGCTTTTATAAGCCAGACACGAGCGACGGGCGTCGATGTATGGAGGCGGGCGTCGGAAGAATCCTTCTGACACAAGGATTCATCCGACGGCCCTGCCACATCCACCGACAGGTGTCGAAAAGGTTGTGTGCTCCGGGAAACCAGGCGGCGCTCTGACAGGGGCGGTGATTTTCCGACGGCCATTGGAAAATACCACAGGCCGTCTGTGACCCTAAGCGATGGGCTGACCTCACAGACGGGTTGGCCGTCTGTGGAGGAAAAACATACCTTTTTGACTCGAAAATCAGCTATTTTCTCCCCCCTCTGCCTACGAAAGTCAAAAAGACTCACTTCTCGTGGAACGCGGGACTAAAACTCCCAAATCCAAACCATTTATACAGGCTCGGATACTGATTTCATCACAGGGTAACCTCTGATTCGGACCGCTCCGGGACACGGTGCTTACACTAATGACATGCAATCACAAAATAGAATTGATCCAAGGAGGAATTAGGGAAAAAACATAATCCACAAACACAGCTCCCAAACCTGAAATTGTAGCTTCAAACCGGGCTTCTCACAATCCCACTTTCTCTTTCCCTTTCTTCTTCCTACAATCCGCCAATTCTTGCACAAACCAAACAGAACACACTTAAATAAAACCACAAACCCACACTTCAAAACCAGAATTTAAGGAAAGAAGAAGATGAAGATACCCAACTCAAATCCAAGCACTTACCTTCAAGAACTAAGCTCAAAAACTCAGGAATCCTACTCAAAGCTCATGGAAAACACAAGAGAAAGGAGATGAGAGCAGAAAATGGAAGCAAGAGAGAGAGGGAGAACGGGGAAATGAAAAACAAGGGAGAAGGGGAATAGCTTACACGGGAAGCTTCACTAAAAATCTGCCCTCCCTTGCCGCTCTCCTCCCTTTCCATTCAATGCTCACCTACCCATGCCACTTGTTACAATCGTAGAGAATCAAACCATCCACTTTGACTAATCCACTTTTGGCACCATACACAAAACACACACACAACCATCTCTTAAATAAATATCTCTAAGGCACCAAACTTAACTCACACCATAATATTTCTTATAAACCACTTTTCATCCAAGGCACCATACACACATAAACCACACAATAAAACCTCTTAACCCACTTACATCCTACTCCCATACACTACAAGCACACTATAACATTTCCTTCACTTAACTTATTACTTAATTAAATAAATACTTAACAAATAATTCTTTATTATCCTAATTTTTCTCTTACTCAAATTACGAAAATACCCTTACTTTCCTGACTTACCACGCAGATTCCGACTAGTCCCTTTTTGGGTTGTTACAACATGGAACCAGAGTGAGCTATGAGATCTCAGTATCCGTATTTGTTCAGTTCAGGTGAGAATTTCGAGCACAAAATTCTTTTAAGGAGGGCAGATTTCTAACACCCCTGATCCCACCCAGGTAGTTTTGAGTATGTGTGTGTGTGCGTCTTTAGATTTAATTACTTATTTTTATTAAGTTTTAAGGGTATAATTATATTTTGTATTTTATATTTTTGATTGTGTGGTATATTTGTGTTGTTACGGTGAGTAAAGGATTAGAAGAGGATCTTTGCCAAATTCACCAATGAGCTTGTGACATGTGGCAAGAGAGAGTGTGTAGAAAGGAGTGGCTATAAAAGCCAGGAGAGAGAAAATGAGAGAGAGAGCAATCTGCCCCTCTTTCCAATTTCCTCCTCATGCCATCTCCTTCTTGCTTTCTTCTTCTTCCTCTTTCCTTGCCTTATATTAGTTCTTTCACTTGATTGTTTGGTTAATTTGGCAAGTCCTACAGCTACTCAAGTAAGTGTTTGCTCTTTTCTTCTTCTTTTTCTCCTTTTTGGTTTCCCATTGGGGTTGTGTGGGTATGTGTTTTGGCTGTGTTTGAGTTGTATTGTTTGTATGTTTTGGATTGTTGTGGCCGATATTGCTCCTAAGGATCCAAAAGGGAAGGAAGTTGTTGGTGGGAGTTCAGCTCTTTGATCCATTGGAGCTTAGGATTTCAAGGTTTGGGAAATTGCTTGCTTTCCATCTTTTCTTTCTTCTTTGAATTTTTATGTTTTGATTTATGGAAATTAAAAGTGGAAATGTGTAGATGTATGCTTAATTGAAGTATGAAATGTTAATTTGTAGTGCTATTGTGAATTTTGGTGGGTGAATCGAGTTTGGGTATGGTTTTTGGCAAAATTCTGGGTTTAAGGTTTTGTTAGTTTGAATCACTTCGTTTGATGTTTTAATTCATGTTAATTAGCATAAAACTTGGGTTTTATGTCGTATAATGAGATTTGAGTGCCTGTAAATGTTTATGTTGAAGATTGATGGATGAATTTTGTAGTTGGGGCTGCTTTGCTTTTCAATTTCTGCAGAATTTTGGCGAAAGAGCTAGAAAACTCGACTCCGTCGCGAGCACAATGAGTCTGCTCTAGACTTATAAAATGGGAGGATTGCTCTTCTGAGCTGCACTAAGTTTGCTCCAGACTTACAAAGTGTGGGGATTTCATCTTCTGATGGTAATGAGTCGAGTCTGCTCCAGACTTACAAAATGCGAGGATTGCTCTTCTGAGCTGCACCGAGTCTGCTCCAGACTTACAAAGTGCGGGGGTTTCATCTTCTGATGGTGATGCGCCGAGTCTGCTCCAGACTTACAAAATGCAAGGATTTCTCTTCTGAGCTGCATCGAGTTTGCTCCAGACTTACAAAGTGCGGGGGTTCCATTTTCCTCAGATATGATCTTTACTTAGATATTTCCTGCAAAGTTATATGCACAGAGGTATATACAAGTGATTGTATGTATATGACATGAGATGTAAATGCTTAAAAAAATGGATAGACCACGTCCTAGGCGGTCAAGGGTCTGTTAAGGATGCGGCCTGGCTGCTCCACCATGCCTCCAATGATCTAGAAAAGTGCTATCTTAGCTTTAGGGACTCTAACCCAAAACCTGTTCTGAAAGACTCGTTGGGCTTGTATCTTTGCCCTCCAAGGATCATATACCCAGGATTCTGACTCATGTCCCTGCATCTGAAGTAATGCTGCCTTATCGCTCCGAGCATCAAAAGTCATTATTTTGAAGGCAGTGCGCCCCTTGAGGATTTTCACACTATCTTTTCTTTGTGGGAAATGCATCCCTTGAGGGATTTTCACATGACCCTTTGCCTAATTTTTGCCTGGAATGGACCCAACCCAATCCAGTTGCTCTTATTTTTATTTATTTTTTTATAGGACAGATTGCTTGTTTACAGGTTTTCACCGTGCCCTTTGGCCTAACTTTTGCTTAGAGCGCCAATTACGGTTTTCATCTCTAACGATTTTTTTTTTAGTATTTTTTAGAGCTGAAGTAGTCATCAAAGATCTTTCAGGTATAATCGGCATGTACATATGTCTTAGATCATAGTTGCTTGAGCTTTGTTCTTATCATAAATGTAACACCCCCTTCCCATACGTAGGCGTTCCCATCCGATAAGGAGTGAGAAGCCGTATGAGACAAGGTGTCACCAAACAGATACAAAGCAAAGTATACATCCATTCATAACATACATTCAGAAATACAGAATAATTAAAAACTTTACATGCAGAAAGCAAAAGCTGATCATGCATTACTATAATTAAACTATTACAATAATGATCAGATCAACAAGCTGATATAAATAATATTACATATACAAAATATAGATACAAAAGCGGAAGCTGATACAGAGAGTTCTATACAAAAAGAATCAATAACTGATACAAAACTGAGCCCTACACTAATCCCTTCTGTGTTGGCTTGATGACGGCGACTCTCAAGCAAAACGCCTTCCGCACCTGCACGGGTAAAAACACCGTGCTAAGCGATAAAACGCTTAGTGGGGAAACACACATAATTTATGGACGGCCACTCACAGTGGTCGTCAAGGCATAACACATTCACAATGGCAGAATGCAAGAACTGTTGTATAAATCATATAAACATGCTCGTATTTAAATACCATACTTTCAGAATCTCATATGCATTACAGAATCAACCAACATGTATTTCATCATTAAACTCATTCAGATATTCCAATCAAAGTCATATCGGATCAGAACATTTCCATTAACATTTAAAGAATACCTGCTGACTCTAGACAGTGGATAACGAGTGTACTGAGGGTACCTTACGGGTACGAATCGAATACTGAGGGTACCACATAGGTACAAGTCAAATATTATATCATTTATCAAAACATGTTATTTATATACTGAGGGAATCTTAAACAAGATTCTATATTGAAGGGTTCGCGAGAAACCAAACGGGGACCTGATCGGGGTCCAAACTGAACTGAGGGCTGCAGCTAAAAGACTCTATTAGGCATGCCTAACTATCCACTTACTTGACTCTAGCAGGTTATGCGTCACACTGATCACATTTCAGGATATAGCGTATAATTCATCAGAAAATCATGCTATCACGCATATCGAAGCATCAAACAGTAAGACATGCATCATACAACAGTAAAGTCAATTCAGAAGAAATACCAAATTCATTTCTGAGTTAAAAACCAGGAAATTTTGGAAAAAATGAGCTGAGCGGAAAAACTGGCGACTCAACAGGCAGGTCACGGCGTGACCGAGGGTCACGTCTCGTGACCTGCTTGTTTCTCACCAATCGCGTTGCGTGATCCTCGCGGATCACGCAATGCTTATCCAGGTCACGGCGTGACCTAGGGTCACGCGACGTGACGCTGCTTCTCCCTCGCAGATCACGTTGCGTGATCTGCCTCTTCTTCGCAGGTCGCACGACGTGACCGAAGATCACGTCGCGTGACTTGCTTGCTCTTCAGCTGGTCACGCGACTGGCTTCTCAGCAGGCATGTCACGTCGTGACTGAGAGTCACGCGACGTGACTTGCCTTCCTTCGTAGCGAGTCACGCGACAGAGAGAGTTCCAACAGTATTTCGATTTTCCAGAATTTCCACGATTTCCAGAACCAAGAATTCAATCCCAATTTGATTTAAAACCAATCAAACCTGTATTTACCTTCCAGAAATCATCTCAAATCACATAATCAATATACATGCAACTCAATTTAGCATTTAAACAACCAAATCAAGACTAATTGATTCAAACTCTTCAAGAACATATAAACCCTAGAATTTACAGTAAAACATCAAAATCGCACAAATCAATATTCCCAAACCTGTATTCTAACTTCTATCACTTAGCTCCACTAGGTCCAGCAACCTCTTTCCCCTTTGGATCACGTGGAGCTTCAGCTAGAACACAAACACAGTAAATGACAATTAACATGCAACCCTAATTAAACCTAGCTCAAGGAAGAAGAAGATGCAAATTTTAGTAAAACAAAGACTAGATCTTGCACTTACCAAGCTAAGGAATGCAAGGAGAGGATTAATTTCACCAATAAGACCTTGAATCAAAATACACAGTACTTGGGAATAAAGAAAGTGAAGAAGAAGAGAGTGAGTGAGAAAGAACGTGAATCTGTAAGTTGCTTTTCTCTCATTCCCTTTTCTTTTTCTTTTCTTTATTCTAAATATGTATCAAACTCCTATTGGTGACACTAATCACTCACACTAAAATAACCTACACTACACACACCTAAAACCCTCTTCACTTATGCATACCCTACCATGGTATGAACACATGCACACAAGTATATCTCATTTAATTAAACACACTAATGCCATGTATGCACCCACATAATAATAAACCCAAAAATCATACATTTTACTGAAATAACCCTTATGAAATGCTGAACATATGCGAATGCTTACACATACAAACAGACAGATAGACAGACAGACAGACAGACAGGCTCATTCTACTAGGGGGCAAATGGGGTGTGACAACTCTCCCCTACTAATAAGAATTTCGTCCTCGAAATTCTCACCTGAACTGAATAACTGTGGATACTGAGCTCTCATCGACTCCTCTGGCTCCCAAGTCGCTTCCTCGACTCCATGATGGATCCACAACACTTTAACCAAAGGAATCTGCTTATTTCTCAATTGCCTAACCTCTCGGGCTAGAATAGCTCGCGGTTCCTCATCAAAAGAGAAGTCTAGCTGAACCTGGATATCCTGAAATGACAGAACATGCGAAGGATCTGATCGGTACCGACGAAGCATCGAAACGTGGAACACATCATGCAACTTTGCTAACTCCATCGGTAACGCCAATCTGTAGGCTACAGGTCCTACCTTAGCCAAAATCTCATAAGGTCCAATGAAACGAGGACTAAGCTTGCCTTTCTTGCCAAACCGAAGCACTCTCCTCCAAGGAGAAACTTTAAGGAAAACTTTGTCCCCGATCTCAAAATGCACATCTTTCCTCTTCAGATTGGCGTAAGACTTCTGTCGATCCTTTGCTGCCTTCAAATTCCGCTGCACTACTCTGATCTTCTCTTCAGTATCCCTAACCAAGTCGGGTCCAATCATAGATCTCTCGGATAGCTCGGTCCAACAAATCGGAGTCCTACACTGACGACCATACAAAGCCTCATATGGTGCCATACCAATACTCGACTGGAAACTGTTGTTGTTGGCAAACTCCATCAATGATACATATCTGTCCCAACTGCCCGGAAAGTCCAAAGTACAAGCCCT
Source organism: Excoecaria cochinchinensis (assembly GCA_947683425.1). Taxonomy (NCBI): domain Eukaryota; kingdom Viridiplantae; phylum Streptophyta; class Magnoliopsida; order Malpighiales; family Euphorbiaceae; genus Excoecaria; species Excoecaria cochinchinensis. Next base: position 4,052,790 of record CANTUQ010000034.1, read on the forward strand.
CATCATATCCTCAAGAATCTGAATAACTCGCTCTGACTGACCATCGGTCTGAGGATGAAACGTTGTGCTGAAGGTCAATCTAGTGCCCAAAGCTCTCTGTAACTCCTTCCAAAACTTGGAAGTAAACCTCGGATCCCGATCTGACACTATGGACAAAGGCACACCATGCAGTCGAACTATCTCATCTACATAGATACTGGCTAATCTGTCCATGGAGTAGTCCACTCTAACTGGCAAGAAGTGAGCTGACTTCGTAAGCCGATCCACAATAACCCAAACTGAATCATGCTTCCTCTGAGTCAAAGGCAAACTAGAAACAAAGTCCATGGCGATGTCATTCCATTTCCACTCAGGAATGGATAAAGGCGTAAGCAAACCTGAAGGAACCTGATGCTCTGCCTTTACCTGCTGACAAGTCAAGCACTTGGAAACAAAATCCACAATATCACGCTTCATACCGGACCACCAATAGAATTGCTTCATGTCTCTGTACATCTTCTCACTGCCCGGATGCATAGTAAAGACTGAACTATGCGCCTCACTCAAGAGCTGTCTCCTCAAATCCTCAGACTCTAGCACACACAGGCGATCTCTGAACATAAGTACCCCATCCTGAACTGAGAACTCTGACTGCTTACCCGATCTAACCTCATGCACAATCTGCTGAAGCCTCTGGTCATCTCTCTGAGCATCCACTATCCTCTGTCTCAAAGTGGGCTTCACACGCAACTGGGCAAGCAAAGCCCCATCTGAACCAAAACGCCATCTGAAACGCCTCAAGAACAAGGCTGAAACTGACTTACGACTCAAAGCATCTGCAACTACATTGGCCTTACTAGGATGGTAATCCACAATACAGTCGTAGTCCTTAAATAACTCAAGCCATCTGCGCTGTCTCATGTTCAACTCTTTCTGTGAAAGGAAGTACTTCAAACTCTTGTGGTCCGAGAAGATCCTACACTTTTCCCCATACAAGTAGTGACGCCAAATCTTCAAGGCAAAGATCACAGCTGCCAATTCTAAATCATGCGTCGGATAGTTCTTCTCATGTGGCTTCAACTGACGAGAAGCATAAGCCACTACCTTACCCTCCTGCATCAGCACACATCCAAGACAAACTCCAGAAGCATCACTGTAAATGACAAACTCCTTACCCGAGGTGGGTTGAGTAAGGATAGGAGCCTCAACAAGCAACTGCTTTAACCGATCAAAACAAGACTGACACCTGTCTGACCACTCAAATCTAACTCCTTTCCTCAATAATCTAGTCATAGGAGCAGCAATTACAGAAAATCCCTTAACGAACCGACGGTAGTAACCTGCTAAACCGAGGAAACTCCTCACTTCCTGGACATTTCGAGGCGCTTTCCAATCAACTATCGCCTCAATCTTAGCTGGATCCACCTGGATACCTCTAGCTGAAATAATATGACCCAAGAATGACACTTCTCGAAGCCAGAAATCACACTTGCTAAGCTTAGCAAACAAATGATGCTCTCTCAACATCTGCAAAACCAATCTGAGATGCTCCTCATGCTCACTCTCATTCTTGGAATACACCAAGATGTCATCAATGAACACTACTACAAATCGATCTAAGTATGGCCTAAATACACGATTCATCAGGTCCATAAAAGCCGCTGGAGCATTTGTCAAACCAAACGGCATCACAAGAAACTCATAGTGGCCATACCTAGTCCGAAATGCAGTCTTAACCACATCTGCATCCTGAACACGAAGCTGGTAGTACCCTGATCGAAGATCTATCTTGGAAAAGACACCCGCACATCGAAGCTGATCAAATAAATCCTCAATCCTAGGCAAAGGATACCTGTTCTTCACTGTAACTTTATTAATCTGGCGGTAATCAATACACATCCGCAGGGATCCATCTTTCTTCTTGACAAACAGAACTGGAGCTCCCCAAGGAGATATGCTCGGTCTAATAAACCCCTTATCCAATAACTCTTGTAGCTGAGATTTAAGTTCCCTCAACTCTACAGGAGCCATCCGATAAGGTGCTCTCGAAATAGGTGTAGTACCCGGCATGATCTCAATGGACAACTCAACCTCTCTCTCAGGAGGCAAACCAGGCAACTCGCTCGGGAACACATCACTAAACTCCCGCACCACAGGAATGTCCTCAATCTGAACCTGATCCCTCCTGGAATCTAACACAACAGCTAGAAAAGCCTCACAACCTTTCCTGATGAATCTCTTAGCTTGAATCGCAGAAATAACATTATTCAACGAACTAGCACCCAAACCTTTCAGGAACACAAGAGACTGACTTCTATCCCGAAGTACCACTGTCTTCCTATGGCAATCCACTACAGCCCGATACTTACCCAACCAGTCCATACCCAGAATCAAGTCAAACTCTCTGAAGGGTAACTCAATCAGATCCGCTGGAAGCACAACTCCCTCAACAATCAGAGGACAACTCCTAAAAACTCTACTCACACTGACACTATGCCCTAATGGACTGGTCACACAAATCTCATAATCTAACTGATCAACTGAATGCAATTTATCAACAATTCTATCTGTGCACAAATATGAGTGTGTGGAACCAGGATCAATTAGAGCATACAACTCAGTGTCATGGAGTAGGAACTTACCAGCAATAACGTCAGGTGCATCCTGCTCATCTCTGGCTCTCATAGCATAAGCTCTAACGGCACCCTGAGGAGGATGCTCAACAGTCTCAGAAGTAGCACCATCTCTATGCCGACCACCTCTACCTCTACCTCGGCCTCTGCCACGGGTAGCCTGAGAAGCATTCGAACCGACCCTACTGCCCTCTCTCTGGGAACCTGAATCCTCCTGTAACCTTGGACAACCAGCCAACTGATGCTCTGAACTCCCACATCTGAAGCATGCACCGGAGAGCCACCTACACTCACCCCGATGTGACTTACTACAATGAGGACAAACTGGTGTAGTCTCAGCTCTACTACCCCTACCTGAACCTGACTGAGCTGCAGGACCCTGTCGTCTACCTCTCGAAGCTGGACCAGATGCTGACTCATCCTGTGGGTTCCTAGATCTCTTACTCGAAGAAGATCCTCCACGAGAAGAACTCCTCCTCTGAGCTCTCTCTCTCATCACAGTCTCATTCAACTCAGCTCTCACAGCAGCCTCAACAATCTGATAATAGCTGACCCCAGGTATACACATCAAGGAAATCAAAGCAATCTTCAGAGACTCGTTTAACCCTACCTCGAAATGCTTGCATCTAAAGTCATCAGTCATAACTCCTCGTGGGGCATAGCGCGATAACCTGTTGAACTCTTTCTCATAATCAGCTACTGACAATGCTCTCTGTCTCAAACCCAAAAACTGCGCCCATCTCGAATCTCTATAGGTCTGAGTGATGTACTTCTTTAAGAACTCACCCTCAAAGAACTCCCAGGTAATCGGATCCGGTAGCTGAGGATGCCTGCACACTAACTCCCACCACTCAAAAGCAGACCCCTGAAGAAGAGCTAAAGCACACTCCGCCTGCTGGTCGGGAGGACACCGAATCTCTCTCAAAGCACGCTTCACCTTGTCTAACCATCTCTCTACAATCTCAGACTCATTCAACTCAGTACCATAGAAATCCTCAACTCCTGCTCTCCTCAGATTCTCCATAGGTGCTCTAGGAGCAGTCACTCTTTCCAGAACCCTAGCCATGTCCTGATGCAGTCTAAACATAGCCTCTAAGGGCATGGCTGCGGCCTCGGGCTGAACCCTAGCATGCTGAGCCGACACATTAACAGAAACATACTGATCTACAGCTGGAGGATTCACACTCTCGGCGGATTCCTCACGCGCACCATGAGCAGAATTAGAAGCCATCTAAACAAACAAGAAACAACCGTATCAGCCAACACAAATCTAGACACATACACATCTAAGAAACTCAGAACAATCATAACAACACCCAGAAACGCCTAAACCTATGCTCTGATACCACTAACTGTAACACCCCCTTCCCATACGTAGGCGTTCCCATCCGATAAGGAGTGAGAAGCCGTATGAGACAAGGTGTCACCAAACAGATACAAAGCAAAGTATACATCCATTCATAACATACATTCAGAAATACAAAATAATTAAAAACTTTACATGCAGAAAGCAAAAGCTGATCATGCATTACTATAATTAAACTATTACAATAATGATCAGATCAACAAGCTGATATAAATAATATTACATATACAAAATATAGATACAAAAGCGGAAGCTGATACAGAGAGTTCTATACAAAAAGAATCAATAACTGATACAAAACTGAGCCCTACACTAATCCCTTATGTGTTGGCTTGATGACGGCGACTCTCAAGCAAAACGCCTTCCGCACCTGCACGGGTAAAAACACCGTGCTAAGCGATAAAACGCTTAGTGGGGAAACACACATAATTTATGGACGGCCACTCACAGTGGTCGTCAAGGCATAACACATTCACAATGGCAGAATGCAAGAACTGTTGCATAAATCATATAAACATGCTCGTATTTAAATACCATACTTTCAGAATCTCATATGCATTACAGAATCAACCAACATGTATTTCATCATTAAACTCATTCAGATATTCCAATCAAAGTCATATCAGATCAGAACATTTCCATTAACATTTAAAGAATACCTGCTGACTCTAGACAGTGGATAACGAGTGTACTGAGGGTACCTTACGGGTACGAATCGAATACTGAGGGTACCACACAGGTACAAGTCAAATATTATATCATTTATCAAAACATGTTATTTATATACTGAGGGAATCTTAAACAAGATTCTATACTGAAGGGTTCGCGAGGAACCAAACGGGGACCTGATCGGGGTCCAAACTGAACTGAGGGCTGCAGCTAAAAGACTCTATTAGGCATGCCTAACTATCCACTTACTTGACTCTAGCAGGTTATGCGTCACACTGATCACATTTCAGGATATAGCGTATAATTCATCAGAAAATCATGCTATCACGCATATCGAAGCATCAAATAGTAAGACATGCATCATACAACAGTAAAGTCAATTCAGAAGAAATACCAAATTCATTTCTGAGTTAAAAACCAGGAAATTTTGGAAAAAATGAGCTGAGCGGAAAAACTGGCGACTCAACAGGCAGGTCACGGCGTGACCGAGGGTCACGTCTCGTGACCTGCTTGTTTCTCACCAATCGCGTTGCGTGATCCTCGCGGATCACGCAATGCTTATGCAGGTCACGGCGTGACCTAGGGTCACGCGACGTGACGCTGCTTCTCCCTCGCAGATCACATTGCGTGATCTGCCTCTTCTTCGCAGGTCGCACGACGTGACCGAAGATCACATCGCGTGACTTGCTTGCTCTTCAGCTGGTCACGCGACTGGCTTCTCAGCAGGCATGTCACGTCGTGACTGAGAGTCACGCGACGTGACTTGCCTTCCTTCGTAGCGAGTCACACGACAGAGAGAGTTCCAACAGTATTTCGATTTTCCAGAATTTCCACGATTTCCAGAACCAAGAATTCAATCCCAATTTGATTTAAAACCAATCAAACCTGTATTTACCTTCCAGAAATCATCTCAAATCACATAATCAATATACATGCAACTCAATTTAGCATTTAAACAACCAAATCAAGACTAATTGATTCAAACTCTTCAAGAACATATAAACCCTAGAATTTACAGTAAAACATCAAAATCGCACAAATCAATATTCCCAAACCTGTATTCTAACTTCTATCACTTAGCTCCACTAGGTCCAGCAACCTCTTTCCCCTTTGGATCACGTGGAGCTTCAGCTAGAACACAAACACAGTAAATGACAATTAACATGCAACCCTAATTAAACCTAGCTCAAGGAAGAAGAAGATGCAAATTTCAGTAAAACAAAGACTAGATCTTGCACTTACCAAGCTAAGGAATGCAAGGAGAGGATTAATTTCACCAATAAGACCTTGAATCAAAATACACAGTACTTGGGAATAAAGAAAGTGAAGAAGAAGAGAGTGAGTGAGAAAGAACGTGAATCTGTAAGTTGCTTTTCTCTCATTCCCTTTTATTTTTCTTTTCTTTATTCTAAATATGTATCAAACTCCTATTGGTGACACTAATCACTCACACTAAAATAACCTACACTACACACACCTAAAACCCTCTTCACTTATGCATACCCTACCATGGTATGAACACATGCACACAAGTATATCTCATTTAATTGAACACACTAATGCCATGTATGCACCCACATAATAATAAACCCAAAAATCATACATTTTACTGAAATAACCCTTATGAAATGCTGAACATATGCGAATGCTTACACATACAAACAGACAGATAAACAGACAGACAGACGGACAGACAGGCTCATTCTACTAGGGGGCAAATGGGGTGTGACAATAAAAGTGTTATAGAATTGGCTTCATAGTTGATAGCAGGATGAGTTGACTGAAGCGCTTGACTAGCGAGAATAGCAGAGGGTAGATAGTAACAATGTGCTAGATGATGTTGAGTATGCAAAATGAATTGCTCTGATCATATCAACATATTATGGCATAAATGCACATTTTTTTAGTTTGATTTCATTACACATGATCATTATTTGGCATTAATCTCAAAAACACAACCTAATCTAATTTCGGGATGGATCTTGAAAGCATCAAACTCTTTTTATCAATCAGCCCTCTCGGGTTTTCATGATTGAATATTTTCTTTTCCCTCTTATTATTTTTCTTTGAACACGGATTCTAGATGCAACGTTGGGGACGAGACTTAACTCAAATGCATGAATGCACTCGTGGTTCCCTGCTTGAAGTTCAAGAAACACCATATGCCTCTTCCTACATACCAAACCTTATTAGAAGGTCATCTCCGCTAATTGGATAAGACTGAACCAAGAATCAAGAGGTCTTACTTTGGTTACAACGTTAGGCTTAGGTAGATAGCTATAAAAGAAGGATCAGGTTGCTAGAGAAAAATGGCCGCAAGATTTACTCGACTGATGGGTGAACCGTTCTCAGCTCAGTTGCATATACAAAGGTATTCTTGAATTTGGGCTTGATAACATTTTAGCTCATCAAGATCAAAATAACAATTAAAAAGATAATCGTTGAAACTCGTTAAGTGGTTACTATCATGAGCTCTATTTCTTTTTTCTTTTTTTTTTCTCTGCTTTTTTTCTTTTTTTCTTTTTTTTTTATGTCTCTGACCATTCTGAGTTTGTGAATAACTAAACCCTCTTCCCTATGTGTAAACTCATCCTTATCTGGGCGAGCTTTGATAGCCCAAAAGATTATCAATGAAGTACATCCGTCTTTATTAGAGCAGCCATTCTTCTAAGGGGAGATAAAAATCATTTTAGGTGAAGGGTAGTTTCAATATGTGTAACAAAAAAATCGGTACGCATTTAGCATACCAGCATAAAGGCTCAACGGGCTGGCAAGCGATTGCAAAATAAAGGTAGAAAATAGTTATTTAGAGAGCTATGCAAAGAAGGGTTGCCTAAATTATTTTCTAGGTTCAGTCTTATCGAGGGATTTCTTTGATGGTTAATCAGAAAGGTTCTAGTGTTTTTAGTGAGTTTTCATCCAATCCCCTAATTGCAACTAGTTTTTCTTTCTTTTATTTATTTTCTCTTTTAATTCTTCTTCTTTCTTTTTCTTTCATTTCTCTGAATTTCCCTCTCTACAGGAGTTATGTCAGATGCTATCAAGATTTTCTTCGGGTTTTCCAAAGTTCCGAGATTAAATACAGTAGTATTAATTGAATTAATGGCAAAAATGAATGCATCATGATCATGTGAAATGAAATCATTAGAAACATTCATACAAATAAGCAAGATCGTTCATCTTATTGAAATTGCCAAGATTGTCATAAGAAGTTCTTGAAATGAAAAGGAACAAAGCATCTAAAACATAGTCTTCTTCTTATTTCCGCTAGCACAGGTGCTATAGTCAATGGTCCATTATCATTCGTGAGAACCGTCTTCCCCACCTCTCAGTACCTCATCAATGAGGCCTTGAATAATCTTCTTCAGAGTTCGGTACCCATCAGTCTCATGCCCAGTATGCTGATGTACGAACAATACCGATCAGCTCGATGGTTAGGATGCCCCTGGCTCTTAGTGGGTCTTGCAGGCTTCGGTTGTAACTTCCCCTCATCAATGAAATGAAAGAGATGCTCAGATAAAGACTTATCCTAGATGGAATAGCAGCCTTGAATAGTTCCAATGGTTAAAACCTTGGCAGCTCCAATATCTCTCACAGTGTCGTCATCAAGGCACGAGTTCTCATGATTACTTCCTCCTATGCCATTGCTCCCTCCTTCGAGGATTACCAGCTGCTTATCATTAATGGGGTCTTGGACCTGATGTTTTAGGGCTAGGCAATCACCGATTGGATAGCCGATGTGCTGATGATGGTCTAGTTGCTTCTGACCTCTAGTTAGCCTGGCCAAACTTGGTCCAGGTTTCTCTCTAACACTTGAGGCGAAGATCTGCTTATGCCAAAACCACACTTCTGGGCTGTTCTGATTGCTGATACTTCTTCCATTCCCCAAGTGCCAACACAACTGTTAGACCCATGCAGTCTACCTCTCCTTCCTAAGTTCACCGAAACTTCCTTGCGAGCAGCCAGGGTAGTCGCAAGTTTGGCCTTTGAAATTTCTTCCTCGAGGACGTCCATCCTTCTTTTCAGGCCTTGTGTCACTGCCAAAAACCCATTCTCTGAAGCATGCCCTTTACCTTTTTTTGCTCAGATGATGGAGCAACGGGCGATTCTCCTTTAGAGTCAGTGGGTGGTATGCATGCTTCTTTAGTTGGATCATGCCCTTTTTGGGGCATGGTAGGAGCGATAGACTGCTGCACGGCAGGTGGTATTATGACGGCGACTAAATTCTCCTTGATAGCCGTCGTCCGGGCTTTGAACTTTCCAGACCTCCCTTCTATCCTCTCCCATATTATCTCCTCAACTTGAGGTATTTCACCCTTCACCATGGTTGAATTCTCTAGGTCTTCCTCAAAGAAATCGTCATCAAGTTGTACAAGCTTTTTAGGTTTGGGTGCACCCCTAGGCTCAGTCACTGGTGGGAGTACAATCACCAAAGGATCCTTTCTAATTGGGTCTGATTTCTCTGGTCCTACTGCAGGAGCAGTTAGTGGATGCCCAGCGGGCTGGGTCATCATAGCAATCAGATCCCTCATCATGTCCATCATCTTATTCTCAAATTCGTCCAAAATCCTACTTACTTGCTCGATAATCAAAGCGCGGATCTCCTTTGTCTCTCTTGAAAGATCAGCCATTCTAAACTTTATCAAAAGGTCTGAAGGTAAAGTCTTACCGCCCTCTGAAAGTGAATCTGAACTCCAAACTGATACCCTTCTTGGCAACTCGAAGATAAGTTTTCTGGTCAACCGTCCGCTAGAATCCCTAGACCACTAGATGAATTTATGATGGTTGTAGACCACACCTCTGTTAGGATGATGCATGCTGATGCAGCATAGACAAACACATGCAAGCAAGTAGATCCTTCCAACCTTGTTACTCCCACACACGAGGTACTGCGGTCTCTTTCCTAGGTGGGCTTTATCCAAGGGTTAACAGGGAACCCATTGGACACGTATGGTGCACGGTGAAAAAAACCGGCAGCATAACACCTCTTGCCTAATGTACATGCGTATGGGTGTTTGGCCATTATGTATTTAAATAATCCAACTAAATTAAGATGGACCCACCGGGGCATGAAAGCCTTTGACGAAAGACCATCTAATTTATTTGATTTTGTTCAATATATGACAGCCCATATAAGAAGCACGGTATCATGGTACATTTCACCTAGTGGAAGTATCTATTGCCATTACATGAGCTTTGGTCAAAGGTGGTGTTATTTTAGGTCTACCAAAGCATGGTCCCTGCCAATGAGTCTACCTCATCCTGAGTATAGCGATCGATCGGGTCTCCATTTGATATACCATGATGGCATAAGGCTTGGGCTGGTGATTATCCCGAGCACTTCCCTACATTGAGTGAAAGTATGGCGTGTTTTAAGAACGCACCGGGGTAAATAGGGGACCAACTAACATAATTCTAAGGCTCTAGTGGATGCAATGCAATTTCGATCAGAAATGGAATTTTTTATTCTTAATGACTCAATTATAATTTTAACTTAAGTCACTTTCAAAGCAAAGTTTTGATTCTCCCCAGCGGAGTCGCTATTGTAACGCGCGCCGAACCTAGCAAAGGACCTCTCTGAACCCGCTTTTAGGGCTCGAGGAATTGGTTTGTGTATTTTTTGATCTTGGACATCATGAGTCATCTTGGATTCCTCCTTCCCAATAGAACATTAGAAAGGATCATCTAGCCTCACGATGCCTTTAGACACCTTTAAGGTATTTTGGAGTCGCCACCTAATTTACGAGAAATTGGGAAAGGTCTCTAACCTCTATTGGTCTAAACCAGAGATGTTGTTCGAAACTTCACTCTTATTAATGACTTAAGTTAAGTTTATAATTGAGCTTTTAAGAAATTAAAACTCCATCTCTCATCTCACACGATTATGTATTGAATTTAAAGTGCATAACAACCACATTGGAAAGCATTTAAATAAAGCGATAGCGAAATAAATAAATTACATGTAAAAAATTGGGACAGAACAATCCCCCAAAATAAGAAAGCATAAAAGAATAAAATTTTCCCCAAAATTAATTATAAGGGCCCGAATGAATAAATAACACATAAAATAATTAAAAATGCATCATACATAAATCGGGAGATTTATTGAATTTTAGGAACATTGGTTCCTTTTTATTAACTTAAAAAAATAGAGAACTATTTTTTGAGTATTGATTGAAAAAAATCGGGATGAGTGATCCCATTTTATGAAAATTAGTTCTTTATTTGATAGTGAGATTTTATTGGTGAAAATAGGACATTGGTCCATTTTATTAATAAAAATTCCAAGTTATTAATTATTATAAAAAACATGATTTTCTATAATATCAACGGGTATAAAATATATTTTTACATACAACACATAAAAATAATAATAATAAAAAGAAATACAACAATTAAAATGCAAACCCTCAATTTGATGGTCTTTAATTTTCCGATCCTCCAACCCGTGCACAAACATGACTCACATAGATAAACAATTTTGAGGCAACAAAACAAAATAAAATGAATGTTAGTAAAGTAAATTTAATAATTAATGTAATATGAACAAATAAATTAGTTGAATAAATAAATTGAATCAATCAAATAATAATCAATTAAACTAATCAGATATACACAATTAATTAAATATAAAACAGTTGCATTAATAAGAGATAAATTGAATAAACAGAATAAAGAATGCATGCAAAAATACCATGAAACAAAGGGAGGAATGGGAACAGATGAAGAGGAGCCGAAGAATGGAGTAAAGACCAAAGTGCATGACTCGTGCATGCATTGCACGAGTCGTGCAAGGAGTGCACGACTCATGCACTCATTGCATGAGCACGAGTCTTGCAATGAGTGCACGACGAAGAAATGTGCAAGCTGCAAAATGTTTTCACGGGCAACAAAAAGGGAAATGGGAGCACGACACGTGAATCTGGGACACGACTCAGACAGAAAATCATGACTTGAACAAAACAAGGAAAATAGGGACGAACAGAGCAACGTTAACAGATTGAATAAACATGACATCATTCCATCAAAACATGCATAAAAGAACAACAAACATGCTGATTAACCATAACGAATATTCGGAGTTCATATCTAATAATAAATAGCAACAAACATGCGATATATAGATCAACAAAATCAAACAATAAATATATACAGACGATGTACAATGAAGAGAAATAACATGTAAAGCCAAATGGGAAAAAGAAAGAAAATAAGAAAGAAAGGAAAGAAAGGGATATTTATTCTAGTATTTACCCTTAGATATGATCTTTGATTTGCAGACGAAAAAGTTTTGGTTTTCCTCCTTACTTCTCTTGAAAAGGATAAAACAGTGAGTGATAAAAACTTCAAGATAAAGGTCACGTTAAAAAAACAAATATGATTGAATCTCAAACGTCAGGAATTAATTTCCTGGATTCAAGAAGCAATCTCAGAATGTTTTGAGAATACAAATCACTTTCTTGCTCTCAAAGCTTTCTTTTCTCTTTGTCTTCCTTTTTGAGTTCTTCGGCCGTCTTTTCTAAAAATTCCCCCCTCTCAGTTTCTTAACGTTTTATTTTTATATCTCAGAGAAGGTTAGGTTGTTTCTCACCAAATCCAGCCACAATCCATGCTTTTCCCACCGAAACGGAGACGCTGGGGGTGCTGGGGACAGTGAGGCGCATGAGGCAGATGAGACCTGCCTCACGCTACCCCTCACCACGTGAGAGCTGCATCTCACGTTAGTGAGATGGGCCTCACCAACGTGAGGCTGCATCTCACTTTAGAGATATGGGCCTTACCACACAGGCCCCTAAGAACTCTCTCTTCCCCTATTTCTCCGCTTTTTTAAAAAAAAAAATTAAAAATAAAAAACATATTTTTCGAGGAAATCGTCACTTCTATCTGTCTTTTGTTTGTGAACATGTATCATTTTGATCACTAGGTAACTTCGGTCTGGACTATCACAGGACCTGGTGTCTACAGCTATCGAACAGCTGCCGGGCTGATGGCTGTCGCAGATGCGCCTGCATGCACGAGCATGGCAGTGACCTTTCCCGCCCTCTCTTGCGAGCACGACAGTGGCCTGCCTTTTCATCTTTGCGCGAGCGTGGTACTGGGCAAATTTCACCTCTACAGCGAGCCCGACGGTCGTCTCGAGCTTGATCGGCCCTTATTTTGCTATGATATTTGTTTTATGTACTTTTGCATGGTTCCTCTCTCATGAATCTCAAATGCCTTTATGTATGAATTATGATTTAATTCAATATCTTCGATATATATGCTAAATGTGTTGATTTTTGCCTAGTCTGCAAGAGTCAAGTTAGTGGACAGATAGGCATGCCTATAGAGTTCTGTAAGTTATAGCCCTTTAGTGTTATGGACCCTGATCAGGTCATTGTTTGGGTTCTCGCGATCCTCTTCTGTTGGGTCTTATTTAAGATCCCCAGAGTGAAAATGTTTTTGAATGAAATGAAAGAAGTTGCTTTTGTTCATACGCACAGGTACTAATTTGTTCACTTGTTATTCGCGACTCTGAGTTTGCAGGCATACCTTCGATTTTATTTGTTTGAGAAAATATTGTGTATTGTTATAGTGTTGATGTTATATGTTTATGATATATGAAACATGTTATGAATGTTTATTGACATAAGTCTGTTTTGATTATTTCTCCATATCTAGGTGCCATTTGTATGTGTTTTGCAATACAATAGAGAGATTTGGTAGTCTAGTGTTTTGTATTTTGTATTTTGTTCTCTGATGTAAAAGCTTTTATTTTGTGTATATATATATCGTGTAATTATTGTAAGGATGATATTGTACCCCCTCTCCTTTTGTAATGAATATTTTATTATATAAATGATGAGATTTTGAGAATTTTTGTTGGCCTATTTTTTTATTGTGATGTAAAGTTTTAGTTTACTCCATTTTATTGTTATTTTTGGAATGCTTTGAATTTGCATGTATGATTGTTTTGGTGACACCCTTATCTATACGGGCACTTACTCCTTCCTGCGGGTGAGCTCCCTTACGTATAGGTATGGGTTATTACACATACAACCTAAACGAGAAACAAAAGGAGAAGAAGAAGAAGAAAAAGAAGAAGAACAAAACACTTACTTGAAAAGCTCTTGAATTGCTAACACCCACAATTAAAAACAACAAATGAGGAAAGGGATAAGCAAGGAGGAGAAGAAGAGGCTTTGACAGAGAAAGGGAAAATGGGAGAGAGGGAAGAACAGGAAGAAGCTGTTTTTGCTTCTCTCTTATGTTCTCTTTCTCTTGACTAAGTCCATCTCTATCCTCCCCTTCTCTTTCCTCCACTTGTCACTATCCTACGGTGGTTTTTAGCAATTCACACTTCTATTCCTCCTAATCTCCTCAACACAACAATAAACCCTATTAACTTAATAAATCATGCAATGAAATCCTAAGACACACACACACAACCCCAAAACTACTGTACCGCCCCAATACCCCTTGAGAGGATATCGAGACGTTACGCAACGCTAAACAACACTTACTCTTACTTATGAATAACAATTAGAACTATCAAGAACATTAATTATCATTAATCCTTTTACTAATACTAGCACATTATAGCATATAACTTAAGATACAGAATGGCACTTTACAATTACATGCTTTACTTATACAAAAATACAGCCTTATCAATACAATATCATTACATTACAAAGCAATGAACCAAGCTAAAAGACTTGCAACACTCCTTTTTGTGGCCTACAGATGTAACTCCTAAAACTTGAACTCCAAGCTATAAATCTACACGGGAGACAAGCACCAGTGCTGAGCGATAATGCTTAGTGGGGATGAAAACAAAACAAGTCTAACAACAGTATTCACGAATTAGCATATAACAATATAACAGGTTATGATCAAACAATATACCATGTAATATCACTCGCTCAATAGTTCATTAATATGCCAAATATTCAATAATCCATACTATACCATAACAATATTCAATACTCAATGTCAGCGGAACACTCCAATATTATAACCATCATACCCTATAACATAGCATTAATATCACTCAAAGTGGCATCGCTAACACTACCATTAGTCACTACAAGCACAGTAGTTACATGATATGCCAATGTTCAATAGTTCATACTTTACATTAACAATATTCGATAGCTCATACTTTCTAATAACAATCACTAACATTCACTGACTACGGTAAGCTTTAATATCATGGCAAGAATGCTATGCAACAAAGCATTAATACTACTCAATATAGCATTGATGACACTATCATTACTCAATGATGATACAAACTATAACAATCATAGGTTACCAAATATTATTATAAATGCATGCCAATACCATTTCACTATAGCCTAAATCAATACAGAAGTGGACACAAGTATACTATATATTTTACTTTATATTAACACTAGATCAATGGATACCCATCGGTATCAAACACTAGACACCCATCAGTGTCAAACACTAGACACCCGTCGGTGTCACATTGGTAGATGTGAATCACTAACCCTTTATGTAACACCATCAACCCCCACACATAGCGTATCGAAGCAAGAAGAGCTACGGTGAGTGGAGGGTGCTACCAGACAATGACATACACGGCAATACAGAAATTAGAACAATAAAATTTTTCAAAGCAAACCTCGAGACATGAACATCCTAGATCTATGACATCCACATACCATTGTTTGCATTATAAGATTTTGCAACTTATTACAAATACTTATGAATAGAACTTATATACAAGCCAAAATCAAAACACTTTCTATACCAATCTACCAACTCGTTGGCCAAAGACTCAGCGGACCGCGGCGCTACTCTGATTTCCTATCCTGCACGGAAAAACAGCCGTGCTAAGCGATAACGTTTAGCCGGGCAAACAAATAATGGGCTGCCACTCACAGTGGTTGCCGAGGTAAACACATGCAAATCAACATATAAATACATAAACATAAAGGAATACCAGCTAAAGCTATTACCAATGAATATCTTTATTCGGATATTAAACTTAAATAATTTCACACGTATGAACTTCTTATAAACTGAAAACACAAACACTTCTATACTTTTTAATCACACTTCTATACTTTTTAATCAAAATCTACTATACAAAACTTATCATATACTTAAAAATCGCTTAATAGATTTGTAGATTGTTAAACTTCAGAAGTTATTAAAATACGTTTTAACAATTGAATATAATGCTTATGGAATCCAATTTTATAAACATTTCCAAGTTATACAGATTACAGTTTTAGTATTTATGTCACGACATTTCCCCTTGTTAAGTGCTTAATGTTGCATGTTTTAGTATATTTTTCCTCACTTTATTGCACTTAATTTTGGCTTAAATTAGTACTTTTTACTTATTTTGTGATTTTGATCATTGTAGGGTCAAAGTGGTGGAAAGGAAACAAATTGAAGATAAATGGAGTGAATTTGGAACAGCCATGAAAGTTCAAGGAATCTAGAAGCAAAAAGCTGATTTTGGGCTTAGCCTTGCCCAAGGCTAAGGGGCAACGGCAAGGAGCTGCCTTGCCCAAGGCTAACAGTCAGGACGCGACAGCAAATGTTAGTTTTCATATTTAAAGCTCGAAGTTGCCCTAGCCGCCAGCTTTTCTCAGTCTGATTTTTAGGAATAATTACGCTGTAATTAAGGGGATAATAGGCAGTATTTTTAGGAAGATTAAATTGCTTTTAATATTTTTATTTTATTTTCCAAGTTTGGATTGGAATAAACTATTTACCTAAATTTTCTAGGTTTTCTTTTAAAAGGGATGGAGAAAAATGTGAATAGTAACTTTGGCAGCCGCCGCCTCTGTTCTTCCATCTCTGTGTTAGGAATTTGTTAAATTTTATTTTGTTTTTATTCTTGGCCATGATTGGCTAAACTTTCTTCTTGTTAAAGGTTTAATTCAAAGACATGATTATTCTTTACTGTGAGATTGTTCTTGCTTTAATTTTCTCTTTAATTCATATGATGTTCATGTTATTTACTGTGGTTTAGAGAAACCATATCTCGATTGTTATTTATTATTTGCATAATAAGGGCCCATTGTTCATTTAATTAAATAGTATATAGCTAATTGAGATTGTCAAATCCGTAATTTTTTGATAAAATCAATAACAAGTGGCAATCAGTGTAGCTTCCTCAGAAGGGCTGTTACATTGAGTAAATGCATGATTTGGTCTAAATCGGTCTCGCGTGAGGTCGGTTGGCTTAGGTTGGATCTTTCTATTTCTTAATGCTATCAATAAATTAAATTCTTGCGCGTCTTAAGGGTTATTTATTGGTTAGGAATTAATTATAGTCTTACTTGATTGATTCATTAATACGGAAAGATTAGGTCGGGAGCGAGAAGCCGATGGCTATAACTGATCCATTGCATAATTTTAGAGTATCTTTTCATCCATGATAAGTAAATTGAATCCTGTGCTGCAAATGCCTTTAACTGGAGTTTTTCATCTTTTATTTTATTTTTATTTATTTTTCTGCATTTTATGTGTTATTATTTTAATTCTATATTTTTCATTTACAAAACCCCCCATTTTATTTTTATTGTTTATTTCTAGTTATTTAAAGAATTAAAACTCGACCAATCCCTACCCTGCACATCGCTATTTGCAAGTTAAATTTAGTTAAGAGTAGGAATTTTATTTTTGTTGGTTTCGACACCCATCAAATTTTGGCGCCGTTGCCAGGGATTGGTGTTTGTTAGTTATAATTTTTTTTTATAACTGAATAAATGTATTCTCTTGATTTTATTATTCAGACTTTGGCTGCAAGAATTAAGCAACGGGATGGAGCTTATTACCATGAGGATTATTACGAAGCTGAAGGATTTTTAGGTCCACCACAATGGAGTTATGATCCATATGGGCAAACTGAAATTCCATAGTGGATGGGCCAATCAAACTTCAGTTATGGAGCAAGGCATCAATATTCACCACAACCCTCTCAACCAGGTCCTAAAAAAGGTAGGAGTCTTGAAGATATTGTTCATTCTTTAACCACTACTATGCAGGATCTTCAGCAGCATGCAAAGAAATCAGATTCAAGGCTTCAGAATTTAGAGATAAAAATGAGCCAAATGGCACAATCCTTGAGTAGAATTGAGTCCCAAGGACGTTTGCCCTCACAAACCATAGAGAATCCGAGACAAAATGCGAGCGCAATTGTTCTAAGGAGTGGAAAAGAGTTGGAACAATCCCTGCCCAAGGGAGAAGACCAGAAAAATAAGAAAGAAGCTTAAAAAGAGATGAAAATTGTGAAAGATGAACAACCCAAGGAGAAAATTTCAGAACAGCTGCCCAATTTTATCATTCAACCCCCTTTTCCAGAAAGACTTGTAAAATCTAAGAAGAAAAAGGAAGAGAATGATATTTTTGAGATTTTGCGCAAGATTGAGGTAAATATTCCTTTACTTGATGCAATTAATCGAATGCCTCAATATGCTAAATTTCTTAAGAATTTGTGTGCTAATTAGTAAAAGTTAGTTGGTAATGAAAGGGTGAGTATGGGAGAAAATGTCTCTGCGATAATTCAAAGGAAACTAGCTCCAAAAGGTAAAGACTAAGGTATGTTTGCTATCCCCTGTACTATAGGCAATGTTCTAATAAAAAGAGCTGTGTGTGATTCAAAAGTTTCAATAAATATTATGCCATTGTCTATTTATTCTTTTTTGCATGTTGGTCCATTAAAAGAGACAAATTTAGTAATTCAACTTGCTGATAAGTCTTTTGTTTACCCTAAAGGAGTATTAGAAAATATTTTGGTAAACATTGATGGATCAGTTTTTCCTACTGATTTTTATGTGCTTGACATGGAGGATGATAAATTCTCAAATTCTTCAGATATCTTGTTAGGCAGACCATTTCTTAGTACAACCAAAGCAAAAATTGATATGCATGAGGATACACTCAGTTTGGAGTTTAATGGAGAAATTGTTAAATTTTATGTTCATGATACTAAGAGAAACTCTACTGATGTGTCTAATCTTTTTAAAGTGGATGCTGTTGAACCTTCAGTTATTGAATATTTTGAATTGGATGGTAACTTTAATAAATTGAATTCTTAATTTTATATGGATACCATGTTCAAAAATTCTAACAAATTTGAGAAACATTTGGTAATTGATATCAACTTGGAGGAAGTGATAAATGGAAGAACACTAAAATGGGATTTGAAACCGGACTGATACAAGTCTAAAAACGTCTAGCCAAAGACGTTAAACACAAGCACTTTTGGGAGGCAACCCACTTCTTGTCCTTGTTCAAGACTAAGCAGATACTATTTAGATGCAATGCCAGTTTTATTCATTTTATTTTAGTTTACTGCCTTCTTTTTCCTATTTTCCTTTTGATGATTGACTTTGTTCTTGAATAAACAGGTAGTGTTAAAAGCAATTAAATAACATGAGATTGGTCGTGTTGGTTACTTTTTGGGCATATAGAATTTACCCATCCAGGGAATCTAATGTCAATTTTGTGAGAAATAAGTAGTTAATGGTGGTTTTAATGGAATTTTAAATGGGTCTTGACTTAATCTTTTAAATTGCAGGGTATTTTCATATTATTCTGGGTTTAATAGGTTTGTTGTGTTATGGAGTTTTAATTCTTGGGCCTTTATCCTCTAATGAGTTTTAATTTTTGCTTTTAATTTAATTACAATTGGTAAATTCAATTGAATTGTTTTATTTGCAATTGGTGAATTCAATTGTGTTTATTTATTTTAACCCATTTCCTATTATTTTGTGGTCCGTGTAATTTTAATTTTTCATCTTTTACCCTAATAGAATTAATTACTCCTTTTCCTTGGTTTACTTTCACTACACAGATCACTGTCGACCATCGCGTCACCGTCGCACGCTTACCAGCGCCGATCCACAGCAGCTCGTTGACATGTCATATGTAAAGCATAAGTAAAAACCCATGCCAAATAGCTCGACAACATACATTCATAACATAGAGAAGAGTCGTGCTCGCGACCTTAGTCACGATCGCGATATAAAGCTAGATGGCCTCTGTCGCGCTCGCGACACCAGTCACGATCGTAACAGAGCCAAGCATCATACTCCTGTCAATTCTCAGTTGAATACAACTTCACATAAAAACATACATATTCTTATAATGTCCATAATAATTTCATAAACATTACTTCCCAAATTTATGCATTAAATTCAAGAACTTTAACACAAGTATCTTAGAGTATTCAAGTTATTTAGAGTCATACATTATTTAGACAATCATATAAAACCATTTGAGATACAAAAGATTCATTTCAATTTTGGTTTATTACACACCTAAAACAATCATTAAATTCAATCTTAACATCACATACAAAACATAACTAGAAATAAGCCTACTCGAAACTTGAATCATTAATAGCTCAACAAACTTTTATAAATCTTACACATACGTTCCACATTTCTTCTTCTAAAAGACTCTCAACATGATGATGGATAAGTTTTAGACAATTTTAGGGAAGTTCGGATGCATTTCGGGAGGAAAAACATATCAAAATACACAACCGAGGGGAGGATAAAGAAGGACAAGAGTCCTTATCAACCATGAGGTTCAAAAGAAGATGAAAAACCTTCAACAATCAGGTTCTATCGCACTCACGACAAGGGTCGCGCTCGCGACAGAAGCCTCTCCCAAGTGCCCTACGAAAAATGGGCTAACGAGACTGCTTCCCATCCCTAACTTTGTACTGCCTAAACCAACCTCAAAAACTCATTTTTAGCCAAAATGTACTTCTCAACAAATGATCCTTAAGATGTTAGATTTCAAATCCAACAAATTTTAGATCAACTTGATATTTAGGATGTCAGATATAAGCTACACAACCTACACTGCTCTAGTGAACCCGTCTGAGAAAAGACACCCTGATTTTTACAATTTTCAAGGCTGTTAGAGAAAGAATTGCTTCTGGTCCTTCACAGATAATTTCAATATATGAATTATCTTTCCAATGGCACTAGTCTCACATAATGTTGATATCTATAACTCAACTTATAGCTAAAACAAGCACTAAAGGTCCAATGAAATCTGGGCAGAGTTTCCCCTCGAAACTCAACCCCACCAAAACTTAGCAAACCCACACAACAAAATAACACAAACAACCCAAATTTGACAAATAAGTATCAAACATCAGAAAAATCCAATCATCCATACACACACATACATATATGTCAAAAGATAGATTTCCCAAACCTGAATATCCTATGCTCCAATTAGCTTTAATAGTTGCACTTGCTTGCTTCCATACTCTTTCTAAAGTTTTATTACTCCAATTTCCTCATCAAAGACACAAAATATTACTTAATATTTCTAATTGAACAAAGAGGAAATTTCAGAAATTAGAACTCAAAACTTACCCCTTTATCTCAAATCTTTCATTAAGAACACTTAAACTGTAAATTCCATTGTACAAATCTTGGGGCTTGCAAAGAAAGAGAGAGAGGATGGCGTGAGAAGAAGAAGAAGAGGAAGAAAGGAAGAAAAAGAGGGGAAACGTGAGGGAGGAGAGAGGGATGAGCAGAAATCTGCTCTCTCTCACATTCTCTCTCTCCTTAATTACCCCAACCACCACCATCTTATCTCTAATGCCACATGTCCTTTTCCTATTGGCCCCCACTAGATTTTTATATCCAATTATCCCTTTAAGTCCACATCCTCTCCTTTAATCTTACAATAACCTAATACATACATATAATTCTTACATTGGCCCACAATTAAATCCTTACCCCCCTTCAATTAAGTCCCAAATTAATACTTTACAATTTTGGAATTGGCCGCACTTGCCGAAACTTTTGCATTAATACCAAATTCGTCCTTTCAGCATACCTGACACCACAACTCACATACATTTGGCATATAACTGATCCATTCTCAAAATTTAGCCATCATAGTTAACTATTCCATTCTATTAAATCCGTATATGCAAAATGACAAAATTACCCTTTTTCTTAATTCTAATCATATCCTTTCTCCTATATAATCACTCTGACCATCAAATCGTACAATTTCGATCACCAATATCCCTAGGCATATACAAATCCTTCTAGGGTACATTTTGGGGTGTTACACTTTATAAGCATGCTTATCTATCCACAACTCGATTACAGGCTATACAATTGATCCATACTATATCATATACATTACTCTCATTCATATTCACTTAAAATGTTTATACAAGGTGCACAACTATCTTATATTACCAATACCAAATAATGTTCATTGATCACATAATATGATGTCCATGCACTTATATAAAGCAATATAACATCATCAAGTAAGCACACACTCCTTTGTACCTCTTCATATACTTAACACATTATGATTCAATCATGTATGATCAATATCGTATGCCATGTCATATTTAACAATTAAAAAGCATGTATACATTTAATTCCTTTATTAAACTACTATGCCATAACATCATTTACATATAATTTCAATTGAAAAACATTCATATACTCATTTCATAATGTTAGACATGAGTTGGACAAGCTATAGAAACTTGCAATGAAGTTCGAATGCATTTGGGGAAGGAAAAACACACAAAAATACACAAACTATAGGAGGGTAAAGGTGGGCAATGATTCATGCCAACCATGGGATCAAAATAAGAAGAAAATCCCTCATTTAACTTGTTCTGTCACGCTCGCGACCATGGTCGCTCTCGCGACAGTAGCCGCCATCAGGTGCCATACGAGACTACTTTTCACCTCAAACTTGAACCGCGAAACACCAACATCTAAACTTAATTTTTAGGCAAAACATCCTTCTTAATAATTGTTCCCTAAGATGTTAAGTTTCAAATGGAGAAACTTTAAGGCCATTTAGACATATAAAACGTCTGATATGACCTAAACAACCTATACTATTCCAATGAACCCACCAGAATAGAGACACCTATAGTTAGGCCACTTTTGGGACACATAAATCTAGAATTAGCTCAACCATATTTCTGAGAAATTTTTAGGCATGGATCTTAGGTTTAATTTTCAATTTGAATCAACCAATATGGAGGAAGAGAACTCAAATTATCGCATAAACAACCCATATAGGTCAAATGAACCACAAAGGCAATTTTACACAATCAAGCTTATCAAGCCTGAAATCAACCAACTTGGACAAACCAATACACCAAATTCAAACTACAGTTCTTATACATATATATGAACATTACGACACAATTAAATTCTCAACATAAAACATTAACCATAAATTACACAGCCACTACTCACATCTCCGAAATTAGGGTTCATGCATAAACATGGCAATCACTAGCACAATCAACACACACTTCCCTTTCCACTCAAAACACATTATTACCAGATACCTCATCCATAGAATTTAGTAATTATCATATAATCAAGCAAAACTTCTAACTCAATAATCATGTATCTACAGAAATTTAAATCCCAAACTAATCAATATTCATTTAATCAAAGGTGAACACAAAATCTAATCACAAACCTCTTGAAACTCCCCTTTAATATTCACAATCATGTAGCTTTCTCCTTACCCTTTTCTTTTCTACTAGCTTCTCTAACTTTACGTTTAATCTATCTTAGTCTTCAAAAGTGCTCACTAGAAACCAATTCTAACTACTTCTAAAACTGAAGAAATGGTGAAGAGATGAAGAAGTAAATTGCAGATTTTCCTTTTGAGAATGGCCGGCTAAATGAAAGACAAAAATGACAACTATCTGCCTCCAAAAACCTATTTATTTGCATGTTTTTACTAGGTGTCAAGCCATAAGCTATACCAAAGCTAGGTGGCATTTCCAGCATAAGCCACTCATCCATTCCTCATGCCACTTGTCCAACTTCAATGCCACATGGAATTCAACTATATTCCAATTAAGGTTAATTAATCCCACTTATCTTAATATAATCCTCCACTAACATTAATCATGCAATGTTTCAATTTAGTCACTACACTACTTTAATTTTATGCCATTAAGTCCCTAAATTTTCAATTTAAATTTAATCCAAATCTATAAACCCTAATTTTACACTTACTTAATTACACTAATCATACTTCATACTACTAGGGTGGATTTTAGGCCATTAGAACTCCTAGGGTGGAAATCGGGGTGTTACAATCTATAGGAATTGGGGATTCTAAATGGGAATCAAATGCTTTGGCTGCAGCACTTGACCCAATAGGCATGCCTATCTATCCACTACTCGACTTGCAGGCTAAATTATTAATTCCAATTAACGTTTATTCATTCGCATAATATAACATCCATTCATTCACTTGAAGAAATAATTTCATTAGATGTCTTACATATATACATGACCTTTCACATTATACAAATTCACATGATTTAACACATTATAAATCCAATTAAATATTGCTAAACTTATTTGAATTCTAATTCATACACTTATACAACATTAGATAGTGTTTGAGAAAGAATTGTAGAAAATTTAGGTACCTCATGGTGACAATGAAATGGTTGTGACCTTGACATATACACAACCCAATATGGAATGCGAAACGTAAGTACCTCACGATGACAACTAAATGGTTGTGACTATGACATACAACCAAACCAAAATAAAATGGAAATCATAAGCATCACATGGTGACAACCAAATGGTTGTGACCGTGACATGCAAACAATCTGAGGCAGAATAGAAAACAAGCATACCTCACGGCGACAATCAAATGGTTGTGACCATGACATTTGCAAATTTTTGAGGTAGAATGGAAAATAAGAGCATTTAACCTACTCCTTCCAAACTTCCTACCACAATACACATGTCCATAAAAACTCATCAAAACACCATTTTTAACCAACATAGCCTTCTGACCAAATGTTCACCTAATTCAAATGACACAACTCACATTACATATGAACCTAAAATCAAGGAGTTATGGCCAATGGAACACAACTTGCTCCAAAAGCCTGCCTACAGAGTTTTAGCTATAATTATAGACACTTTTGAAGACCTTAGAGTCCTCATACAGCAGAGTTATCTTTATAACAACTTAAGGTATATACAATATGATTTCAACCCAATTGGTCTCATACATTTTAGATTTGTGAATCTCATTTTCTGACCTAGACAATCTAAGAAGGTCAAATTGGAACTAAAACCAATTCCACACTTCCAAATTAAATAAGCTTCAAAGTAACTAATTTGGCATAACTTTTCATCAAACTCAAGGTAAACTTCCCTAACACAATCATGAATATCACGGCACTTGCAATTTCCCATTAGAAATTCATCCATTCACAAATACACAGCAATTTCTCAAATCTTTCGTAACTAGGGTTAAATGCTTAAGTCAACAACTCATGTCAATCATTTTAGCTTAATAAGCTCATCTCATCAATTCAATTCATCACATAACATAAATAAACATTCTTAATTCAATTGAGCTCACAACCCAAACATGCATTTTAGAGTTTCTCTACTATCAATTTAACACACAAAATTCATTGTTTCCAAAACATTAATCTCCTATGCTCCAATATGCTCACTTGGCACTAGGCTCACCAACCTTCTCCTTTCCCTTGTCTTTTCTTGTTTCTACCACTACAATCAAACATCCAATTTGCAAAATTGGAACAAATGATCACTTCCAACTCAAATTAAAAGAAAAGGAAGAAGAAGAAAAAGAAGAAAAACAATCAAACTCAACCACTTACCTTGATCCAAGAACACAACTCAATCAACTAACCAATTAACCAACGAGATTTTAAAGAATTGAATCTAAAGATGAAGAAAAAGAATAAGAAGAATAGAAGAGAGCATGGCCAATCAAGACATGCAAAAATGAGAGCATTTCTCTATCTTCAATTCCCTTTTATTATATGCCAAGGGCTGAGTTAGCAAAGCCATCTCATGCCACCTGAATTCCACTACCATTCTCTTAATCATGATTAACATAAGCTAATCTCACTTAACACTTAATTAATCCACTGTTAACTTAATCATACACAATTACACTTTAGTCTCTTAATTAATTTATTTTATACAATTGAGTCCTCTTTTCCAGTTACACTTAGGTCAAAAATTAGAAACCCTAAATGAAACGTGTCCAATTACCCCAATTAAGCCAAATGCTACTAGGGTAGTATAACGCGCATTCCCGACCACTCGTTTACGTCAGCTAAGGTAGTCGAGAATAGTCGCCACACAAACAGTCTCATCCACTTAAAATGTCTATACACATGCAGAAAACCTGTACAAATAAATTTCTTTCTAATAATTCACTCACATACAGCGGATAACTCATACCAATCACATGCCAGACCACACATACTTACATTTTCATTTATGCTTAAGATTACAAACTTAGACAACTATTATATTACATACTTTATGTTTTCCCAAAATGAATATTTACATGCCCACATTACATTACACAAAAACATCAAAAACTACACTATTAGCAATTCTAGTGTGTTGACCGTTGCCAATGTGGGACTGTCCTTCGGATCACTTCGCTTCAGAATCTACATGAATTAGAAAACTCGTGCAAAGCGATAACGCTTAGTGGGAAAATAAAACACAATATACAATAATATATATATATAGCATGTTATAGACAATAAAAATTACATTTTTACTGTAATGCCCTATATTCAACCTAAGTATAAATTCAGTGAACATAGCATCTCAGGATAATCACATCTAAATTCACCATGCCGCATAATATTTGCATGCACATCACATTTATATCCATATGTACATAACATAAGATTCACATTATTAATTTATTAATAGAATTATTATAGCTATGCATGCAACTCAAAGATGCGGATAACGGGTATCGCAGCAGTACCCAATGGTACAGTAATCGCATCAGTATCCGTAGATACAACACTTTCGCATTAGTACCTGAAGGTACAATAAACGTCAATAATTACAAGCATATTCGCATAAGGGAATCCAGTATGGATTCATTATGCATAGGTGATTCAAGAGGAATCAAACAATTTTGGCTACAACACTTAGACCCTATAGGCATGCCTATCTATCCATTGCTTGACTCGAAGGCTTAATGAATAGTTCGGTTATTATTCCCATTATCATAAAGTATCACCATCAAAGAATCTCAAGAGTATCACATTACACTATGGCTCACTTCACATTTTATCATCATGGGTAATAGATTCACTTATACAATATCTACATATATATATATATATATATATATATATATATATATATATATATATATATATTGACCCATAGTGCATCACAATTATAGTGTTCATACTCATTTTTATTTATCATGCCATCATATAGGTGTAATACAAATAAATCAAACCAATTGGAAAATCTTTACAATCTTCAGAAATGTCATGCTCGCGACCTTTGTCGTGCCAACGACAGATTGCACTATTAGCTTCTGTCGCGCGTGCCCAATGAAGTATTGACACATGGAAGACATCGTGAAGTTTAGCTAATACCGGAGGCAAAGCTAACCGATATGCCGTAGATCCCACTCTTTTCAACACATCATATGGCCTAATGTGCCTCGGACTTAACTTTTCTTTCTTTCCAAATCGTAAAACTTTCCTCCAAGGAGATACTTTTAGGACCACTTTATCACCCATTTCGAATTCAATGTCTCTCCTCTTTAAGTCTGCATACAATTTATGCCTGTCACTAGCAGCTTTCAATCGCTATTGAACTATCTTCGCTTTCTCTTTAATATTGCGTACCAAATTAGGCCCAATGACCTTATGTTCACCCAATTCTATCGAACAAACTAGTGGACGACACTTTCTACCAAATAACACTACATACGGTGCCATTCCAACACTTGCTTAGTAACTGTTGTTATAAGCAAACTCCGTTAATGGAATGTACTTATCCCAATTCTTAGAGAAATCTAGAACACAAGCTCGGAGCAAATCCTCCAACACCTGAATAACTCTTTCGGACTGTCCATCAGTTTGAGGGTGGAAGGTGGTATTGAAATTTTGTCTTGTTCCCAATGCAGCTTGTAAACCCTTCCAAAACTTAGAAGTAAATCCCAGATCTCTATCTGAAATAATAGACAAAGGAATACCATGCAGTCTGACAATCTCTTTCTCATATAACTCAGCCAACCGATACATGGAGTAGTTCAGTCGAATGGATATAAAGTGAGCTGACTTAGAAAACCGATCCATAAGTACCCACGCAGAATCATGTTGCTTCGATTATAAAGGCAATCTAGAAACAAAATCCATGGTTATGTTGTCCCATTTCCACTGAGAAATGGAAAGAGGATTCAACAACCCATGTGGAACTTGATGTTCCGCCTATACTTGCTGACAAGTCAAACACTTTGAAACATACTCCACAACATCCCTTTTCATACTAGGCCACCAATAAAACTACTTTAGATTCTAATACATCTTATTTCTACCATGATGCATAGTGAACACTGTATTATGCGCTTCATACAAATGCCTTTTTCTCTGTTCCTTTTCACTGACCACACACAACTGATTCTTATAAAATAGAACACATTCTTCATTCACTGAATAGTCAGTCTTGTCTATATTTTTAACTGACTGCAGAACTTGTTGCAACCTGGAATCACCTTTCTGTGCATTTACTAACTCATCTACTAAAATAGGACTTGCTTTCAATTGAGCTAATAAAGCTCCGTCGAAAGAAAACCTCCACTTAACTTGTTGTAACAACAAAGCCGAAACTGACTTCCTGCTCAAAGCATCAACCACTACATTTGCCTTACCCGGATGGTAATTCACAACACAGTCATAATCTTTGAAAAATTCAAGCGACCTACGCTGTCTCAGATTCAACTCTTTCTGAGTGAGCAAATATTTGAGACTTTTGTGATCAGTGAAAATCTTACACTTCCCACCGTACAAGTAGTGTCACCAAATCTTTAATACAAACACCACTGCAGCCAACTCCAAATCATGAGTCAAGTAATTATGTTCATGTGCTTTTAATTGTCTTGAAGCATACGCCACTACTTTTCCATCCTGCATCAACACACACCCCAATCAAATTCCAGAAGTATCACTGTGCAACACATATTCCTTACCTGAAATAAGTTGAGTCAAGATTGGTGCCTTAACCAACATTCTCTTCAATTGTTCAAAACTTGGCTTACACTTATCTGACCATTTGAACTTAATTCCTTTATGAAGCAATCTAGTCAACAGAGAGGCAATCATTGAAAATCCTTTCACAAATCACCTATAGTACCCAGCTAATCCCAAGAAACTTTGAATCTCAAGCACATTTCTAGGCGGTTTCCAATTCACAATTGCTTCTATTTTAGCTGAATCCACCATAATACCCTCAGAAGATACAACATGCCCCAGAAAAGACACTTCCTTGAGCTACAACTCACTTTTACTGAGTTTTGCATACACTTCCTTGAGCTCCCTCAAAGTCTGGAGTATCGTTCTCAGATGCTGCTCTTGCTCTTTCTCATTTTTCGAATATACTAAAATATCATCAATGAACACCATAATAAACTGATCAAAATACGGTTTGAACACTTTATTCATCAGATTTATGAATGCTGCAGACATGTTAGTCAACCCCGAATGGCATTACAAGGAATTCGTAATGGCCTTAACAAGTTCTAAATGCTATCTTAGGTATATATGCCTTTTTCACTTGCAACTAACAATAACCAGACCTCAGATCTATCTTGGAAAACACACCTGTCCCCTTCAATTGATCAAACAAATCCTCAATTCTCCGCAGAGGATACCGATTCTTCACTGTCACCTTATTCAGTTGTCGATAATCAATGCACATCCGCATGGTCCCATCTTTCTTCTTTACAAACAGCACTGGTGGTCCCCATTCCTGTCCAATAACTCTTGCAACTGAGTTTTAAATTCTTTCAACTCAGTAGGAGCCATTCGATAGGGGGCCTTAGACACAGGTGTTGTACCTGGCACAATGTCAATAGACAGCTCCACCTCCCTTATTAGTGGTACACCAGCCAACTTTTCTAGGAACACATCCGGAAATTCCATCACTACTTTTATATTCTGAATTCTCACTTGCTCTCATTTCGAATCTAACATAAGGGCTAAGAAAGCCTCACATTCTTTCCTCAAACAACGATAAGGTTGCATTGCAGACACCATATTGACTAAGGGATTAGAACATACACCCCTCACAGTCACTTCGAACCCTTTTGAATTATTAAGTATGACTGTTTTCTTCCTACAATCAACTACAGCTCGATGCTTACTCAGCCAATCCATACCCTTAATTAAATCAAACTCATCAAAAGGCAACTCAATTATATCTTCAGGGAACACATGACCTCGGACAATTAAAGGACAATCTCTATGCACTTTATTCACATTCACACTATTCCCCAATGGGCTAGTCACACATATGTCATAATTTAAATAATCAGTATCAGACATTTCATCATATAATTTCTTAGAAGAAACATAAGAATACGTAGATCCAGGGTCCATCAATGCAAACATTTCTCTATTATAGAGTAGAAATGTACCTGCAATGACCTCTGATGCATCCTTCTCCTCTCGCATCTTCATCGTATATGCCCTCGCTGGTGCTGTTGGAGGTCTATCCACTGATTTTGACACTGTTCCACTTCAGGGCTGGCCACCTCTGCCATGTCCTCTTCCTCTTCCCCTATTAATTGGAGGCAAATTAGACTTGCCTCGATTAGTCTCTTGCTGATTCTCAACCACTTCATATGCCTTTGGATAATTAGCCAGAAAATGTTCAGTGCTTCCACATCTAAAACAAGCACCAGTCAACTTCTAGCATTCATCGCTGTGTTGCTTACACCAATATGTGCATTTAGGCGCTTTACTTCAGTTACCAGTTGCACCTCTGGTAGTACCAGATACAAAAGATGACTCTTACCTCCTGCCTCTGGTAGCTAGACTATTAACTGACTCAACTGGAGGAGCCACGTGGGAATCCCTTGATCTCTTGCCTGAATGTGACTCACCTCGATTCGGATTCCTTCTTTACATTCTCTCTTTCTGATTCTCCAATGACCTTTCAGCTCTCATAGCTACTTGTACTATCTAGTAGTAACTCACAGTCTGAGATGTAGTCACAGAGATCAAGAATGCCTTAATTTGCCCATTCAATCCATCCTCAAATTGCTGACATCTAAAATCTTCTATTAGCACTCCTACAGGTGCATACTTACTCAGCTTACAGAATTCTTTCTCAAACTCTGCTACTAACATACCTCTTTGCCTCAAATTCAAGAACTGTTTCAAATTACTTCTCGGTATGCCTTAGTTACATACTTATTACAGAACTCCTGTTCAAAGAATTCCATGTAATTGGGGTCAAAGGCATTGAATGCCTTAGGACCAGCTTCCACTAATCATGGGCAACACCTTAAAGCAGAGATACCACAAATTCAACTTTTTGGTTAGGAGGGTACCTTATCTCCCCTAGCACCCTTTGAACCTTTTCAATCCAATACTCTACCTTTTATGACTCATCTAGTTAAGTTCCATGAAATTCCTCAACTCTATGCTTTCTCAAAGATTCTAGTGGAGCCTTTGGTGTTGTTATTCGAACTAACACTCTCGCCATGTCCTTAGACATTTTGAGTAAGGCTTCCACTGGCACCATCGGAACTTCATGATCCACAGTAGCTGGCCTAGACTGACCAGACCCAGATACTTCTAGCTCACGAGGATTCACACTTTCTGCTGTCTCTTCTCTAGAATTCTGAGAAGGATCCATCAATCTGATGCATAAACAAGAGTGTCCGCACAACTATACACATCTATACACATCCTAGTCAGCACAATTCCCAGAAATTACTAAACCTAGGCTCTGATACCACAACTTGTAATGCCCATTCCCAACCACTCGTTTAGCTCAGCTAAGGAAGCTGAGAATAGTCACCACACAAATAGTCTCATGCACTTACTATGTCTGCACACATGCATAAAACCCGTACAAATAAATTTCTTTCTTACAATTCACTCACACGCAGCGGCTAACTCATACCAATCACATGCCAAACCACACATACTTACATATGCATTTATGCTTAAGATTACAAACTTAGACAATTATTATATGTACATACTTTATATTTTCCTAAAATGAATATTTACATGCCCATATTACATTAAACAAAACCTACACTATCAACAATTCTACTGTGTTGACTGTTGCCAATACGGGACCATCCTTCGGATCACTTCGCTTCAAAACCTACAAGGATTAGAAAACTCTTCTAAGCAATAACACTTAGTGGGAGAACAAAACACAATATACAATAATAGATACATAGATACATACTACATATATACATATATATATATATATATATATATATATATATATATATATATATATATATATATATAGCATGTTATAGACAATAAAAGTTACATTTTAACTGTCATGCGCTACATTCAACCTAAGTATAAATTTAGTGAAGATAGCATCTCAGGATAATCACATCTAAATTCACTATGTCGCATAATCTTTGCATGCACATCACATTTGTAATCCATATGTACATAACATACGATTCACATTATTAATTTATTAATACAATTATTATGCTACTCAAAGATGCGGATAACTGGTATCGCGTCAGTACCAATGGTACAGTAATCGCATCAGTATCCAACACTTTCGCATTAGTACTCGTAGGTACAGTAAACATCAATAATTACAAGTGTATTCGCATAAGGGAATCCAGTATGGATTCATTTTGCATAGGCGAATCCAAAGCAATCAGACACTTTTAGCTGTAGCACTTAGACCCGATAGGCATGCCTATTTATCCACTACTTGACTCGTACGCTTAATTAATAGTCCGGTTATTATTCCCATTATCATAAAGTATCATCATCAAAGTATCTCAAGTGTAACACCCCTTACCCATACTCAGGCGATCCCATCCGATAAGGAGTGAGATGCCGTAGGAGTAAAGGTGCCACCACACAGATACATAATATACATACACTCACCCATAAACATACATAACAAAATACAAGGTAATTTAAAACTTTACAAGACCATTCATAAAAGCTGATCATGCATTAATATAATAGAAGCATTACATTACTG
The DNA here is from genome assembly GCA_947683425.1 of Excoecaria cochinchinensis. NCBI lineage: Eukaryota > Viridiplantae > Streptophyta > Magnoliopsida > Malpighiales > Euphorbiaceae > Excoecaria > Excoecaria cochinchinensis. The sequence continues at coordinate 4,085,489 of CANTUQ010000034.1, forward strand.
TTCTGATCAACTGAGGGGTATAAAAGATAATTACAAATCCCAATATTACATATACAACAGCAGAAGCTATTACAGAATCATAAGAGAGTTCTATACAAAAAGAATCATAAAGCTACAGAAATAAGCCCTACACTACGACCCTGTTGTGTTGGCTTTGATGGCGACGACTCTCCCAAGCGACTCCTTCCGCACCTGCACGGGTAAACACACCGTGCTAAGCGATAAACGCTTAGTGGGGAAACACACATAGCATAAAGACAACCATTCACAACGGTCGTCAAGGCAATTCACATGCGTAAGTACATATAGCCATTCATCAGAAGATTCATATTAATAATCATATTCTCATAACAGATTGTACTTTTCATCATTGAGTCCACAAGGATAAAACATGTGTTTGCTCATATAACAATTCATACAAGTACTGTAAGCATTGAAACACTAAAACGCCTGTTGACTCAAGGTAGTGGATAACGAGTATACGGACAGTACTTTTTTACGGGTCCGAGCCGATACGGATAGTACTTTACGGGTACGAGCCGAGGAAATTCATTTTACATTTAACTTTTACAAAACATTACAAAAGGGATCTTAAACAAGATCCATTCGTTCAAGGGTTCACGTGGAACCATTCGGGACCTGATCGGGGTCCAAACAGAAATACAGAAGCTGCAGCAAAGACTCTATTAGGCATGCCTAACTATCCACTTACTAGACTGTAGCAGGTCATACATAAGCCATTCATTCCAATTCATATCTTCCAAAATCAACATCATACATGAACATAATTACATCATGGGCACACTTGCATATTATTCATAGAATGCCAAACATAAATCTCATAATGGATAGAGTAAACTGAAGTTCAAGACGCACACGAAGAGAGAAAACTCATTCATCATACAAGAGACTGTCGCGCTCGCGACGTCTGTCGCGCTCGCGACAGAGACAAAAGTCTCTTCGTTGCGCGCGCGGGACGGATTTCACGACCGCGGGGAGGACGGAAGGGCCAGGCTCTGTCGCGCTCGCGACATGTGTCGCGATCGCGACAGAAGACAAAAGGTGCTGTCGCGACCTCGCGACGGATCGCGTGCTCGCGATAGCACTTGGCAGCAATACTCTCTGTCGCGATCGCGACAGTCGTCGCGCTCGCGACAGAAGGTATAAAACACTTCGGCTGTCGCGGGCTCGCGACGGATGTCGCATGCTCGCGGCAGCGAAGCTCCCAACACCGCTCTCTGTCGCGATCGCGACAGAGTCGGGATTTTGAAAATCTGCAGAAATTCTGCAGATTTTCTTCTTCCAAATCCTCCTTCAACCACACAATTATCAAACCAAAGTTACTTACCTCAAATCCAGCCATCGATTAACATCAACAACCATAAAACAATATTTATTCACAATAAACTTCATCCTATCCATCAATTTACACATTCAATTTCAAGGATCAATCAAAAACCCAATTTATGCATCAAACCACATCAATTCTAAAATTCCCATAAATAACTCATGCTTTTGCAGGATTCACACTTCAAAGCAATTACCCATATCATATACATCAGAATAAAGAACATCTAACAACCTAATTCCATGAACCCATCAAGAACACACTCATGAACATTTTTCACATAAAAAGGAAGAATTCCCAAACCTCAAAAATCCTTAGCTCCTAGTGTTTAGTTCCACTTGATCCAGCAACTTCCTTGCCTTTAGGATCCCGGGGAGGCTCAACTAGGAAACCCAACCAAGAACAAGCAAACAAAACCAAAATCCAAACTTCAAACCCAATTCCGAATAAGAGAAGAGAAGAAGATGGAAAACTTAAACAAAAGTAAAAATGAATGCATAAAACTTACCAATGACTACTAAGAGATGATCAAACCCCACTAGAACTCTAGAATCTTAACTAAGGTCCAAGTGAAGAAGAAAAGAAGAAGAAAGAAGAAGGGGCGGCGGGAGGAACGGGAAACACAAGTGAAGAAATCTGATTTTCCCTTTTTCCTTTCTATTCCTTTTCTTTTCTTAACCCTAGACACATGTCAAGATCCTAATGGAGGGATTTGGTCAGTCACACCCTAGATGCTTATGTCACACACACACACTAGACTCTCCCAACTAAAACATACTCTACAATTGTATGCACAACACACACAAGTGCAACTCCTTAAACACACCCTATAACCATATGCATGACCACATAATAAACAAATCCCACTAGTGCATATCCTACTATGGTGCACTCATGCACACACAATTTCCACCCCAACTAATTAGCACCATAGTGCCAAACACATACACACGCACCAGAAAAACCCCAATTTAAGCAATATTACCAAAAGGCCCTTATGATACAAAACTTATGCAATTACACACATACACATATATGGCTCATTCAACTAGGGGGCAAACGGGGTGTGACAACTCTCCCCTACTCACAAGAATTTCGTCCTCGAAATTCTTACCTGACTTGAACAAATGCAGATACTGTAATCTCATCGACTCCTCCGGTTCCCAAGTTGCTTCCTCAACCCCATGGTGATTCCACAAAACCTTGACCAAAGGAATCTGCTTATTCCTCAACTGTCTTACTTCCCGCGCTAAGATAGCCCTAGGCTCCTCGTCGTAGGAAAAATCTGACTGCACTTGAACCTCCTGAACCGACAACACATGGGAAGGATCCGATCTATACCGACGGAGCATTGAAACGTGAAACACATCATGAAGCTTCGACAATTCCATCGGCAAAGCTAGTCTGTACGCCACCGGACCAACTCTAGCCAAGACTTCATACGGACCAATGAAGCGAGGACTAAGCTTTCCCTTCTTTCCAAATCGAAGTACTTTTCTCCAAGGAGATACTTTAAGAAAAACTTTGTTCCCAACTTCAAACTGTACATCTTTCCTCTTCAGGTTGGCATAAGATTTCTGACGATCCTTGGCCACCTTCAGATTCCGCTGTACAACTCTAATCTTTTCCTCGGTATCTCTACCCAGATCTGGCCCAATCACTGACCTCTCAGATAACTCTGTCCAACAAACTGGAGTCTGACACTGACGCCCATAAAGAGCCTCATAAGGTGACATACCAATACTCGACTGGAAACTATTATTGTAGGCAAACTCCATCAATGATACGTACTTGTCCCAACTACCCGGGAAGTCCAAAACACAAGCCCTCATCATATCCTCTAAGATCTGAATCACACGCTCGGACTGACCATCTGTCTGAGGATGAAACGCTGTACTGAACTTCAGCTTGGTACCCAAAGCTCGCTGCAACTCTTTCCAAAACTTAGATGTGAACCTTGGGTCTCTATCGGAAACTATGGACAAAGGCACTCCATGCAATCGCACTATCTCATCCACATACACACTGGCCAATCTACTCATCGAGTAATCCATCCTAACCGGCAAAAAGTGAGCAGACTTCGTGAGTCGATCCACAACCACCCAAATAGAATCATGCTTCTTCTGTGTCAATGGCAATCCGGAGACAAAATCCATGGCGATGTCGTCCCATTTCCACTCAGGAACGGACAAAGGCGTAAGCAATCCAGAAGGAACCTGGTGCTCAGCCTTGACCTGCTGACAAGTCAGGCACTTGGATACAAAGTCCACTATGTCCCTCTTCATACCAGACCACCAAAAGAACTGCCTCAAATCCCGATACATCTTTACACTGCTTGGATGCATGGTGAAAACTGAACTATGTGCCTCATCCAAAATCTGTCTTCTCAACTCTTCACTATCCGGCACACACAAACGGTTTCCAAATAGAAGAACCCCATCCTGAACCGAAAATTCTGATTGCTTACCCGAACTGACTTCTTGCACAATCCGCTTAAGTTTCTCATCAACCTTCTGAGCATCTACTATCCGCTGTCTCAAAGTAGGCTTGACCCTCAACTGAGCTATCAAAGCCCCATCTGAACCAAACCTCCATCTGAACCATCTCAAAAACAAGGCAGAAATTGACTTCCTACTCAACGCATCTGCGACTACATTGGCCTTACCCGGATGGTAATCCACAATGCAATCGTAGTCCTTAAACAGCTCTAACCAACGACGTTGCCTCATATTCAATTCCTTCTGAGTCAGAAAATACTTCAAACTTTTGTGGTCCGTAAAGATCCTGCACTTCTCCCCATAGAGATAATGACGCCAAATCTTCAAAGCAAAGACAACTGCAGCTAACTCAAGATCATGCGTCGGATAATTTCTCTCGTGCGGCTTCAACTGTCGAGAAGCATAAGCCACAACCTTACCTTCCTGCATCAGAACACATCCCAAACCAACACCTGAAGCATCACTATACATAACAAACTCCTTACCCGAGGTGGGTTGAGTTAGTATAGGAGCTTCAACTAACAACTGCTTCAACCTCTCAAAACAAACTTGGCACTTATCCGACCATTCGAACTTAACTCCTTTCCTCAATAACCTGGTCATCGGAGCAGCAATTACGGAAAAACCCTTAACAAACCGACGATAATAACCCGCCAGACCAAGGAAACTCCTCACTTCCTGGACATTCCTAGGCCCTTTCCAATCCACTATTGCCTCAATCTTAGCTGGATCCACTTGAATACCCTTAGCTGAAACTATGTGACCCAAAAACGACACTTCCTTAAGCCAAAAATCACTCTTACTCAACTTAGCAAACAACCGATGCTCTCTCAAAATCTGCAAAACTAACCGAAGATGCTCTTCATGCTCGGCTTCATCCTTGGAAAATACCAAAATATCATCTATAAACACTACTACAAACCGGTCTAAGTATGGCCTGAACACTCTATTCATCAAATCCATGAATACCGCTGGAGCATTAGTCAAACCAAACGGCATAACAAGGAACTCATAGTGGCCATACCGAGTCCGAAATGCAGTCTTAACCACATCCTCGTCCTTAACACGGAGCTGATAATACCCAGACCGAAGGTCAATCTTGGAAAACACACCGGCATCTCGCAGCTGATCAAACAAATCTTCAACCCTGGGCAACGGATACTTATTCTTCACAGTGACCTTATTAATCTGCCTGTAGTTGATACACATCCTCAAGGATCCATCCTTCTTCTTAACAAATAGAACCGGAGCTCCCCAAGGAGATATGCTGGGTCGAATGAACCCCTTATCCAACAGCTCTTGCAGTTGAGTTTTAAGTTCTCTCAATTCTACAGGAGCCATCCGATAAGGTGCCTTCGACACCGGTGTGGTACCCGGCATGATCTCTATGGCTAGCTCAACTTCCCTCTCTGGAGGCAAACCCGGCAAGTCACTCGGGAAAACATCACTAAACTCTCGAACAACAGGGATGTCCTCAATCCTAACTTGATCCCTCCTGGAATCCAAAACCACAGCCAGAAAAGCCTCACAACCTATTCTCATAAACCTCTTAGCTTGGATAGCAGAAGTCACATTGTGCACGGAACTCGCACCCAAACCTCTGACAAACACTGGAGCTCGGTTCCTATCCCGAAGCACAAAAGTCTTCCTATGACAATCAACCACGGCCCTATGCTTGCTCAACCAATCCATACCCAGAATCACATCATACTCTCTGAAGGGTAATTCTATCAAATCCACAGGAAACTCAATTCCCTCAACCATCAACGGACAATTCCTATAAACTCTACTCACACTGACACTATGCCCTAACGGATTGGTCACACATATCTCATAGTCTAACTGTTCTACGACATGCAAGTTATCAATAAACTTATGTGTGCACAAATATGAGTGTGTGGAACCAGGATCTATTAGAGCATATAATTCAGTGTCATGGAGTAGGAACTTACCAGCAATCACATCAGGGGCATCCTGCTCCTCTCTGGCTCTAACTGCATATGCTCTAGCGGCCATAGGGGGAGGACGCTCAACCGTCTCAGAACCAGCTCCATCTCTAGGTCGACCGCCTCGACCTCTACCTCTACCTCTACCTCTCGAAGCCTGAGAAGCAGTCGATCCAACTCTGCTAGCTCCTCCCTGAGGACCCGAATCTTCACCCGTCTGATGACAATTAGCCACTCGGTGCTCGGTGCTCCCACACCTAAAGCACCCACCAGTGAGCCACCTACACTCACCCCGGTGAGCCTTTCCACAATTCTCACAAACTGGAATAGCATCTGATCGACCACCTCTACCGGATCCAGATACTACCGCTGACCCTTGCCTTCTTCCTCTGGTAGCCGAACCAGCTGATGGTTCATCTTGCGGGTTTCTAGACCTCTTACCCGAAGATGAAGAAACACCACCTCTAGCAGGAGTCCTGCGCTGAGCTCTCTCTCTAATCAAAGTTTCCGCTTTCTCTGCCCTCAAAGCAGCTTCAGCAATCTGATAATACTGTACCCCCGGTATACACATCAAGGAAACTAAAGCAATCTTCAAAGAATCATTAAACCCGGCCTCAAAGTGCTTGCATCTGAAATCATCCGTCATAACCCCACGCGGAGCATAACGAGACAACCGGTTAAACTCCTTCTCATAATCTGCCACAGACAAGGCCCTTTGCCTCAAACTCAGAAACTGCGCCCATCTTGCGTCCTTATATGCCTGAGTCACATACTTCTTAGAAAACTGCTCATCAAAGAAGTCCCATGTCAAAGGGTCAGGCATCTGAGGCTGCCTACTCACCAACTCCCACCATTCATATGCTGAACCCTGAAGCAAAGCCACAACACACTCAGCTTGCTGATCAGGAGGGCACCTGATTTCCCTCAACGCTCTCTTAACTTTATCCAGCCACTTCTCAGCTAGCTCAGACTCATCAAGCCCAGTCCCATAAAAATCCTCAACACCCGCTCTTCTTAAACTCACAATCGGAGCTTTTGGGGCAGTCACCCTTTCCAAAACCCGAGCCATGTCTTGATGTAATCTGAGCATCACCTCAAAAGGCATGGCAGCGGCCTCAGGCTGGTGTCACACCCTAAAATGGCCCTTGTCGAATTGTGCATGCTAAGTCGGGATTGGAAGGGTATTTTGGAAATTTATGCAAAAGAATTTGGATAATAAGGACTTAATGGTAATTAATTAAGTGTGTTAAGAAGAGAAGTGCTAGTGTGTGTTGGTGGTGTATGGAAGTAGGATATGAGTGGTTTTGGAAATGATTGGGTGTGACTCAAGTATGGTGCTTTGATTTGGAAAGTTGAGTGGATTTTATGGTCCAATTGAGTGCTGCCAAGTGGATTGTTAGGTGGGCATTGAATGAAGAATAGAAGAAGAAGTAAGAGAGTGAGAGAGGAAAAACACAGATTGCAACCCGATCTCCCCTCTCACGCCTGCCCTTCTTCTTCTCTTCTCCTTTCTCTGCTTTTCCTTTCTTTCACGTTTGGCTTGGATTGTGCTTTGCTTGAAGAGGTGAGTTGGTTTAAGATTTTGTACTTGCTCCTGTTCTTCTTCTTCTTTCTCCTATTTTTGTTAAGTTAGGGTTTGGCTAAGGATTGTGTGGTTTCTTATTTGTGCAAGCATTGGATTGTAAGCAAGAGCAAAGTAAAGGCAAGGAAAGGATTGAGGATTGATTCTGAAGTTTGATTTTTGGATCGTCATTTCCAGGTTTGGGAGTATTTTGATTGCATGCAAGGTTTAAAGAGTTTATGTGTTCCTATCTCTGCCCTACTTCTCACTAAGCCTGTAAATGTGTTTACACTATCTAATTTCTGGAATTTGTTATGTTTTGAAATGTGTATATGCATGCGTATGTGAGTAAATGTGTTAGTAATGCATGAGTAGGATTAAATTGGAAGTACTGTGTTTGGGTTTTGAAGTTACTGTTATTTGTTAGGGTTTATGTTCTTGAAGGAATTAAATGTGTCTATGCATGATTTTGGTTGATGTAATTGTTGAATTAAGTTGCAATGATCTTGTTTATGCTGTTTGGGACATCGATTGAAAGGTAATATGAGTTTTGTTGGTGTTGTGAATTAGATTGGAAATGATTTCTATTGAATTTCTGGAAAACGAAGGAATTCTGCCGTTCGCGATTGGGGGAAGAAGAAGCAAGCGGCTCACGCTACGTGAGCTATGCTCACGTGACGTGAGCCATGCTCATGCTAGGTGAGCAAAGCTCACGCTACGTGAGCTATGCTCACGACGTGAGCAATTGCTCACTAGGCGTGAGCTATGCTCACGCGACGTGAGCAACCTTCACGTGACGTGAAGGTTGCTCAGGTCTTCCGACTCTTCTGTTTTGCTTCTGTTTTTCTTTCCCCAAGCGACCAGTTTTTATAAAATGGTTTTCAAAAGCTTTTCAGGGTATTTTCCTCTACTGTGTTTTATATTATCTTGATGACATGACTGATTATTCCAATTTATTTGGTATTAATAATATGTTATCTACGATAAGTTATATGTAGTATTTTGGAATCAGTTTTGGATTATAGTAATCCTGTTGTATGATTGTGGGATTTTAACAGTATGGTTTGGACTTTAATATGCTTATTATTGTGGTATGTATTTCACGTCATATTCTGAATGCGAAGGAATTATGAATACTGACTTTCCGATTGTTTAAGTCCCAAACATGCTCTGTCTTAATGTGAATTATGCTATGCATATTTTAGTCTATTTCTTCTTTAAGGATAATTTGCTATGCTTAAGTTTATGCTGTAACTTTCCTCGATTATGATGATGCGTCCTTGGTCTTTAGCATAATATGATTCAACATGTGTTCCTGTTATGCTTTAGAAAGATGAATAGTGCTGATGTTATCAATTGAATTATTGCATGCTCCAGTATTTGACTTGTATGAAGTATGATTGGCATCCTGCTATGCCAGACTTATTTGAATATTATGGCTGATGTCGGAATACATTGTTATGCTTTAGCCTTGGAGCTCATTGTGTTATGTTAAATGCAATTTGGACTATGCATGGTTTATGCTTAGTATCTTCACCTAATGCATGATTAGGATTTTGTATTGATAATCATTGGCATGGTAGTGCTTCTTAATCTGATTCTTGGCATGCTTTAGAACATTGTTTAAATGTTAAAATGTATGGACTGTAATATGTTTTGCAATGAGAATTGTATGATTTGTGACCAACTTTATGAGAATATTTAAATGTTTGTCGTTCTCTGTTTATGCATGCTGATTATATATGCATTGTGCGATTCGAAATGTAAATTGGGTTACGCATAACCTGCTAGAGTCAAGTAAGTGGATAGTTAGGCATGCCTAATAGAGTCTTCTGTAGCTGCAGCGCCCTTTGAATGATTTGGACCCTGATCAGGTCCCAGTTTGGTTCCTTGCGAACCCTTTTCTGTATTGGATCTTGTTTAAGGTCCCTTGTGAAAATATCTGTTAAAGTTAAAGTATAATGGTTTAATCGGTTCGTACCCGTAACGTACTGTCTGTAATCGGCTCGTACCCGGAAAGTACTGTCTGTACACTCGTTATCCACTATCTAGAGTCAGCAGGTGTTCTTTGAATGTTTATCTGAACTGCTCTGATATGATTTGGCTATAAATGGATTATCTGAATGAGTATATCGATATAAAGTATATCGGATTATTTCTGAATGAATGTGATTATGAAATACTGATTGTATGGCTTTATTATATGAGCATATTTATATGGATGGTGTTTTAGCCTTCGCATATTGTCCCTGTTACTTTGAAATGACTATCAGAATGCGATATCCGATTGATTATGATAAGGATTTCGGAAATCAGTTTATATGTCTATGAATGTGACTGTGGGCTTCAGAATGTATGTCTGTATTGAGTAAGCATGACTTCACATTTAACATGATTATCCGTACTTGTCATGCGATTTGTTATAAGTTTCTGATTGCTTTGAAATGATTTGATTGATGTATTTAAGTATGTGACTTCAGCATAGTTTTGTTATATATATATTAGCATGTGAACCGAAGCAGCTGTGATGGTAAGTATGTGATGATTATTGTACTTTCTGCATGATGAAGATATGAATGTAATACTAAGTGGTTATGTCTTCAGTCTCCGCTATCAGAGTGTTTTTGCATGATGCTTAATATATATTAGAGTTGCGCAGCGGTATTGTGAAGCTCTAGATGTTATCCTTTGGATATTTGACTAGAGTATGTGTTTGGCAAGTCTAAGTATGTTAAATGGCTAGCATTCTTAACATGATGGTTTGGTTGTCAGTTCATGCATGGGTATTTGGTTATGTCAATTGCATGAGTAAAGCTCTTGTGACTCTGCACAGTAAGATGTTGATTTTTGCTACCCATGTAGGTTTATGCATGAGATATAGTATGTGGTTCAGCATGATGATGCTTGTAATGTGTATTGTATTATGTCTGTTTTAGTCTATCCTGAACATGAAGTTATGGTTCGAATGTGAGTATTGAAATGAATGCCTTTAATATGCAAGTCTGATTATTTCTATGTTATGAATATCCACATTTGTCATTTGAATGTGTTATGCCTTGGCGACCATTGTGAATCGCCGTCCATAGTCTGGTGTGTTCTCCCCACTAAGCGTTTATCGCTTAGCACGGATTTCCTTTCCGTGTAGGTGGCAGGTTCTGGTTTGGTTCGAGTCGCGCTTCTGCAAGGTCGGCCACGTAGGAGTTAGAAGTTCTGTATTTGGTTCAGCTTTTGTAATTCTGTAGTATTGTATATGTATTTAATTATGTTTTAATCTTGAGTTTTCTTTTGGGAATGTAATAGCTAGTATGTCCTCCTTCCGTTGAATGGTCATATGTATGCTTCCGTGTATGCTTCAGCTTAGTGCCTGCGTGTGCGTGAGTTATTGCATATTCAGTCTGTACCGCAAGGTAAGTCAATGTAAGTTTTTAATTAACCCATATTTCTGTATGCATGTTATGTATGATTCCGTATTGTGCGTGTGTATAACGGTATATGTGAGCGTCGTGTAGCACGTCCGTCGGCGTCCTTCCAACGGGGACGGCGATGGGGGTGTTACAGTTAGTGGTATCAGAGCCCAGGTTTGATGGTTCTGGGTATGTTGTTTGTTTTGTGTTGAGTCTTTGCATGAGAGTCGGTTTTGTGTCGTGGCCTACTACAGATGCGTCTTGTTTTGTGTCATGTCTAGATGGAGTCTGATCCTAGTGAGAATGTGGGCGAGACAACGGAAAGTGTGAATCGAATTAGTGCTGATCTGGATGTTTCCGAGCGTCTTCCAGTTGAAGATTCTGGTCGTGTTTCTGATGATAGGACAATAGTATAAGGATTGATTCAGATTTTGGATAGATTGACTGTTCCTCGTGCTTCTCAAGAAGTTTTGCGGCATGTTCCTCAGAAGAGAAAAGGATCGGTTAGTGAAGTGTCAGCAGGGAAGAGGGTTCGAGAACCTTAAGTGTATCAACAATGTCAGAAGCAACATGGGATCAAGTGTAAGAAGTGGGTACCGTCAGTATGTCAGTACTGCCAGAAGCGACATCGTGGTCCATGTCGGAAGCTTTCAGGTGCTTGTTTCAGGTGTGGCAGTATGGAACACCGGATTGCCGGTTCTCCTAAAAAGATGAGTGAGAGTCTAGCTGGGCAAGCTAGAAAGGATGTGGAGGATTTGCTCAGATCTTCTCGAGTGTCTTCAGAGTTTGTAGCATCTAGCAAGGATTCGAGGGAGATCGCAGGTTCTTCTGGTAAGTTACTTTGCAAGCTTTTGTCTAAGTAAGTTTTGTTTGTTTGGGTTGTGTGGATGTAAGTGTTTTGCTGTGAATTTCGAGGACGAAATTCTTTTAGGAGGGAAGAGTTGTCACACCCCAAAATGGCCCTAGTCGAATTGTGCATGCTAAGTCGGGATCGGAAGGGTATTTTGGAAATTTGTGCAAAAGAATTTGGATAATAAGGACTTAATGGTAATTAATTAAGTGTGTTAAGAAGAGAAGTGCTAGTGTGTGTTGGTGGTGTATGGAAGTAGGATATGAGTGGTTTTGGAAATGATTGGGTGTGACTCAAGTATGGTGCTTTGATTTGGAAAGTTGAGTGGATTTTATGGTCCAATTGAGTGCTGCCAAGTGGATTGTTAGGTGGGCATTGAATGAAGAATAGAAGAAGAAGTAAGAGAGTGAGAGAGGAAAAACACAGATTGCAACCCGATCTCCCCTCTCACGCCTGCCCTTCTTCTTCTCTTCTCCTTTCTCTGCTTTTCCTTTCTTTCACGTTTGGCTTGGATTGTGCTTTGCTTGAAGAGGTGAGTTGGTTTAAGATTTTGTACTTGCTCCTGTTCTTCTTCTTCTTTCTCCTATTTTGGTTAAGTTAGGGTTTGGCTAAGGATTGTGTGGTTTCTTATTTGTGCAAGCATTGGATTGTAAGCAAGAGCAAAGTAAAGGCAAGGAAAGGATTGAGGATTGATTCTGAAGCTTGATTTTTGGATCGTCATTTCCAGGTTTGGGAGTATTTTGATTGCATGCAAGGTTTAAAGAGTTTCTGTGTTCCTATCTTTGCCCTACTTCTCACTAAGCCTGTAAATGTGTTTACACTATCTAATTTCTGGAATTTGTTATGTTTTGAAATGTGTATATGCATGAGTATGTGAGTAAATGTGTTAGTAATGCATGAGTAGGATTAAATTGGAAGTACTGTGTTTGGGTTTTGAAGTTACTGTTATTTGTTAGGGTTTATGTTCTTGAAGGAATTAAATGTGTCTATGCATGATTTTGGTTGATGTAATTGTTGAATTAAGTTGCAATGATCTTGTTTATGCTGTTTGGGACATCGATTGAAAGGTAATATGAGTTTTGTTGGTGTTGTGAATTAGATTGGAAATGATTTCTATTGAATTTCTGGAAAACGAAGGAATTCTGCCGTTCGCGATTGGGGGAAGAAGAAGCAAGCGGCTCACGCTACGTGAGCTATGCTCACGTGACGTGAGCCATGCTCACGCTAGGTGAGCAAAGATCACGCTACGTGAGCTATGCTCACTAGGCGTGAGCTATGCTCACGCGACGTGAGCAATTGCTCACTAGGCGTGAGCTATGCTCACGCGACGTGAGCAATGCTCACGACGTGAGCATTTGCTCACTAGGCGTGAGCTTTGCTCACACGACGTGAGCAACCTTCACGTGACGTGAAGGTTGCTCAGGTCTTCCGACTCTTCTGTTTTGCTTCTGTTTTTCTTTCCCCAAGCGACCAGTTTTTATAAAATGGTTTTCAAAAGCTTTTCAGGGTATTTTCCTCTACTGTGTTTTATATTATCTTGATGACATGACTGATTATTCCAATTTATTTGGTATTAATAATATGTTATCTACGATAAGTTATATGTAGTATTTTGGAATCAGTTTTGGATTATAGTAATCCTGTTGTATGATTGTGGGATTTTAACAGTATGGTTTGGACTTTAATATGCTTATTATTGTGATATGTATTTCACGTCATATTCTGAATGCGAAGGAATTATGAATACTGACTTTCCGATTGTTTAAGTCCCAAACATGCTCTGTCTTAATGTGAATTATGCTATGCATATTTTAGTCTGTTTCTTCTTTAAGGATAATTTGCTATGCTTAAGTTTATGCTGTAACTTTCCTCGATTATGATGATGCGTCCTTGGTCTTTAGCATAATATGATTCAACATGTGTTCCTGTTATGCTTTAGAAAGATGAATAGTGCTAATGTTATCAATTGAATTATTGCATGCTCCAGTATTTGACTTGTATGAAGTATGATTGGCATCCTGCTATGCCAGACTTATTTGAATATTATGGCTGATGTCGGAATACATTGTTATGCTTTAGCCTTGGAGCTCATTGTGTTATGTTAAATGCAATTTGGACTATGCATGGTTTATGCTTAGTATCTTCACCTAATGCATGATTAGGATTTTGTATTGATAATCAGTGGCATGGTAGTGCTTCTTAATCTGATTTTTGGCATGCTTTAGAACATTGTTTAAATGTTAAAATGTATGGACTGTAATATGTTTTGCAATGCGAATTGTATGATTTGTGACCAACTTTATGAGAATATTTAAATGTCTGTCGTTCTCTGTTTATGCATGCTGATTATATATGCATTGTGCGATTCGAAATGTAAATTGGGTTACGCATAACCTGCTAGAGTCAAGTAAGTGGATAGTTAGGCATGCCTAATAGAGTCTTCTGTAGCTGCAGCGCCCTTTGAATGATTTGGACCCTGATCAGGTCCCCGTTTGGTTCCTTGCGAACCCTTTTCTGTATTGGATCTTGTTTAAGGTCCCTTGTGAAAATATCTGTGAAAGTGTGACGCGCGCCGGATCCCGTTGCGCCGCCCTTTCGGACCGCCCGCACGTGGGCGATCGGGGCATTTGCGGGTCCGTTGGCATCTTGCAATAAATCGCAAGTGCGTCTATGTTGGGCAACAAGGAGGTGTCATGGAGTCGCCACCCAATAGAACATTGGGAAAGTTACTCTCGCCTCGGAGAGCCTAAGACTTGCGCATTTTATCCATGTTGGGCCATGAGGCCTAGGATTAGCGCTAAAGTCTCGTGACCCAAGAAGTATTTTGGAGGATAACCTCTAACCTCTTGAGCCCAAAGACCAGAGCTGGGCCCGGGATTTCTCATCTATTTCTACCTCAATTAGTTTATGATCAAATTTTAATGTCATTAATTCGCTCTCTCTCCACACTATGCAGTTTAATTGAAAAGCGCATATATTCACATATGGAACGCAGTAAATGGGCAGAATAAATATCAAAGCAATAAATTACAATAATACAAGGAGCGGAATACAACTCCCTTTATAAATGTGCGATTCATATACAAATCGGGGCATTGTTTATTTTGAGGACTTTGGTCCTCTCATGCATCATCATTAAAAATGGGATATTTAATATGTGATGATTTTTATTGGATGAAAATAGGGCGTTGGACCCTTTTTGCATTTTATACAAAACTCAATTTTATCTAAGTACAAATCGTTAATCTATTCTTACATTTGACGGGATATAAATAGCTTATTCATATACATAAAATAATCAATGAATGAAAGAGCGAGAGAAATAAATCAAGAGGTTTAAGAAAACTAAACCGGACGAAATCCACCATGCATGGTAGGCAACCGCTCAAGCTCGAAATTATCCAAGAGGACCAATATACACTCACAGAAAGTTAAGAGATGTTAACATTCATAAAATTAACACATAAGAAATCGAAGAGACTGAATAGAGATGAAGAATGATAAAAAAAATGGAGGCAGAACCCACCGACGGCCTTTCCTGGTTGACCGACGGGCGTCGGTTTGGTTATTCGATATGCCCGTTTATCACTCAAGAATGGGCGTCTGTAGGTGGGTGACCGACGGGCGTCAGTCATAAAGATGACCCGTCGGTCACCTCTGTCTCCGGAAAACAGAAAGGAGGAAAGGGCCTTTCGAGATCAAAAAAACAAGTTTTATCCAAGAAGGAGATGAGGGAGTCAAAATGAAGAAAAGTAATAACACGTATTCAAAATTTTCACGGAATGAATAAATAAATGATAAATAATTAAATATGAGATGAAAATGGAGAGAGAATCCGGAATATTTACCCTCAGATAGTTGCCTTGGGTAGAATTTTGATGTCGGTTAGATCCCCGCGCGTTCCACGAGAAAATAAGAGAATGAAAGATTAGAGAGAGAAAATGAGCTATTTCACCTCCGATCCTTCAGAAAGTCGATTTAGGAGCCCAAATCTAAAGAAAACTAATTAGCTTTTAGTTCCTTTGATCGATTTGATCCTTGATTAAGTAAAGTTCTTTGGAAAATGTGTGTTTTTGGAAGAGAGAGAAAACGTGCTCGAATTTTGGCAGAGTTTCCCCTTCTGAAAAATTTTCCAACCCTTTTGAAGTGAAAATCCGGACCTTATATAGCCAGACACGACCGACGGGCGTCGGTGCGTAGGGGCGGGCGTCGGAAGAATCCTACAGACACAAGGACACTTCCGACGGCCCTGCCACATCTACCGACGGGCGTCGGAACGGTTGCGTGCTCCGGGAAACCAGGCGGCTCCTGACAGGGGCGGTGACTTTCCGACGGGCGTCGGAAAAAACCCTGAGCCATCGGTGACTCGAAGCGACGGGCTATCTCCACAGACGGGCTGGCCGTCTGTGGAGGACAAAAAAACTTTTTTACTCAGAAAACTCCCGTTTTCCCCCCTCTGCCCCTGAAGTGTAGAAAAAACCTCATTTCTCATGGAACGCGGGACTAAAACCTCCAACTTCAGCCTCCTGTACAGGCCTTGAACATTGATTTCATCATAGGGTAACCTCCGATCCGGACCGCTCCAGGACACGGTGCTTACAGAAAGTTAAAGTATAATGGTTTAATCGGTTCGTACCCGTAACGTACTGTCTGTAATCGGCTCGTACCCGGAAAGTACTGTCTGTACACTCGTTATCCACTATTTAGAGTCAGCAGGTGTTATTTGAATGTTTATCTGAACTGCTCTGATCTGATTTGGCTATAAATGGATTATCTGAATGAGTATATCGATATAAAGTATATCGAATTATTTCTGAATGAATGTGATTATGAAATTCTGATTGTATGGCTTTATTATATGAGCATATTTATATGGATGGTGTTTTAGCCTTCGCATATTGTCCCTGTTACTTTGAAATGACTATCAGAATGCGATATCCGATTGATTATGATAAGGATTTCGAAAATCAGTTTATATGTCTATGAATGTGACTGTGGGCTTCAGAATGTATGTCTGTATTGAGTAAGCATGACTTCACATTTAACATGATTATCTGTACTTGTCATGCGATTTGTTATAAGTTTCTGATTGCTTTGAAATGATTTGATTGATGTATTTAAGTATATGACTTCAGCATAGTTTTGTTATATATATATTAGCATGTGAACCGAAGCAGCTGTGATGGTAAGTATGTGATGATTATTGTACTTTCTGCATGATGAAGATATGAATGTAATACTAAGTGGTTATGTCTTCAGTCTCCGCTATCAGAGTGTTTTTGCATGATGCTTAATATATATTAGAGTTGCGCAGCGGTATTGTGAAGCTCTCGATGTTATCCTTTGGATATTTGACTAGAGTATGTGTTTGGCATGTCTAAGTATGTTAAATGGCTAGCATTCTTAACATGATGATTTGGTTGTCAGTTCATGCATGGGTATTTGGTTATGTCAATTGCATGAGTAAAGCTCTTGTGACTCTGCACATTAAGATGTTGATTTTTGCTACCCATGTAGGTTTATGCATGAGATATAGTATGTGGTTCAGCATGATGATGCTTGTAATGTGTATTGTATTATGTCTGTTTTAGTCTATCCTGAACATGAAGTTATGGTTCGAATGTGAGTATTGAAATGAATGCCTTTAATATGCAAGTCTGATTATTTCTATGTTATGAATATCCACATTTGTCATTTGAATGTGTTATGCCTTGGCGACCATTGTGAATCGCCGTCCATAGTCTGGTGTGTTCTCCCCACTAAGCGTTTATCGCTTAGCACGGATTTCCTTTCCGTGCAGGTGGCAGGTTCTGGTTTGGTTCGAGTCGCGCTTCTGCAAGGTCGGCCACGTAGGAGTTAGAAGTTCTGTATTTGGTTCAGCTTCTGTATTTCAGCTTTTGTAATTCTGTAGTATTGTATATGTATTTAATTATGTTTTAATCTTGAGTTTTCTTTTGGGAATGTAATAGCTAGTATGTCCTCCTTCCGTTGAATGGTCATATGTATGCTTCCGTGTATGCTTCAGCTTAGTGCCTGCGTGTGCGTGAGTTATTGCATATTCAGTCTGTACCGCAAGGTAAGTCAATGTAAGTTTTTAATTAACCCATATTTCTGTATGCATGTTATGTATGATTCCGCATTGTGCGTGTGTATAACGGTATATGTGAGCGTCGTGTAGCACGTCCGTCGGCGTCCTTCCAACGGGGACGGCGATGGGGGTGTTACAGCTGGACCCTAGCACGTTGAGCCGACACCGAAACAGAGACAGACGGATCTACCGCTGGAGGGTTCACACTTTCAGTGGACTCCTCGAGCGCACCGTGAGCAGAATCGGAATTCATCTAACAAACAAGAGGACAACTACATCAGCCAACACAGCCCTAAACATAGACATATACACACATAGCATCATATAAACAATCGCCCAGAAACGCCTAAACCGAGGCTCTGATACCACAACTTGTAACACCCCTTACCCATACTCAGGCGATCCCATCCGATAAGGAGTTACATGCCGTAGGAGTAAAGGTGCCACCACACAGATACATAATATACATACACTCACCCATAAACATACATAACAAAATACAAGGTAATTTAAAACATTACAAGACCATTCATAAAAGCTGATCATGCATTAATATAATAGAAGCATTACATTACTGTTCTGATCAACTGAGGGGTATAAAAGATAATTACAAATCCCAATATTACATATACAACAGCGGAAGCTATTACAGAATCATAAGAGAGTTCTATACAAAAAGAATCATAAAGCTACAGAAATAAGCCCTACACTACGACCCTGCTGTGTTGGCTTTGATGGCGACGACTCTCCCAAGCGACTCCTTCCGCACCTGCACGGGTAAACACACCGTGCTAAGCGATAAAAGCTTAGTGGGGAAACACACATAGCATAAAGACAACCATTCACAACGGTCGTCAAGGCAATTCACATGCGTAAGTACATATAGCCATTCATCAGAAGATTCATATTAATAATCATATTCTCATAACAGATTGTACTTTTCATCATTGAGTCCACAAGGATAAAACATGTGTTTGCTCATATAACAATTCATACAAGTACTGTAAGCATTGAAACACTAAAACGCCTGTTGACTCAAGGTAGTGGATAACGAGTATACGGACAGTACTTTACAGGTACGAGCCGATACGGACAGTACTTTACGGGTACGAGCCGAGGAAATTCATTTTACATTTAACTTTTACAAAACATTACAAAAGGGATCTTAAACAAGATCCATTCGTTCAAGGGTTCACGTGGAACCATTCTGGGACCTGATCTGGTTCCAAACAGAAATACAGAAGCTGCAGCAAAGACTCTATTAGGCATGCCTAACTATCCACTTACTAGACTCTAGCAGGTCATACATAAGCCATTCATTCCAATTTATATCTTCCAAAATCAACATCATACATGAACATAATTACATCATGGGCACACTTGCATATTATTCATAGAATGCCAAACATAAATCTCATAATGGATAGAGTAAACTGAAGTTCAAGACGCACACGAAGAGAGAAAACTCATTCATCATACAAGAGACTGTCGTGCTCGCGACGTCTGTCGCGCTCGCGACAGAGACCAAAGTCTCTTCGTTGCGCGCGCGGGACGGATTTCGCGACCGCGGGGAGGACGGAAGGCCAGGCTCTGTCGCGCTCGCGACGTGTGTCGCGATCGCGACAGAAGACAAAAGGTGCTGTCGCGACCTCGCGACGGATCGCGTGCTCGCGATAGCACTTGGCAGCAATACTCTCTGTCGCGATCACGACAGTCGTCGCGCTCGCGACAGAAGGTATAAAACACTTCGGCTGTCACGGGCTCGCGACGGATGTCCCGTGATCGCGGCAGCGAAGCTCCCAACACCGCTCTCTGTCGCGATCGCGACAGTCGTCGCGATCGCGACAGAGTCGGGATTTTGAAAATCTGCCGAAATTCTGCAGATTTTCTTCTTCCAAATCCTCCTTCAACCACACAATTATCAAACCAAAGTTACTTACCTCAAATCCAGCCATCGATTAACATCAACAACCATAAAACAATATTTATTCACAATAAACTTCATCCTATCCATCAATTTACACATTCAATTTCAAGGATCAATCAAAAACCCAATTTATGCATCAAACCACATCAATTCTAAAATTCCCATAAATAACTCATGCTTTTGCAGGATTCACACTTCAAAGCAATTACCCATATCATATACATCAGAATAAAGAACATCTAACAACCTAATTCCATTAACCCATCAAGAACACACTCATGAACATTTTTCACATAAAAAAGGAAGAAATTCCCAAACCTCAAAAATCCTTAGCTCCTAGTGTTTAGTTCCACTTGATCCAGCAACTTCCTTGCCTTTAGGATCCCGGGGAGGCTCAACTAGGAAACCCAACCAAGAACAAGCAAACAAAACCAAAATCCAAACTTCAAACCCAATTCCGAATAAGAGAAGAGAAGAAGATGGAAAACTTAAACAAAAGTAAAAATGAATGCATAAAACTTACCAATGACTACTAAGAGATGATCAAACCCCACTAGAACTCTAGAATCTTAACTAAGGTCAAAGTGAAGAAGAAAAGAAGAAGAAAGAAGAAGGGGCAGCGGGAGGAACGGGAAACACAAGTGAAGAAATCTGATTTTCCCTTTTTCCTTTCTATTCCTTTTCTTTTCTTAACCCTAGACACATGTCAAGATCCTAATGGAGGGATTTGGTCACTCATACCCTAGATGCTTATGTCACACACACACACTAGACTCTCCCAACTAAAACATACTCTACAATTGTATGCACAACACACACAAGTGCAACTCCTTAAACACACCCTATAACCATATGCATGACCACATAATAAACCAATCCCACTAGTGCATATCCTACTATGGTGCACTCATGCACACACAATTTCCACCCCAACTAATTAGCACCATAGTGCCAAACACATACACACGCACCAGAAAAACCCCAATTTAAGCAATATTACCAAAATGCCCTTATGATACAAAACTTATGCAATTACACACATACACATATATGGCTCATTCAACTAGGGGGCAAACGGGGTGATACATCAAGAGTATCACATTACACTATGGCTCACTTTATATTTTATCATCACGTCTAATAGATTAAGGAGGAATCAAAAGAGAAGTAAAGAAAAAGGAAAATGGAACACGGCAAAACTAAAAAAAGAGAAGAAAAATAAAACAAAGACCAAAAGCAGAAAATGAAGAGGAAAGCAAGAAATGGCCGGTCAACCCTCACTAAATGCCCACCAATTCACATAAATGCCACTTACCATAATAAATACATTTATTAGCTCAAAACAAAACTTACTCTATCCAAGTGTCACACTCCCTTGTTGCCATGTGTTAATCCCCTACGCTGCCACATGTCCACAACACATCAAGTAATCCAAAAAAAATGTCCAACTCAATTATGCTTCCCATGAAACTTTCTATCGTGCTCGCGATGCTTATCGCGCTCACGACAGAACCTACACTAAGCCTCTCGTTGATCTTATTCCACCATTAAACTTAACTTATCCCGATAAAATTTAGCCAAAACTTCTAGGGTCTAAATCGGGTTGTTACAGGCGAAGCATCGATACGTGGAATACATCATGTAGCTTGGCTAACTTCAATGGCAAAGCCAACCAGTAGGCAACTGGTCTAATTTGTTCCAAAATCTCATACGGCCTTATGAACCTGGGACTTAACTTACCCTTTTTGCCTAAACGGAGAACCTTACGCCAACGCGACACTTTCAGGAAAACTTTATCCCTAACCTTATACTGAATATCTTTCCATTTCAAATTAGCATAGGATCTCTGTCGGTCTCTTGTTGCTTTCAGATTCTGCTGAACCAATCTAATCTTTTCTTTGGTGTCTCTAACCAAATCTGTACCAATAATGGAATGTTCAGTCAATTCAGTCCAACAAATTGGGGTCCTACATTTTCGTCCATAGAGAGCCTCATTTGGTGCCATCCCGATACTCATATAATGATTGTTGTTATATGCGAACTCCATCAAAGATACATATCAGTCCCAACTACCTGAGAAATCCAATACACAACCCTAAAGCATATCCTTTAGAATATGAATAACCCTCTCTGACTGACCGTCAGTCTGAGGATTGAAAGCAGTGTTGAAATTTAGTCAGGTACCTAAAGCTGACTGGAATTTTTCCAAAACTTTGATGTTAACCTGGGATCTCGATCGGACACAATCGATGGAGGAACTTCATGAAGCCGAACTATCTCATTCACATAAATCTTTGCTAAGCGATCCATAGATTTATCGATTTGAACTAGCAAGAAATGAGCCGACTTGGTAAGCCGATCGACTATTACCCATACGGAGTCATGCTTCCTCTAAGTCAATGGCAAACCCAATACAAAGTCTATCATGATATTGTCCCACTTCCACTGAGGAATCGGCAAAGGATTGAGCAACCCAGACGGAACTTGGTGCTCAGCTTTTGCCTGATGACAGGTTAGGCACTTGAAAACAAAGTCCACAATATCTCTCTTCATACCGGGCAACCAATATAATTGCTTGAGATCTCTATACATCTGATCACCTCCCTGATGCATAGTAAAAACTGCAGTGTGTGTGTAGACACCAGGTCCTGAGGCAGCCCAGACCGAAGTTATCCAGTGATGAAAATGATACCTGTTCACGGGTAGGAGACAGAAAGAAGTGATGATTTTCTCAAAAAATATGTTTTCGTTTTTAATTTAAAAAAAAAAATTTTTGGGGGCCATATGCGGTAAGGGGTGAGATGCATCCTCAGTACGTGAGGCCCATCTATCGGGTGAGAGGCTGCTTCACGCTCCTCTTTTCCCTCTAGCATATCCCTTTTCCATGTTTTCAGGGGAGTTGGTTTGAAAGGCATGGGCTAATGGTGGATTGGGTGAGAAATCACCTAATGCATGTCTGATATAAAAAGAAAAAGTAAAAGAAACTTAAGAAAGAGGGGGAATTATTAAGAGAGGGGATTGGAAGAGATGAATTAGAAAGAGCGAAAACAGAGAGAGAGAGGAGCTTGGAGAGCCAACAAAACGATTTTGGTTTTTTAAGGTATTTTGAATTTTTCTTCTCAAGCAAACCAACAAGGAAACTAGTAGTGATGTGCGCCGCCTGTGGGCTTCCCGAAGGGCCGCTTTAGGGTGATCGGGAGAGGTTTATTGGAACTTGTGAGGTATTTACAAGTGCGTCTATTTTTGGCAACAAGAAGATTTCATGGAGTCGCCACCCAATAAAACATTGGGAAAGTTTGTCTCACCTTAGTGAGCCTAAGAGGGCGCATAATATCCATTTTGGGCAAGCCAAAGGGATCTTGGAGATATCATCCCAATAGAATACTGGAATGACCCTCTACCCTGTGGAGCCTAGGATTGTAAATTTAAGTCTTTTGGTGGAACACAAGAGATATTTTGGAGATTTCATCCCAATGAAACACTTAGATGGACCTTTAACCTCATTGAGCCCAAGACTAGAGTGAGTTCGGGACTTCCCATTTATTCATATCTTGGTTAATTTTATAATCGAGTTTTGAATTTATCATTTAATCCCATTTCTCATTCATTTTAATGCAATTTAATTAAACGCATATCAATCATATAATAAAAGCAATAAATAAAGTAAATGAAAGAAAAATAAATTACAACAAAACTAGGGGCGGAATACAACCCCCATTTGTAAATAAAATACAATTCATACATAAATCGGGCTATTTATTAAAATGAGGACGTTGGTCCTCTCATGCATAATTAAAGAAAACAATTTTAAAGTGACACTTATTTTGGATGAAAAAAGTTAGGACATTGGTCCCATTTTATTTAGAAAAAAACAAAGTAATTAAGTAAAAATATTTTTATGGTTTTTTAATTAACGTGCATAAAAATAAAGTTTATTACAAATTACATGATAAAATAAATTAATCCAAAATAATAAAAAGCAACAAAAAATAATAAACAACTCCCAAATGGATCTTCAAATCTCCATGGGCTCCCACTTGACAAAAACTCACATATGAAAAATAAGTATTGAAAAATATAAAAACAAATAAAAATGAAGTTAGTATAAAAAATGAATTAAATATCTAACATTAAAGAAATTAAATTAAAGCAAATAAAATTGCATCATGCATGAAAAGCCAATTAAAATGACATAATAAAAATATGCAATTTAACAAATTTATAAATTCAACATGCTAAAAAAAACATAAAATAGTGCTAATAAAATTTAACATGCATAAAAAGCATAAAATAACATCAAATCATGCATAAAAAGCAAAAGAAATAATAAAAATCAGCATACATAAAACATAAATAATAATAGTAATAATAAAATTAAACAAGAATAAGGATAATAACAATAATACTAATGATGGTACTAACTACAATAATAATAACAACACAATAATAACAAAGAATATGAACAATCAAATATATTAATATTAATAATAATAATAATAATAATAATAATAATAATAATAATAATAATAATAATAATAATAATAATAATAATAATAATAATAACAATAACAACAACAATAATAATAATAACAATAATAATAAAAATGATAATAACATCAAAGAAGATGAACAATCCAATTAAATATGGAAGAATAAAATGAAAATAAAATAAGCCAATTATGCTAAAACATGTTAAATGATAATACTAATACTATTTATGAACAAAAAAAATGATGACAATAATATGAACATGAATAATTAAATAAGAAATAATAATATGAACAATTAAAAAATAAGAAGTAAGAACATGAACAGTTAAATAATAGATCTAAAATAATTCACATGTTAATTAATTAAATAAAAAACAAAAAAATAAGAAAATAAAAAGAAAATGATAGAACTAAAAGAATTTACATGTTAATTAATTAATTGGAAACAAAAAAATGAAATTAAAAATGAAGAAATTGAGCCAAGAATGTTTACCCTCAAAATTAGCTTGATGAAATGAAGGTAAGGAGATCCAATTCCTTGTCTTGATTGTAAGAATAAAGTTAGGAAAATAATATATTGAAAATGGATTTTTACTCAAGAACAAATAATTGATTTATTTATCTCAAAGTAAAAATTGTTTGATGAAAAGAAGAAAAATTCCCAAAAACAAAAAATTGTTATTTTTTTTTGGTCTCAATAATTCACTTGGAAAAATTCTTTAGAAATTGAGAGAATTTGTTTAAGAGAAGAAAGAAGAAGAAAAAAATAATTTTCTAAAGAAAATCCCCCAAAAATTCTTTTTTATAACCCAAAAATTCAGAATTTTTTAATTAAGACATTAAATTGATTTAATTCCAATAACTACAAAAAACCACTGAATTTGATGGGTTGGAAGATAGAAAGCTTTTAGAATTAAATTATGCAAAAAATGAGTTAAAAAGCATTAAAAATGAAGAAAATATGGCCAAAAAGGCCATTAGGGCGAAAATGGGCGCACAGGGGCGAGAGACGCCCGTCAGGCGTCTCCAACGCGCGGGGCGCACGCCCAGCTGCGCGGCGCGGGCAGGCCATCGCCCGCGCGCGCGAGTGAGCGCGCCCAGCACTGCCGCAGCCCGACATTCCCGCAGAATTTTTTTTAATTTTTCAAATTTTTTATAAAACACAAAAAATTAAAAACTCACTTTTTTTACCCCAAAATAATTTTTAAAACATTTTTTTAAAAATATTTTTAAAATACATTTTTATTTATTCCTAACAAATCAAACGACAAGGAAATTATTACTTCCGACTTTCATTCTTTTTGCCTATAAATCGGCACACTTAATTTCATCATAGGGTAATCCTGATCAAGACTACTCAGGACCCGGTGTCTACAGTCGCTCCAAATTTTAGGAAGGCTAGTGTGTGGGTGCTAGGTGAGCCAAAATTCAGGAAAAGGAAAGAAGGGCGTACCTGAGGCTGCCTCCTTCCAACTGCTCCCTCGGGAACAGTGCTGTGATTCATCCTCTTGAGTTGCACTGAGTTGCTGACAAGACTAGAAAGTGCCAGGGAACCATCCTAAGACGGTGATGAGCCGGGTCTGCTATAGACAACAAAAAATGCAAGAAGAGGATTGCATCGAGTCTGTTACAGACTACTAAAAGTGCAAATGTCATCCGTAGCTAACGCTGCACCGAGCCTGCTACAGGCTATAAAAAATGCAAAAGAAGGATTGCACCGAGTCTGCTACACACTAAAAAAAAGTGCAAAAAAAGGACTGCAACGAGTCTACTGCAGACTACTAAAAGTGCAGCTGCCATCCGCAGATGACGATGCGCCGAGTCGCTGACAAGACTACAAAACGCAGGAGATATACTCCTTAGAGGATTGCACCGAGTCTGCTAGAGACTACTAAAAGTGCAAGAATGTCAACCGCAGATGACGATGCGCCGAGTCGCTGACAAGACTACAAAACACAGGAGATATCCTCCTCAGAGGACTGCACCGAGTCTGCTACAGACTACTAAAAGTGCAAGAATGTCATCCGCAGATGACGATGCGCCGAGTCGCTCACAAGACTACAAAACGCGGGAGATATCCTCCTCAGAAGATTGCACCGAGTCTGCTACAGACTACTAAAAGTGCAGGTGCCATCCGCAGATGACAATGCGCC
The DNA here is from genome assembly GCA_947683425.1 of Excoecaria cochinchinensis. Taxonomy (NCBI): domain Eukaryota; kingdom Viridiplantae; phylum Streptophyta; class Magnoliopsida; order Malpighiales; family Euphorbiaceae; genus Excoecaria; species Excoecaria cochinchinensis. The sequence continues at coordinate 4,111,754 of CANTUQ010000034.1, forward strand.
GAGTCGCTGACAAGGCTACAAAAAGCGCAAGGGTGTCATCCGCAGATGACCGCACCGAGTCTGCTACAGACTACTAAAAGTGCGAAAACCGATGATCTTCATTTAGATATTTCCTGCAAAGTCATGTGCACAGAAATAGATACAAAATTTTAAGTGTATATAATATAAGATGTAAATGTTTCTTTGCATGTATGAGATGTAAATGTTTACAAAAATAGATTGACCCTATCCTAGGTGGTTAAGGGTCTGCTGAGGATATAGCTTGGCTGCTGCGTCGCGCTTCCAAGGATCTGAAAGTGTGACATCTTGGCTTTAAGGACTCTGACCCTAAAACATTTTCTGAGAGAGACATCAAGTGTGCATCTTTCTCCCCCCCGGCCAATGATCATATGCCCAGGATCTGACTCATACATTATCTGACTGAAAAATGATCATCCGAAATAATGCCGCCTTATATTGCAGACATCGAACGTCATTGCTTTAAAGGTAGTGCGTCCCTTGTGGATTTTCACACTAGCTTTTCTTTGTGGGAAATGCGTCCCTTCGGGGATTTTCACATAACCCTTTGCCTAACTTTTGCCTGGAATTGACCCAACCCAATCCAGCGGCTCTTATTTATTTCATTCATTTTTTGTAGGGCAGACTGCCTGTTTCCAGGTTTTCACCCTGCCCTTTGGCCTAACTTTTGCTTAGAGAGCCAATTACGGTTTTCATCTCTAACAGCCTCTTTTTTTATTATTTTTTTTATTTTTTTTAAAGGAACTACAAGAGAAGGCTATTATCAGAACCACTGCTAAGAGTGAATAGCACGTATCTGTTTAGGCACCTTCCGATAAAATCATTAGACAATAGTCATTAGATGAATAAGTGATATATTTCTTTTTAAGGCAGAACTAAAGAACAATGAAAATGTAAACTGTATTCTTTTATTCATTGCAAAATTGAGTACATTTCTATATGATTTCATCATACATGATCCTTATTTAACAAGAATTCAAAAGCACAAGACTACACCTAATCTCGGAATAGATCTTGTAAGCATCAAACTCCTGTTATCAATAGGCCCTCTCGGGTTTTCTCGATTGAACATTTTCTCTCAGCCTTTAATTCTTGCCCAGAATGCCTTTTTTCGGTTTTCACCCTGACAGGGCGCCCAATTTTAGCAAGGCCGCATTTTTTTCGATTTTCAACCTGCAGGGCATTTATTCTCTTCTTTTTATTTTCTGGTCTTTAGCCATGGAACCTTTTTAGTCTATCGACATTGACCGGGTCTTTAAACTCATTCCCATCGCTGTCTGCCAAGATTGCTGCTCCCTTTGTTAGCAACTTTTTCAAAATGAATGGGCCTTCCCAGGTTGGCCTGAATTTTCCTCTTATGTCAGGCACTCCTGGCCTCATCATCTTAAAGACCAAATCCCCTTCTTTCAATGGGTGCTTTCGTACCTTCTTGCCAAAGGACCGAGCTAGTTTCTTCTGATAAACCTGATTACGATAATAGGCTCTCAACCTATCTTCATCCAACAGATTCAATTGCAATAATTGCTATTGTGCCCATTCTGCTTCTAGAATCTCGGCTTCCATGACTACCCTTAAGGATTTCAGATCAATTTCAACTGGCAAAACTGCATCGGTTTCGTATACCAAAGAGAATGGTGTTGCTCCTGTAGAGGTTCTGACTATGGTTCTATAACCCCAGAGTGCAAAAGGTAGCTTTTCTGCCCAATCTTTATAGCTCTGAACCATCTTGGCCAAAATACTTTTCACATTCTTGTTCGCCGCTTCAACCGCACCATTAGCTTGAGGACGGTAAGGAGAAGACTTGTGATGCTAGATTCCATACTTCTGAAGCATCTGTTTAGTTTTTGCTAAGAATTATACCCCATTATCATATACAATATGGTGTGGGAGGCCATACCTGCATATCAAATTCCGCTTGATGAACTTAGCCATATCCCTAGCATCAATCTTCTTGAAAGATTCAGCTTCGACCCACTTGGTGAAATAATCAATGGCAACTATAATGAACCTGTGCCCATTAGAAGCTGTAGGATGTATCTCACCTATGCTATCTATCCCCCAAGCTGCAAATGGCCATGGAGATGTCAAATTATGTAGCTTTGAAACTGGGACATGCCTTAAATGCGCGTATTGCTAGCATAACTGGCATTGCTTCACATATTTTGAACAATCCGTATCCATTGTAAGCCAATAGCATCCTTGGCGCATGATCTTCTTTTCCAAGGCTAAGCCATTCATGTGAGCTCCACAGACTCCGGCATGAACCTCTTCCATAACCTTTTCAGCTTCTTTCTCCGCCAAGCACCTTAACTTGATACCATCGTCTTGGCTTTTATACAAAGCGCCATTTACACTGATGAATTCAGTGGACAAATTTCTAATTATCCTTTGGTCTTTCTCAGTGGCCTCCTCTAGAAAAACTGACCGTTCTAAGTAATTCTGAATGTCGTAGTACTAAGGGTTTCCATCGGTAACCCCAACATCCATCACCTGTTAAGCTTTAAAACATGGCTTTTTCGAGCTGGAGATTAGCACGGGTTTCATAGCAACCCCCATTGGATTATCCCACATGGACACTAATGTCGCTAGAGCATCAGCCAATTGATTTTCATCCCTGGGGATGAAGTGAAAGGCGTAAGTCTCAAACTGGCTACTCAACATTCTCAAGTGCTTCACATAAGGTAACAGCTTCTCTTCCTTAACTGCCCATTCCCCTCTGATCTGATGAATTACCAATGAAGAATCTCCGAAGACTTCTGCAGTCCTTGCCCCAAGAGCAAGCAATGCTTCCAATCCGAAGATGCAAGCCTCATATTCTACTTCATTATTGGTTGCCTTGTGTAACACCCCCTTCCCATACGTAGGCGATCCCATCCGATAAGGAGTGAGATGCCGTATGAGTAAAGGTGCCACCAAGCAAATACAAAGTAAAACATACATTCATTCATAACATACATTCAGAAATATAGAATAATTAAAAACTTTACATGCAGAAAGCAAAAGCTGATCATGCATTACTATAATAAACTATTACAATAATGATCTGATCAACTAGCTAATACAAAATAATATTACATATACAAAATAGAGATACAAAAGCGGAAGCTGATACAAAACTGATACATGAGAGTTCTATACAAAAAGAATCATCACTGATACAAAACTGAGCCCTACACTAAACCCTTATGTTTTGGCTTGATGACGGCGACTCTCTCAAAGCAAACTCCTTCCGCACCTGCACGGGTAAAAACACCGTGCTAAGCGAAAAACGATTAGTGGGGAAACACACATAATTTATGGACGGCCATTCAAAATGGTCGTCAAGGCATAACACATTCACAATGGCAGAATGCAAAGGCTATAACATAATCCATGTAAACATGCTTATATTTAAAAGCCATACAATCAGTATCTCATAATCATATCCATTATAGAATAATCCAGCATGTGTTTGATCATTAAACTCATTCAGATGTAACATTTACATAGTCAAATCAGAATAGAGTAATTCAATTGAACAAATAAAGAACACCTGCTGACTCTAGGTAGTGGATAACGAGTGTACTGAGGGTACATTACGGGTACGAATCGTATACTGAGGGTACCTCACAGGTACAAGTCAAATGTTATTTCATTTATTAAAACATGTTATTCATATACTGAGGGGACCTTAAACAAGATCCTAATACTGAAGGGTTCGCGAGGAACCAAACGAGGACCTGATCGGGGTCCAAACTGAACTGAGGGCTGCAGCTAAAGACTCTATTAGGCATGCCTAACTATCCACTTACTTGACTCTAGAAGGTTATACGTCATTCAAATCACATTTCAGAATATGGAATATAATTCATCAGAAAATCATGATATCATTCAAATCAAAGCATAAGAAAGTATGACATGCATCATACAGCAGTATAAGTCCATTCGAATAAATACCAAAATCATTTCTGAGTCAAAAGCCGGGAAATTTCGGAAAAAGGGCTGAACGGGGTAACGGGTGAGGTTGACTGGTCACGAGGCGTGACTGGCCTCCCCACCTGGCAGGTCACGAGACGTGACTATCGGTCACGCCTCATGACTTGCTTCGTCACTCGCAGATCACGTGACGTGCCTCGGCTGGTAACGCCTTCACTCTTGCCGGTCACGAGTCGTGACTGGGCGTCACGTCTCGTCACTGGCTTCTTTGAGACAGGTCACGCGTGACTGTCTCCTGTGACTCTCCCTCAGGCCGGTCACGAGTCGTGACTGAGAGTCACGTCTCGTGACTGGCTTCCTCGGCTGGTCACGAGTTGTGACAGGCAGTCACAACTCGTGACTGGCACCATTCAAGCAGGTCACGAGTCGTGACATAAAGTCACGTCTCGTGACTTGCCTCTTTCTTAGCTAGTCACGCGACAGACAACAGAATGGGAATTTCTCTACAGTAACCCGATTTTCCAGAATTTTCCAGATCTCAGAATCAATCCCAAATTTGATTCAAAACAAATCAAACCTGACCTTACCTTCTGGAAAACATCCCAAACAATATAAGCAACAAATATCCAACCCAGTTTCAACATTTAATCAACCATATCAGGAATATATGCAATCAAGTTCATCAAGAACATAAACCCTAGAAATTTACAGTAAACTCAAAATCACACAAATCACAATCAATAATTCCCAAACCTGAAATCTAAGCTTCTATCACTTAGCTCCACTAGGTCCAGCAACCTCTTTACCCTTTGGATCGCGAGGAGCTTCAGCTAGAACACAAACACGGCAATGCAACCCTAAGTTAAACCTAAACTCAAGGAAGAAGAAGATGAAGAATTACAGTAAGACAAAGACAAGGATATGCACTTACCAAGTTAGGAGCAAGAGTGACCAATTTCCACAATCACACTTAATTAACAGATAGCAAGAAGTAATTAGGAGAGGGAAAAGGAAGAAGAAGATGGAGGTTGAAGGGAAAAACGTGAATCTAATTTCCTTTCACTCTTCCTTCATTTCTTTCTTCATTTTCCTTAGCCTAATACACATGTCATCCTTTTGGTGGTGAAACTTGCTCACTCACACCCTAACTCCACACACAACACTCACACTTAATGCATTCCTAATTAAAACACCCTACAATGGTATAAGCAAGTGCACACAAATGTAACTTAATTGATTCACACCCTAATGCCATGTATGCACCCACATACTAGCAAAACCCCCAAACATACATTTTTATTAAAATACCCTTATCAAATGCCGTACACATGCGAATGCTTACACATACAGACAGACAGACAGGCTCATTCTACTAGGGGGCAAACGGGGTGTGACAACTCTCCCCTACTAATAAGAATTTCGTCCTCGAAATTCACACCTGAACTGAACAACTGCGGATCTTGAGCTCTCATCGACTCCTCTGGTTCCCAAGTCGCTTCTTTGACTCCATGATGGATCCACAATACTTTAACCAACGGAATCTGCTTACTTCTCAACTGCCTCACCTCTCGGGCTAGAATAGCTCGCGGTTCCTCATCATAAGAGAAGTCTGGCTGAACCTGGATATCCTGAACTGACAGAACATATGAAGGATCTGATCTGTACTGACGAAGCATCGAAACGTGGAATACATCATGCAACTTTGCTAACTCCATCGGTAACGCCAATCTATAGGCTACAGGTCCTACCTTAGCCAAAATCTCATAAGGTCCAATGAAACGAGGACTAAGCTTGCCTTTCTTGCCAAACCGAAGTACTTTCCTCCAAGGTGAAACCTTAAGGAAAACCTTGTCCCCAATCTCAAAATGCACATCTTTCCTTTTTAAATTGGCATAAGACTTCTGTCGATCCTTGGCTACCTTGAAATTCCGCTGCACTACTCTGATCTTCTCTTCAGTATCCCTAACCAAGTCTGGTCCAATCATAGATCTCTCGGATAGCTTGGTCCAACAAATCGGAGTCCTACACTGACGACCGTATAAAGCCTCATATGGTGCCATACCGATGCTCGAATGAAAATTGTTGTTGTAAGCAAACTCCATAAGCGACACATATCTGTCCCAACTACCCGAAAAATCCAAAGCACAAGCTCTCATCATATCCTCCAGAATCTGAATGACTCGCTCTGACTGACCATGGGTCTGAGGATGAAACGCTGTACTGAAGTTCAATCTAGTGCCCAAAGCTCTCTGCAACTCCTTCCAAAACTTGGAAGTAAACCTCGGATCTCGATCTGACACTATGGACAAAGGCACACCATGCAACCGAACTATCTCATCCACATAGATACTGGCTAATCTGTCCATCGAGTAGTCCACTCTAACCGGCAAAAAGTGAGCTGATTTCGTAAGCCGATCCACAATAACCCAAACTGAGTCATGTTTCCTCTGAGTCAAAGGCAATCCAGAAACGAAGTCCATGGCGATATCATTCCATTTCCACTCAGGAATAGATAAAGGCATAAGCAAACCCGAAGGAACCTGATGCTCGGCCTTTACCTGCTGACAAGTCAAGCACTTGGAAACAAAATCCACTATATCACGCTTCATACCGGACCACCAATAGAATTGCTTCATGTCTCGATACATTTTCTCACTGCCCGGATGCATAGTAAAGACTGTACTATGTGCCTCACTCATAAGCTGTCTCCTCAAATCCTCAGATTCTGGCACACACAAACGATCTCTGAACATAAGTACCTCATCCTGAACTGAGAATTCTGACTGCTTACCCGATCTGACCTCATGCACAATCCGTTGAAGTCTCATATCGTCTCTCTGAGCATCCACAATCCTCTGTCTCAAAGTAGGCTTCACACGCAGCTGGGCAATCAAAGCCCCATCAGAACCAAATCTCCATCTGAATCGTCTCAAGAACAAGGCTGAAACCGATTTTCGACTCAAAGCATCAGCGACTACATTGGCTTTACCAGGATGATAATCCACAATGCAGTCGTAGTCCTTAAACAACTCAAGCCATCGGCGCTGTCTCATGTTCAACTCCTTCTGTGAAAGGAAGTACTTCAAGCTCTTGTGGTCCGAAAAGATCCTACACTTTTCCCCATACAAGTAGTGACGCCAAATCTTCAAAGCAAAGATCACAGCTGCCAACTCAAGATCATGCGTCGGATAGTTCTTCTCATGTGGCTTCAACTGACGAGAAGCATAAGCCACGACTTTTCCTTCCTGCATCAGCACACATCCAAGACCAACACCCGAAGCATCACTGTAAATAACAAACTTCTTAATCGATATGGGTTGAGTAAGGATAGGAGCCTCAACAAGCAACTGCTTTTACCGATCAAAACAAGACTGACACCTGTCTGACCACTCAAATCTAACTCCTTTCCTCAACAATCTAGTCATCGGAGCAGCAATCACAGAAAATCCTTTAACAAAGCGACGGTAGTAACCTGCTAAACCAAGGAAACTCCTAACGTCCTGAACATTTCTAGGCGCTTTCCAATCAACTATCGCCTCAATCTTGGCTGGATCTACCTGAATACCTCTAGCTGAAACAATGTGACCCAAGAATGACACTTCTCGAAGCCAGAAATCACACTTGCTAAGCTTGGCAAATAACTGATGCTCTCTCAACATCTGCAAAACCAATCGGAGATGCTCCTCATGCTCACTCTCATCCTTGGAATACACCAAGATGTCATCAATGAACACTACTACAAATCGATCTAAGTATGGCCTAAACACACGATTCATCAGATCCATAAAAGCCGCTGGAGCATTAGTCAAACCGAATGGCATCACAAGAAACTCATAGTGGCCATACCTAGTCCGAAATGCAGTCTTAACCACATCTGCATCCTGAACTCGAAGCTGATAGTACCCTGATCGAAGATCTATCTTGGAGAAAACACCTGCACCTCGAAGTTGATCAAATAAATCTTCAATCCTAGGCAATGGATACTTATTCTTCACTGTAACTTTATTAATCTGCCTGTAGTCAATACACATCCGCAATGATCCATCTTTCTTCTTGACAAACAGAACTGGAGCTCCCCAAGGAGATATGCTCGGTCTAATAAACCCCTTATCCAATAACTCTTATAGCTGAGTTTTAAGTTCCCTCAACTCTACAGGAGCCATCCGATAAGGTGCTCTCGAAATAGGTGTAGTACCTGGCATAATCTCAATGGACAATTCAACCTCTCTCTCAGGAGGCAAACCAGGCAACTCGCTCGGGAACACATCACTAAACTCCCGCACTACAGGAATGTCCTCAATCTGAACTTGATCTCTCTTGGAATCTAACACAACTGCAAGAAAAGCCTCACAACCTTTCCTGATAAATCGCTTAGCTTGCATCGCAGAAATCACATTATTCACAGAACTAGCACCCAAACCTTTCAAAAACACAAGAGACTAACTTCGATCCCGAAGTACAACTGTCTTCCTATGGCAATCAACCATAGCCCGATGCTTACCCAACCAGTCCATACCCAGAATCAGATCAAACTCTCTGAAAGGTAACTCAATCAAATCCGCTGGAAGCACAGCTCCCTCAACAATTAGAGGACAACTCCTAAAGACTCTACTCACACTGACACTATGCCCTAATGGACTGGTCACACAAATCTCATAATCTAACTGATCAACTGAATGCAATTTATCAACAATTTTATCTGTGCACAAATATGAGTGTGTGGAACCAGGATCAATTAGAGCATATAACTCAGTGTCATGGAGTAAGAACTTACCAGCAATAACATCAGGCGCATCCTGCTCATCTCTGGCTCTCATAGCATAAGCTCTAATAGCACCCTGAGGAGGATGCTCAACAGTCTCAGAAGCAGCTCCTTCTCTATGTCGACCACCTCTGCCTCTACCTCTGCCTCTACCACGGGTAGCCTGAGAAGCATTCGAACCAACCCTGCTGGCCTCTCTCTGGGAACCTGAATCCTCATGCAATCTCGGACAACTGGCCAATAGATGTTCAGAACTACCACACCTGAAGCATGCACCGGAGAGCCACCTACACTCACCCCGATGAGTCTTACTGCAATGAGGACAAACTGATGTAGTCTCAGCTCTACCACCCCTACCAGATCCTGACACAGCTGCAGAACCCTGTCGTCTACCTCTAGAAGTCGGGCCAGAAGATGACTCATCCTGTGGGTTCCTAGATCTCTTACCCGAAGAAGATCCTCCACGAGAAGAGTTCCTCCTCTGAGCTCTCTCTCTCATCACAGTCTCAGATAACTCAGCTCTCATAGCAGCCTCCATAATATGATAATAACTGACCCCAGGTATACACATCAGAGAAATTAAAGCAATCTTCAAAGACTTATTTAACCCTGCCTCGAAATGCTTGCATCTAAAGTCATCAGTCATAACTCCACGTGGGGCATAGCGAGATAACCTGTTAAACTCTTTCTCATAATCTGCTACAGACATAGCCCTCTGTCTCAAACTCAAAAACTGCGCCCATCTCGCATCTCTATAAGTCTGAGTAATATACTTTTTTGTGAACTCACCCTCAAAGAACTCCCAAGTAATCGGATCCGGTAGCTGAGGATGCCTGCAAACCAATTCCCACCATTCAAAAGCAGACCCTTGCAGAAGAACTAATGCACACTCAACCTGCTGATCGGGAGGACACCGAATCTCTCTCAAGGCACGCTTTACTTTATCTAACCATCTCTCAGCTATCTCAGATTCATTCAAACCAGTGCCATAGAAATCCTCAACTCCTGCCCTTCTCAAATTCTCCATAGGTGCTCTAGGAGCAGTCACTCTCTCCAAAACCCTAGCCATGTCCTGATGCAGTCTAAACATAGCCTCAAAGGGCATGGCTGCGGCCTTGGGCTGGACCCTAGCATGCTGAGCCGACACAGTAATAGAAACAGACTGATCTACAGCTGGAGGATTCACACTCTCGGCGGATTCCTCCCGCGCACCATGAGCAGAATTAGAAGCCATCTAAACAAACAAGAAACAACCATATCAGCCAACACAGATCTAGACACATACACATCTAAGAAACTCATAACAATCACAACAACACCCAGAAATGCCTAAACCTATGCTCTGATACCACAAACTGTAACACCTGTAGACACCGGGTCCTGAGTCAGCCTAGATCGAAGTTACCCAATGATGATAATTGCCTTCACAGGCTTAAAAGGTTAAAGGTGATGATTTTCTCGTCAAATTTGCATTTTAGAGTGAAAATTAGAAAATAATAAAAAAAAAGATTTAAAAAATAAATTTTGAAAAATGGGGACTTAAAATTATGGTGTTTTTAGTCAATTTAAAATTTAAAAAATAGAAAAAAAATAAAAAAAAATAAAAAAATTTTTCGGACCGCGAGCGTCGGGCGCGGCAGCGCGCAGGCGCGCGGGCGCCCAGCTCGCAGGCGCCAGGCGCCCAGCACGCCGACGCCCAGGCGCCCAGCGCGCTGGGCGCGATTTAGCGACGCGCGGCGTCGCCAATGCTGCGCGTCGCTAAAAAGCGACGCGCAGCGCGCCGCACCGCTCGCCTCTTCGCGCGATTCCCGCGCGAAGCTCAGGCGGGAATCGCGCGCCTCGCCGCGTGAGTGCCCGTCGCTATAGAGCGACGGGCGGTGCCCTCTGTGGCGACGGCCTCCTGGCCGTCGGTACAGGGTCTGATACCCTTTTCCTCTTTTTCAGCCTTTTTTCCGATTTTTTCACCCAAAAATCCGTTTTTTATCCCATTTTTTTGGGGTTTTTGACTTCAAATTAAATTCTAAAATATTTTTTTAGGTAATTAAATAATAAAACTTGATTTTATCATTAAAAATAAAATAATTTTGGGTTAAAATAGGTTTTTTCCTTAATTAAATTAGGGCAACCTATTTTATCCTATAAATAGTTTATGATGAAATCAAAGTAGCCTCTTCTCTTCTCCTCTCCACATTTTTTAGACCTAAAAATTCCAGATTTCTTCTTCTTCTTCCACCAAAAATTCCAGATTTATTCCCCAACCAAAAATCAAAAAGAAAATCAATTGTTTCATTCTTTTTTCAACATAATTTCTTCTAAACATATTTTTTAGAGGAAGTTTTGTTGTTTGATTTAATTTTTGAGACAAATATAATAATTATTTGTTCTCAAAATTGTTTTTAACCTTTTATTTTGTGTTCAATAAAACTTTTTTCATTGATTTTGTTTTGAATCTCTTTTTGATAAAAAATTGATTTTGAGACAAATAAAATAATTGTTTGTCATCAAAATCTAATTTTTATTTGATAAAACTTCAATCAATTTTTCTTTATTTTAATCAATAAAACTTTTTTTTGATCAAAATCATTTCTTTAGGCAAAGGTATCAATTCTTTGTTCTTAAAGAATTTTTGATCATTTTTATTTTCATGTTTCTTGGAATAAAATTCCAACATTTTCATAATATTTCACTCTAATATTGTGAATCATCAAACAAAGAAATCAATCATCACTTTTCCTTCATCAAATCCAATATTCTGAGGGTAAATATTCTTGGCTCCATTTCAATTTCTATTTTATTTCATTTTATTTATTCATGTATATTTTATTGTTTTTATTGATTTATTTATTGTTTTAATTTATTCATTTGTTGTATTGATTTTATATTTGTTCCATTTAATTGTTTATACATGATATGATTTTTATTCATATAAATATTGATTGTTTATTAATTTTTAACATGTAATTAATAAATTCATTTTAATTGATCTTTTTGCCATGTAAATGGTTTATATCATTTGTGAACATATTTAATTAATCATGTTGTTTCATTTAATTGTTTTCATCATTCTTTAATTGTTTTAATCTATTATTCTTTTCTTTATCATTTTATATATTCTTTGATTCGTTTATCTTCATCATCATTGTTATCATGTTCATATTTTTACATGTATTATTTAATTAACATGTTTTACATTATTTAATCATTTATCACATATAATCCATGTTTCTCATTTTATTTTGGTTTGTTAATATTTTTGATTCCATTATCATTCTTTTCATATCATCTTATTTTATTTTAATTTGTTATTCATCATTTTGTATGTTTGATTGATTTAATCACTAACATTATTTTATTTGTATTTGTTTTTATGTCTAAACTCATTTTTCGCTTGGGCGTTTTTGCGAGCACATCGGGAGGTCCAAAAAGGCTCGTTTGGTTCACATATTTATTTGCTTTATTTGTAATATTTTATTTAATTTTGCCATATAATTTTTCTTGTAAAATTCTTTATTTAGGCTCGCTAAAAAGAAAATCACAAAAACGTTTCTATTAATTAACTTGGTTTCTTTTTCTAAATAAAAGGGGACCAATGTCCTAGTTTTTCATACCCAAATAAATCATCACATAAAAATTGTTTCATAATAAATATGCATGCGAGGACCAATGTTCTCACTATCAATGAATAACCCGTTTTATGCATGTATTTCACTTTTATAAATGGGAGTTGTATTCCGCTCCTAGTGTTATTGTAATTTATTTTTAAATACTTTATTTTGGATTTTGCTTACATTTACCGCTTTTGATATGAATGATTGCGCCTTTAATTTAAATTGCATTGTGTGGAGAGAGAGCGAACTAATAAATTCAAAACTCAATTGTAAACTTAAGCAAGGTACGAATAAATGAGAAGTCCCGAACCCTGCTCTGGTCTTTGGGCTCAAGAGGCTAGAGGTTATCCTCCAAGACACCTCTTGTGTCACGAGATTTAGACGTTAATCCTAGGCCTCATGGCCCAATATGGATAAAATGCGCAAGTCTTAGGCTCTCCGAGGCGAGAGAAACTTTCCCAATGTTCTATTGGGTGGCGACTCCATGAAACCTCTTTGTTGCCCAACATAGACGCACTTGCGATTTATCGCAAGCTGTTGACGGACCCGCAATTGCCCCGATCGCCCACGTGCGGGCGGTCCGAACGGGCGGCCGCGGGGACCCGGCGCGCGTCACAGTGGCGACTCCACTGGGGACGTACTCGAGACTTCAATTCGAAAGTACCTTGATTAAAAATCATAATTGAGTTTTAATTTAAAAATTTCATCTTCTTTCAAAACTGCATCGCATCTCATTAGAGCCTTAGAATATGCTAGTTTGGTCCCTCTTTTAGCCCCGGTGCGTTCCCGAAGCACGACCCCATTTTCACTCAATTTGGGGAAGTGTTAAGGATAATCACCAGCCCAAGCCTCGTACCTCAATGGTATATAAAATGGTGACCCGATCGGTCGTTACGCTCGTGATGAGCTAGACCCGTCGGCAGGGACCATGCTTGGGTAGCCCTAAAGTAACACCACCCTTTGACCAAAGCTCATATAATGGCAATAGATACTTCCCTTAGGTGATATGAACCGTAATACCTTGCTTGCTATATGGATCATTTTGTATTGGACAAACCCAAATAATCTGATTGGTCACCTAACCAAAGGCTTTCATGCCCCGATAGGCCCATGTCAACTTGTTCGGGGTGCCTGAATACATAATGATCATAACCCATGTGCTTGCACATTAGATAAGAGATGTTACGATGCCGGTTTTACACCGAGCACCATACACATCCATTGGGTTCCCCGCTAACCCATGGATCAAGCCCACCTAGGAAAGAGACCGCATTACCTCGTGTGTGGGAGTAATAAGGTTGGAAGGCTCTACTTGCTTGCATGTGATTGTAAATGTTGCATAGCTCACTATCATGCATTGTATATGTCATTCATGCATCATCCTAACAATTTAATTTTTTCAGCCATCATAGATTCATCTAAGTGGACTAGAGGTTCCGACGGTCGGCTAGTAAGGACAAATCTGCTCTTTGAGTTGCCGGAACTAGTGCCTGACTGGGATTCTGAGTCATTCCCATCAATCAGTGAAGCCTCTGTAGAATCATCAATGGCAGAAGAACCTGGAGTTTTGACCACTCAAGACCTAGCTAGGAGGCTAGAGGATTTTGAACGGAGAGTGCTAGACATGATGGGTGCCATGGCTGAAAGGATTGCCCATCCACCTGCTGCCCCACAGCCACCTGCTGCTCTACAGCCACAAGCAGCCCCTCCTCGGGGGCAAGCCGAACCACCTGCTGGTGGGGAGGCTCCCTTCGTTGGAGCTGCTGCTCGTCAACCCAACAATGAGCACAGAGCTGCTGCACCCATCGAGCCAAGAGGGGAAAGGATTCATAACCCCAACGATGATTTCCTGATGGAGGAGGAAGAAGAAGTGGTGCCGATAGTCCACCAAGCTGCAAGGCCCAGAGCACCCAGAGTAGAGGATGAAGCTCTAAGAGGTATGAGACAACAGATCGAAGCTATCACCCGCATGCTGTCAGCAGGCAAGGGGATCAACCCAGAAGACAGAGATCTGGGGGATGAAGAGCTGCTGCCCCAAAGATTCAAGATGCCCGAGCTTCCGAAGTTTGATGGCACCTCGGACCCATCCGCCCACATCAAGCAGTACACCTTGGTCATGAAAGGCACAGGGCTGAGCAAGAAGCAGAAGGTGGAATATTTCTGCCTTAGTCTGGTGGGCCCGGCAGTTGACTGGTACCACGGGTTGGATAGGAGGTCCAAAGAGGACTGGGACCTTTTGACCGAAGAATTCATGAAGCAGTACGACTGCAGCACTAGGATGGAGGTCACCCTAAAAGACCTCGAGCTTCTACAGCAGAAGAATGATGAGTCATTCCATGAGTACCTTACAAGATGGAGAAACAGGGTCATGGAGATGAAGAGGAAGCCTGACACTGCAGACCAGATCAGGTTGTTTATCAGAAACTCATGCCCTTACTTAAGGGACTTGCTCAGTTTTAAGGGGCTCAAGGACTGGGAGTCGCTTAAGGATATCGCTATAGAAGCTGAGGCGGCTTACCTGGCAAAGAAAGCAAGCCAAAATAACTTTGCTGGGAAAGGCTATGGGAACCAGTCGGGATTCAAATCAGGAGGTGCCGGGGGCAGCAACAGCAGAAACAGTAGGATGGCAGAGGTCTCAGCTACTGGAGTTGGGCAGGGTCAAAGATACTACACCAACTTAGGCCGCTCTCTATCCTGGGTACTGGAGAAACTAATGAAAGAAGGCAAGTTGCAACCTTTGCCACCAAGACCAGCCTTGAGTCAAGGACAACCAGGACATAGAGGTGATCAGTACTGCGCTTACCACCAGCACACCGGCCATTTGACTGACTATTGCCGTATTCTGAGAAATAAGATCCAGGATCTCATTGACACCAATCAGATCACAGATCCTGAGAAGAGAGAAAAGAAGAAGAAGGCAGGCTACAACGCAGTCCCTCCACCGCAAACATGATCGTGTCTTGCAGTCCACTAGTGATATTGCTTTTGGATGCTGGAATCTTTTCATTTCTGGAACTTTTTATATTACAATTTTCTGTTTGTAATAAAGAGAACAATTTTGCTTATTTGTATGACATTTCTATTGATTTCATTTCGCATGATCATAACAAATTTACTTTGGCGTTAATTCAAATAATATGGCTGCAGTTAATCTCGAAAACTTTGGGGAACCCAAAGAAAATTTTGATAGCATCTAACATAGCTCCTGTAGAGAGAGAAAAAAAAAACTAGTTGCAATTAGGGGACTGGATGGAAACTCACTAAGAGCACTAGAACCTTTCTGATTACCCGTCAAAGCGATCCCTGGATAAGACGGAACCTAGAAAATGATTTAGGCAACATTTTCTTTTTATAGCTCTCTAAATGACCATTTCCTACCCTTATTCTGCAATCACTTGCTAGCCCATTGAGCCTTTATGCAGGTATGCTGAATGCGTACCAATTTTTTTTGTTACACACATTAAAATTACCCCCTCGCCTAAAATGATTTTGGCTTCCCCTTAGAAGAGTGGCTGCTCTAAAACTGATGGATGTACATTTGAACAATTCTTTGGACTATTAAAAAATTGCCTTGATAAAAGCAAGTTCAGACTTTAAAAAGAGGGTTTAGTCATGCACGAAAGGTATGAGCTCAAAAAAAAAAAAAAAAAAACGAAGCGAAAGCAAAAAGAAGAAAAAGAAAAAAAGAAAGCAAAAAAATCCAAAAAGAAAAAAAAATGAATGAAAAATGAAAGAAAAAGAAGCAAAGAAAACGAAAAGAAAAAAGAAGAATAAAAAAGAGAGCTCAAAATGGTGACCAATTGACTAGTTTCAACGATTGCCCTTCTGATCTCAAGGAGCTAGAATGTTATCGAGCCCAAATTCAAGAATACTTTTGAGCCAAGAACGGTTCATCCATCAGTCGAGAAAATATCGCGGCCATTTTTCTCTAGTGACCTGATCTTCCTTTGACAGCCATTTACCCAAGCCTAACATTACAACCAAAGTAAGACCTTTTGATTCTGGGTTCAGTCTTATCCAATTAGCAGAGATGACCTTCTAAAGAGGTTTGGTACGTAAGAAGAGGCCTATGGTGTTTCTTGAGCTTCAAGCGAGAAGCCATGAGTGCATTCATGCATTCGAGTTAAGTCTCTTCCCCAACATTGCTTCTAGAATTCGAAGACAAAAAAAAAAAAATTGAGAGAAAATCGTCAATCATAAAACCCGAGAGGGCTGATTGATAACAAGAGTTTTGATGCTTTCAAGATCTATCTCGAGATTAGCTAAAGTCTTGTATTTTTTAAAATCAATGCCAAAATAATGATCATGTTTAATGAAATCAAATTGAAACACATGCATTTATGAAATGATGTGATCAGAGTATTGTACCCTGTGTGATCAAAGTCATGTATATGCCTACCCTCTGCTACTCTCAGCACGCAAACGCTTCAGCCGATTCATCCTGCTATCAAATGAGAAGAATCAAGCTCATGCAACCATGTCCTAAGACTCCCTAAAGATTCTTGCCAACAACTTCAGCAATCTTAAAAAAAAAAAAAAAAAAAAAAAAAAAAAACAAAAAAAGAGAGCCGTTAGAGTGAAAACCGTAACTGGCGCTCTAAGCAAAAACTAGGCGAAAGGATAGGGTGAAAACCTGAAAACAGGCAGTCTGTCCTTCAAAAAAAAAGAAGAAAGAGAAAAGCCGCTGGATTGGGTTGGGTCCATTCCAGGCAAAAAAAAATAAGGCACAGGGTTATGTGAAAATCCACAAAGGACGCATCTCCCGCTAAGAAAAGCTAGTGTGAAAATCCACAAGGGACGCACTACCTTCAAATAATGACTACAGGTACCAGGTGAGAATCTCGCAATCCCAAAGGGCATGAAATTCAAAAGCAGCTCAAAAGCCATCAATTATATCGCAAATTGCAGCTAGCCCGGCTATCATCTTCAAGTTCACACAGATGAATTTTTATCCTGCATTCCTGCATTACTCATACATTTCACTTGCATGCTCACCATTTTTGCATAGTTTAGTTTCCTTATTTTGCAGAAAGAGAGACTTGAGGCGGACACCGACAAAAGCCGAGTGATGACATCGGTCAAATCATCAATCAAAACCTCAACTCATTCATCGATCCATATACCAGCTTAATCATCAATCCAAGCCTCAACTCAATCATCAATCCACATACCAGCTTAATCATCAATCCAAGCACCATCCAAAGACCTCTCAGGGGGCAATCAACCGAAGACTTCTCAGGGAGCAGAAAATCGAAGACTTCTCAGGGAGCAGAAAATCGAAGACTTCTCAGGGAGCAGAAAACCGAAGACTTCTCAGGGAGCAGAAAATCAAAGACTTCTCAGGGAGCAGAAAACCGAAGACTTCTCAGGGAGCAGAAAATCGAAGACTTCTCAGGGAGCAGAAAATCGAAGACTTCTCAGGGAGCAGCAAACCGAAGACTTCTCAGGGAGCAGCAAACCGAAGACCTCTCAGGGGGCAATCAACTGAAGACTTCTCAGGGAGCAGCAAACCGAAGACTTCTCAGGGAGCAGAAAACCGAAGACTTCTCAGGGAGCAGTAAATCAAAGACTTCTCAGGGAGCAGAAAATCAAAGACTTCTCAGGGAGCAGCAAATCAAAGACTTCTCAGGGAGCAGCAAATCAAAGACTTCTCAGGGAGCAGCAAATCAAAGACTTCTCAGGGAGCAGAAAATCGAAGACTTCTCAGGGAGCAGTAAACCGAAGACCTCTCAGGGGGCAGACGATCAGCAAACCGAAGACTTCTCAGGGAGCAGCAAACCGAAGACTTCTCAGGGAGCAGAAAATCGAAGACTTCTCAGGGAGCAGTAAACCGAAGACTTCTCAGGGAGCAGCTAACTGAAGACCTCTCAGGGGGCAAACAATCAATGAACTGAAGACCTCTCAGGGGGCAAATAATCAATGAACCGAAGACCTCTCAGGGGGCAAATGATCAATAAACCGAAGACTTCTCAGGGAGCAGCTAACTGAAGACCTCTCAGGGGGCAAACAATCAATGAACTGAAGACCTCTCAGGGGGCAAACAATCAATGAACTGAAGACCTCTCGGGGGGCAAACGATCGATGAACCGAAGACCTCTCAGGGGGCAATCAACCGAAGGGCTCACAGATAGCACCACTTCAACAAACGAAAACATACCACCATCTCAGAATTCTCCAGTTCGAAAAGACGGCCGACTCAGGTACGCGTCTCTTTCCTTTTCTTCTTTGAGTTTAGGCTCACCTAGACACTAGTGTACTAGATTCCCCTAAACTGGGGGCAACTGTAGACACTGGGTCCTGAGTCAGCCTAGATCGAAGTTACCCAATGATGATAATTGCCTTCACAGGCTTAAAAGGTTAAAGGTGATGATTTTCTCGTCAAATTTGCATTTTAGAGTGAAAATTAGAAAATAATAAAAAAAAAAGATTTAAAAAATAAATTTTGAAAAATGGGGACTTAAAATTATGGTGTTTTTAGTCAATTTAAAATTTAAAAAAATAGAAAAAAAATAAAAAAAAATAAAAAAATTTTTCGGACCGCGAGCGTCGGGCGCGGCAGCGCGCAGGCGCGCGGGCGCCCAGCTCGCAGGCGCCAGGCGCCCAGCACGCCGACGCCCAGGCGCCCAGCGCGCTGGGCGCGATTTAGCGACGCGCGGCGTCGCCAATGCTGCGCGTCGCTAAAAAGCGACGCGCAGCGCGCCGCACCGCTCGCCTCTTCGCGCGATTCCCGCGCGAAGCTCAGGCGGGAATCGCGCGCCTCGCCGCGTGAGTGCCTGTCGCTATAGAGCGACGGGCGGTGCCCTCTGTGGCGACGGCCTCCTGGCCGTCGGTACAGGGTCTGATACCCTTTTCCTCTTTTTCAGCCTTTTTTCCGATTTTTTCAC
Source organism: Excoecaria cochinchinensis (assembly GCA_947683425.1). Lineage (NCBI taxonomy): Eukaryota > Viridiplantae > Streptophyta > Magnoliopsida > Malpighiales > Euphorbiaceae > Excoecaria > Excoecaria cochinchinensis. Next base: position 4,130,941 of record CANTUQ010000034.1, read on the forward strand.
CCAAAAATCCGTTTTTTATCCCATTTTTTTGGGGTTTTTGACTTCAAATTAAATTCTAAAATATTTTTTTAGGTAATTAAATAATAAAACTTGATTTTATCATTAAAAATAAAATAATTTTGGGTTAAAATAGGTTTTTTCCTTAATTAAATTAGGGCAACCTATTTTATCCTATAAATAGTTTATGATGAAATCAAAGTAGCCTCTTCTCTTCTCCTCTCCACATTTTTTAGACCTAAAAATTCCAGATTTCTTCTTCTTCTTCCACCAAAAATTCCAGATTTATTCCCCAACCAAAAATCAAAAAGAAAATCAATTGTTTCATTCTTTTTTCAACATAATTTCTTCTAAACATATTTTTTAGAGGAAGTTTTGTTGTTTGATTTAATTTTTGAGACAAATAGAATAATTATTTGTTCTCAAAATTGTTTTTAACCTTTTATTTTGTGTTCAATAAAACTTTTTTCATTGATTTTGTTTTGAATCTCTTTTTGATAAAAAATTGATTTTGAGACAAATAAAATAATTGTTTGTCATCAAAATCTAATTTTTATTTGATAAAACTTCAATCAATTTTTCTTTATTTTAATCAATAAAACTTTTTTTTGATCAAAATCATTTCTTTAGGCAAAGGTATCAATTCTTTGTTCTTAAAGAATTTTTGATCATTTTTATTTTCATGTTTCTTGGAATAAAATTCCAACATTTTCATAATATTTCACTCTAATATTGTGAATCATCAAACAAAGAAATCAATCATCACTTTTCCTTCATCAAATCCAATATTCTGAGGGTAAATATTCTTGGCTCCATTTCAATTTCTATTTTATTTCATTTTATTTATTCATGTATATTTTATTGTTTTTATTGATTTATTTATTGTTTTAATTTATTCATTTGTTGTATTGATTTTATATTTGTTCCATTTAATTGTTTATACATGATATGATTTTTATTCATATAAATATTGATTGTTTATTAATTTTTAACATGTAATTAATAAATTCATTTTAATTGATCTTTTTGCCATGTAAATGGTTTATATCATTTGTGAACATATTTAATTAATCATGTTGTTTCATTTAATTGTTTTCATCATTCTTTAATTGTTTTAATCTATTATTCTTTTCTTTATCATTTTATATATTCTTTGATTCGTTTATCTTCATCATCATTGTTATCATGTTCATATTTTTACATGTATTATTTAATTAACATGTTTTACATTATTTAATCATTTATCACATATAATCCATGTTTCTCATTTTATTTTGGTTTGTTAATATTTTTGATTCCATTATCATTCTTTTCATATCATCTTATTTTATTTTAATTTGTTATTCATCATTTTGTATGTTTGATTGATTTAATCACTAACATTATTTTATTTGTATTTGTTTTTATGTCTAAACTCATTTTTCGCTTGGGCGTTTTTGCGAGCACATCGGGAGGTCCAAAAAGGCTCGTTTGGTTCACATATTTATTTGCTTTATTTGTAATATTTTATTTAATTTTGCCATATAATTTTTCTTGTAAAATTCTTTATTTAGGCTCGCTAAAAAGAAAATCACAAAAACGTTTCTATTAATTAACTTGGTTTCTTTTTCTAAATAAAAGGGGACCAATGTCCTAGTTTTTCATACCCAAATAAATCATCACATAAAAATTGTTTCATAATAAATATGCATGCGAGGACCAATGTTCTCACTATCAATGAATAACCCGTTTTATGCATGTATTTCACTTTTATAAATGGGAGTTGTATTCCGCTCCTAGTGTTATTGTAATTTATTTTTAAATGCTTTATTTTGGATTTTGCTTACATTTACCGCTTTTGATATGAATGATTGCGCCTTTAATTTAAATTGCATTGTGTGGAGAGAGAGCGAACTAATAAATTCAAAACTCAATTGTAAACTTAAGCAAGGTACGAATAAATGAGAAGTCCCGAACCCTGCTCTGGTCTTTGGGCTCAAGAGGCTAGAGGTTATCCTCCAAGACACCTCTTGTGTCACGAGATTTAGACGTTAATCCTAGGCCTCATGGCCCAATATGGATAAAATGCGCAAGTCTTAGGCTCTCCGAGGCGAGAGAAACTTTCCCAATGTTCTATTGGGTGGCGACTCCATGAAACCTCTTTGTTGCCCAACATAGACGCACTTGCGATTTATCGCAAGCTGTTGACGGACCCGCAATTGCCCCGATCGCCCACGTGCGGGCGGTCCGAACGGGCGGCCGCGGGGACCCGGCGCGCGTCACAACACCCCCTTCCCATACGTAGGCGATCCCATCCGATAAGAAGTGAGATGCCGTATGAGTAAAGGTGCCACCAAGCAAGTACAAAGTAAAACATACATTCATTCATAACATACATTCAGAAATACAGAATAATTAAAAACTTTACATGCAGAAAGCAAAAGCTGATCATGCATTACTATAATAAACTATTACAATAATGATCTGATCAACTAGCTGATAAAAAATAATATTACATATACAAAATAGAGATACAAAAGCGGAAGCTGATACAAAACTGATACATGAGAGTTCTATACAAAAAGAATCATCACTGATACAAAACTGAGCCCTACACTAAACCCTTCTGTGTTGGCTTGATGACGGCGACTCTCTCAAAGCAAACTCCTTCCGCACCTGCACGGGTAAAAACACCGTGCTAAGCGAAAAACGCTTAGTGGGGAAACACACATAATTTATGGACGACCATTCACAATGGTCGTCAAGGCATAACACATTCACAATGGCAGAATGCAAAGGCTATAACATAATCCATGTAAACATGCTTATATTTAAAAGCCATACAATCAGTATCTCATAATCATATCCATTACAGAATAATCCAGCATGTGTTTCATCATTAAACTCATTCAGATGTCACATTTACATAGTCAAATCAGAACAGAGTAATTCAATTGAACAAATAAGGAACACCTGCTGACTCTAGGTAGTGGATAAAGAGTGTACTGAGGGTACCTTACGGGTACGAATCGTATACTGAGGGTACCTCACAGGTACAAGTTTATTAAAACATGTTATTCATATACTGAGGGGACCTTAAACAAGATCCTAATACTGAAGGGTTCGCAAGGAACCAAACGGGGACCTGATCGGGGTCCAAACTGAACTGAGGGCTGCAGCTAAAGACTCTATTAGGCATGCCTAACTATCCACTTACTTGACTCTAGCAGGTTATGCATCATTCAAATCACATTTCAGAATACAGAATATAATTCATCAGAAAATCATGATATCATTCAAATCAAAGCATAAGAAAGTATGACATGCATCATACAACAGTATAAGTCCATTCGAATAAATACCAAAATCATTTCTGAGTCAAAAGCCGGGAAATTTCGGAAAAAGGGCTGAACGGGGTAACGGGTGAGGTTGACTGGTCACGAGGCGAGACTGGCCTCCCCACCTGGCAGGTCACGAGACGTGACTATGGGTCATGCCTCGTGACTTGCTTCGCCACTCGCAGATCACGCGACGTGCCTCGGCTGGTCACGCCTTCACTCTTGCCGGTCACGAGTCGTGACTGGCTTCTTTGAGACAGGTCACGCGTGACTGTCTCCTGTGACTCTCCCTCAGGCCGGTCACGAGTTGTGACTGAGAGTCACGTCTCGTGACTGGCTTCCTCGGCTGGTCACGAGTTGTGACAGGCAGTCACAACTCGTGACTGGCATCATTCAAGCAGGTCACAAGTCGTGACATAAAGTCACGTCTCATGACTTGCCTCTTTCTTGGCTAGTCACGCGACAGACAACAAAACGGGAATTTCTCTACAGTAACCCGATTTTCCAGAATTTTCCAGATCTCATAATCAATCCCAAATTTGATTCAAAACAAATCTAACCTGACCTTACCTTCTGGAAAACATCCCAAACAATATAAGCAACAAATATCCAACCCATTTTCAACATTTAATCAACCATATCAGGAATATATGCAATCAAGTTCATCAAGAACATAAACCCTAGAAATTTACAGTAAACTCAAAATCACACAAATCACAATCAATAATTCCCAAACCTGAAATCTAAGCTTCTATCACTTAGCTCCACTAGGTCCAGCAACCTCTTTACCCTTTGGATCACGAGGAGCTTCAGCTAGAACACAAACACAGCAATGCAACCCTAAGTTAAACCTAAACTCCAGGAAGAAGAAGATGAAGAATTACAGTAAGACAAAGACAAGGATATGCACTTACCAAGTTAGGAGCAAGAGTGACAAATTTCCACAATCACACTTAATTAACAGATAGCAAACAGTAATTAGGAGAGGGAAAAGGAAGAAGAAGATGGAGGTTGAAGGGAAAAACGTGAATCTAATTTCCTTTCACTCTTCCTTCATTTCTTTCTTCATTTTCCTTAGCCTAATACACATGTCATCCTTTTGGTGGTGAAACTTGCTCACACACACCCTAACTCCACACACAACACTCACACTTAATGCATTCCTAATTAAAACACCCTACAATGGTATAAGCAAGTGCACACAAATGTAACTTAATTGATTCACACCCTAATGCCATGTATGCACCCACATACTAGCAAAACCCCCAAACATACATTTTTATTAAAATACCCTTATCAAATGTCGTACACATGTGAATGCTTACACATACAGACAGACAGACAGGCTCATTCTAATAGGGGGCAAACGGGGTGTGACACCTTGTACCTTTACTTTTTGGCTAATGGTAGCTTTTAACCATCCGGGGTTGTAACAATGATCCCCGCTCCTGCCCCTTTACTATTGACTGCCCCATCAAAGAGCAATTGCCACCCCTGTACTGCTATGGCCATGACATCTTCATCTGGGAAATTGTATTCGAATTTGTCTCCCTCAATAGGATGTTCAGCCAAGAACTCAGCTACAGCTCTTTCCTTAATGGTTTTCCTGGTGAGGTATTCGATATCGAACTCCTGCAACAATAGTAACCACCTTTGTAACACCCCCTACCTATACGTAGGCGATCCCATCCGATAAGGAGTGAAATGCCGTATGAGTCAAGGTGCCACCAAACGGATACAAAACAAACCATTCATTCATTCATAACATACATACTGAAATACGAAATAATTAAAAACTTTAAAGGAAAAGAAAGCCATAGCAGATCATGCATTAATATAACAAACCATTACAATAATGTTCTGATCAAACCAGCTGGAATAAAAGATATTACATAACTAAAAATATAAATACAAAAGCGGAAGCTATAACAAAACTGATACAAGAGAGTTCTATACAAAAAGAATCATCAACGATTACAAAAGCTAAGCCCTACACTAAAACCTTATGTGTTGGCTTGACGGCGGCGACTCTCTCAAAGCAAAACTCCTTCCGCACCAGCACGGGTAAAAACACCGTGCTAAGAGATAAACGCTTAGTGGGGAAACACACATAAAATATGGATGGCCATTCACAATGGTCGTCAAGGCATAACACATACACAATGGCAAATGCAATAGTTTATAACAAACTCCATATAAGCATGCTCACAATTTAAAAGCCATACGTTTCGCATCTCAGATTCATATCCAAAATAATCAAATATACATCTCATCAATATAATCATTCAGATATCACATTTATATTGCCAAAACAGAACAGAGCAAACCATTCGAACACCTGCTGACTCGAGGTAGTGGATAACGAGTGTACTGAAGGTACCTTACGGGTACGAATCGAATACTGAGGGTACCTCACAGGTACAAATCAAAAGTCATTTCATTTTTATCAAAACACAATATTTTTAATGAGGGGATCTTAAACAAGATCCTAATACTGAGGGGTTCGCGAGGAACCTAACGGGGGACCTGATCGGGGTCCAAACTGAACTTAGGGCTGCAGCTAAAAGACTCTATTAGGCATGCCTAACTATCCACTTACTTGACTCTAGCAGGTTATGCATCATTCAATTCATATTTCAAAGTACCGCACAAAATTCATCTAAAGAATCATGATATCACTCATATCAAAGCATATAAAAGTATGACATGCATCATACAGCAGTATAAGTCCATTCGGAAGAAATACTAAATTCATTTTTGAGTTAAAACCGGGAAATTTTGGAAAATAGACCAAATGGGGGTGACTAACAAGGTTGGCTGGTCAGGACTCGTGACTGGCATCACAACTCGTGACTGGCCTCCTTCTCTGGCTGGTCACGAGTAGTGACTTGGAGTCACGCCTCGTGACTGGCTTCTGGTCACGACATGACTTGCCTTTCCTCTTGCTGGTCATGAGTCATGACTAGGAGTCATGTCTCGTGACTGCCTTCTTTCTTTGGGCTGGTCACGGGTCGTGACTGGCAATCACCACCCGTGACTGCCTTCTCAGGCCGGTCACTAGTTGTGACTGGGAGTCACGCCTCGTGACTGGCTTCCTCTTGGTTGGTCACGAGTTGTTACTGGCAGTCACCAATCGTGACTGGCCTCTCTGGCTGGTCACGAGTCGTGACTGGAAGTCACGCCTCGTGACTGGCTTCTCTTCTTGGCTAGTCACGCGACAGACATACCTGGAAACGAAAATTTCAACAGTAACGCGATTTCCCATTTCCAGAATTCCCAGAACTCAAAATCAATTCCAAAACTTGAATCAAAACCACACAAATATGTTCTTACCTTCCAGAAGAGATCTCATACAGCATAAATAAGATAATTGCAAATCAAGTATAAATGCATTCAAACTTCTCAAGAACATAAACCCTAAATTACAGTAAGTTCAAATCAAGCACAGTTCACAAACAAAAATCCTAAACCTGAGATTCAAAGCTTCAATCACTTAGCTCCACTAGTCCCAGCAATATCCATGCCCTTAGGATTGCGAGGAGCTTCAGCTAAGAACAACACATCAAAGAACACCCAAAAATACAAACCCTAAGTTAAATCTAAACCCAAAGAAAAAGAAGATGAAAACAAATGGAAAACAGAGTGAGGAATGCAATGACTTACCACAAAAATGCAAAGAGATGATTAATTCCACCAACAAGACTTGAATCCACACTAGGGTTCTTGGAGAAAAGGAAAAGAAGAAGAAGATGCGAAAAGGGAAAAACGTGAAGAAAAGCACATTCTGCATTTTCCCATTTTTCTTTCTTTTTCTTTTTCTTTTCTTTTGCCCTAAACATGTGTCAATTTCCTATAAGTGAAACTAACCACTCACACCTAACCACCATGCACTACACACACCCAATGCACTCCCAACTAATGCACACCCTACAATGGTATGAACACACACACTATGCACTCCCATCATAAAACACCCTAATATGATATGCTCAAACGCACACAACCATTGCCCAATAATACACACACTAATGACAAACATACATCCATATGCTAACAAAACCCCAAAACATGCATTTTTACTAAAATACCCTTATGATATGCCGAACACATATAAATGCATGCTCACACAGACAGGCTCATACTACTAGGGGGCAAACGGGGTGTGACAACCTTCCCATCTTTCCTAGCAGATAGGGTGCTTCCTGAAGGTACCTAAGCGGGTTATGCTTAGCAACCGCTTGCACACTGAAGGAATGAAAGTAGTGCCGTAACTTCTTAAAAGCCCAAATAACTGCCAAGCAAATCTTTTCTACTTCAACATATTTGGCTTCATATGTCAGGAATTTCTTGCTAAGATAGTAAACAGCAAACTCCACCCCAAAGTCATCCTCCTAGGCCATCATGGCACCCACTGAACTGTCTTCTATCGCCAGATACAGGATTAATGGTTTGGCATGCCGTGGTGGTCTTAAAACTGGAGGATTCAGGAGATAATCCTTCATAGTATCAAAGGCCAATTGACAATCATTATTCCACACCACAGGCTGATTCTTCCTAAGAAGCTTGAAGATGGGCTCACATACTGAAGCCAGCTTGGCAATAAACTGGCTGATGTACTGACGCTTTCCCAGGAAACTTCTAACCTCTTTCTCTTTTTGAGGCACTGGCATCTCTTTGATGGCCCTGACCTTGTCAGGATCTACTTCAATTGCTCTCTGGCTTACCACATGGCCTAATAGCTTACCCGAGGTAACTCCAAAAATGCACTTCTTGGGATTGAGGCGCAGATCATACTTATTGATCATTTGAAAGAACTTTTCCAAAGCCTCGAAGTGGCCCTCTCTGGTATCTGACTTGATCATCCTGTCGTCAACATACACCACCACTTCCTTGTGGATCAAATCATTGAGAACTCTGGTGGCCATCCTCTGATAGGTCGCTCTTGCATTCTTTAGTCTGAAAGGCATGACCCGGTAAGCAAATGTAACCCATTCAGTTATGAAAACTGTCTTTATTCGATCCACTATCTTGTTAAGGATTTGATTGTACCTTGCGTACCCATCCACGAAGCTGTACATCATGCAAGCAGCTGCACTATCTACCAGCACATCAATATGAGGCAGAGGAAAATCATCTTTCGGGCAGGCTTTGTTCAGGTCCCGATAGTCCACACATACTCCAACTTTTCCATCCTTTTTAGCCACAGGAACTACATTAGCTAGCCACGTCAGGTATTTAACCTCTAGTTGGAACTTAGCCTCAATCTGCTTATGGATCTCCTCTTTCACCTTCTGAGCCCATTCTGGCCTAAGTCTTCTGAGCTTTTGCTTGACCGGTTAATCTCTGGGTAAGTTGGAATGGCATGTTTGGCTACATCTCGATCAATTCCCGGCATGTCCTCGTAGGTCGAGGCAAAGACTTTTTCATATTTTTTTAATATTCTCTCAAATTTTATCCTCTCCTCAGGAGTTATGTCTGATGCTATCAAAATTTCCTTTAGATTCTCTAAATTTTTGAGATTAAATGCAGTTGTGCTAGTTGAGTTAATGTCAAAAATGAATGCATCATGTTTATGATCATGAGGAATGAAATCATCAGAAACATCACACAAGTAAGCAAAGTTATTCATCTCATTAATGTGATCAGAAACATTAACATTGTCATCAAAAAGTTCTTGCATAAAAAGACTATCTAAACAACTACTGCCTTTATTTTCTATCCATAATGAGGTTGCAGTCGACTGGGCTTTGACTTCCTAGTTTGATGGAGGCTCTTCAACTACCTCCAGTGAAATCTTTAAATCTTCAAACTTCAGATCTGACTCTACCATCTTTTCTTTTCCCTTCAACCTGGTAGCTAACAGCTTATTAGTGACAATCTCCTCGGGCCCATCCCTGTCCCAAATATTGCACTGAGTCATGATCTCCTCATCCCAGAAGTTCTCTGCGGACTTGATAACTTCGACATCCCAGTCAAATACATCATTAAAGATTTCAAATCCCGGAATGATCTTTCCATCTACCCATTGGGGCTCCTCTTCTCCAGTATAAGCACAGACCGAAGATGAGGGAACAAAACTCTCTAAAATGTGGGGAATCTTCTCTGACACTTTCTTCCTGCCATGCTCTCCTTTGTAGACCAGACCCTTTCGATCTTTCTGGCCTTGTGTTGTGATGGCATCTTGCACCCCCTGCAAATTTTTACTCAATCCGGCCCTTGGGAGGAAGTGCATCCTCTTCATCATGTTCATGACCTGAGGGCTACCTGCCAAGCCCTGCTCCTCACCAATCACTGATAAGTGAAAGCCACTATATGTCATGGCCGGAATTGTACCCTAGTCGTATTTGGTCTAATTGGGGTGAAAGTGTAATTGAAGTGTAGGATTGGACTTAATTGAAGAAAGAGGAATTGTTTAGTGGCTAATGAGTAATTGAGTCACATTAACCTAATGGTTGATTAGTTGTTTAATGATGCTTTAATTAGGAATATAATAATGTAAGAAATTGGATAGTGGAGGCAGATTTTGGTGAGTGGTTTCCGTGTGGCTTAGTGAGGGTGTGCCACCTACACCTTTGCATGCAAGAGTGGGTTAAGGGAAGAGAAGGGTTTCATTTAGGTAACCTAGTAATTTCTGTGTTCTTCTCTTTTCTTCTTGCGTGAGAGTGAGTGTTAAGGAAGAGTAAGCATATTGATGTTTAGTTGCTCATGAATTAAGGGTTAAACCTAAGAGGTAAGTGGTTAAGTGTGCTTATTCTCATCTTCTACTCTTCTTCTTGGTTTTGATTTGGTTTGGAGTGAGGATTGATGAATTGTGTTCAATTCTGGAATTTGTGTTGGTTTTGCTAGCTGAAGCAGTGAAAAGAGATAAGGGAAAAGCTGTAATTGGAGAACTGAGCGTCCGTCGTAATTAGGAGCTAAGGCGACGAGGTTTGGGAACAAACCCTAATTGTGTGATTATGTGATTAGTGTTGGTTAAATAGAGTTTTGAAATGAATTGCAAGATATGTGAAATTGAAGTTTGAGCATGAATTATGTGATGCTAAATTGTATGATTATAGTAGCAATATGATTGTGATAAAGTGCTTGAGAATGATTATGATTTGTACTATTATTGAATGCCAAACAAGAAGGGAAAATCAGGTATGTGTTACTAATTGTGTGGTTGTTGTATTTGGGTTGATTGCCAAACAAATAAGAAGGAGATTTGAAGTCTAGGCGTAAAAGGAGAATTGGACTGAAAAAGCACAGCCATGCTAGTGATAAACACAGCTGTGTTTTTGGTATTTTTGCATAGGTCACGGTGACAATGAAATTGATTGTGACCGTGACATATGCTGAGTTCAATTCTGCCTAGAGGAATTTGGTATGTCACTATGGCAATGGAATTCATTGTGACCGTGACCTACCCAGGAAGGCATTCTGTTTTGCAAATGACAATATGTTACGGTGACAATGAGATTCATTGTGACCGTGACATACCCTCAAGTTGCATTCTGCCTAGAATTTGGAACACGTCACGGTGACAATGAAATTGATTGTGACCGTGACATGTCCCCAATTTGCATTCTGTTTTGGACTTCAATATGTCATGGTGACAATGAAATCCATTGTGACCGTGACCCACCCTGTTTTGGCAATATGATCCTAATGTGTTTGGCCATTCAAATGGCAAGGCTTTGAGCTGAGATAAAGGACAACATGAGTAAGTATTGTATGTGTGTTAAGTGATCTACAAATGCATACAAACATGGTGATTTCTGAATATGATCAGTTATGTAAATATTATATGAGAAGATTGAATTTGAAAGCATACTGAATATGCAAGTGAAATGTTAGCTATGTGCTAATGCAAATGTGTAAAGTGAAAAGTGAATTGAATAATTTGTCAATAACTTAAGCCTGCGAGTCAAGTAGTGGATAGTTAGGCATGCCTATAGGGTTCAGTGCTGCAGCCCCATGCGTTAAATGTGTCTGATTCCATGTGAATCAGAATGCAATTATCCTTGCTGGATTCAGTTAATTGTGGAATGATGAAAAGTACCAGAAGGTACTAATGTGTAAAAGTGATCTCGATGAGATTCTGGGTACCTAGGAGGTACCGATGCGTTACCCGTTATCCGCGTCATTGAATTGCAGGCTAACTGATTAATTAAATAATAAATGGAAGTGACTGTGATACAAGAAAGTATGTGGTATGGATATGTAAATAAGTGGTTGATGCTTTATGATTGAATATAGTAATGGATAAAACTATGCTTGAAATGGTACGTGCTTTAATAATGAATGTTCTGGCATGTCTACTAGCATGTAATGTATGATGTTTCTGATGTGTGCTAATTAATTGCTATATATATGAGTTCCCCACTAAGCGTTATCGCTTAGCATGGATTTACTCTAATCCGTGCAGGTATGGACGAGAGGTGACTGAAGGACGTCCCCCGCATTTTGGTACGGTCAACAATAGGAAGTGTATAGTGTAGGTTTGGGGGTTGTTATTTGGAACTTTTGTATAAGTTTTATATGGTTAATATGTATTTTGAATATGTAAAGGCATGTAATAATGTAGTAATCATGGATGTAACCTCCCACATGTATGTGTGTCATATGAATAGCTAAGGCCTGTGAATAATAGTATTTGGCATGTGATGCATGAATTAAGATAGTGTGTGATGAAATTTTATTATTCAGTTTCCGCATGTGTCATGTGTGTGTGTGCGACCTTCTCTAACTAAGATTAGCTGAGCTAGTCTGTCGTTAGGGAACGGGCGTCACACTATATGGCTGATTAGAGATCCCCAAGGTAGACACTTGGTTCTCTCTCGCTGCTTTTATGGTCACCACCTCCCCTTCATGAGGTATCTTTACCATTTGATGTAGAGTGGATGGCACTCCTCCCAATTTGTGAAACCAGGGCCTTCCAAGCAGAGCTGAGAAATTTGCTGGGATAGGCAAGACCACAAATTCTGCTTCTGTCTCAATTGGCCCAGTCTTGACTAGAGCTCTGAAAGTTCTCGATGCCTGTCTCCAAGAATTATCGTAGGCTGTGATGGTCAGATCAGACTTACTCAACATACCCTCGTCCAGCCTAAAGGCCTGAAGTGCCACCAATGGGCAAACATTTATGGATGACCCATCATCAACCATAACACAAGCGGTGTGCTTGCCGTTAATTTGTGCTTTGATGTATAGTGGTCGGTTGTGATTGCGGCCTTCAGCTGGCAAATCTGCATCAGAAAACACCAGTTTCTCTCCGGATCCCCCTTTTACAAGGTCTAGCAGCTCAGATGGAGAAATTGTAGTGGCTACGGTGGACTCACTCAAAGCCTCAACTAACTTCTGTCTGTGGGAAGGGGACTGTGTCAAGAGGTCCCAAATTGATATTTGAGTCGTGGTCTTTTTCAACTGCTTTACTATTGAACTTTCTTCTGGCTCCTTCTCTACAGGTGCTTGCATTGAGTCCTACTGCTTCTCAACTTCGGGGACCACTCTCCCACTTCTTGTTACAGCCCCAACTCTTTCCTCCTCCTCCGAATCCCATGGATCCTTGAACTCTCCATCTTTCTGGTCTTCATCTTCGCCTCCACTCTCACTAGTGGACCAACAGTCTATTGCCGCCACGGGAATCCCTTCTTCACTTACCTCAAGGCGAGTGATAGCGATGTATTCATTTCCATACAAATCTTGAAGGACATACCATTTGGGTAGGCTCGACCCAATCATAAAGGCAGGCGGTGGCACAGCATTGAAACTGGAATTCTTCTTGCTCTCCCTCTTTTCAAGATCGGTGATCTGCTTACTATCGATCAGATCCTGAATCTGATGCCTCAGCCTGAAGCAATTATCTGTCAGATGCCCAGTATGTTGGTGAAAGGCACAATATTTATTCTCTTTATGCCCCGGTTCTCCTTGGGTCCTAACTGTCTAGGTGGCAGGGGTTGTAGCTTCCCCTCCTTCATCAACCTTTTCAATACCCATGACAAAGGCCTACCCAAATTCGAGAAGTACCTCTGATTCACTCCTGTCGCTGACACCTCAGCTGTCTTCCCATTTATATTACCACTGCTGGAACTAGCTGACTTGGTTGCACTTTGATTGTTGTGGCCCTTTTTGGCATAAGCCTCACTACTTGCCCTTCTGGCCATATATTCTTCCTCTACCTCTATAGCAATGTCCTTCAAGGACTCCCAATCTTTCAACCTCTTCATTTTCAGTCCCTCTTTCATGTATGGGCTGGCATTCTGAATGAACAATCGTATCTGATCATAAGTGTTAGGCTTGCGCTTCATCTCCATAACTTCGTTCCCCCACTGAGTGAGGTATTCATGGAAAGACTCCCTAGCCTTCTGCTGCAGCAGCTCTAGATCCTTCAGTGTGACCTCCATCTGGGTACTGTAATCGTATTGCTTTAGGAACTCTTCAGTCAATAAGTCCCAATCTTCTTTGGATCTCCTGTCCAGCCCATGGTACCAGTCAATGGCAGCCCCTATAAGACTCAAGCAAAAGTACTCTATCTTCTGCTTCCTAGTTAAAGTTATTCCCTTCATGACTAGCAAGTGCTTCTTGATGTGTACAGTAGGGTCAAAGCTGCCGTCAAATTTTGGAATATCAGGCATCTTGAAGTTCTGGGGGATCAGCTCATCCGAGTTTATTACCCTTCCTACCGTCATCATCCTTGTCATAGCCTCAAATTTCTCCTCCATCTTCCTCCACATTGCTTCCTCTAGCTTAGGCGACTTTCCCTTTCCCACCATCTGTTCCTCTTGCTCATCTTCCCAGAGCTCAACCTCAGACTTAGGGCCTTCTCTATGCTCAACAGGCGCTGGTGCTCTTTGCTTAACCGCAGGTGGGTGAACTATAGCAGGGGGATCCTCTCTAATAGCCCCTTATTCATCTGACTTATTGCCAAGCTATGGTAGTGGCAAAGTTGCCCATCATTGCCATCATTCTGGCCTGAAACTCCTCCATTCTTCTTCCTACTTCTTCTACAATTATTGCCCTGGTTGCATCAGACCCACTGGCTGGATTAGACATACTTGTATCAGCTAATGATTCTGAAGAGAAAGTCTCACTACCCTCTGAAAGAGAATCTGAACTCTGATATGATACTAGCTCTGGTAACCCCAAGAGTGGAATCCTTTTAAGCCGACCGTCGGGACCCCTAAACCACCTGGGCCAATCTATGATGGCTGAAAAAAATACATCTCGTTAGGATGATGCATGATTGAAATGCAATGCATGGTCGTGCTGATGCAGCATAGACAAACACATGCATGCAGATAAATCCTTCCAACCTTATCTCTCCCACACACGAGGTAGTATAGTCTCTTCCCTAGGTGGGCTTTATCCAAGCGTTAACAAGGAACCCATCGGACACGTATGGTGCACGGTGGAAAACCGGCAGTATAACAGCTCTTATCTAATGTACATACGTATGGGTGTTTGGCTATTTTGTATTTAAACACCTCAATTAAATTAAGATGGGCCTATCGGGGCATGAAAGCCTTTGATGCAGACCATTTAATTTAACTAATCTTGTTTAATATATGATGGCCCAGGTAGCAAGCATGGTATTATGGTATGTTTCACCTAGTGGAAGTATCTATTACCAATACATGAGATGTGGTCAAAGGTAGTGATACTTTAGGGCTACCCAAGCATGGTCCCTGCCAATGGGCCTAACTCATCACGAGCATAACGACCGATCATTTGATATACCATAAGGTACGAGGCTTGGGCAGGTGATTATCCTTAACACTTTCCCACATTGAGTGAATGTAGGGTTGTGCTTTGGGAATGCACCGGGTTAAAATAGGGACCAAACTAGCATAATCTGAGGCTCTAGCATTAATGCAATGCAATTTCGAAAAGTGATAAAATTTCCAAATTAAAACTCAATTGTAAATTTTAGCGAAGGTACTTTCGAAGGGAAGTCTCTTATTGGTCCCTAGCGGAGTCGCCACTGTGACACGTGCCGAACCCCGTGGGCTTCTTGAAGGCCCGATTTAGGGCGATCGGGAGAGGTTCATTGGAACTTGTAAGGTATTTACAAGGGTGTCTATTTTGGGTAACAAGGAGATTTCATGGAGTCACCACCCAATAAAACTTTGGGAAAGTTCGTCTCGCCTCAGTGAGCCTAAGACGGCGCATAATATCCATTTTGGGCAAGCCAAAGGGATCTTGGAGATATCATCCCAATAGAACACTGGAATGACCCTCTACCCCGTGGAGCCTAGGATTGTAAATTTAAGTCTTTTGGTGGGACACAAGAGATATTTTCGAGATTTCATCCCAATGAAACACTGAGATGGACCTCTAACCTCATTGAGCCCAAGACCAGAGTGAGTTCGGGACTTCCCATTTATTCATACCTTGGTTAATTTTATAATCGAATTTTGAATTTATCATTTCATCCCATTTCTCATTCATTTTAATGCAATTTAATTAAACGCATATCAATCATATAATAAAAACGATAAATAAAGTAAATGAAAGCAAAATAAATTACAACAAAACTAAGGGCGGAATACAACTCCCATTTGTAAATAAAATGCAATTCATACATAAATCGGGCTATTTATTAAAATGAGGACGTTGGTCTTCTCATGCATAATTAAAGAAAACAATGTTAAAGTGACACTTATTTTGGATGAAAAAAGTTAGGACATCGGTCCCATTTTATTTAGAAAAAAACAAAGTAATTAAGTAAAAATATTTTTATGTTTTTTTAATTAACGTGCATAAAAATAAAGTTTATTACAAATTACATGATAAAATAAATTAATCCAAAATAATAAAAAAGCAACAAAAAATAATAAACAACTCCCAAATGGATCTTCAAATCTCCATGGGCTCCCACTTGACAAAAACTCACATATGAAAAATAAGTATTGAAAAATAAAAAAACAAATAAAAATGAAGTTAGTATAAAAAATTAATTAAATATATAACATTAAAATAATTAAATTAAAGCAAACAAAATTGCATCATGCATGACGAGTCAATTAAAATGAAATAAAAAAAAATATGCAATTTAACAAATTTATAAATTCAACATGCTAAAAAAAACATAAAATAGTGCTAATAAAATTTAACATGCATAAAAAGCATAAAATAACATCAAATCATGCATAAAAAGCAAAAGAAATAATAAAAATCAGCATGCATAAAACATAAATAATAATAGTAATAATAAAATTAAACAGGAATAAGGATAATAATAATAGTACTAATGATAGTAATAACTACAATAATAATAATAACACAATAATAGCAAAGAATATGAACAATCAAATATAATAATAATAATAATAATAATAATAATAATAATAATAATAATAATAATAATAATAATAATAATAATAATAATAATAATAATAATAATAAAAATGATAATAACATCAAAGAAGATGAACAATCCAATTAAATATGGAAGAATAAAATGAAAATAAAATAAGCCAATAATGCTAAAACATGTTAAATGATAATACTAATACTATTTATGAACAAAAAAAAATGATGACAATAATACGAACATGAACAATTAAATAAGAAATAATAATATGAACAATTAAAAAATAAGAAGTAAGAACATGAACAATTAAATAATAGATCTAAAAGAATTCACATGATAATTAATTAAATAAAAAACAAAAGAATAAGAAAATAAGAAGAAAATGATAGAACTAAAAGAATTTACATGTTAATTAATTAATTGGAAAAAAATGAAATTAAAAATTAAATTAAGAAATTGAGCCAAGAATGTTTACCCTCAAAATTAGCTTGATGAAATGAAGGTGAAGAGATCCAATTCCTTATCTTGATTGTAAGAATAAAGTTAGGAAAATAATATATTGAAAATGAATTTTTACTCAAGAACAAATAATTGATTTATTTGTCTCAAAGTAAAAATTGTTTGATGAAAAGAAGAAAAATTTCCAAGAACAAAAAATTGTTATTTTTTTTTTGTCTCAAGAATTCACTTGGAAAAATTCTTTAGAAATCGAGAGAATTTGTTTGAGAGAAGAAAGAAGAAGAAAAAAAAAATTTCTATAGAAAATCTCCCCAAAATTCTTTTAAAAATTTTTTTTTATAATCCAAAAATTCAAATTTTTTTAATTAAGAAATTAAATTGATTTAATTCCAATAACTACAAAAAATCACTGAATTTGATGGGTTGGAAGATAAAAATATTTTAGAGTTAAATTATGGAAAAAAAACTTAAAAAGCATTAAAAATGAAGAACATATGGCAGAAAAGGCCATTAGGGCGAAAATGGGCGCACAGGGGCGAGAGACGCCCGTCGGAGCGCCCGACGGGCGTCTCCAACGCACGGGGCACGCGTCTAGCTACGAGCGGCGGGCAGTCCGTCGCCCTCGCATGCAGGCGACGGCCAGCGCGCCGCTCGCGCACATCGCGCGCGCGAGCGAGCCCAGCGCTGCCGTAGCCCGATATTCGCTCGGAATTTTTTTTTTCAAATTTTCTCTAAAACACAAAAAATTAAAAACTCACTTTTTTTACCCCAAAATAATTTTTAAAATATTTTTTAAAATACATTTTTATTTATTCCTAACAAATCAAACGACAAGGAAATTATCACTTCCAACTTTCATTCTTTTTGCCTATAAATCAGCACACTTAATTTCATCATTGGGTAATCCTGATCAAGACTACTCGGGACCCAGTGTCTACACCAGCATTTCTTCATCTGCAAATCTGAAGTCAATATCTGAGGGTAAATACTGAATAGCCTCTCCCTATCTCTTTTCTTTCTTTCTTCATTTTCTTTCCTTTTTATTTTGCTTCTTTGTTTTACTTTACTCAGTGTTCTTCATTTGTACATACTCTATTTATTTGGTTGTTTGATTGTGATAATCCGTTTATTACTAGTTTGTTGTTGTTCATCATCAGATATGAATTTTAAATATTTACTATGTTTCATTAAGCATGTTCATTGTTTTATGTTACACGATTTGATCGCATGATTGCGTTTGTTAGTCTGTTATAATTTCCTCTGTTCATCTCTATTTTTCTAGGTGTTTAGACCCTGCTCAACTAATCTCTTGCTGACCTTGAATATTCTCATGCAAATTCGGGCAATTGGCTAAAAAACGGTCTGTGCTACCACACCTGAAACATCCTCCTGTCAACCACTGATATTCGCCCTAATAGCGCTTACTGTATTGGGAGCACTGAGGCGTTCCATCACCTCTACCAGCCGAAGCTCCTCTACCCATGCCAGACCCTCTAAACGATTCCTGTCTTCTCCCTCTAGTAGTGGAATTAGCATGAGACTCACTCGAAGGATTTCCTTGACTCTCACGCGATCTCATTCCTGAAGAAGAACCTCCTTGGGAGGACTTCCTCCTCTGAGCCTTCTCTCTCAAAATATTCTCAGAGAGTTAGCTCTCAAAGCTGCCTGCACTATTTGGTGATAACTAACATCCGGTGAAGACATCAAGGAAACCAACATCACCGTCAGAGACTTATTCAAACCTGTCTCGAAATGTTGACACTTGAACTCCTTAGTGAGAACTCCTAGCCGTGCATACTTACTTAGTGGATTAAACTCCTTCTCATAATCGGCTATGGATAACACTCTTTATCGGAGACTCAGAAACTGCGCCCATCTAGCCTCTTTAAATGCCTTAGTCACATATTTATTCCTGAATTCTCTTTTGAAAAACTCCCATGTCATAGGCTCGGGAAGCTGAGGATGCCTAAGCACTAATGTCCACCAATCATAAGCGGAGCCCTGTAATAGTGACACCACACACTCCACCTCCCTCTCCGGAGGACACCGTATCTCCCTTAATACCCTACAAACCTTCTCAACCCACCTTTTAGCTTTATCTGACTCGTCTATGCTGGTTCCAAAGAAATCCTCCGCTCCAAACTTCCTCATATTCTCAATCGGAGCTCTAGGGGCAGTAACTCTTTCCAAAACCCTGGCCATATCCTAAGATATCTTGAGCATAGCCTCAAAGGGGACCGCAGGGGCCTCTGGTTGCATCCTAGGTGGATGAGACAGACAAAAAATAGATGGATCTTGCTCTCAAGGATTCGTACTCTTGACTGACCCCTCAAGTGATCCACGAGCGGACTCCATCTAACTATAAAACATACACCAAAATTATCATCAGGCCAACACAACACTAAACGTACACTCTATCTTACACTTGCCCAGAAACGCCTAAAACTAATGCTCTGATACCACAAAATGTAACATCCTTTACCTATATGTAGGAAGCTTCATCCCTAGAAGACGATGAAGGACCCTGATATATGAGGGTTGTCATGGCCTCAAACGAAGCAAAAATAAAGTTACAAATCATTCACTCAGATAAAAGACAGAGGCCGGAACAACAGTACAATATGAATTAATTACAATAAAGTCTTTACATATCATAATGAGTCTATAACATTATGTAATGCTTCAAAAATTTCATATTTAAATTGAAAACCCTGCCATGCAAAATTAGTGGGTAACGAGTATTCATAGATACCTGAGGGTACCAACAAAATATATATATATATATATATATATCATAATTTAAAGATAACCGAAGGTATCAAAATCAATCTTTTCCTTTGGTTTTGAAAACAATTTCCCATGGGATCTTAAACAAGATCCAAGACAGAAGGATCACGAAGATCCGATCGGGGACCTGATCAGGGTCCAAAATCATAAAAGGCTGCAGCTACGGAAACTCTATTAGGCATGCCTAACTATCCACTAAGTTGACTTTTGCAGGTTATGCATGATGCAAATTATACTCAAAGTATAACTGTAGACACCGGGTCTTAAGGCAGTCCAGGTCAGAGTTACCCGATGAAGAGATCCATGTTGGTTTCCAGATAAATGGATGGAATTCGGAGGTTTTCGTGTTTCGGTTTCACAAGGATTAAATTCTTTTTCTCTATAGCGTGAGGTTTTGAAAGAATTTGGGAAATTTTGGTTGAAATTGGAAGTTTTGCTCCACAGACGGGATGACCGTCTGAGTAGGGACGCCCGTCTCTACTTGGAGTGATCTCCGTCACTATACATAGTAGGGACGGCCCATCTGTAGCTAGGGACGGACACGTGTCTGAGTAGGGACGCCCGTCCCTAGTCCCGCGTTATGGCCCGTCTATAGCTAGGGATGGACACGTGTCTGAGTAGGGACGCCCATCCCTAGTCCCGCGTTACGGCCCATCTGTATACAGATTTTCACGCGTGCCCTTAGTAGGGACGCCCGTCGGTAGTTGTAGGGATGCCCGTCAGTAGTGGATCTGATCAGATAATGCCGAATTTGATAAAATTTAATCTAAATTCTTTCAAATGGGGATAAGTGTTGGTTAAAAAATTGAATTTGATCAAACTTTAAACAAATGCTTATCTTATTTTATCTCAAAAATTCTATAAATTGGGAAGAAGAATTCATTGTTGGGGGTTAGAAAAATTTTACAAATTTTTGTGAAGAAAATTAACCACTTTTTGAGAGATTGGAATTTTTTAAAAAAGATTTTTTGTGAGCAATTTACTAAAAAGCTATAAAATCTCTGTTTATTTTCAGGATTTGGTTGGATAAAAATTCTTCCAATTGATTGATTTCCTCAAATTTTTCTTGTGAATTATACCAATTTGAGGTAACGAAATTTATTCGTTTTCATCAATACAGCTAATTCAAACATTCGATCGCTATTAAATTTTCAAAAATGAGAAATACAAATTTTCTTACTTTGATCTATTTTATTTGATCCTTGTGGAGCGTGCGGGGACTTAAACCATTCGATATTCACCCGAAACGGTAAAATCCAAGGGTTAACATTCTGGATTAATACTTGTGTGATTTAATTAACTTATATTAATTGTTTTCCTTTTTTTACCCTTTTTTTTATCTTTTAACTCATTTCTTTTAAAAATTTCCTATTATTTTTATTTTCTTTACATTCTTCACCAATTTCGACACTGATATGTTTATTCCTATGAGTTATTTTCTGACAATTTGGATTTGGAGTTGTAAACGATGATGGTCGAGCCAATCTGAGGATTTCCATACGGGTTCTTTCTTCACTCTTGCCTTTTATTCATGTTATTATTAAGATTATTTCAATGTCGTTAAAGTGAAAAGGGCCAAAACACTTTATAGTAATTAATTTGGAATTTTTCCAAAAAAAAAATGGGACAAATGTCTCAATTTTCTCTATCCAAAATAAAATCATCACATCAAAAATGTTTTAACAAATATGCTTGCGAGGACCAATGTCCTCATCATTAATGAATACCCCGATTTATGCATGATTTGTATTTTATTCACAATGGGGGTTGTATTCCGCCCCTAGTTTTATTGTAATTTATTTTGAGAATGTTTATTTTAATAATGCTTTACTTATTGCTTTTGATATGAATGATTGCGCCTTAATTAAATGCATCGTGTGGAAAGTTGGTAAAACAATGAATTCAAAACTTAATCATAATAGTGATCAAGGTATAAATAAATGAGAAGTCCAGAACTCACTCTGGTCTTTGGGGCTCAATGAGGCGAGAGGTCTAGGACTTCCAAGACACCTCTTGAGTCTCACCAAAAGACTTAAATTTACAAATCCTAGGCTCCAGGGGGTAGAGGCTAAGACCTCCACTACAAGAAAAATGGGTTTTAACGAAGGGAAATCCAGTCATTAAAAGTCTAAATCCGGTCGTTAAAAGTTTTTAACTACCGAAAAATCCGATCGGTAAAAGCTCCTTCATTAAAAGTATAGATGACCGGATTTTGAATCCGGTCGTTAATGTCTTTAACGACCGAAACGTTTCCGGTCGTTGAAAAGCGATTCTTAGCGACCGGATTTTCCCTTCGCTAATTGTATTCACTTTCAACGAAGGGATTTTCGGTCGTTAAAAATACTTTTTAGCGATCGGATTTTCCGTTCACTAATTATATTCACTTTCAATTAAGAGATTTCCAGTCGTTAAAGAGTCATTTTAGTGACCAGATTTTTCTTCGCTAAAAAAATTTGATAATTAATAATAAATTTTCAAAATAAATAAAATATTTTATTTGAATATTACTTATACACATCATTCACACACATATATATCAAAAATTATAATAAATAATATTTTCATAGATTGCAAAATATCAGTTACAAAATATATCAATATTTCGTAATTGTTTGACATTATATTTGTCACATACAAGTTTGTTTATATAAACAGCCCCCTATCTATACTATTTTTTACCCCCCTAAAATTTTCAGAAGAACGCATAATGAAACTCATATCTTCATTGTCCATTATTTTGAAGACCTGTAAAATTCAAAACATAAATTTATAATTAATATTAATGCACAAATTCAGTAAATCAAGTGGCAAATTAATTTAACATTTTTAATTTGGAATACCATTTACCTTAATATTTTGCTCATACTATAGTAGCATGGAAGAATTGGTTCCATACATCTGCCAATAACAGTAAATAGGATTTAGCATAAAGAACTACATAAAAAGCATAATATTTCCTAGAACAGCAGAATCACATTGAAAGATTATGATAAATTGTATTCTCTTTTCTCTTACAAGCAAAGGTTACATGAGCCTACAATTTCATAAGCATTCAGAGACTATGAATATAAATATACTAGCAAGCATTAATACGAGTCCAAAGAACTAACTAAAGCAACCGATGGAACTGAAGAACCAAAAAGTCTACATTTACTAATCCTAAGGACTAAAATCTTTAGGGTTTCTAAAAGTTCCCTCAAAACATGCAGCTTAAAATTCTGCTTTAAACTAAAAAGAAAAAGCAAAAAGTTATTTTCAAAAACATGATGTGCAGTAAAATAAAAATAGTTGAGGAAAACATATCTTTTTTTTTTGTCCCGCTTTATATATGTTGCATTGAGAGTATATCTGATAAAATTAAAAGGTAAATATATATATATATATATATAAATTATGTCAACCAAATAATTCCAAAGCATAAGACAATCCAGAGATGCTCCTTTTTTCGGCATCCATCCCTAAGTGATCCAGGTCCATCATCTATATTCATGTAAAAGCATAAGCTTATTGACAGAATAAATCAATATAGAGTATCGTTAACTTGTTGCACCATCCATGTAAAAAGATTGACAAAAGGACCAATATTGGCTAAATAATTCAGACCAGAAGAACAGAATGGGTTATTCAAACTAAAACATTCAAGTTTGCACACAGTTTTAATGGTGGTATTGGAGGTGGGTCTTCTTGGTATTATCCAAACTCCATTAATGCATATATAGAAGAGGTCAGAATGAAATGTTTAGATAATAGCTAGTATGTATATAAATATAGGTACACAGTAATGATCAAGTTGTGCAAATGAAGGTGAAGGCAAAAATTAAAATGATTATCCATCCGTTGATTTTGTGCCACGTTGTAAAACATACAGTATTAACATGTGTTCACTATCTAAATTAGGTTCCATTTTCTTTCCCTTCAGCTTTCTTATTGCTTTGTCGTCTATGGAGGGCTCCACCTCCAAAGAGCTGTCGCCATTTTCTGTTTCCAGACTTCAATATTTGTAACTAAATTTAGTATTGTAACAACCCAAAAAGGGCCTGGTCGGAGTCTGCGTGATAAGTCGCATTAGTAAGGGTATTTTCGTAATTTGAGCAAGAGAAAAATTTGGATAATAAGAAATTATTTGTTTAGGAGTTAATTAATTAAGTAATAAGTTAAGTGAAGGAAATGATATGGTGTGCTTGTAGTGTATGGGAGTAGGGTATACGTGGATTTAGGGATTTTATTGTGTGGTTTTTGGTGCATGGTGCCTTGGATGAAAGTGGATTATGAGAAATATTAAGGTGTGAGTGAAGTTTGGTGCATTGGAAGATATTTGTGTGAGAGAAGTTAGTGTGTGTGCAGTGTATGGTGCCATAAGTGGTTAAGTCAAAGTGGGAAGGCTTGATTTGCTAATATTGTGACAAGTGGCAAGGGGTTGGTGAGCATTAAATAAAAAGTAAGAGAGAGGTGAGGAGGGAAGAGTAGGATGAAGCTTCCCGTGGAAGCTAGCTCACTTCTTCCTCTTTTCTTCTTCTTTCCCGTTCTCTCTCTCTCTTGCTTCCATTTTTCTGCTCTCATCTCCTTTCCTCTTGTGTTTTCTTTGAGCTTTGAGTGGGAATCTTGAGCTTTGAGTTGGGGTTTTGAAGGTAAGTGGTCTGAAGTTCTCTGGTTATTTCGGTTCTTCTCTTCTCCTTCGTTTTCTGGTTTCAAATGTGGATTTTTGGGTTTGATTTGAGTGAGGTTTGATTGGGTTTGTGCAAGAATCGGAAGCTAGAAGAAAGAACAAGGGAAAAGAGAAAGCGGACTCGTGAGGGGCTCGGATTGAAGTTGCGATTTCCAGGTTTGGGAGTTGTATGTGTGGATTACGTTTTCCCCTATTTTTCCTCATTGGATCGATTCTATTTTGTGATTGCATGTCATTAGTAACCTTGAGTGGTTCGTTTGGATGAAGGTATGTTTAGATTAACTAGTGATTTTGAATCAATTGTTAGTGATAAAATGGTGTTTGCATTTGTATTTGAAGAACATGAGTATTTAAAAGAATGAATCTTGAGTTGGTTTTGAGTGAATTCTTGATGAATTGATGTTAATTATTGTGTAAAATGTGTTTATGTGGCTTGAGAATTATGCTGTGATGTGCTTGAGGCTTGAGGTAAGTGATTGTGTATGTTTGTGTTGCATGTATGAAGGATTATGTGTGAAAGAGTAGGAAAAGTGCAGATTTTGGGCGAATCTGGGCTCTGTCGCGATCGCGATACTGTCGCAAGCGCGACAGAGTGCGAATTTTTCCCTTTGTTCTTGTAAAGCGCTCCAGCCATGTAGCCGAGTCCTCCGCGCGAGCATGCTGCCGAGCGTGCGCGCGAGGAGGAAGGAACTGGTCTCTTTCGCGAGCGTGACAGAGCTCAGTTGCGCGAATCTGCCTAGTGTGCTTCGTCGCAAGCAGGCCTTCTAGCGTGAGCTCGTGAGGAGGTGCCCCGTGCTCTGTCGCGAGCGCGATACTGTCGCGATCGTGACAGAGGCCCTTCCTGCTTGCCCTATTTTCTGAATGCATTGCTTTTGTCCCACATTGCACGGTTTCTCAATATTCCATGAAGTATGTTTGTGCTTATGACTCGTGATACCATTGTACTAGTGTCTTTGTTATGAATTTATCTGATGTTGGAGTCCTGAGTTGAATCTTGTTTTGATTGTGTATTGTAGTGTGAGTGAATGAGTTGTCGAGCCTGAAGTGTCAAGGTACTAGATAATTAAGCATGCTTAAGAAGGGTTAGTGAGTGCAGCTGCCTGTGTCCATCCCGTTTGGGTGAAGCGGTTGACCTCTGAGATGGTCATCTTCCGTGTAGTGATAAAATGTTTTGAGACTCCGGTCTCCCGTGCTACCTTCGAGTATTAAAACTATTTTTGAGGCTTTGGTCTCCCGTGCCGTGTTCCTGTATCCTCCACCATTGAATTCAGGCTATTGTGTTAAGTGTCTAGTATGTGATTAGTGAAGTGTTCTAATTATTGCGTGATTCTGATTATGATCATTGCTTCATGTCTTCTGTTTCAGTGCTGATATGCATATAGTGACTCGCGAGATGTAAATATATATATATTTATATGCCCTCTGATGGTTAGTGAATTCTGTATGATAATGTTTAATATCTTTTATAGTGTTCTGTTGTGTTTGTTCCTCCCCACTAAGCGTTATCGCTTAGCACGGGTTTTTGTCCCGTGTAGGTGGCAGGTTTTGGGAGTTTGCTCGTGTTGCGCATCTACTGGTCGACCACGTAGGAGTAGAGTCTTTATTTTTGTTATCTCCTCCTGTAATTCTCTTTGTATGTAATATTTTTGTATAGTGGCTTATGTAACTTTTTGTAAAGGAATGATGTAATCTTTTGGGATTTTATTTAACTCTATATTTTGATTTTATGAGATTTATGTTCTGCCAGTATTTATTATTCGTAGTGAATGCTCCCGCTTAGCGCATGTATATATGTATGTATGTATGTATGTTGTGAGTGAGGGTCGGGTAGCGAGCCCGCCGGCGCCCTTCCAATGGGGGCAGCGACGGGGGCGTTACAGGTTTTGGTATCAGAGCGCAGGTTTAGGCGGTTCTGGTTATCTTTGTTTGTTGTATGTCGAGTCCTTGCATGAGAGTTGGTTTTGTGTCATGGCCTAATGCATATGTGTCTTGTGTAGTGTCTAGATGGAGTCTGATCCAAGTGAGAACATGGGAGAGACGTTTGGCAGTGCGAGTGTAGTGAGAGGTTGGCAACCTGCTCCGCAGCGTCAGCAAGAAGAGATTCCTGGTATGGGTTTAGGTCATGAGAATCCGGTCCTAGTGCAAGGTTTGCTTCAGTTGGTAGAGAGGTTGACTGCTTCTAAGGCCCCGACTGAGTTATTAAGAAAGAGAGGAGTAGAAGACTTTCATGGGACTGCTATGGATCAATCTGATGTGGCTGAGTTTTGGCTTAAGAGGGTAGGCCGGATTTTGCAAGAGATTAGATATCCTGTAGATCAGAGGGTGCTGTGTGCAGTGTCGTTGCTACAAGGGTCAGCGTATGATTGGTGGGAACTTGTGCTGCGAAATCCTCAGCGACCAGCCGAGTTGAATTGGGAATTCTTCAAGCAAGAATTTGAGCAGAAGTATGTGACGAAAGCATATTAGGAAGCCAAGTGGAGAGAATTCATCAGTCTGAAGTAGCGGGGTATGACCGTGAGTGAGTATGATAAGGAATTCAACTGGTTGAGTAAGTATGTGCCTGAGCAATTGTTGACGAATGAGTTCAGATGTAGGCACTTCTAAGAGGGATTGCGTGAGGTGATCAGAGGTCCTTTGTCGGCAATGACGGTTTTGCAACCAGTGGGGTATTATCAGCTTGTGGCAGCGACAATGAAGTTAGAGGAATCTGAGGTGATCAAGCAGAGAATCGAGAGCAAGAGGAAAGCACCGGATGGTGGGTTAGGAAGTGGTAAGAAGTCGAGAGGAGTTCCGAGTGGCCAAGGTGGAAAGAGTTCGGTTCCAGTACGTTCGGAAGTCGGTAGTGTAGCGCCACCTTCTAGTAAGGGAAGTGTGATCCCAGAGTACGAGAATTGTCATAAACGCCACTTGGGCGAGTGTAGAAGGATCTCTGGAGCATGCTTTAGATGTGGGAGTCAAGAGCATATGGTGGCTCATTGTCCGGATCGTAGAGAGCTTCAGGGTTAACCCGAGAGTAGAGCCAATGGTCAAAGAGCAAGAGGAAACGAGAGTGGAAGAGCCAGTGGATGACCTTCTCAAGCGCCGTCAGAGTCAGTGAAGAAGCCGCAAACCGAAGAAGTGCATGCGCGTCCATGAGTATACGCCTTGATAGGAGAGGATGCAGCGGATCGAGCTAGACCTTATGGTAAGTTGTGTTTATAGCCTTTGCTAATTCGTTTTGAGTTTTGGGTTGTTGGATATAAGTGGTTAGCGGGGAAAATTTCGAGGACGAAATTTCTTTAAGGGGGAGTGATTGTAACAACCCAAAAAGGGCCTGGTCGGAGTCTGCGTGATAAGTCGCATTAGTAAGGGTATTTTCGTAATTTGAGCAAGAGAAAATTTTGGATAATAAGAAATAATTTGTTTAGGAGTTAATTAATTAAGTAATAAGTTAAGTGAAGGAAATGATATGGTGTGCTTGTAGTGTATGGGAGTAGGGTATAAGAGGATTTAGGGATTATATTGTGTGGTTTTTGGTGCATGGTGCCTTGGATGAAAGTTGATTATGAGAAATATTATGGTGTGAGTGAAGTTTGGTGCATTGGAAGATATTTGTGTGAGAGAAGTTATTGTGTGTGTAGTGTATGGTGCCATAAGTGGTTAAGTCAAAGTGGGAAGGCTTAATTTGCTAAGATTGTGACAAGTGGCAAGGGGTTGGTGAGCATTAAATGAAAAGTAAGAGAGAGGTGAGGAGGGAAGAGTAGGATGAAGCTTCCCCTGGAAGCTAGTTCACTTCTTCCTCTTTTCTTCTTCTTTCCCGTTCTCTCTCTCTCTTGCTTCCATTTTTCTGCTCTCATCTCCTTTCCTCTTGTGTCGTCTTTGAGCTTTGAGTGGGAATCTTGAGCTTTGAGTTGGGGTTTTGAAGGTAAGTGGTCTGAAGTTCTCTGGTTATTTCGGTTCTTCTCTTCTCCTTCTTTTTTGGGTTTCGATTGTGGATTTTTGGGTTTGATTTGAGTGAGGTTTGATTGGGTTTGTGCAAGAATCAGAAGCTAGAAGAAAGAGCAAGGGAAAAGAGAAAGCGGACTCGTGAGGGGCTCGGTTTGAAGTTGCGATTTCCAGGTTTGGGAGTTGTGTGTGTGGATTACGTTTTCCCCTATTTTTCCTCATTGGATCGATTATATTTTGTGATTGCATGTCATTAGTAACATTGAGTGGTTTGTTTGGATGAATGGATGTTTAGATTAACTAGTGATTTTGAATCAATTGTTAGTGATAAATTGGTGTTTGCATTTGTATTTGAAGAACATGAGTATTTAAAATAATGAATCTTGAGTTGGTTTTGAGTAAATTCTTGATGAATTGATGTTGATTATTGTGTAAAATGTGTTTATGTGGCATGAGAATTATGCTGTGATGTGCTGGAGGCTTGAGGTAAGTGATTGTGTATGTTTGTGTTGCATGTATGAAGGATTGTGTGTGAAAGAGTAGGAAAAGTGCAGATTTTGGGCGAATCTGGGCTCTGTCGCGATCGTGACACTGTCGCAAGCGCGACAGAGTGCGGATTTTTCCCTTTGCTATTGTAAAGCGCTCTGTCCCAATCACGACGTTGTTGCGACCGCGACAGAGAGCCATGTAGCCGAGTCCTCCGCGCAAGCATGCGTGCGAGGATGAAGGAACTGGTCTCTATCGAGTCCGCGATGTTGTCGCGAGCGCGACAGAGCTCGGTTGCGCGAATCTGCCTAGCGTGCTTCATCGCGAGCAGGCCTTCTGGCGTGAGCTCATGAGGAGGTGCCACGTACTCTGTCGCGAGCGCGACACGGTCGCGATCGCGACAGAGGCCCTTCCTGCTTGCCTTATTTTCTGAATGCATTTCTTTTGTCCCACTTTGCACGGTTTCTCACTATTGCATGAAATATGTTTGTGCTTATGACTCGTGATATCATTGTACTAGTGTCTTAGTTATGAATTTATCTGATGTTGGAGTCCTGAGTTGAATCTTGTTTTGATTGTGTATTGTCGTGTGAGTGTATGAGTTGTCGAGCCTGAAGTGTCAAGGTACTGGATAATTATGAATGCTTAAGAAGGGTTATTGAGTGCAGCTGCCTGTGTCCGTCCCGTTTGGGCAAAGCGGTTGACCTCCGAGATGGTCATCTTCCGTGTGGTGATAAAATGTTTTGAGACTCCGGTCTCCCGCGCTACCTTCGGGTATTAAACCTGTTTTTGAGGCTTCGGTCTCCCGTGCCGTGTTCCCGTATCCTCCACCATTGAAGTCAGGCTATTGTGTTAAGTGTCTAGTATGTGATTAGTGAAGTGTTCTAATTATTGCGTGATTCTGATTATGATCATTGTTTTATGTCTTCTGTTTCAGTGATGATATGCATATAGTGACTCTCGAGCTGTGTATATATATATTTATCTGCCCTCAGATGTTTAGTGAATTCTATATGATAATGTTTAATATCTTGTATAGTGTTCTGTTGTGTTTGTTCCTCCCCACTAAGCGTTATCGCTTATCACGGGTTCTTGTCCCGTGTAGGTGGCAGGTTTTGGGAGTTTGCTCGTGTTGCGCATCTGCTGGTCGGCCACATAGGAGTAGAGTCTTTATTTTTGTTATCCCCTCCTGTAATTCTCTTTGTATGTAATATTTTTGTATAGTGGCTTATGTAACTTTTTGTAAAGGAATGATGTAATCTTTTGGGATTGTATTTAACTCTATATTTTGATTTTATGAGATTTATGTTCTGCCAGTATTTATTATTCGTAGTGAATGCTTCTGCTTAGCGCATGTATGTATATATGTATGTATGTTGTGAGTCAGCGTCGGGTAGAGAGCCTGCCGGCGCCCTTCCAACGGGGGCGGGGACGGGGGCATTACAAGTATG
This sequence comes from Excoecaria cochinchinensis, assembly GCA_947683425.1. Lineage (NCBI taxonomy): Eukaryota > Viridiplantae > Streptophyta > Magnoliopsida > Malpighiales > Euphorbiaceae > Excoecaria > Excoecaria cochinchinensis. The sequence goes on from CANTUQ010000034.1 coordinate 4,161,319, forward strand.
AATATAATTCCATACTTTCACTCGCGCAACCCAAAATGCAGTAACCATAAAGTTTCCACTCAATCCGTTTATCAATCGTTTAAAAAATAATACTAATAGCCTTCACAAAAATACACTGTTTAATTTAGACATCCACTGAACACATCCATCTTCTCTTTTAACTGATTGGTTGCAATAATGATATAATGATACTTAATTTGTAATATTGCTTTGAGGGTACAATAATTTACTTGAGACTAGGGGAAAAAATAGGAGATATTTTACAGTGCATGATTGTTGCCACTTGCCACCATAATTAAAGCCCACATTAGGAGGAATTGCATAATATATATCATAAAAATTAAGGATATGAGTTGGTTAGCAAGTGGATGCAACCTGTCCACTCACCCATAACTAATCATCAGCTTGCATGTTCTGATTTTGCCGACCTATAAATTATATAAGTATCCTTTTAGCCAATATGTTTTCTATTATTTTTATTAATATTTGGCTAACATGCATATATGTAATTCTTTGCCCATCTGTCTATTTATCTGCAGTAGATAGAAGGTAAATTCTAGTTAAAGTTGAGGGTGTACGAGTTTGTGTGAAAATTGATTAAGTAATTCAAGTATAAGCCTAAAGATTCAAAGTTCAATTTCCATGCTCTATTTTATCTTTTGTTTTTGTTCAAAACATCAAAGCAGAATTCTCCTAACTACGAGAATGATCTCTACCCGTACAATTATTTTTTTAACAAAAAAAATTAACATATGTATTCCAGTTTAATTAATTAGACCATATATTAAAAACTACACTCAAACAGGCAATAATAATTCTAAATTTGATACCTGATTTACCAATTTATATAAAATCTTGACCAGACCAGAGTGAATGATTTTACATTTTCTCCTTATCAATAAAGTTTCTAGTTTCTTCACGTGTGTTTGCATTTTCTCTATTTTGAGCATATAATCTCTAAAAATAAGGAGAGAGAGATATATGCAAAATTCTGATGGAGATCTTATCTTTATTGCAATCAAATAATATTCAATTATATTCTAGTTATAAATCGATTAATTCTGATGGAAAAATTATTAGGGTGAAAGTTTATTGATCGTCTTCTAAGACTGGAACAAGCTTCTTATAACTAACAAAAACATTCTGCATTTTTGTTAAACAAAACATTGACATCTTTCACAACTAATAAAAAGAACAATTCCAAAATCATTAATGCATAAAACACAAACAAACATAAATTGAGCACAGAAATGTCAAATCTATAGAAGTTTAAAAGCAAATCCAAACGTTGCACAGCAGAAAATTCCCAATAAATAAAAATGGAACAAGGAAAAGTAAGGACCTGCTAAGGTGGTGACTTGATAGATAGCTCCGTTGAGTCCTCCAACGCCACAGTGGCCAAGCAAGTACTTCAAATTGCAGATCCATGTATAATATGCAAGGATAATGAAGATAATAACACAAATGCAACCAATTCTCAAACGAGAGAAATAAGATGCAAGAATGGCTGGTTTCAATCTTTGAAATTGGAGCAGCATGCTCGGTTGTATCACCCAAGGACCAGATTGACATAAGTGATGCAGCAAGAGTATTGTGCTCAATCAAAGAAGAACTTATCTAAGCTGAATCTATGCAACAAAAGCGGAATCAAGATCCATGAAATTCGGTAGCCTGTTCTTCTATCTGTTAAGGATTATCTTTAAGCCTCATTTCTCTATTAGAGTTTTTTTTCTGCCCAAATTAAATCGTTTTGATTAGTTTCAGGGCTTTTAAAAAATTTTATTGGGGAATTTATAAGTTAAGACCCCCAACAGTGCTCATTAGTTTCTTTGAGGATTAGTTTAACATAGTAAATAAAAATACAATAGCATTCACTTTCCATCGCATTGTGACAATTTATATCCTTAATAAATATGAAGAGATGAATTTATACACCTAATATGCTAAATTCATCATTAAATAACTTGCCATGGCATATATTTACAAATTATATATTTGAAAGGCCATGAAGATGCATATATCATTTACACATTACTAAAGGACATCGAAATAAGAAACTTAGAGTTCATGATAGGATCTTTTCATTATTCCTTTTCTATCCAAGATATAAATACTAGCCCTATACTCAGACCTGGGCTTCAAATTGGTTAGAGCAAGTCCATAAAGGGAATTGAATAGATCATAAATTCCTAAGCATAACCAGAAAACACAGGCATAAGATTGTGAAGTTCCTTTCAACAGAAATTAAGTTAAATACCCACATATAAGGGAAAAGGCAAACAATAGAAATTATATGAAAAGATGAGGGAAAAAGGAAACTTCAACTGAACTCAGCATATATAGAATATGTCACACCCCAACCTATACTATGGAGACTTCAATTCGGATTAGAGGAAGAAGAATCCAAGATAGATAGGAGTGTCACATCCCACTAGAGTAAACAAGTAAGCATCACATAAATAGAGTGACATATCCAGGATAATTAAAAACTTTGAAAGAAAGAAGAGTGATACATAAGTGTGTAAATATTTACATAGCTTAGAAATATTACATCAGAATCTTTATCTATTATTACATATACATATTACACAGATATACAAAAATTCCAAATTACAAAAGCTGAACAAGATACAAAACTTCTAGCTCCTATATGGCCGACTCTGCAGATGCGCGACTCGAACAGAAGCAAACCTACCACATGCATGGGAAAAAGAACCCGTGCTAAGCGATAACGCTTAGTGGGGAAAACAAACATAATAATATGGACGACCATTCTCAATGGTCGTCGAGGCATAACACACACAAATCTCATACACACATAGTTCTTACCGAGAAATATATATATGCTTACATATAATAGCTGTGCATTCAAATGTTTCTTATCATATTCATATACTTATATGTGCGACACAAACCAAAACAACATCACCATACAAGATGTAAGTATATTCATGCATAACTACATATAACTTCACATGTGTGCACCTACCTATACATTACATGTCAGTATCAATACACTTATATGCCAATACTTGTATCGTTATACCAGTACATGTCCACATATGCATACATTTACCGAACACGTTAGGAAATCAAGCTTTTGAAAGTACATCATGCATAGATACATAATCACAATACCATCACACTTCTGTTGCGCAACATTAATCTTTAACATAAGCAACTATATGATATTGCATTCCAATCACGGTGTTCCAGAGAGCCAATAAATCTGCACTTATTAATTCACATATCTATAATCATAACTGATCAGACCCGCATGCTTATAAATACAACATAACAAATCATACACCTGCTGACTCACAATAGTGGATAACGAGTACTGAATGGTACCTTACGGGTACGAATCGAACACATAATATAATGTACCATACAGGTACAAGTCGGAAGGCAACATTTCATTGAACAGGACCTTAAATAAGATCCATACACATACACATAATAGGGGTTCGCGAGGAACCATTCGGGGACCAAATCAGGGTCCAAATCGTTCAAAGGGGCGCTGCAGCTACACATACATAGACTCTATTAGGCATGCCTAACTATCCACTAGACTGACTCTCGCAGGTCATGCATAATACAAATCATATTTCAAATCACATAATTTATATCATTGCACATAATCAGCAATAGATGAGACATATGAATAAGGTCATAAAATCAATCATGTATCATACAATTTACACTTAAGCATAACATAATAATCTTAGAGAGATATCATAAGTATAGATATGCATAATACATTCAATTATATTTACATACTTAATAAAATAGTCAAAGAATAAACCAAAAGGCATCACAAGTTCGGAATTTAAACATTGGAATCACAAAAGAAAACTCATTCAACACAACACATCTATCGCGCTCGCGATCCCTGTCGTGCTCGCGACAGAGACCATAGTCTCTTCGTTGCGCACGCGCGACGGACTTCGCGATCACAGGAAGGAGAGAAGGGCCAGGCTCTGTCGCGCTCGCGATGTTATCGCGATCGCGAAAGAGGGCAAGCATTGCTATCGTGGGGCCGCGACAAGTCGCGTGCTCGCGATAGCACAGGCCAACAATATGCTCTGTCGCGATCGCGACGGTTGTCGCGCTCGCGACAGAGAGCAGACAAGCTATTGCTGTCACGGGACCGCGACAGCGTCGCGTGCTTGCGACGGCATAGCATCAAAATCACCGGTCTCTGTCGCGCTAGCGATAGTGTCGCGATCGCGACAGAGTCATGATTCTGAAAATCTGTAGAATTTTGCAAGATCTTTCCTTCCTCAAACTCACCCACAAACACACGAAACACATCCAAAGGTCTCTTACCTCATCTCCAGCCAGTCACACATCATTGACAACATAAATCCAACATTCGTATCAAGTATTTCAATAAAACATGCCATTAACAATATCCATATACACAATCTACAATAATAACATTATTCGTCAATCATCTCAATCGCACTCACATTAAATGCATTCATACATATGGTACATCATGCTAAGGTTACTCATGAGACCATAACATAATAGCACTCATCAATAAACAACCTTCATGGAGTTATATCTATTATTAATTACTAGTTAAATCATCAATCTTAATCATACTCATAAGTTTTTCCCAAAGACAACTACTTATATACCCACTTAAATACCCTAAACATGCATAAGAACTGATGGGAAAGGTACGGGATTGATCTGGGTTAACCCTAGACTCAAAAATAGAGAAGAAAAGGCTCAAAACATGCTTTTCTGTCGCGAGGTCGCGACCCTTGTCACCCTCGCGACAGAGGCTCGCCTCAGCAACCTTAACAGACTGCTTTTTACTACTAACTATCATCGTGAAAATCGACCTCTAAACCACATTTTTAGGAAAAGTGTTCTTCTTAACAAATATTCCCCTACGTCTTAACTTTCAAATGAAACAAGTTTCAGGTCTATTGGACATCTAGAACTCTAGATATGAACTCCAAAACCTATACTGGTCAAACAACCCGACACAAAAAGAAACACTACGGTGTCATCCAAAATTCAGGGTCTTAGAGCAAGATTTACTCCAAGGATATTTTGAGACTTTTAAAGTAATGTCATTCATGGTTCTAAAGGTTCAAGAATCTCATGATTTGGAGTTCTAAAACTCACAATACAGCCTAATTACTGAAGAGAGGTCAAGTGCATTCCAACCCAGTTTCACCCAAAAACCTACTCACATGCACAATTGAGCAATTTAAACCAACACTCACTACTATCATCATCTATCATCAACCACACAATCAAGAAACTTATATCATACATGAATATATAAACAAAAATTCATATATATACAATAAAATTTCCCAAACCTGGAAATCAAAGATCCAAAGTCACTTTCTAGCTTCTATCTACAATCTATTCCTTGTCCTTGAGCTTCCTCTTGTTACCACCCACTTTGACTTACTCACACATGCACCATACACCAAACACACACAAGTACCTCCTACAATAATATCTCCATGTTACCAAACCTAAGTCACACCCTAACATTTCTTATAACCCACTTTTCATCCAAGGTACCATGCTCATAAATCACTCAATGAAATCTCTTAGCCCATTAACATCCTACTACCATACACTATTAACACACCATAATAATTCCTTCACTTACTTTATTTAATTAATTTCTTAGCAAATAAATCCTTATTATCCATATTACTCATGCATAAATTACGGAAATACCCGTCACTTAACCGACTTAGCTTGTCGATTCCGACTAGGCCCGATTTGGGGTGTTACAGAATAGCTGGAAATAAACAGTGCCGCATTGTAGCTTCCGTTTCTCTCAGCCGCCATATGCGGCCATAGCTTCTTAAATAGAGATAAGAAAAAGAAAGTAATGGAGCAAAAAAAAGGAATGAAAGAGAATATACAATCGATATAGACATTTATGCAAACCCAGAAAAGTAGCAGATACGATTTTGAAATCAAAAAATCAAAATATCAGAAATACCCAAAAAAATTTAGCAGGGGATAGCTTCCAAAGAAATGAGAACAAAAATAAAACCAATTTACTTACCCATTTTACGTGATAGATTATCCTAACAGAAATGCAAATCCTCAAAACATCTCAGAGTTTGTATGCCCTATTTTCCTATTCGACGGGAAGATGAGAAGATTAGAAATAAATAGATATTCAACTGGTATCAAGAGAGAAGAGAAAGACGGGTTTTTTCAATTTCTCACCTGTAATCACCAATTGCACGGCGCCCTAGACCGATTAAACCAGCAAATATTAAATCTGGATCTTGCAAACCCAAGAAAATTGAAGCCGCATAAACAAAGCGATTGCTTTTACTACAACTGCCATTTCTATTAGGTTTAGTTTAGGTTTGGAAGATCAGAAAAGGATTTGCGTTTTTTGCTGTTTTTTCATCTTATGGGTTTGCTATTTTTTTATTTTTTTCATCTTAGTTTTGCGTGGGTATGGCAGTTTTGTGTTATATTTTTATGAAATAATGAATAATTATTTTGGAGCTAAGCCTAATAGTCCCGCCAATTTTCCTAGACAGTAACGACCGGATTTATAGTGTTTCAATGACCGGATTTTGAACCCTCCGTTAAATGGTAATAAAATTTAAGAACTAACGATCGAATTTATTTTCTTTCGCTACTGGTATATTTTTATTACCGAATTTTTATCCCCTCGCTAAATTTTGGTCGTTAAAAATCAGTTTTCTTGTAGTGCTCCAAGATCTCTCTGGCTTGCCCAAGATGGATATGTATGCACCGTCTTAGGCTCGCTGAGGCTAGATGACCCTCCCCAATGTTCTATTCGGTGGCGACTCCAAGAAACCTCATTGTTGCCCAAAATAGACGCACTTGTAAATACCTTACAATTTTTAATGAATCCCATCCCGATCACCTTAAAGTGGGCTTTCGGGACGCCACAGGGTTCGGCACGCGTCACAGTGGCGACTCCACTGGGGACATACTCAAGACTTCGATTCGAAAGTACCTTGATTAAAAAATTATAATTGAGTTTTAGCTTAAAAATTTTACCTTCTTTCAAAACTGCATTGCATCTCATTAGAGCCTTAGATCTATGCTAGTTTGGTCCCTCTTTTAGCCCCGGTGCGTTCCCGAAGCACGACTCTACGTTCACTCAATGTAGGGAAGTTTTAAGGATAATCGCCAGCCTAAGCCTCGTACCATCATGGTATATTAAATATTGACCCAATCGGTCGTTACACTCATGATGAGCTACACCCGTTGGCAGGGACCATGCTTGGGTAGCCCTAAAGTAACACCACCTTTTGACTAAAGCTCATGTAATGGAAATAGTTGCTTCCCCTAGGTGGTATGAACCTTAATACCTTGCTTGCTATATGGATATTGGACAAACCCAAATAATCTGATTGGTCACCTAATCAAAGGCTTTCATGCCCCGATAGGCCCATGTCAACTTATTCGGGCTGCCTAAATACATAACGATCATAACCCATGCGCTTGTGCATTAGTTAGGAGAGGTTATGCTGCCGATTTTCCATCGTGTACCATGCGCATCCATCGGGTTCCCTATTAACCCATGGATCAATCCCACCTAGGAAAGAGACTATGGCCTCGTGTGCGGGAGTAACAAAGTTGGAAGGACCTATGTGCTTGCATGTGGTTTGTAAATGTTGCATAGTACGATCATGCATCTTAGCACATTCATGCATCATCCTGACCCTTTGTGTTTGTCAGCCATTATAGATTCGCTTAGGTGGACAAGAGGGTCTCAGGGGCGACTATGCAGAAATCCATTCTTCGAGTTACCAGAAAGGGTAGAGTATCCAGACACTTATTCTGAAACCAGCTACGCTACTTCAACTCAGTTTTCTTTACCCGAAGAAATGGCAAACTCACCAAGAGGGGCAGATGCCACTAGGGTAATGATAGCCGAAGAAGTGGGCCGAAGGCTTGAAGAGTTTGAGAACCGTATAATGGCAATGATGGCCATCTTGGGTCAGGAACGGCCCCGCAGAACCACCTCCTCCAATGAGAAATAATGAAAGGGGGGAGGTCAGAGAAGACCCCCAAGAGGAAATTCGCAGGCCACCAGTAAACCTAAGAGCTACTACCTCAGGGGCACAAAGGGGGAAACCAGTCCCAAGGCTAGATGATGATTGGGAAGATGAAGAATATGAGGAGCGTATGTCTGAGAAAGGGAAAGCCCCTCAAACTGAAGAAGACATCTGGAAGAAGATGGAGGAGAAATTTGAAGCAATGACAAGAATGCTAACAAAGGGTCGAGGAATGAACCCGGAAGACAAGGAGTTAGAAGGAGAGGATCAAGTACCAATGAACTTTAAAATGCAGGGTGTTCCGAATTTTGACGGCACTTTCGACCCTATGGCACACATAAAGCAGTACTTGCTGGTGATGAAGGGCACCACTTTGACAAAAAAGCAGAAGATTGAGTACTTTTGCTTGAGTTTGATTGGCCCGGCAGTAGATTGGTACCATGGGCTCGAGCGCCGAACCAAAGAGGACTGGGATTTATTGACGGAGGAGTTTTTGAGACAGTACGACTGCAGTACAAGGATGGAGGTGACCTTGAAGGACCTAAAGCTGTTACAGCAAAAGGGAGGCGAGTCCTTCCATGAGTATCTAACCCGGTGGAGGAATCGAGTGATGGAAATGAAGAGGAAACCAGATTATCACACCCCAACCTATAACATGGAGACTTCTGCCCCGAAGGAGGGAGAAGGGTCCCGATAGATAGGAGTGTCACAACTCAAAACGAAGATCACAACAATAATATAGAGAAATACATAATAACGAGATAAAATAAAGCTTCTTAGAAGAGACACACAGCGATACTGAATAGAATAAAATCTTCCTTTCCATTCATATACATAGACAAAATCTGTACATATTACAAAGATTACATATACAAAGGCCCGAAAATATTGTTCCAAAAGGGCACACAAAACATTATGTCGAATACAAAAGACAGGAAAACCTATACTACAAAACTTCGATTCCTAATTGTGATGGCCTTCCCGATGCGGTGCGCCCTGACTGAGCTTACCAAAACCTTCCACACCTGCACAGATTAAACACCCGTGCTAAGCGAAATCGCTTAGTGGGGAACACAAAAATGCATAACCGCCACTCATAGTGACGTTAACAGGTAAAGCATATGCTGATGGCACACTCATAAGTTAGTATCACATACAATAAATCTGAATAATCAACATCATTCATATACCATAAGAGTTTATTTCAACATACCATCATTCAGACTTCATACATGAAAAACATAAAATAACCTGCTCGAACAAAACCGTGGATAACGAGTACACATAGATACCCGGAGGCATCAATATTAATTCACATCACATAGGCGCCCGAGGGCATCAAGGCATTCTTTTCATTCTTGTTCCACAATACTTTCACATAGAATCTTAGGTAAGATTCGACAGGAAGATCACTAGGATCCATTCAGGGGACTTGATCAAGGTCCAAATCGTACACATGGTTACAGCTACACATAACTCTATTAGGCATGCCTAACTATCCACTTATTTGGTTTGCAGGCTATAATCATCCCTTATTCAGAAACACTATATATCTTGTCAAAGTGAAGCGTTAATTCAATGTCACTGAGTATGCATAACCATTAACTCCACACTTAGACCTTATATTTAACAAATAAGCATTCATTACAAAAACAGGATAGGTCACGGTGGTAACCAAATTCATTGCCACCGTGACATATCAAAGCCCTAAAACAGAATGCAAACCTGAGGTAGGTCACGGTGGTAACCACATTCATTGCCACAGTGACATACCAAAACCCCGGACAGAATGCAATGTTGAGGGAGGTCACGGTGGTAACCAAGTTGATTGCCACCGTGACATACCAAAACCCCCAAAACAGAATGCAACCTTGACAGACCTCACGGTGGTAACCAAATCGGTTGCCACCGCGACCCATGCCCTGTTGCGAAAATTTCCAGCAAAACTACTCTAAACCACATCCAAAAACACAACCCAACACTTCATCCATTCTTTCTCACTTACATCCTAATATATAAGTCAATTAACATGCTCAAATCAAATAACTACAAGATAAAACTTAAAATTTCTCAAAAGCAATATTTCTTCCTAAATGAATTTCATTCACCAATCTTAAACTCAATACTTTACACTTGAAACAACTCACTTCAAATTAATAATATTCACATCATACACATACAAGTCCACTTAATATGGTTCATCAATTTCATAATAACACCAATATCAAGCAAATGCACAAATCATACAAACGTTCCCAAACCTAATCTCCTTTGCTCCTAGTCGTGAGCTCCGCTTCCACTAGTTTTTTCTTTCCCTTTAGATGATCTAGGAAGATCCTCTGAACCACAAATCAAACACAAACAGGTTTAATTCTAAGATACCACATAATTGAAAATTAAACCTAGAGAAGAGGAAGAGAAGAACCTAAGACACAACTTTCATAAACTCACCCTTGAATTAAAGAGACACAAACCCCAGCTATAACAATCATCCAAGGAAGGAGGGAAGAACAAAAATATGCAAGGAAAGAGAAGGAAAGAAGAAGAAAAGGAAAAAGAAGATTATAATGGCGTGAGAGGACGGCAACGGGAAGAGGAAGAAGAAGCAAAGTGGTTTACAGCTGTCCTCTCTCTCATACACCCATTAAATCATCCTAATCTTTAAGCCAAGTGTCACTCTCCCATAGGAAGTGATCCCACATGCATACCCTACTCCCGTACTCTCACTTACACACAACTATCATCACTTATTTACATCCTACTTCCCTATCCTTAAGCACACACTAACTCCACTCCTCTTCTCAAACATCACTAACATCACCACACACTTACATAAATTAACTTGCATGAAACATCACCATGCACACAAGTACGTACACACATATAAACATTGGCAGGCATAAACAGACTCAGACAGGCTCAAACTACTAGGGCAGTTTTGGGGTGTTACAATACTCCCCCACTTAACAAAATTTCGTCCTCAAAATTCTCACCTGCTCCGAACAACTGAGGATACTGTAATCTCATAACTTCTTTTGGTTCCTACGTAGCTTCCTCCACACCGTGATACTGCCACAGGAATTTAAACAACGGTATCTGCTTATTCCAAAGCTGTCTGACTTCTTTATCCAAGATCCTTTTTGGCTCTTCATCATACGAAAGATCTGACTGAACTCGGATATCTTGTATTGATAACATATGAGAAGGGTCTGCTCGATAACGACGAAGTATAGACACATGGAAGACATTATGCAATATGGCTAACTCTATAGGTAAAGCTAACCGGTATGCTACTGGACCCACTTTTCCTAAAATTTCATACGGTCCAATAAAGCGCGGGCTTAGCTTGCCTTTCTTTCCAAAACGAAGAACCTTCCGCCATGGTGACACTTTCAAGAACACCTTATCACCCACTTCATACTGAACATCTCTGCGCTTTAGATTAGCATAAGAACGCTGTCTATCTTTAGCTGCTTTCAGATTCTGCCGAATAACCCTTACTTTCTCTTCGGTATCTCTTACTATATCCGGACCTATCAAAGCCTTTTCTGATAATTCAGTCCAACACACTGGTGTCCTGCATTTCCGCCCATACAAAACCTCATAAGGAGCCATACCAATGCTCACCTGGTAACTGTTATTATATGCAAATTCCATCAAAGGTACATATCGATCCCAGCTTCCCGCGAACTCTAAAGCTCAACCCCGAAGCATATCTTCTAAAACCTGGATAACTCTTTCCGATTGACCATCGGTCTGGGGATGGAATGCAGTACTGAAGCTTAATCGAGTTCTTAAAGCTGCCTGGAGTTCCTTCCAAAACTTGGATGTAAAACGGGGATCTCGATCGGACATAATGGATACCGGAATCCCATCTAATCTGACTATCTCATTCACATAAAGTTCCGCTAACTTGTCCATGGAGTAATCCAATCGAACTGGCAGAAAGTGCGCCGACTTTGATAACCGATCCACTATAACCCACACAGAATCGTGCTTACGCTGCGTCATTGGTAAGTCGGACACAAAATCCATCGTGATATCATCCCACTTGCATTGTGGAATGGGTAAGGGATGAAGTAATCCCGATGGTACTTGGTGCTCGGTTTTAACTTGTTGACACGTAAGACATCTTGAAACAAACTCTGTTATGTCTCTTTTCATACCTGGCCACCAATAAAACTGTTTCAGATCATGATACATCTTGTCACCTTCTGGATGCATAGTGAAGACCGATGAATGAGCCTCTTGTAGTAGCTTTTTCCTTAAATCGCCCGCATCGGGAACACATAAACGGTCTCCATGCTTAAGTACTCCATCACTATCAACCTGGTAGTCAGACTGCTTGCCATCTTTCACTGCTTGACATACCCGCTGTAACACATGGTCATCTAACTGTGCCTTCACAATATCTTGCCTTAAACTTGGCTTAGCGCTAAGTCGAGCAACTAAAGCACCTTCAGCATCAAACCTCCATTTAACACGGCTAAGAAGTAGTGCAGACATAGATTTCTTACTGAGGGCATCTGCCACTACATTAGCCTTGCCCGGATGATAGTCGATGATGCAATTGTAATCTTTAAGCAGTTCTAACCATCTTCGCTGTCTCAAGTTCAGCTCTTTTTGTGTTAACAAGTACTTGAGACTCTTATGGTCAGTAAAAATTCGGCATGTTTCCCCATACAAATAATGTCTCCACACTTTAAGTGCAAATACTACCGCCGCTAACTCAAGATCATGGGTCGGATAGTTCTGCTCATGAGGCTTCAACTGTCTCGACGCATAGGCCACAACTCTACCTTCTTGCATCAAGACACAACCCAAACCAATCTCGGAAGCATCACTATATATGATGTATTCCTTACCCGAAATCGGCTGTGTAAGCACAGGAGCCTTGACTAACATATCTTTCAACTGATCAAAACTGGCTTGACACTTTTCAGACCACAGAAACTTAACTTCCTTCCGAAGTAGCCTTGTCCAAGAAGAGGCTAACACTGAAAATCCCTTAACAAAACGTCGATAGTAACCTGCCAAACCCAGAAAACTTCTTACCTCTAGCACACTCTTCGGAGGCATCCAATTAACAATTGCCTCAATCTTACTCGGATCCACTCGTATACCTTCTTCGGAAACTATATGTCCAAGAAAAGCCACTTCTTTCAACCAAAACTCACATTTGCTGAGCTTCGCATAAAGCTGATGATCTCTTAGCGTTTGCAATACTAACCGAAGATGCTCCTCATGTTCCTTTCTATTTCTTGAACACACCAAAATATCATCGATGAACACCACAACAAACTTATCCAAATACGGTCGAAAAACTCTATTCATCAAATCCATAAAGGCTGCAGGCGCGTTAGTCAATCCAAAAGGCATCACTAAAAATTCATAATGGCCATAACGCATCCGGAAAGCCGTCTTTGCCACATCCATCTCTTTTACCCTCAACTGATAATAACCCGATCTCAAATCTATCTTGGAAAACACTCCAGCTCATCGCAACTGATCAAAGAGATCCTCAATCCTCGGTAAGGGATACTTGTTCTTTACAGTCACCTTATTAATCTGTGTATAATCAATACACATCCGTAACGTTCCATCTTTTTTCTTAACAAACAACATTGGTCCACCCCACGGTGACACACTAGGCCGAATAAACCCTTTGTCCCACAACTCCTGTAACTGGCTTTTTAAGTCTTTCAGTTCCACCGGAGCCATCCGGTAAGGAGCTTTAGAAATTGGAGCCGTCCCCAGTACAATCTCTACTGACAGTTCAACCTCTCTCTCAGGAGGTAATCCCGGTAGTTCTTCCGGAAAAACATCCACAAAATCTCTGACCACAGGAATGTCCTGAATCTTCACTTGTCCTCTCCGAGAATCTAATACCAATGCTAAAAACACTTCACATCCCTTTCTAATGAACCTTCTTGCTTTTATTGCTGAAATCACATTATGCAAAGAACTGCTCCCAATTCCCTTTACAATCACTGGCGACTGATCCCTACCGTTCAGAACCATCACTTTCCTATGACAATCCACAACAGCCCAATGCTTATCCAACCAATCCATACCCAACATGACGTCAAACTCATGAAACGGCAGACAAATTAAATCCACAGCGAACTCTATACCCTGAATCTTTAAAGGACATGCCTGACATACTTGATCTACCATAACACTTTATCCCAACGGACTGGATACGCAAATCTCATACCCTAACTTCTCCTTACTTCCCAAACCGTCCCATATCATACCAGAGCATACATAAGAATGGGTAGAACCCGGGTCGATCAAAACATAAACTTCAGAGTCTAACAAAGAGAACTTACCGGTAATCACTTCTGGAGCATTCTGTTCTTCTCGGGCCTTCATGGCATAGGCCCTCCCAGCTACCGGCACAGGACGATCCACTGTTTCTGAGGGCTCTCTATCTCGAGGCTGTCCACCACGACCCTTTCCTCTACCTCTATTACGGCTGCCTTGGGGTACGTTAGACCCAGCCCGACTAACTTCTTGTTGTCCCGAAGGATTCTCATACCGACTCGGACAATTCGCAAGGAAGTGGTCCGAGGAGCCACATCTAAAGCAACTCCCTGTTAACCACCGACACTCGCCTCAATGTAGCTTGTTACAATGGGTACATCGGGGAATACCGTCACCTCTACCAGCACCCGATCCCCTATAAGAACCCTGTCTTCTCCCTCTTGAGGCCGGACTAGCAACAGACTCATCATTAGGGTTTCCTTGTGATTCCCTTAGTCTCTTTCCAGAAGAAGATCCACCCCTAGCAGACTTCCTCCTCTGAGCTTTCTCTCTCATGATATTCTCTGAACGCTCCGCCCTCAAGGCTGCTTGAACTAACTGATAATACCTAACATTTGGGGCTGACATCAGAGAAACTAACATCACCTTCAATGACTCATTCAAGCCTAACTCGAAGTGCTAACATTTGAACTCATCAGTAAGAACCCTTGGCAGTGCATATTTGCTAAGCTTATTAAACTCATTCTCATACTCAGCCATGGACATCGTCCTTTGCTTAAGACCTAGAAACTGAGCCCACTTGGTGTCCGTATATGCCTTAGTCACAAATCGACTCTGGAACTCATTCTCAAAGAACTCCCAGGTTATAAGTTCAGGAATTTGAGGTTGACTGGTCACTAACCTCCACCAATCATAAGCAGAACCTTGTAACAAAGACACCGCACACTCCACTTCCTGATCAAGTGGGCACTTAATCTCCCTTAACACCCTTTTTGTCCTTTCAATCCACATTTTTGCTTTATCGAACTCGTCCATACTCGTACCAAAGAAATGCTCCGCTCCATGCTTCCTCAATTTCTCAATAGGTGCAATCGGTGCCGTCACTCTTTCAAACATTCTAGCCATGTCTTGTGAGACCTTAAGCATCGCCTCCAACGGAACCATAGACACTTCAGGTTTCCCTTTAGGAGATTGAGCCTGACCCCCAACCGATGGATCTCGCTCGGGAGGATTCAAACTCCCAGCCGAACCCTCCGGCGTCTCATGCGAGGACTCCATCACGCTACAAAACATAGACATAGCGCGCATCAGGCCAACGCAACTCTAACAAACTCACTAACAAACTTAGACCCATAAACATCTAAACCAAAATGCTCTGATACCAACAATTGTCACACCCCAACCTATAACATGGAGACTTCTGCCCCGAAGGAGGGAGAAGGGTCCCGATAGATAGGAGTGTCACAACTCAAAACGAAGAACACAACAATAATATAGAGAAATACATAATAACGGGATAAAATAAAGCTTCTTAGAAGAGACACACAACGATACTGAACAGAATAAAATCTTCCTTTCCATTCATAGACATAGACAAAATCTGCACATATTACAAAGATTACATATACAAAGGCCAGAAAATATTATTCCAAAAGGGCACACAAAACATTATGTCGAATATAAAAGAGAAGAAAACCTATACTACAAAACTTCGATTCCTAATTGCGATGGACTTCCCGATGCGGTGCGCCCGGACTGAGCTTACCAAAACCTTCCACACCTACACGGATTAAACACCCGTGCTAAGCAAAAGCGCTTAGTGGGGAACACAAAAATGCATAACCGGCACTCACAGTGACGTTAACAGGCAAAGCATATGCTGATGGCACACTCATAAGTTAGTATCACATACAATAAATCTGAATAATCAACATCATTCATATACTATAAGAGTTTATTTCAACATACCATCATTCAGACTTCATACATGAAAAACATAAAATAACCTGCTCGAATAAAACCGTGGATAGTAAGTACACATAGATACCCGGAGGCATCAATATTAATTCACATCACATAGACGCCCGAGGGCATCAAGGAATTCTTTTCATTCTTGTTCCACAATACTTTCACATAGAATCTTAGGTAAGATTGGACAGGAAGATCAGTAGGATCCATTCAGGGGACCTGATCAGGGTCCAAATCGTACACATGGCTGCAGCTACACATAACTCTATTAGGCATGCCTAACTATCCACTTATTTGGTTTGCAAGCTATAATCATCCCTTATTCAGAAACACTATATATCTTGTCAAAGTGAAGCGTTAATTCAATGTCACTGAGTATGCATAACCATTAACTCCACACTTAGACCTTATATTTAACAAATAAGCATTCATTACAAAAATAGGATAGGCCACGGTGGTAACCAAATTCATTGCCACCGTGACATATCAAAGCCTTAAAACAGAATGAAAACCTGAGGTAGGTCACGGTGGTAACCACATTCATTGCCACCGTGACATACCAAAACCCTCAAAAAAGAATGCAAACCTGAGGTAGGTCACGGTGGTAACCACATTCATTGCCACCGTGACATACCAAAACCCCGAACAGAATGCAATGTTGAGGGAGGTCACGGTGGTAACCAAGTTCATTGCCACCGTGACATACCAAAAGCCCCAAAACAGATTGCAACCTTGACAGACCGCACGGTGGTAACCAAATCGGTTGCCACCGTGACCCACGCCCTGTAGCGAAAATTTCAAGCAAAACTACTCTAAACCACATCCAAAAACACAACCCAGCACTTCATACATTCTTTCTCTCTTACATCCTAATATGCAAGTCAATTAACATGCTCAAATCAAATAACTACAAGATAAAACGTAAAATTTCTCAAAAGCAATATTTCTTCCTAAATGAATTTCATTCACCAATCTTAAACTCAATACTTTACACTTGAAACAACTCACTTCAAATCAACAATATTCACATCATACACATACAAGTCCACTTAATATGGTTCATTAATTTCACAATAACACCAATATCCATCAAATGCACAAATCATAAAAACGTTCCCAAACCTGATCTCCTTTGCTCCTAGTCGTGAGCTCTGCTTCCATTAGCTTTTTCTTTCCCTTTAGATGGTCTAGGAAGCTCCTCTGAATCACAAATCAAACACAAACAGGTTTAATTCTAAGATACCACATAATTGAAAATTAAACCTAAAGAAGAGGAAGAGAAGAACCTAAGACACAACTTTCATAAACTCACCCTTGAATTAAAGAGACACAAACCCAGCTATAACAATCACCCAAGGAAGGAGAAACGAACAAAAATATGCAAGGAAAGAGAAGGAAAGAATAAGAAAAGGAAAAAGAAGATGAAAATGGCGTGAGGGAGAGGAAGGCAACGGGAAGAGGAAGAAGAAGCAAAGTGGTTTACAGCTGTCCTCTCTCTCATACACCCATTAAATCATCCTAATCTTTAAGCCAAGTGTCACTCTCCCATAGGAAGTGATCCCACATGCATACCCTGCTCCCATACTCTCACTTACACACAACTATCATCACTTATTTACATCCTACTTCCCTATCTTTAAGCACACACGAACTCCACTCCTCTTCTCAAACATCACTAACATCACCACACACTTACATAAATTAACATGCATGAAACATCACCATGCACACAAGTACGAACACACATATAAACATTGACAGGCATAAACAGACTCAGATAAGCTCAAACTACTAGGGCGGTTTTGGGGTGTTACACAGATACTCAGGATCAAATACGGCTATTCATTAAAAATGCGAGCCCGTATTTGAGAAAAGGATTGAGGATGAAAGGATTGAAGGACTGGGAGTCTCTGAAGGACATCGCCATTGAGGCCGAAGGAGAGTACCTTGTTAAGAGGGCAGCTAATGAGAACTATCCCAAGAGACGTAGCAGTAGCCAGGGGGCAAGTAGACCAACAGGTTTCGCTAGTGGCGCACGGAAGACTGCTGAGGTATCAGCTGCTAAATCACCCCAAGGCTTTTTTCCAATCTTGAAAGGTCTTTTATCATGGGTGCTGAGAAGACTGATAAAAGAGGGTAAGTTATAGCCTATGCCACCTAAGTCTGCTAGAACTCAAAGCACGCCAGGACATAAGGATGATGAGTATTATGGATATCATCAGCACACTGGGCATATAATCGATAACTGCAAGATGTTGAGGCATGCAATTCAAGATTTAATCAACTCAAAGCAGATCACAGACCCAGAGAAGAGAGAAGGTCGAAAGAAGGCTGGGTACAACAGTATGCCCCCGCCAGTGAATACGATCGGGTCTAGTTTACCCAAAAAGTTTGTGTTAAATGAATTATACGGCAACGATACCCACACTGCTGTCATGAACCTCCATGAGGGGAGTGAAGAAGGGCTTCATGCTGCAGTGATCGATTGCTGATCCACTGATGATACTGCAACTGAAAACAATGATTCTGAAGTATTTGCCGACCCGTGGGATTCGGAGGAGGATGAAGAAGCAAACAAGCATAAAATAGGAGCTGTGACCCGAAGCGGAAGGGTAGCCCCAGAAGTTGAGAAGCCCCAGGAGCCGGTTGAGGGCAGAAAGGGAAAAGAGCTGGAAGAAGATCCGATTGTCAAACAACTAAAAAAGACGCCGGCTCAGATCTCCATATGGGATCTTTTTAGACAGTCGTCATCGCCTAGGCAGAAGGTGGTAGAGGCTTTATGCGAGGCAACTGTGGCAACGACTATCTCGCTTACGGAGCTTCTGGATATAGTGAAAGGAGGATCAGGAGAAAATATTGTTTTTACCAGTGCTGATTTGCCGGCGGAAGGCCGCAACCATAATCACCCTCTGTACATAAGAGCACAGATTAACCAAAAGCACATTGCTTGCATAATGGTAGATGATGGCTCTTCTATAAATGTGTGCCAACAGGTGGCAATGGCGGCTTTTGGGGTAACAGAGGATATGTTAGCCAAATCTGATCTCACCATCACAGCCTATGACAACTCACGTAGATATGCTTCAGGGACATTCACGGCAGTAGTGAAGATGGGGCTCGTAGAGTCAGAAGTGGAGTTCGTGGTACTACCTATACCCGCCAATTTCTCAGCTCTTCTAGGTAGACCATGGTTTCATAAGTTAGGTGGAGTCCCCTCTACACTTCACCAGATGGTAAAGATGCCTCATGAGGGCCAGATTGTGACTATATGAGCTGCACGGGAGAATCAGGTTTCAGTACTGGAGATCGCTAGGCAGCCGTTTAGTGGATTTCATGTTGCCATGATATGTAAGGAAGAGCAGAAGGAAGAGAGCCCCCAAGTGCTAAATATGATGAAGAGGATGTCATTTCTCCCTGGCGCAGGACTAGGTAAAAATTCTCAGGGGATACCAACAGCTATTGCTAGCAAAGGCCAAAAGGACAGAAGGGGTCTAGGATACACAGGTGTTGTAGAGAAGGGTGAGAAGTCAAAAATGGAAATTCCTCATATCCGGAAGTCTTTTGTGACAGCAACCGCAGCATGTGCCTATGCAGGGGAAGTTGAACCGCAATGGCTGGATGGGAAAATTGTACCAGGGTTCGAGGTTTTTAATAATGTCTATGACTGGGACATTGGATCAATCAAGCCAGCCGATGGCTTTTGGGATGAAGAAATCATGACCAGTAGGACAATTTGGGACCGTGAGATGCCTGAAGAAGTAATGATGAGAAGATGGTAGCCACCCAATTGAAGGGGAAAGCAAAGGTAGAGGAAGCCATGCATGAGTTAATTGGGGGACCTCCAAAGAGCCGAAGTGATGCAGGATCATCGACCGCGGCAGATACGCCAGCAGAGAAGAAAGAGGAAAATAATTTAGATTTTTTTTTGCTCCAGAACTTTTCAATGATGTTAATGATAATTTCAATCTTATTAATAAATTGAATGATTTTGCTTACTTGTGTGATGTTTCCGATGATTTCACTATGCATGATCATGATCATCCATCCATTTTTGATATTGATTCAACTGATGCTACTCCATTTAATCTTGGAACCATAGAGAATCCAAAAGAAATTCTGATAGCATCAAATATAACTCCTGAAGAGCGAGAAAAATTTGAGAGAATCTTAAAAAAATATGAAAAAGTCTTTGCCTGGACCTATGAAGATATGCTGGGAATTGATCGGGAAGTTGCAGAGCATGCTATTCCTACATATCCAGACCATAAGCCCGTTAAACAGAAACTGAGAAGTCTTAGGCCAGAATGGGCAAATAAAGTGAAGGAGGAGATTCACCGGTAAGTCAAAGCCAAATTTCTAGTTGAGGTGCAGTATCCAACTTGGTTGGCCAATGTTGTCCCTGTAGCCAAAAAAAATGGCAAGGTAAGGGTATGCATAGATTATCGGGACTTGAATAAGGATTGTCCAAAAGATGACTTTCCATTGCCCCATATAGATGTGCTGATAGACAGTGCCGCTGCTTGCGAGATGTATAGCTTTAGAGATGGTTATGCGGGCTACAATCAAATTCTCAATAAAATAAATGATCGAATTAAGACGGCGTTCATCACGGAATGGGGGACCTATGCTTATCGAGTAATGCCTTTTGGCCTGAAAAATGTAGGAGCCACTTATTAGAGGATGGCAACAAAAATCTTGAATGACTTGATCAATAAAGAAGTGGAGGTATATGTGGATGACATGATGATCAAGTCAGCCACTAGAGAATGCCATTTTGAAGCCTTGGAAAAGTTCTTCCTGAGGATAAATAAGTATGATCTGCGGTTAAATCCTAAGAAATGTATCTTTAGTGTTACCTTGGGGAAGCTCCTAGGACACGTGGTTAGCCAGAGGGGTATTGAGATTGACCCGGACAAGGTTAAGGCCATCAGAGAAATGCCAATACTGCAGAAGGAAAAGGATGTGAGAAGTTTTTTGGGTAGGTTGCAATATATCAGTAGGTTTATTGCCAAGCTTACTTCAATCTGTGAACTGATCTTTAAACTACTCAGAAAAGACAAACCAATAGTATGGAACAAAAGCTGTCAGAAAGCTTTTGATACTGTCAGAGAGTATCTGCTAAATCCACCGGTGTTGAGACCGCCGCAGCTAGTAAGGTCATTGATTTTATACTTAGCTATAGAAGACAGTTCCGTAAGCGCCATGATGGCCCAGGAGGACGAGTTTGGAGTGGAATTTGCTGTTTACTACCTTAGCAAGAAGTTCCTGGCCTATGAGGTTAAGTATATGGAAGTAGAAAAGATTTGCCTTGCGGTAATCTGGGCTTCTAAGAAATTAAGGCATTACTTTCATGCCTACAGAGTACAAGCAGTAGCGAAGCAGAATCCTTTAAGATACTTACAGGAAGCTCCATCTTCACTTGGGAAAATGGGAAGGGAGTTATTATTGCTACAAGAATTCGATGTGGAGTATATTACTCGGAAAAGTATAAAGGGCGTGCAGTGGCTGAATTCCTGGCAGAACAACCAATTCAAGGAGACTCGTACGAGTTTAACTTTCTAGATGAGGATGTGGTAGCTATTGGAGTTCGAGGTTGGCAATTGCTTTTTGACCGAGCCGTAAACAACAAGGGGTAGGAGTAGGGATCATTTTAACAACCCCGGATGATGAGAAGCTCCCTTTGGCCAAGAAATTGAGGTTCAAGGCTACTAATAATGAAGCTGAGTATGAAGCATGTGCCTTTGGGTTAGAGGCGTTGATAGCCTTGGGAGCAAAAAACGTGGAAGTGTTTGGTGATTCCTCCCTGGTGATCAACCAAATCCGAGGTGAATGGGCCGTTAAAGAAGAGAGGCTAATGCCATACATCGAGCACTTGAGAGACCTGAGTAGTCAATTTGAAGTGCGTACATTCCGTTTTGTTCTGAGGGATAAAAACCAGTTAGCCGACGCGCTTGCTACTTTAGTCTCAATGTGGGACAATCCCGAAGGGGTGGTTATGAGGCCAGTTTTGATTTCTAGCTCTAAGAGACCCAGCTTCGAATCTAAATCAGTCATGGAGATAGAAGTAGCGGATGGGAAGCCGTGGTATTATGATATCAAGAACTATCTAGAGAATGTGACATTTCTGGAGGAAGCTACTGAGAAAGATCAGAGAATGATTCGCAAGCTATCTACCCAGTTCATCTGCATAAATGGAGCATTGTACAAACGACAGGCGGACGGTATCCAGTTGAGGTGTTTGGATGAGAAAGAGGCCAAGAGGGTGATGGAAGAAACACACGTCGGAGTATGCGGAGCCCATATGAACGGGCTGACATTCCCCAAAAAGATTATGAGATAAGGATTCTTCTGGCTCACCATGGATAACGATTGTTCAAAGTATGTAAAGCAGTGTCAGTTATGCCAGCAGTATGCAGATTTAAGGCACCTGCCCGTTTCGAAATTGCACAATTTGACATCACCTTGGCCCTTCGCAGCTTGGGGGATTAATATTATTGGAGAGATACGTCCCACGGCCTCTAATGGCCATAGGTACATCATTTTCGCCATCGACTACTTTACCAAATAGGTAGAAGCTGAGTCCATTAGGAAAGTTGATGCTCGGGATATGGCGAAATTCATCGAGAAGAACTTGATATGTAGGTATGGCCTTCCACACTGTAGACACTTGGTCCTGAGGCAGCCCAGACCGAAGTTACCCGATGATTAAAATGATGCCTATTTATGGGCAAATGGCAAATGGAAGTGACAGTTTTCTCAGAAAAAAAATATTTTTCCGTTTCTTTTATTTAAAAATTGTTTTTGCCTTTTAAAAAAAATAATAATAAAAAATAATAAAAAATATAAATATAAAGTATATAAAAAATATTTTTTGCATTATCTTTTTTTTTTTATTATATATATAAAAAAAGAGGGAAAAATGGAAACTGTTTTTAGGACCTGGGCGGTGAGCCTCCATCTCACTAATGTGAGATGAAGGCCTCACATTAGTGAAGCCCATTTCACTAATGTGAGGCCCAGCCTCACTTGAGTGAGGGAGCTCATTTGCCCATCTCTGCCTCATGAATTTTCTTCCGGCCAGCTTCCCTTTTTCTGGATTTTGTGGACAGTTGGTTTGAAAAAGATGCTTATGAGTGGATTTGGTGGGAAAAATGAGGAGATGCTGTCGTAGACATCCAAAGAGGAGTTGAACCGAAAAAGAAGGAGGGAGAGGCTTGAACAAAAAAGAAGGAGGAGAGAGCATGGGAGAAGAAGAAGAAGAAGGAAAAAAACACAGACAAAAGAGAGAGAAGGTTTTGAGAGCAAAAGAAAAAAAAAACTTTCATTTTCAAAAAGCCATTCAAAGATTTTGTTCTAAAAATTCGAAAATCCAGAACATCTGAAAATTTAGCATTTGTAGTTCTTTTCATTCAAAACTCTTTTGATTGAAGTTTTCAGTCCACAGTTTTAACTCCCATTCTAAGAAAATCAGAGAGAAAATCAGAAACTGCATTTACTGATCAAAGACTAAAAATCTGAGGGTAAATACTGGGCTCATCTCTTCCCTATTCTTATTTTTATTTTCTTTATCTCTCTCGTTTTTATCTGTTTCCTTCTCCTTTGTACATATTGTACATATATTTATGGTTTTAACTTTTGATTTCTTTAAGTGTATGTTTTATGTTGTTTGTCATCAGGTGTGATTTCTATATGTGTGTAATGATTAGTTAAATGTGCTTATAATTAAATTTTGCTCGTTTTGCTGGTATATCATCTTGTTGTTTGGTCTGTTATAGAGCTCTATTTGCCCCTGTTTCTCTTCCACCTGGTTTCATTTTCCAGTTCTTCGTGTCCGTGTGTGTGCTTTCCCCGTCTGAGTCGTGTCACTTTCTCTGCCCAGTTCTTTTCTTCTTTCTACAACCCATCCGAGTCGTACACCGTCACCTTTTTCCACTTTTACAATTCACATTTCCATTGTATTTTCATTACCTTTGGCCAATTCTTGTCCTTTAGCTGTTAGCCATTCACGTGATTGCCACTTACCTTATTTCATCTTACTTTTATTTCATTCTGATTTGTTCTTTTGACTCTTTTGTTTTGGTCTTCACGTGATTCCTGGATTTCTTTTAGTTTGCTTATTTTAATTTGTTACTTTACTGTAGTTTTGTTATTTACTTATTTTCATGGATTGTTTATTTTAATTTGTTTACTTTACCTTTTCTATTATTATATTTATTTAGCCTAACTATTATTAATGTTTTATATTAATGTGTTTTCAAAGATTGTTATTATTATTATTTTATTAATACAATTCTTATTATTATTATTATTATTATTATTATTATTATTATTATTATTATTATTATTATTAAGATTTAATTAACATTGTTGTATTATTGTTATATTATTTATCAAGATCCCGTTATTTTTATTGGCTTACTTATATTAGTTGTTTATACTCAATTTGTTTAATTGATTATTATCTGGTTAATTTACTAATTGCTTTAGTCATTTATTTTATCCAACAAATTTTATTTAATTAATTTATTTGTGCATGTTATGTTAGTTACTTAATTCATTTTACTAACATTCTATTTCTTTTTTATCTTTTATCGTACCAAAACTATTTATCTTCACGAGTTGCATTCGTGCTCGGGATGGAAGACCGAAGAATTAAAGACCTTCCGGCCTAGAGTTCGCATTTTAGTTTTTTATTTTATTTTATTTTCTCTTTTGTCATGTTATTATTATTTTTGTATATAATATATATATTTTAATTAGCCGCACTATAAAAAATCACCCTTTTTATATAATTAATAATTTGGGATTTTTATTAATAAAATGGACCAATGTCCTATTTTAGCCAATAAAAATCACACTATCAAATAGAGAGCTAAGTTTTCATAAAATGAGATAACTCATCCCGATTTTCTCCAATCAATGCCCTAAAAAATGGTTCTCCAATTTTTCTAAATAACAAAAAGGAACCAATGTTCCTAAATGAATTGCCCGATTTATGTATGTTTTCATTTCAATTCTCTTTACGTGTTTATTTTTTATTTATTTATTCATTCATTTATTTATTTATTTATTTTATTATTCATTTGGGGGATTGTTCTGTCCCATTTTTAGTTATTTCTATTATTTATTTTGGGGGATTGTTCTGTCCCATTTTTATTTTGTAATTTATTTATTTTTTTGCTTTATTTATTGCTTATGATGTGAATGATGTGCGCTTTAAATTCAATACATTAATCGTGTGAGATGAAAAATTAAATTTTATAATTTAAAAACTCATTTATAATTAACCAAGGCACCAATAAGTGTGAAGTTCCGGACACCATCTCTGGTTTAGACCGATAAGAGGTTAAATTTTCCCAATTTCTTGAAAATTGGGTGGCGACTCCAAAATACCTCAAAAGTGCCTAAAGGTGTTATGGCGATTGATGGTCCTTTTCAATGTTCTATTGTGAAAGGAGGTGCCAAAAATATCTCATAACACCTAAAATCGGAAAAGACGCGAACCTATCCCTTGAATCCTAAAAGCGGGTTCAAAGAGGGCCTTGCTGGTTCCGGCGCGCGTCATACACACCATGTGGTATCTGACAATAAGGTCTAGTTCATGGCCGAGACAAAGAAGTTACTCCAGATGTACGGTATCGAGCACCACAAGTCTTCTCCATATCGTCCTCAAGCTAACGGGGCAGTCGAAGCTGCCAACAAAAATGCCAAGAGGATCCTGGCTAAGATGGTCCAGAATTATAAAGATTGGGCGAAAAAGTTGCCTTTTGCACTATGGGGTTACAGAACAACCATCAGAACTTCAACGGGAGCCACTCCATATTCTTTGGTATATGGGACGGAGGCAGTATTGCCAGTCGAGGTCGAACTTAAGTCACTAAGGGTGGTAATGGAAGCAGAGATTCTGGAGGCTAAATGGGTGCAGCAGCGGCTGCAACACTTGAACATTTTGGATGAGAACAGGTTAAAAGCCTATTATCGCAACCAGATCTACCAAAAGAGGCTCGCTAAGTCTTTTGGAAAGAAAGTCAAGAAACATCCTTTGAAAGAGGGGGATTTGGTTTTCAAACAGCTGAGACCAGGAGCACCGGATATTAGAGGGAAGTTCAGACCTGCGTGGGAAGGTCCGTTTATTCTCAAGAAGTTGCTGTCAAAAGAAGCTGCGATTTTGTTTGATAGTGATGGCAATAAATTCAAAGAATCGATCAATATTGATAGACTCAAAAGGTTCCATGGCTAAAGGCTATAAAGTCAAAAGAAGAGAATGAAAGCCATGCGGGTCAAAAACCGAAAAAAGGCGGCCTTGCTAAAATTTGGCACCTCGTCAAGGTGAAAACTGAAAAAAGGCATCCTAGACAAAATTTAGAGGATTGAGAGAAAATATCCAATCATGAAAACCCGAGAGGGCTGATTGGGGAAAGGAGTTTGATGCTATCAGAATTTGGTTCCATGAATGAATGTAGTCTGGCATAATCGAATTAGTGTCAAAGACGATCATGTATTCTGAAATCGTACTGAAATGTACATAGTTTTGTGAAAGAAAATAAGACTTGACTTATTCATTTCTATCATTGTCCAATTCTGCTTTAAAAAGAAACATATTGCTGAAAATGCATGTAAAGCTAAACTATGCCCTACTACTACTCTCGCTAGCTAAATGCCTCAGTAGCCGTGTTTGGTTATCAGATGACGGGCTAAGTATCCACCTCTTGTACGCGCTGGTGGAGGTTACAGAGTGGTTCCCGAAGGGAGGTATGATAGTCTTCAGTGGAAGTTGGCTCCAGAGCTCATGATAGCGGGAGGCAAAAGCCACAGAAAGGACTCCACCTCAAAAGGTTAGAGGGAGTCTCACCACATCCTGAGTCATTCCAAGTTGATGAGAGCAGCGGGCTATGATGTAAAAGGTTGCCTCACGAAGCCCGCATAGGGGAACACATCTTGAAGACCCGTCAATAACTGCACTGGATAATGGAAGCCAAGCGTGCATGAAGCTAATATCCTCATCTGATATCTCACTGAATCTGGTAATGCCTTCGTCAGGGGTCCCAGGTAGGTACAGACGCTGGCGAGGAAGAAAATGATTCGCTAAGTACTGACTAATGATTTTAGGAGTTGGCTCTGACAGCAGTTTTAATTTCTCTTGCAACCAAATCTGAAAGAAGAAGCAAGGAAAAATAAAAGCCAGAGAAAATAAGATAAAAGGCAGAGAAAAGCTGCTGGGGTAAGTAGGATTTACTTCAAGAAAAAATTAGGCATAGGGTTGTGTGAAAATCCGGAAGGACGCACTTCCCGCTAAGAAAAGCTAGTGCGAAAATCCACAAGTGACGCACTACCTTTAAAACAATGACGTACCTGGAATAATAAGGGGCTCCCAGAGAATGAAGTGGTAGGCCCAGCATGGACAGCGTCCAAACCCAAGATAGTCTCGGCAAGAATAAGTGGAAAAGGGGTCAGCCCGTGGAGAAAATCGTCCAAAATCCCAAACAGACGAGGGTCTCCAAGCAGCTCCTCTGGAGTCACGACCAAGTACTTCATCAGACAGAAAAGAAAGACGATACTCACTCTGTATGAGGAGAGGTTAGAGAATTCATCCAGTGCTTCAATCAGAGGTTCTAAGGCAAAAACAGGGCCCTGAGGAACTAGA
Source organism: Excoecaria cochinchinensis (assembly GCA_947683425.1). Lineage (NCBI taxonomy): Eukaryota > Viridiplantae > Streptophyta > Magnoliopsida > Malpighiales > Euphorbiaceae > Excoecaria > Excoecaria cochinchinensis. The sequence continues at coordinate 4,189,240 of CANTUQ010000034.1, forward strand.
CAAGCAGCGTCAGAAGGAGCTATACTTAAGGACAGGGCAATATCCCGAGTTTCAACCAAACCACAGCGAGGAATGCAGGGTAAAGCACTAGGAGGATACCAGCTCCCGACAATGGCAGCAAGTTCCTCAGGCGGGGGCACATTTCCTGGTAGGTGAACATAAAAATGTGAAAGCGAGGGTCCCAGAAGTGGGTCGCAGCCAAAAGGAGGTTGTAGTCTATTCTGATTCTGCGTAAAAAATTCAGTCCAGAAAGGGGGGCAAGAGTGCTGTTTTCCCAAGTTTGAGCATCGTCTAAGATATGGTGCATTTTGGAAAGAAAAGGAGAATTCATTTCTCTGTGACTAAGGTCGAGGTCGCTAAGGGAAATGAAGAAGGTGAAAAGGAAAAAATTGAGGAAAGGAACTTGCTATGAAGCTAAAATGAGAGAAAAGGCACGAAATCTAAGAAAATGCTGAATTTTATAGGATTGACCTACCGACGGCTAGCCCGTCCCTAACTCAGACGGTGATCCCATCTGTAGTTGTCCACCTGGCAGTTTTGGCATCGTGCATATCACGTGCATTAATTAGGTAATTAATGAGGGTTAAAAGCAGAATCCGGAGAGACAGACGGCATTCCCGTCGGAAGCTGTATAGACGTAAAGCCCGTCGGTACTTAAATTCTATATAAGGACGCAGGTACCGACGGACAATCGCTTTCTTCTATCTTTTCTTCACACTGACGCTCTTCCCTTCTTCTTCAGTTACATTTTATTGTTTTTTGCTTTTTCGGTTGATTTTCTTCACACCAGTGTCTTGTCCTTTGAGTCTCAATTTCCAGGTTAGTAAAATCCTTCTATTTTATTATTAGTTATTTATTTATTTATCCTATTATGAGTAATATAATTTTCATTTTTTTGATTAGTGTAATTAGGAGCATTGTCAATTGATTTTAGTTGTTGCTGTTAGAATGCCATGCTTTAGTTAAAGTTATGTTTTTTTTTAGTGCTTTAAGCGCATGAATTAACACATAGAATATATAATATGCTGTTCTTTAGTTGAGATAACATGCATGAATATATGCTATTTTGAGAACAGTTAATGATAGATGCATATTTATTTTTATTGAGTTTTTTTTTAGATATTCAGGCATAGCCTTAAGAATACATGCACATTGAAACCAATACTAAGAATTAGGAAGTAAAGCAAGTGTGAATATGTCACACTGTATATGTTGCACTATTGCTTGGGGCCTGAGGCCTGTTTCTTTTTGTTTTCTCATGGAGGAGGTTGGGCACACCCTTGCCGGGGTGCTGCCCAAATTTTTTTAATTTTTTCGGTTTAGACACGACACCGTCGAAATGCTGCCTAAATTTTTGTTATTATTTCCTGAGTAAAGTCCGTTTGTGACTATGATACCAAACTAATTGTTTACTTTATTTTCAGGATGCCACCGCAACGATATGCTCCATGCTATCAGCCTAAGCCTCATGCCCGGGATTGGATGAGTGCCGAGGACAGACAGAGGTATGCAGCGCTGGCTCAAGTGCAGTTCCGAGCTAGCTGCTTCATTTCTAGGCCATTCCTTGAGGCTCTCGTGATGGCCGACGAGGTCGATATTTTGATGGCAGGAGCGGGATGGACTGAGTTTCTGACGCCTGCTTTCAAGACTCACCCAGAGATAGTTTGGCAGTTTCTTGCTACGTTACAGTACGGGGGGTACCAGAGATCCGACAAAGAGGAGGGTGTTATCCAGTTTTGGATTGAGAGGCACCATTATAGCATTACCCGTCAGCGATTTATAGAGGTTATGGGGCTTCCATTTGGGTAGGATGTTATAGTGCCCCATAGAGCAGTTAGACGCCACCATTGGGCGGTCAATGCATTGCTGGGCGTGTCGTATGATCATGATACGGCAAAGAGCACGGTACTCTCGTCACAGGCCCTTCGCTATGTTAATAGAGTTTTATCCAGCTCCTATTTGGGACGAGCTAGTAACCCAGTGTCTCTCAACGCCGTTGAGATTTGGAGTTTATGGGCCATGGTGGTAGGCCAGTGGCTCAACATCATCCATGAGATTTTGGTTAACAAGGTTAGAGTATCTAGGGGGGCAGCCCTTATAGTGTATGTTGGTGGAGTCATTACTAGACTACTTCTGAGTTTGGGTGTTTGTCCAGACATCCTGGGGCATGCGTTGGATGAGAGCATTTATGTGGACGCTTCGGCAGGTATTACGATGGCTATGATATTGCCGATACCGGGTCAGGCCGAGGCGTATAGACTCCGCACCATTCATGAGACCAGACGTGCATTTAGCCTGCCCTCACTAGAGCCAGTAGAGGAGCAGCCTCAGATGGAGCAGCCTCAGATGGAGGACCAGCCTCCCGAGCCCCAGCAGCACTAGGAGGAGCATCCGGGTACACCCTCTGACATGGGGATTGAGTTCACCATGGATAAGCTATTTGCTACTCCTCCAGGGCAGAGAGTACAGAGTCCTACTCCACCTCCGCCATCGAGAGTACATCGGACAGCTCCCCGGGCACCTGAGAGGTTCAGTCCATATGCTAGAGCAGGGGACCTGGGGGTATCTACTTCTACAGCTCCACCTCCAGAGCAGGCACCAGAGTCAGCTCCCCCTCCATTCATACCATCGACTTACTCGGCACAGCCAGATTTTTCTGCGATTTTGAGCTCTATGTTCGCATCCTTTGATCACAGATAGGAGGAGAGAGACTGGGCCTTTCTCGGGCAGCTCGGGGAGCAAGATAGAGTCATCTTAGAGCAACTAGATCAGCAGCAGGGTATTATCCAGGAGCAGGGGAGGCTTATTGATTATTTGAGGCAGGAGCAAGAGAGGCTCATGGGTCAGCTGAAGCAGGAGATGAGGGCCTCCCAGGATGAGGCGACCCAGAGGATAGATGCATCTGTACAGATGGTGGATGAGTCAGTTGAGGCTCTCAGATTTAGGATCCAGGTCCTAGAGGGTGCCATGCCTCCCATCGCTCAGTCCATGCGAGAGTTTAGGGAGCATACAGAAGATAGGCTGAAGAGTATGGGGACTACCTCTACATATCAGACCCTCCGCATGGCCGGTGCTTCCAGAGAGTTAGGGGGGGTCGTCACTGATACGCTGCAGTTCATGACGGTATGCGCATAGCCTTTCCTTGATGGATATGGTAAGGTCTAGTTCTAGCAGCAAGACCCAGTGAGAGTGCAGCCGTTATCAGTACCAGTGGCTGTACCTCCCAGATACCAGCGACAGGCCAGAGCCTCGGCTGCTCAGCAGGCCGGACCATCAGCCCCTCCCAAGCAGCCATCTGCTTATTCATCATGAGACCAGCCGGTTCATCTATCAGATGATGATGATGATGATCCAGAGGAGCTCTCAGATTATGCGCCATTATAGATTGTTCAGGGAGTTCTTCTAGCTTTGTATTTATACTTTTTGTTGTAATCACATCTGTATATTGTACAAAATTTAACCTTTTAGTGGAAAAACATTTATGGTTTAGCCTATTAAATTTGCATGTTATTTTCTTCATGATTTAAATTTCTAAGAAAAGAAGGAAAAAGACAGAAAGAAAAGAAGGAAAAAGACAATTGATCATATAGTAAACAGGATGATAGATAATAAAGAGCAACATAAAAATGTTCATAAATCTACCAATCAAGTTAATTTGCGTGAGAATTAACAAGAGTCTCTTACAATACAGGAACATGGTTTCACATTAATTCAAAAATGACCAGCAGTCAAAAGGAAGGATAAACAGATCAAACATTATGTCCTTAAAGATCGCATTCAATATTAGATGAGAATCAACAGATCAAAATCGTACCTTGCCGATTGAAAGGAGGTTAGCAAGGAAAGTTTCCAAATTTAAAATGGGACTAGCGATATAAATCAGACACCACGCGGGCTGAGATGAGGCTAGCAGGACAGTTTAGTCACTGCGCATACCAAGACGAGGACAGCGGTGCACACACAATATAACAGACCGCACTTTGTAAGTCCAGAACAGACTCGGTGCAGCTAAGGAGGGCAACCCTCGCGTTTTGTAAGTCTGGAGCAGGCTCGGCGCATCATCATCATCCGCACTTTGTAAGTCCGGAATAGACTCGGTGCAGCTCAGGAGAGCAACCCTCGTGTTTTGTAAGTCCGGAGTAGACTCGGCGCATCACCATCCGCACTTTGTAAGTCTAGAGCAGACTCGGTGCAGCTCAGGAGAGCAACCCTCGCATTTTGTAAGTCTGGAGCAGGCTCAGCGCATCATTATCATCCGCACTTTGTAAGTCAAGAACAGACTCGGTGCAGCTCAGGAGAGCAATCCTCGCGTTTTGTAAGTGTTAGTGTAAGCCCTAGCCCCAATACATTGTAATAAAACACTTTAGTTAATAAATGAGGCATTTGTTTTATCCATTGTATTCCTGTGCATGTCAATTGATAGAACTATCCAAGAATGTTGTTTCAGTTTAAGTTATCATGTGTGAGGCACATGGTTGTAAGACCTTGAAACAAATGAGACTTCATTCTAAATATCCCTAGTCAGTCATTGTTATGGGAATAACAAATGAATTAAGACTAGTATGCTCTCTCTGATTAGTTGAGTTCTGTCTTACGGATCATAAGGACAAAAGTGTCAATCGGAGATCATAGATACATGTTTGTAACATGGTATTTGGATACGATCCACACATGAGAACACTACATGGTACAAGTCATAAGTGTTCCTCATATGCAAGTTTTGTATCGGAGTTCTTAGACCTAAAATCTCTATGAAACTCTTTATGAATTACTGTGTACTTTGACATACACCTAACGTGCTCGTAACTGAGTGACAAGTATGGGTATGCTTGGGTATGCATTGATTCATGTTAGAGAGCATGAGAGAAGTGAAGGGATTACCCCTCTCTATAAGAGAGAAAATATCATCGGCCACTTGATCAGTGAACTGAGAAGTGTATGGCCATACCGAGATGTAATAATGTGCAATCATTATTTATCTGAAAAGTTCAGTGTCACTGGAATATCAAGAAAGGAATTAACTTACACATGAGGATGACTTGTTCCATGCCTTATGTTAATTCTGATATTTATGGGTAAGGGAATATATAAAATTGCATTAGGTCACTAAATGCCAATTGCATTTTCATTTAATTTGGAATGCTATAATATCTTGCTAGAGAATATATATAGCCTTTGAATTAATTTTTAATTCATTGCCAATATTAAATGGACCTATAGGATCGCACACAAAGCATTGGGCTTAAAATACTTGAATAAAGTATTGAGCATTAATTTAGGCTTTTAATTTAAGTCAAATTAATGTATATGTAATGGGTATTTAATTGCTAATGGACCTTGGTCCATGAGAGAGGAAATTCGGCCCACATAGGTTTAATTTCAATTAATTAATTATGTTGTATTAATTAATTTAATTGAGTATTAAATCCTAAGATATTTAAGTCAAACTAAATCACTTAATAATGGGATGACCTAGCCGAAATTCCAAAGGATATATACCATGGGAATTTCAGCACATGTTAAATGGTAAGTGATTAGTTTGATTAATACATCTTAAGGTTTTATTTCAAATCAATTTGAATTTTAAATTCAAAAGGGATTGAGCTAATATTTACTACTGATCTTTAGGAAGTGTTTAAGGTTGAATTAACTATCTCAAGGTAGGAAAATTTGGATTAAAGACTTGCCATAAGGAGGGGTATATATTAGATAAGAATAAAACCCTAAGAGAGAAGAAAAAGAGTGGTGGCTAGGTTTTTGCGTGAAACTCATCTCTCTCTCTCTCATTTTTTTTCTTCTTGGCCGAAATACACAAGGAGAAGGATTCTTCCTTGCTTGCTTGTGACTTTGAGCATTCTTTACACATAGTAGAAGGACAAGATCAAGTCTTGTGGCTTCAAACTAATTCTATTACACAATACATATTTAGTAAGCTAGCACTTTCGGTTTTGAGCCGTCTTTGCAAGTGTGTGTGTGAGAATAGAGAGGAGTGGCGAAAAAGGCTGTTCCTTGGCATTGGTGGTGAACATCTAAGGTGGACAAGATCATCTAAGTTGCTGGTCATCATCAAATTCAATTTGAAAGGCATTTAAAGTTGTAAGTTATTAAAACCCTAAAATTGCATGTTTCCGATTCTTGTCATGGAATTGTTTGGCATGTATGATCAAATTTTTTGTTTTCCGCTGCGTGATCATCATACACATACCATGACCTTATTCCATCAGTGGTATCAGAGCCTAAACATGCTTATTTTAGTGCTTTAGGTGCATGAAATAATTAATTAAAAATCGTTACTTTTAATACATGCAATGCTGAAATTTTCTGTTTTGAGTTTTTTGCATTGTTTTGGTGTAAAAACGATTTTAATTGATTAGATAGGTATTATAATTAATATAACATGTTAATATACTGTCCTTAGGTTGTTTAGGGGCTGTTAATGGTCAGATTTAATTATGTATACCTGATGGTACATGTTAATGTTAAAACTAGGTGCATTATGGCATGTTAATTGAAATTTTAACAACTAGTTTTATATATTAAATGTAAAATTGGTTTTGGCATGTTTGTAAGTGTTTTTAAAATATTAAATATCAGGTCTGGACATTATTTAAATATGGTTTTAATTCTGGTCCATGACAAATTAATTGATTAATTTTAAAATCACTTAAAACATGACTAGTTTGTGTTTGTTACATGTTTAATCAACATTGTTTTGTTTTGATTTGATTAAAATGGTAAAAACACATTTAGATCAGATTGGTACAGAATGTTAAATCAATATTTATGACCTTATTTAGATTATTAAATGACTCATAAAATTGATTTAAGTGTTTGTGCATTTTTGGCATCACATAAGCATTAAACAACTAGTTTTTGTTGTTTGTTTGTTTTTATATGCATGCCATGTTTTATATATATGTTCTTCATGATTTTATTTTTAATTCATGTCGGTACATATTATATGAATTTTTTAATGTTTATGGGCAGTATGACATATTATTAAAATGGCAAAATTGGAAATTATACTAGAGTTGATTTATAGCACAAATCTAACTAGTTTGTGTTTTGGGCTTTTAAGAGAACTTATTCAATAAGAGGATTTAGTCCATTGGGCCTCGGCCCAGGCCCATCATAGGGTCATCTCTTAAAGGTTCAAGTACACAATTTCCATTAATGGGCTTGGCTAATTTAATTAAAATTGGACTTTGTTTGATCCATGAATGTTATGTATATTAATTTGCTTGTTTGGTGTGATAAATGGATATGCATGGTGCATTCATGGGCCCTGGGTTTTTGTAATTAATTATGGCCTGCGAGCCATTATGTATTATTGTAAAAGTTTCATTTATTTCTTAGAATAGAATTTACTTGAAGACTTTGTAAATCAAGATGAAGCCCAACTAAGAAGATTCTTGTGTAATAGTATAGAATCTTAGTTGTAGGTTTTATGGGCCCATGTTTGTCACGCTTTACTTTATGCAATTATTTATATATGCATGCTATGAATGGATGACAAAGCGTATGCCATGTAAGCCGTAATAAAATGAATCCCTAAAATAGTAAGTCATAAAGTTGCCTTCCTAATTCGAAACACGTCAAGGCATCGATCATCGGTAACGTAGACTAGGAGTCCTAGATGCGCCCGATTATCTTTGTGAGGCATGAGTTGTGAATGTAGGTTGGACTTAACATGGAAAGGGATGCCCGGACCTAGGCAACTAATAAATGGGTTTGTGCTATAACATCTTAAGATGTTAGCCCATTTGATCCAAGAGTCATGTACGAATCATGATTGGAGTTATCCTACCTAAGTAACTTAACTTGTTAGGTGTACAAGCTCAGCTTGACTAATAAGGTTGTTGTGAAAAGTGGATCTTGGCCCACATTAAATCACTAACGCGAATTATTTAAAGGGATATTAATTCGGTTTGTGGGATTATTAATAAGACCTCATTTAATCTTGCTAAATTTTATTGTAGATTGAAAAATGGCATCTTCAAACAACAATTTCTCATTGCGATCGGTCCTTGAAAAGGACAAATTGAATGGCACCAATTTCATAGACTGGTCTCGAAACTTAAGGATAGTTCTTAAGCAAGAGAAAAAGTCGTATGTTTTGGATGCACCCTTGCCTCAAGAACCTGCAAGGAACGCCTCTGCGGTTCAAAGGGAAACTTTTGAGACCAAGAAGAGCGACTCCAATGATGTGACCTGTTTGATGCTAGCCACTATGGTGCCTGACTTGCAAAAGCAATTTATGGACCAAGAGGCGTATGCGATCATGGTGCACTTAAAGGAGATGTTCCAAGAGCAAGCTCGTCACGAGAGGTTTGTGACAACTAAGGCCTTAATTTCCTGTAAGATGGCTGCAGGTACTCCTGTTAGTACACATGTACTCAAGATGAAAGGGTATCTTGATACTCTTGAGAAGCTTGAGGTACAAGTACCAAAGGAATTGGCTACTGACTTGATTTTAGGATCATTGGCTGATGATTATGATCCATTTGTAATGAATTATAACATGCATGCGATGAACAAGTCAGCTACTGAGCTTCATGGGATGCTTAAGAATGCTGAAGAAAACATTCGAAAGACTAATCCCATACTGATGGTTCAAGGGGGCATTAAGAAGGGACCGGCTAAGGGAAAAGGAAAGGGAAAGGCAAAACCCAAGAATGACCTGGCTCGGTTCAAGTCAAATGGGAGCGCACCTCAGGCCCAATTCAAGCCCAAGGCGCAAAAGCCCAAAGAGAGTGAGAGCACTTGCTTCCATTGCAACAAAATAGGGCATTGGAAGAAGAATTGTGCTCTCTTCAAGGAAGAACAAAAAAAGAATGGAGCCAAGGCGTCCAGTTCAGGTATTTTTGTTGTTGAAATTAACCTTTCTATTTCTACCACTTGGGTACTAGATACCGGTTGTGGTTCTCACATTTGTTCAAATGTGCAGGGGCTAAGAAATAGGAGATTACTTGGGAAGAATGAAGTGGACCTCCGTGTGGGGAATGGAGCACGAGTTGCTGCCATAGAGATAGGCGACTATCAACTCACTTTACCTTCAGGACTTTGTTTAATTTTGAAAAATTGTTATTATGTGCCTGCTATGAGCAGAAACATTATTTCAGTTTCATTATTGGATTTGGATGAATTTGATTTTGTTATTAAAAATGGCAATGCTCATATTCGTCGCCAAGGCATTTCATATGGCAATGCCATGTTGCAAAATGGCCTTTATATCCTTGATCTATCAAACAAAGAGTCCATATACAACATTAATACAAAGAGGGTTAAATCAAATGAGTTAAACCCTACTTACTTCTGGCATTGTCGTTTAGGACATGCAAACGAAAAACGCATTTCAAGACTCCACAAAACTGGAGTACTTGGGTCATTCGACTTAGAGTCTTATGATACATGCGAGCCATGTTTGCATGGAAAAATGACAAAAAGTCCTTTTAATAAGAAAGGTGAGAGGACTAATGGCTTATTGGAGCTAATACATACCGATGTATGTGGACCATTAAGTACACAAGCCAGAGGTGGTTTTAGCTACTTCGTGACATTCACAGATGACTTCAGTAGATATGGCTATGTCTATCTAATGAAGCATAAATCTGAAACTTTTGAGAAATTCAAAGTGTTTAAAAACGAAGTAGAAAACCAACTTGGCAAAAGTATAAAAGCCATTCGGTCAGATCGAGGTGGCAAATATTTAAGCCAAGAGTTTGACTGTCATCTAAAGGAGTGTGGTATTATATCACAGCTCACTCCTCCTGGAACACCACAATGGAATGGTGTGTCCGAAAGGAGAAATCGAACTCTATTGGACATGGTTCGATCTATGATGAGTCAAGCAAATCTTCCTGTCTCTTTTTGGGGCTATGCATTAGAAACTGCTGCGTTTCTACTAAACCGTATTCCAACTAAAGCAGTTGAAAAGACACCATACAAGGTATGGACTGGGAAAGAACCCAATATGTCATTTCTCAGGATTTGGGGCTGTGAAGCACATGTTAAGAAATTAACATCTGACAAACTAGAGTCCAAATCCACTGTCTGCTTATTTGTGGGTTATCCCAAAGAAACAAAGGGATACTACTTTTACTCACAAACCGAGAACAAAGTATTTGTTGCTCGCAAGGCTGTTTTCTTGGAAAAGGAGTTCCTTCTCAAGAAAGACAGTGGGAGTAAAGTAGAACTTGGAGAAATTCAAACGCCACAAACTCCTATACAGGATGAGTTGGAAATGGGATCAAGTTCACAACCAATTGTGGAACAAGAACCCATTGCACAAGTACCTAGAAGGTCCGGTAGGGTACGTCAGGAGATTGAGAGATATGGTTTTCTAATCACTGACAGTGACACTATTGAGTTAGTAGATCGTGAGGATCCTACTACCTACCGAGAAGCTATTGAAAGCCCAGACTCGAAAAATTGGCTTGAAGCCATGAAATCCGAGATGCAATCAATGTACGATAACCAGGTTTGGACCTTGGTTGATCCACCACAAGGTGCTAAAGTAATTGAATGCAAGTGGCTATTTAAACTCAAAGCTGATAAGACCTACAAAGGTAGACTAGTAGCGAAAGGTTTTCGACAAACACATGGTGTAGACTATGATGAAACCTTTTCGCCTGTAGTCATGCTCAAGTCCATTAGGATCTTGCTTGCCATAGCTGCATATCATGATTATGAGATATGGCAAATGGATGTCAAAACTGCTTTCCTCAATGGAAATTTACTAGAGGAGGTGTTTATGACACAGCCTGAAGGTTTTGTCAATCCCAAGCATCCTAAGAAGGTTTGCAAGCTTCAGAAATCCATTTATGGATTAAAGCAAGCATCCCGAAGTTGGAATCTTCGTTTTGATGAGGCAGTCAAAGAATTTGACTTCGTCAAGAACGAAGATGAGCCTTGTGTATACAAGAAGGTTAGTGGGAGCATAGTAGTATTTCTGGTCCTATATGTGGACGACATCCTTCTCATTGGGAATGACATTCCAACATTGCAAAAGGTTAAGCAATGGTTGGGGAAATGTTTCTCAATGAAAGACTTAGGTGAAGCTGAGACAATACTTGGCATTCGGATCTACAGAGATAGATCGAATCGGCTATTGGGACTAAGTCAAGAAAAGTACATAGACAAGGTACTAAAGCGTTTTAGTATGGGAGACTCAAAGAAAGGGTATATACCTTTGGCTTTGGGAGTTCCTTTAACTAAAGAACAGTGCCCTAAAACCAAAGAGGAAAGGGACAACATGAGTAGAATCCCATATGCATCTGCTATTGGATCTATCATGTACGCTATGTTATGTACTAGGTTGGATGTTGCTCATGCACTGAGTATAACCAGTAGGTTTCAGCAAGACCCTGGTGAAAAGCACTGGTCTGCTGTAAAAGGGATTCTCAAGTACCTACGAAGGACTAAGGATCACTTCTTGGTGTATGGTGGTCAGGAAGAGCCCGTCATACAAGGCTATGCCGATGCTGCTTTTCAAACCAGCACTCAGGACTCAAGATCGCAATCTGGATTCGTTTTTGTTTTAAACGGTGCTGCTGTCAGCTGGAGAAGCTCAAAGCAAGAGACCGTTGCCGACTCAACTACAGAATCTGAGTATATTGCAGCAAGTGAGGCTGCAAAAGAGGCTGTTTGGATTAGAAATTTCATTTCTGGATTAGGAGTGGTCCCAAGCATCCTAGATCCATTAGAAATTTTTTGTGACAACAACGGGGCCATTGCACAGGCCAAGGAGCCCCGGTCACATCAGAAATCCAAACACATACTCAGGAGATACCACCTGATCAGAGAAATCATTGATCGTGGGGACGTCAAGGTCAGCAAGATAGCAAGTGAAGACAATGTAGCAGATCCTTTGACGAAACAGTTGCGCCCAAATCTGCACGAAGCTCATTTGAGATCATTCGGTCTTAGGGCTATGCCCAATTGGGACTAGTGCTAGTGGGAGATTGTTAGTGTAAGCCCTAGCCCCAATACATTGTAATAAAACACTTTAGTTAATAAATGAGGCATTTGTTTTATCCATTGTATTCCTGTGCATGTCAATTGATAGAACTATCCAAGAATGTTGTTTCAGTTTAAGTTATCATGTGTGAGGCACATGGTTGTAAGACCTTGAAACAAATGAGACTTCATTCTAAATATCCCTAGTCAGTCATTGTTATGGGAATAACAAATGAATTAAGACTAGTATGCTCTCTCTGATTAGTTGAGTTCTGTCTTACGGATCATAAGGACAAAAGTGTCAATCGGAGATCATAGATACATGTTTGTAACATGGTATTTGGATACGATCCACACATGAGAACACTACATGGTACAAGTCATAAGTGTTCCTCATATGCAAGTTTTGTATCGGAGTTCTTAGACCTAAAATCTCTATGAAACTCTTTATGAATTACTGTGTACTTTGACATACACCTAACGTGCTCGTAACTGAGTGACAAGTATGGGTATGCTTGGGTATGCATTGATTCATGTTAGAGAGCATGAGAGAAGTGAAGGGATTACCCCTCTCTATAAGAGAGAAAATATCATCGGCCACTTGATCAGTGAACTGAGAAGTGTATGGCCATACCGAGATGTAATAATGTGCAATCATTATTTATCTGAAAAGTTCAGTGTCACTGGAATATCAAGAAAGGAATTAACTTACACATGAGGATGACTTGTTCCATGCCTTATGTTAATTCTGATATTTATGGGTAAGGGAATATATAAAATTGCATTAGGTCACTAAATGCCAATTGCATTTTCATTTAATTTGGAATGCTATAATATCTTGCTAGAGAATATATATAGCCTTTGAATTAATTTTTAATTCATTGCCAATATTAAATGGACCTATAGGATCGCACACAAAGCATTGGGCTTAAAATACTTGAATAAAGTATTGAGCATTAATTTAGGCTTTTAATTTAAGTCAAATTAATGTATATGTAATGGGTATTTAATTGCTAATGGACCTTGGTCCATGAGAGAGGAAATTCGGCCCACATAGGTTTAATTTCAATTAATTAATTATGTTGTATTAATTAATTTAATTGAGTATTAAATCCTAAGATATTTAAGTCAAACTAAATCACTTAATAATGGGATGACCTAGCCGAAATTCCAAAGGATATATACCATGGGAATTTCAGCACATGTTAAATGATAAGTGATTAGTTTGATTAATACATCTTAAGGTTTTATTTCAAATCAATTTGAATTTTAAATTCAAAAGGGATTGAGCTAATATTTACTACTGATCTTTAGGAAGTGTTTAAGGTTGAATTAACTATCTCAAGGTAGGAAAATTCGGATTAAAGACTTGCCATAAGGAGGGGTATATATTAGATAAGAATAAAACCCTAAGCGAGAAGAAAAAGAGTGGTGGCTAGGTTTTTGCGTGAAACTCATCTCTCTCTCTCTCATTTTTTTTCTTCTTGGCCGAAATACACAAGGAGAAGGATTCTTCCTTGCTTGCTTGTGACTTTGAGCATTCTTTACACATAGTAGAAGGACAAGATCAAGTCTTGTGGCTTCAAACTAATTCTATTACACAATACATATTTAGTAAGCTAGCACTTTCGGTTTTGAGCCGTCTTTGCAAGTGTGTGTGTGAGAATAGAGAGGAGTGGCGAAAAAGGCTGTTCCTTGGCATTGGTGGTGAACATCTAAGGTGGACAAGATCATCTAAGTTGCTGGTCATCATCAAATTCAATTTGAAAGGCATTTAAAGTTGTAAGTTATTAAAACCCTAAAATTGCATGTTTCCGATTCTTGTCATGGAATTGTTTGGCATGTATGATCAAATTTTTTGTTTTCCGCTGCGTGATCATCATACACATACCATGACCTTATTCCATCAGTAAGTCTGGAGCAGACTCGGTACATCACCATCTGCACTCTGTAAGTCCGGAACAGACTCAGTGCAGCTTAGGAGAGCGACCATCGCGTTTTGTAAGTCTGAAGCAGACTCGACACATCGCTACTTCCCCGGCAAAAAGGTAAGGACTGCCTCAGGTATGCGTCTCTTTCCTTTCTCCTCTAAATTTTGGCTCATCTAGACACTAGTGCACTAGTTTCCCATAAATTGTGGGCAACTGTAGACACTGGGTCTTGAGGCAGTCCAGGTCAGAGTTACCCGATGAAGAGATCCATGTTGGTTTCCGGATAAATGGATGGAATTCGGAGGTTTTCTTCTTTTGCTTTCACAAGGATTAAAATCTTTTTCTCTATAGCGTGAGGTTTTGAAATAATTTGGAAAATTTTGGTTGAAATTGGAAGTTTTGCTCCACAGACGGGATGACCGTCTTAGTAGGGACGCCTGTCTCTACTTGGAGTGATCCCCGTCTCTATGCATAGTAGGGACGGCCCGTCTGTAGCTAGGGACAAACACGGGTCTGAGTAGGGACGCCCGTCCCTAGTCCCGCGTTACGGCCCATCTGTATCTAGATTTCCACGCGTGCCCTTAGTAGGGACGCCCATCGGTAGTTGCAGGGATGCCCAACGGTAGTGGATCTGATCAGATAATGCCGGATTTGATAAAATTTAATCTAAATTCTTTCAAATGGGGATAAGTGTTGGTTAAAAAATTGAATTTGAAAACTCCTTTTAAAATTCAAACTTTAAACAAATGCTTATCTTACTTTATCTCCAAAAATTCTATAAATTGGGAAGAAGAATTCGTTGTTGGGGGTTAGAAAAATTTTACAAATTTTTGTGAGGAAAATTAACTACTTTTTGAGAGATTGGAATTTTTTAGAAAAGATTTTTTGTGAGCAATTTACTAAAAAGCTATAAAATCTCTGTTTATTTTCAGGATTTGGTTGGATAAAAATTCTTCCAATTGATTGATTTCCTTAAATTTTTCTTGTGAATTAAGCCAATTTGAGGTAACGAAATTCATTCGTTTCCATCAATACAGCTAATTCAAACATTCGATAGCTATCAAATTTTCAAAAAGGAGAAATATAAATTTTCTTACTTTGATCTATTTTATTTGATCCTTGTGGAGCGTGCGAGGACTTAAACCATTCGATATTCACTCGAAAGGTAAAATCCGAGGGTAAACATTGTGGATTAATACTTGTGTGATTTAATTAACTTATATTAATTGTTTTCATTTTTTTACCCGTTTTTTATCTTTTAACTCATTTCTTTTAAAAGTTTCCTATTATTTTTATTTTCTTTACTTTATTCACCAATTTTGACACTGACATGTTTATTCCTATGAGTTATTTTCTGAAAATTTGGATTTGGAGTTGTAAATGATGATGGTCGAGCCAATCTGAGGATTTCCATACGGGTTCTTTCTTCACTCTTGCCTTTTATTCATGTTAAAAGGGCCAAAAAACTTTATAGTAATTAATTTGGAATTTTTCCTAAACAAAAATGGGACCAATGTCTCAATTTTCTCTATCCAAAATAAAATCATCACATCAAAAATGTTTTAATAAATATGCATGCGAGGACTAATGTCCTCATCATTAATGAATACCCCGATTTATGCATAATTTGTATTTTATTTACAATGGGGGTTGTATTATGCCCCTAGTTTTATTGTAATTTATTTTGAGAATGTTTATTTTAAAAATGCTTTACTTATTGCTTTTGACGTGAATGATTGCGCCTTAATTAAATGCATTGTGTGGAAAGTTGGTGAAACAATGAATTCAAAACTTAATCATAATATTGATCAAGGTATAAATAAATGAGAAGTCCCGAACTCACTCTGGTCTTTGGGACTCAATGAGACGAGAGGTCTAGGACTTCCAAGACATCTCTTGAGTCTCACCAAAAGACTTAAATTTGCAAATCCTAGGCTCTAGGGGGTAGAGGCTGAGACCTCCAAGATCTCTCTGGCTTGCCCAACATGGATATGTATGCGCCGTCCCCATTGTTCTATTAGGTGGCGACTCCAAGAAACCTCATTGTTGCCCAAAATAGACGCACTTGTAAATACCTTACAAGTTTTTATGAACCCCATCCTGATTGCCATAAAGTGGGCTTTCGGGAGGCCACGGGGTTCGGCGCACATCACAATAACACATGCTTTAAAATATAGACCCATAAACTTAATACATGCATATCCAATCCGTATTCAAAACATACATCCACTATACTTCACATTTAATATAATTAGACAATTTAAAACACAAGTAGAAATCCATTTTCTAATTGAGGAGACCCTAATTGAGATTAAAAACCCATAACACATGAAAAAGGAAAGAAAAAGACAAAACTTTGCAGAATTTCAAAACAGAGAGGTTTTACACGGCAGTATGACTTACCCTTACCGCCGTGTAAGACATCTTACACGGTGGTAAGGAAAAACCATATCGCCGTGTAAGACATTTTACATGGTGGTAAGGAAAAACCATATCGCTGTGTAACATGTCCAACACAAAAACCTCAATAGGCATAATGCATATACACGACGGTATGGAAAATTCCTTAGCCCGGTGTAACTGCACCACCCAAAAATCCTACAAGGCAGAATGGTTTTACACGGCGGTATGAAAGGTTCTTACTGCCATGTAAAAACACGGACAAAGAAAGTCTGGAGGACAGTATGCGATTACATGGTGGTGAGGAATTCCTTACCGCCGTGTAATTCGCCAAAATCCCGAAAATTTAAAGGAGAAAGTAACTCAATTCACAATCAAACTTCAAGAAATCTCAAAAATTAATCAAGTACTACAAAATTTCTACTCATACACTATCAAAGGCATACTCAATCACATTCATACCTCAATTTGTAACAATCAACATAAAATTTACATATCACACAGTTAACACACAAATTTAACATTCCCAGACCTTGATATCCTTAACTCCAATTCAAGGGGCTCCACTTCCACTTGCTAAATCCTTGCCCTTAGGCTCTCTAGGAGGAATCTCTGAGCCAAAACACTTAACAAATCAAACTTTAAAACTCTAGCCCAAAAACTTATATTAACAAATTATAGAAGAAAGAAGATGATAAAGAAGGAAAACTAGTTGCAACTTACCAAACCAACTTAAGGCTTACCAAAACCCACCAGAATTTGCAATTACAAGGGAAATCAAGTGAAACAAAAGGAGAAAAAGGAAGAAGAAGAAA
Organism: Excoecaria cochinchinensis; assembly: GCA_947683425.1. Classification (NCBI taxonomy): domain Eukaryota; kingdom Viridiplantae; phylum Streptophyta; class Magnoliopsida; order Malpighiales; family Euphorbiaceae; genus Excoecaria; species Excoecaria cochinchinensis. The sequence goes on from CANTUQ010000034.1 coordinate 4,206,344, forward strand.
GAAGCAACGTGAAGAGGAAGAAGAAGAAGAAGAAAACGGGATAAGAACAAAGGGAAGAACAGCTGTCTTCTCTCTCCTCTCTCCACTCTAGATATCCACCCCCACATGCCACATGCCAAGACCTCATTGGATAACTTCCCTATAACACACCTAATCACTATCCTCATACATACACCCAAAACCAATCTTACTAAAACACACCCTACTCCCATACACTCACTCACACCCAAACAAGACCCCACAATACATAACAACATAATTTAAACCATAACACATACTCAAAAAGAATAACACATGCCAAAATTGTACACACATATAAGGCTCAAACTGCCAGGGTGGGAAAGGGGTGTTACAACACTTCCGTCCTTAACAGAATTTCATCCTCAAAATTCTCACCTGATCTAAATAACTGAGGATGCTGGGCTCTCATAATCTCTTTCGATTCCCAAGTCACCTTTTCAATTCCATGATGCTTCTAAAGTACCTTAACCAATGGAATTTGCTTGTTGCGGAGGTGTCTGATCTCCCTAGCTAAAATTTCCTTCGGTTCTTCATCAAATCAGAAATCTGGCTGAACCCGAATATCCTGCACTTATAATATGCGTGATGGATCAGATCGGTAGTGGCGGAGCATAGATACGTGAAAAACAACGTGCAATTTAGCTAACTCCAGTGGCAATGCTAACCGATAGGTTACCAGACCAATCTTTTCCAAAATCTCATAAGGTCCAATAAATTGAGGACTCAATTTCCCTTTCTTACCAAACCGGAGAACTTTCCGTCAAGGCGATACTTTCAAGAATACCTTGTCGCCAATCTCATACTGAATATCCCTTCGCTTCAAATTAACATAAGATTGTTATCTGTCTTTAGCTGTCTTCAAATTCTGTAGCGCAACTCTTACTTTCTCTTCTTTGTCTTTAACTATCTTCGGACCTACTATGGATCGTTCCGATAACTCTGTCCAACACAGTGGGGTTCAACACTTCCGTCCATAGAGAGCTTCATAGGGAGCCATACCAATACTCGCTTGATGACTATTATTGTACGTAAACTCCATTAAAGTCACATATCTATCGCAACTACTAGAGAACTCCAAAGCACAACCTCGAAGCATATCTTCAAGAACCTGGATAACACTCTCTGACTGACCATCGGTCTGAGGGTGAAATGCAGTGCTAAAATTTAATTGAGTACCCAAAGCTGACTGTAATTCCTTCCAAAACAATGACGTAAACCTTGGATCCCAATCAGACACAATATAGAGTGGGACTCCATGAAGCCTTACAATCTCGCTCACATACACCTCGGCTAACTTGTCCATGGAGTAATCCAATCGAACTGGCAAGAAATATGCTGACTTACACAACCGATCGACTATTACATACTGTGAATCATGCTTGCGCTGTGTTAAGGGCAAACCCGATACAAAATCCATCACAACATCATCCCACTTCCATTGAGGAATGGGTAGGGGATGCAACAATCCTATTAGAACTTGATGCTCGGCTTCAACTTGCTGACATACTAGACATTTCAAAACAAACTCCACAATATCCTTTTTCATACCCGGCCACCAATAAAACTGCTTGAGATCCGTATACATCTTATCTCCTTCGGGGTGCATAGTGAAAACTGACGAATGAGCTTCTTATAAAAGCTTCTTCTTCACATCACTTACATCAGGCACACACAATTGGTTTTCATATCTGAGTACTCCTTCATTAGCCATAGAAAATTCAGTCTGCTTACCATCTTTTACCAAAAGAGAAGCACGCTGCAATGCAGGGTCACTCAACTGCGCATCCACTATCAGCTGCCTCAAACTTGGTCTAGCCCTCAACTGAGTAATCAATGCTCCTTCTGAATCAAATTTCCACATCCCTCTACCCACGAACAGAGCCGAAACTGACTTCCTGCTAAGAGCATCTGCCACAACATTTGCTTTTCCTGGATGGTAATCAATAATACAGTCGTAATCTTTAAATAACTCCAACCATCTATGCTGCCTCAAGTTCAATTCTTTCTGAGTGAGCAGATACTTCAAGCTCTTGTGATCTGTGAAGATCCTGCAAGTTTCTCCATAGAAATAATGTCACCAAACCTTAAGAGCAAACACTACCACTACCAACTCCAAATCATGCGTTGGATAGTGTTGTTCATGTGACTTCAATTGCCTGGAAGCATAGGCTATCACCTTGCCATCTTGCATCAGAACACAGCCCAATCCTTTACCTGATGCATCACTGTACATTACATACTCTTTACCTGAAATGGGTTGACTAAGTACAGGAGCCTTAATTAACATATATTTCAACTGCTCAAAACTCGCTTGGTCATCTATCAGTCCAACTGAACTTAACCTCTTTACGGAGAAGCAGAGTCAAAGGCGAAGCTATCACTGAAAATCCTTTAACAAACTGCCTATAGTAACCGGCTAAACCCAGAAAACTCCTCACTTCCAGCATAGACTTAGGTGGCAACCAATTCACAATCGCTTCTACCTTGGATGGATCTACCCGAATACCTTCAGCTGAAACCACATGCCCAAGGAATGTTACTTCCTTTAACCAAAACTCACACTTACTAAGTTTAGCATAGAGCTGGTGATCCCTCAACACGTACAATACCAACCTCAGATGTTCCTCATGTTCCTTTTCATTCTTGGAGTAAACCAGGATGTCATCAATGAACACTACAACAAAATGATCCAACTACTATCTGAATACCCTGTTCATTAAATCCATGAAAGCTGCGGCCGCGTTAGTCAAACCAAAAGGCATCACTAAAAATTCATAGTGACCGTAACGCGTATGAAAAGCCATCTTCACAACATCCGCATCTTTAACCCTCAACTGGTAATAACCCGATCTCAAATCTATATTCGAAAACACTCCTACTCCTATCAATCGATCAAAAAGGTCGTCAATCCGTGGCAACAGATACTTGTTCTTTATCCTAACCTTATTGATTTGTCGGTAGTCAATGCACATTCTCAAAGTACCGTCCTTCTTCTTGGCAAACAAAACTGAAGCACCCCAAGGTGACACACTCGGTCGAATAAAACCTTTATCCAAAAGCTCTTGCAACTGACTTTTCAACTCTTTTAATTCAACTAGAGCCATTTGATACGGAGCCTTAGAAATCAGAGCTGCATCAGGCATAATGTCTACAGACAATTATACTTCTGTTTCTGGAGGCAAACCTAGTACTTCTTCTGGAAACACATCCGCAAATTCTCTTACCACCGGAACATCTTGGATTCTTACTTGCCCTCTGTGAGAATCCAAAACTAAAGCTAAATACACCTCATATCCCTTCCTCATAAACCGCCTCGCCTTCATAGCCGAAATCACATTGTGCAACAAGTTACTTCCCATACCTTTCACAACCACAGGTAACTGATAACTATCTCTGAGCACAACTATTTTCCTATGGAAATCAACTATAGCTCGGTGCTTGGACAACCAATCCATACCCAGAATTAGATCAAACTCATAAAATGGCAAACTTTTCAAATCAACTGGGAATTCTTTATCTTACACTACCAGAGGACAATTTCGATACACCTGATTCACATTAACACACTGCCCTAACGAACTAGTCACACATATCTCATAATCCAATTTATCCTTATTAGACAATTTATCACACAACTTATCATAACACAGATAAGAATGAGTAAAACCCAGGTTTATCAAAGCATACATTTCAATATCGAAAAGCAAAAACTTACCGGCTATCACTTTCAGAGCATCCAGCTCATCACGAGCCCTCATGGCATAAGCTCTTGTGGCCGTCGGCACTGGGCGATCAACTGTCTCAGAGGATTCTCTATCCCGAGGCCGTCCACCACGACCCCATCCTCTACCTCTACCATGGCTGCCCTGAGGAGCATTAGACCCTGCTCGACTAATCTCTTACTGACCTTGAATATTCTCATGCAAATTCGGCAAATTGGCTAAAAAGTGGTATGTGCTACCACACCTGAAACATCCTCCTGTCAACCACCGATATTCGCCCCAATAGCGCTTACTGTAGTGGGAGCACTAAGGCACTCCATTACCTCTACCACCCGAAGCTCCTCTACCCGTGCCAGACCCTCTAAAAGATTCCTGTCTTCTCCCTCTAGTAACCGGATTAGCATGAGACTCACTCGAAGGATTTCCTTGAGACTCACGTGATCTCTTTCATAAAGAAAAACCTCCTCGGGAGGACTTCCTCCTCTAAGCCTTCTCTCTATAAATATTCTCAGAGAGTTCAGCTCTCAAAGCTGCCTGCACTATCTAGTAATAACTGACATCCGGCGAAGACATCAAGGAAACAAACATCACCTTCAGAGACTCATTCAAACCTGCCTCAAAATGTTGATACTTGAACTCCTTAGTGAGAACTCCTAGTGGTGCATACTTACTTAGTTGATTAAACTCCTTCTCATAATCGACTACCGATAACACTCTTTGTCGGAGACTCAGAAACTGCGCCCATCTGGCCTCTTTAAATGCCTGGCCTCTTTAAATGCCTTAGTCACATATTTATTCTTGAATTCTCTTTCGAAAAACTCCCATGTCATAGGCTCAGGAAGCTGAGGATGCCTAAGCACTAATGTCCACCAATCATAAGCGGAGCCCTGTAATAGGGACAACACACACTCCACCTCCCTCTCCGGAGGACACCGTATCTCCCTTAGTACCCTACTAACCTTCTCAACCCACCTCTCAGCTTTATCCGACTCATCTAAGCTGGTTCCAAAGAAATCCTCCGCTGCAAACTTCCTCATATTCTCAATCGGAGATCTAGGGGCAGTAACTCTTTCCAAAACCCTGGCCATATCCTGACATATCTTGAGCATAGCCTCAAAGAGGACCGCAGGGGCCTCTGGTTGCACCCTAGGTGGATGAGCCGGACAAAAAACAGATGGCTCTTGCTCTTGAGCATTCATACTCTTGGCCGACCCCTAAAGTGATCTATGAGCGGACTCCACCTAACTATAAAACATACACCAAAATTCGCAACACTCTAACACAACACTAAACGTACACTCTATCCTACACTTACCCAGAAACGCCTAAACCTAATGCTCAGATACCACAAAATGTAACACCCCTTACCTATACGTAGGGAGCTTCATCCCTAGAAGAGGATGAAGGACCCTGATAGATGAGGATTGTCACGGCAGACCTTAAACGAAGAAAAAATAAAGTTACAAATCATTCACTCAGAGAAAAGACAGAGGCTGGAACAATAGTACAATATTAATTAATTACAATAAAGTCTTTACATATCGTAATGAGACTATAACATTATTTAATGCTTTAAAAATTTCATATTTAAATCGAAAACCCTGCCATGCAAAATTAGTGGTTAACAAGTACGCATAGATACCCGAGGGTACCAATAAAATATATATATATCATAATTTAAAGATAGCTGAAGGTGTCAAAATCAATCTTTTCCTTTTGTTTAGAAAACAATTTCGCATGGGATCTTAAACAAGATCCAAGACAGAAGGATCACGAAGATCCGATCGGGAACCTGATCAGGGTCCAAAATCACAGAAGGCTACAGCTACGAAAACTCTATTAGGCATGCCTAACTATCCACTAAGTTGAATCTTGCAGGTCATGCATAATGCAATTTATATTCAAAGCATAACACATGCTTTAAAATAAAGAACCATAAACTTAATACATGCATATCCAATCCGTATTCAAAACATACATCCACTATACTTAACATTTAATGTAATTAGACAATTTAAAACACAAGTAGAAATCCATTTTCTAATTGAGGAGACCCCAATTAAGATTAAAAATCCATAACACATGAAAAAGGAAAGAAAAAGACATAATTTAAAACTTTGCAGAATTTCAAAATAGAGGGGTTTTACACAGCGGTATGACTTACCCTTACCGCCGTGTAAGACATCTTATACGGTGGTAAGGAAAAAGCATACCACCGTGTAATATGTCTAACACAAAAACCTCAATAGGCAGAATGCATTTACACGGTGGTATGGAAAATTCCTTACCCCCGCATAAATGCACCACCCAAAAATCCTACAAGGGAGAATGGTTTTATACGGCGGTATGAAAGGTTCTTACCGCCGTATAAAAACACAGACGAAGAAAGTCTGGAGGACAGTATGTGATTACACGGTGGTGAGGAATTCCTTATCGCTATGTAATTCGCTAAAAACCCAGAAATTTAAAGGAGAAAGTAACTCAACTCACAATCAAACTTCAACAAATCTCAAAAATTAATCAAGTACTAAAAAGTTTCTACTCATACACTTTCAAAGGCATACTCAATCACATTCATACCTCAATTTGCAATAATCAACATACAATTTACCAATCACACAATTAACACACAAAATGCAAAAAAATTTAACATTCCAAAACCTTGATATCCTTAGCTCCAATTCAAGGGGCTCCACTTCCACTTGCTAAATCCTTGCCCTTAGGCTCCCTAGAAGGAATCTCTGAGCGAAAACACTTAACAAATCACACTTCAAAACTCTAACCCCAAAACTTATATTAACAAATTAAAGAAGAAAGCAGATAATAAAGAAGGAAAACTAGTTGGAACTTACCAAACCAACTTAAGGCTAACAAAAACCCACCAGAATTTGCAATTACAAGGGAAATCAAGTGAAAAAAAAGGAGAAAAAGGAAGAAGCAACGTGAAGAGGAAGAAGAAGAAGAAGAAAACAGGATAAGAACAAAGGGAAGAACAACTGTTTTCTCTCTCCTCTCTCCACTCTAGATATCCACCCCACTTGCCACATGCCAAGACCTCATTGGATAACTTCCCTATAACACACCTAATCACTATCCTCTTACATACACCCAAAACCAATCTTACTAAAACACACCCTACTCCCATACACTCACTCACACCCAAATAAGACCCCACAACACATAACAACATAATTTAAACCATAACACATACTCAAAAAGAATAAAACATGCCAAAATTGTACATTCAAAAACACACACATATAAGGCTCAAACTGCCAGGGTGGGAACGGGGTGTTACAGTGACCCCCTCTTCGGCTCTTCTTCGTTTGTTCTTCCCCTCTTCGTCTTTCCTGTTTTTTTCCCGATCGACCAGTGTAAATGCATGATCTTAACCTAGTTTTTTTTATCCATTTCTATCTTATTTTTATTATTGCATTCTATGGAATTAGATCTTGTTGTTTTTTAGTATTTTGAGTTAAAACCAGTGTTTTCCTCATTGTCCTGATTATTTCTTTTTTCTTTGGTTTCCAGCAGGCACTATTTATTTGATTATTTGTATTTAATTATTTTAATTGGTTGTATAATTTCCAATTAATTTAATCACTTTAGTTAATTAATTAATTAATTCAATTAATTTATTTGTTTATATCATTTATTTGACAATTGAAAAAGTTTCACGAGGCGCTGCCCCTTAATCCCGCCCGCTGACCGGCTAGCGGGCCAGCCATGCTACCTCTTCGTAGCGCCTTATATGTACTTTTTTTCAAGTTCCCGAACGTAGGAAGTTGCCAAAAATGCATGTGATGTAATATAATTTGCTCTATTTTTTCATTGTTAATTTCTGTCTTAATTATTAATGCTATGTATTATTCATCAAAATTTAATGATTTTTGCTGACTTATTTGAGTTGTTTATCTATTAGTTTTTTAATTAATTATTTGCTCATATATTATTCATTTAATTACTCTACTAACATTTATTTTATTTTTGTTTTATTGTCTCAAAATTGTTTATCTATGTCAGTCATATTTGCACATGGGATGGAGGATCGGGAGACCAAAGACCTTCAAATTTTGGGTTTGCATTTTCATTGTATTTCCTTTTATTATTATTTTTTATGTGTTGTATGTAAAATGTATGTTATATTTATCTGTATTATAGAAAATCATGTTTTTTTAATAACTAATAACTTCAGACTCTTCTTAATAAATTGGACAAATGTCCTATTTTAACCAATAAAATCTCACCTTCAAAATGGAGAACTAACTTTCATAAAATGGGATCACTCATCCAAGTTTTCTCAATCAATGCCCAAAAAATGTTCTCTATTTTTTTTAAGTTAATAAAAAGGAACCAATGTTCCTAAAATATAATAAATGACCCGATTTATGTATGACTCACTTTTAATTATCTTGTATGTGTTATTTGTTCATTTTTAAGGCCCTTGTAATTAATTTTGGGGCGAATTTTATTTATGCTTTCTTATTTCATTTTATCTTGGGGGATTGTTCTGTCCTATTTTTTATTTTGTAATTTATTTTTGGGGGATTGTTCTGTCCCAATTTTCTTTCGTAATTTATTTACTTACCGCTTTATTTATCATTTTCAATATGCTTGCAAATGCGCTTTAAATTCAATGCACAATCGCATGAGATGAGAGATGGAATTTTGATTTCTTAAAAACTCATTTATGGACTTAAGTCATTAATAAAAGTGAGGTTCCGAACACCATCTTTGGTTTAGACCAATAGAGGTTAGAGACCTTTCCCAATTTCTTGTAAATTGGGTGGCGACTCCAAAATAACCCAAAGGTGCCTAAAGGCATTGTGAGTCTAGATGATCCTTTCCAATGTTCTATTGGAAAAGAGGCATCCAAGATGACTCATGATGCCCAAGATCAAAAAGACATGAACCAATCCCTCGAGCCCTAAAAGCGGGTTTCAAGGCCTTTGCTAGGTTCTGGCATGCGTCACAGTGTGCCTCTTGCAAAAGCTTTCTCTTCAATTCTCTGTCACTAGGTACACACAAATGATTTCTATAGCTTAACACCCCTCACTGTCCATAGAATACTCAGTCTGACTTCCACTTCTAACCACTTGCAGAGCATGCTGCAACTTAGGATCCCTCATCTGAGCATCAACAATCAGCTACATCATACTAGGTTTAGCTCTCAGCTGGGCAATCAGAGCTCAATCAGAATCAAATCTCCATTTACCACACTGCAAAGTTAGAGCCAAAATCGATTTTCAACTCAAAGCATCAACGACCACATTTGCTTTGCCTTGATGGTAGTCCACAATACAATCATAATCCTTGAATAGCTCTAACCATTGACATTGTCTCAAATCCAGCTCTTTCTGCATGAGCAGATACTTCCTACTCTTATGATCGGTGAAAATCCTACAAGTCTCCCCATATAGATAATGACGCCAAATCTTAAGAGTAAATACTACCGCAGCTAATTCCAAATCATGTGTCAGATAATTCTGCTCATGCAGCTTCAATTGCCTGGATGCATAGGCTATTACTGTACCATTATGCATCAAAATGTAACTGATTCTAATACCCGAAGCGTCACTGTACGTGGTATACTTTTTACCCGAGATGGGTTGAGTACGTACAGGAGCCTCAACTAACATACTCTTTAATTGATGAAAACTCGCTTGACACCTGTTAGTCCACTCAAACTGAACTCCTTTCCAAAGAAGCCTAGTCAAAGGTGAGCCAATAACCGAAAACCCCTTTATAAATTGCCTATAATAACCCGCTAATCCAAGAAAACTCCTCACTTCTGGCACATTCCTGGGTGGTTTCCAATTCACAATTGCCTCAACTTTAGATGGATCAATACAAATACCTTAGAAGAAATAATATGTCCTAAGAAAGACACCTCTTTTAACCAAAAAATGCACTTACTGAGCTTCGCAAACAACTGATGATCTGTCAAAACCTGAAGCACAACCCGTAAATGCTCTTCATGCTCACTTTCATCCTTTGAATATACCAAGATCTCATCGATGAGCACAATAACAAATAGATCGAGATATGGCCTGAACACCCTATTCATCAAATCCTTAAAACCCGCTGGCGTGTTCGTTAACCCAAACGGCATCACTAAGAACTCATAATGGCCATATCGCGTCCAAAAAGTAGTCTTAGCAATATCTAAGTCCTTAACCCGTGACTAATAATAACCTAATCTCAAGTCAATCTTAGAAAACACTTCGGCTCCCCTCAACTGATCAAATAGGTCCTCAATCCTAGGCAACGGATACTTGTTCTTCATAGTGACCTTATTAATCTGTCGATAGTCGATACACATTCTTAAGGTGCCGTCCTTCTTCTTAACAAATAATATCGGAGCACCCCATAAAGAAATATTGGGTCTGATAAAGCCTTTATCTAATAGATCCTGTAGTTGAATCTTTAATTATTTCAATTCCATAGGACCTATTTGATAAGGAGATTTAGAAATGGGAGTAGTACCCGATATAATCTCTATAGATAACTCTACCTCCCTCTCTGGAGGCAAACCCAGCAACTCTTCTGAAAATACATCTGTAAACTCCCTCACTACCGGAATATCTTGAGCTTTAACTTGATTCCACCTAGAATCCAAAACCAAGGCCAAATATGCCTCACATCCTTTTCTCATAAAATGCCTCGCTTGCATACCTGAAATCACATTACCCAAAGGGCCAGAACCTAAACATCTCACAACCACTATAGACTGATCACTACCTTTGAACACTACTGTCTTCCGATGACAATCCACCACAGCCCGGTGCTTGCACAACTAGTCCATACCCAGAATCAGATCAAACTTGTGAAAAGGCAAACTAATCAGATCCACTAGGAACTATTTACCTTGTACAACTTGGGGACAATTCCTTTACACTTTACTTACATTGATACTATGCCCTAAGGCTCTGTTTGGATGGGGGGTAGGGAGGGGTAATTAATGGAAGGATAGGGAAGGGTAGAGACAGGAAAGGAAGGAGAAAGAAGGGGAAGGGTATGTGACTACCTTTTCATTATTTGGGAAAGAATAAAAATGGAGGAGTAATTAAAGTAAGGATAAGTATATAAAATAACCAAAATGCCAATATAGTAATATTAATTTTATACTTATAATATGTTAAAAAATTATACATAAATTTACAATTATATATTTTAAATAATTTATTTATTTATTGGGGTTATCATAATTTAATTATTTATATAATTAATATTATATTTTTTTATAAATTTTACAAAAATGCCTTAATATAGTTACGCCTATAGATTAAATTATTTTATCGGTGCCATATATTCCATCCAAATATATATATATATATATATTATAATATAAAATGACATAATGGAACGTGATTTTCATTTCATTATCCCATTTCAAGAATTCCACTCATCATTATAATATATATATATATATATATATAAAGCACAATTGGAATTATTAGCATGAAGAATTGTGTTATTGGGACAAATAAATGAAAAGAAAAAAAAGGAGGGAGAAGAAGGATATCACGAGTCATGCTCAATGTCACGACTCATGACAATTGTCATGACTCTTGACATGGCCTAATTGTGCTGAAAAGTCATTGAAATATACTTTAACCCGGTAGCGTGTTAAAGTATAAATATTATACATAAAGCAGTTTTCTTAACTTACGAGGGAGAAGAAGGCTATTACGAGTCATGCTCAATGTCATGACTCGTGATAGTGGCCTGCTGCCATGACTTGTGATAATTACCACGACTTGTGACATGGCCTAATTGTGCTGAAAAGTCATTGAAATATACTTTAACCCGGTAGCGGGTTAAAGTATAAATATTATACATAAGGCAATTTTCTTAACTTAACCCACCATTTTGAAGTCACAATATTCACACATGAACCCCATAGCGGGTTAATTTATAAATATTATACACAAAGCAATTATTTAATATAAATTATTTAGGCCTATCTTTGTGGCAACGAGTAATTATAAATGAATAACAAATAATAACGATAAATAATGAAGCAAAAGGCCCACATTTACTGGCTATAAGCTATTTAATAGATAGGCAGACATTGCCATGCAAAATAAATAGGTAGACACTTCCATGAGTTCATATCTTCGCAATCCAAGCTAATATACAATGATGCAAACAACTTTTACTACTGATAAATGTTGAATGCGTTTCAACTTACGAAAAGCATTTTCTTTAATATTTTCTCGACCCATCTATAATTAAATCAAGATTTAAAAAATAGGCAATGAGTACACAATAATAAATACATAAAAGATCAAGTAAAATCAACTAAATGCATACATGATCAAAGCCAATATTAATATTTCAGGAATAAAAAATTGATTTATATAGAAGCTTAAATTATTTTAGAAACACACCCAAAAAAATCACCTGAGAAGCAGAAATGCAAATTCCAATTGTTCTAATAAAGGAGCAGTTGTGGGTAGAAGCCAAGTAAAGATTCTGCAAATATACAAACATCAATCACAATGTGACTTGTGAAGAAAAACCACTGCAAATTGAAATGGAGAAAATCCACCAGTAGCATACCTATTCTAAAAGTCTTGAATTGAAGATAAATTTTAAAAGGGAAAGAGAACAACTGAAAAAAGAACGACAAAATAAACTTGAATTCCTAACTCAAGGCTTTCATTGAAGAATCAGGGGTAACATAATATAAAAGAAAAATTAAAATCAAAAGTCTAAATTATATAATTAAACCATGAAAAAAAGAAATGAATAGAAGAAAAAATGACCAGTGATGCACCAGTCACAAAGGAGAATAGAAGAGAGCGATGGCAAACAGGACGAGAGGCAGAGCGCGGTTACAAGCTCAAATTTGACAGAGTCGAGTGGAAGAACAGCTTGAGTGTGCTGTTGTAAACGATAAATAGATGAAAGAAAATAGAAGAGGATAAAATTGGAATATAATTTTTTTTTATCAGTTACCTCTCCCTACACCACAAATCGAGGTGTAGCTAAAATAAGAAAAACAAAAGGTAGAGGGGGTAAGGGCTACCCTTCCAATCCCTTCTATTTTTCAGCCTCTTTCTTCCCAAACAAAGGTAAATATCTACCTTTCCATCCCCTTCTATTATTTACCCCTCCCTACCCCCCATCCAAACAAAGCCTAAGGGACTGGTCATACAAATCTCATAATCTAATTGTTCTACATAAGGCAACTTAGCACACAACTTATTAGAACATAAATATGAGTGCAAGGTCTATTAGAGCTTGCAATTCAGTGTCAAAGAGTAGGAACTTACGGGTAATCACTTTAGGTGTATCTTGCTCCTCCCGAGCTCTCATTGCATAAGCTCTCACTGGTGCCACTTGAGGACGATCCACAGACTCAGATGAAGTTCCATCTCTAGGCCGTCCACCATGACCTTGACCTCTACCTCCCCAGTTGGCTTGAGGGGCATTAGATCCTGCTCTACTGGCCTCTTGCTGATCCCGAGTGTTCTCACTTAACCTTGGGCAATTAGCCAGGAAATGGTCTGTGCTACCACATCATAAGTAACCTCCAGTCAACCAATGACACTCACCTTTATGGTGCTTCTTACAGTGTGAACACTCTGGTACAACCTCACTTATAGCACTCGAACCACCTCTACTAGCCCCAGACAAATAAGGAGATCCCTGTCTCCTACCCCTCATAGCAGGACTATTGGAAGACTCATCTGGGGGATTCCCTTGGGTGTTCCTTGACCTCTTTCCTAAAGATGAGCCTCCACAAGAGGGATTCTTCCTCTGAGCTCTTTCCCTCAAAACAGTCCACTCGCAATGCCGCTTGCACAATCTAGTAATAGCTAACCGTCGGAGAACTCATCAAAGAAATCAACATAGCTCTAAGGGTCTCATTCAAGCCCATCTCAAAATGCTGGGAACGGAAATCTTCGGTGAGGATACCCGGTGGAGCATACTTGCTAAGCCAATTGAACTCTTTCTCATATTTTGCTACCGACAAAGCCCTCTGCTTGAAACTAAAAAATTGAGCCCATCTAGCTTCCTTATAGGTCCTAGTCTCATACTTGTTATGGAACTTCCACTTAAAGAACTCCCATGTGACTGGGTCGAGCAACTGAGGTTTTCTCATGACTAATTTCTACCAATTGTAGGCGGAACCTTATAAGAGCGAGACCACACAGTCAACTTCCCTATCCGAAGGACAGTGGATCTCTTCCAAAACCCTTTTTACTTTCTCAATCCACAACTCTGCCTTATCAGACTCATCCAAACTTGTCCCGTAAAAATCTTCAGCTCCTGACTTTCTCACACTTTTAATCGGGGCTCTTGGTACCGTCACCCTCTATAAGACTCTAGCCATGTCTTGAGATATCTTGAGCATAGCCTCAAAAGGCATGGCTGGAGCCTCAGCCTGCACCCTTGCTGGCTGAGCAGGACTAGAAACAGACGGATCTTGCTCTTGGGGATTTTCACTCTCAGCTGACCCTCGAGAGATCCACACACAGACTCCATCTAACTAAAAACATAAAGATATCCGCATCAGGCCAACACAATCCTAAATAAAATTCTACTCTACGGTCACCTAGAAAAGTCTAAACCTAGGCTCTGATACCAATAAAATTGTAACACCCCTTTCTTATATGTAGGAGAGCTCACCTGCATGGAGGAGTTAGTGCCCGCATAGATAAGGTGTAACACCCCATACCCGCAATTTGTACGGATAACGGGTATCACGCACTACGATCGAATCGATGCTTATGACAAATGCAATAAAATTTTATTCTTCTTTTAACTTATAAACTTATCAAATTATTCATCAACATCCATGACATTTAACACCTCTATATTACACAATACATAATCAAAGCTAAACCATTATACATATACATGCCACTAATACTATTCTTTTAATAAAAAATTCGGCAGCATAATGACTATAATGTTAGCTACCCAAAACCTGCAATTCAAACAATACACAGCCCAACTCAAGGGAATAACAATTATAACTTGTTATACATTCCAAATCAATACAATAACATTTACCTATTATTCTAATAATAGTAAACATAACATGCTATCTTAACTTTAATCCAATGGTCCGGTTCGATTACTAAGCAGGTACTGTGTCTGCTTCACAGATGCCTTACTGAGTACCTACACGCAGTCAAATAAACTACGCGCTAAGCATTAAATATGCTCAGTAATGATTACGAATATAATAATTTACAATACCAACAAATGTACACATGCACAAACATCACTATGTTTAATAAATTTCTTATTATCATCTAAACCACACATTGCGCTTTCACTTAGTGTCTTTTTTTTTCGTTATCATCCTTTATTTGCCCTTCTCATCGGCAATTTATCATTTAAACCCTGCTGGCTCAATACCTATCTATAATCTCTTTCATATAACTAAATCACTACTTCTCCACTCAAATTGCATTTACTTACAAATATCACAGTTATTTTCTTAATAGCATCTAAATTTCCATATTACCATTTAGTCCTCAAACTTTCATTTAGTTCTTATTAGCTCACTATTTCCCTCATTTTAACTCATATCACTATCCTTTATTCTTTTCACAATCATAGTATTCCTTTAACACCCCTATACATTTTATACATGTAAATTTACAGTTTAGTCTCTCACTTGTCACTTTTATGTCCAATTGACATATTAATTCGTATTAAGTTTTCACATTACATTTAATTTCATTAATCATTCATTTTATCATTATTATTCATTTTACTTATTATTTAAAGTACAAAATTACTATTTAACCTTTATTTTATCACTTTTAGGACAAATTACGTTTTTGCTCTTCTTTTGACATTACTTACGGAATTGTCACTAGATCATTTTTCTTTTCATTTTAAATCACTACTTGACCTACAAATTACATATTAGTCCCTAAACTTTGAATTCTTTGGGAGACTGTCATTTTAATTCCACTTTTCATTTACATATCATTTACTAATATGATTTTACATTTAATTACGGTTTTTCCCTACTTTTGGCAAATTACACTTTAGTCCTTCACTTGACGTTTACTTCTAATTTTGCCATTTGCTTATCACATTTTCACATTTGTTCACTCTTTAACTTACAATTTACCAATTAGCCTCACGACTAATTGTTCTTGCAATAAAATAACGTTTTGGTTGTTGAACTCTTTCACATAAGTAATTTTTCACTTAAATTTTCATGTTCACTATACTTATTACATTCTCAGGTCGTTAACATCATCATGACCCATCTGAGTTATGTTTGGGTAAATACCTTTTTATCCCAAACTCTTCATTCTTTTTATTTAATTACTCTTTTGAATTTAAACATTCATTTTCATTTCACTACTACTCTTTCATATCACTTTTATTCTTCTCTTTTTTTTTTCATTTCAATTAACATTATGCCCCTAGTGTGACTCCGGTAGAAATTTATGAGCCGAATAAATAAGGTGTGGATCCCGTGGTCCACAATAGAATAGAATAGAGTGACCCCGAAGGAATCACTTTACAGTAACAGTAAACAGTACATCAGTAAATAGTATATCAGTCATCAGTATGGTAGTCCCTCATTGGCCTACCTAGTGGAGTCATCATGCTCCACAACAGTACAGTGCAAAATCCCTATGGCTTGCCACTATATCCTGAACTAGATCACTACCAGACACTAAGGGCCATAACTTTCAAAATAGACTTTCAGATCCACTTTTCAGATTTTATCATATTCACTTACATTCACAGTTCGTTTTTATTTCATCTTATCATTTATACAATATACTCATCAATGTTGTACAATAAATGAATTATCTCATCAATTAAATAAAATTCATCTTATACTTATTTTACATAATAAGTATACTTTGGGCATTAAGTGGCCATGAAAGTACTCCAAAGGCATGCATTCTTTCTTTTTAATTATGCTTCAATTATTCTTTTAATCAAAAATAATTATTAATATACTTATAGATTCAATTACTTCAATCTTTTAGCAGTATTTCCCACCGTGGACATAATGGGAAATTAACTTCAAATTATTCAATTTCATTCATTTAATTACAATTAAGTACTTATATCATATTCATCTTATGATTTAAATATCATTAAGTACACTAATTTCATCTTTGGTTCATTATGTCAATTATTCAATTTTTCTTATCATTCTTTTCATTAAATCTTCTTTTCCATATCTAATTACTCATCTATTCATTTTATCACTCCATTATCAAATAAATATCATAAAATTATCCCTTTTTCCATACTAACCCATTCGGTCACCACTAGATTCTTACTTTAACATTTATTTTTCATTCATTTAACACTTAATTCACTAATTTGAACCTCAATTCACACGTTTATCCATTTCCATTCCACCCAATCATTAGGTACACACTAAATATACCTAAGTATATCATTATGTCTCACTATCATCAAAACTTACAATTAGTTTTCTCTTAAATTGATCATTCTAATCAATTTATTTAGCTTCCTTAAACTCATTTATCACTTCAATTTAACACATACAAATAATATACACACATTCACTATATAAACATAATATAAAACCTAATTTTTCACATGAAAATAATTAGATTGACTAATCACAAACCTTAATTCCATGATATACTCTCCTCAAGCTTCTTTATCCTTAACTTTTCCCCTGGAAATATTTTTTTCCCTCAAACTCCTCCATGGCCGAATTCCATAGCAAAAGAATCCTTCAATTTCTTGCTTCAATAATAAATTCCAATAGCATAAATAACTTATACACATCTTAAATTACTAATATAAACCATAAAATCAAAATAATTTCTTCAATTTTATTTACCTCAACTTGGAACCCTCACTTGAAATCCTTGGATTTCTTCTCTTCCTCTTACTCAAAAGCACTCCAACACTCTCTTTTAAGATGAAAAGAGGCTCAATTCCAATTGAGGGGCTTGAAATTGATGGATTTATGAGGGAGAATGAAAGAAAAAGGAAGAGAAAATGAAGAACAAGGCCACGGCTTTTGAAGAGCAAAAGAAGAGAGAAAAAAATGTGAAAGACTTCCCCCCAATCTACAGATTTCTCACATTCAATAGGTACGTGAGAGTAGTTAGCATATTAATTATCTCATTAATAAAGTAATTATCCATTTTTTTTCCCAACTTAATCCAATTCTCTCATTTCCTAATTCCAAATTTACTTAAATAAAATTCCATAATTTACACCACATAAAAACTAGATTATACACAAAATTTTTCCTCAATCCGAGTTCGTTTACAGTCCGGTCCAATCAAATCAATCGGGTCATTAAATTTCAAATTCCTTGAAAAATTCTATTTTTTTACTATAAAAAATTCATAAATATTATCTAAAATAAATTTGGAAATTTTCATCAATTTTGGACATCATTTGCTATTTTCAAAGCCTCGGTCAAACCTCCGGTCAACCGAATATTATTTAAACCGAAAGCATTCTTTTTTTTCTTATTTATAAAGCTTAATTCCTAATACAAATTACTTCATAACACTCAAAATATATTCATTAGTCTCCATGAATATTTTTGGCTCAATCGGAGACTATTCTCTGGTCTGGTAATAATTTATCTGTCCGATAGCTAAATTCTCAAAGTCATCAAAACTCTAATTTCTTTACACCAATGGATTCTATTCATCAATACAAGCGTGCCCATATTTTTAGAATATTTTTTTGAAATCTGTAGCTCAAGTTACGGTCCAGTCAAGTTTTGGATCAAAATGGGTCGAATAGGGCTGATTTGACCCATCTGAAGGCTCCACAGATGGGCTGGCCATCCCTCCACAGACTGGAAGCCTGTCCCTCATTCTGCCGATGCCTGTCTATCACCACAGATGCCCGTCTATAGCGCTAGATTCCAGAATTGCCCTTCTTTACTGTTTTGACCATTTCGAACTCGTTTGAACTCCGATTGACCTGCAATTTGAGCCTACAGACTCGTATTGACGAGCTCTATCCAATGATATATATATATATATATATATATATATATATATATTCATTCCAAAAATTACTATTCACCTCGAAATCACTATTTACTATCAGAAAGTATTATTTTCATCCAACCCGGTATTGGGGGCTATTACAGAAGGGTTGTCACCAAATAGAATAATGCATGCATAACATAATCCGCTACATAAACATAACTAAATAACATTTATAGACTATAATAGAATCAGGACTCATAAAATTCTATAAACAACCATACATTCAGAGGAAAGCACAATTGAGCCCGAAGGGAACTTAACAAATCTCCTTTATTGATATACGAAAATGTACACATTACAAAACTTGTAACACGCCGATACCCCCATTGGAAGGATGTCGGGGCGTCACGCGTACAATTCACAAAATCGCATACATATACTCAAGACATGCTAAGAAATTAAATACATCCAAAGATAATAAATCCATATACATATAATAATATGGTCATATCATTTTACAAAAAGGGATTTGTAAATAAATGCATATACAAAATAATCCTTTACAAAAATTACATTTCCAAAATTATACTCCATATACAAAATACAGCGGAAGACAAAATGACCCCAATTCTAGACTTCTAGTGGTCGACCTGCAGATGTCCGACTTCCAAAAAGAACCTGCCACCTACACGGGAAAAGAACCCATGCTAAGTGATAATGCTTAGTGGGGAGGAACAACGCATGCATGTACATATAAAAATATATACTACTCATGCATATAACAATTGTTCATCATACTCAAGTATAATGGAAGAATAACCATTCATATTCGAATACCAGTATTACATCTCATCACGTCATAATGCATATACAAATACATGTAACATATATTCATTTCATATAACTATTAGTTTCATAAAACAATCGCATGTACTAAACTCAAGTAACAGCCTGATTATTCGCTAATTAGTGGATACGGGTACTAATGATACTGATAAGACACAGTATCTCAAGCATATGGAGACATGAGTCTCACAACATTTTATAATCATGTATACCCGAAGGTATACCGAAGACCGAGGCCTCAAAAATCTTAGATGACCCACCCAAACGGGGCCCGCATGTAAGAAATAACATATAGCAGCTGCACTAACACTCTAACGCTGGATAAGCGCTTATCTATCCACTACTATGATTATTAGGCTCAAACAACAACTCTATCATGACCTAAAATAATATTCATATAATAGAGAATAAACGAAGTATAAACGTATAATTTCGTGTATACAGTATGTATTTAATCATGATGAAGACATATAAATTATGCACAACTCTAATTAAGAACATATATCTATCAAATAATAGGTCAAATAAGACAAATCATGTGTCATGTAATGAAAACCCATGTAAAAGAAGCTTTTGAACTCTTTTTCAAAACAAGGCAGGAGAGGCCTCACTGTCGCTCTCGCGACAGTGAGGGGAAGAGAGGCCGGTCACGAGTTGCACCAGCTATCGCGACTCGTGACGCTAGCGCCTTTCGCCTCGCAAGAAGAAGGGACGGTCAGGAGTCGTGTTCCTTCCTCATGACTTGTGACGCCCACGCTTTGCAGGAAAGGAGGTCACGAGTTGTGATTCTCCCTCAGGACTCGTGACTTCCAAGAGAAGAGGGTCACAAGTCATGATCCTCAATCACGACTCGTGATAGTCCTCTCATAACCTTCTTCATGTCTGCCGAGCGGAAACCACCGCGAGAAGGAGAAGAGCGGGTTCTATCTCGCTCGCGATGATGTCGTGCTGGTGACAGAATCGATTCTCCTCGATCTCCAGAAATGTAAAAATAAAAATTGAAGTAAAATCAATACTCAACTATACCCAAACCCATTTTTTATGCAATTTCATGTAACAACTTACCTTTTTGGCCCCCAAATCACGTTCACAACCATAATAACACAATCAACCAATATCATTTCACATCAAAATAACATTTACAGTGATTCAAATCCAGAATTTTCCAGCTCATACTCATGCACTTAATCTCAAAATTTCACATGCAAAACATCAAAACTCTATCACCATAAATTATATACATAAAGTCATTTTACTCATGCAGTTTCAAAACTCTATAATCCTATATCATATGTACTAGCTATTTACTCATATATTTCGTATACCACAAATACACAAATAGCATTAACATTTAACTCAATAACAAGATCCAGATGAGATGGACAATATACTTCAAATAAACTCCCAAACCTGAAATGGAGCTCAACTTCCACTGACTTTAATCCACTAACTTTCCTTTTCCTTTATCCTTTCTCTTTTCTTCAGCTTCTTGCATCAATCAAATAAAAAAAAACCAGTTAACCCATGATAAACAAAACCATATCACCATTACAAATCCAAATGAAGAAGAAGATGATGGAGAAGAAGATCCCAAACCAAAATAATACAGCCACTTACCTTTTAGAACCTCCAAATCCAAAACCCTAGCTTAAAGCTTGAGAAACACCCCCATGAAAGGATGAGAGAGCAGAAAATTGGAGATGAGAGAGTGAGGGAGAGAACGTGAGAAGGAAGAGGGCAAAAACTAAGTGGCTTCCACGGGAAGCTACCACTCCTTCCTTCCCTCTCTCTTCTCCTTTCAAATCTTCATTCAATGCTCCCACCAAGCACACACACATGTCACTCAACCAATGGTCCTTTTTACTCTCATCTTTGACTAATATCCAAGGCACCAAACTTAACTCACACCAAATAATCTCCAATTAAACACTTTTACATCCAAGTTACCATACACAAATACTACTAGATTATCCCACAACAAAAGTACCCTACATCCATACATCACATAAACACCATATAATTTCCTCCACTTAACTTAACTAATTAATTCCTTGCAATAAAATCCTTATTATCCAAATTTTCTTTTGCTAAAATTACTGATATGCTCTAAATATTCTGACTTACTACGCAGATTCCAACTAGGCCTAATTTTGGTTATTACAATCACTCCCCCTTAAGAAATTTCGTCTTCGAAATTTCCCCGCTAACCACTTATATCCAACAACCCAAAACTCAAAACCGAACTTGACAAAAGCTAAAAGCACAACTTACCAGAAGGTCCTGCAGCCTCTGGAGTATCCTCTTTGATCATTGCATATACTCTAGCTGGAGCATACTCTCCTGTAGTCCTTGGCCGATGCACAGTTTCCGATGGCGCCTGTGGAGCTCTACTTCGGTCTCGGTTGCCTCTAGGTACATTCAATTTACCTCTATCCACTTTGCTTTCTTGCTGGCTCTTATTCTCTTGTCGATCGGGGCAATTAGCAAACCAATGCTCCATGCTTCCACATTTAAAACATGCACCAGTGATCTTACGGCAAGTACCCCAATGGTACCTTCGGCAATGCTCACACTCCGGTTCTCTATTTCCTTTACTCGGGGGCGGCGCTACACTTCCTACTTCAGAAGGCACTTGGGCAATCCCTCTAGTTCCTTGCTCAGTCGGAGCACCCTTAGACTTCTTATTACTCGCAACTCCGCCATCTGGTGCTCTCCTCTTCTGTTCTATTCTTTGCTTCGCCAACTCAGATTCTTCCAACTTAATCGCTGCAGCCACTATTTGATAGTAGCCAACCGGATGCATTACCGCCATTGCTGACAGTGGAACTTTAATGACTTCCCTTAATCCTCCTTGAAAATGCTGCCACTTAAAGTCTTCTGTCAACAGCGGTTTGGGCACATACTTGGTCAATCGACTAAACTCTTTCTCGTACTCGCTGACCGATAAATTCTTCTATTTCAAATTGATAAACACATTCCATTTTGCTTCCCGATAAGCCTTGGTCACATATTTATGCTCAAACTCTTTCACGAAGAATTCCCATGTCAGTTCAGCTGGTTTCTAGGGACTGAGGAGCACAAGATTCCACCAATCATACGCTGATCCCTGGATTAGCGATACAACACAGATAACTCATTATTGCGGAGGGCAAGCTATTTCTTGTAAGATCCTATCTGTTCTCTTCAACCAAAATTCTGCCACATCCGACTCGTCCAAAGAGGTTCCATGAAATTCTTCTGCTCCCCTTTTCCTTATAAGCTCAGAAGGAGCCTTAGGAGCGATCAATCTGTCTACCACTTGCAGTAAGCCTTGTACCAATGTCGGATCGAAACCTTGGCCCTCGACTAGTGAACGCTCACATGCAGGCCTATCTCGACTGACCGGATTATTCCCAACCGGATTTACACTTTCCCCCGTGTCGCCCATATACTCACTTGGATCCGACTCCATTTAGATACTACACAAAATAACATCTGCATTAGGCCACGACTCTAGAAAGACTCTCATGCAAAGACTCTATACTCAACCAATCATATAGGACCAGAACCGACCAAACCGGTGATCTGACACCACTAAATATAACACCCCGATACCCCCGTTGGAAGGATGCCGGGGCGTTATGAGCACAATTCAAAAAATTGCATACATATACTCAAGACATGCCAAGAAAATAAGTACATCCAAAGATAATAAATCCATATACATATAATAATATGGTCATATCATTTTACAGAAAGGGATTTGTAAATAAATACATGTACAAAATAATCCTTTACAAAAATTACATTTCCAAAATTATACTCCATATACAAAATACAGCAGAAGACAAAATTACCCCAATTCTAGACTTCTAGTGGCTGACCTGTAGATGTCCGACTTCCAAAAAGAACCTGCCACCTACACGGGAAAAGAACCCGTGCTAAGCGATAACGCTTAGTGGGGAGGAACAACGCATACATGTACATATAAAAACATATACTACTCATGCATACAATAATTGTTCATCATACTCAAGTATAATGGAAGAATAACCATTCATATTCAATTACCAGTATTACATCTCATCACGTCATAACGCATATACAAATACATGTAACATATATTCATTTTATATAACTATTTGTTTCATAAAACACTAGCATGTACTAAACTCAAGTAACAGCCTGATTATTCGCTAATTAGTGGATACGGGTACTAATGATACTGATAGGATATAGTATCTCAAGCATATGGAGACATGAGTCTCAAAACATTTTATAATCACGTATACCCGAAGGTATACCGGAGACCGAGGCCTCAAACATCTTATATGACCTAAATGGGGCCCACATGTAAGAAATAACATATAGCAGCTGCACTCACACTCTAACCTTGGATAAGCGCTTATCTATCCACTACTATGATTATCAGGCTCAAACAACAACTCAATCATGACCTAAAATAATATTCATATAATAGAGAATAAACCAAGTATAAACGTATAATTTCGTGTATACAATACGTATTTAATCATGATGAAGACATATAAATTATGCACAACTCTAATTAAGAACATATATCTATCAAATAAAAGGCCAAATAAGACAAATCATGTATCATGTAATGAAAACCCATGTAAAAGAAGCTTTTGAACTCTTTTTCAAAACAGGGCAGGACAGGCCTCACTGACGCGCTCGCGACAGTGAGGGGAAGAGAGGCTGGTCACGAGTTGCACCAGCTATCGCGTCTCGTGATGCTAGCACCTCCCGCCTTGCAAGAAGAAGGGATGGTCACGAGTCATGATCCTTCCTCACGACTCGTGACGCCCACGCTCTGCAGGAAAGGAGGTCACGAGTAGTGATTCTCCCTCACTACTCGTGACTTCTAAGAGAAGAGGGTCACGAGTCGTGATCCTCAATCACGACTCATGACAGTCCTCTCACAACCTTCTTCATGGCTGCCGCGCGGAAACCACCGCGAGAAGGAGAAGAGCCGGTTCTGTCACGCTCGCGATGACGTCGCGCTCACGACAGAATCGATTCTCTCAATCTCTAGAAACGTAAAAATAGAAATTGAAGTAAAATCAATACTCAACTATACCCAAACCCATTTTTCATGCAATTTCATGTAACAACTTACCTTTTTGGCCCCCAAATCACGTTCACAACCATAATAACACAATCAACCAATATCATTTCACATCAAAATAACATTTACAGTGATTCAAATCCAGAATTTTCCATCTCATACTCATGTACTTAATCTCAAAATTTCACATGCAAAACATCAAAACTCTATCACCATAAATCATATACATAAAGTCATTGTACTCATGAAGTTTCAAAACTCTATCATCCTATATCATATGTACTAGCTATTTACTCATATATTTCGTATACCACAAATACACAAATAGCATTAACATTTAACTCAATAACAAGATCCAGATGAGATGGACAATATACTTCAAATAAACTCCCAAACTTGAAATGGAGCTCAACTTCCACTGACTTTAATCCACTAACTTTCCTTTTCCTTTATCCTTTCTCTTTTCTTCAGCTTCTTGCATCAATCAAATAAAAAAAAACAATTAACCCAAGATAAACAAAACCGTATCACCATTACAAATCCAAATGAAGAAGAAGATGATGGAGAAGAAGATCCTAAACCAAAATAATACAGCCACTTACTTTTTAGAACCTCCAAATCCAAAACCCTAGCTTAAAGTTTGAGAAACACGCACATGAAAGGAAGAGAGAGCACAAAATTGGAAATGAGATAGTTAGAGAGAGAACGTGAGAAGGAAGAGGGCAAAAACTAAGTGGCTTCCACGGGAAGCTACCACTCCTTCCTTCCCTCTCTCTTCTCCTTTCAAATCTTCATTCAATGCTCCCACCAACCACACACACATGTCACTCAACTAATGGTCCTTTTTACTCTCATCTTTGACTAATATCCAAGTCACTAAACTTAACTCACACCAAATAATCTCCAATAAAAACTTTTACATCCAAGTTACCATACACAAATACTACTAGATTATCCCACAACAAAAGTACCCTACATCCATACATCACATAAACACCATATAATTTCCTCCACTTAACTTAACTAATTAATTTCTTGCAATAAAATCCTTATTATCCAAATTTTCTTTTGCTAAAATTACTGATATGCTCTAAATATTCCGACTTACTATGCAGATTCCGACTAGGCCTATTTTGGGTTGTTACAAAACTGTTATACAAAATCTATTTACATAAATACAAACTTGAAAACTTCATAATACAAAATGGTTACAAACCAAAAGCTATACATCAGGAACTACAAAATACAAAAACTAAGCCTCTAACAAAAGCCCTCATAATGTGTTGGCCTAGGCTGCTGCGGATCGAACCTCCCAAAAATTTCCACCACTTCCACACTTGCACGGATGAGAACCCGTGCTAAGCGATAATGCTTAGTGGGGAAAACAAAGGATGAACCACCACTCACAGTGGACGTTAAGGCAATTCACATACATATGGCACACATATATATAAATTAGCAAAACAAGCTTACAAAATAACTTACAATCATCAGATACATCATAAAATATAAACATTCATGCAGTGTCGTATTAATAATTCACATTATTTCACATCGATATTAAACTCATAGGTATGCCTGCAAACTTAGAGTAGCGGATAACGAGTGAGCACATTTGTACCCATGGGTACAAACAAAAGCAACTTCTTTCATTTCTATTCAAAAACATTTTCACATTGGGGAATCTTAAACAAGATCCAACTTATAAGGATCGCGAGGACCCAAACGGTGACCTAATAATGATCCAGAACACATTGGGGCTGCAGCTAACAAAACTCTATAGGCATGCATATAAATCGACTTACTTGACTATTACAGGCTAGGCATTAATTCGAAATAATGATCACATAATGAAGCATGTTATAATATATATAATGATACCTCAATAAACCACAAGTGAGAAACCATGCAAAGAAATTAAAATAATTAGCATTTGAAAATAGGGGAGCATCGAGCTCGTGAGAGCAGTAAAAGAAATTTGCACACACAGGTGTGCTCGCGACACTTAGCTACGCTTGCAAGAGATAAGCAGAAAGGCCTCTGTCATGCCCGTGACATCGATTGCACTCATGACAGAGGCCAGGGAGGTCACTGTCGCGCTTGTGACAACGATCGGCCCGGTAGTTGCTCAGCTACCGAGCTCTCTATCCTGCTCGCAATAGAGAGACTCCACAATAGAACCCAGGATGGCTAGGCTCTATCGCGCTCGCGACAGTAGTCACGCTCATGACGGAGTCGAGCTTTCTGCTCCTGCTGCTGATCTGCACATCATCTTCCACACAACAACCATCCTAAATCATGCAATTAACCTACTAAACATGCACACAATCAATAACAAGCATCCAAAGCATATTACTCATAGAATTATCTAAATTTTACACTAAAAGGAAGAATCAGAAAGACAAAATAAACAATTTGAACATCTTTCAAAAACCCAGAATTTTCCCCTAAAGTCCACCTAAATTCAATCTTTCCCTCAAAATAAAACTTTCATCTCAATTCTACTCCAAATTAGTCAAAACCCATATCAATCACACAATATAAACAATTTTAATTCCACAAATTTCTAGAAATTATAAAAAAAATTCTAAAATCAAAACATTCAGTTTCACACAATTCCCAATCCTTCAATTCATAAGCTCCTCAAGAATCAGTCGGTGGCACTACCACTTGCTTTCTCCTTCCCTTTGGAATCTCTAGCAAGAACTTCTGAGCAAATCAACCAAAGCACCATACACCCAAAACTCAAACACATATCGAAACATCAATCATGCAGGAAGAGAAAAGAAGAAGAAGAAGAACAACACAGCCACTTACCCAAAATCTAGAACTTGCTAAACCCACCTGTGAATCACAGTAATTTGAGGAAATAAGATGAGTAACAAGAAGAAGAAGAAGAAGAAGAAGAGGAAGCTGGAATGGGAGAAACGAATGGGAAAAGAAGCACAGCCAAACTGATTTCCTCTTCCACTCTCTCTCTCCCCACAAAATTCAACTTACCACTCCTTCTCTTTCCTTATCTCACCCTCCAAGAGTCATGATCTTGTGGTGGATTTAGCAAAGTTCACTTCTAATCCTTCTTCTTTTCCTCACCACACAATAAAGCCACATAATTAAAAATTATCATGCAATAAAATCCTTAAACTTCCTAATTCACACAAATACAAAAATAAACATACATATGCACTCACCAAGACTACAAATAAGCTCAAAACTACTAGGGTGAAAATCGGGGTGTCACAGTGTTACAATTTTATTGGTATCAATGCATAGGTTTAGGCGACTCTAGGTGTTTGTAGGATAGAAATGTGCATAGAATTCTGGTGGCCTGATGCGGATGTCCTTGTGTTTTGTAGCTTAGAGATGGCTTCCTCACGAAAATCATTAGTGGAGTTAGCTAAGAGCACGAATCCTCGAGACCAAGATCCGTCTATTTCTGGTCCAGGTTCCCTTGCTAGAGTGCTACCTGAGGTTCCAGCTATACCTATGGAAGCTCTGTTGAAGATATCATAAGATATGGCTAAAGTGTTAGATAGAAAGACGATACCTAAAGCTCCGATTGATATGTTGAGGAAGCATGGAGCTGAGGATTTCAATGGGACTAGCCTAGATGTGTAAGGACCTGTTTAGTACCCTATAAGAATTATAGTGTCAATTGTATAGTAAGGGTATAAAAGTAATTGTGCAAGTGAGAAATTGTGAATTACTAAGGATATAATTGAAAGAGTACATAAGTTTTAAAAGAGGGACATTAAGTGAATTTGCCAATGATTTAATTGGGAAATTCATCAAAAGTTGACAAGTAGCATGAGGAGAGAATGACACCTAGCCATGGTATGCTTTAAATAGAAGAATTTATTGTGAGTTGGTGGCCTTTATTGTGAGTTGGTGGCCTTTATTGGGTTGTTGGCCGGTTTTCTTTCTCTCTTTCCTCTCTTTTACTTTTCATTTTTACATTTTGCATCTTTTACTCTTCTTCTCCATATTTGCTCTTTCTTTCATTCCTCTTCTTTTCATTTTTTCTCCGTTTGATCACCTAAAGTTAAGCTTTGAGCTTTGATTGGTTTGAAGTGTTAAGAGAGAGATTAGTGTCTTATAAGAGACTTGCAAGGTAAGTGTGGTTGGATTTTTGGGTATCAAGTATTTTCCTTTCCTCCCATTTCTATTTTTCATTTAAAGTAGGTTAAGTGTTGGATTAACTGTTTATTTTTGATGATTTTGTGCAAGAAGCTATCGATAAGAGGAAAGACAAGGGGAAGAAAAAGATTTGAGCTAAAGAAGAGATGTGATTAAAGCTGCATTTTGAGGTCAAGATCATGTGTGGTTTTGTAAGATGCACATATTTGAGTTGTTATTATACTTTATTGCTTGCTAGATGCATGATGAATGGTTAGGAATTTGAGAGCTCTGATTTAGCTCAATAGCTCTCTTAGTTATTAAATTGAATATGACTTGTTATTGATGAGTAATTTAAAGTGGTTATGAATTTTGATGATCAAATGCATGTTAATTGGGCTTTAAGTTATGTATGAGAATGCTTGTTTGAATACCCCTTTTTGGTTGGTTTTATTGAGTGTAAAATGTTAGAATTCATGAGTGTGATTACGGGTTAGTTTGTGAAGTGTATGTGCTTATGACTTGCATAGGTCGGTATTTAATAATGAAGCTCAGCTTTGTAGTGGGCACAACCTCTATTGCGAGTACGAGAGAGATCGGTGATCCGACCTTTCGCCAAAGAGTCCCTTGTCGTGAGTGTGACAGAGAGTTCGGTAGTCAAACTTTGGCCTGGCTATTTTCGGTCGCAGGCTCCTCTGCCGGCTCCTCTGCGTACACGAGTGTGACTTTGTGGGCGAGCTTGACAGAGGGAATCCAACTCTCTATTATAGGCATGATGGGTAGTTACAAGTGCGAAACTTTGTGTATTCTGTCTCTGTCGCGGGCACGACCATGGTCGCAAGCGCGACCCTTCGTAGAGCTTTGAGTAAACCTTGTTATAATGCCATATATGGGTTTTTATTTAGACTTTGCATGATTTGCTTAGTTAATACTTTAATTGAGTTAATGCATAATGATTTAATAGATAATTGAATACATGTAGAGTATTTGGTTTAATGTATGGAGTTTATATGTATAAGCCTGAATGGTCATAGTAGTGGATAGATAAGCATTCTTATAAAGGGTTAGAGTGTAGCTGCCAGTGTGGCACCGTTTGTGCCTGGAGGTTGAATACCTTGTGTATTCAAATGATTTTGATTTAGGTCTCTAGATGTTTGATATTGTTAATCAGTACCCAGAGTACCCGTATCCACCATTGACGTGAATTTAGGCTATTAAATGTTCTGTATTGTATATGAGATGTAGTGGAGGCTTTTCTACGTTTATGCCTTTATATGAAAAGCAATAACATGTTAGATGTACACGTATATGAATATATGCAGAGGTAGTGAAATGTTACCACTTATGGTATATGATGTTTGCATGAGTATGAATATGGCTAGAGCGGGAGATTATATACAAGAAAGAATATATGTTATTATATGTTGTTATGTGATAATCATGACTATTGATATGCATTTTTGTGTTATATTTGAGACTTCATTCGAAGTCTCTTTTGCTTTTGTAAATCCCAACTAGGCATTATTGCTTAGCACGGGTGTTTTCCTATGTAGGTTTGCAGGTTCATATCGGTATAGAGTCTCGTTCATCTGCTGGCCACTAGGAGCTTGAGTGGAGTTCTTTTTTTTTATAGGGTAGAGTTTTTTTGGTATTGTACAGTGTAGCCATATGTATAGAGAATTTTATTTTTGATAAGTGTATATGTTTCAAAAGATATATGATTTTGTAATATAAAGTTAATGACATTTTATAATATGAATATATATTTTTTTAAATTGTTATGTAAGTATTTTCTTTTTTAATTAGCGATGTTTCTCTTCCATTTGGTTTGACCATTTTTGCTTTTGTATTTAATTGTTATTTGTATGCTTGTGTGTGTAGCGACCCGATATCCTCCTAAGGGGTATTGGGATGCTATAATTTTATTTGTATCAGAGCATAGTTTTAGGCGGTTCAGGACTATAGTATGTTAGGATATAGAGTAGATGCATAAGAGTTTGTCTAGTGTCATGGCCTAATATAGATATTATTTTTGTAGAGTATAAATAGAGTCTGATCCTAGTGAAGATGTCAGAGAGACGATGGGTAACGTAAATCCAGTGTGTGTTGAATAGCATGTGCTTGAGCAACCTCAATTTGAAGGGTTAGGTCTTGCTCAGGATAACACAGTGTTGGTACAAGGGCTGATGCAGTTATTGGATTGACTGATTGCTCCTATGGCTCCTACAGACCTTATAAAAAAGAGAGGAGCAGAGGAGTTCAGTGGAACCTCTTTAGATCAGTCAGATGTGGCGGAATTTTGGTTGGAGAGAACGAGGAAGGATTTTACAAGAGATTAACTGCCCATAAAATTAGAGAGTAGCTTGTGTCGTGTCATTGCTACAAGGTTTAACATATGACTGGTGGAAGCTGGTGCTTAGAAATCCTCAGTGACCAGTTGAGCTAACATGGGAATTCTTTGCTCAAGAATTTAAAGTGAAGTATGTGACCAAGGCATGTAGATAAGCAAAGTGGAAAGAGTTCGTGGGTTTGAAACAAAGGAATAGGACAGTGGGTGAGTACGAGAAAGAGTTCAGTAGACTGAGTAAATATGTGCTCGATGGTCTGCTAACGAAAGATTACAAGTACCGACAGTTTGAAGATGGATTGAGAGAGAGTATAAGAGGACAATTATCAGTAATGGTTGCCTTGCAGTCAGTGAGCTATTATAAGCTAGTATTGGCGGCAATGAAGTTAGAGGAATTGGAGCTAGTGAAGCAGAAGGGAGAACAAAAAAGGAAAGTGTCGGATAATGGCATGGCTAGTGGCAAGAGAGTCGGGGAGGCTACAGGTGGTCAGGCTGTTCGAGAGTCAGTTCAAGCACCTACATCGATAGGGAGTGTTGTGCCACCCTCCAGTAGAGGCAGCACTCTACCGAAGTGTGACCATTGTCAGAGGCGGCATTAGGATGAGTGTAGGAATCTCACAGGAGCCTGTTTAAGTGTTGCAACATGGAACACATGCTCGCCAATTGCCCTATGGCTAAAGAGAACCTAGCCTCACAAGTGAGTAAGGATAATGTGGATATGTCTGGAGCTGCTAGAAGCGGAAGAGGAAGAAGTAGAACTACTCGAGCACCATAAAAAACGGTTGAGAAGCCTGTTCCCTCTAGTGATCCTGCTCGATTGTATGCCATGATCAGAGAAGAAGTGGAGGACCCAACTGGTTCATCTAGTAAGTTCTTCTATTGTTTAAGTTATATGGTATACAGTTTTGCAAAGTATAGTCTAGTCATATGTATAGTAGCGAGGGAAATTTTGAGGATGAGATTTCTTAAGAAGGAGAGAATTGTAAGGACCCGATTTGGTACCCTAGAAGAATTATAGTGTCAATTGTATAGTAAGGGTACAAAAGTAATTGTGCAAGTGAGAAATTGTGAATTAGTAAGGATATAATTGAAAAAGTACATAAGATTTAAAAGATAAATTTTGAAAGAGGGACTTTAAGGGATTTTGCCAAGGATTTAATTGGGAAATTCATTGAAAGTTGACAAGTGGGATGAGGAGAGAATGACACCTAGCCATGGTATGCTTGAAATAGAGGAATTTATTGTGAGTTAGTGGCCTTTATTGGGTTGTTGGCCAGTTTTCTTTCCCTCTTTCCTCTCTTTTACTTTTCATTTCTTCATTTTGCATTTTTTGCTCTTTCTTTTGTGCTTTTTCTTTTAGTTTCTTCTCCGTTTGATCACCTAAAGTTAAGCTTTGAGATTGGATTGGTTTGAAGAGTTAAGAGAGAGATTAGTGTCTTGTAAGGAACTTTCAAGGTAAGTGTTGTTGGATTTTTGAGTATCATGTATTTTCCTTTCCTCCTCTTTCTGTTTTGATTTAAAGTAGTTTGAGTGTTGGATTAAGTGTTTTTTTGGTTGATTTTGTGCAAGAAGCTGTTGACAAGGGGAAAGACAAGGGCAAGGAAAAGATTTAAGCTGAAGAAGAGAAGTGATTCAAGCTGCATTTTATGGTCGGGATTGTGTGTGGTTTTGTTAGATGCATGTTGTTGAGCTATTATTATACTTGACTACTTGCTAGATGCATGATGACTGGTTAGGAATTTGAGAGCTATGATATAGTTCAATAGCTCTCTTAGTTGTTAAATTAAATGACTTGTTATTAATGAGTAATTTGAAGTGGTTATGAATTTTGATGATCATATGCATGTTAATTGGGCTTTAAGTTATGTATGAGAATGCTTGTTTGAAGACCCCTTTTTGGTTTGTTTTAGTGAGTGTAAAATGTTAGAATTCATGTGTGTGATTATGGGTTAGTGTGTGAAGTGTATATGCTTATGAGTTGCATAGGTCGGCATTTGATCGTTAATCTCGGTACTATCTCGAGCATGACCTCGGTAGCAGTGCGATAGAGAGTTTAGTAGCAGAACTTCGGCCGAGTTGTTTTCAATCGCGGGCTCATTTTTATATGATAGAGCGACTGAGGCCTTTCACCATTTATCGCGAGCGTGACAGAGGCAATCTAGCTCTCTGTCATAGGCGCTAAGGGTAGCTACAAGCTCAACACTTTGAATATTCTATCTCTATCACGGGCGTTAAGGGCAGTTGCAAGTTCAACACTTTGTATATTCTATCTCTGTCGCGGGTACGACCATGGTTGTGAGTGCGACCCTTCCAGGAGCTTTGAGTAATCCGTGTTATAATAGTATATATGGCTTTTCATTTATACTTTACGTGATTTGCTTAGTTAATTCCTGAGTTGAGTTGATGCATAATGATTTAATAGATTCTTGAATGCATGTAGAGTATTTGGTTTATTGTATAGAGTTTATATGTATAAGCTTGAATGCTCATAATAGTGGATAGAGAAGCATGCTTATAAAGGGTTAGATGGCAGCTGCCGGTGTGGCACCATTTTTGCTTAGAGGTTGAATACCTTGTGTATTCAAATGATTTTGAGTTGGGCCTCTAGATGTTTTATACTGCTAATTAGTATCCAGAGTACCCGTATCCACCATTGATGTGAATCCAGGCTATTAAATGTTCTATATTGTATATGAGATGTAGTTGAGGCTTTTCTACGTTTATGCCTTTATATGAAAAGCAATAATATGTTACATGTACACGTATATTAATATATAGAGAGGTAGTGAAATGTTACCACTTATGGTATATGATGTTTGCACGAGTATGAAATATGGCTAAAGCGGGACATTATATGCATGAAAGAATATATGTTATTATATGTTGTTATGTGATAAGTATGACTATTGATATGCATTGTTGTGCTATATTTGTGACTTCATTCGAAGTCTCTTTTTCTTTTGTATATCCCCACTAGGCATTATTGCTTAGCACGGGTGTTTTCCCGTGTAGGTTTGCAGGTTCAGACCGGTATCGAGTCTCGTTCATCTACTGGCCACTAGGAGCTTGAGTGGAGTTCTTTTTGTATATGATAGAGTTTCTTTTGTATTGTATAGTGTAGCAATATGTATAGAGAATTTTGTTTTTGATAAGTGTATATGTTTCAAAAGATATATGATTTTGTAATATAAAGTTAATGACATTTTGTAATATGAATATTTTTTTTAATTTGTTATGCAAGTATTTTCTCTTTTAACTAGTGATGTTTCTCTTCCATTCGGTTTGATCTTTTTTCGCTTTTGTATTTAAATGTTATTTGTATGCTTGTGCATAGTGACCCGATATCCTCCTATGGGGTATTGGGATGCTACAGAATGAGTATGATAAGGCTTAGTTTTGGATTGAGAAAATGCGGGGAGTATTGGAAGATATTAGATGCCCTTCAGAGCGGGAAGTGGAATGTGTGGTGTATCTGTTACAGGTTCCTGCCTATGATTAGTGGAAGTTAGTTCTGAGGCACTTTATGTTTCCTGATCTGATCACTTGGGAGTTCTTTGTTCAAGTATTCCATAACAAGTATGTCACTAGAGCTTACAAAAAGGCAAGGTGGAAACTGTTTCTAAACTTGAGGCAGAGGGCTTTAATAGTGTCGAATTATGAAAAAGAGTTTAGTAGGCTTAGTAAGTATACACCAGTTGGAGTACTTATTGAAGATTTTCGTTGTCAGCACTTCGAAAAGGGGTTAAATGAGTCCATTAAGGCATTGTTGATCTCTATGACAACCTCTCAGAATGTCAGCTATTAGTAGATAATGCAAGCAGCAATGAGAGCTAAATGATCTGAGGCAATTCTGAGGGAGAGAGCTCAAAGAAGAAATCCCTCATGAGGTATTTCATCTTCAAGAAAGAGGCCCAGGAATCTGCAAGCGACCTCTCAAGCTGAATTCGCTAATAGTCCTTCTACTAGAGGAAGATAGCAAGGATCCTCACAAGTATATGGTTCTTGTAGAGGCACTTCTTGTGGGAAAGGTGATAGTCTACCAAAGTCCTCGCATTGTAACAAGCACCATAGAGGAGAATGCCAGTGGCTAACTAGTGGATGTTTTAGATGTGGAAGCACAAATCATTTCCTAGCAAATTTTCCAAAATCCTTTAAGGGTTTGAGATCAGCAAGAGACAAGTAGAGTGGGATTTAATACCCCTTAGGCTACCCGAGGTAGAGGTAGAGGTCAAGGATGAGGTGGTCGACCTAGAGATGGAGTGTCTTCAGAGGCTGTTGACTGTCCCCCAGTAGCACCAGCTCGGGCATATGCTATGAAGGCTTGTGATGAGCAGGATACCGCAGAAGTTATAGCTAGAATATTGCTGCTCTTTGACACTAAAATGCATATTGTAATTGACCCAAGGTCCACACACTCATATTTGTGTTCTAAAAAGTTATGTGTTAATTTACCTGCTGTTGATTGGTTAGACTATAAGATTTGTGTGACCACTCCATTAGGGCATAGTGTCAATGTAAACCGAGTGTTCAGGAACTGTCCTTTAATGGTTCAAGGGAAATAATTTTCAGCTGATTTGATCGATTTACCTTTCCCCGAGTTTGAATTAATTTTGGGAAGGGATTGTCGAGTTGTAGTCGATTATAACAAGAAGTCTGTAGTGCTTAGAGGACCGGATTAGTCTCTTGTGACTATGCGGGGTATGCATTCCAGCCCTTTAAATAATGTAATTTCTGCTTTGCAAGCCAAGATATTTTTGAGGAAAAGATGTGAAGCCTTTGTAGCTTTTGTTTTTTATTTTAGACATGGGCAAGTGAAACTGCATGATATCCTGGTGGTAAGTGAATTTTTGGATGTGTTCCTTGAAGAGTTACCAGGTTTACCGCCGGAAAGGGAAGTGGAGTTGTCCATTGAGATTTTGTCGACCACTACTCCTATCTCCAAGGCTCCCTATTGAATGGCTCCTATAAAATTGAAGGAATTGAAAATTCAATTGCAAGAGCTTTTTGACAGGGGCATTATCTTACCCAGTGTTTCCCATGTTAGTGGTTATGCCCTAGGACAAACATTTGGACCTTGATGTAATCATTACATTTTCGTTTTTATATAATGATTTTCTTCACATTAATATTATTGGCATGTTACATTATTGTAATGTTTATGAATAACAATCTTATACATGTCGTCCATAGTCATTTATCACTAAAGGGCATAAAGATAAAATAAGACTAGTATAGATTTGCAATGATAATCATGGGATGATTATATATGATGATATAAATCAAATTTATATGTATTTGTTAGAGAACAAAGTACTGGATAGACCCACTGTAAGATCACTACATGGAATAGTGTCATAAGTGATCTTATAATAGATATGTTATTGAATCCTTTGACCTAAGGTTATCACGATTTTCTACATAAGGAACATTATGTTTTGACATAATCAAACGTTATCTTTAATCGGATAATTATAAAGTTTATGATCGGACATAATGAGAATTATGCAGAGGAAAGTGAATAATCAAGATGGAATTTGTCCCTCTCTTATGAGAGAGATATCTGTTGGGCCCCTCGATAAGTAGGACTATAAAAATGCATGGCCGTGCTCAAATGAAATGATAGTGTGATCAATGTCATTTGGATTTATCAGTCTACTTAGTGATCAAAAAACTATATGTGTGAACGATATAAGTTTGACATGGACCATGACTTCTGTTCAAAAAAGATATCGTGTGAAAAAAGGACAATGGCATGTTCTATTGTCAGGTTAAAATCGGACTAACGATATTTATATTATTTGGGTAGTCATAATGACTTGCAAGAGATAAAATATGACTTGTGGGCTTATTATGAGATTAGACCCACTGCCAACTTAATATAAACCTATTGGGTCACATACCAAAACCAAAATGAACAAAATGGATTTTAATTAGGGTATTTCGAAATTATAATGTGGATTTAATTTAATTTCGAAATCATATATATATATATATATATATATATATATATATATATATATATATATATATATATATATATATATATATATATATATATATATGCATATAAATATATCTCGTATTTTTAATATGAGATAATAATATGTATTAATATAATATTTCTTATTCTTTCGAATAAGAAATACGTACATACATACATACATACATACATATATATATATATATATATATATATATATATATATATATATATATATATATATAATATCTCTTAATTTTGAATAAGAGATAATATCCCTATTTATCCCTTTAGGGTTTAAAATTTATACGTATATATATGTGGATATATGTTATATAACACCCCAAAAAGGGCCTAGTCAGAAAGTACATGCAAAATTGGATAATTAAGGGCATTTTAGTAATTTTTGCAAGTGGAATCGAAAATTAATTGAGGACTTGATTGAATGAGATTTAAAGTTTAAATGAAAGAATTTATTTTAAGTGATTAAATGGATTTGTGCTAAGGATAATATGGTGAAGTCAAGTTAATTGACTAAGGGAACCTACTGAAGTGTGACATGTGCCTTGAGTGGTTGAGAGCATTAATGGGATTTGATAGAACGAGAGAGGGAAGAGGGCAGAAATTATTTTGCTTCCCGTGGAAGCTTCCTTCTTTTCCTACCTGTGCCATTCTTACTCTTTCTTTTCCTCTCTTTATTTTGCTCCTCTCTAGCTCTTGCATGTGTAATTCTTCAAGCTTTGAGTTGGGTATGTGAGATTAAGAGCTGGTTTCTGAAGAGGTAAGTGGTTGGGTTTGTTTTGGCTTGCTTCTTCTTCATCTTCTTCTCTATTTGGGTTTTACCATTTTGTTGCATGGGTTATCTAAGCATTTGTTTTGGTCGAATATATGCAAGAATCTGGAGAGAGGAGGAAAGATAATGGAAAAGGGAAAGTGAGATCTTGAAGATAGTGGATCTGTTGAAGCTCCATTTCCAAGTTTAGGAGCTTTGTGTTTGAATATGTCTGTGTGGGAGTGTTTTGCCCTTCTCCGTTCGGATCATGTATTTGAGTTTGATTGTACTGTTATTAGTGTGTCTTGATACATGTAAATGCATGTGTTAATAGATTTATGAATATGATTTGAGATATAAGAGTTATAATGCTTGCATGTCAACTTTGAAGAGTATGTACATGATTAAGAGATGGATTTCTGGGTTTTGCAACCTCTGTATATGTTGTTTAGATGTGTGTTAATATTGTGTAATTTGAGTTGTTATGGTTATAAGCACGTTTGAAGGCACTTGAGGTAAGTTTTTACATGATTTTGCATTGTATTTGGTTGTGGGTAAAGATTGGACATTGGTTTCTACAAGCTCTGTTTTCTGCATTTTTCTTGAGAATAGGAAAATACGATTCTGTCACGAGAGTGACAGAACCAGGTCTTCCATTCTCTCGTAGTAGACCCGCTCGGCTTGCAATTCTTCACGACACGTGAAGTCCTTTATGAGTCTTGAAGAAGAGGTCGTTCGGTATTGGCCCGCTCGGTATAAGCCCCGTTCAGCTATAGTACTCCGCTTGGCTGATTGTGCACGACACAGAGGGAGGTAAATGACTCGGTATGTCCTGCGCATCTCGGCGAGATGTACTTACTCGTGATCTGGGATGTGGCCGAGCACGAGTCGTGATGCTATGCATGACTCATGCAAGCTATGCACGACTCGTGTCGGCCCTTTTCTCTCACAGTGAATCTTTGGTTACAGTCATGAGTGCGACTTCTTGTCGCGAGCGCGACAGCAACCCATATGCCTGCCTATCTTGTTTTTCGAAAATGGTTTTCAATTTTCTTTTTACATGGGTTTTACTATTGTATGGTATCTGACTTGTGTTAGACTAGTTTTTATATTATGATGTCTTTAATTATAAGTTATATGTTTATGATTAATAATTTTATATATGAAATAAATGCATATGATTTTATATGTATACGGACTATTTGATTTTGAGTTACATGTTCATATTGAGATCTGTGTATGATTTATGTGTCTCTGAAATTGGTCAAAATATATGTATATATGAATTATGTGATTATACTTGAATTATCCTCTACTATATGATAATAGTAGTAGAGCATAGCTGAGTTGTTATTTTGAGCCTGAACAGTCATAGTAGTGGATAGATAAGCTCTTATCAAGGTCAGGGTGTGAGTGTAGCTACCATATGTGGACCTCGTTTTGGCCATTTGAGACTCCGGTCTCCGGTATACCTTCGGGTATACATGTTTATAAAATGTTTTGAGGCTTCGGTCTCCGGTATACCTTTGGTTATACATAAATTCATATGATTTGAGACTTTGATTTCCGGTATACCTTCGGGTATACATGATTATAAGATGTTTTGAGACCCATGTCTCCATATGCTTAGATACTGTGTCCTATCAGTATCAAAAATGATCGCATCCGCCTCTAATATGTATTCAGCCTATTATACGTGGTTATTATTATGTGGCTATTATATGTGGCTATTGTATGTGTTATCAATAATATGAAATGGATATATGATATATGTATATGTATTTGAGATAATACAAGATGTTGCGAAACTCATTGTTGGACATGAATGATTATTTGCTATATATGGCGAATATGCATAGGATGAATTAGTAATGTTTACATGTTTATAATTAATTGTTTGATGGTTGATACAAGCATGAGTATGATATTACTTATATGTTTTTTTCTATGTTCAGTTATTATGTTGTTATTGTAATTAGTTGTATATGCATATATATGTCTGTTTTGTTCCTCCCCACTAAGCGTTATCGCTTAGCACGGGTTATTTTCCCGTGTAGGTGGCAGGTTCAGTTTAGAGTCAGACATCTGTAGGTGGGCCACTAGAAGTCTTTAGTTAGAGTTCTTTTTGTCTTCTGCTATATTTTTGTATTGATAAGTATTTGTATATGGATTTTGATTTTGGGCAAATGTAATTTGTAAAGGAATATTTTGTATATGTATATGTAAAGGTTTACAAATCCCTTTTGTAAAACGATATGATTATAGGTATTTGCTTTTAGCCTGTTTGAGTATATGTATATGTATTTGTGCAAATAGCACTCCGGTATCCTTCCAAAGGGGGTATCGGGGTGTTACAGTTTGTGGTATCAGACCGCCGGTTTAGGCGGTTCTGGTCTTTGGTTATTTGAGTGTAGAGTCCTGGCATGCGAGTCGGTCTAGTGTCGTGGCCTAATGCAGATGTGTCTTGTGTAATGTTTAGATGGAGTCTAATCCGAGTTGGAATGTGGGTGAGACAGCAGGTAGTGTGAATCGGGTAAGCGTTGAGCAGCATGCTCTTAGACGTCCTTCAGTTGAAAGTTCTGGTATTACTCCTAGTAATTCAGCAATTGTGCAAGGGTTGATTCGGATTTTGGAGACAATGATCACCCCTCAAGTTTCTATGGATTTTGTGAAATGGAGATGGGAAAAGAGAAAAGTATCGGGTGTAGAAGCAAAAGTAGACAAGAGACCTCGAGAGTTACCGAAATGTCAGCACTGTCAGAGGCAACACTGGGGCAAGTATAGGAAGCTTACGGGAGCCTGCTTCAGGTGTGGCAGCAAGGAACTGTCACACCTCAAATCGGGCCTAGTCGGATTTGGCAAGCTAAGTCGCATAAGTAAAGGGTATTTCGGTAATTTATGTATGAGGAATTTGGATGATAAGGATTTAATTGCTAAGTAATTTATTAAATAAGTTAAGTGTGTGAATTATTTGGTGTGCATGTGGGGTATGGTTGTAGGGTGTTTTGGTTGTGGCAATTATCTAGTGGTTAGTGTGTTTGGTAATAAGGTTGGAAAATATCTACCTACGAGTTATCAAGTGAGGTAAGTGTATGGTGCCTTGGTGTTTGAAGTCAAAAGGTGGAATTTTTGTCCAATGATAACTTGCCATGTGGCAAGGTTGGTGGGCATTTATTGAAGAAAAGAAGAAAAGAGAGAGAGAGAGAGAGAGAGAGAACACAGAATTTTTGGTTCCCGTTCTCCCCTCCCTCTCACGCCTCCTCTTCTTCTTCTCTTCTCCATTCTTTGTTTTCCCTCTCCTTCTCTTTTGGCCTGACTTTGTGCTTGCTTAGGGTGCTTTGATTGAGTTTTTGGAACAAGATTAAGGAGCTATGTGTTTGAGTTTAGGGTTCCTGCGTTTTTGGTTCCTTCCTCCTCTTCTTCTTTGTTTTTGATTGAGTTATTTGGGTTTGGATAAGTAATTTTTTTGGATTTGTGTTTGTGCAAGTTTGTGGTGTTCAGAAGGAGCAAAGCAAGGGGTAGAGGAAGATCGAAGATTAAAGCTTGAAGAGATTGTGGGTTGTGCTTCTTGAGAGGTTTGGGAATGTATTTGCCTTTTTCTTTTCTAGGATCAAGTTCTGTGTATTGGTGTGTTTATGCTTGAATTTCTTGAAATTATGGTGTTCTTGATGTTTTTTCTGATTATTAAGTCATGGGTTTTGATTTTCTTTATTATTCATACAACCTTGATTGTGGGTTGTGGAACCAAATTTGTAATTGATGTAGTTTTTAGAATTCATGAGTAGGATTTGGTTATGGCACGATTTGGTGATGATTGGTTGGTTTATTATTATGGTTTGGGTGAGGATTTATTATTTGGAATGAGAATTTTTGGGATTTTGGCTTGAATGATCTAGAAATTCCGTTGCTTCGTCACGAGTCTTGACATCTGTCACGAGTCAAGATGATAGACCTCTATTATGAGTCGTGACGTTGTGCACGAGTCATGATAGCTTTCTGCTTTAGGACTGGCTTTGTCACGAGTCGTAACAATTGTCACGAGTTGTGACGATAAACCTCTGTCACGAGTCGTGACGTTGTACACGAGTTGTGACAGCTCCTTGCGAGAGGCTATTTTCGTCACGAGTCGTGACAGTAAGCCCCTGTCATGAGTCATGACATCTGTCACGAGTCGTGACAGCCCCCTCTTTTGCAGCGTGTTTCTAAATGTCTCCTGTCTTGAATTCTGATGTTTTAATTCTTGTCCTTTTTCTTCATTTTAACTTATGTTCTGGTTTTAATAGTTATTTAACGTCACCTCAGTTTTTAAATTATATTTAACTGTAATTATCTTTGTTGCATCGTATTATATTGAATATTATGTTTCGATTATGGAATATTTTATACATGGCCTGCAAGAGTCAGTCTAGTGGATAGTTAGGCATGCCTAATAGAGTTTATTTAGCTACAGCCCTTTGAACTTTTGGACCCTGATCAGGTCCCTGTTTGGCTACTCGCAAACCCTTTAATGTGATTTCATCTTGATTAAGATCTCCTAATGTGAAAGTGTTTCGAATGAGAATTAATAACGTTACTTCGATTCGTACCCGTAAGGTGCGCCCGTTCGTGCCAGCGAGGTACTGTCAGATTACTCGTTATCCACTATTTTGAGTCAGTAGGTATTCTATCTGTTTTGTTTAATATAAATAAGTGAATGTGATATTCGTATGAGTATGATCTTGGACATAGTTATATGTGTATCCGTGTATAAGTATACCGTATTGTGACTGTATTTGTATGCCATCAATGGTGGATATAAGTACTGAATTTAAGACGTGTATGATTGTGACCATGATCTTTCGAATGCCATGAACATATTTTATAATGTTATGCTTGTGAGAATGTTAATCTGACTAGTTAGGTTTTAAGCATATGAAGTAATATGTATTCGAATGTGAGCGTGAGTTACGAATTGAAAGGGCTAATTAGTATGTATATGAATGTGATTCTGTGCTGTTAACTATTATGGTAGCATGTGAGTTAGTATGCATAATAAGAATCTGATCTTGCACTGGTGTAAGCTTTTAATGTAAGGTTTTTGCTATATGTTCCTTTGGACTCAACCTTTGGGAGTATCTTTGGCAAGGTGTCTTGTGTCTACGTTCCCGGCATGATATTTTTATGATTAGACATCAAGGGATATTGCTTGATGATGGTGTACTTTCTGCATGATAAGTAATAACTATGCATGTGAAATATCCGACATCTGATGCCCGTGAATTCGGTAAGTGAAAGTTAATTTGTTTGTGTGATTGCATGATATACTAGTATCTTGCACATTACTCTGCCTGCTTTGATTCGATCGCCTCGAGTTGTGGTTGTAGTTATGATTTTCTGAATGCCTGGTTCTTGTACGCAAGAACGTATATCTATCTATTAGGATTATGTGCTTTCGCCATTTGGAATGTGTTAGGATTTGACGTCCTCCCTTGTGTTCGGCTAATGTGTGTGACTTTTACAAAGGTATGTTTGGTTAACTCGTGTTCTTAGCATGATGGTTGGGTACGTTATTATATGGAAATTGTGTTGCATGTGAATGGGTTTTAAGTTAATGCTTGGGTACTTTGGCATGATAATTACATGTATAATATCTCGTTTGACGACGCACGGTAAGATCCGGATACTTGAGACCTTGGTAAGTATATGCATGTGAGATTGTAAGTAGTTCTGCATGATGATACTTGTATCATGCATGATGTTATGTCTGTTTCGACTTATGTCGACATAAGTATATGGATGTGGATGTGAGTTTTCAAATGAATGCCATTCTATGCAAGCCTGCTTAATTATGTGTTATGAATGTCCGCATCTACTTTGTGAATGTGTTATGCCTTGACGACCATTGTGAATGGCCATCCTTATTGCTGTGTGTTTTCCCCACTAAGCGTTATCACTTAGCACGGGCTCTTTTCCCATACAGTTGGTAGGTTTGGTCCGGTACAAGTCACGCATCTGTAAGGTCGGCCACGTAGGAGTAAGAAGTTCTGTATTTTGTTACCAGCTTATGTAATTTGGATTTTGTAATTCAGTAATGTTTTGTATATGTATAGATATAACGATCTTGATGTAATTTTTGGGCTATGTAAGTGTTTTCAAGTATTAACGTTTTGGATTAGTTTTGTACCTTTTCTGCCTAATGAATGCTTCCGCTGAATGAATGCATGTATGCATTATAGTATGCTTCCGCTTAGTGCTTGTGTGTGTGTGCGATGTAATGCATGGTCACCTTGTGCCCTCAAAAATTTATATTCCCTCGTATTTCTGTGTACTTATGATGTGTGAATGTATGCTTGTCTCGTGTAGCGCAACCGCCGGCGCCCTTTCAATGGGGGTGTCAAAAGGGGGTGTTACAGTTAGTCGTATCAGAGCGCGGTTTGGCGGTTCTAGTTGTCTTGTTTGTTAAGTGTCAAGTCTTTACATGCTAGTCGGTTATGTGTTATGTCTTTATATGCGAGTCGGTTTGTATCGTGGCCTAATGCAGATGTGTCGTGTCTTGTATCGTGTTTAGATGGAGTCCAGTCCTAGTGAGAATGTGGGCAAGACAACAGAAAGTGTGAATCCAGTTAGTGCTGATCAAAGTGTTTCCGAACATCCTTCAGTTGGAGA
The DNA here is from genome assembly GCA_947683425.1 of Excoecaria cochinchinensis. Lineage (NCBI taxonomy): Eukaryota > Viridiplantae > Streptophyta > Magnoliopsida > Malpighiales > Euphorbiaceae > Excoecaria > Excoecaria cochinchinensis. The sequence goes on from CANTUQ010000034.1 coordinate 4,250,803, forward strand.
TCCCGGTTCTGCTTCCAATAATAGGACATTAGTACAAGGGTTGATTCGGATCTTGGATAGGTTGACTGCTCCTCGGATTCCTCAAGATTTTGTTCGGAACGTGCCTCAGAAAAGAAAGGTGCCGGGCAGAGAAGTGTCATCGGGAAAAAGGATTCAAGAACCTCTGATGTGCCAACAATGTCAGAAACAACACGAGGGAAAGTGTAAGAAGAAGTGGGTACCGCCAATTTGTCAGCACTGCCAGAAGCGACATCAGGGTCCGTGTAGGAAATTTACGGGTGCTTGCTTCAGATGTGGCAGTATGGAGCATCAGATTGCTGGTTGTCCTAAGATGAGGGAAAATATAGCTCAGTAAGCTAGGAAGGATGTGGAGGAATTGGTTCGAGCCACTCGTGTGCCCTCGGGTTTTGTTGCGCACCGCAGTAAAGTAGCAGAATCTGCAATGCCTTCTGGTAAGTTTTCTTTGATATGTTTGAGTAAGGTTGTTTTGGGAATTCTTGAGGTGGAAGAGTAGTGGGATTCTATAAGGTCTTGGTAATGCTCTGTATACCTGTCAGCTATCTCAAGAAAAAGTTTTTGAATGAAAGCATATTTAATCATGGGGATGGGACAAAGTGCATCATTATAGCATCACTCTGCATACATGAGTCATCTCAATCTCATTACATCATCATCCCTTTGAACATACATGAGAAGCATTGCATATGTATTTTGACTGAGGGAAAGCTGACAGGGTGTACATGGAGTATTTGGTATTAAGGTTAAGAGTGGTACTTGTAAGCATAGCAGTTTTAAAGAAAGTGTTCTGTGTTTGGTTAAAGTTGAGTAGAAAGAGTATTTCGGAACCTTGTACGAGTGAAGGTGATATGATTTCGGAGTTTATCAGAGGTGTTGTTGGTAAGAGGGAATAGAATGCATAACGGACATCTTTGAAGTATTTGAGGATTTGTGTAGCTATTGGCGAAAGTCAGGTGGTCTATACATGAAGTGTTTGTGCTTTGGTTGCTGTTATGCAGTTGAGAAAGGATTATTTTACTGAACGTGTAACGCCCCAAAAATCTCAGTGTTTTTATTTAATAACTTGAGAGGTTAAAAATTCGTCAAATGTTAATTTTGACGAATAAGAGTGGAATTTTCCTTCAAGTTGCTCAATTTAATTATTCAAATAATTTTAAGTCTCTCTCTCTCCCTATATATATATATATATATATAGTGTATGTTTACATGCAAATAAAAAAAAATATTAAACAAAGAAATAATCAGTAAATGGACAACTAAATAAATTATAGCATATAATTTTAGTTATGGGTCTAGAATTAAGAGAAGAAAATAAAATAGAAAGGGGAACACGGTGAGCAGATCGGGAAAGAAAGAGAGACCGAGAGAGGGAGAGGGAGCGGCGGAAGGCTGTCGGCGACCACTGACGGCGACTGGGGTGGCGATCGGACCGACACACGCAGCCGCACCGTTCCCGTGACGTTTTCCTCCGACCCGAGGCGTCGCTGTTCCAGGAGAGCGAGAGGAACCCCGCGAGCTTCTTCTGCATTTTTCGGCGAGCTCCGACGGCGAGAGGCGACACGAGTGGTGTGACTGGACTCACGGTGGCCAGGCGAACATCCCGGTGGCTGCGGATCATCCTCACTCACCGGCGATGAGGAGATCGGCGTTGGGAAGAACCGAAGCTGCCGACGTTGATTCCGGCGAAACGGAGAGCAGTCACGGCGCGTGATCACCAGAAATGGAAAACCGAGGCTTCGAGCTCTCTCCCGGTGGTTTTGGTGTCTCTGGTGGAGCTCCGGCGAGACTCCGGTGAGGCTCCGGCAACGGTGACGGGACCAAAAATAGCAGAAAAATCCGGTATGTGGCCACCAAAATTACTTTCTTAAGTGATTTTCCATAAGTTAAAATTTATTAAGAGTGATTTTAAATTAAATACAGTATGTGAATAATATGTTTGTTGGCTCATTGATTCGTTGGCAGTGTTGTCTTGAGTATTGGCTTAGTTGAATAGAACCTAAATTAAGATTTGTCGATTTTTACTTGAATGAAAAGAATTAGAAACTGTCAGTAATTGGGAAGTAGACCAGTAATTGTGACTGAAGAATTGATGGAAATTTGAAATGTTAAATGGGAAATCCGAATATTCTTATTGGAAGTTTGAATTAAAGATAACTCAATGAACTGGATTGAACGTGTATGATGTGACTATATTAAAATCTGGTTGTGTATGATTTCCATTATTCATGAAATCAAATTACTGTTAGGATTAAATTAGAAGCACATGTGTTCTTACACATATATAAATGTGAAATAATATAAACACAATAGTAAATGTTATAATAAGTTTTAGACTGATTAGTGAATTTGATTTAGTTAGTTATTTATTTTGAGTGGTCAATTAAGGCTTTAATAAATTGAGTAAATTAAATTGAACTGGGGAATTGAGCTAAATTATTGAAATGGAAGTAAGTAAGGAACAAAGAAGTTTGGAATTCTGTTTTTGAGTACATCATGAAATTTTACTTGAATTGTGCTTTCGAATTTATAAACTAAGAATGGATAATACACCTATTGTAATGAATTGTGACTGTAACTAATCTTAATCCCTATGTGTGTGTTGACTTGCACAAATTTGTTAAGTAGAAATTTTGTTAAATGTTATGAATGATCTAGTAGAGATAACGGTTTATAATACGTGTCATTTAAAGTAAATGAAATTTAGTGTAAATCTATAAAGATAGGATGGAATTCAACATGAAAGAAAATAAATATATTTATAAGTAAAGACTAATAGAGGGCAACATCGTACTTTACTTAAATTTTAGAGAAGAAAATATAAATTTACTATATTACTGATAAATAAAGGACTAAAAGTATTTTAAGCAGGCTCATGACATGTGAATGAATTAGGGAAAGTGAGTGTACTTAACAAATAAAGAGTATAGTTAAGTATGCCTAAAAGACAATTATAACAATAAAGTAAATTAGTCTGTTAAGGAAGTCAGAATATCAGGCTATAAATAAAAGTAAAAATGGGTTATACGTGTTTAAATGGCGTAAATTGTAAGAAAAATTGGATAAATGAAAAATAGTGAATCCCTATTTAAACAATAATGTTTAAATGGTATGGTATGAAATAAACTTAATTTGACGAAATAAAATGAAAATGAATTGAAATGGAAAGAAAGAGTAGTGGCAGAATGTATACTGATATAAATGAGGTATATTATTATTGTTAACACATTTTAAATATATAAATATGATTAATGGCTTGTTGTGAAGCTAAGATTAGTGAAATTGGTAAGTAAATGGAATGTTATGAGAAAATGATGATGGATGATACCGGGATTATTTCTGAAAAATTGAATTGAAATGTATATTGATCTTATTTTATGTAAAGATCAAAGTTTGGATTTGTTTAAATAACACTCATTAATGTGGCCCTATTCGATCAGCTGGTAGTCAAGTCTAGTTCAGGATATAGTGGCTAGCCATAGGGAAATAAGACCGCGGGAGTGAGCATGACGTCTCACTATCTTTATAGGTCATTGATGACCTATTCTGTATTTTTAAAAGTATCTGTACTGGAATGTACTGGAGTAATCCTTCGGGATTCTTCAGGTTTGGAATGTACTGGAGTAATCCTTCGGGATTCTTCAAGTTTGGAATGTACTAGAGTAATCTTTCGGGGTTCTTCAGGTTTGGAATGTACTGGAATGATCTTCTAAGGTCTCTCCAGGTTATTGTGAGCTCTTAGGGGTTCACATCCCGTTTATCCTGTACTTAGAGTCTGCTAGCATTGTACTATGGGCAAAATGGTAAATTGCAAAGTGAATTGGTGAATGTGAAATAAATGTGTGAATTATGAAATTGAATGATTAATAAATGAAGCATGGTAAATGGTGGATTTAAATAATAAATTTTGTAATCCATATTAAATGTATAACCTAAGAAGTTAGATGGCAAGTGTGAAAGTAAATGTGGATTAAGAAGCTATAATGTAACTTAATGACAGAAGTAAAGTTGAAGGATAAAATAGTACAACTAATAAAGGGATGTTAATTAGTAATTAGTAGATAAGAGTGAAATTTAAAGTTATATATATATATATGTGTATATATATATATTAATTTGGCTGAAAGTTTACTAATGTATATTATGATTTTGAATTATGATAAAGCTGATGGTTCTGTGATAAAAACTTTTATTGAATAAATGATATCAATAAATGATCCTATGAAATCAGTAATATGATGAAGTAGTTTTATGTATATATATTAGCTGATATTAGTGACTAGATGAAAGCTATAATAATTGTCATATAGAAATGAAATATTAATTGCTATGATATAAGTATGCTGACTGTTTAATAATTCATGGAATTTGTTTAATGATGCATGATAAGTGTGTTTTGCACATTGTCGAAATGCTAGTAGACCTCAGCTATGAATTTAGAAAGTTAAATATAAATGTTTTAGGAAATTTCAGCTATTTGAAAGAATATTGAATGTATTGCATGAAGATTGTTTTACCTCACACGGTATTCATGTTTAAATTGGAGCTAAATAAATGATTTATGATTAAATAATTGGTATGTTAATTTGTATATTTGTATACTCACTATATTATGCCTTGGATAAGTAAATTTGGTAGTCACCACTAAGCATAAAGCTTAGCGCGTGGTTTATCCTCGCGCAGGTATAAGTCAGGAATCAAGTGAATATCAGCAACGCTTCATAGAAGAAACTTGAAATGGTAAGTATGGAAAGGAAGCGAAAGAAATGGAATTTTTGTATTTGATAATTTGAATATTGGTTCTTGTGGCATGTACACTCCCTAGATAATAAGGATACTGTGACGCGCGCCGGATCCCGATGCGCCGCCCTTTCGGACCGCCCGCACGTGGGCGATCGGGGCATTTGCGGGTCCGTTGGCATCTTGCAATAAATCGCAAGTGCGTCTATGTTGGGCAACAAGGAGGTATCATGGAGTCGCCACCCAATAGAACATTAGGAAAGTTACTCTCGCCTCGGAGAGCCTAAGACTTGCGCATTTTATCCATGTTGGGCCATGGGGCCTAGGATTAGCGATAAAGTCTCGTGACCCAAGAAGTATTTTGGAGGATAACCTCTAACCTCTTGAGCCCAAAGACCAGAGCTAGGCCCGGGATTTCTCATCTATTTCTACCTCAATTAGTTTATGATCAAATTTTAATGTCATTAGTTCGCTCTCTCTCCACACTATGCAGTTTAATTGAAAAGCGCATATATTCACATATGGAACGCAGTAAATGGGCAGAATAAATATCAAAGCAATAAATTACAATAATACAAGGAGCGGAATACAACTCCCTTTATAAATGTGCGATTCATACACAAATCGGGGCATTGTTTATTTTGAGGACTTTGGTCCTCTCATGCATCATCATTAAAAATGGGATATTTAATATGTGATGATTTTTATTGGATGAAAATAGGGCGTTGGACCCTTTTTGCATTTTATACAAAACTCAATTTTATCTAAGTACAAATCGTTAATCTATTCTTACATTTGACGGGATAAAAATAGCTTATTCATATACATAAAATAATCAATGAATGAAAGAGCGAGAGAAATAAATCAAGAGGTTTAAGAAAACTAAACCGGACGAAATCCACCATGCATGGTAGGCAACCGCTCAAGCTCGAAATTATCCAAGAGGACCAATATACACTCACAAAAAGTTAAGAGATGTTAACATTCATAAAATTAACACATAAGAAATCGAAGAGACTGAATAGAGATGAAAAATGATCAAAAAAATGGAGGCAGAACCCACCGACGGCCTTTCCTGGTTGACCGACGGGCGTCGGTTTGGTTATTCGATATGCCCGTTTGTCACTCAAGAATGGGCGTCTGTAGGTGGGTGACCGACGGGCGTCGGTCATAAAGATGACCCGTCGGTCACCTCTGTCTCCGGAAAACAGAAAGGAGGAAAGGGCCTTCCGAGATCAAAAAAACTAGTTTTATCCAAGAAGGAGATGAGGGAGTCAAAATGCAGAAAAGTAATAACGCGTATTCAAAATTTTCACGGAATGAATAAATAAATGATAAATAATTAAATATGAGATGAAAATGGAGAGAGAATCCAGAATATTTACCCTCAGATAGTTGCCTTGGGTAGAATTTTGATGTCGGTTAGATCCCCGCGCGTTCCACGAGAAAATAAGAGAATGAAAGATTAGAGAGAGAAAATGAGCTATTTCACCTTCGATCCTTCAGAAAGTCGATTTAGGAGCCCAAATCTAAAGAAAACTAATTAGCTTTTAGTTCCTTTGATCGATTTGATCCTTGATTAAGTAAAGTTCTTTGGAAAATGTGTGTTTTTGGAAGAGAGAGAAAACGTGCTCGAATTTTGGCAGAGTTTCCCCTTCTGAAAAGTTTTCCAACCCTTTTGAAGTGAAAATCCGGACCTTATATAGCCAGACACGACCGACGGGCGTCGGTGCGTAGGGGCGGGCGTCGGAAGAATCCTACTGACACAAGGACACTTCCGACGGCCCTGCCACATCCACCGACGGGCGTCGGAACGGTTGCGTGCTCCGGGAAACCAGGCGGCTCCTGACAGGGGCGGTGACTTTCCGACGGGCGTCGGAAAAAACCCTGAGCCGTCGGTGACTCGAAGCGACGGGCTATCTCCACAGACGGGCTGGCCGTCTGTGGAGGACAAAAAAACTTTTTTACTCAGAAAACTCCCGTTTTCTCCCCCTCTGCCCCTGAAGTGTAGAAAAAACCTCATTTCTCATGGAACGCGGGACTAAAACCTCCAACTTCAGCCTCCTGTACAGGCCTTGAACATTGATTTCATCATAGGGTAACCTCCGATCCGGACCGCTCCAGGACACGGTGCTTACAGTTGCCCCCAGTTTTGGGGAAACTAGCGCACAAGCGTCTAGATAAGCCAAAACTCAGAGAAAGGTTGGAAAGAAAGCGTACGTTCGGCGGCTTTTCACCTTCCATGCCTTTTTGCCGGTTAGACCTCATCTCGATCCGTAGGGCTTGGTGAGATGCAGCAAGCTTTGGCTTCAATCTCGATCTGGTGAAGAGCGGCGTTTCCTCAACCGCAGCTTCGGGGTGAAGAGCAGTGTTTCTTCAACTGCAGCTTCGATCTGATGAAGAGCGGTGTTTCTTCATCCGCAGCTTCGGGGTGAAGAGCAGTGTTTCTTTAACTGCAGCTTCGATCTGATGAAGAGCGGTGTTTCTTCAACCGCAGCTTCGGGGTGAAGAGCAGTGTTTCTTTAACTGCAGCTTCGATCTGATGAAGAGCGGTGTTTCTTCAACCGCAGCTTCGGGGTGAAGAGCAGTGTTTCTTTAACTGCAGCTTCGATCTGATGAAGAGCGGTGTTTCTTCAACCGCAGCTTCGGGGTGAAGAGCAGTGTTTCTTCAACTGCAGCTTCGATCTTGGAGTGTGAAAACTCCGCTGGTTTCCTTGTTTCGAAGGAGACCTCCTTAATCGATGTCCGTGCTTAGGTTGGTATTCCTTTGTACCTGTGAGATAAAAGATTTTGTTAATTCATGTTTGAAAGGTCATCTTTTGACCTGCTATTGATTATTATTCTTTTGTTGTTTGTCTTCGTTTCATGTTATTATTATTTTTTTCATTGTCATTTTTATCGACACATGAGTAAGTAGGAGAATATACACTTCCTGTGGTGTTATTTAAGCAATTAATCGAAAAGGAAAAAAAGAAGGAAAGCATGCAAATAATAGAGCAAAAGTTTTTCCACTAAAAATATCATTTTTGTACAATGCATATACAAAATACAAGAGATACAAAAATAACTCCCTGAAGCTCAGAGAAGTGTGTAGTCTGAAGGCTCATCGGGATCCTCATCATCCGAAATATGCACGGTCCCTGGCGGAGGTGGACGGGCCTGAGGGGGTGGCGGAGCTGTAGAGGGTCCTGCCTCGTGATCATGGGCTCGCCTGAACTGTACCTGAGCATAGCCGTCTAAGAAGGGCTGGGTACAAGTGCCCAGGAACCCTAAGGTCTCAGAGATCTTGTCCCCCAACTTCTTGAAGGCTTGGCTCAGCTGAGTGGTCTGCTCAACGGCGGCCGCTCTCCTACGCTCTAAGCTCTGCTCCGTCTGCTCCCTGAACTCTCTCATGGTCTGGGAAAGAGGAGGGAGAATCCCCTCTATCGCCTGGACGCGGGATCTCAGAGAGTCCAGTGACTCGTCAATCATCTGAAGGGTCATGTCAACCCTCTGAGACGCCTGGTCCTGCGACGTCCTCACATCATGAGCGAGCTGCTGCCTCAACTCTCTCTGCCCCTGAGCAATCTGCTCAACTAGCCTCATCTGCTCTCCCCTGAAGGCCTCCAGAACTCGAATCTGCTCATCTCTAAGGGCATCCATGGCCCGAGTCTGCTCCCTCGCTGCATGCTCCATGCAGCCTGCCTGCTCTCGGGATAGGCGCTCCACTGCCTGAGACTGCTCCTGGATAGCAGTCTGCTGGCGATCCAACCTCTCATGAATGGCCCTATCCCTCTCATCCTGTCGCCGCTCAAAGGCCGTAAACATGGAGGAGAGGAGCTGGAAATAGTCTGGCTGAGCTGGCTGATGTGGCGCTGGCTCTGGTGGTGGTGCCGAAGAAGTGGATGCCCCAGGATCGCCTCGGGAGTACGGATGGTATCTCTCGAAGGGCTCGCGGGCAGGCCTCTGTACCCTGGTACCCGGCGACGGGACCGGAGTCGGGGCCCTAGATGCCGGTGAAGAGCCGAAGAGCTCGTCCATCGTGATCTCAAAATCAAAATCCATGGGGGTCCTAGGAGGCTCCTGGTGCTGTGGCGGAGGCACTGCCTGGGACTGAGGAGGTGGAGGAGGCTGGTGCTCCGACTGAGGCTCAGTCTGTGGAGGCTGCGGCTGTACCTGCGGAGGCTGAAGCTGTGGCTCGGGCTGTGGCTGTGGCTCGGGCTGTGGAGGCTGCTCCTCCTGGTGCTCTGGGTGATCAGGATCTGCCCCCAAGGGTGGAAGCGAGAACAGCCGCCGGGTCTCATGGATAGTCAACACCCTGTAGGCCTCTGCCTGGCAAGAAATCGGGGAGATCATCCCCATCTGAACCGCTGCTGCAGCATCTACATGGATCCCCTCCGGTAGAGGTCCTCTCAGCCTCTCGGGTGTAAACCCCAATCCCAACAGTAATCGGGTGATGACTCCTCCTACCATCACCACCGGTGTCGACCCTCTGCCCACTCTGGTCAGGTTGGCCAAGATCTCGTGGCTAATGTTGAGACGCTGGCCTGCCACCATAGCCCAGAGGCTCCAGATCTCGGCCGCGTTAAGCGACCCTGGATTACCAGCTCGACCGAGGTACGAGCTGGAAAGCACTCTATGCAGATACCGGAGTGCCTGAGACACCAGTACGGTGCTCTTCGCTGTATCGTGATCATACAGCACTCCTGGTATAGCAATAGCCGCCCAATGGGCGCGTCTCACCGCTCGCCGCGGGATCTCAACCTCCTCCCCCGAAGGAAGCCCCATAGCCTGAGCAAACCTCTGCCTGGTGATGCTGACATGGTCGCCATCAAACCAAAACTGTATCACCCCTGGGTCAGTATCTGCGCTCTGAAAGCCTGTGTAACGGAGAGTGGCCAAGACCTGGCGGGTAGCCTTTGGAAATGTCTGGAAGGCAGGCTCAAGAAACTCTGTCCAACCCGCTCCCTCGGCAAGTAAATCGAACTCCGGGGCCAACCCGAGGGCCTCTAGAAAAGGGCGAGATACAAAGCGGCTGGCCCGAAACTCTACCTGAGCCAACGCCCTGTACCTCTGGGCGGACTCATCATCCATCCAAGCCGGGGCCTCAAGCTCGGGCTGGGCCTGTGGTGCTCTGCGTCTGGGAGGCATCCTGTAAAAAGGAAAGAGTCAGATAGCGAAAACTTGGCAAAACAAGCACTATCAGGTTTATTTTCCAAAATCTAAGGTCCATCTAGGCCTTAACAGGGCAATGGCGGCCCAACATGAGATAAAAAAGTAATAACGGATAAAAAAAAGCAAACATCCTGTCTACGGAAGTATCCTAACATGCTTTGCACGCATCATGGCAAAGGAACATGTAATCCTTACGGAGATAATTAAAGCGAATAAAGATGGGTTTTCTAAGTCCTAAGGCATGCATCATACTGGGAAAGTAAATAGATATTCAATTCTAGAATAAAAGATAAAAATTTGGGCAGCACCCCGGCAGGGATGTGCCCTACCTCCTGCGTGAAAAAGCAAGACAATAGGCCTCAGGCCCTGGCAATATTAAATGCTTGCAAATGGGGCGCACCCCGGTAAGAGTGTGCCCCCAACAAATCAAAATAATTGCCTCAGGCCATAAAAGCACAGATATGCACAAAATGGTGCGCTAAAAAGGGTGTAATTCTACAGCATCAAGGTTATAGAAAAACTCTATTTCTATGTGATCATGCAAAAAGTTCGGATTTAATTATATAGAAAATTGGGCAGCATTTCCCCCTTGAATTCTAAAATTATTTAAAACTCCTTAGAGTTAAAAGAAGAAAGAATGTAGAAATGAATTAAATAAATAGATAAATAAATAATAAAGAAGTAATTATTTACTTACTTGCAATCCGGAGAAGTGTAGAAATTAGGGAAATACAAATATCCGAGCACCGGGTGAGTATATAATGCGAAAAAACGAAGAAATCGCGAAAAAATAAGAAGAAAAGACTCAAAAAACGCTAAAAACTACTTAGAAACCGCTTGAGAGAGGAAGGAGAAAGGGACAGCAACGTTTGCGCCGTCTGTCACTCGCCATTATATAGAATTTCGTGACCGACGGGCAGGGCGTCTGTAAAAGCGACCGACGGGCTGGCCGTCTGTCGCGAAATGAATGCAATTTAATTTCGTGATGAATGCGATGATGACGCGTGTTTCTGCCCGGTGGACTTCCGACGGGCAGGCCGCCTCTATGGAGGGGCGGTCAGGCCGTCTCCGTAGAGAGGCAGGCAGACCGTCTCTGTAGAGGGGCGGGCAGACCGTCGGTGACCTCCTCCTATAAAATCTGTAAGATTTTCTTGTCTCTTCATTTTCCAGCACTTTAGGCTTTCATTCTTCTCAAAATGTTCTCCCCTCCTGCTCAAAGGATGCACCATATTTTAGATGACAAACACACTTGGGGAGAAGGCGCCCTTTCCTCTCTGGCTGGGCTGAAATATCTGTGTCGGGTGAAAATCGACCAGAACCTCCTCCTGGCGGCGACCCACTTCTGGAACCCTCAATTTCACGTCTTCCAGTTCACCTATCAGGAACTGTGCCCTCTTTCTGAAGAATTGGCTTCCATTCTGGGAGCCCAGTTCCCTCCTGGCGCCTTGCCTTGCATCCCCCGCTGCGGCCTACTTCAGACCCGGGACGTAGCCCTAGCCCTGGGCATATCCCCCTCGGCGGCCAACCGGCTGATCCCTCTGAGTTCCTCCTTTTCTCTGGAGCCACTGATCGAGGCCCTAGATCAGTTCACTGACATCCCCACCTATCGGGTAAGTATCACGTTCCTATTCTGCATGTTGAACTTCCTTACCGTTGTTCCAGGAGGCTTGACAGGCGACTTTCGTCTGCTTTGAGTTCTGAGCGACTTTCATCTGGGATTGTCCCCTCTACCACTTGTCTTGGCCGAAACCATCTTAGGTCTGGACGCTGTGAGCTCTGGGTCCACTACAACATTTACCGGTAGCCCCTTATTACTCCAGGTACGTCATTATTTTAAAGGTAGTGCGTCCCTTATGGATTTTCACACTAGCTTTTCTTTGCGGGAGGTGCGTCCTTTCGGATTTTCACACAACCCTGTGCCTTATTTTTGCCTGAAGCAAACCCTACTTACTCCTGCGGGTTTTTTTTTTTTTTTTTTTTTTTTTTTTTTTTTTTTTTTTTCAGATCTGGCTACAGGAAAAACTGAAGATGCTGTCTGAACCACCCCCTCGAGTCATTCCGCGGTACATGCCGAGCCATTTCTTGCCTCGTCGGCGACTGTATGGGTGTGCCGCGACTGGTGAAGGCATTACCAGATTTAGTGAGCTGTCAGATGACGATATCAGTTTTACATCCGCCTGGCTCCCGCTGTCTCATGCGGTCACCGATGGGTCATCAGGTTGCGTCCCCCTCTGCGGCCTTCGCCAGGCTACCTTCTGCATTACCTCGCAATGTTCACGGCAGCTTGGGATGACCCAGGATATAGTGAGGGTTCCCCTTTCTTTCCGAGGGGGGGATCTCTCGGTCGCATTTGCTTCCCGGTATCATGAGCTATGGGGCAGATTACCTGTGAAGACTGTCATCCCGAGGTTTGGCAACCATTCTGCATCCTCAACCAGCGGGTACAAGAAGTGGATCCTCAGCCCAACCTCCGATAATAGGACTCGAGGGCTCAAGCATCTGATCGGCGAGAGCAGCAGCAAGACCTAGTTTAGCCTACATGTGTATTTTTTGCTACATTTCTTTTTAATGCAGAACTAGAAAATGACAAAAGTGAAAAGAATAATATTCATCCCTTTCACGAGTTTCGTGTGCATTTCTAGATAATTTCAGCATACATGATCAGTTTTGGCATTTACTCAGCTGCTTATGCCCTATCAATACATGAAACCAAATTTTAACAGCATCAACTCCTGTTACCGATCGGCCCTCTCGGGTTTTCACGATCGGACATTCTCTCTCATGCCTCTAATTTTTGCACAGGATGCCTTTTTTCGGTTTTCACCCTGTCGAGGCGCCCAATTTTAGCATAGCCGCCTTTTTTCGGTTTTCGACTTGCAGGGCATTTTATTCTCTTCTTTTTTTTTTTTTTTGTCTTTAGCCGTGGAACCTTTTGAGTCTGTCGACATTGACTGGCTCTTTGAACTCGTTCCCATCGCTGTCTGATAAGATTGCAGCCCCTCTGGACAATAGCTTCTTAAGGATGTACGGCCCTTCCCAGGTAGGTCTGAATTTCCCCCTGATATCTGGTATTCCTGGCCTCATCTGCTTGAACACCAAGTCCCCCTCTTTCAGCGGGTGCTTCCTCACCTTCTTTCCGAAAGTTCTCGCTAATCTCTTCTGATATATCTGATTATGATAATAAGCTTTCAGCCTACTCTCATCCAGCAAGTTCAAGTGCTGCAATCTCTGCTGCGCCCATTCGGCTTCCGGGATTTGGGCCTCCATGACCACCCTTAATGATTTAAGCTCTATCTCTACCGGCAATACTGCTTCTGTTCCGTATACCAGAGAAAATGGTGTAGCGCCCGTAGATGATCTTACTGTCATTCTGTATCCCCACAGGGCGAAGGGCAACTTTTCAGCCCAGTCTTTGTAGGTTTGGACCATCTTGGACAAGATCTTCTTCACATTCTTATTGGCGGCTTCCACTGCTCCATTCGCTTGCGGTCGGTAGGGAGAGGATTTATGATGCTCAACACCGTACTTCTCAAGAAGTTTTCTGGTCTCTCCCATAAACTGCACTCCATTATCAGACACTATGTGGTGAGGGAGACCATATCTGCAGATCAAGTTCCTCTCTATGAACCTGGCCATATCCCTTGCGTCAATTTTCTTGAAAGATTCTGCCTTGACCCATTTGGTGAAGTAGTCGATCGCGACTATGATGTACCTGTGCCCATTGGACGCCGTAGGGCGAATCTCCCCAATGATATCTATCCCCCAGGCGGCAAACGGCCAAGGAGATGTTAAGTTATGTAGCTCTGATACCGGCAGGTGCCTCAGATCCGCGTACTGTTGGCACAACTGACATTGCTTGACATATTTTGAACAATCAGTGTCCATCATAAGCCAATAAAAGCCTTGCCTCATTATCTTTTTGGCCAAGGTCAAACCATTCATGTGGGCCCCGCAGACCCCTGCATGGGTTTCTTCCATTATATTGCGCGCTTCTCTCTCATTCAAACATCTGAGCTGGATCCCATCTGACCGTCTCTTATACAGCACCCCTTCCAAGGATATGAACTGAGTAGATAACTTACGTATCATCCTCTGATCCTTTTCAGTGGCTTCTTCTGGAAATCTATCGCTTTCCAAGTAATTCATGATATCAAAGTACCACGGCCTCCCATCTGACACCTCTAGTTCCATTACAGGCACGGTTTCAAAGCTGGGCCTATCAGAGCTCGAAATCAGCACCGGCTTCATGGCCACTCCCTCAGGGTTATCCCATATTGACACTAAGGTTGCCAACGCATCAGCCAAACGGTTCTCATCTCTTGGCACGAAGTGGAAGGTGCAAATCTCAAACTGCCCACACATCCCTTTCAGATATTGAACATAGGGGACCAGTCGCTCTTCCTTAACAGCCCACTCACCTCAGATCTGGTTTATTACCAAGGACGAGTCACCAAATACCTCTACATTTCTTGCCCCCAACACGGCCAAAGCTTCTAACCCGAAAGTGCATGCTTCATACTCAGCTTCATTGTTGGTTGCTTTGTATCTCAGTTTCTTAGCAAGAGGAAGTTTCTCATTATCTGGGGTTGTCAGGATGACTCCGACTCCGGCTCCTTTGTTGTTTACCGCCCCGTCAAAATGCAACTGCCATCCTTGAACAGAAATCGTGCCTATGCTCTCGTCAGGAAAGGTAAATTCGAGGGTGTCCCCTTGGATAGGATGCTCAGCAAGAAATTCGGCTACAGCTCGCCCCTTAATAGTCTTGCGGGTGACGTATTGCACATCAAACTCTTGTAGCAAGAGCAGCCACCTCCCCATCTTTCCAAGCAAAGATGGCGCCTCCTGCAAATATCTTAAAGGATTCTGCTTGGCTACAGCCTGAACCTTGTACGAGTGGAAGTAATGCCTTAGCTTCTTCGATGCCCAAATCACTGCAAGGCAGATCTTCTCTACTTCAGCATATTTTATTTCGTAAGCCAGAAACTTCTTGCTGAGGTAATAAACTGCAAACTCCACCCCAAATTCATCCTCTTGAGCCATCATGGCGCCCACTGAACCGTCTTCTACTGCCAGGTACAGAATAAGCGGCTTGACAGGTTGCGGAGGTCTTAGTACTGGCGGATTTAACAGGTACTCCCTGATATTATCAAAGGCTCTCTGGCAGTCTTCATTCCAGACTACGGGCTGATTCTTCCTAAGCAGCTTAAAACAGGTTCGCATATCGAAGTGAGCTTGGCAATAAACCGGCTAACATACTGCAACTTGCCCAGAAAACTCCTTACATCTTTTTCCTTTTGTGGCACAGGCATCTCTCTGATAGCTTTCACCTTATCGGGGTCAATTTCTATCCCCCTCTGACTGACGACATGTCCCAACAGCTTTCCTGAAGTCACCCCGAAAATGCACTTCTTGGGGTTAAGTCGCAGATTATACCTGTCGATCCGGGTGAAGAACTTCTCTAGAGCTTCAAAGTGTCCCTCTCGGGTGGCTGATTTGACCATCATATCATCAACATACACCTCCACTTCTTTGTGAATCAGGTCGCTTAGGATCTTGGTCGCCATCCTCTGGTACGTGGCCCCCGCATTCTTCAAGCCGAAAGGCATAACCCGATAGGCATAAGTACCCCACTCTGTGATGAAGGCAGTCTTGACCCGGTCAGCTATCTTGTTCAGGATCTGATTGTAGCCCACATATCCATCCCCAAAGCTGTACATCGCGCAATTGGTGGCACTGTCTATCAATACATCAATATGGGGTAGTGGAAAATCATCTTTAGGACAGGCTTTGTTAAGATCTCGATAATCCACGCACACCCTAACCTTTCCGTTCTTCTTAGCCACAGGAACCACATTCGCCAGCCAAGTAGGGTACTGGACTTCCACCAGAAACTTAGCTTCGATCTGCTGTCGGATTTCCTCCTTAACCTTATCAGCCCATTCTGGCCTTAGCCTTCTCAACTTCTGCTTCACAGGCCTGCAATCTGGGTAAGTGGGGATGGCATGCTCCGCCACGGCTCGGTCAATCCCCGGCATATCCTCGTAGGTCCAGGCAAAGACTTTTTCATGTTTTGTTATTATTCTCTCAAAAATTTTTTCTCTCCTCAGGAGTTATGTTTGATGCTATTAGAATTTCTCTCGGATTTTCCGAAGTTCCAAGATTGAAAGGCGTTGTGCCAGTAGAGTCAATGTCAAAAATTGATGGAATATGATCATGTTCATGCATGTTGAAATCATCAGAAACATTGCACAAATAAGTGAAATTGTTCATCTTATTGATAATATTATTGTTATCATTTACATCATAAAAGAGTTCTGGAATAAAAAGACAATCTAGGCTAGAGTCTTCCTCTGCCGCTCCCGAGGTTGACGCTATTGCAGCTTGCTTACTAACTTTCTGATCTAGCAGAGGCCCTTCAGGCACGTCGGAAGAGATCTTCAAATCCTCCATTTCCAGCTCTAAATCTGCTATCTTCCCTTTTCCTTTCAGCCTGGCAGCTACCATTTTCTCAGTAACGACCTCCTCAAGCTCGCACTTGTCCCAAGTGATCCCCTGAGTCATGACTTCTTCATCCCAAAAGCCTTCAGCGGTCTTGACAAATCCGATGTGCCAGTCATACACATCATTAAAAATCTCAAAGCCAGGGACAATCCTCCCATCTACCCACTGCGGTTCATCTTCACCAGTATAAGCACATACTGAGGATGCGGGGACAAAGCTTTCTGAAATGTGGGGGATCCTGTCTGTTACCCTCTTCTTGCCAAAACCACCTCTGTACCCCAGACCTTTACGGTTCTTCTGCCCTCGAGTGGTGATCGCGGTCTGCAGCCCTTGGGAGCTTCTACCCAAACCAGCGCCAGGAAGATAGTGCATCTTCTTCATCATATTAACTACAGCCGGGCTACCTCCTAATCCGTGCTCTTCCTTTATCATAGATACATGAAAACCACTGAATGGCTGATTGGCAATTTCTAGCGCTGAGACCTGGTTTTCCCTAGCCGCTTTGATAGTCACCACCTCCCCTTCGTGCGGGAATTTTATCATCTGATGCAGTGTGGATGGCACTCCTCCTAATTTATGAAACCGGGGTCTCCCTAGCAAAGCCGAGAAATTAGCAGGAATGGGCAGAACCACAAATTCAACTTCCACTTCGATAGGTCCTGTCCTGACCAAGGTCTTGAAGGTTCCCGAGGCTTGCCTCCTTGAGTTATCGTAGGCCGTGATAGTCAGGTCGGATTCGCTGAGCATATCCTTGCTTAAGCCAAAAGCTTGTAAAGCTATCAAAGGGCATACGTTGATAGAAGACCCATCGTCCACCATAACGCAAGCAGTGTGCTTGCCGCTAATCTGTGCCTTAATGTATAAGGGTCGGTTATGATTACGGCCTTCTGCCGGTAAGTCAGCATCGGAAAAGATCAACCTCTCCTCGGATCCTCCCTTGATTAGACCCAAAAGCTCTGATGGGGAAATAGTGGTGGCAACTGTGGCCTCAACCAAAGCCTCTACTACTTTCTGCCTATGAGAGGGGGACTGCCTCAACAAATCCCAAATGGATATCTGAGCCGTGGTTTTCTTCAATTGCTTTATAATCTGTTCCTCCTCTGGCTCTTTCTCTGCCACTGGCTGTACTGGCTCAGGTAGCTTTGCAATCTCGGGGATCACCCTTCCGCTTCTAGTGACAGCGCTTATCTCCCCCTCTTCTCCATCGGAGCCCCACAGATCAAGATTCAATCCTTCTTCATCATCGGCTTCTCCACCGCTCTCACTGCTAGACCAGCAATCAAGAGTCGCCACAACTGCTTTCTCCTTCTCATTCTCGGAACTACCGACAGCAGATTCCTCATTCCCATACAGATCTTGTAGCACGTACCACTCTGGCAGGCTAGATTAGATCATAAACACAGGTGGGGGTACGGCATTATAACCAGGCTTCTTCTCAGCTTCCCTCCTCTCAGGGTCAGAGATCTGTTTGCTATCGATCAAATCTTGAATGGAGTGCCGAAGTGCTTTGCATTTATCAGTGATATGGCCCGAGTGCTGGTGGAATGCACAGAATTCGTTGTCCTTATGTCCCGGCTTCCCTTGTGTCAAAGCCGGCCTAGGAGTTAGAGGACGCAATTTTCCCTCCTTCATCAGTCTCTTCAAGACCCAGGATAATGGTCTCCCTAAGTTAGAAAATTTCCTCGGGGTGGCTACCTCAGTAGCAGACACTTCACTCATTCTTCTATTGTTATTACTGGGACCTGCCGGCCTGTTGGCTCGTTGACCAGGGTTAGCCCTTTTGGCAAAATTATCATTGCTAACTTTTCGGGTCAAGAACTCCCCTTCTGCTTCGATGGCTATATCCTTGAGAGACTCCCAGTCCTTTAACCCCTTCATCCTCAGTCCCTCCTTCAAGTATGGGCTCGCGTTCTTAATGAAAAGACGAATCTGATCTTGGGTATCAGGCTTTCGGCGCATCCCCATTACTCGGTTCCGCCATCGGGTAAGGTACTCATGGAAGGATTCCCCGACCTTCTGTTGGAGCAGCTCAAGATCTTTCAGAGTCACCTCCATTCTGGTATTACAATCGTACTATTTCAGAAACTCCTCAGTGAGCAGATCCCAATCTTCTTTAGTGCGGCGGTCAAGGCCGTGATACCAATCTATGGCATGAGAGGTCAAACTCAGACAAAAGTATTCCACTTTCTGCTTCTTAGACAATGTGGTCCCCTTCATGACCAGAGAATATTGCTTCACATGTGCAGTAGGATCAGAAGTACCATCGAACTTCGGCACATCCGGCATCTTGAAGTTATAAGGGACCGGGTCCTCTCCGTCCAGCTCCCTATCCTCAGGATTCATCCCGTGAGCTCTACCTATCATACGAGCCATGGCCTCGAACCTCTCTTCCATCTTTTTCAAAATAAAATCATCAGCCTGAGGTGCCTTCCCCTTTTCGGATGCCATGCTCAACCTATCATCCTCGATATCTCTATCGTCATCAATTCTCAGCACTGGCCTTCTTCTCAGCTCTCCCGAAGCCACTGATCTCAACTCTACTGGTGGCGGCCTAACGGGCTCCTCTCGCCTTTCAACCCTTTCTTCTTCAGGCTCATTCAGTCTTACTGGAGGAGGAGGAGGAGGATTCTGGGGAACATTCGGCTGAGCGTTCTGCTGCGTCAAGGCGGCCAACATATTCATCATCCTTCCCTCGAATTCTTCAAATCGATGGCCCACTTCTTCGGCAATCATGGCCCTGGTGGCATCTTCCCCCCTGGGTGAGTTTGCCATCTGAGATACCGTGCCACTTACTTCTGATAAAATCTCCGGCAGACCTTCTCTATCTGACAGCTCAGGAGTAAAAACTCGGATCAGTCGCCCGGTCGGTGATCTAGTCCACCTGGGCAGATCTATGATGGCTGCAGGGACAAAAGTTAGAATGATGCATGAAATGTAGGTATGATGCATGAAATGTCGTGATATGCAACATTTACAGAGCACAAGCAAGCAAGTAAGTCCTTCCACCCTTATTTCTCCCACACACGTGGTCGTGCAGTCTCTTTCCTAGGTGGGATTAGCCCAAGGGTCAACGAGGAACCCAATGGACGCGTATGGTGCGCGGCGAAAAACCGGCAGCATAACACTCCTATGCTAATGTACAAGCAGATGGATAATGATCGTCACGTATTCGGACGGTCCATAAATTTCGACATGGCCCTACCGGGGCATGATAACCTTTGGCTAGGTTACCGAGCGAGATATTTGGATTCATCCAATATGTGAGGATCCATACAGCAAGCATGAGATTATGGTTCATTTCACCTGTGGAGAGTGACTACAGTCATTACATGAGCTTTGGACGAGGGAGATGTTTCTTTGAGGCTACCCAAGCATGATCCCTGCCGACGGGTCTAGCTCATCACGAGCATAGCGACCGATCGGGTCATCATTTTGATATACCATTGAGGTACCTGGCTTGGGCTAGTGATTATCCTTAACACTCCCCCAAATTGAGTGAAAATGAGGAGGTGCTTCAGGAACGCACCGGGGCTAGAAGAGGGACCAAACTAGCTTATTCTAAGGCTCTAATGATATGCAAATGCAAATTTGAGAGAAAGCGAATTTATGAATTAAATTTCAATCATAAATGTTAAAAAAGGTATTTTCAAATCGAAATCTCGAACCATAAACGTCCCCAGTGGAGTCGCCACTGTGACGCGCGCCGGATCCCGATGCGCCGCCCTTTCGGACCGCCCGCACGTGGGCGATCGGGGCATTTGCGGGTCCGTTGGCATCTTGCAATAAATCGCAAGTGCGTCTATGTTGGGCAACAAGGAGGTATCATGGAGTCGCCACCCAATAGAACATTAGGAAAGTTACTCTCGCCTCGGAGAGCCTAAGACTTGCGCATTTTATCCATGTTGGGCCATGGGGCCTAGGATTAGCGCTAAAGTCTCGTGACCCAAGAAGTATTTTGGAGGATAACCTCTAACCTCTTGAGCCCAAAGACCAGAGCTGGGCCCGGGATTTCTCATCTATTTCTACCTCAATTAGTTTATGATCAAATTTTAATGTCATTAATTCGCTCTCTCTCCACACTATGCAGTTTAATTGAAAAGCGCATATATTCACATATGGAACGCAGTAAATGGGCAGAATAAATATCAAAGCAATAAATTACAATAATACAAGGAGCGGAATACAACTCCCTTTATAAATGTGCGATTCATACACAAATCGGGGCATTGTTTATTTTGAGGACTTTGGTCCTCTCATGCATCATCATTAAAAATGGGATATTTAATATGTGATGATTTTTATTGGATGAAAATAGGGCGTTGGACCCTTTTTGCATTTTATACAAAACTCAATTTTATCTAAGTACAAATCGTTAATCTATTCTTACATTTGACGGGATAAAAATAGCTTATTCATATACATAAAATAATCAATGAATGAAAGAGCGAGAGAAATAAATCAAGAGGTTTAAGAAAACTAAACCGGACGAAATCCACCATGCATGGTAGGCAACCGCTCAAGCTCGAAATTATCCAAGAGGACCAATATACACTCACAAAAAGTTAAGAGATGTTAACATTCATAAAATTAACACATAAGAAATCGAAGAGACTGAATAGAGATGAAAAATGATCAAAAAAATGGAGGCAGAACCCACCGACGGCCTTTCCTGGTTGACCGACGGGCGTCGGTTTGGTTATTCGATATGCCCGTTTGTCACTCAAGAATGGGCGTCTGTAGGTGGGTGACCGACGGGCGTCGGTCATAAAGATGACCCGTCGGTCACCTCTGTCTCCGGAAAACAGAAAGGAGGAAAGGGCCTTTCGAGATCAAAAAAACAAGTTTTATCCAAGAAGGAGATGAGGGAGTCAAAATGCAGAAAAGTAATAACGCGTATTCAAAATTTTCACGGAATGAATAAATAAATGATAAATAATTAAATATGAGATGAAAATGGAGAGAGAATCCGGAATATTTACCCTCAGATAGTTGCCTTGGGTAGAATTTTGATGTCGGTTAGATCCCCGCGCGTTCCACGAGAAAATAAGAGAATGAAAGATTAGAGAGAGAAAATGAGCTATTTCACCTCCGATCCTTCAGAAAGTCGATTTAGGAGCCCAAATCTAAAGAAAACTAATTAGCTTTTAGTTCCTTTGATCGATTTGATCCTTGATTAAGTAAAGTTCTTTGGAAAATGTGTGTTTTTGGAAGAGAGAGAAAACGTGCTCGAATTTTGGCAGAGTTTCCCCTTCTGAAAAATTTTCCAACCCTTTTGAAGTGAAAATCCGGACCTTATATAGCCAGACACGACCGACGGGCGTCGGTGCGTAGGGGCGAGCGTCGGAAGAATCCTACTGACACAAGGACACTTCCGACGGCCCTGCCACATCCACCGACGGGCGTCGGAACGGTTACGTGCTCCGGGAAACCAGGCGGCTCCTGACAGGGGCGGTGACTTTCCGACGGGCGTCAGAAAAAACCCTGAGCCGTCGGTGACTCGAAGCGACGGGCTATCTCCACAGACGGGCTGGCCGTCTGTGGAGGACAAAAAAACTTTTTTACTCAGAAAACTCCCGTTTTCTCCCCCTCTGCCCCTGAAGTGTAGAAAAAACCTCATTTCTCATGGAACGCGGGACTAAAACCTCCAACTTCAGCCTCCTGTACAGGCCTTGAACATTGATTTCATCATAGGGTAACCTCCGATCCGGACCGCTCCAGGACACGGTGCTTACAGATACTATTGTATCAAAGAATTTATATTAGATAATTATTTATAGTTGATAGATGATGTATTATCATAATAGCTTTGTATTTTGTATAATTGATGTAATAGTGAGCTGATGACATTGTGAGCTATTATATAAGTATGTGATTGGAATTAAATTGGAGGATGGGCAAAATTGTGTTGGAGTTTGAATTGGAGTAGGACGGATGAATATGTATGTGATTATAAAAGTGTAAACACTTTCTGTTTACAGGGGGATAGACAATATTATAGAGGAGATTCTGCCGAAATTTCAGTAGAATTTAAGTAACCTATTTGAGAATGATTGTGTGATTAGTAAAGTTTAATAGTGATAAAAAAAAATTTTACCCGGATTTTCGTAATGATTTTAAGAATAGTTTAAGACAATTAAGTTATTATGTACAGTAAAAAGGGTGTTACAGTTAGTGGTATCAGAGCAAAGGTTTAGGCGGTTCTGGCCAATAAGATATTTGGAGAGAAAGTGATATTGTTTATGAGAAATAATTGTGTGTTGTTTAATATGGGCATCTCTATTTAGTTCTAAGTATAGATAATTCGGAAGGAGTTGAATAGAAAATCAGAGGTAAGAAATTGAGATAGTCAAAAGTTCTGAGATTTAAAGTATATGAATGTGGAAGAAGGTTGTGATACTTGAGGTACCTGTCAGTTATCCTTGATAGAGGGGCAATCATTGAATATTTTATGCATGGGCTGGGTTACTATGCATAGTCCTTACATGATATGCACAATTGTATAATACCGCATACATGAAACATTGTACATCCATTGCATCAGCATCATATGATCATTCATGACAAACATAAGTTTTATGCATATGCCCCAATTGAAAGGAAACTGGCGTGGAATATAGTAAGTGTATGGAAGTGAGGTAGATGTACCTTCATTGGAGGTAATAAGGAGTGTAACAAAGTTGAGTAAGTAAAATAAGGAATTTGAAATTCAATCTTGGAATTGAAAAAGAAAGGGGTGAAGGATCATTAAATGTGTATGAGTAAGAGATTTGTATTTATTTAAATTATGGGTTTGATCCTTCTTTGTTAGTGAATTAAGGCATAGGATGTGATGAAATCTCAATATATTTTGGATTGGAATTGTATCTGATTAGATTGACTAATTGGTTATAGCTTGAATTGACTTATAAGAGTGAAGGGAATTTGTGAACTTTTGTATAAGATGGTTAAGTAATAAGTACTGTAAGATATATGTAATATTTCAGAAGTAATAGACAAATTGTTACTAGTGATACTGGTAAATTAGGAAGGAAATGTTATAGTTATTTTGATCAAAGAAAGAGTTTATTGAATGTGTAAGCGATTCTGTATTGAGAAAACAATGTATTTTAGGAGAAAAGAATTAAGTAAGGATTAAGGTAAGTAAGTAATAAGATGTGTATGCAAATGATTTTTGAATAGAGTGTACATGCCAAAGATGGAAAATAAGGAAATGATACGATTTTTAGAATGGATATGTTATTGGCTTAAGTATGATATAACTTGGGCCTAATTAGCACGTAAAGTTAAGAAGAAAGTGCATTTTTAGACACTTAAAATACTTCTTAGATGTTCGACAAGATTTTCTAGCTCTGCTGGCTCTAAGTTAATTGATCATGTTGTTAGAATGGGATTTGATGTAGAAACGGTGTCCAAAGTAATTCAGGAAAATGGGGAAAGAAAGATAGGTTCGATTTTTTGAGGCTCTTCTCGCATACTTAGTGATTGAAAAATCACATAAAGAAGAGCTGCATGTTGATTCTGATTGCTGATCTTCAGTTTATGATGGGAGCTTTCTCAATGATTTTTCTGACAGAGAGTTTTGAAATTGAGGAAAATTGTTAAATATGAGCTTGATAATAAGGGGAACGTTTTGCTATTTCTGGTGAAGGTAGGGTATTCTAAGGACAAGGCATCGATAGCTCTGGAGAGAAGTGGACCACTGCCACAATTGTAGAACTTATAGATTTCATTTGTACTGCACAAATGGAGAAGTCAAAGATCAAGCAGTCTGATATCGAAAGCCCTAAACACAAAAAGAGGAGTTTTTATGAATATAATAGGTGGGAACGAAAAAGTAATTGAGATTGGAAAATAAACTGCAATCTAGAGATGATGATAGGCTATGCTTTCCAAATACAATGATTGTACTTGGAGTCCCCATTGTTTCAGAGTTTGTAACTAAAAGAACACTTTTAGAAACTGTTATTGGGCTACCTTGTCTCTATTATGACAATGTAGTACCTGCATCTAATGGAGTTTGGGGTACTATATCTTGGATTTTTATTGAAGTGGAGTTGAAAGTTGTTGATTGTAAAATATTTTTTCTTGTGCTGCAAAGAAAAAAAAAGGGAGAATTGTGCATATAGCCACTTTATTTAATGGATTTTTCCTCTACTGTCTCCACAAATGGCACACAAAGCATTATTAATGATAAAGAGATAATGACTTCCATGAGATGGACATATACAATTGAATTGTTTGCAAATTTGCATTGGAAATGCAAGTTGAATGAAATGAGGAATAGTAAATCATTGTACTAGTCCAGAAAAATTTCGAGGACGAAATTTCTTTTAAGGGGGGGGGGGGGGGAGAATTGTAATGCCCTAAAAATCTCAGTGTTTTTATTTAATAACTTGAGAGGTTAAAAATTCGTTAAATGTTAATTTTGACGAATAAGAGTGGAATTTTCCTTAAAGTTGCTCAATTTAATTATTCAAATAATTTTAAGTCTCTCTCTCTCCCTATATATATATATAGTGTATGTTTACATGCAAATAAAAAAAAATATTAAACAAAGAAATAATAAGTAAATGGACAACTAAATAAATTATAGAATATAATTTTAGTTATGGGTCTAGAATTAAGAGAAGAAAATAAAATAGAAAGGGGAACACGGTGAGCAGATCGGGAAAGAAAGAGAGACTGAGAGAGGGAGAGGGAGCGGCGGAAGGCTGTCGGCGACCACTGACGGCGACTGGGGTGGCGATCGGACCGACACACGCAGCCGCACCGTTCCCGTGACGTTTTCCTCCGACCCGAGGTGTCGCTGTTCCAGGAGAGCGAGAGGAACCCCGCGAGCTTCTTCTGCGTTTTTCGGCGAGCTCCGACGGCGAGAGGCGACACGAGTGGTGTGACTGGACTCACAGCGGCCAGGCGAACATCCCGGTGGCTGTGGATCAACCTCACTCGCCGGCGATGAGGAGATCGGCGTTGGGAAGAACCGAAGCTGCTGACGTTGATTCCGACAAAATGGAGAGCAGTCACGGCGCTTGATCACCGAAAATGGAAAACCGAGGCTTCGAGCTCTCTACCGGTGGTTTCGGTGTCTCTGGTGGAGCTCCAGCGAGACTCCGGTGAGGCTCCCGCGACGGTGACGGGACCAAAAATAGCAGAAAAATCCGGTATGTGGCCACCAAAATTACTTTCTTAAGTGATTTTCCATAAGTTAAAATTTATTAAGAGTGATTTTAAATTAAATACAGTATGTGAATAATATGTTTGTTGGCTCATTGATTCGTTGGCAGTGTTGTCTTGAGTATTGGCTTAGTTGAATAGAACCTAAATTAAGATTTGTCGATTTTTAATTGAATGAAAAGAATTAGAAACTGTCAGTAATTAGGAAGTAGACCAGTAATTGTAACTGAAGAATTGATGGAAATTTGAAATGTTAAATGGGAAATCCGAATATTCTTATTGGAAGTTTGAATTAAAGATAACTCAATGAACTGGATTGAACGTGTATGATGTGAGTATATTAAAATCTGGTTGTGTATGATTTCCATTATTCATGAAATCAAATTACTATTAGGATTAAATTAGAAGCACATGTGTTCTTACACATATATAAATGTGAAATAATATAAACACAATAGTAAATGTTATAATAAGTTTTAGACTGATTAGTGAATTTGATTTAGTTAGTTATTTATTTTGAGTGGTCAATTAAGGCTTTAATAAATTGAGTAAATTAAATTGAACTGGGGAATTGAGCTAAATTATTGAAATGGAAGTAAGTAAGGAACAAAGAAGTTTGGAATTCTGTTTTTGAGTACATCATGAAATTTTACTTGAATTGTGCTTTCGAATTTATAAACTAAGAATGGATAATACACCTATTGTAATGAATTGTGACTGTAACTAATCTTAATCCCTATGTGTGTGTTGACTTGCACAAATTTGTTAAGTAGAAATTTTGTTAAATGTTATGAATGATCTAGTAGAGATAACGGTTTATAATACGTGTCATTTAAAGTAAATGAAATTTAGTGTAAATCTATAAAGATAGGATGGAATTCAACATGAAAGAAAATAAATATATTTATAAGTAAAGACTAATAGAGGGCAACATCGTACTTTACTTAAATTTTAGAGAAGAAAATATAAATTTACTATATTACTGATAAATAAAGGACTAAAAGTATTTTAAGCAGGCTCATGACATGTGAATGAATTAGGGAAAGTGAGTGTACTTAACAAATAAACAATATAGTTAAGTATGCCTAAAAGACAATTATAACAATAAAGTAAATTAGTCTGTTAAGGAAGTCAGAATATCAGGCTATAAATAAAAGTAAATATGGGTTATACGTGTTTAAATGGGGTAAATTGTAAGAAAAATTGGATAAATGAAAAATAGTGAATCCCTATTTAAACAATAATGTTTAAATGGTATGGTATGAAATAAACTTAATTTGACGAAATAAAATGAAAATGAATTGAAATGGAAAGAAAGAGTAGTGGCAGAATGTATACTGATATAAATGAGGTATATTATTATTGTTAACACATTTTAAATATATAAATATGATTAATGGCTTGTTGTGAAGCTAAGATTAGTGAAATTGGTAAGTAAATGGAATGTTATGAGAAAATGATGATGGATGATACCGGGATTATTTCTGAAAAATTGAATTGAAATGTATATTGATCTTATTTTATGTAAAGATCAAAGTTTGGATTTGTTTAAATAACACTCATTAATGTGGCCCTATTCGATCAGCTGGTAGTCAAGTCTAGTTCAGGATATAGTGGCTAGCCATAGGGAAATAAGACCGCAGGAGTGAGCATGACGTCTCACTATCTTTATAGGTCATTGATGACCTATTCTGTATTTTTAAAAGTATCTGTACTGGAGTAATCCTTCGGGATTCTTCAGGTTTGGAATGTACTGGAGTAATCCTTCGGGATTCTTCAGGTTTGGAATGTACTGGAGTAATCTTTCGGGGTTCTTCAGGTTTGGAATGTACTGGATTGATCTTCTAAGGTCTCTCCAGGTTATTGTGAGCTCTTAGGGGTTCACATCCCGTTTATCCTGTACTTAGAGTCTGCCAGCATTGTACTATGGGCAAAATGGTAAATTGCAAAGTGAATTGGTGAATGTGAAATAAATGTGTGAATTATGAAATTGAATGATTAATAAATGAAGCATGGTAAATGGTGGATTTAAATAATAAATTTTCTAATCCATATTAAATGTATAACCTAAGAAGTTAGATGGCAAGTGTGAAAGTAAATGTGGATTAAGAAGCTATAATGTAACTTAATGACAGAAGTAAAGTTGAAGGATAAAATAGTACAACTAATAAAGGGATGTTAATTAGTAGATAAGAGTGAAATTTAAAGTTATATATATATATATATATATATATATATATATATATATATATATATATGTGTGTGTGTGTGTGTGTGTGTGTGTGTGTGTGTGTGTGTGTGTATATATATATTAATTTGGCTGAAAGTTGACTAATGTATATTATGATTTTGAATTATGATCAAGTTGATGGTTTTGTGATAAAAACTTTAATTGAATAAATGATATCAATAAATGATCCTATGAAATCAGTAATATGATGAAGTAGTTTTATGTATATATATTAGCTGATATTAGTGACTAGATGAAAGCTATAATAATTGTCATATAGAAATGAAATATTAATTGCTATGATATAAGTATGCTGACTGTTTAATAATTCATGGAATTTGTTTAATGATGCATGATAAGTGTGTTTTGCACATTGTCGAAATGCTAGTAGACCTCAGCTATGAATTTAGAAAGTTAAATATAAATGTTTTAGGAAATTTCAGCTATTTGAAAGAATATTGAATGTATTGCATGAAGATTGTTTTACCTCACACGGTATTCATGTTTAAATTTGAGCTAAATAAATGATTTATGATTAAATAATTGGTATGTTAATTTGTATATTTGTATACTCACTATATTATGCCTTGTATAAGTAAATTTGGTAGTCACCACTAAGCATAAAGCTTAGCGCGTGGTTTATCCTCGCGCAGGTATAAGTCAGGAATCAAGTGAATATCAGCAACGCTTCATAGAAGAAACTTGAAATGGTAAGTATGGAAAGGAAGCGAAAGAAATGGAATTTTTGTATTTGATAATTCAAATATTGGTTCTTGTGGCATGTACACTCCCTAGATAATTAGGATACTATTGTATCAAAGAATTTGTATTAGATAATTATTTATAGTTGATAGATGATGTATTATCATAATAGCTTTGTATTTTGTATAATTGATGTAATAGTGAGCTGATGACATTGTGAGCTATTATATAAGTATGTGATTGGAATTAAATTGGAGGATGGGCAAAATTGTGTTGGAGTTTGAATTGGAGTAGGACGGATGAATATGTATGTGATTATAAAAGTGTAAACAGTTTCTGTTTACAGGGGGATAGACAATATTATAGAGGAGATTCTGCCGAAATTTCAGTAGAATTTAAGTAGCCTATTTGAGAATGATTGTGTGATTAGTAAAGTTTAATAGTGATAAAAAAAAAATTTACCCGGATTTTCGTAATGATTTTAAGAATAGTTTAAGACAATTAAGTTATTATGTACTGTATAAAGTGTGTTACATAACGTGTTTGATTCGAATGTAAAGAAGTGATTTATGAGCATAGCGATGGTGATGGGTGTAAGCAAGTGAGTAGTTTGAAAGTGAAGTATATGAGTTAGAAGGTGATTTAAAACGTAGTGTTGAGAATCCTTCCGTTGTAAGTGAATTTCGAGGACGAAATTCTTTTAGGAGGGAATAGTTATCACACCCCAAATCGGGCCTAGTCGGATTTGGCAATCTAAGTCGGATAAGTAAAGGGTATTTCGGTAATTTGTGTATAAAGAATTTGGATGATAAGGATTTAATTGCTAAGTAATTTATTAAATAAGTTAAGTGTGTGAATTATTTGGTGTGCATGTGGGGTATGGTTGTAGGGTGTTTTGGTTGTGACAATTATCTAGTGGTTAGTGTGTTTGGTAACAAGGTTGGAAAATATCCACCTAAAGTTATCAAGTGAGGTAAGTGTATGGTGCCTTGGTGTTTGAAGTCAAAAGGTGGAATTTTGGTCCAATGAGAACTTGCCATGTGGCAAGGTTGGTGGTCATTTATTGAAGAAAAGAAGAAAAGAGAGAGAGAGAGAGAGAGAACACAGAATTTTTGGTTCCCGTTCTCCCCTCCCTCTCACGCCTCCTCTTCTTCTTCTCTTCTACATTCTTTTTTTTCTCTCTCCTTCTCTTTTGGCCGGACTTTGTGCTTGCTTAGGGTGCTTTGATTGAGTTTTTGGAACAAGATTAAGGAGGTATGTGTTTGAGTTTAGGGTTCTTGCGTTTTGGGTTCTTTCGTCCTCTTCTTCTTTGTTTTTGTTTGAGTTATTTGGGTTTGGATAAGTAATTTTTCTGGGTTTGTGTTTGTGCAAGTTTGTGGTGTTCAGAATGAGCAAAGCAAGGGGTAGAGGAAGATTGAAGATTAAAGCTTGAAGAGATTGTGGGTTGTGCTTCTTGAGAGGTTTGGGAATGTCTTTGCCTTTTTCTTTTCTAGGATCAAGTTGTGTGTATTGGTGTGTTTATGCTTGAATTTCTGGAAATTATGGTGTTCTTGATGTTTTTACTGATTATTAAGTTATGGGTTTTGATTTTCTTTATTATTCATAGAACCTTGATTGTGGGTTGTGGAACCAAATGTGTAATTTATGTGGTTTTTAGAATTCATGAGTAGGATTTTGTTATGGCATGATTTGATGATGATTGGTTGGTTTATTATTATGGTTTGGGTGAGGATTTATTGTTTGGAATGAGAATTTTTAGGATTTTGGCTTGAATGACCTAGAAATTCCATTGCTTCGTCATGAGTCCTGACATCTGTCACGAGTCATGACGATAGACCTCTGTCACGAGTCAGAACGTTGTGCACGAGTCGTGACAGCTTCCTGCTTTATGACTGGTTTTGTCACGAGTCGTAACAATTCTCACGAGTCGTGACGATAAACCTCTGTCACGAGTCGTGACGTTGTCCACGTGTTGTGATAACTCCTTGCGAGAGGCTGGCTTCGTCACGAGTCGTGACAGTAAGCCCCTGTCACGAGTCATGACATCTGTCATGAGTCGTGACAGCCCCCTCTTCCGCACCGTGTTTCTAAACGTCTTCTATCTTGAATTCTGATGTTTTAATTCTTGTCCTTTTTCTTCATTTTAACTTATGTTCTGGTTTTAATAGTTATTTAACGTCACCTCAGTTTTTAAATTATATTTAACTGTAATTATCTTTGTTGCATCGTATTATATTGAATATTATGTTTCGATTATGGAATATTTTATACATGGCCTGCAAGAGTCAGTCTAGTTGATAGTTAGGCATGCCTAATGGAGTTT
Source organism: Excoecaria cochinchinensis (assembly GCA_947683425.1). Taxonomy (NCBI): domain Eukaryota; kingdom Viridiplantae; phylum Streptophyta; class Magnoliopsida; order Malpighiales; family Euphorbiaceae; genus Excoecaria; species Excoecaria cochinchinensis. Next base: position 4,281,642 of record CANTUQ010000034.1, read on the forward strand.
CTTTAGTTGCAGCCCTTTGAACGTTTGGACCCTGATCAGGTCCCTATTTGGTTCCTCGTGAACCCTTTAATGTGTTTGGATCTTGATTAAGATCCCCTAATGTGAAAGTGTTTCGAATGAGAATTAATGACGTTACTTCGATTCGTACCCGTAAGGTGCGCCCGTTCGTGCCAGCGAGGCACTGTCAGATTACTCGTTATCCACTATTTTGAGTCAGCAGGTATTATGTCTGTTTTGTCTAATATGAACAAGAGAATGTGATATACGTATGAGTATGATCTTGGACATAGTTATATGTGTATCCGTATATAAGTATACCCTATTCTGACTGTATTTGTATGCCATCAATGGTGGATATAAGTACTGAATTTAAGACGTGTATGATTGTGACCATGATCTTTCGAATGCCATGAACATATTTTATTATGTTATGCTTGTGAGAATGTGAATCTGACTAGTTAGGTTTTAAGCATATGAAGTAATATGTATTCGAATGTGAGCGTGAGTTACGAATTGATAGGGCTAATTAGTATGTATATGAATGTGATTCTGTGTTGTTAACTATTATGGTAGCATGTGAGTTAGTATGCATAACAAGAATCTAATCTTGCACTGGTGTAGGCTTTAAAATTAAGGTTTTTGCTATATGTTCCTTTGGACTCAACCTTTGGGAGTATCTTTGGCAAGGTGTCGTTTGTCTACGTTCCCGATATGATATTTTGATGATTAGACCTTTAGGGATATTGCTTGATGATTCTGTACTTTCTGTATGATAAGTAATAACTGTGCATGTGAAATATCCGACATCTGATGCCCGTGAATTCGGTAAGTGAAAGTTAATTTGTTTGTGTGATTGCATGATATGCTAGTATCTTGCACATTACTCTGCCTGCTTTGATTCGATCGACTCGATTTGTGATTGTAGTTATGATTTTCTGAATGCCTGGCTCTTGTACGCAAGAACGTATATCTATCTGTTAGGATTATGTGCTTTCGCCATTTGGAATGTGTTAGGACTTGATGTCCTTCCTTGGGTTCGGCTAATGCGTGTGACTTTTACAAAGGTATGTTTAGTTAACTCGTGTTCCTAGCATGATGGTTGGGTACGTTATTATATGGAAATTGTGTTGCATGTGAATGGGTTTTCCGTTAATGCTTGGGTACTTTGGCATGATAATTACATGTATCATATCTCGTTTGACGACGCACGGTAAGATCCGGATACTTGAGACCTTGGAAAGTATATGCATGTGAGATTGTAAGTAGTTCTGCATGATGATACTTGTATCATGCATGATGTTATGTCTGTTTCGGCTTATGTCGACATAAGTATATGGATATGGATGTGAGTTTTCGAATGCATGCCATTCTATGCAAGCCTGCTTATTTATGTGTTATGAATGTCCGCATCTACTTTGTGAATGTCCTATGCCTTGACGACCATTGTGAATGGTCGTCCTTATTGCTGTGTGTTTTCCCCACTAAGCATTATCGCTTAGCACGGGCTCTTTTCCCGTGCAGGTGGCAGGTTTGGTCGGGTACAAGTCGCACATCTGCAAGGTCGGCCATGTAAGATTTAGAAGTTCTGTATTTTGTTACCAGCTTATGTAATTTGGATTTTGTAATTCAGTAATGTTTTGTATATGTATAGATATAACGATCTTGATGTAATTTTTGGGCTATGTAATTGTTTCCAAGTATTAACGTTTTGGATTAGTTTTGTACCTTTTCTGCCTAATGAATGGTTCCGTTGAATGAATGCATGTATGCATGATAGTATGCTTCCGCTTACTGCTTGTGTGTGTGTTTGATGTAATGCATGGTCACCTTGTGTCCTTAAAAAATTTTATTCCCTCATATTTCTGTGTACTTATGATGTGTGAATGTATGCTTGTCCCGTGTAGCGCAACTGCCGGCGCCCTTTCAATGGGGGTGTCGGAAGGGGGTGTTACAGGAACACTTGCTTGTCAATTGCCCTAAGACGAGTAGGAATCTAGCTCAGCAAGCCAGAAAAGATGTAGAGGAATTGCTTAGAGCTACTCGAGCATCATCGGAATTGGTCGCAAAGTTAGATGCTTCTAGAGGTCCAGCAGAGTATTTATCGTGAGCAGCCAAGAAGTGAATGAGCCCGTAGAGCCTTCCGGTAAGTTCTATTTTGTTAGTTCCGATTGAGTTTATTTTGGTGTTTTGGGGTGTAAGTTATTGGCATGGAAATTTCGAGAACGAAATTTCTTAAGGAGAAGAGAATTGTAACACCCCAAAAAGGTCCTAGTTGGAAAGTACATGTAAAATTGGAGAATTAAGAGTATTTTAGTAATTTTTGCAAGTGGAATTGGAAATTAATTGAGGACTTGATTGAATGAGATTTAAAGTTTAAATGAAAGAATTTATTTCAAGTGATTAAATGGATTTGTGCCAAGGATAATATGGTAAAGTCAAGTTAATTTGCTAAGGAAACCTATTGAAGTGTGACATGTGGCTTGAGTGGTTGAGAACATTAATGGGATTTGAAAGAAAGAGAGAGGGAAGAGGGGAGGGTAGAAATTATTTTGTTTCCCGTGGAAGCTTCCTTCTTTCCCTACCTGTGTTGTTCTTCCTCTTTCTCTTCCTTTCTTTCTTTTGCTACTCTCTAGCTCTTGCATGTGTCATTCTTTAAGCTTTGAGTTGGGTATATGAGATTAAGAGCTGGTTTTTAAAGAGGTAAGTGGCTGGGTTTGTTTTTGGTTGCTTCTTCTTCATCTTCTTCTCCATTTGGGTTTTATGATTTTGTTGCATGGGTTATCTGAGCATTTGTTTTGGTTGAATATATGCAAGAATCTGAAGAGAGGAGGAAAGATAAAAGAAAAGGGAAAGTGGGATCTTGAAGATAGCGGATTTGTTGAAGCTCTATTTCCAGGTTTGGGAGCTTTGTGTTTGAATATGTCTATTTGGGAGTGTTTTGTGCTTCTCCATTTGGATCATGTATTTGAGTTTGATTGTACTATTATTATTGTGTCTTGATACATGTACAAATCAAAAGTCATTTCATTTTTATCAAAACACATAATTTGTATACTGAGGGGATCTTAAACAAGATCCTAATACTGATGGGTTCGTGAGGAACCAAACGGGCACCTGATCGAGGTCCAAACTAAACTGAGGGTTGCAGCTAAAAGACTCTATTAGGCATGCCTAACTATCCACTTACTTGACTCTAGCAGGCTATAACTCATTCAAATCACAATTCAAAACATCGCATATAATTCATCAGAAGAATCATGGTATCACGCATTTCAAAGCATATAAAATTATGGCATGCATCATACAGCAGTATAAATTCATTCGAAGGAATTACGGAATCCATTTATAAGTTAAAATCCGGAAATTTCAGAAAATGGGCTGAACGGGGTGACGGGCGAGGTTGGCTGGTCGCGAGGCGTGACTGGCATCACAACTCGTGACTGGCATCACAACTCGTGACTGGCTTCCTCACAAGGCAGGTCACGAGACGTGACTGGGGGTTACGCCTCGTGACTGGCTTCCTGGTCACGCGTGACTTGCCTAATTCTTGCTGGTCAAGAGTCGTGACTGGGAGTCACGTCTCGTGACTGGCTTCTTTGGGCTGGTCACGCGTGACTGGCTTCCTTCTTCAGCTGGTCACGCGACGTGACATCGGTGACTGCCCTCTCTCGCAGGCCGGTCACGGGTCGTGGCTGGGAGTCACGTCTCATGACTGGCTTCATCTTAGCTGGTCACGAGTTATGACAGGCAACCATAACTCGTGACTGGCCTCAATCTGGCAGGTCACGAGTCGTGTCCGGAGGTCACGTCTCATGACTTGCCTCGCTTTCTTGGCTATTCACGCGACACAACCTGGAAAATGGGATTTCTACAGTAACTCGATTCCGAGTTTTCCAGAATTTCCCAGAATACAAAGATTAACAACACAAATCAGTTCTTACCTTACAGAAGATCATTCAAGCATCAAAATGACATAACAACGACTCAATTCAACAATTAAAACAACCAAATCAAAATCAACAGTAAATGCATTCAAGCTTCTGAGGAACACAAACCCTAGAATTTTATAGTAAGCTCAAAATCACACAAATCATAACAAACAATTCCCAAACCTGAATTCTAAGCTTCACTTCACTTAGTCCCACTGCTCCCATCAATCTCCTTGCCTTTGGGATCGCGAGGAGCCTCAGCAAAACACAAACATCCAACAATGCAAACCCTAAGTTAAATCTAAACTCAAGGAAGAAGAAGAAGAAAATAAATGGAAAAATAGGATGAGGAATGCAGTGACTTACCAACATAATACTAAGGGGTTGATTGATTTCCACTAACAGTAGCTTAATCTAAGCTTAGGGTTTCAAAATTAAGAGCAAAGAAAAAGATGATTCAAAGAGGAAGAAGAATCGGGAAGAATAAATGAATTCCAGCATTTCCCATTTTCCTTTCTCTATTAACTCTTCTTTTTCCTATCCCTACATCTGTCACTTTCCTGTTGGTGGAAACCAACCACTCACACCAAACTAATATGCACAACACACACTCTACACACTCCCAACTTATGCATACCCTACAATGGTATGAACACATATACATAATCATTTCCCAATTAATTCACACACTAATGCCATGCATATAATCACATGCTAATAAACCCCAAAATATATATTTTACTAAAATACCCTTATGATATGCTGAACACATACAAATGCATGCTCACACAGACAGGCTCATTCTACTAGGGGGCAAACGGGGTGTGACAGATCCACTTACCAAGGCTCTCCCATTAGCCAAACATGATGGACATGCTAGGTTAATGGGTATTAGATATATGTATGATTGGGTCTAGTGCAAGTGGGAGATTGTTTGTGGTTATGCCCTAGGCCAAACATTTGGACCTTGATGTAATCATTACATTTTCGTTTCTATATAATGGTTTTCTTCACATTAATATTATTGGCATGTTAAATTATTGTAATGTTTATGAATAACAATCTTATTCATGTCGTTCGTAGTCATTTATCACTAAAGGGCATAAAGATAAATTAAGACTAGTATAGATTTGCATTGATAATCATGGGATGATTATATATGATGATATAAATCAAATCTATAGGTATTTGTTAGAGAACAAAGTACTGGATAGAGCCACTGTAAGATCAAAATCTTATAATAGATATGTTATTAAATCCTTTGACCTCAGGCTATCACATTTCCTACATAAGGAACATTATGTTTTGACATAATCAAATGTTATCTTTAATCAGATAATTATAAAGTTTGTAATCGAACATAATGAGAATTATGCAGAGAAAAGTGAATAATCAAGATGGAATTTATCCCTCTCTTATGAGAGAGATATCTGTTGGGCCCCTCGATAAGTAGGACTGTATAAATGCATGGCCGTGCTCGAATGAATTGATAGTGTGATGCATTGATGTGTGTTTCCCCACTAAGCGTTTATCTGAGGCGCGCGATTTTCGTGCCTCTGCGCGCGGATTTCGCGCGCCTCGCCGTGTGAGTCCCCGTCGCTCTATAGCGACGGGCGGCGTCCCTCTGTAGCGACGGGCTTCTGGCCGTCGTCATAGGGTCTGATACCCTATTTTCCCATTTTTCAGCCCTTTTTTCCGATTTTTTCACCCAAAAATCCGTTTTTATCCCAAAATTAAGGATTTTTGACTTCAAATAAAATTCCAAAATATTTTTTATAGATTATTAATTAATAAAACTTTATTTTATCCCCAAAAATAAAGGAATTTGAATAAAATTAGGTTTGTTTTCCTTAATTAAATTAGGGCAACATTTTCTATTCTTTAAATACTTTATGATGAAAAATCAAAGGGGGCCTCCACTACTACTATTTTATTTTTTGACATCAGAATTTCCAGGATTTCTCTTCCTCTTTGATTTTTCTTCTAAAGATTTTGAGATTTCTTTTTGAAAAAAAAAGGTTTAATTGAAATTGAAAGATTAATTTTCAATTCTTAATTATTCCAATTAATTTATTGGTTTTTTCTTCATAAACACAAGAGATTAATCATCACTTTGACATCAATTTCTTTTTAATCTTAAGCATACAAATCAATTCCTTTGTTTTTCTCCATAAACAAAGAGAATTAATTTTATTGCTGAATTATTCTTTCAAGCAAATTCTCCGGAAAATCATCACTTTTCCTTCATCAAATCCAATATTCTGAGGGTAAATATTCTAGGCTCAATTTCTATTTTATTTTATTTTTATTTAATTTATTCATATATATTTTATTGTTTTTATTGATTTATTTATTGTTTTCATCTATTCATTTGTTGTATTGATCTTATATTTGTTCCATTTAATTGTTTATATATGATTTGATTTTTATTCATGTGAATATTGTTTTTTAATTCCTAACATGTAAATAATTTATTTTGATTCCTCATTACTTTTAACATGCAAATAATTAATTAATTTAAATTAATCTTTTTGCCATGTAAATAGTTTGTATTAATTATGAACACATCAATTAACCTTGTTATATATCATTATTATTTTCATCATTCCTTTGTTTACTAATTTTTATCATTGTTACATGATTTTATTATCATTTGTTTATTTATTCATTCATTATTTTTCACTTATCATCATTATTTTCATCATGTGTATATTTTTATGTACTAATTAATTAACATGTTTTATTTTATTTTCATCACATCATTTAATCATTTATCACATATAATCCATGTTTCTCATTTTATTTTGGTTTGTTAATATTTTTGATTCCATTATCATTCTTTTCATATCATCTTATTTTATTTTAATTTGTTATTCATTATTTTGTATGTTTAATTGATTTAATTACTAACATTATTTTATTTGTATTTTGTTTTATGTCTAAACTCATTTTTTCGCTTGGGCGTTTTTGCGAGCACATCGGGAGGTTCAAAAAGGCTCGTTTGGTTCATATATTTATTTTCTTTATTTGTAATATTTTATTTAATTTTGCCATATAATTTTCTTGTAAAATTCTTTATTTAGGCACGCTAAAAAGAAAATCACAAAAACGTTTCTATTAATTAACTTGACATTTTTTTTTCTAAATAAAAGGGGACCAATGTCCTAGCTTTTTCATACCCAAATAAATCATCACATCGAAACTGTTTCATAATAAATATGCATGCGAGGACCAATGTTCTCACTATTAAATGAATAACCCGTTTTATGTATGCTTCGCACATTTACAAGAGGGAGTTGTATTCTGCTCCTTGTATTATTGTAATTTATCGCTTTCGATATTTATTTTGCTCATTTACCGCTTTCAAAATGTGAATAAATGCGCCTTTCAATTAATTGCATCGTGTGGAGAGAGAGCGAATCAATGATATTTAAAATTTGATCATAAAATAATCGAGGTAGAAATATATGAGAAATCCCGGACCCAGCTCTTGTCTTTGGGCTCAAAGAGGCTAGAGGTCTACCCTCCAAGACACCTTTTTGTGCCACGAGACTTTAGCGATAATCCTAGGCTCCTTAGGGCAAGAGGTTTACCTTCCAAGACCCCACTGGCTGGCCCAAAATGGATACCCAGCGCAGTCTTAGGCTCTCCGAGGCGAGAGTAACTTTCCCAATGTTTTATTGGGTGGCGACTCCATGATACCTCCTTGTTGCCCAACATAGACGCACTTGCGATTTATCGCAAGCTATCAACAGACCCACAAATGCCCCGATTGCCCACGTGCGGGCGGTCCGAAAGGGCGGCGCATGGGATCCGGCGCGCGTCACAACAGCTAAGTCAGCAAGTTCAAGCAGTGGTAATAAAGGTAGGAAGACAGCCGAGGTGTCTGCAACAGGCGTGAATCAGAGGTATTTCTCGAACTTAGGTAGGCCTTTATCATGGGTGCTAAAGAGGCCGGTAAAGGTAGGGAAGCTACAGCCCCTGCCGTCTAGGCCAGCTAGGACCCAAAGACAACCAGGGCACAAGGAAAATGAATACTGTGCATTTCACCAACATACTGGGCATTTGACGGATGATTGTATAATGCTAAGACATCGTGTCCAAGATCTAATTGACAACAAGCAGATCACCGATCCTGAGAAGAGAGAAGGAAAGAAGAAGTCCAGCTATAATGCAGTGCCACCTCCAATCTTTATGATTGGATCAAGCCTACCAGAATGGTATGTGATGCAAGATTTATATGGAAATGAGTACGTCGCCATCACTCGCCCTGAAGCAAGTGAAGAAGGGATTCCCGTGGCTGCGATAGACTGTTGTTCCACTAGTGAGAGTGTAACACCCCCATCGCCGTCCCCGTTGGAAGGACGCCGACGGACATGCTACACGACGCTCACATATACCGTTATACACACGCACAATGCGGAATCATACATTCATACATAACATGCATACATAAATATGGGTTAATTAAAAACTTACATTGACTTACCTTGCGGTACAGACTGAATATGCAATAACTCACGCACACGCAGGCACTAAGCTGAAGCATACACGGAAGCATACATATGACCATTCAACGGAAGAAGGTCATACTAACTATTACATTCCCAAAAGAAAACTCAAGATTAAAACATAATTAAATACATATACAATACTACAGAATTACAAAAGCTGAAATACAGAAGCTGAACCAGATACAAAACTCCTAACTCCTACGTGGCCGACCTTGCAGAAGCGCGACTCGAACAGAACCAAACCTGCCACCTGCACGGAAAGGAAATCCGTGCTAAGCGATAAACGCTTAGTGGGGAGAACACACCAGAATATGGACGGCCATTCACAATGGTCGCCAAGGCATAACACATTCAAATGACAAATGTGGATATTCATAACATATAAATAATCAGACTTGCATATTAAAGGCATTCATTTCAATACTCACATTTGAACCATAACTTCATGTTCAGGATCGACTGAAACAGACATAATACAATACACATTACAAGCATCATCATGCTGAACCACATACTATATCTCATGCATAAACCTACATGGGTAGCAAAAATCAACATCTTACTGTGCAGAGTCACAAGAGCTTTACTCATGCAATTGACATAACTAAATACCCATGCATGAACTGACAACCAAACCATCATGTTAAGAATGCTAGCCATTTAACATACTTAGACATGCCAAACACATACTCTAGTCAAATATCCAAAGGATAACATCTAGAGCTTCACAATACCGCTGCGCAACTCTAATATATATTAAGCAACATGCAAAAATACTCTGATAGCGGAGACTGAAGACATAACCACTTAGTATTACATTCATATCTTCATCATGCAGAAAGTACAATAATCATCACATACTTACCATCACAGCTGCCTCGGTTCACATGCTAATATATATATAACAAAACTATGCTGAAGTCATATACTTAAATACATCAATCAAATCATTTCAAAGCAATCAGAAACTTATAACAAATCACATGACAAGTACGGATAATCATGTTAAATGTAAAGTCATGCTTACTCAATACAGACATACATTCTGAAGCCCACAGTCACATTCATAGACATATAAACTGATTTCCGAAATCCTTATCATAATCAATCGGATATCGCATTCTGATAGTCATTTCAAAGTAATAGGGACAATATGCGAAGGCTAAAACACAATCCATATAAATATGCTCATATAATAAAGCCATACAATCAGTATTTCATAATCACATTCATTCAGAAATAATCCGATATACATTATATCGATATACTCATTCAGATAATCCATTTATAGCCAAATCAGATCAGAGCAGTTCAGATAAACATTCAAAGAACACCTGCTGACTCTAGATAGTGGATAACGAGTGTACAGACAGTACTTTTTGGGTACGAGCCGATTACAGACAGTACGTTACGGGTACGAACCGATTAAACCATTATACTTTAACTTTCACAGATATTTTCACAAGGGACCTTAAACAAGATCCAATACAGAAAAGGGTTCGCAAGGAACCAAACGGGGACCTGATCAGGGTCCAAATCATTCAAAGGGGCGCTGCAGCTACAGAAGACTCTATTAGGCATGCCTAACTATCCACTTACTTGACTCTAGCAGGTTATGCGTAACCCAATTTACATTTCGAATCGCATAATGCAAATATAATCAGCATGCATAAATAGAGAACGACATACATTTAAATATTCTCATAAAGTTGGTCACAAATCATACAATTCGCATTGCAAAACATATTACAGTCCATACCTGTTAACATTAAACAATGTTCTAAAGCATGCTAAGAATCAGGTTAAGAAACACTACCATGCCAATGGTTATCAATACAAAATCCTAATCATGCATTAGGTGAAGATACTAAGCATAAACCATGCACAGTCCAAATTGCATTTAACATAACACAATGAGCTCCAAGGCTAAAGCATAACAATGTATTCCGACATCAGCCATAATATTCAAATAAGTCTGGCATAGCAGGATGCCAATCATACTTCATACAAGTCAAGTACTGGAGCATACAATAACTCAATTGATAACATCAGCACTATTCATCTTTCTAAAGCATAACAGGAACACATGTTGAATCATATTATGCTAAAGACCAAGGACGCATCATCATAATCGAGGAAAGTTACAGCATAAACTTAAGCATAGCAAATTATCCTTAAAGAAGAAACAGACTAAAATATGCATAGCATAATTCACATTAAGACAGAGCATGTTTGGGACTTAAACAATCGGAAAGTCAGTATTCATAATTCCTTCGCATTCAGAATATGACGTGAAATACATATCACAATAATAAGCATATTAAAGTCCAAACCATACTGTTAAAATCCCACAATCATACAACAGGATTACTAAAATCCAAAACTGATTCCAAAATACTACATATAACTTATCTTAGATAACATATTATTAATACCAATAAATTGGAATAATCAGTCATGTCATCAAGATAATATAAAACACAGTAGAGGAAAATACCCTGAAAAGCTTTTGAAAACCATTTTATAAAAACTGGTCGCTTGGGGAAAGAAAAACAGAAGCAAAACAGAAGAGTCGGAAGACCTGAGCAACCTTCACGTCACGTGAAGGTTGCTCACGTCGTGTGAGCATAGCTCACGCCTAGTGAGCAAATGCTCACGTCGTGAGCATTGCTCACGTCGCGTGAGCATAGCTCACGCCTAGTGAGCAATTGCTCACGTCGTGATCATAGCTCACGTACCGTGAGCTTTGCTCACCTAGCGTGAGCATGGCTCACGTCACGTGAGCATAGCTCACGTAGCGTGAGCCGCTTGCTTCTTCTTCCCCCCAATCGCGAACGACAGAATTCCTTCGTTTTCCAGAAATTCAATAGAAATCATTTCCAATCTAATTCACAACACCAACAAAACTCATATTACCTTTCAATCGATGTCCCAAACAGCATAAACAAGATCATTGCAACTTAATTCAACAATTACATCAACCAAAATCATGCATAGACACATTTAATTCCTTCAAGAACATAAACCCTAACAAATAACAGTAACTTCAAAACCCAAACACAGTACTTCCAATTTAATCCTACTCATGCATTACTAACACATTTACTCACATACTCATGCATATACACATTTCAAAACATAACAAATTCCAGAAATTAGATAGTGTAAACACATTTACAGGCTTTGTGAGAAGTAGGGCAGAGATAGGAACACAGAAACTCTTTAAACCTTGCATGCAATCAAAATACTCCCAAACCTGGAAATGACGATCCAAAAATCAAGCTTCAGAATCAATCCTCAATCCTTTCCTTGCCTTTACTTTGCTCTTCCTTACAATCCAATGCTTGCACAAATAAGAAACCACACAATCCTTAGCCAAACCCTAACTTAACCAAAATAGGAGAAAGAAGAAGAAGGACAGGAGCACGTACAAAATCTTAAACCAACTCACCTCTTCAAGCAAAGCACAATCCAAGCCAAACGTGAAAGAAAGGAAAAGCAGAGAAAGAGAAGAGAAGAAGAAGGGCAGGCGTGAGAGGGGAGATCGGGTTGCAATCTGTGTTTTTCCTCTCTCACTCTCTTACTTCTTCTTCTATTCTTCATTCAATGCCCACCTAACAATCCACTTGGCAACACTCAATTGGACCATAAAATCTACTCAACTTTCCAAATCAAAGCACCATACTTGAGTCACACCCAATCATTTCCAAAACCACTCATATCCTACTTCCATACACCACCAACACACACTAACACTTCTCTTCTTAACACACTTAATTAATTACCATTAAGTCCTTATTATCCAAATTCTTTTGCACAAATATCCAAAATACCCTTCCGATCCCGACTTAGCATGCACAATCCGACTAGGGCCATTTTGGGGTGTGACAACTCTTCCCTCCTAAAAGAATTTCGTCCTCGAAATTCACAGCGAAACACTTACATCCACACAACCCAAACAAACAAAACTTACTTAGACAAAAGCTTGCAAAGTAACTTACCAGAAGAACCTGCGGTCTCCCTCGAATCATTGCTAGATGCTACAAACTCTGAAGACACTCGAGAAGATCTTAGCCAATCCTCCACATCCTTTCTAGCTTGCCCAGCTAGACTCTCACTCATCTTTTTAGGACAACCGGCAATCCGGTGTTCCATACTGCCACACCTGAAACAAGCACCTGAAAGCTTCCGACATGGACCACGATGTCGCTTCTGGTAGTACTGACATACTGACGGTACCCACTTCTTACACTTGATCCCATGTTGCTTCTGACATTGTTGATACACTGAAGGTTCTCGAACCCTCTTCCCTGTTGACACTTCACTAACCGATCCTTTTCTCTTCTGAGGAACATGCCGCAAAACTTCTTGAGAAGCACGAGGAACAGTCAATCTATCCAAAATCCGAATCAATCCTTGTACTAATGTCCTATCATCAGAAACACGACCAGAATCTTCAACTGGAAGACGCTCGGAAACATCCAGATCAGCACTAATTCGATTCACACTTTCCGTTGTCTCGCCCACATTCTCACTAGGATCAGACTCCATCTAGACATGACACAAAACAAGACGCATCTGCAGTAGGCCACGACACAAAACCGACTCTCATGCAAAGACTCAACACAAAACAAACAACATACCCAGAACCATCAAACCTGGGCTCTGATACCACTAACTGTAACACCCCCATCGCCGTCCCCGTTGGAAGGACGCCGACGGACGTGCTACACGACGCTCACATATACCGTTATACACACGCACAATGCGGAATCATACATTCATACATAACATGCATACAGAAATATGGGTTAATTAAAAACTTACATTGACTTACCTTGCGGTACAGACTGAATATGCAATAACTCACGCACACGCAGGCACTAAGCTGAAGCATACACGGAAGCATACATATGACCATTCAACGGAAGAAGGACATACTAACTATTACATTCCCAAAAGAAAACTCAAGATTAAAACATAATTAAATACATATACAATACTACAGAAATACAGAAGCTGAACCAGATACAGAACTCCTAACTCCTACGTGGCCGACCTTGCAGAAGCGCGACTCGAACAGAACCAAATCTGCCACCTGCACGGAAAGGAAATCCGTGCTAAGCGATAAACGCTTAGTGGGGAGAACACACCAGAATATGGACGGCCATTCACAATGGTCGCCAAGGCATAACACATTCAAATGACAAATGTGGATATTCATAACATATAAATAATCAGACTTGCATATTAAAGGCATTCATTTCAATACTCACATTTGAACCATAACTTCATGTTCAGGATCGACTGAAACAGACATAATACAATACACATTACAAGCATCATCATGCTGAACCACATACTATATCTCATGCATAAACCTACATGGGTAGCAAAAATCAACATCTTACTGTGCAGAGTCACAAGAGCTTTACTCGTGCAATTAACATAACTAAATACCCATGCATGAACTCACAACCAAACCATCATGTTAAGAATGCTAGCCATTTAACATACTTAGACATGCCAAACACATACTCTAGTCAAATATCCAAAGGATAACATCTAGAGCTTCACAATACCGCTGCGCAACTCTAATATATATTAAGCAACATGCAAAAATACTCTGATAGCGGAGACTGAAGACATAACCACTTAGTATTACATTCATATCTTCATCATGCAGAAAGTACAATAATCATCACATACTTACCATCACAGCTGCCTCGGTTCACATGCTAATATATATATAACAAAACTATGCTGAAGTCATATACTTAAATACATCAATCAAATCATTTCAAAGCAATCAGAAACTTATAACAAATCACATGACAAGTACGGATAATCATGTTAAATGTAAAGTCATGCTTACTCAATACAGATATACATTCTGAAGCCCACAGTCACATTCATAGACATATAAACTGATTTCCGAAATCCTTATCATAATTAATCGGATATCGCATTCTGATAGTCATTTCAAAGTAACAGGGACAATATGCGAAGGCTAAAACACAATCCATATAAATATGCTCATATAATAAAGCCATACAATCAGTATTTCATAATCACATTCATTCAGAAATAATCCGATATACATTATATCGATATACTCATTCAGATAATCCATTTATAGCCAAATCAGATCAGAGCAGTTCAGATAAACATTCAAAGAACACCTGCTGACTCTAGATAGTGGATAACGAGTGTACAGACAGTACTTTCCGGGTACGAGCCGATTACAAACAGTACGTTACGGGTACGAACCGATTAAACCATTATACTTTAACTTTCACAGATATTTTCACAAGGGACCTTAAACAAGATCCAATACAGAAAAGGGTTCGCAAGGAACCAAACGGGGACCTGATCAGGGTCCAAATCATTCAAAGGGGCGCTGCAGCTACAGAAGACTCTATTAGGCATGCCTAACTATCCACTTACTTGACTCTAGCAGGTTATGCGTAACCCAATTTACATTTCGAATCGCATAATGCAAATATAATCAGCATGCATAAACAGAGAACGACAGACATTTAAATATTCTCATAAAGTTGGTCACAAATCATACAATTCGCATTGCAAAACATATTACAGTCCATACCTGTTAACATTAAACAATGTTCTAAAGCATGCTAAGAATCAGGTTAAGAAACACTACCATGCCAATGGTTATCAATACAAAATCCTAATCATGCATTAGGTGAAGATACTAAGCATAAACCATGCACAGTCCAAATTGCATTTAACATAACACAATGAGCTCCAAGGCTAAAGCATAACAATGTATTCCGACATCAGCCATAATATTCAAATAAGTCTGGCATAGCAGGATGCCAATCATACTTCATACAAGTCAAGTACTGGAGCATACAATAACTCAATTGATAACATCAGCACTATTCATCTTTCTAAAGCATAACAGGAACACATGTTGAATCATATTATGCTAAAGACCAAGGACGCATCATCATAATCGAGGAAAGTTACAGCATAAACTTAAGCATAGCAAATTATCCTTAAAGAAGAAACAGACTAAAATATGCATAGCATAATTCACATTAAGACAGAGCATGTTTGGGACTTAAACAATCGGAAAGTCAGTATTCATAATTCCTTCGCATTCAGAATATGACGTGAAATACATATCACAATAATAAGCATATTAAAGTCCAAACCATACTGTTAAAATCCCACAATCATACAACAGGATTACTAAAATCCAAAACTGATTCCAAAATACTACATATAACTTATCTTAGATAACATATTATTAATACCAATAAATTGGAATAATCAGTCATGTCATCAAGATAATATAAAACACAGTAGAGGAAAATACCCTGAAAAGCTTTTGAAAACCATTTTATAAAAACTGGTCGCTTGGGGAAAGAAAAACAGAAGCAAAACAGAAGAGTCGGAAGACCTGAGCAACCTTCACGTCACGTGAAGGTTGCTCACGTCGTGTGAGCATAGCTCACGCCTAGTGAGCAAATGCTCACGTCGTGAGCATAGCTCACGCCTAGTGAGCAATTGCTCACGTCGTGAGCATAGCTCACGTAGCGTGAGCTTTGCTCACCTAGCGTGAGCCGCTTGCTTCTTCTTCCCCCCAATCGCGAACGGCAGAATTCCTTCGTTTTCCATAAATTCAATAGAAATCATTTCCAATCTAATTCACAACACCAACAAAACTCATATTACCTTTCAATCGATGTCCCAAACAGCATAAACAAGATCATTGCAACTTAATTCAACAATTACATCAACCAAAATCATGCATAGACACATTTAATTCCTTCAAGAACATAAACCCTAACAAATAACAGTAACTTCAAAACCCAAACACAGTAGTTCCAATTTAATCCTACTCATGCATTACTAACACATTTACTCACATACTCATGCATATACACATTTCAAAACATAACAAATTCCAGAAATTAGATAGTGTAAACACATTTACAGGCTTAGTGAGAAGTAGGGCAGAGATAGGAACACAGAAACTCTTTAAACCTTGCATGCAATCAAAATACTCCCAAACCTGGAAATGACGATCCAAAAATCAAGCTTCAGAATCAATCCTCAATCCTTTCCTTGCCTTTACTTTGCTCTTCCTTACAATCCAATACTTGCACAAATAAGAAACCACACAATCCTTAGCCAAACCCTAACTTAACTAAAATAGGAGAAAGAAGAAGAAGAACAGGAGCACGTACAAAATCTTAAACCAACTCACCTCTTCAAGCAAAGCACAATCCAAGCCAAACGTGAAAGAAAGGAAAAGCAGAGAAGGGAGAAGAGAAGAAGAAGGACAGGCGTGAGAGGGGAGATCGGGTTGCAATCTGTGTTTTTCCTCTCTCACTCTCTTACTTCTTCTTCTATTCTTCATTCAATGCCCACCTAACAATCCACTTGGCAGCACTCAATTGGACCATAAAATCCACTCAACTTTCCAAATCAAAGCACCATACTTGAGTCACACCCAATCATTTCTAAAACCACTCATATCCTACTTCCATACACCACCAACACACACTAGCACTTCTCTTCTTAACACACTTAATTAATTACCATTAAGTCCTTATTATCCAAATTCTTTTGCACAAATATCCAAAATACCCTTCCGATCCCGACTTAGCATGCACAATCCGACTAGGGCCATTTTGGGGTGTGACAGAGAGTGGGAAAGATAAAGGTGAAGAGAAAGATGGACAGTTCACGGATCCATGGGATTCAGAAGAAGAGGAGAGAGTTGAGGCAGTAACGAGAAGTGGAAGAGTAGTTCCCGAAGTTGAGAAACAACAGGACCCAGTGCAAACACCCGTAGAGAAGGAGCCGGAAGACAATTCTATAGTGAAGCAGCTGAAAAAGACCACGGCTCAGATATCTATTTGGGACCTCTTGAGACAGTCCCCCTCTCACAGACAGAAGTTAGTTGAAGCATTGAGTGTATCCACCATAGCAACTACAATATCTCCATCTGAGCTGTTAGACCTTATTAAGGGGGGATATGGGGAGAAGCTGGTTTTTTCTGATGCAGACCTACCAACAGAGGGGCGCAACCACAACCGACCTTTGTACATCAAGGCACAGATCAATGGCAAACACACCGCTTGCATCATGGTTGATGACGGGTCATCAATAAATGTTTGCCCTTTGGTGGTGCTTCAGGCCTTTGGGATGAATGAGAGTATGTTAAGCAAGTATGACCTGACCATCACAGCCTACGATAACTCCAAGAGGCAAGCATCAGGAACTTTCAAAGTTGTAGTAAAGACGGGGCCCATTGAGACAGAA
This sequence comes from Excoecaria cochinchinensis, assembly GCA_947683425.1. Classification (NCBI taxonomy): domain Eukaryota; kingdom Viridiplantae; phylum Streptophyta; class Magnoliopsida; order Malpighiales; family Euphorbiaceae; genus Excoecaria; species Excoecaria cochinchinensis. The sequence continues at coordinate 4,299,385 of CANTUQ010000034.1, forward strand.
ACGGATTTTGTGGTTTTGCCGATCCCAGCAAACTTTTCAGCCCTACTTGGTAGATCGTGGTTCCACAGGTTAGGGGGAGTACCATCCACCTTACACCGGATAATTAAGATACCCCATGAAGGAGAAGTAGTGACCATTAAAGCAGCAAGAGAGAACCAAGTGTCTGCCTTAGAGATCTCTAATCAGCCATTCAGTGGCTTTCATGTATCGATGATCGCAGAAGAGCAAAGTTTAGAAGATAGCCCTCAGGTGGTGAACATGCTAAAGAAGATGCACTTCCTCCCAGGGGCTAGTTTGGGAAAAGAGTCACAAGGGCTGCGGGATGCTATCACCACACATGGTCAGAAAGACCGAAAGGGGTTGGGCTACAAAGGAGAGTATGGTAAGAAGAAAGTGTCAGAGAAGATCCCCCATATTTTGGAGAGTTTTGTGCCATCATTATCGGTTTGTGCTTACACCGCAGAAGAAGAGCCACAGTGGATAGATGGGAAGATCACTCCGGGTTTTGAAATTTTCAACGATGTCTTTGATTGGGAGATCGGAGTTGTTAAAGCTGTAGAGAACTTTTGGGACGAGGAGATTATGACCCAATTCAGCATCTGGGATAGGGATGAGCCCGAAGAGATTGTAAATGATAAGCTGTTAGCCACCAAACTCAAAGGGAAGGAGAAGATGATAGAGCCAGAGCTGAAGATTGAAGATCTCAAGATTTCACAAGAAATAGTGGAAAAGCCTCCATCAAGTCAAGAAGCCAAAGCACAGTCGGCTGCAGCATCGGCGTCGTCTGAAGTTGATAGTCATTTAGATTCTCTTTTTATACCAGAACTCTTTGAGAACAATGTTAATGTTTCTTATTATGTTAATGAGATGAACAACTTTGCTTACTTGTGTGACGTTTCTGATGATTTCATTTTGCATGATCATAAGCATGATGCATTCATTTTCGATAATAATTCAACTAGCACAACTGCATTTAATCTCGGAACTTTGGAGAATCCAAAGGAAATTTTGATAGCATCAGACATAACTCCTGAAGAGAGGTTAAAATTCGAGAGAATATTAAAAAAATATGAAAAAGTCTTTGCCTGGACCTATGAGGATATGTCGGGAATAGATCGAGATGTTGCCGAACATGCCATCCCAACTTACCCAGAGTTTAAACTAGTCAAGCAAAAGCTTCGAAGACTTTGACCAGAATGGGCGCAGAAGGTGAAGGAGGAGATCCATAAGCAAATTAAGGCCAAGTTCCTAATAGAGGTTCAATACCCGACCTGGCTAGCTAACGTGGTTCCTGTAGCCAAGAAAGATGGTAAGGTTCGAGTATGCATTGACTATCGAGACCTGAACAAAGCTTGCCCTAAGGATGATTTCCTGCTGCCTCATATCGATGTGCTAGTGGATAGTGCTGCTGCTTGTATGATGTACAGCTTTGTGGATGGATACGCAGGATACAATCAAATCCTTAACAAGATAGTGGACCGGATTAAGACAGCCTTCATCACAGAGTGGGGGACATATGCCTATCGGGTTATCCCTTTTGGGTTGAAAAATGCCGGAGCGACTTATCAGAGGATGGCGACTAAAGTTCTCAATGACTTAATCCATAAAGAAGTAGAGGTGTATGTCGACGACATGATGATTAAGTCGGCTACTAGGGAAGGTCACTTCGAGGCTTTAAAAAAGTTCTTCCAAAGGATTAGTAAGTATAATCTGCGCCTCAATCCTAAAAAATGTATCTTTGGGGTTACCTCGCGTAAGCTATTAGGCCATGTGGTAAGCCAGAGAGTTATTGAAGTAGATCCCGACAAAGTCAAAGCCATAAGAGAGATGCCAGTACCCCAGAAGGATAAGGACGTTAGAAGCTTCCTTTGAAAGCTTCAGTACATCAGCCGGTTTATTGCCAAGCTAGCTTCAATATGTGAGCCAATTTTCAAGCTTCTTAGGAAGAATCAGCCAGTCATATAGAATGATGACTGTCAACTGGCATTTGACACCATTAAGGAGTATCTGTTAAATCCTCCAGTATTAAGACCACCACGCCATGCCAAGCCACTAATCCTGTACCTAGCAGTGGAAGATAATTCAGTAGGTGCTATGATGTCTCAAGAAGACGATTTTGGTGTGGAGTTTGCGGTTTACTATCTTAGGAAGAAGTTCCTACCGTATGAAGCTAAATATGTAGAGGTGGAGAAGATTTGTTTAGCAGTTATCTGGGCTTCAAAGAAGTTGCGACACTACTTTCATTCCTTCAGGATACAGGTAGTAGCCAAACATAATCCTCTTAGATACCTCCAAGAAGCACCCTCTCTACTAGGGAAGATAGGAAGATGGTTACTGCTGTTACATTGAATACATAACCAAGAAAACCATTAAAGGAAGAGTTGTAGCAGAATTCTTAGCCGAGCATCCTATTGAGGGAGACTAGTTTGAGTATAATTTCCAGGATGAAGATGTCACGGCCATAGTAGTGCAAGGGTGGCAGCTATTCTTTGATGGGGCAGTAAACAGTAAAGGGGCAGGAGCAGGAATAATTCTTACAACCTGGAATGGTGAAAGGCTACCATTGGCTGAGAAGCTGAGGTATAAGGCTACCAATAATGAAGCAGAATATAAAGCTTGCATCTTTGGATTGGAAGCATTACTAGCTCTAGGGGCAGAGACCGCAGAAGTATTCGGAGATTCTTCCTTGGTAATTCATCAGATCAGGAGGGAGTGGTCAGTCAAGGAAAAAAGGTTGTTGCCTTATGTGAAGCCCTTGAGAATGTTGAGCAGCCAGTTTGAGACTTGCATTTTTCACTTCGTCCCCAGAGATGAAAATCAGTTAGCCGATGCTCTAGCAACTTTAGTGTCTATGTGGGATCATCCAACAGGAGTTACGATGAAACCCGTGCTAATCTCTAGCTCAGGAAGGCCTTGCATTGAAGCTGAGCAGGTGATGGACGTCAAGACCACCGATGGAAATCCATGGTATTATGACATTCAGAATTACTTAGAAAGGTTAGTCTTTCCTGAGGAAGGCACTGAGAAGGATCAAAGAATGATCAGGAAGTTATCCACTCAATTCATCAGTGTTAATGGCACTTTGTACAAAAGGCAAGCTGATGGTATCCAGTTAAGATGTCTCGCGGAGAAAGAAGCTAAAAGAGTTATGGAAGAGGTTCATGCCGGGATCTGTGGAGCTCACATGAATGGCTTAGCCTTAGCAAAGAAGATCATGCGCCAAGGGTTTTATTGGCTCACAATGGATACGGATTGTTCAAAATTTGTGAAGCAATGCCAGTTATGCCAACAATATGCGAACTTGAGGCATGTGCCAGTTTCAGAGCTACATAACTTGACATCTCCATGGCTATTTGCAGCTTGGGGAATAGACATCATAGGCGACATCCATCCTATAGCTTCTAACGGGCACACGTTCATTATAGTTGCCATTGACTACTTCACTAAGTGGGTTGAAGCTGAATCTTTCAAGAAGGTTGATGCAAGGGTATGGCTAAATTCATCGAGCGGAATCTGATATGCAGATATGGTCTCCCACATCACATTGTGTCTGATAATGGGGTGCAATTTCTGGCAAAAACTAAACAAATGCTCCAGAAATATGGGATCCAACATCACAAGTCTTCTCCCTACCGTCCTCAAGCAAATGGTGCAGTTGAAGCAGCGAACAAGAATGTGAAGCGGATATTGGCCAAGATGGTTCAAAGCTATAAAGACTGGGCTGAAAAGTTACCCTTCGCACTTTGGGGATATAGAACCACAGTTAGAACCTCTACGGGGGCAACCCCATTCTCTCTGGTATATGGAACTGAAGCAGTCCTACCAGTTGAAATTGAGTTGAAGTCTTTGAGGGTAGTCTTGGAAGCCGAGATTCCAGAGACAGAATGGGCGCAACAGCGTTTGTCACAGCTAAATTTGCTAGATGAAGATAGGTTGCGGGCCTATTAGCACAATCAAGTTTATCAGAAAAGGTTGGCTCGATCAGTTGGCAAGAAAGTACGAAAGCACCCGTTGAAGGAGGGGGATTTGGTCTTTAAGATGATGAGGCCGGGAGTGCCGGACATACGCGAAAAATTTAGGCCCACCTCGGAAGGTCTGTTTGTTTTGAAGAAGTTGCTAATGAAAGGAGCAACAATTTTGGCAGACAGCGATGGGAATGAGTTCAAGGACCCGGTCAATGTCGATAGACTTAAAAGGTTCCATGGCTAAAGGCCAAAAAAATAAAAAGAAGAGAATAAATGCCCCGCGGGTCGAAAATCGAAAAAAGGCGGCCTTGCTAAAATTGGGCGCCCTGTCAGGCTGAAAACCGAAAAAAGGCATCCTGGGCAAAAATTAAGGACCAATAGAAAATATTCAATAGAGAAAATCCGAGAGGGTCGATTGATAACAGGAGTTTGATGCTGACAAAATCCTCTCCGAGATTAGGTGTAGTCATAAGCTTTTGAATTCTTCTCAAATGAAAATCATGTATGATGAAATCATATAGAAATGTACATAATTTTGCAATGAATAAAAGAATATATTTTCATTAGATCTTTTAGTTTTGTCTTAAAAAGAGATATCTAAATGATTATTGCTCAGTCACTTCATCGGATATGTGTTATTTGCTCTTAACAGAAGCTTTGATGATAACCTTCTCTGCATAAAAAAAAAAAAGCCGTTAGAGATGAAAACCGTAACTGGCTCTCTAAGCAAAAGTTAGGCCAAAGGGTAGGGTGAAAACCTGGGAACAGGCAGTCTGCCCTACAAAAAAAAATAAAATAAACAAAAGCCGCTGGATTGGGTTGGGTCCATTCCAGGCAAAAATTAGGCAAAGGGTTATGTGAAAATCCCTTAAGGGACGCATTTCCCTCAAAGAAAAGCTAGTGTGAAAATCCACAAGGGACGCACTACCTTTAAAACAATAACGTCAATGCCTGGAGCGATAAGGCGGCGTTATTTCAGATGAGCCTAGGCACCCATGCACTAGCCTCCCCAAAATTTGGGGCAACTGTAGACACCGGTCCCGAGTAGCCTTGATCAGGATTACCCGATGATGAAATTTAGCTATGTTGGCTTATAGGCAAAAAGATTTCGAAAGTGATTTTCCTTGTCTTTTTTATGAGTAAAAAGTGTATTTTAAAAATACTTTTAAAATTATTTTGGAGAAGAAAAAGTGTGTTTTATGTTGAGGGTTTTTTATAAAAAAAAAAAAAATTATTTTTCATGAAGGTCGGGGAGCGGCAGCACGCTGGTCGCGCGCGCCCGCGCGAGGAGCGCTTGCCCGGGCGCTGGGCGGCGCGCAGCGCCCAGCGAGCGCTTGCCTGCGCGAGCGACGCCTCGCTTCGTGCACGCATTTCTCACGCGCAGTCGCCCCACTTTTGCCCCATTTCGCCCATTTTCGACCCCACTCAATTTTTAACGGTTTTTGGACAGTTTTGGGTGGTTTTTGGGTAGTTTTTGAGTGTTAAAAGTGTAGAAAAAATTCAGGAACAGGGAAGGACGAATTAGAAAGATTTTAGAGAGAAAAAACTGAATTTTTAGCTTTTTAGTGAAGAGAAAAAATCAATCTTACACAATGGCTTCCAAGGGTGATTTTTCAAGTCTCCAAGTTATTTTTCAAGCATTATTAACAAGGAAAAGACAAGGAATTCAACACTTCTACCTTCAAATCTTCAAGATTAAATTTGAGGGTAATTATTCATGGCTTAACTCCTTAATTTTCTTGTTGATTTTAATTTCTTTTGTTTCCAATGAACTTTTAAACATGTAAATTCTCTTAGTCCTCATATTATTTTTATTATTTTATCTTCAATTGTTCATATAACAAGTAAATTCTTTTAAATGCTATTATATTTTCATGTCAAATTGTTTTTTACACATATCAATATTTTAATTTTTTTTCATAGTTGTTATTATAATTATTTATTTGATATGTGGAGCATGGTTAATATTTTTTATTCTTATGCATGTTAAATTACATCATAATTATTTTATGCATGTTATAGTATCTTATGCATGTTATATTTTTATTATACATATTATCTTTTATGTCATATTATTTCTTTGGGTTAATTTCTAACATGAATTTCAATTTTTTTTGTTGCAAATTGTTATTTTATTCTTATTTGTGTATCCATGCACGTGAAGGAGGAGATGCGGGGTTTGGTATCTTCTTTATACATTTTAATTCTCATTTTTTTTATATTTTTAATTTCCTTGTATATATTCATTAAGTAAAATGGTTTTTTATGCACGCCCAAATAAAAATCACAAAAATGTTTCTACTAAATTAAACTTGGATTTTTCATAATAAATGGGACCAATGTCCTAGTTTTCATCCCAAATAAGTCACCACATCCAAAATGTTTTCTTTAAATACACATGCGGGGACCAAAGTCCTCATAGTTATTAAATTCCCCGATTTTATATATGTTTGCACTTTTTTAAATGGGAGTTGTATTCCGCTCCTAGTATTATTGTAATTTACTTTTAATATTTTATTGCTTTCAATGTGAATATTTGTGCCTTTTAATTAAAATTGCATCGTGTGGAGAGAGAGCGAACCAATAAACTCAAAATGAAATTGTAAAATTAATCAAGGTAGAAATAGATGAGAAGTCCCGAACCCATCTCTGGTCTTTGGGCTCAAAGAGGCAAGAAGTCTATCCAATCACTCATTGGAGTAAGACTTCCAAGATCCTTCTTATGCTCTAAGACTTAAACAAATCCTAGCCTCCAAGGGAGAGAGGTTCATCCTCCAAGACCCTTTGGCTTGCCCAAAATGGATAAAAGCGTTGTCTTTGGGTTCAAAGAAGCGAGAGGTCTATCCGATCATTCATTGGAATAAGACCTCCAAGACCCTTCTTATGCTCTAAGACTTATCAAATCCTATGCTCCGAGGGAGAGAGGTTCTTACTCCAAGACCCCTTTGGCTTGCCCAAAATGGATAAAAGCACTGTCTTAGGCTCTCCGAGGTGAGAGAAACTTTCCCAATGTTTTATTGGGTGGCGACTCCATGAAACCTCCTTGTTGCCCAAAATAGACGCACTTGTAATTCGTTGCAAGTTATCAACGGACCTCAAATGCCCGATCACGCTCGAACGGGCAGTCAGAGGGGTGGCCGCGGGTCCGGCGCACGTCATAGACATTCCTCATAAGTCATATCTTGCTGGACTCGAACTTCCTCGGGCTTGATAACATGACTGGGGTCTAAACGGTACCTTCGAAGCATAGAGACATGGAAGACATCATGAATCTTCTGTAACTCTTATAGAAGCTTCAGTCTAAAAGCTACTAGTCCAACCCACTGAATAATCTCATAAGGGCCAATGAATCTTGGACTCAGCTTGCCTTTCTTTCCAAATCTCAGGATCTTCTTCCATGGAGAAACTTTCAGAAATACCTTATCTCGCACTTGAAACTCTATATCTTTCCTCTTTAGATTTACATAAGACTTCTATCAATCCATGGCTTCTTCCAATCTATCTTTAATCACTTGAACCTTTTCTTTAGTTTCTCGAAATAGATCTAACCCCATAATCTTGTTCTCACTGAGCTCTTGTAACACCCCCTTCCCACACGTAGGAGAACCCATCCGCAAGGGAGTGAGAACCCATATGAGCAAGGTGTCACCAAGCAAAACGGTACAAAAACATTCATTCACATAAAATAAACATACATATATACAGCAAAAATTAAAACTTTAAAACCAACTGATCATTCATTGATGGAATAATAATATTCAATACATAACTGTTCTGATACTAACATAATTACAACTTTTAGAGATACAAAGCAGAAGTTGAACAAAAAACTAAATACAAAGAGAGTTCACTATTACAAAAGAATCATAATACAAAAAGAAGCTAAGTCCTATCAACAATCCCACTGTGTTGGCTTGACTGGCCGCTACTCTCCCAAAAGCTATACACCTTTCACACCTGCACTGGTGGAACACTGTGCTAAGCGATAACGCTTAGTGGGTAAACAAACAACAATAGTATGGATGGCCATTCACAATGGTCGTCAAGGCAAAACACATACGTAATGGCATAAGCTGAATATCATAAGATATAATCATAAATGGATCACATTCATAACCATTCAAAGGTTCAATAATCACATTCATATGCTCATAAATAGAGTCATTCAGATTCACAAACTTATAATCACAGTCATTCGAATTCACATTCTCATAAGCATAATAGAAAAAATCGCAACACCTGCTAACTCACAGTAGTAGATAATGGGCAACACATGGCGGTACCTTATGGGTACGAATCGAACGCATCGCAGTACCTTACGGGTACGAATCGAAAAGCAATATCACATTTTTCTCATTTCAAAACATTTTACAAAGGGTATCTTAAACAAGATCCAAACATATTGAAGTTCACGAGAAACTAAACAGGGACCTGATCAGTGTCCAAAATAGAACTGAGGGTTGCAGCTATAGAACTCTATTAGGCATACCTAACTATCCACTAGACTGACTCTTGCAGGTTATACATAATACAAATAATGCTCAAAGCATAACATATAATTCTTCATAAAGAAATCATAATAATGTACATATATAAGTGTATTTATTCTCATACAGTAGTAAAAACCCATGAAGAAATGAACAAAATTAATTTTAGAGGAAAGGGGCAAAATCGAAAAAACAGGGCATACATGGGTCACTGTCGCGATCGCGACCAGTGTCGCACTCGCGATAGTGGCCGGATGGCCTTGCGCGAGGACAGGGGCATGGGTGTACGAGTCGTGCGGTGCCAAAACGAGTCCTGAACAACCTTCACGACTCGTGAAAGTTGTTCATGACTCGTGAACGTGGTTCACGACTTGTGAATCTCTACTCCGACACGTGAATTACTGCACCACTCGGGCACGGTAAAGCTTCACAAGTCTTACTGCAAGTTCACGAGTCAGATGCCTCATAGTCAATAGTGCAAACTATCGTGAATATTGGATTTCACCATTCTATCGCGCTCGCGAGGATGTCGCGCTCGCAACAGCATCGCGACTTCCATTTTCCAGCCAAACGCAAGAAAAACCCAGACTTCCAAAAATCAAATCCATTTTGACCCAAATCAAACCAAACTTCATCTTACCTTCAAATAAACCTTTCATGCATCACAAAAAACATAAAACACAACTTTTCTAACAATTATCACAATCAAGATCATGCATTAACATAATCAAGCTTCTCAACAACACAAACCCAGAAATTTCAGTAAAAGTTCCTCAAACTTCAAATTCGATTCAATAAATTATCATCCATGCATTATAACTTAAATCAATTGAATACCCATAACATTAGCACTATAATAAGCCTCATCAAACATCAAATTTCAAGAAATCTCATGCAAAGGTACAAATCACAAATCCACATCAAAATCAACCAAATTCCCAAACCTATAATTCCCGTGCTCCAAATCAATGAGCACCACTCCCACTAGCCTTCTCCTTTCCCCTGGGATCACGAGGAGGCTCAACTAATCAAGAACACCCAAAATTCAAAAAAACACAAAATCTTAAATTAAAATACATTCTAACAAAATCAAGAACATGGGATGAAGAAGAAGAAGAAGGAGAAGAACCCGCTAATAACTTACAAATCAAAGCTCAAGGAATGATCAATTTCCACCAACAAAATACTTGGATCCAAGCTAGGGCACACAAATGAAGAGAAAAGAAGAAGAAGAGTAAAGAGAAGGGGAGGAAATGGGAAAAGCAACAAGAATGGATGTCCCCTTTTTCTCTCTCTTCTATTTATACCTCCTTTCAAAAGCTCTAGCCACATGTCACCCTATGGTTGGTGGAACTTGACCACTCACACCCTATACTCATGCAAGACAACACACATAAGACTAACCCTCATAAACCACACACTATTACCATATGAACATGCACACTCTAACACAACCCAACACACACATACCCTACTAACACATATGCACCCACACTCTAATAAAGCCCACAAAACATGCATTTGCCCAAAATAACCTTAACACATGCCAAAACACTCACACATGCACACATACACAAGGCAATCATAGCTCAAACTACTCGGGGGAGAACGGGGTGTTACAGCTCTTCCCTACTAACAAGAATTTTGTCCTCGAAATTCTCACTTGAACTGAACAACTGCGGATATTGAATCCTCATCGTCGCCTGATAACTTCAATTTAGTGTTTAGATTTGATAGTATTTTTGTATGATTTATGGGTGTTTAGTAGTGTTTATTGTCATGTCATGCTTACTTTAGATTAATTTTGTCAATCTTAGTGAAATTAGAATTTTTACGCATTTTGGTTAGTATTTTGATTGAGTTTGAATTTTGTTTGCAGCAATTTTTTAGGTGCCTCACGGTGGCAACCTATTTGGTTGTCACCGTGACATTCAAAGGCTTCAAAATCAGTAGCTGGGCTTACTATAGTTCACGGTGGTAAACAATGTCATTCCCACCGTGATATATTTCTTCAATAGGGCAGAATGCAGGCAAGAAGGACCTCACGGTGGCAACCAAAATGGTTGTCACCATGACATAAAACTCACCAAGGCTGAATCAATTGAGGAGGTACCTCACGGTGGCAAGAGATTTCATTATCACCGTGACATAAGGATTTCCTGGACAGAAGTGAAAGTTGAGCATCTCACGGTGGCAACAAATCTGGTTGCCACCGTGACCCCTATCCTATGCGCAAGCCAGAATCATTTCCTCGACTACCTCACAGTGACAACCATTTTGGTTGCCACCGTGACCCCTCGGGATATTTAAAGACAAGTTTTCTGTTTGGCAGGAGGCGGCTAATTTTTGAACCTATTTTCATATTAGGGTTTTAGATATAGAATTTTGAGGAGTTTTTTATTGTTCTGAATTGAGGTTATTCAATCTTGTCTTGAGAATTACAAATCAAAAGTTTTACATTTTGAAATAGATAGTTTTAATTTCAATGCACAGTTTTTACATTCAAAGATTACCAGAATTTTTCTCCGTTGAAGATTTGAAGAAGGAGATCGAAGAACGTGGGATTTAACTGGGATTTATGCCTTAATGAATTTCTGGGTTTTTTCTTTCCTCTTTCCTTTTGATTTTATAATGGATCGTGAGTAGTCTTTTAGTTGTTTGGGGTATCTTGGAATTGCCTACCCGCGATGTGAATTCCGAACATCTTTTAAATTTAATTATATGATTGAATGGTTTATTTTACTGGTTCTTATCATTAATTCATGGGATTTATTTTCTCAAGTTAATTTCCAGTTTTGATGAATGATTTATTTCCTGTATCTTTGTTGGTTATTGAGTTGTATGGATTGAATACCATGATTATTTATATTTAGTTTTTATTATTTTTGCTGTATCTTTTGGACGACTCCGGATTGGGAATCTAGAAGTGCAGAATTTTATGATTTAAGACTAGAGTGGAGAATGAGATAATTAAGTTCTGGGTTATTTGACTCCGGATTAGGAAAATAAACCGAACTTAGGATTTTAGACCCATGCAGATGCTAGTTATATGGCTGACTCCGGATTGTGAAGTTATGTAATTAGAGTGACTGGCTCCGGATTGGGAGGACTGGGTTAAGAGGGTTATCCCGATTTCTTTCATATTTGGTTCTTGGATTAAGATTATTCGCATTTGGGTATGGGGTGGATGAGTGAACCCGAGCAACATTTTTCTCTTTTGAGTTCTTTACTTGTTAATTTCTGCCATCAATTTATTTTTATCCAGATTTTCGCTGTTAGTTATTTCTTTTATTTTGAATTGCCTTTTTCATTGTTTAATTTCCTTATTTTTAATCAATAGATTACTCAATCAATTCAACAATTGGGAATTCTTTAGCATACATTTGATTTTCGTCACTTGCACATTATATTACTTGTCGATTCAGTACACTTGCTGAGATCGTGCCAAGTTTTTGCCTCTGGTTCCCAAGTCGCTTCCTTGACTCCGTGATGTTGCCAAAGAACCTTGATCAGAGGGACTTGCTTGCTTCTCAACTGTCGCACTTCCCGAGCTAAAATAGCCTTCGGTTCTTCATCATAGGAGTAATCCGGCTGAATATGAATGTCTTGAACTGACAACACATGCAACGAATCCGATCTATATCGACGAAGCATTGAAACATGGAAGACGTCATGCATTTTAGCCAACTCCATCGGTAAAGCCAGCCTATAGGCTGTCGGACCAACTCTCTCCAAAATCTCAAAAGGCCCAATGAACTGAGGACTAAATTTACCTTTCTTGCCAAACCGCAATACTTTCCTCCAAGGTGAAACCTTAAGGGAAACTTTGTCCCCGACCTCAGACCGAATATCCTTTCTCTTCAAATTGGCATAGGACCTCTGTCTATCCTTAGCCACCTTTAGATTTCGCTGCACAACTCTGATTTTCTCTTCGGTATCTCTAATCATCTCTAGCCCAATAAAAGATCGTTCGGTTAACTCTGACCAACAAACCGGAGTCCTACACGGTCGGCCATACAAAGCCTCAAATGGTGACATCCCTATGCTGGAATGAAAACTGTTGTTATAGGCAAACTCCATAAGTCGCACATACTTATCCCAACTACAAGGAAAATCCAAAGCATAAGCCCGAAACATATCCTCTAAAATCTGGATAACTCGCTCGGACTGACCATCTGTTTGAGGATGAAATGTTGTGCTGAAATTCAACTTGATACCCCAAGCTCTTTGCAATTCCTTCCAGAACTTAGATGTGAACCTTGGATCCCGATCTGACACTATTAACAATGGCACACCATGCAGTCGAACCACCTCATCCACATACACACTAGCCAACTTATACATCTAGTAGTCCACTCTAACCGGTACAAAATGAGCTAACTTAGTAAGCCGATCCACAACCACCCATACTGAATCATGCTTCCTCTGAGTCACTGGCAAACTGTGACGTGCACCGAACCCCGTTGCCTCCCGAATGCCCTCTTTAGGGCGATCAGGAAAGGTTCATAAAGCTTGTAAGGTATTTACAAGTGCATCTATTTATGGAAACAATGAGGTTTCTTGGAGTCGCCACCCAATAGAACATTGGGGAGGGTCGTCTAGCCTCAGCGAGCCTAAGACGGTGCATACATATCCATCTTGGGCAAGCCGGAGAGATCTTGGAGGTCTCAGCCTCTACCCCCTGGAGCCTAGGATTTGTAAATTTATGTCTTTTGGTGAGACTCAAGAGGTGTCTTAGAAGTCCTAGACCTCTCGCCTCGTTGAGCCCCAAACACCAGAGTGAGTTCGAGACTTCTCATTTATTTATACCTTGATCAATATTATGATTAAGTTTTGAATTTATTGTTTCACCAACTTTCCACACGATGCATTTAATTAAAGCGCAATCATTCACGTCAATAGCAATAAGTAAAGCATTATTAAAATAAACATTCTCAAAATAAATTACAATAAAACTAGGGGCGGAATACAACCCTCATTGTAAATAAAATACAAAACATGCATAAATCGGGATATTCATTAATGATGAGGACATTAGTCCTCGCATGCATATTTATTATAAAACATTTTTGATGTGATGATTTTATTTTGGATAGAGAAAATTGAGACATTGGTCCCATTTTTATTTAGAAAAAATTCCAAATTAATTACTATAAAATATTTGGCCCTTTTCATTTTAACGACATTGAAATAATCTTAATAATAACATGAATAAAAGGCAAGAGTGAAGAAAGAACCCGTATGGAAATCCTCAGATCGGCTTGACCATCATCATTTACAACTGCATATCCAATTTGTCAGAAAATAACTCATAAGAATAAACATGTCAGTGTCGAAATTGGTGAATAAAGTAAAGAAAAGAAAAATAATAGGAAACATTCAAAAGAAATGAGTTAAAATATAAAAAAGGTAAAAAAATGAAAATAATTAATATAAGTTAATTAAATCACACAAGTATTAATCCAGAATGTTTACCCTAGGATTTTACCTTTTCGGGTAAATATCGAATGGTTTAAGTCCCCGCACGCTCCATAAGGATCAAATAAAATAGATCAAAGTAAGAAAATTTGTATTTTTCCTTTTCGAAAAGTTGATAGCGATCGAGTGTTTGAATTAGCTGTATTGATGGAAACGAATGAATTTTCTTACCTCAAATTGGCTTAATTCGCAAGATATATTTCAATAAATCAATTAATTGGAAGAACTTTTATCAAATAAAACTCTGAAAATAAACAGAGATTTTATAGCTTTTTTGGTGAATTGCTCACAAAAAATCTTTTCTAAAAAATCCAACCTCTTAAAAATTTTTCACTTTCCTCAAAAAATTTGTAAAATTTTTCTAACCCTTAAAAATGAATTCTTCTTCCCAATTTATAGAATTTTTGGAGATAAAATAAGATAAGCATCAGTTTAAAGTTTGAATTTTAAAAGGAGTTTTAAAATTCAATTTTTAACCAACCCTCATCTCCATTTGAAAGATTTTAGATTAAATTTTATCAAATCCGGCGTTATCTGATCAAATCCACTACCGACGGGCATCCCTACAACTACCAATGGGCGTCCCTACTAAGGGCATGCGTGGAAATTTAGATACTGACGGGCTGTAACCCGGGACTAGGGACGGGCATCCCTACTCAGACACGTGTCTGTCCCTAGCTAAAGACGGGCCATCCCTACTATGCATAGAGATGGGGATCACTCCAAGTAGAGAAGGGCATCCCTACTCAGACGGTCATCCCATATGTGGAGCAAAACTTCCAATTTCAACCAAAATTTCCCAAAGTCTTTCAAAACCTCACGCTATAGAGAAAAAGATTTTAATCCTTGTGAAACCGAAAGATAAAAATCTCCGAATTCCATCCATTTATCCGGAAACCAACGTGGATCTCTTCATCGGGTAACTCTGACCTGGACTGCCTCAAGACCCGCTGTCCACAGTTGCCCCCAATTTTGGGGAAACTAGTGCACTAGTGTCTAGATGAGCCAAAATTCAGAGAAGAAAGGAAAGAGACGGATACCAGAGGTAGTCCTTACCTATTGCCGGGGAAGTAGTGATGCGTCGAGTCCGTTTCAGACTTACAAAATGCGAGGATTGCCCTTTTGAGCTGCACTGAGTCTGCTCCAGACTTACAAAACGCGAGGGTCGCTCTCCTGAGCTGCACCGAGTCTACTCCAGACTTACAAAGTGCGGATGGTGATGCGCCGAGTCTGCTCCGGACTTACAAAACGCAAGGATTGCTCTTTTGAGCTGCATCGAGTCTGCTCCAGGCTTACAAAACGCGAGGGTCGCTCTCCTGAGCTGCACCGAGTCTGCTCCAGACTTACAAAGTGCGGATGGTGATGCGCCGAGTCTGCTCCGGACTTACAAAATGCGAGGATTGCTCTTCTGAGCTGTACCGAGTCTTCTCCAGGCTTATAAAACGCGAGGATCGCTCTCCTGAGCTGCACCGAGTCTGCTCCAGACTTACAAAGTGCGGATGATGATGCGCCCCGTTGTCCTCGTCTCGGAATGCGCGGTAACTAATATGTCCCGCTTTAAGTTCGCAAATTTTCCTTGCTTAACCTCCATTCAATTGGCAAGGTATAATTTCGATCTGTTGATTCTCATCCAATATTGAATGCAATCTTGAAGGACATAATGTTTGATCTGTTTATCCTTCCTTTTGACTGCTGGTCATTTTTGAATTGGTGTGAAACCATTTTCCTGTATTGTAAGAGACTCTTGTTAATCCTCACACAAATTAACTTGATTGGTAGATTTATGAACGTTTTTATGTTGCCCTTTATTATTTATCATCCTGTTTACTATATGATCAATTGTCTTTTCCCTTCTTTTGTCTCTCTCTTTCTCTTTTTTTTTTAAGAAATTTAAATCATGAAGAAAATAACATGCGAATTTAACAGGTTAAACCATAAATGTTTTTCCACTAAAAGGTTGAATTTTGTACAATATACAAATGTGATTACAACAAAAAGTATAAATACAAAGCTAGAAGAACTCACTGAACAATCTATAATGGCGCATAATCTGAGAGCTCCTCTGGATCATCATCATCATCATCTGATAGGTGAACCGGCTAGCCTCGTGATGAAGAAGCAGATGGTCCCGCATCTGGAGCAGATGGGTGCCTAGGAGGGGCTGATGGTCCGGCCTGCTGAGCAGCCGAGGCTCTGGCCTGTCGCTGGTATCTGGGAGGTACAGCCACTGGTACTGATAACGGCTGCGCTCTCGCTGGGACCCGCTATTGGAACTGGACATGAGCATATCCATCAAGGAAAGGTTGTGCGAATACCGTCATGAACTGCAGTGTATCAGTGACGACCCCCCTAACTCTCTGAAAGCGCCAGCTAGGCGGAGGGTCTGATCTGTAGAGGTAGTCCCCATACTCTTTAGCCTATCCTCTGTATGCTCTCTAAACTCTCGCATGGACTGGGTGATGGGAGGTATAACACTCTCTTGGACCTGGATCCTGAATCTGAGAGCCTCAACTGTCTCATCCACCACCTGTACAGATGCATATATCCTCTGAGTCGCCTCATCCTGGGAGGCCCTCATCTCCTGCCTCAGCTGACCCATGAGTCTCTCCTGCTCCTGTCTCAAATGGTCAATAAGCCTCCCCTGCTCCTGGATTATACCCTGCTGCTGATATAGCCGCTCTAAGATGACTCTATCTCGCTCCCTGAGCTATCCAAGAAAGGCCTGTCTCTCTCCTCCTATCTGTCCTCAAAGGATGCGAACATAGAGGTAAACATCGCAGAAAAATTTGGCTGTGCCGGGAGAATCGATGGTGAGAATGGAGGGGGAGCTGACCCCGGTGCCCGCTCTGGAGGTGGAGCTGTAGAAGTAGATGCCCCTGGGTCCCCTGCTCTAGCATATGGACTGAACCTCTCAGGTGCCCGGGCAGCTGTCTGATGTACTCCCGATGGCGGCGGCAGAGTAGGACTCCGTACTCTCTTCCCTGGAGGAGTAGCAAATAGCTCATCCATGGTGAACTCAATCCCCATGTCAAAGGGTGTACACGGATGCTCCTCCTAGTGCTACTGGGCCTCGGGAGGCTGGTGCTCCATCTGAGGCTGCTCCATCTGAGGGTGCTCCTGAGGCTCGGGAGGCTGGTGCTGAGGCTTCTCCATCTGAGGCTGCTCCTCTATTGGCTCTAGTGAGGGCAGGCTAAATGCACGTCTGGTCTCATGAACGGTGCGGAGTCTGTACGCCTCGGCCTAACCCGGTATCGGCAATATCATAGCCATCGTAATAGCTGCCGGAGCGTCCACATAAATGCTCTCATCCAAGGCATGCCCCAGGATATCTGGACGAACACCCAAACTCAAAATTAGTCTAGTAATGACTCCACCAACATACACTACAGGGGCTGCCCCCCTAGATACTCTCACCATGTTAACCAAAATCTCATGGTTGATGTTGAGCCCCTGGTCTGCCACCATGGCCCATAAACTCCAAATCTCAATGGCGTTGAGAGACCCTGGGTTACCAGCTCATCCCAAATAGGAGCTGGATAAAACTCTGTGAACATAGCGAAGGGCCTGTGACGAGAATACCGTGCTCTTTGCCGTATCATGATCATACGGCACTCCCGACAATGCAATAACCGCCCAATGGTGGCGTCTAACTGCTCTATGGGGCACTATAACATCCTGCCCGAATGGAAGCCCCATAGCCTCTGTAAATCGCTGACGGGTAATGCTATGATTGTGCCTCTCAATCCAAAACTGGATAACACCCTCCTCTGTGTCGGATCTCTGGTACCCCCCGTACTGCAACATAGCAAGAAACTACCGAACTATCTCTGGGTGAGTCTGGAAAGTAGGCGTCAGAAACTCAGTCCATCCCGCTCCTGCCATCAAAATATCGACCTCGTCGGCCATCCCTAGAGCCTTAAGGAACGGCCTAGAAATGAAGCGGCTAGCTCGGAACTGCACCTGAGCTAGCGCTGCATACCTTTGTCTTGCCTCGGCACTCATCCAACCCGAGGCCTGAGGTTCAGGCTGATCGCGCGGAGCATATTATCGCGGTGGCATCCTGAAAATAAAGTAAACAATTAGTTTGGTATCATGGTCATAAACGGACCTTAGTCAGGAAATAATAACAAAAATGTAGGCAGCATTTCGACAGGGCCATGTCTAAATCGAAAAAATAAAAAAAAATTTGGGCAGCACCCCGGCAAGGGTATGCCCAACCTCCTGCATAAGAAAATAAAAAAGACAGGCCTCAGGCCCAAAGCAACAATGCAACATATAGAGTGCAACATATTCTCACTTGCTAAAAGAAAGTTGGTAGGACCCCGGTAAGGGTGTGCCCAACTTCCTGCATGAGAAAATAGAAGAAGAAGGGACAGGCAACAGTGCAACATACTCATATTTGCTTGACTTTTTAATTCTTAGTAAAGTGCATGTATTCCTAAGGCCCAGTCTGCACATCCAACTTAAAAAAAATAAACTTGCGTCCATCATCAATTGTTCTTAAAACAGCATTTATCCATGCATTTTATCTAAACTTGAAGAACAACATATTATTTATTCTATGTGTTAATTTATGCACTTAAAGCACTAAAAACATAACTAAAACATGGCATTCTAACAGCAACCACTAAAATCAATTAGCAAGGCTCCTAATTACACTAATCCAAAAAATGAAAATTACATTACTCATAATAGGATAAATAAATAAATAACTAATAATAAAATAGAAGGATTTTACTAACCTGGAAATTGGATTTTACTAACCTGGAAATTGAGACACAAAGGACAAGATGCTGGTGTGAAGAAAATCAACCGAAAAAGAAAAAAACAATAAAATGTAACTGAAGAAGAAGGGAAGAGCGTCGGTGTGAAGAAAAGAGAGAAGAAAGTGATAGTACGTCGGTACTAGCATCTTTATATAGAATTTACGTACCGACGGGCTTTGCGTCCCTATAGTTACAGACGGGCATGCTGTCTGTCTCTTCGGATGCTGCTTTTTACCCCTCATTAATTACCTAATTAATGTGCGTGATATGTACGATGCAAAGACTGCCAGGTGGACAATTACAGACGGGATAACCGTCTGAGTTAGGGATGGGCTAGCCATCGGTAGGTCAAACCTATAAAATTCTGCATTTTCTTGGATTCCGTGCCTTTTCTGTCCTTTTAGCTTCATAGCAGGTGCATTTCTTCAGTTTTTTTCTTTTCCCCTTCTCCATTTCCCTTAGCGACCTCGACCTTAGTCACAGAGAAATGAATTCTCCTTTTCTTTCCAAAATGCACCGTATCTTAGACGATACTCAAACTTGGGAAAACAGCACTCTTACCCCCCTTTCTGGACTGAAATTTTTACACAGAATCAGAATAGACTACAACCTCCTTTTGGCTGCGACCCACTTCTGAGACCCTCGCTTTCACGTTTTTAGGTTCACCTACCAGGAAATGTGCCCCCTGCCTGAGGAACTTGCTGCCATTGTCTGCAGCTGGTATCCTCCTAGTGCTTTACCCTGCGTTCCTCGCTGTGGTTTGGTTCAAACTAGGGATATTGCCCTGTCCTTAAGTATAGCTCCATCTGACGCTGCTCGTCTAGTTCCTCAGTGCCCTGTATTTGCCTTAGAACCTTTGATTGAAGCATTGGATGAATTCTCTAACCCACTTCATACAGAGTAAGTGTCATCTTTCTTTTTTGTCTGATGACGTACTTGGTCGTGACTTCAGAGGAGCTGCTTGGACACCCTCGTCTGTTTGGGATTTTGGACGATTTTCTCTACGGGCTGACCCCTTTTCCACTTAATTTGGCTGAGACTATCTTGGGCTTGGACTCTGTCTGTGCCGATCCTACCACTTCATTCTCTGGGAGCCCCTTATTACTCCAGGTAGATCATTATTTTAAAGGTAGTGCGTCCCTTGTGAATTTTCACACTAGCTTTTCTCAATGGGAAGTGCGTCCTTTCGGATTTTCACACAACCCTATGCCTAATTTTTGCCTAAAGTAAATCCAACTTACTCCAGTGGCTTTTCTTTGCCTTTTATCTTATTTTTATTAATTTTTTTCTTTTTTCTTCTTTTTTTTTCTTCTTCTTTCAGATTTGGTTGCAAGAGAAATTGAAGCTGTTGTCAGAGCCACCACCTAGGGTCATTAGTCAGTACTCAGCAAAGCATTTTCTTCCTCGCCAACGTCTGTACCTACTCGGAACCCCTGACGAAGGCGTTACCAGATTCAGTGAGATATCAGATGAGGATATTAGCTTCATGCACGCTCGGCTTCCCTTATCCAGTGCAGTTATTGATGGGTCTTCAGGATACGTTCCCCTGTGCAGGCTTCGTGAGGCAACCTTTTACATCACAGCCCGCTGCTCTCGTCAACTTGGAATGACTCAGGATGTGGTGAGACCCCCTCTATCCTTTCGAGGTGGAGTCCTTTCTGCGGCTTTTGCCTCCCGCTATCATGAGCTCTGGAGCCAACTTCCACTGAAGACTATCATACCTCCCTTTGGGAACCACTCTGTCACCTCTACCACCGCATACAAGAGGTGGATACTTAGCCCATCATCTTATAATCGAACACGACGACTGAGGCATTTGGCTAGCGAGAATAGTGTAGGGCATAGTTTAGCTTTACATGCATTTTGAGCAATATGTTTTTTTCATTTTAAAGCAGAATTGGACGATGATATCAATAAGTCAAGTCTTATTTTATTTAACAAAATTGTGTACATTTTATTTCAGTACGATTTCATAATACATGATCGTTTTTTACACTAATTCAATTATGCAAGACTACATCCATTCATGGAACCAAATCCTGACAGCATCAAACTCCTGTCCCCAATCCACCCTCTTGGGTTTTTATGATTGCATATTTTTCTCAAGCCTTTAAATTTTGCCCAGGATGACTTTTTTCGGTTTTCACCCTGACGAGGCACCCAATTTTAGCAAGGCCGCCTTTTTTTGGTTTTCGACCTGCGTGGCTTTCATTATCTTCTTTTGCTTTTGTAGCCTTTAGCCATGGAACCTTTTGAGTCTATCAATATTGATCGGTTCTTTGAATTCATTGCCATCGCTATCCGACAGAATCGCAGCTCCTTTTGACAGCATCTTCTTGAGGATAAACGGTCCTTCCCACGTTGGTCTGAACTTCCCTCTGATATCCGGTGCTCCTGGCCTCATCTGTTTGAATACCAAATCTCCCTCCTTCAACGGATGTCTCTTTTATTTCTTTCCAAAAGACCTAGCGAGCCTCTTTTGGTAGATTTGGTTGTGATAGTAGGCTTTTAACCTGTTCTCATCCAACATGTTCAAGCATTGCAACCGCTGCTGCGCCCATTCGGCCTCCGGAATCTCTGCTTCCATTATCACCATTAGTGACTTAAGTTCGACCTTGACTGGCAATACTGCCTCCGTCCCATATACAAAGGAATAAGGAGTGGCTCCCGTTAAAGTTCTGATAGTTGTCCTATAACCCCATAGTGCAAAAGGCAACTTTTTTGCCCAATCTTTATAATTCTGGACCATCTTAGCCAGGATCCTCTTGACATTCTTGTTGGCGGCTTCAACTGCCCCGTTAGCTTGAGGACGATACGGAGAAGACTTGTGGTGCTCGATACCATACTTCTGGAGTAACTTCTTTGTCTCGGCCATGAACTGGACCCCGTTGTCAGATACCACATGATGTGGAAGGCCATACCTACATATCATGTTCTTCTATATGAATTTCGCCATATCCTGAGCATCCACTTTCTTGAAGGACTCAGCTTCTACCTACTTAGTGAAGTAGTCGACGGTAACGATGATGTATCTATGCCCATTGGAGGCCGTGGGGCATATCTCTCCAATAATATCAATCCCCCAAGCTGCGAATGGCCAAGGTGACGTCAAGTTATGTAATTCTGAAATGGGCAGATGCCTTAAATCTGCATACTGCTGGCATAATTGGCACTGCTTTACATACTTCGAGCAATCGTTATCCATGGTGAGCCAGAAGAATCCTTGCCTCATAATCGTCTTTCCTAATGTCAGCCCGTTCATATGGGCTCCACATACGCCAGCATGAGCCTCTTCCATTACCCTTTTGGCCTCTTTCTCATTCAAACATCTCAACTGAATACCATCAACCTGCCATTTGTATAACATCCCATTTATGAAAATGAATTGGGTAGATAATTTGCGAATCATTCTCTGATCTTTCTCGGTAGCTTCCTTTGGAATCATCGCATTCTCTAGACAGTTCTTAATATCATAATACCACGGCTTCCCATCTGCTACTTCTATCTCCGTGACTGGTTTAGATTCGAAGCTAGGTCTCTCAGAGCTAAAAATTAGAACCGGCCTCATAATCACCCCTTCGGGGTTGTCCCACATTGAGACCAAAGTAGCAAGCGCATCTGCTAATTGGTTTTTGTCCCTTGGAATAAAACGGAATGTACACACTTCAAATTGACTGCTCAGGTCTCTCAAGTGCTTGATGTATGGCATTAGCCTCTCTTCTTTAACGACCCATTCTCCTCGGAATTGATTGGTCACCAGGGAGGAACCACCTAACACTTCCACGTTCTTTGCTCCTAAGGCTATCAACTCCTCTAACCCAAAGGCACACGCTTCATACTCAGCTTCATAATTGGTAGCCTTGAACCTCAATTTCTTTGCCAAAGGGAGCTTCTCATCATCTGGGGTTGTTAAAATGATCCCTACTCCTGCCCCCTTATTGCTCACGGCTCCATCAAAGTGCAATTGCCAACCTTGAGCTCCGATAGCTGTCACATCCTCATCTGGAAAGTTAAACTCGTACGACTCTCCTTGAATTGGGTGTTCTGCCAGGAATTCAACCACTGCATGCCCTTTGATAGTTTTTCTAGTAATATACTCTACATCAAATTCTTGTAGCAACAACAACCGCCTACCCATTTTCCCGAGTAAAGAGGGGGATTCCTGTAAGTACCTTAAAGGATTCTGCTTAGCTACCGCCTGTACCCTGTAGGCGTGAAAGTAATGCCTTAATTTCATAGAAGAGCATATTACTGCAAGGCAAATCTTTTCTACTTCTGTATACTTAACCTCATAGGCCAGGAACATCTTGCTAAGGTAGTAAACATCAAACTCCACTCCAAATTCGTCCTCTTGGGCAATCATGGCACCTACAGAATTGTCCTCTATGGCTAGGTATAGAATCAGGGGTTTGATTGGCTGCGGCGGTCTTAACACTGGTGGATTGAGCAGATACTCTCTGACAGTATCGAAGGCCTTTTGACGACTTTCGTTCCATACTACTGGCTGGTCTTTTCTAAGTATTTTTAAGATCGGTTCGCAGATTGAAGTAAGCTTAGCAATAAACCTACTAATGTATTGCAATAAACCTACTAATGTATTGTAACCTACCCAGAAAGCTTCTCATGACCTTTTCTTTCTGCGGTATTGGCATTTTTTTGATTGCCTTAACCTTATCCAGGTCAATCTCAATACCCCTCTACCTAACCACGTGTCCTAGGAGCTTCCCCGAGGTAACACCAAAGATACATTTCCTAGGATTTAACCGCAGATCATACTTATTTATCCTCAGGAAGAACTTTTCCAGGGCTTCAAAATGACCTTCTCTAGTGGCTGACTTGATCATCATGTCATCCACATATACCTCCACTTCTTTATGGATCAAGTCATTCAAGATTTTTGTTGCTATCCTCTGATAAGTGGCTCCTGCATTTTTCAGGCCAAAAGGCATTACTCGATAAGCATAGGTCCCCCATTCCGTGATGAACGTCGTCTTAATTCAATCAATGATTTTATTGAGAATTTGATTGTAGCCCGCATAACCATCTCTAAAGCTATACATCTCGCAAGCAGCGGTGCTGTCTATCAGCACATATATATGGGGCAATGGAAAGTCATCTTTTGGACAGGCCTTATTCAAGTCCCGATAATCTACGCATACCATTACCTTGCCAGTCTTTTTGGCTACGGGGACAACATTGGGCAACCAAGTTGGATATTGCACCTCAACTAGAAATTTGGCTTTGATTTGCTGGTGAATCTCCTCCTTCACTTTATTTGCCCATTCTGGCCTAAGCCTTCTCAGTTTCTGTTTAACGGGTTTATGGTCTGGATATCTAGGAATAGCCTGCTCTGCGACCTCCCGATCAATTCCTGCCATATCTTCGTAGGTCCAGGCAAAGACTTTTTCATATTTTTTTAAGATTCTCTCAAATTTTTCTCGCTCTTCAGGAGTTATATTTAATGCTATAAAAATTTCCTTTGGATTCTCTACGGTTCCAAGATTAAATGGAGTAGCATCAGTTGAATCAATATCAAATATGGATGGATAATGATCATGATCATGCATAATGAAATCATCAGAAACATCACACAAGTAAGGAAAGTCATTCAATTTATTAAAAAGATTGAAATTGTCATTAACATCATTGAAAAGTTCTGGAGCAAAAAGAAAATCTAAACTATTTTCATCTTCCTTCTCTGCTGGCGTATCTGCCGCGGTCGATGATCATACATCACTTCGGCTCTTTAGAGGCTCCCCAATCATCTCATGCATGGATTCCTCTACCTTTGCTTTCCCCTTCAACTGGGTGGCTACCATCTTCTCATTCATTACTTCTTCAGGCATCTCACGGTCCCAAATTGTCCTACTGGTCATGATTTCTTCATCCCAAAAGCCCTCTGCTAGCTTGATCGATCCAATGTCCCAGTCATAGACATCATTGAAAACCTTAAACCCTGGTACAATTTTTCCATTCCAGCCATTGCGGCTCAACTTCCCCTGCATAGGCACATGCTACGGTTGCTGGCACAAAAGTCTTGCAGATATGAGGAATTTCCATTTTTGACTTCTCACCCCTCTCTACAACACCTGTGTATCCTAGACCCCTTCTGTCCTTTTTGCCCTTAGTAGCAATAGCTGTTGGTATCCCCTGAGAATTTTTACCCAGTCCTGCGCCAGGGAGAAATGACATCCTCTTCATCATATTTAGCACTTGGGGGCTCTCTTCCTTCTGCTCTTCCTCACCTATCATGGCGACATGAAATACACTAAACGGCTGCCTAGCGATCTCCAGTACTGAAAAATGATTATCCCGTGCAGCTCTTATAGCCACAATCTAGCCCTTATGTGGTTTCTTTACCATCTGGTGAAGTGTAGAGGGGACCCACCCAACTTATGAAACCATGGTCTACCTAGAAAAGCTGAGAAATTAGTGGGTATAGGTAGTACCACGAACTCCACTTCTGACTCTATGAGCCCCGTCTTCACTACTGCCATGAATATCCCTGAAGCATGTCTACGTGAGTTGTCATAGGCTGTGATGGTGAGATCAGATTTGGCTAACATATCCTCTGTTACCCCAAAAGCTCCCATTGCCACCTGTGGGCACACATTTATCGAAGAGCCATCATCTACCATTACGCAAGCAGTGTGCTTTTGGTTAATCTGTGCTCTTATGTACAGAGGGCGATTATAGTTGCGGCCTTCCACCGGCAAATCAGCACTAGTAAAAATAACATTTTCTCCTGATCCTCCTTTTACTATATCCAGAAGTTCCGTAGGCAAGATAGTTGTTGCCACAGTTGCCTCGCATAAAGCCTCTACCACCTTCTACCTATGCGATGACGACTGTCTCAAAAGATCCCATATGGAGATCTGAGCCGGCGTCTTTTTTAGTTGTTTGACAATCGGATCTTCTTCCGATTCTTTTCCCTTTCTGCCCTCAACCGGCT
The DNA here is from genome assembly GCA_947683425.1 of Excoecaria cochinchinensis. Lineage (NCBI taxonomy): Eukaryota > Viridiplantae > Streptophyta > Magnoliopsida > Malpighiales > Euphorbiaceae > Excoecaria > Excoecaria cochinchinensis. The sequence goes on from CANTUQ010000034.1 coordinate 4,325,033, forward strand.
CCTAGGGCTTCTCAACTTCTGGGGCAACATAGGGATTCTTCTCCCTAGGATTTGTAAATTTAAGTCTTTTGGTGAGACTCAAGAGGTGTCTTGGAAGTTCTAGACCACTCGCCTCATTGAGCCCCAAAGACCAGACTGAGTTCGGGACTTCTCATTTATTTATACCTTGATCAATATTATGATTAAGTTTTGAATTCATTGTTTCACGAACTTTTGACACGATGCATTTAATTAAAGCGCAATTATTCACGTCAAAAGAAATAAGTAAAGCATTTTTAAAATAAACATTCTCAAAATAAATTACAATAAAACTAGGGGCGGAATACAACCCCCATTGTAAATAAAATACAAATCATGCATAAATCGGGGTATTCATTAATGATGAGGACATTGGTCCTCGCATGCATATTTATTATAAAACATTTTTGATGTGATGATTTTATTTTGGATAGAGAAAATTAAGACATTGGTCCCATTTTTATTTAGGAAAAATTCCAAATTAATTACTATAAAATATTTGGTCCTTTTCACTTTAACGACATTGACATAATCTTAATAATAACATGAATAAAAGGTAAGAGTGAAGAAAGAACCCGTATGGAAATCCTCAGATCGGCTCGACCATCATCGTTTACAACTCCAAATCCAAATTGTTAGAAAATAACTCATAGGAATAAACATGTCAGTGTCGAAATTGGTGAATAAAGTAAAGAAAAGAAAAATAATAGGAAACTTTTAAAAGAAATGAGTTAAAAGATAAAAAAGGTAGAAAAATGAAAACAATTGATATAAGTTAATTAAATCACACAAGTATTAATCCAGAATGTTTACCCTCGGATTTTACCTTTTCGGGTGAATATCGAATCGTTTAAGTCCCTGCACGCTCCACAATGATCAAATAAAATAGATCAAAGTAAGAAAATTTGTATTTTTCCTTTTTGAAAAGTTGATAGCAATCGAGTGTTTGAATTAGCTGTATTGATGGAAACGAATGAATTTTATTACCTCAAACTGGCTTAATTCGCAAGATATATTTAAATAAATCAATTAATTGGAAGAATTTTTATCAAATAAAACTCTGAAAATAAATAGAGATTTTATAGCTTTTTTGGTGAATTGCTCCCAAAAAATCTTTTCTAAAAAATCCAACCTCTCAAAAATTTGTCACTTTCCTCCAAAAATTTGTAAAATTTTTCTAACCCTTAAAAATGAATTCTTCTTCCCAATTTATAGAATTTTTGGAGATAAAATAAGATAAGCATTAGTTTAAAGTTTGAATTTTAAAAGGAGTTTTAAAATTCAATTTTTAACCAACCCTCATCTCCATTTGAAAGATTTTAGATTAAATTTTATCAAATCCGGCGTTATCTGTTCAGATCCACTACCGACCGGCATCCCTACAACTACCGACGGGCGTCCCTACTAAGGGCACACGTGGAAATTTAGATACAGAAGGGCCGTAACGCGGGACTAGGGACACGCGTCCCTACTCAGACACATGTCCGTCTCTAGCTACAGACGGGCCGTCCCTACTATGCATAAAGACGGGCGTCCCTACTCAGACGGTCATCCCGTCTGTTGAGCAAAACTTCCAATTTCAACCAAAATTTCCCAAACTCTTTCAAAACCTCACGCTATAGAGAAAAACATTTTAATCCTTGTGAAACCGAAAGACAAAAATCTCTGAATTCCATCCATTTATCCGGAAACCAACGTGGATCTCTTCATCGGGTAACTATGACCTGGACTGCCTCAAGACCCGTTGTCTACACAAACCCAATGCAAAGTCCATGGCAATATCATCCCATTTCCACAAAGGAACGGATAAAGGAGTGAGCAATCCCGAGGGGACTTGATTCTCAGCCTTTATCTGCTAAGAAGTCAAACACTTCGCCACGAATTCCACAATGTCTCTCTTCATCCCAGACCACCAGTAGAACTGCTTCATATCCTGATACATCTTCTCACTACCAGGATGCATAGTAAAGACCGTAGTGTTTGCCTCACTCAAAATCTTTTTCCTTAACTCATCACTCTCGGGCACACACAAATGATCCCTATACATAAGCACCCCATCCAAAACCAAAAACTCGGACTGCTTACCCTGCTGATCTTCTTGCAAGACCCGCTACAATCTCAAATCATCCTTTTGAACGTCCACAATAGACTGTTTCAAAGTCGGCTTCACTCTCAATTGGGCAACTGAAGCCCCATCTGAATCAAATCTCCATCTAAACCGCCTAAAAAACAAAGCCAAAACTCACTTCCTACTCAAAGCATATGCGACCACATTGGCTTTACCCGGATGGTAATCCACAATGCAGTCGTAGTCCTTGAATAACTCTAACCATCGATGCTGTCTCATGTTCAACTCTTTTTGCGCGAGGAGATATTTCAAACTCTTATGGTCCATGAAAATCCTACACTTCTCCCCATACAGATAATGCTGCTAAATCTTCAAAGCAAAGATCACAGGCGCCAATTCCAATTCCTGCATCGGATAGTTCTTCTCATTAGGCTTTAACTGACGAGACGCATAAGACACTACTTTACCCTCTTGCATCAATACACAACCGAGTCTGATACCCGAAGCATCACTGTACATTACAAACTCTTTACCTGAGATGGGTTGAGTCAGTACAGGAGCTTCAACTAAAAAACTCTGCAACCTCTCAAAGCACAGCTGGCACTTATCCGACAACTCAAATCTGACTCCTTTCCTCAACAATTTAGTCATAGGAGCAGCAATAACCGAAAAACCCTTCACAAACTGATAGTAGTGTCCTGCCAAACCAAGGAAGCTTCTCACTTCAGGAACATTCCTAGGCACTTTCCAATCCATAATCGCCTCAATCTTAGCTGGATCCACTTAAATACCCTTAGCTGACACAATATGACCCAAGAAAGACATCTCTCAAAGCCAAAAGTCACACTTACTGAGCTTTGCAAACAAACGGTGCTCCCTCAACACTTGCAACACTAACCGAAGATGCTCTTCGTGCTCATTCTCATCCTTCCAGTAAACCAAAATATCATCAACAAATACTACTACAAATCGGTTGAGATATGGCCTAAATACTCGGTTCATCAAATCCATAAAAGCCGCAGGTGCATTGGTCAAACCAAACGGCATCACCAGGAACTCATAGTGGCCATATCTTGTCCAAAACGCAGTCTTAACCACATGCGCATCCTGAACTCGAAGCTGATAATAACCCGACCAAAGATCAATCTTGGAGAAGACACCCGCATCTTTAAGCTGATCAAACAAATCCTTGACTCTAGGCAAGGGATACTTGTTCTTCACTGTGCCCTTGTTAATTTGCCTATAGTCGATACACATCCTCAAAGAGCCATCCTTCTTCTTGACAAACAAAACCAGAGCTCCCCATGGAGGTATGCTGGGTCGAATAAACCCCTTATCCAATAACTCTTGTAGATGAGTTTTAAGTTACTCTACAGGAGCCATTTGATAAGGTGCTTTCGAAATGGGTGAAGTACCCGACATTATCTCCATAGACAACTCTACTTCTCTCTCGGGAGACAACCCAGGCAATTCACTCGAAAACACATCACCAAACTCCCTAACAACTGGGATATCCTCAATCCTAACCTGATCACGCTTAGAATCTAATACAATTGCTAAAAACACCTCACATCCTTTGCTCATAAACCTCTTAGCTTGAATGGCGGAAATCACATTACTCAAAGAACTCGAACCCAAACCTTTAACCACTACAGAAGACTGATCTCTATCTCGCAACACAACTACCTTTCTATGACAATCCACTACAGCCCGATGTATACTCAACCAATCCATACCTAGTATCAAATCAAACTCACGAAATGGCAACTCAATCAAATCTGCAAAAAACTCAACACCCTGAACCAAAAGAGGACAATTCCTATGCACTCTACTCACATTGACACTATGCCCTAAAGGACTGGCCACACAAACCTCATAATCTAACTGATCAACATCAAGCAACTTATCAAATAAATTAATCGTGCACAAATATGAGTGTGTTGAACCAGGGTCAATTAGAGCTTATAACTCAGTGTCAAAGAGTAGGAACTTACCTGCAATCACATCCGGGGCATTCTGCTCATCCAGAGCTTGCATGGCATATGCTCTAGCTGGAACCATCAAGGGACAATCAGCCGACTCTGATGGAGCTCCCTCTCTATGCCGACCACCTCTACCTCTACCTTTACCATGACTGGCTTATGGAGCATTAGATCCAACTCTGCTAGCCTCACGCTGATCACTAGAAGCCTTAGTCAAGTTTGGACAATTAGCCAAGTAGTGATCAGTGCTCCCACATCGGAAACAACCACCCGTGAGCCACCTACACTCACCCCAATAGTGCCTACTGTAGTGAGAACACTCAGGCAATACATCAGTTCTAATACCAAAACCACCTCTGTTAGAACCAGAACCTGTGGCAAAACCATGCCTCCTGCCTCTCGAAGTCGAACCTGAAGAAAACTCATCATGCGGGTTCCTAGAGCTCTTACCCGAAGATGATGATGATCCACCACGAGTGGGATTCCTCCTTTGAGCTCTTTCTCTCAAAACTGACTCAGATATTTCATCTCACACTACTACTTGCACTATCTGGTAGTACCCAATGCCAAGAGTACTCATCAAAGAAATCAACATGGCTCTCAATGACTCATTCAAATCGGCCTCAAAATGTCAACACCGAAACTCTTCAGTCATAACATATTCAGAAGCATACTTGGCAAGATTGTTGAATTCTTTCTCAAACTTTGAAACTGACATAGCTCTCTGCTTCAAACTCAAGAACTGTGCCCATTTAGCATCCTTATACTCCCTGGTCACATACTTATTTGTAAACTCTCTCTCAAAGAACGCCCATGTGACCGGGTCAGGCAACTGGGGATGCCTATGAACCAATTTCCACCAATCGTAGGTGGATCCCTGAAGCAATGCCACAACACTCTCAACTTGCCTTTCTGGAGGACACCTAGTCTCCTTAAACACTCGCTCCACTTTCTCAATCCATTTCTCAGCAAGCTCAGACTCATCGAGACTGGTCCCATAGAAATCCTCTGCACCAGCTCTTCTCATACTCTCTAAAGGGGCTCTCGGAGCGGTCACCCTATCCAAGACTCGAGCCATGTCCTGAGAAATCTTCAACATTGTCTCGAAGGGCATGGCTATGCCCTCAGGCTAAACCCTAGGTGTTTGAGCTGAAACAGACACTGAAGGATCTACTGCTAGGGGATTCACACTATCAGCGGACCCCTCAAGCAACCCACGAAAGGAATTAGAATCCATTTAAAACAAACACAAAGACAACTGCATCAGCCAACACAGTCCTAATCATATATCTATACACAACAGTCACCCAAAAAGTGCCTAAACCGGGCTCTGATACAAAAAACTGTAACACCACCTTCCCATACGTAGGAGAACCCATCCGCAAGGGAGTGAGAACCTGTATGAGCAAGGGTGTCACCAAGCAAAATGGTACAAAAACATTCATTCACATAAAATAAACACACATATATACAGCGGAAATTAAAACTTTAAAATCAACAGATCATTCATTGATGGAATAATAATATTCAATACATAACTGTTCTGATACCAACATAATTACAACTTTCAGAGATACAAAGCGAAAGTTGAACAAAAGACTAAATACAAAGAGAGTTTACTATTACAAAAGAATCATAATACAAAAAGAATCTAAGTCCTATCAACAATCCCACTGTGTTGGCTTGACTAGTGGCTACTCTCCCAAAAGCTATACACCTTCCGCATCTGTACGGGTGAAACATCGTGCTAAGCGGTAACGCTTAGTGGGGAAACAAACAACAATAGTATGGACGGCCATTCACAATGGTCGTCGAGGTAAAACACATATGTAATGGCATAAGCTGAATATCATAAGATATAATCATAAACGGATCACATTCATAACCATTCAAAGGTTCAATATTCACATTCATATGCCAACTGATTCATATGCTCATAAATAGAGACATTTAGATTCACAAACTTATAATCACAGTCATTCGAATTCACATTCTAATAAGCATAACAGAACAAATCACAATACCTGTTGACTCACAGTAGTGGATAACGAGCAACACATGGCGGTACCTTACGGGTACGAATCAAAAAGCAATATCACATTTTTCTCATTTCAAAACATTTTACAAAGGGGATCTTAAATAAGATATAAACACATTGAAGTTCGTGAGGAACTAAACAGGGACTTGATCAGGGTCCAGAATAGAACTGAGGGCTGCAACTATAGAACTCTATTAGGCATGCCTAATTATCCACTAGACTGACTCTTACAGGTCATACATAATACAAACCATGATCAAAGAAAACATATAATTCATCATAAAGAAATCATAATATTGTACATATATAAGCATATTTATTCTCATACAGTAGTAAAAACCCATGAAGAAATTATACAAAATTCATTTTAGAAGAAAGGGGAAAAATCAGAAAAACAGGGTGTACAGGGGTCACTGTCCCGATCGCGACCAGGTCGCGCTCGCGACAGTGGCCGGATGGCCTTGCGCGAGTGAAGGGGCATGGACATACGAGTCGTGTGGTGCCTGCACGAGTCCTGAACAACCTTCATGACTCATGAAGGTTCTTCATGACTCGTGAACCTTATTCACGGCTCGTGAACATGGTTCACGACTCATGAACGTGATTCATGACTCGTGAATCTCTACTTCGACGCATGAATTGCTGCACCACTCGCGCATGCCAAAGCTTCATGAGTCATGCTGTAAGTTCACGAGTCGGATGCCTCACAGTTAACAGTGCAAACTATCGTGAAAACTGGATTTCACCATTCTGTCGCGCTTGCGACAGCATCGCGACTTCCATTTTCCAGCCAAATGCAAGAAAAACCCAAACTTCCAAAAATCAAATCCATTTTGACCCAAATCAAACCAAACTTCATCTTACCTTCAAATAAACCTTTCGTGCATAACAAACAACATAAAACACAACTTTTCTAACAAGTATCACAATCAAGATCATGCATTAACGTAATCAAGCTTCTCAAGAACACAAACCCAGAAAGTTTAGTAAAAGTTCCTCAAACTTCAAATTCGCTTCAATAAATTATCATCCATGCATCATAATATAAATTAATTGAATACCCAAAACATTAGCACTATAATAAGCCTCATCAAACATCAAATTTCCAGAAATCTCATGCAAAGGCATAAATCACAAATGTACATCAAAATCAATCAAATTCCCAAACCTGTAATTCCTATGCTCCAAATCAATGAGCACCACTCCCACTAGCCTTCTCCTTTCCCTTGGGATCACGAGGAGGCTCAACTCATCAAGAACACCCAAAATTCAAATAAACACAAAACCCTAAATTAAAACACATTCTAGCAAAATCAAGAACAAGGGATGAAGAAGAAGAAGAAGGAGAAGAACCCACTAACAACTTACCAATCAAAGCTCAAGGAATGATCAATTTCCACCTACAAAACACTTGGATCCAAGCTAGGGCACACAAATGAAGAGAAAAGAAGAAGAAGAGTAAAGAGAAGAGGAGGAAAAGGTAAAAGCAACAAGAATGGCTGTCCCCTTTTTCTCTCTCTTCTATTTATACCTCCTTTCAGAAGCTCTAGCCACATGTCACCCTATGGTTGGTGGAACTTGACCAGTCACACCCTACACTCATGCAAGACAATACACACAAGACTAACCCTCATAAACCACACACTATTACCATATGAACATGCACACTCTAAACACAACCCAACACACACACACCCTACTAACATATATGCACCCACACTCTAATAAAGCCCACAAAACATGCATTTGCCCAAAATAACCTTAACACATGCCAAAACACTCACACCTGCACACATACACATTGCAATCATGGCTCAAACTACTAGGGGGAGAATGGGGTGTTACAGCTCTATCAAACAAAGAGGAGTTTTACACTTTCTACCATACAAAGCTTCATAGGGAGCCATCTTGATACTAATCTGGTAACCGTTATTCTAGGTGAATTCTGCTAAAGACAAATACCTCTCTCAACTGTTACCAAACTCAAGTATACAACATCTCAACATATCTTTTAGAATCTGAATCACACACTCAGATTGACCATCAGTCTAAGGATGGAAAGCTGTGCTAAAATGTAATCTAGTTCCCAAAGCTTCCTGAAGTCTCTTCCAAAACTGAGAAGTGAATCTCGGATCATGATCTGAAATGATGGAGGAAGGAACTCCATGCAATCTTACAATCTCACTAATGTACAACTCAGCCAGCTTGGATCACGAATAATCCATTCTGATAGGCAAGAAGTGAGCTGACTTAGTGAGTCAGTCAACAACCACCCAAACTACATCATGTTCCTTTCTGGTGAGAGGAAATCCTGACACAAAATCCATGGTTACTTGTCCCATTTCCATTCGGGAATGACAATAGGCTAAAGCAAACCTGAATGAACTTGATGCTCTACCTTGACTTACTGACAAATCAGATACTTACCCATAAATTTCGTCACATCACATTTCATACCAGGCCACCAATAGAGTATCTTCAAATCCTGATACATATTGTTACTACCAAGATGCATGGCAAAGCTGCTGTGATGAGGTTCTGACAGGATATTCTTTCTCAAAACAGCTTGATCAGGAACGCACAATCTCTGTTTGTAATATAACCCACCATCTGAACCTGATGAATAATCATTGACATGGCCATCTTTCAACTGAGACATAATGGTGGACAACCGATCATCCTGCTTCTGAGTATCTTTCACTTACTGGATAAAATCTAGCTTAACTTGCATTTTTGCAATCATAGCTCCATATCTGATAAGTCCAGATTAACATTCATAGCCCATAGAGAAGCCATGAACTTTCTACTGAGAGCATCAGCTACAATGTTAACTTTACTAGGATGATAGTCGATGAAGCACTCATAGTCTTCGATCAATTTAAGCCAACATCTCTGTCTCAAGTTAAGCTCCTTCTGAGTAAGCAACTACTTAAGACTCTTGTGATCAGTGTAGATGTAGCATCTCTCACCATAGAGATAATGTCTCTAGATCTTCAATGCAAATACAATAGCTGCTAACTCAAGATCATGAGTAGGGTAATTCTTCTCATGAGTCTTAAGCTGTCGGGGGGCATAAGCAATCACCTTGCTTACCTGCATTAATACACAACCCAAACCATTTTTGGAAGCATCACTGAAGACCACAAAGTCCTTATCAAATTCAGGTTGCACTAACACTGGAGCTTCAGTAAGCATACACTTAAGCTTCTCAAAGCTCTCTTGACATTTATCTGACCATGCAAACTTAACATTCTTTTGTAATAACTTGGTTAAAGGAGTTGAAATCGAAGAGAAACCCTTGACAAATATTCTATAATAACCTACCAATCCGAGAAAACTCCTAACCTCGGTGACACTCCTGGGTGTCTTCCACTAAAGGATCGCTTTAATCTTTTTAGGATCAACTTTAATACTATCTGCTGATACTACATGACCCAAAAAGGATACCTCATCTTGTAAAAATTCACATTTACTGAACTTGGCAGAAAGCTGCTTATCTCTCAGAGTCTGTAGAATAATTCTGAAATGCTCATCATGCTCCTCTAGAGTCTTAGAATAAACCAGAATATCATCAATAAAAACAACCACAAATCGATCCAAGTAAGGGTGGAAAACCCTATTCATCAGATCCATAACAGCTGCAGGAGCATTTGTCAATCCAAAGGGCATGGCCATGAACTCATAATGACCATACCTGGTGCGGAAAGCTATCTTAGGCACATCTGACTCTTTAATCTTTAGCTGGTGGTAGCCAGATCTTAAGTCAATCTTGGAAAACACACCCGCACCTTTCAATTGATCAAACAAATCATCAATGCGAGGAAGTGGATACTTATTCTTTATGGTAACTTTATTCAACTATCTGTAATCAATACATAACCAAAGTGACCCATCCTTCCTTTTACCAAAAAGGACTGGTGCGCCCTAAGGTGAAACACTCGGTCTGATAAAGCCTTTATCAAGCAATTCTTGCAACTAAACCTTCAATTCTCTGAGTTCTGAAGGCGCCATTCTGTAAGAAGCAATAGATATAGGTGTAGTACCAGGTACTAAGGCAATAGTAAACTCTATCTCTTTATCAGGTGGCAAACCTGGAAGTTCTTCAGGAAAAATCTCCTGAAACTCCCAAACAGTGGGCACATTTGAAGCCTTAAGTTCATCCTTTTTAGTCTCCATTTCATAACACAAGTAGGCAACACAACCTTTTCTGATAAGTCTCTTAGCTGCAGTAGCTGAAATCACATCAGAAAGGAAGTCTATTCTTTCATCCACAATGACTACATCCTGATAATTTGAAGTCTTAAGAGTCAATCTCTTCCTTCTACAGTCAACAGTGGCATGGTGAGTGGATAACCAATCCATACCCAGGATAACATCAAATTCTCGGAAGGGAAGATCAATCAAATTGGCCATAAACACATAACCCTGAGCACTAACAAGACAATCTCTATATACTTTATTCACCACTACACTATGCCCCAAAGGATTACTCACTAAAATATCCTGGTTTAACTGATTATCATGCAATCCCTTATCCCGAGCAATAGCAATACTAATATAGGAATGCGTAGAACCAAGTTCAATCAAAGCATAAACTCAATGAGAATTTTCCAACAATGACGTTTAGGGCATCATCCTATTCACGGGCTCTAACAGCATATGCATGTCCAATAGTACGACCCTAAGGTGGCTATACTAAGGGCCTGAAACTGCATGTGGAGGAGCTTTTCCCCTACCACGTCCTCTCTGAGGGGCTGACCCTCCACCCAAAGATGGTGATGCTGCAGTGGATGGCTAGGCCTCAGGACAATCTCTGATCTGGTGTTCCTGGGACACACATCTGCAACAATCCCTATTCAAATATCTGCACTCGCCCGGATGAAATTTCTTACAATGAGGGCACTGTTTAACTCAATCTCATCCTCTACCCCTGGGTGCAATAGCTACTGATGTGACTTTGGCACTGCTACTGACTGGGTTCTTCTGGGTGATAGTAGGGGCTGCTGATGCATGACTCTGAGACTGAGGAGGCCCTCTAAACTTCTTACCTTGAATAGCAGCACCAGAAGACTGACCTGATTTCCTCTTTTGCTTGAAAAGGGACTGTCTATCAGCCTCATCTAACATAATAGTCTCTGCTCTAAGGGTTGCTTCAACCAAGGACCTCATATCCATATACCTTTGAGAACCGAAGGCCAATCTGATGTTATCGTGCAGACCTCATTCAAATCTGTTGCATAACTTCTGCTCAGTCATGGACTCATCATCTAGATAGGCACTAAGCCGCTCGAATTCTCTCTCGCACTCTGTAACTGAATTATTTCCCTATTTGAGCCTCCAGAATGCATCTTGCATGGCAAATATATACTCAGAACGAACATATTTCTTCTCAAATTGATTCTGGAAAAACACCCCAAGTAACCTAATCAGTTGTAGTGTGTTTACGGACTGAACTCTACCAAGTTTAAGCAGGACCCTTAAGTAAGGCCACTGCTCCTTGAAGCATCTCATCTGGAGGACTCTGAGTGGTCTCGAACATAAGCTTGAGCTTAAACAACCACTCCTCTGCCTATATCGGAGTCAAGGGGTCACGATTATAAAAATCCTCCGCTACTAATCTCTTAATTTGTTCCAGAATTGGCCTCTATCTAGGTGGAGTTAACTGCTGTTCAGGACCCCAAGGCTGCTGCTGAGATTGCATAAACTAATAGAAATTCGCCATCATATTCATAAACTCAGGATGCTGTTGAGGAGGAGGAGCAACTGGCGGAGTATCCTGGTGCTGAGGTGACCTCGATCGACTAATACAAATAGATGCGGCACTCTCAACATCGCTATCACGACGACCTTCATCCAAAGTCATACTCACAATCTAACACAAGGAGCAAGCATACATTAGTCTCACATGACTATACTGTCCAAAAATTAATTGACATGTACATGTACTTATACTATTCCTATTGACCCACTCCGATCTTAGAACCACCTAAATCGGAGCTCTGATACCAATTAAATTTTAACACTCTATACTCGTATGTGATACAGATACCGGATGCCACAGAACTGATGTAACACTCTAATACCTTACTATTCGATTAATTAACTATTCATTTTAATCCGGTTAACCTAATTGAACTAATTAGGTTATTAAATAGACAATCAATTAAAACTGGTAAAATTTTTTTTGTATCGTATGAATAGTTCTGTATGAATAGTACCGTATGAATAGACAATTTACTTAAGTCTATTAATAATTATTAATTAATCATCAAACTTAATATTCCTATTTTAATTCATTATCAATTAGGCCGATTGACCTATAAATGTCTAAGTTACTATTCATTTTATCAGTTTTCCTTTAAGTTGAAAATCTATATTTTACTTTTCCAATGGTATTAACTTAATTTATGCCAATTATTAGGCATGCCAAACACACATAAACTAGTTATGGTTTTACCAATCTATTACGGACCAAAACCAAAAACAATGCTATAAGTCATATACTTGCCGGTCTTAACATACTTAATATTCCAAATAATTCCTTCAATACCACTTCCAAAATGTGAGATATGCACTGCTCCAAAATTATACAGAGTACGTACACGCAGTCAAATGAAACTACGTGCTGAGCATTAAATATGCCCCAGTAGTGATTGCAATTCCAGAAATTTCCACTAAACTAAATTCACATGCATAAATAAAACTCAATAAATGATAGCATTTAAATATTCATAATTAAAGATATTTAATTTAATTACCAATTATTCATGCAATATTATATTTAATTATCTTTGAATCACATAATTAGGGCAATTACACAATTAATACACATAAATAATCTTATTTACTATTTTATCCTTAACTTATGGTAATATTTCATTTATACCCTTAAACTTTTTCAAAATGACGAAAATACCCTTACTTCATTTATTCTTCACCAAAATTACATTTATGCCATTAGTTCATTTTAAATTCACTAATACTACCATTATGCCACTAGTTTAATTATTTTCACTAATATTATAGTTTTACCATTAATTTACATATTTGCCCCTAGAAAGTGGCCAATTTTCATATTTAATCATTTATTTACATTTTTACCCTTATTAACCATACTTAACACACATATGCACAAAATTACCATTTTGCTCTCAAACTTTTTATATAATTCCATTTATGACCTTTTTTCATACAAATATTATTTTAATCACATTTTAACTATTATAATCTCATTTTTACCATTATGCCCCTGTAACACGCTAGCAAACTCTAAATGCGAGATAAATGAGAAGTGAACTCCAGAAGTTCACAGAAATACTAGAGGAGTCCGGTGGGACCACCCGTGTCTTTAAATACATTATAGTACAATTTCAATACAGTGAAATCGGACCATCTTTGGTCTATTAAAAAGTGAAACGGCATGCTCACACATTCAGTCTTATGTCCCTATGGCATGCCAACATATCCTGAACTAGACTTGACTACGAGAACACTACATAGGGCAATATTATTTTAGTTTGCACATTATTAATGTGACATACACACATTTCATGGCATATCATCATAAAATCTCATTCTTTTTCATACCATTTCATCATTACACATGTGATTATCATCATTACACCATCACATGCCATGTAAACTCATCATTTCATCATGGTATACATGCATACATACATACATGCATACGGCCCACATACAAATTTATCTCCATTAATTCTTTTTATCAACTTTATCATTCATTTAGGCCAATTACATGTTGTATAACATCACCGTACCATTAATTTCCATAGAAACACATCAAAATCATAACTTTACACATGACATACATTTGGCCATACATACATCACATACCTCATGATGTTTTCACATGCTCTAACATATACCATTCATTAGTTCACATGCCAGATACCATAGATCCATCATAAACATGCATTAAACATCATGAAAACACATGAAAATCCCATGGTTCACATTTGGCCAAAGAAGTAATTTTTCATACAAAATTTATTTCTCATTTTAATCATTCATGCCATCATTTTTAACATCCCTAAGCATGAATATCATGTTATTTTCAATTAAATATGCATAAATCACATACTTGGTTAAAAAACATAACTTAAAACACATAATAAGTCACGAAAATAAGTGGAATTTACAATGACAAACCTCAAATCCTTGCAATAAAACTCTCAAATATGCTTTTTCTTGCCTTTAGCTTGGCTAGAAGTTCCTTCACCTAGTTGACATAATTATGTCCAAACATAAAAATGAAGATTTCATCAAAACCAAGGTTTCTTTCAACAATCAAACTTCATAAACATCTTATTCACATCCTAAAGTACACTTAGGAGTCTTAAAATAAAATTAGAAACACTTAAATCACTTACCTCAATTTTACACCTAAACTTTCAAGTCTAGGTTTCATCCACTTTTACTCCTTCAAATGTAATTCTAAGACCACCAATGGATTCTAGAGGAGCTAAATTATGTTAGAGAGGCTTTATTTTGAGGTGAAATGGAGGAAAGGTGAAAGAATAATGGTGGAGAAGTGAGGAAGATCAATTCGGCCAAGAGAGAGGAAGCGGGAGGGTGGCTGCCAAAAGGGAATCCAAGGGTTTTCAAAAAAATATGATGTATTTATATGGGTCCAATTGAACCTAACTAGGTCCAACCAAAGTGGTCGAGCCGGTCTGGTCCGATTTTCAGTTTACGGGTCATTTTTCACTATTTTAGTGTAAATGAATGTTCCTGAACTCATTTTCACTCCCAACTAATTCCATCATTCTTAAAATATCAGAAATAGTCTCCTTACAAAATTTTAGCTTAATCGGAGTCTGTTTGGGATCCAGTTCACTTAAACCGGTCCGATTCGATTCAGTTCGATTTTGTCATAAAATACAATTCTAATGCTGTCAAAAATTTCTAAAATCATTCTAAACCTTTACACTTCCCCCAGTAGACCTTTTTAATTCACTCTAACCATTTATGAAAGTTCGGTCAAAACTCAGTCAAACTTCGGTTCAACCGAACCGAACAAGAGGCAACTTCAAACTGACTTTCGGGAGCCTATTTGACCTCGTTTTTACATCACATTATACCATTATTCTCCATTTAACGTCCACTTTCTAATGGTGAAATAAAATATTTTTGGGTACTGTTTACACTAAAGTCACTATTTGTAGGACCCACAGTTGCTATTCACGAACCTAGTCAATGATGATGTCACTATTCATTATCCCACAATTACTATTCATGGGACCCAGTAATGATGCTGTACTATTTATAGGACCTAGTTATTGATGATATTACTATTGATGGTCCCATAATTACTATTCATGGGACCCATAATTACTATTTATGGGCGTACTTTTACTATTCATGAGGCCCACTTTTACTAGTCAAGGGTCCCACTTTTACTATTCATGAAAGTAATTATTTTTGGGCCATTACATTGATGCTCAGAGAAATGATCCCAAGTTACAACAAATGCTCCAATTAGTCAAGAGTGGAGGGAAGACTGATTATTCAGTGAGAAGTGATGGGGTGCTTTATTGTAAAAATCGATTATGTGTGCCAAATGACAAGAAAGTGAAGAAAAGGCTTTTGCAGGAAGCTCACACTATGATTTTTACTATGCACTTAGGTGGTAACAAAATGCATCAAGATTTGAAATAGTTTTACTGGTGGCTTGGAATGAAGAAGGATGTAGTGGATTACATATCCAAGTGCCTGACTTGTCAGCAAGTGAAAGCTGAACACCAAGGTCCTTCAGGTTTGCTTCATCCCATGCCAATTCCGCAGTGGAAATGGGATAACGTTACAATGGATTTTGTAACAAGTCTTCCCATGACACAAAGAAAGCATGATTTACTACTACCGGTTCGACTAGATTATTCAATGGATCGGTTAGGAGAATTGTATGCGGATGAGGTTGTTTAGCTTTATGGAATCCCCTTGTCTATTGTGTTTGATTGGGATCCAAGATTTACATCAAGGTTCTGGAAAGATTTGCAATCTGAACTAGGTACTCGACTCAATTTCAGTACAACCTTTCATCCGCAGACTGATGGTCAATCTGAAAGAGTTATCCAAGTGTTGGAAGATATGCTTTGAGGCTGTGTTTTGGATTTTTTCGGGAGTTGGGATAAATATGTTTCTTTAATGGAATTTGCATACAATAATAGTTACCAGATGAGTATTGGCATGCCACCATATGAAGCTCTATATGGGAGAAAGTGTCGGACTCCAATGTGTTGGACAACATTGAATGAGCGTTCAGTAATTAGCCCCGATTGGGTAAAAGACACTGAAGAGAAAGTTAGATTAATTCAGCAACGTTTAAAAGCGGCTAGCGACCGATAGAAGTCTTATGCAAATTTAAAGTGGGAGGATATTAAAAATGAAGTGGGTGACAAGGTTTTTCCGAAAGTGTCACCGTGGGGAAAAGTGCTTTGATTCGAAAAGAAAGGAAAACTGAGTCCAAGGTTCATTTGTCCTTATGAAGTGTTAGAACGAGTTGGACCAGTTGCTTATGGGTTATGTAACACCCACACTATACCATAATTACGATGTTAAGTGCTTACCAAGAATATTTTTTTTTTCAAATACTTAACCATAGTAATGATCACTTATTACAAGCCTTTTTAATAATTGTTGGTTACACATTTTGCTTACTGAATGACCTATAACTATCCAATTTACTATTCATTTGTTGAAAATTTCGGCAGTTTAACGGTTAGAAACTTAACCTACCCAACCTGCACGACAAACAATTCCACAACCTTAAGGGGCACAACAATTTATAAGCAGTACAAATATTTATCCATCACAAACATTCTATGGCAATCTCATAACACAAGTCTTTAAACATATATACATATTCATACTTGTCCATTTTAGATTTCTAACTTAAACTTTCAAAGTTGGCTGCATATATACATGACGTTCAAAAAGACACTTCCATCTTCTCTTCCTTCTTCAAAACTAAGATCCCATGTATGCTTTGCTCCATTCATACGCTAGGACCTACACGCAGGAAACACTACATGCTAAGCATTAAACATGCTTAGTGATGGCTATAAATATATGAATTTCCATATTATGCATAAATGCATCAAATAAGCAAAATTCATTAATTACAGAATCAAACACTCTTATCACTCCACTTTTCATTTTATTCTATTAAATACCATCACTATGGTAAAATTTTATAGTCCCAAATTTTTCAATTAATTACAAAATAGCCATTTTTACACAATATTTACAATTTTGTCACTATTTCACCTTTTTCCATTCTAAATATATTATTTGACATGCAAATTATCGATTAGTCCCTATTTTACCATTTTTATACCAAATTACACTTTAGTCCTCCGAAACTATAAAAATTCATTTTAACCCGTTTATTCACTATTTTATCATTTTTACCTGTTTGACTTATTATTTAGGTAAATTACCATTTGGATCCTAAACTTTTTTGTTTTCTTTCATTTAAGTCCTTTTTCACCCTAATTCTCATTTTCACTTTACTTTTTGCATTTTTAAGACATTTTTACCATTATACCCTAGTATAATCCTGGCAGAAATCTTCAAACAAGATATACGTGATGTAGCCCCACAGGTTCATTACACTGCACTAAGGAATGACCATGAAGGACCACTCCATCACTGTCCATGAACATATAACATATAATGTATAACATATAACACTTATCAATGCACTATGGGAGACCATCGCGAATCTGCCATAGTAAAGCAAGTCTCCATGACATGCACCGCGGTATGGGTGTACCTATGTCTAGCCAAACATATCCTGAACTAGATTTAGACTGCCAGACCCCAACTTAGGGCAAAAGTTACTTATTTATTTTACAATCTAATTTTTTTTCCACATTTTAGCACTTTCACTTACAATTACATTCCAGTCACTTCATATTCATTTCAATGCACTAGTTAGTCAACATTTTCTACATTTATGCACATTTCATGAATTATCTCATCATAATTCACCATTTTCACTTTAAACATAAAGCAAAATTAAACTCAAAAATATTTATATATATTCCATAAATGCCAAATAAATTCATGAACACTCCTTTTCATGTCTAAATTCATTTTATGCCATTAAACTTCAAATATACACAAAATATACCCTAGTATACAATAAGGTACCATTTGGCCGAGGTAAGCACTTTACCTTACAAATTCTTTTAATTCAATGTAGGCATTCTAAATGTCAAACCTAAGGCCCTTAATCACTTTTCTAAGCTCATATTCAATTAAGCATGCATTTAACACAAGTTCACTTAAGTTACATAATGTAAACACACTCAAAATCCAAATAAATTCAAAGATTTTATAGCCACTAACCTTATATACTTGCTTAGACTTTCTTAGACTTCCTTTTCCTTGCCTTTTTTCTTGGAAGCTTGATCACTTCCTTGGTTTTCTACAAGGGGTCGAAAATAGACATCAATACATCACTTGGATCTTAATCTCTTTTGCTCAAAATAACTTCATAAATACACTCTAGATACCCAAAAACAACTCCAGGCACCCTTAAACTAAATTTAAAGCTTAAATTTCACTTACCTGATTTCAAGCCTTTCACTTAAATCCTTGATTTCACCCACTTCTCTTACTCAAATCAAACTCTAGGGACCTTACAGTTCTTATAGCGAGGCTGAATCACCATTAAGATGCCTGGATTTGGTGAAAATTAGGAGGAGAATTGAAGAAATTGAGAGAGGAAAGGAGGAGGGAGCATTCGGCCAAGCTAAGGGAAGAGGGAGGTTGAAGGGATAAGCATTACTCACAAAAAAATTTGCCCCCTTTTTGCTTTCATAGTGATCCAATTGGGTTCGGCCTTGGTCCAACCTTAAGCCCACAATCATAAGCAAAAAATGCAAATTTAAAGCCCATAATGCAAATTTTTTGTGGTTTTCTCACTTTCCAAATCCAATTCATCCTAAATTTGATTCCATATTTCATAACATGTAAAAACTAGGATGAACAAAATTTCAACCCAATCGAAGTCCATTTTCGGTCCGATTCAATCAGATTGGTCCGATTCAACAATTATCGGTGTTACCGAAAAATTGCCTTTTTTACTACCAATAAATTCTAAATATTATTTTAGGAAAATTTGTAATTTTTGGAGCTCATTTACTATTTTTAAAAGCTCAATCAAACTTTAGTCAAACTAGTTACTATTTGATCCAAACCAAGACCTTTTTGTATTTTCAACATTTAGAGGCCTATCTGACATCGATTTCACTCCAAATTTTGACCCCGAGCTACCGTGAGTAATATTTTTCGATAGTCAAATAAAATATTTTTCACTTTCGGACGTACTTTTCACCTGAAAGCACTATTCAATATCGGGAAATACTATTCTCGGCTAACCAGGTATTGAGGCTATTACAATTCTCCCCTACCAAAATAAATTTCAACGTCAAAATTTTCTTGTATTGAAGAGCAGTGGGTACTGTTGCCTTACTGTATCTTCTAATTCCCATGTAGCCTCTTCCACATTGTGATGGTTCTAAAGCACCTTTATTAGTGGAATCTGCTTGTTCCTAAGCTGTCTGATCTCTCTAGCTAGAATCTTTACTGGCTTTTCTTCATAAGTCAGATCAATCTGCACTTGAATCTCTTCTGGTCTGATTACATGAGTAGAATTAGATCGGTACCTTCAAAGCATCACCATATGGAACACATCATAGATCTTTTCTAACTCTAGTGGCACCTTCAACCGGTAAGCTATAGAACCTACTCGCTAAAGTATCTCATACGGGCCAATAAATCTCGGACTCAACTTGCCCTTCTTGCTGAATCAAAGAACTTTCTTACATGGAGATACTTTTAGAAACACTCTGTCTCCGACTTATAATTCTCTATCTTTTCTTTTCAAATCTGTCACACCCCGTTTGCCCCCTAGTAGAATGAGCCTGTCTGTGTGAGCATGCATTTGTATGTGTTCGGCATAGCATAAGGGTACTTTGGTAAAAATGAATGTTTTTGGGTTTTGTTAGTATGTGGGTGCATATAGGGTATTAGTGTGTGTATTAATTGGGTAATAGTTGTGTGCACTTGAGCATATCATATTAAGGTGTTTTAAGTTGGGATATGCTTGTGTGTGTGGTCATACCATTGTAGGGTGTTTTTAGTTGGGAATGCATTGGGTGTGTGTAATGCATGGTTGTTTGGTGTGAGTGGTTAGCTTCACCAATAGGAAATTGACACATGCTTAGGGTAAAGAAAAGAAAAAGAAAAAGGAAAGAAAGAAAGGAAAATGGTAGATTCACGTTGGGAATGCACTGGGAGTCACGTCTCGTGACTGGCCTCTCTTCTTGGCTAGTCACGTGACAAATATTCTGGAAACGGGGAAATTCAACAGTGACGCGATTTTCCCATTTCCAGAATTCCAAGAACACAGAAATCAATCCCAAGTTTGATTCAAAACCATACAAATCTGTTCTTACCTTCCAGAAGACATCCCATACAATATAAACAACATAAATACAATTCAATTCAGAAATTCAAACAGCCAAATCAAGCATAAATGCATTCAAGCTTCTCAAGAATATAAACCCTAAAAATTACAGTAAATTCATATTCAAACAATTAACCCAAGCAAAAGTCCCAGACCTGAATCAAAGCTTCAATCACTTAGCTCCGCTAGTCCCAGCAATATCCTTGCCCTTAGGATCGCGAGGAGCCTCAGCTAAGCACAACACAACAAAGAACAAGAACAAACAAAGAACAAACCCTAGATTAAATCTAAACCCATAGAAGAAGAAAGAGATGAAAACAAATGGAAAAAGATACATTGACTTACCAAAAAGGATGCAAAGAGATGATTAATTCCACCAATAAGACTTGAATCCACACTAGGGTTCTTAGGATGAAGAAAATGAAGAAGAAGAAGAGAAGAAACGTGAGGGGAAGAAGGGAAAACGTGAATATGCTATTCCCCTTCTTTCTTTCCTTTTTCTTTTTCTTTTCTTTTGCCATAAATATGTGTCAATTTCCTATTGGTGAAACTAATGACTCACACCTAACAAGCATGCACTACACACACCCAATGCATTCCAAACTAAAAACACTCTACAATGGTATGCTCAAATGCACACAACCATTTCCCAACTAATTCACACCCTATTACCAAATATGCACCCATATACTAACAAAACCCCAAAAAAATGCATTTTTACCAAAATACCCTTATGATATGCCGAACACATGCAAATGCATGCTCACACAGACAGGCTCATTCTACTAGGGGGCAAACGGGGTGTGACAACTCTCCCCTACTAAAAAGAATTTCGTCCTCGAAATTCTCACTTGAACTGAACAACTGCGGATACTGAGCTCTCATCGACTCCTCTGGTTCCCAAGTCGTTTCCTCGACTCCATGATGAATCCATAATACTTTTACCAAAGGGATCTGCTTACTTCTCAATTGTCCCACCTCTCGGGCTAGAATAGCTCGCGGTTCCTCATCATAGGAAAAATCTGGCTGAACCTGAATATCCTGAACTGAAAGAACATGCGAAGGATCTGATCTGTACCGACGAAGCATCGAAACATGGAACACATCGTGAAACTTTGCTAACTCCATCGGTAACGCCAATCTATAGACTACAGGTCCTACCTTAGCCAAAATCTCATAAGGACCAATGAAACGAGGACTAAGCTTGCCTTTCTTTCCAAATCGAAGCACTTTCCTCCAAGGTGAAACTTTAAGGAAAACTTTGTTCCCGATCTCAAAATGCACGTCTTTCCTCTTCAAGTTGGCATAAGATTTTTGTCTATCCTTGGCTGCCTTCAAATTCCCTGCACCACTCTGATCTTTTCTTCGGTATGTCTAACCAAGTCTGGCCCAATCACTGACCTCTCGGATAGCTTGGTCCAACAAACCGGAGTCCTACACTGTTGACCATACAAAGCCTCATATGGTGACATACCGATACTCGACTGAAAGCTATTGTTGTAGGCAAACTCCATAAGCGACACATATCTGTCCCAACTACCCGAAAAATCCAAAGCACAAGCCCTCATCATATCCTCTAAAATCTGAATGACCCTCTCTGACTGACCATCTGTCTGAGGATGAAATGTTGTACTAAAGTTCAACTTAGTACCCAAAGCTCTCTGTAACTCCTTCCAAAACATGGAAATAAACCTCGGATCCCGATCTGAAACTATGGATAAAGGCACCCCATGCAACCGAACTATCTCATCTACATAGATACTGGCCAATCTATCCATCGAGTAGTCAACTCTAACTGGAAGAAAATGAGCTGACTTCGTAAGCCGGTCCACTATTACCCAAACTGAGTAATGCTTCTTCTGAGTCAAAGGCAAACCAGAAACAAAGTCCATGGCGATATCATCCCACTTCCACTCAGGAATGGATAAAGGCGTAAGCAATCCCGAGGGAACCTGATGCTCGGCCTTTACTTGCTCACATGTCAAGCACTTGGAAACAAAATCCACTATATCACGCTTCATACCAGACCACCAATATAACTGCTTCATGTCCCGATACATCTTTTCACTGCAAGGATGCATAGTAAAAATTGTACTAAGTGCCTCACTCATAAGCTGATTCCTCAAATCCTCAGACTCTGGCACACACAAGCAATTTCTGAGCATAAGCACCTCATTCTAAACTAAGAACTCTGACTGCTTACCCGATCTGACCTCTTGCACAATTCGCTGAAGTCTCACATCATCCCTCTGAGCATCAACAATCCTCTGTCTCAAGGTAGGCTTCACATGCAACTGGGCAATCAAAGCCCCATCTGAACCAAATCTCCATCTGAACTGTCTCAAGAATAAGGCTAAAACTGACTTCCGACTCAAAGCATCAGCGACTACATTGGCCTTACCAGGATGGTAATCCACAATGCAGTCATAGTCCTTAAACAACTCAAGCCAACGGCGCTGTCTCATGTTCAACTCTTTCTGTGAGAGGAAGTACTTCAAGCTCTTGTGGTCCGAAAAGATCCTACACTTTTCTCCATACAGATAATGACGCCAAATCTTCAAGGCAAAGATCACAGCCGCCAACTCAAGATCATGCATCGGATAGTTCCTCTCATGTGGCTTTAACTGACAAGAAGCATAAGCCACAACCTTACCTTCTTGCATCAAAACACATCCAAGGCCAACACCCGAAGCATCACTATAAATGACAAACTCTTTACCCGAGATGTGTTGAGTAAGAATAGGAGCCTCAACAAGCAATTGCTTTAACTGATCAAAATAAGCCTAGCATCTATCTGACCACTCAAATCTTACCCCTTTCCTCAACAATCTAGTCATCGGAGCGGCAATCACAGAAAAGCCCTTAACAAACCGACGGTAGTAACCTGCCAAACCAAGGAAACTCCTCACTTCCTGAACATTTCTAGGCGCTTTCCAATCAACTATCGCCTCAATCTTGGCTGGATCTACCTAAATACCCCTAGCTGAAACAATGTGACCCAAGAATGACACTTCTCGAAGCCAGAAATCACACTTGCTAAGCTTGGCAAACAACTGGTGCTCTCTGAACATCTGCAAAACCAATCGGAGATGCTCCTCATGCTCACTCTCATCCTTGGAATACAGCAAGATATCATCAATGAACACTACTACAAATCGATCTAAGTATGGCCTAAACACACGGTTCATCAAATCCATAAAAGCCGCTGGAGCATTGGTCAAACCAAACGGCATCACAAGAAACTCATAGTGGCCATACCTAGTCCGAAATGCAGTCTTAACCACATCTGCATCCTAAACTCGAAGCTGATAGTATCCTGATCGAAGATCTATCTTAGAGAAAATACCTGCACCCCGAAGCTGATCAAACAAATCATCAATCCTAGGTAACAGATACTTATTCTTCACTGTGACCTTATTGATCTACCTGTAATAGATACACATCCGCAAAGATCCATCTTTCTTATTGACAAACAGAACTGGAGCTCCCCAAGGCGATATGCTGGGTCGAATAAACCCCTTATCCAATAGCTCTTGTAACTGAGTCTTAAGTTCCCTCAACTCTACAGGAGCCATCCGATAAGGTGCTTTCGAAATAGGTGTGGTACCCGGCATAATCTCAATTGACAACTCAACCTCTCTCTCAGGAGGCAACCCAGGCAACTCACTCGGGAACACATCACTAAACTCCCGCACTACAGGAATATCCTCAATCTGAACTTGATCTCTCTTGGAATCCAACATGACCGCTAGAAAAGCCTCACAACCTTTCCTGATAAACCTCATGGCTTGCATCGCAGAAATCACATTATTCAAAGAACTAGCACCCAAACCCTTCATAAACACAGGAGATTGTCTTCTATCCTGAAGTACAACAGTCTTCCTTTGGCAATCAACTACAGCCTGATGCTTACCCAACCAGTCTATACCCAGAATCAGATCAAACTCTCTGAAAGGCAACTCGATCAAATTCGCTGGAAGCACAACTCCCTCAACCAACAAAGGACAACTCCTAAAGACTCTACTCACACTGACACTATGCCCTAATGGACTAGTCACACATATCTCCTAATCTAACTGATCAACCACATGCAACTTATCAACAATTTTATCTGTGCACAAGTATGAGTGTGTGGAACCAGGGTCAATTAGAGGGGTTAATTACTTCGGTGGTCACTGAACTTTAAGGGTTGTAACGATTTGGTCACTGAACTTCAATTTGTAACAATAAAATAATACATCTATTATTTTGTAACGAAAAAATCAAAATGATCGGAAATGTCAACCGGCACGTGACCTATTAGCAGAATGAACGTTAGATTTTTTGCCACGTCGGATCTGACATGGATCCGACGTGGCTTTATGGTTAAAAAAAATCAATTTTCACTGTCTTCAAGCAGCTTCCGTTTGCCTCCGAAACCGGATTTCCGATCATTTTGATTTTTTCGTTATAAAATAATAGATGTATTATTTTATTGTTACAAATTGAAGTTTAGTAACCAAATCGTTACAACCCTTAAAGTTCAGTGACCATCGAAATAATTAACCCTCAATTAGAGCATACAATTCAGTGTCATGGAGTAGGAACTTACCAGCAATAACATCAGGCGCATCCTGCTCCTCTCTGGCTCTCACAGCATAAGCTCTAGTTGCAACCTGAGGAGGACGCTCAATAGTCTCAGAAGCAGCTCCATCTCTAGGCTGACCGCCTCGACCTCTACCTCTACCTCTACCTCTAGCAGCCTGAGAAGCATTCAATCCAACTTTGCTAGCTCCTCCCTGAGGTCCTGAATCCTCACTCATCTGGGGACAACTAGCCACACGGTGCTCGTTGCTTCCACATCAAAAACATCCACCAGTGAGCCACCTACACTCACACCGGTGAGCCTTGCTGCAATTCGCACAAACAGGTATACCATTAGATCTACCACCTCTGCCAGAACCAGATACTGCTGCAGAACCCTGTCTTCTACCTCTAGAAGCTGAACCAGCTGCTGGCTCATCTTGTGAGTTCCTTGTAACACCCCGCCATCCCCGTTGGAAGGATACCGGAGTGCCACGCGGGCAAACACAAATAATCCTATACATTTACACATGTATAAATAAATAAAAGAAAACCAAATGAGATTTAAAGAAACTTTTAATCATTTAATCAGAAAATTCCTGTAACATATATATATCAAGTCCTTATACATATATCATATTTATATCGTTTTTTTTACAAAAAAAGGCTCGTATACAATTACATGTACAAAAAGAATACTTGTTCCTTTACAAAAGATTCATTTTACTAATTACAAGCCATATACAAAAGTAATTACAGCGGAAGACTTCAAAAATAAAACAACTTCATCCAAAAAGACTCCTAGTGGCCGACCTGCAGATCCCTGACTCTCAACTGAACCCGCCACCTGCACGGGAAAAGAGCCCGTGCTAAGCAATAACGCTTAGTGGGGAGGAACAAAACAAAATAACAATATACAATATAGTACTTCATCACATTTAAAATATTTACAAATACAAACATACTTATCTATATTACACCGATATAGAATATTCAAGAATTCATGTGCAACATATACCTTTAATCATGTCAATAAACATCTCAACATATACATCACATATAAACATGTAGCCTGATTAGTCTGGTATAAACCTAAGAAGTGGATACGGTCATTTGGATACTGATAGAACACAGTATCCCAAGCATATAGAGACATGAGTCTCAAACATGTATTTTTCATATAGAGACCGAGGTCTCGCTTTATTTCCATATAGATCCTAACAGGATCGAAACAAGGATCCAAACGGACCCGCATATAACATTTTTATCATATAGCAGCTGCACACACACACTGACCTAAGTAAGCGCTTACTTATCCACTACTATGACTTATACAGGCTTAAATGACACAACTCAATAATTCATATATCAAATCATGAGAATTTCCTATTATATTAGCTTATAATTCATGTATACTTGAATACTGATCACATTCAGAATATTTAAATAAATAAATATCAATACTAAAGGTAATGAGGACATATAGCTCATATTGAATTAATCTATGTTAAATAAATTATACAATGTGTAAATCATGTATACTAAACCCAATATTATGCAATTATTAAAACACAATACAGATTTTAAGTCAAATATTTATCATGTAATGCAAAAATTCTTAAAATCAGAAATTAAAACCTCAATTTTGGAAAACAGAGCAGCAGAGAAGGCTGGTCACGTCGTGACCTTCAGTCACGTCGAGCGCCAAGCCAATCTCGTGACGCAGGCTTCGCGCGAGCGCCAAGCCAGAACAGCAGGCAGTCACGGCGTGACCACCAGTCACGTCGCGTGACTCCTGTGAGAGGAGAGGGAGAAGAAATCATGGAATGAACCTCGTGACACGCAGGAAAGGAAGCAGGTCACGGCGTGATGCAACATCACGTCTCGTGACCCTCTTCAGAGAAGAGGTCACGGCGTGAAGCTGTATCGCGTCACGTGACCTTCAACCGAGAAGGGGGTCACGGCGTGACCACCAGTCACGTCACGTGACTCTCCTCTCACATATCTTCTTCTTCTCCAGCAAAACATCAGAATTTCCAGAAAAACCTTAAAACCAGAAAATCGTGAATACAGAGTACAGCCCAAATCCAAAATCCCAATTAGTTTAAAACCATTTTCTCCATGCAAAAATCATGCTAATACGTACCTTCCAATCCTCAGAGCACAAATGCAAGACTCATATTACCAATCACGCATTATTACAAATCAAACAGAGGCAAAAACCAGAAATTCATCAACCCAGAATTTCATATCTAACTTCATGCATAAACATCGCATTTGCATATTCATCATGGTTCTTTTTCTACTAAAATCATGTATACCACATTACTTAACTCATGCATTTCAATGGTCAAACACACATTAACACTTTGACAACATAACTACAAAAAAATGGATCCAAAGATGAGAAAACAGACACACTCCCAAACCTGGAAATGAAGTCCCAAAAAGAACGACCACTGCTTTTCTTCAATCCAAAATCTTATCCTTTCCTTTGTCTTTTCTTTTATCCTCAGGAGCTTGCAAACAAGAAAAACCACATTCAACCCAAGAACAGATTCTCAATAAACCCACACGAAAATAACAGTACTTACCTTCTATAGCTTCTTTTCCAACCCAAACCCTAGTTCCTCAACAGCAATACTCACATGCAGATGGAAAAGAACAGCAAGTGGGGAGGAAAGAGATGGCTAACGTGAGAGAGAGCAAAGAGAGAGAACCTCCTGAGTTTTGTTTTTGTTTTTCCAGGAACCAAAGAAGTTCAAACTTCTCTTTTCCCTCACCCACGTACACACACTCTCACATCCCACTTGGCACACATGCACAGTTACACAAATCCACTTAATCCCTCTTTTACATTTTGATCCAAAATAATTACACCTTAATCACTAAAGTAAAAAAAATCTGTCATACAAATCTTTTAATTCTTGCAATTTAATCCACTTTCCTCTTATAAAATTCCAAATTGCCCTTAATTGTCCCATTAAAATTCTAATTTCCAAATAAGCCACTTATGGGGTGTGACATTCCTGGATCTCTTACCCGAAGATTAGGAAGAACCACCCCGAGCAGAATTCCTTCGCTGAGCTCTCTCCCTAATCAAAGATTTCGTCTTCTCTGCCCTCATGGCGGCCTCTACAATCTGATAATAACTTACCCCAGGCATACACATCAAAGAAATCATGGCAATCTTCAAAGACTCATTAAACCCCGCTTCAAAATGCTTGCATCTGAAATCATCTGTCATAACCCCACGCAGAGCATAGCGAGACAACCAGTTGAATTCTTTCTCATAATCCAAAACTGACAAAGTCCTCTGCCTCAAACTCAGAAACTGTGCCCATCTTGCATCCCTATAAGCTTGAGTCATAAACTTCCTAGTGAACTCCTCACTGAAGAAATCCCATGTAACTGGATCAGGCATCTGAGGTTGCCTACTAACCAATTCCCACCATTCATAGGCTGACCCTTGAAGCAATGCCACAGCACACTCAGCTTGCTGATCGGGAGGACACCTGACTTCTTTTAAAGCTCACTTTACCTTATCAAGCCACTTCTCAGCTAACTCAGACTCATCTAGCCCAGTCCCATAAAAATCCTCAACACCAGCTCTGCTCAAACTCTCAGTAGGGGCTCTAGGAGCAGTCACTCTCTCCAAAACCCTATCCATGTCCTGATGCAATCTGAACAAAGCCTCAAAAGGCATGACTGCGGCCTCGGTCTGGACCCTAGCATGCTGAGCCGACACAGAAATTGATGGATCTACAGCTTGAGGGTTCACACTCTCGGCGGATTCCTCAAGTGATCCACGAGCAGAATTAGAAGCCATCTAAACAAACAAGAAACACCCACATCAGCCAACACAGATCTAGACACATACACATCTAAGCAACTCAAAACAACAACAACAACAACACCCAGAAACGCCTAAACCTATGCTCTGATACCAAAAACTGTAACACCCCCTACCCATACGTAGGCAATCCCATCCGATAAGGAGTGAGACGCCGTATGAGTAAAGGTGTCACCAAACAGATACAAAGCAAATCATACATTCATTCATATCATACATACAGAAACATGAGATAATTAAAAACTTTAAGGAAAAGAAAGCAATAGTTGATCATACATTAATATAACAAACCATTACAATAATGTTCTGTTCGACTAGCTGAAACAAAAGATATTACATAACCAAAATATAAATACAAAAGCGGAAGCTGAAACAAAACTGATACAAGAGAGTTCTATACAAAAAGAATCATCAACGATTACAAAACTAAACCCTACACTAACTCCTTCTGTGTTGGCTTGACGGCGGCGACTCTCTCTCAAAGCAAAACTCCTTCCGCACCTGCACGGGTAAAAACACCGTGACAAGCGATAAACGCTTAGTGGGGAAACACACATAAAATATGAACGGCCATTCACAATGGTCGTCAAGGCATAACACATTCACAATGGAAAAATGCAATAGCTCATAACATAATTCACAAGAACATGCTCACAATCTAAAGCCATACATTATGCATCTCAAATTCATATCCATTTCCATATTAGTTGAACATACATTTCATCAATATACTCATGCAGATATCACATGTATATAGTCATAAGAGTAGAGCAAACCAATCGAACACCAAAAGAACACCTGCTGACTCTGGGTAGTGGATAACGAGTGTACAGACAGTACTTTACGGGTATGAGCCGATTACAGATAGTACCTTACGGGTACGAATCGAGAAAACCATTTTACTTTTAACTTTCACAAATTATTTAAAAAAGGGACCTTAAACAAGATCCTTACACATAATAGGGTTCGCGAGGAACCAAACGGGGACCTGATCGGGGTCCAAACGAAACTGAGGGCTGCAGCTAAAAGACTCTATTAGGCATGCCTAACTAACCACTTACTTGACTCTAGCAGGTTATGCGTCATTCAAATCATATTTCAGAATATAATATATAATTCATCTGAAGAATCATGGTATCACTCATATCAAAGCATATAAAAGTATGACATGCATCATACAGCGGTATAAGTCCATTCGGAAGAATTATGGAATTCATTATTGAGTTAAAACCGGGAAATTTCAGAAAATAGGCCGAACGGGGTGACCAACGAGGTTGGCTGGTCACGGGTCGTGACTGGCATGACAACTCGTGACTGGCCTCCTTCACAAGCTGGACATGAGTCGTGACTGGGAGTCACGCCTCGTGACTGGCTTCTTCCTTTGCTGGTCACGCAACGTGACTTGTCCCTTACCTCTCGCTGGTCACGAGTCGTGACTGGGAGTCACGTCTCGTGACTGGCTTCCTTCTTTTGGCTGGTCACGGGTCGTGACTGGGAGTCACTACTCGTGACTGCCTACTCTGGCCGGTCACGAGTCGTGACTTGGAGTCACGCCTCGTGACTGGCTTCCTCTTGGCTGGTCACGAGTTGTGACTTGCAGTCACCACTCGTGACTGGCCTCTCTGGCTGGTCACGAGTCGTGACTGGGAGTCACGTCTCGTGACTGGCCTCTCTTCTTGGCTAGTCACGCGATAAACATTCTGGAAACGGGGAAATTCAACAGTAACACGATTTTCCCATTTCCAGAATTCCCAGAACTCAGAAATCAATCCCAAGTTTGATTTAAAACCATACAAATCTGTTCTTACCTTCCAGAAGACATCTCATACAATATAAACAACATAAATACAATTCAATTCAGAAATTCAAACAGCCAAATCAAGCATAAATGCATTCAAGCTTCTCAAGAACATAAACCCTAAAAATTACAGTAAATTCATATTCAAACAATTAACCCAAGCTAAAGTCCCAGACCTAAAATTCAAAGCTTCAATCACTTAGCTCCACTAGTCCCAGCAATATACTTGCCCTTAGGATCGCGAGGAGCCTCAGCTAAACACAACACAACAAAGAACAAGAACAAACAAAGAACAAACCCTAGATTAAATCTAAACCCATAGAAGAAGAAAGAGATGAAAACAAATGGAAAAAGATACATTAACTTACCAAAAATGATGCAAAGAGATGATTAATTCCACCAATAAGACTTGAATCAACACTAGGGTTCTTAGGATGAAGAAAATGAAGAAGAAGAAGAGAAGAAACGTGAGGGGAAGAAGGGAAAACGTGAATCTGCCATTCCCCTTCTTTCTTTGCTTTTTCTTCATCTTTTCTTTTGCCCTAAACATGTGTCAATTTCCTATTGGTGAAACTAATCACTCACACCCAACAAGCATGCACTACACACACCCAATACATTCCCAACTAAAAACACCCTACAATGGTATGCTCAAATGCACACAACCATTTCCCAACTAATTCACACCCTATTACCAAATATGCACCCACATACTAACAAAACCCCAAAAACATGCATTTTTACCAAAATACCCTTATGATATGCCGAACACATGCAAATGCATGCTCACACAGACAGGCTCAATCTACTAGGGGGCAAACGGGGTGTGATAGATATAGTGGAAGTAAAGTAAACAAATAAAATTAATGAATATAAAACATAAATAACACGATTATAATGATCATTGACAATAAAATAATAATTATAGTTGTAATAGTGATACCAAATAATAATAGTGAAAAGAACATTCATTCACACAATAATAATAATAATAATAATAATAATAATAATAATAATAATAATAATAATAATAATAATAACACTAAAATAAATACTAATAATAATAATAAATAATAATAATAATAATAATAATAATAATAATAATAATAATAATATAATAACATACGACAATAATAGCAATAATGCAATATAACAGTAATAACATAAAATAATAATAATAACAATAATAATAATAACAATAACAACAACAACAACAACACAATGATGATGATGATGATGATGATAATAATAATAATAATAATAATAATAATAATAATAATAATAATAATAATAATAATAATAATAATAATAATAATAATAATAATAATAATAATAATAATAATAATAATAATAATAATAATAATAATAATAATAATAATAATAATAATAATAATAATAATACAACAACAATAGCCAAAATAATAATCATAACAATAACATTAACACAATAACAACAACAACAACAACAACAACAATAATAATAATAATAATAATACTAATAATAAAATGAACATAAAGTAAATAATACTAACAATAATAATAACATAAAATAATAATAATAATAATAATAATAATAATAATAATAATAATAATAATAATAAATACTAAAACAAATAATAATAATAATAATAATAATAATAATAATAACAATAATATAAAATAAATAAACATAAAATAATAATAAAAAATAATATTAATTAATAATAATAATAATATAAAATAAATAAAATGGGGACTCACCGAATTTTCCTCGCCGGAGCTACCGTTGATGACACCGCCGGCACCGGAGGACAGATCGTCGTGCCGGGATCTCGTCGTCGTCAATCACGCGCCGGAGGGAGGCCAGGGTGCACCATAAAATGCCCTGGAACATCGCGACTCCTTCCTCTCCGATCTCCCTGCTGCCGGTGAGTGGGGGAGACCGGCTACCACCGGGGTGTTCGTCTCGCCGCTGGGAATCCGACGCCGCCGCGCATGGCACCATAGGATGCCAGAGGTGGCACTAGCCACCTCTTTCTTCTTCTCCCCTTTTTTCCTTTTTATTTCGTTTTCCGTTGGCCATTTTGCTCCTACTGCTTTGTTTTTATTTCCTCTTTCTTTCTATTTTGCTTTTCTTTGATTGACCTCTGTCCCTAACTTTTCTTTCTTCTGGTTTTTCCTTTGTTCTCTTTGGCCTGCTCTCCCTCTTGGTTTCTTACCCTCTCTTTTTATTTTTCTTTGTTTTTCTTTTTGCTGGCCCTTTCTCAACAGCCGAGCCCCCCAATTTTGCTCCCTCTTTTTATTTTTATACCCCCTAATTAGGGTAGGTTTTGGCCCTAATGGAACTCATTGATTTTCTCCATAATTTTGACCCTTTTAATTTTATTTTAATCTACTTAATTTATCATATATTTTACTTAATTAAACACTCCATATTTTCTTCTTCTTTTTCAACTTTAATTATCCTATAATATTAACAAATTAATTTAACCTAATCTTAAAAATATTTTTACATATATATTTTTACTTACTTTTTCTTTTCCTTTTTTTTAGGTTTTTATATTTTTTTCGGAGAAATTATCAAGTTTACCTGGAGAGCTAAAATTGCCATTTGTTTGGATAGATATTACCCTTGACTCGGGACCCGGTGTCTACAGTTGCCCCTAATTTTGGGGAAGTTAGTGCCTAGACGCCTAGGTGGGGAAAAATTCAAGGAAAAGGAAAGAATTACATACCTGAGGAAGACCTTACCTTTTTGCGAAGGAAATCGTCTGTCACTGCCTCGAATGGCGATGTGTTGAGTCTGCTCCAGATTTACAAAACGCGAGAACTGCTCTCTTGAGCTGCACCGAGTCTGCTCTAGAATTACAAAGTGCAGGTCCATCCTCAGATGGTGATGCGCCGAGTCTGCTCCAGACTTATAAAAGGAGAGAATTGCTTTTCTGAGCTGCACCGAGTCTGCTTCAGACATACAAAGTGCGGGGGTTCCATCTTCAAATCGTGATGCGCCGAGTCTGCTCCAGACTTACAAAATGCGATAATTGCTCTTCTGAGCTGCACTGAGTCTAATCCAGACTTACAAAGTGCGGGGGTTCCATCTTCAGATGGTGATGCGCCGAGTCTACTCTAGACTTACAAAATGCGAGAATTGCTCTTCTGAGCTGAGTTGATGAAGGGATACCTCTTAAGGGGGTTGACAATTTGCCTCCTCAGAGGACTTGAGAATATGCCTCCTCAAAGGACTTGAGAGTTTGCCTCCTCAGAGGACTTGAGAGTTCGCCTCCTCATAGGACTTTCAGATTTTGCCTCCTTATAGGACTTTAAGATTTAGCCTCCTCAGAGGACTTTGAGGTTTTGCCTCCTCAGAGGACTTTCAGATTTTACCTCCTCGGATGACTTTCAGATTTTGCCTCCTCAGAGGACTTTCAGATCTTGCCTCCTAAGAGGACTTTGAGATTTTGCCTCCTCAGAGGACTTTGAGATTTCGCCTCCTCAGAGGACTTTCAGATTTTGCCTCCTCAGAGGACTTTTAAATTTTGCTTGCCTTCTCAGAGGACTTAGAAGGTTTGCCTCCTAAGAGGACTTTGAAGGTTTGCCTCCTCAGAGGATTTTGGTTGACTTGACCCCTAAGAGGTCTTGGAAGTTTGTTTCCTCAGAGGACTTAGAAGTTTGCCTCCTCGGAGGACTTTGAAAGTTTGCCTCCTCAGAGGACATTGAAGGTTTGCCTCCTCAGAGGATTTTGGTTGACTTGACCCCTAAGAGGTCTTGGAAGTTTGTTTCCTCAGAGGACTTAGAAGTTTGCCTCCTCGGAGGACTTTGAAAGTTTGCCTCCTCAGAGGACTTTGAAGGTTTGCCTCCTCAGAGGACTTTGGTTGACTTGCCCCCTGAGAGGTCTTTGGCTGATTTGCCTCTTGAGAGGGCTTAGGCTGATTTGCCTCTTGAGAGGGCTTAGAACTTTTCCTCTTGAGAGGTCTTCAGAAACGTCGACGTGTGAAGTCACGGTTAAGACTGATGTACACCATCTAGTAGGCACTGGGCACCATGTATACAGGGAATGCCTATAAAAAGCTATGCATGTATGAAATGACATGCGAAGTTATGCATGTGTGAAATTTAGGCACGAAATCATTCATACAAAATATTAAACATATGCAAAAGATTATGCTTGTGGGATGCTTAGAATGCGACATGAGATAACTATAAGGAGTTGTGTATGTAAAGTGTGTACTGTGCATACTATGCATGGACTATGAAGATAAAATGCATGCAGAGAATTGTGCATATGCCACAGTCATATGCATGGCTTGTATACATGTAAAAGATTATGGAATGTGTGCAAAGGATCGTATTCTATAAAATGTTTGCAACTGATCATGAATGAGAAATATATGCAAAAGATCATGCATGAGAGATATAGGCAAAGGGATTATGTATGCAAAATATATGCAAATGATCACGCCTGTGACGAGGGTAAAGAGTCATTCACCGACATAGAAATAAAGAATCATACGCAGAGATAGGTGGAAAGTCATTATGTACATGAAGGCTATGTAAAGAAATGAGTGTGTGTGATGTGTACATTGACAACTATGCATATGAAACAAATGCAGAAAAAAATCATATGTGTGTACAAAATGCATGCAAAAAATGTGCATGTGATATACATATAAAGGATATGCCCACAAAATGCATGAAAATAATTGATTATAAAAATGAAGTTTAGAGAGTTATGTACGCAAAAGTATCTATGAAATATGCTCGCTAAAGATCTTATGCCAAAAGACATGCACCAAGAATTATACATGTAAAACTATTCATAAGAATGTTTAATATAGTTATGTGTAAAAACATTTGTAGAAAGCATATGTACAAAGACTATTGCTGGCAGTATATACAAAGTATCACTTTCATGAGTGGCAATAAGAAGTACCCCAAGATTGTGAAATGATTGCAACCTATTAAGCACCCCAAACTCGAGTTTCTATGTATCCTTAAATGCACTGAATGAACCACATTCTCAACTGATTCATTCTTAGCAAAAGAATTCAGGAGTTATTCCCAATGAAGTGCAAGAAGATAAACATGTGAATATCAAGGTTTACTAAACCAACATGTAAACACAAGGCATACCATGCAATCACTATGCGTGTGTGCAAAAGGCCAAAACAGAATTTTTCACCATTTGAAAGCAAATTCTAGATGCAAAGTGGGGATAAGACTCAACTCGAATGCGCAAATGCACTCGTGGCTTCCTGCTTGAAACTCAAGAAACATCATATGCCTCTTCCTATGTACCAAACCTTATTTGGAATTCATCTCCGCTAATTAAATAAGACTAAACCAAGAATCAAGAGGTCTTACTTCAGTTGTAAAGTTAGGCTTAGGCAAATGGTTACCAAGAAAGGATCAAGTTTCTAGAGAAAAATGGCCGCAATGTTCACTCGACGGATGAAAGGACCATACTGTTCAAGAATTCTTGAATTTGGACTTGGTAGTACTTTTGCTCATCAAACTCAGCATAACAATTAAGATAAAAAAGACGACCGCTGATACTCATCAAGGGGTATTATCCTGAGCTCTACTTTTTTTATTTTTCTTTTTTTCTTTTCTTTTTTACTTTTATTTTTTTCGCTTCTTCTTCTTTTTTCTTTTCTTGCAATCTTACGTCTTTAATTACACAAGGACAATAATTAAACCCGCTTCCTGAAGTATAAACCCATCCTTATTAGGACGATTTTTTTTTGATATCCCGAGGGAATTATCAATGATTGAAACTCTTTTTCCCGACGTGTGAACCCATCCTTATTTGGGCAATTTCTGATATCTCGAGGGAATTCTCAATTATTGAAAGTCTTTTCCCCAAAGTGTAAACCCATCCTTATCAAGGCAATTTTTGATAGCCCGAAGGTTAGTCATAATGTACATCCATCCCTATTAGAGCAACCATTCTTCTAAGAGGAAGCCAAAATCATTTTAGGCGAAGGGTAGTTTTAACATGTGTAACAATAAAATCGGTACGCATTTAGCATACCAAAATAAAGGCTCAATGGGCTAGCAAGCGATTGCAAAACAAGAGTAGAAAATAGTCATTTAGAGAGTTATACAAAGAATGGTTGCCTAAATCATTTTCTAGATTCAGCCTTATCCAGGGATTGCTTTGACGGGTAATCAGAAAGGTTCTAGTGCTCTTAGTGAGTTTTCATCCAATCCCCTAATTGCAACTAGTTTTTTTTTCAGTTTGTTTCCAAAATGGGCCAAAAGTGCTCTGAACTTAGAAATTACATGGTACAGTTAAATGTTTCCATGTGATCCAGCAATCTAAGACCGAACATATTTACCCTTTACTTAATTCGAAATGGAATGAAATGCAGATTCTAGAACTGAGATGAAAGCCATTCATAGTTAAGAACTACTTAGGCAGAGTAAGACTTTGAATCAAAGGTACCTTAATAAGTTGCAAATATGTCAGCATTTTAAGGAACAACTTAACAAAAAAAATTTTTTTTCTATCAAAATTTATATACACAAGAATCATATAGGCATACAAAGAATTATTTGTAAAATATGTTCAAACTATGTGCTAAGAATCACGTACAGGGAAAGATGCATGCAATAGTGTCATGTATATTAGTAATGCGTGTAAGGAACTATATGTGTGAAACATGTGTAAAAACATATTGTGTAGGAATGTGTACATGAAATATGTGCAAGGACATGTGTGCGCAAAACACCTACAAAAAATTATAAGTAAGTGTGTAAACACTACATGACAAATGATGTGCATGCATAGATTTGCAGTGTTCATGCAAGCAGTATATAATGAAGGTATAAGTGCAAAATATGGCACAACATGAGAATGAATGTTCATGATACATGGTGCATGTGCACATGGCATGATTTAGACATGATAGGGATACGTGTGTGATGTAAGATGAAGATGATCTGGCATGATAATGTGTACTACTGAGTCGTGAGGAATGGCAAAACTCGCATAGATAAAAGTGCAAAATATATACAAATAATGCACATGACATGGGACACAGTATAAGAATGATTGTGTACAGTGAGTGGCATATGTGTGCGATACAAGACATGGGATGGAAGTGGTTGCAAGAAACGAATGACATTTACAAAGTATGTGTATTTACATGGCATGCATATACAAGACATGTACTAGTATATACAATGACTAACATACATGATGAAAGATTCATATGTGCATGGCATAACTCATGCATGACAATGCATGTGCATGATATGGTCTACAATGTGAAAGATGCAAGGTGTCTGCCGTTCATGATGTGTATAATGCTCGGCCTAATGATGTATGCTAATATGTGTATGTTATGACACACAATGGTATGTACATACTCTAGCACACAATGCTTATGTACATATGCAATATGAGCACACTAAGACATATGTACATAATTAATTGATATGATTTTTTTTCCTTTTTTTTATGTATATCCATGTGTACTTTCCATGCTACATGCTTGATGTAATTATTATGGTGCATAACAAATATTATGAATGTCATGATGAATGTTAATATATATGTGTTGCGACAAGCATCACTATATATGCATGGCAAATACAAGTTATACTTATACTCATAAATTATGATACAAGCAATTTTACATACAAAGTGCACAGGTTCTATAATTATACATGAGACAAAATGCATACGCTTTATTTACTATTGTTGTTCATAAAAAATGCGCAAGCACAAATACACACGTACAAGAAAAAAAAACTCCTCCCAACCGTATTTCTCTCACACAGGAGGTCATATGATCTCTTTCCTTGGTGGGCTTGACCCATCGGTCAATGAGGAACCCAATGGGCGCGTACAGTGTGCTGTGAAAAACCAACATCATAAACTCTCATTACCAAAAAGCGCATGCAGATGAATTTTTGGCCACCGTGTATTTAAACAATCCGAATAAATCGAAACATGCCCCTTGGGGAATGAAAACCTTTAATGAGCTAATATCTAGATTTATTTGGATTTGTTGAATACATGAAAACCCACTTCAAAAGCAACGTATTATGGCGCATGCCCCCTAGGGGAAGTATATATTTCCATTACATGAGTTTTGGTCAAAGGTGATTCTATTTTAGGGTTACCCAAGCATGATCCCTGCCAACGGGTCTAGCTCGTCATGAGCATAGCAACCGGTCGGGTTATCATTTAATATACCGTAATGGTATGAGGCTTAGACTGGTGATTATCCTTAACACTTCCCTACATTGAGTGAATGTAGAGTCGTACTTTGGGAATGCACTGGGGTTAAAAGAGGGACCAACCTAGCATAAGTCTAAGGCTCTAGTAAAATGCAATGCAATTTTTTGAAAAGAGATAAAATTTCTTGATCCTAAATCCATTTACAATATATTAACCAAAAATACTTTCGGAGCAAAATCTCATGATATCCCTAGTGGAGTCGCCACTGTATCGCGCACGAACCCCATTCGGCATCCGGGTCGCTCTCGGATGTCCGCTTTTAGGACCCGAGACCGGATGGAGGTTCATTAAAACTCGTGAAAGCTGAACGCTTCGTAATGGACAGGGATTCACCCCCATTCCATTGTTGGCAATCAACTTACGAGGGCGTCTGTTGGGTATCATAAGGTAGGTATCATGGAGTCGCCACCCAATAAAATAATGGGAAATAAATTATAACCTTATGAGGCCAAAATCAGAGAGAGTTCGGAACCTCACTCTTATTCATACCTTTGGTTAGCTTATATGAATGAGTTTTTATAGTCAATTATTTTATCTCTCTTCTCACACGATTCATGCAATAAATTTAAAGCGCATTACAAGCACAAAAAGGCAATAAATAAAACGATAAATATAATTACAATTATTAAAAAATAAACATGAAATTCATAATAGTGATAGAATGAAAATACATACATAAATCGGGGCATTCATTTACACGATAACATTAGTTCCCAACTACTTATTTTACAAAAAAGGTACAGAGTTCTCAAACCGACTTTATGAAAAAATGACAAAGTGATCTTGTTTTATTGAAAACGTAAACCTTTCGTTTTTGGGATGAAAACGAGGACATTGGTCCCGTTTTGTTAACAAATTTTAAATTTAGTAGAAAATATTTTGTGTGGTGGTTCTTTTTAAGCGTGGTCGAAAATCCTTTATTATTACAGTCCTCAAGCAAATGAAAGAAAATAAAATAATAAATACATATCACAGAATAATAAATAAATCCTACACTATTCGTCCCGACCGCGATTCGCCGAGCTCCATGGACGAGCCACATGCCCCTTGCGATTGCGATCATGACATAAAATAATATTGGTCAATAAATGGATTAAATTAAATTAAACTAGGTGATAAATAAATAAATAAATAATTGAATGAAATAAATTGAGAATTAGTTCGATATAGTGGAAGTAAAGTAAACAGATAGAATTAATGAATATAAAACTTAAATAACCCGATTATAATGATCACCGACTATAAAATAATAATTATAGTTGTAATAATGATACCAAATAATAATAGTGAAAACAACATTCATTCACACAATAATAATAATAACATAAAATAATAATAGTAATAATAACAATAATAATAATAATAATAATAATAATAATAATAATAATAATAATAATAATAATAATAATAACGCTAAAACAAATACTAATAATAACAATAAATAATAATAATAATAATAATAATAATAATAATAATAATAATATATTAACATACGACAAGAATAGCAATAATACAATATAACAATAATAATATAAAATAATAATAAAAATAATAAATAAAATAATACTAACAAAATAATAATAATAATAATAATAATAATAATAACACCACAATAATAATAATAATAATAATAATAATAATAATAATAATAATAATAATAATAATAATAATAATAATACAACAACAATAATCACAACAATAATCATAACAATAACATTAACACAACAATAATAATAATGATAATAATAATAATAATAATAATAATATAATAAAATGAACATAAAGTAAATAATAATAATAATAATAATAATAATAATAATAATAATAATAATAATAATAACCATCATCATCATCATAATAATAATAATAAATATTAAAACAAATAATAATAATAATAATAATAATAATATAAAATAAATAAACATAAAATAATAATATAAATTAATATAAATTAATAATACTAATATAAAATAAATAAAAAGGGGACTCACTGAATTTTCCTCGTCGGAGCCTCGTCGTTGATGACACCGCCGCACTGGAGGATAGATCGCCGTGCCGGGATCTCGTCGCCTTGGCCGAAAAATACCTTGGAACATCACGGCTCCTTCCTCTCCGATCTCCCTGCTGCCGGCGAGTGGGGGAGACCTGCTGCCGCCGGGGTGTTCATCTCGCCGCTAGGAATCCAGCGTCTCCGCGCCTGGCGCCGTCCGACGCCGGAGGTGGCACCGGCCACCTCTTTCTTCTTCTCCCCCTTTTTCCTTTTTCTTCCATTCTCGGTTGGCCATTTTGCTCCTCTTGCTTTGTTTTTATTTTCTCTTTCTTTCTATTTTCCTTTTCTTTGATTGACCTCTGTCCCTCACTTTTCTTTCTTTTGGTTTTTCCTTTGTTCTCTTTGCCCTGCTCTCTCTCTTTGGTTCGTCTCCCTCATAGTTTCTTGCTTTCTCTTTTTATTTTTCTTTCTTTTTCTTTCTGATGGCCCTTTCTCATTAACCAAGCCCCCCAATTTTGCTCCCTCTTTTTCTTTTTAGACCCCCTAATTAGGGTATGTTTTGGCCCTAATGGCACTCATTGATTTTCTCCATAATTTTGACCCTTTTAATTTTATTTTAACCTACTTAATTTATCATATATTTTACTTAATTAAACACTCTATATTTTCGTCTTCTTTTTCAGCTTTAATTATCTTACAATATTAACTAATTAATTTAGCCTAATCTTCAAAATATTTTTACATATATATTTTTACTTACTTTT
This sequence comes from Excoecaria cochinchinensis, assembly GCA_947683425.1. Taxonomy (NCBI): domain Eukaryota; kingdom Viridiplantae; phylum Streptophyta; class Magnoliopsida; order Malpighiales; family Euphorbiaceae; genus Excoecaria; species Excoecaria cochinchinensis. The sequence goes on from CANTUQ010000034.1 coordinate 4,366,831, forward strand.
TCTTTTCTTTTGTTTTTAAGTTTTTATATTTTTTTTCGGAGAAATTATCAAGTTTGCCTGGAGAGCCAAAATTGCCATTTTTTTGGACAGATATTACACTTGACTCGGGACTCGGTGTCTATAACTGTCTATCGAAAATGCTACTCCCCTAGACAATAACTTCTTAAGAACAAATGGGCCTTCCCATGTTGGCCCGATTTTACCCCGTATGTTTGGAACATCTGGTCTCATTTGCCTTGAGTCTAAATCCCCCTCCTTCAGTGGGTGCTTTCTAACTTTCTTTCCAAATGATCAAGCAAGTCTTTTCTGATAGATTTGGCTATGATAATAAGTCCACAACTTGTTCTCGTCTAATATGTTCAACTGCTGACGCAACCGTTGCTGTGGCTAATCGGCTCTGAGAATCTGGGCTTCCCTGACTACCCTTAAAGATTTGAACTTTATTAAGGCATGGCTCCTGTAGAGGTTCTGTGGGCGGTTCTCTAGCCCCAAAGTGGAAAAGGTAATTTCTCTGCCCAATTCTTGTAGTTTTGAACCATCTTGACCAAGATCTTCTCTTAACATTCTTATTAGCAGCCTCTACTGCCCTGTTAGCTTAAGGTCAATAAGGTGAAGACTTGTAATGATGGATTTCATATTTTTGAAGTATCTGTTAAGTTTCTGCTAAGAATTGTACCCCATTATTAGACACAATGTGATGCGAAAGACCGTATCAAATTCTTCTCAATAAACCATATCCCCATATCAATTCTTTTCCTTCCTTTTTTGTTGTTTTTTTTACAAGCTTTATTCAAAACTTGATAGTTTACACATAGTCATACTTCTCTTCTTAACTGTTAGGGAAGACGTTGACCAACCAAGTGGGGTGTTGAACTTCGATAAGAACTTTTGCTTCATTTCTACTTGTGGATCTCTTCTTTTAACCTCTTTTGCCCATTCTGGCTTGAGTCTTCTGAATTTCTGCTTGATTGGTCCATGATTGGGATATGTCGGCACAGCATGTTTAGCGACTTTACGATTATCTCCCGGCATGTCTTCATAAGTCAAGGTAAAGACTTTTTCATATTTTTTTTCTCAAATTTTTCTCACTTCAGGAGTGGTATCAAATGCCAACAGGATCTCGAGATTAAATGAGGCAGTATTCATTAAGTTAATATGAAATATAAATAACTTGTGGTTGTGATCGTGTATAATAAAATCATGAGAGACATAAGCAAAAAGTCATTAATATGATTAGCATAAACAGTGCTACATCAAGATTGAAAAAAGTTATAACATAAGAAGCACATCTACTAGAAGGTCTCCTCCCCTATTTCTTGTACTGCTATAGGCATCTTCTGGAGCACTTTATTAGCATCATGCTTTCTTCTTTCAATACTCCAGATCAACAATATTTTTGTTATCAATGACATCCTGAATATGGTTCCTCAGAGTTCGGCATTCATCAGTGTCATGCCATGTATGCGGATGGAAGGCACAGTACAGATCTGCTCGATGATCGAGATGCCCCTGACTTCTAGCGGGCTTAGCCGACATTGGCTGTAGCTTACCTTCTTTCATCAACCTTTTAAGCACCCAAGAAAATGACTTGCCTAGGTTGGAGAAATGCCTTTGGTCTGCCTCGGTAGCCACTACATCAACTGTGTTTCCAGCTCGATTCCCATTGTCAAGCCCTGCTGACTTTCCTTCTCCCTGATTGCCATAATTTTATTGGGTATGACTATCATTGCTGGCCTTCCTTGCTGAGTACTCTCCTTCAGCTTCTATGGCCATGTCGTTCAGGGACTTCCAGTCCTTTAACCCTTTCATCTTTAACCCATCTTTCAGATATGGGCTGGCGTTCCTAATAAACAGCCTGATCTAATTCGGAGTGTCCAGCTTCCTCCTCATCTCCATTACCCGGTTTCTCCATCGGGTTAGGTATTCATGCAATGACTTCCCTGATTTCTACTATAGTAGTTTTAGATCTTTCTTTCAGGGCAACCTCCATCCTCAAGCTACAATCGTACTGCCTGAGGAACTCCTCAGTCAATAAGTCCCAATCCTCTTTAGTCCTTATGTCGAGTCCACGATACCAGTCCACCACTGGACCTGTGAAGCTTAAATAGAAATATTCTATCTTCTGCCTTTTTGTCAGCGTTGTACCCTTCATCACTAACGAGTACTGCTTCACATGTGTTGCTAGGTCTGAGGTGCCTTTGAACTTATGTATGTCAGGCATCTTGAAATTCTGGTGAGCTAAATCATCTCCATCCAGCTCTTTATCCTCAAGGTTCATGCCTCTTCCCACCATCAACAAGCGAGTCATAACTTCAAACCTCTCCTACATTTTTCTCCACATGGCCTCTTCGAGCTTGGGGGCCTTTCCTCTTATCATGCCTGGCTCCTCTTGCTCTTCCTCATTCAAGTCACTCTCAGGCCGAGGAGCTTCTCTACGCTCAACAGGTGCTGGCGCTTTGGGCTCAATTGTAGGCGGCTCAACTACCGTAAGGGGATCCTCTCTAATAGCTCCTTGTTCATCTTGCCCCCTAATTGGAGCAGCAACTTGTTGCCCAGTAAGTGAGGCTAGGGTAGTAGCCAAGTTTCCCAGCATTGCCATCATTCTGGCCACAAACTCTTCCATTCTTCTACCCACCTCTTTGGAAATCATTGCCCGGGTTTCCTCAGAATCACTTGACGGGTTAGCCATACTTGTCTCTGCTGATGATTCTAAGGAAAATATTTTATTGCCTTCTGAAAAAGAATCTATCCTTCTTAGCCAACCATCGGGACCTCTAAACCACCTGGACGAATATATAATGGCTGCAGAATACACCTTGTTAGGATGATGCATGATTGAAATGCAATCCATGGTCATGCTGATGCAACATAGACAAACACATGCAAGCAAATAGATCCTTCCAACCTTATCTCTCCCACACACGAGGTAGTGCAGTCTCCTCCTACATATCCTAATCCGTACTTCTCTCATCAGTCGCCTCTTGCGGCGCAGAAGATCCTTCCAATAAGATCTTGAATAGTGTGGAATGGCCTGAAATGCATTATTAACAGCCTCACCATAAACAAAAAGATGTTTAGTAAAATACACATAAGGAAGGTCTCGAGCATAAGTACAAACATCAATATCACAACCCCTAGCAATAACAGATATAACATGCCCATGTGTGAGAGGAGCATCATGACGACCAACACACTGCAATAATTGATTAAAGATCCAATATGACCAACAAACTAATTTCCTATTATGCACACACCACATCATGAAAAGTTCCTGAAAAGATACTCTATTACACTCAGGTTTGTTAAAAACCAATGAAGCAAGATTTTATACAAAATCTAGTACTTTAAATCTTTGATAAACATGGACTTAGCCTCCCTAGACCTAAATGGTGTTGTCAAACCAGTGAGAAAAGTCCAAAATTTATTAGGACGAAAAGATTTAGGAGGATCACATAATCCAGATTGCTTAAAACCAAAAAATCTATGCATCATGAAATATGTGAGAGTAGTATCCTTACCATCTAAATGAAAGTCCAAAAGACTAGAGTTTTCCCTATCAGCCTTCAAATTGGTATAAAACTCTAATACTAAATTAGGATAGAAATGCGGGTTAATTGCACCCGTGGTCATCGAATTTTGGTGCTTATAACCAAATGGTCATAATAAAATAATTTGTAACACAGAAATCATCAAAGTTTTATTTTATTTCAATTGAGGTAAAAGTGACCGAAAAATTAATTTTTCGATCACCGGAGCGCCACGTAAGCATGCCACGTCATCCATAATTTTTTAGAATACGTCCAGTCAGCATGCCATGTGGTATGCTTACATATAAAAATTGACACGTCAGCAAATCTAGGTGTCATGCCACATGTACAAAAAGACAAAAAAAAAACATAATATATCTATTCCTATTTTCTCTTTCATTCTCATCTGCCGTCACTTTGATTCCATGAGAGGTTTGAGTTAAACAAAAAATATCAGAGGAAGATGAAATAAATAGGAAATTTGATGCCTAGATAAAAAAAATTATTTTAAAAATAATTTCACTTCTAAAGATATTGGTGGGGCTTGGTGGAAGAGAATCAAAGCAACCATGGTCCACCCAATTCAAGAGAGAATCACCAAAGAAATGGGTCCACAATACGGTAAACACAAAAATTCAATGCTTTTCTGTCATTTTATGTGAACAATTGCTTTTCAATCTTGGGAAACTTACATTTCTAGTGCATGGTTGTATTTAATATTTTATTTAGGATTTTTGTACTAAAACTTGCTGGAAGTTTGACTTGTGATTGGTTGTATTTTATAATTTATCTATGATATTTGTCCTGAAGTTCTCTAACTATTATGAACCAGATGATAATAGTTTTGATGGGTCAGCGAGTTATGAGAATGATGTAAGTGATGGTGAGGTTTCACTTGATGATGTTGTTAGAGCTGATGGTGATGAAACTATACGGGATGATGGTGTTAGAGCTAATGGTGATGAACCTGACCAGGATGTTGAGCATGAAATGTTTGTAGACCCTGATTATAACATTGCTGAAGGAGACCATGATTATGAAGAGGATACAGCACAACCTATTACACTTGTCCATATTGAGCATGTTGATGATGATGTCAGCTGTAAATATGCTGAATCTGAAGAGTTGGAATCCAGTTTTGAAGATTCAGATGAGGAAGCAGATGGGGATAGGGTTAAATACCCTGAGTTCAATGAAGAGAAACACATGCAAAATCCTGTGTTATTGCATGGCATGAAATTTAGGAGTTTAGTTCAATTCAAGGAAGCTTGTAGGAATTGGTCAATTAAAAATAGATTTGGGACTTGGTTTTCTACTAATGATAAAAAAAGAGTGATTTGTATTTGCAAGACCCCAGGATGTCCTTTCAGGTTATATGCTTCAAGGGTTAGTTCTGAGGACCCAACTGTTCAAATTAAGTCATCTAATTTCAGCCATACTTGCCCCAGATTATTTAAAAATTTCTATTTGACCTCCCAATGGATTGCCTCTAAGTACTTCGATAGGTTTAAGGCTGACCCTGCTTGGTGCTTGGATGGAATAGTATGCACTATTAGAGATGATCTTGGCTATACCATTAGTAAAATGAAGGCATGGAGGGCAAAAAATACAGCAATGTTGTGGGTTTTTGGGGATGAGAGATCACAGTACCTTAAACTCCTTTCTTATAGAGCTGATTTGTTAGCTACTAACCCTGGGTCAACAGTCCATATTTGGAGGGATAATGGTAAATTTGTTGGATTTTATATTTGTTTAGCGCCATTGAAAGAAGCTTTTTTGAGAGGATGTAGACCTTTTGTGGGCATAGATGGTTGTTGGTTGAAGGGAAATTATGGTGGGAATTTACTTACTGCTGTTGGAATAGACCCCAATGACTGTATATTTCCAATTGCATATGCCGTGACAACACAAGTTGAGACCACAGAATCTTGGAGTTGGTTCCTAAGTTACCTTGGACATGACCTGGAGATTATAAATAGCAGTAGAATTGTGTTCATGTCGGACAGACAGAAGGTACATTTCATTTAAACTTTGTTGGTATCTACTTATGCATTTTATTTTATTTTATTTTTTATAAATTATTTTTGCTTTTGTTGAATTTTATGATTTTGTTCATCAAGGGATTGATAAATGCTATCCAAGACTTATTTCCAGAGGCTGAGCATAGAAATTGTGTGAGACATATATATCAAAATTTTAGAGAGAAGTTCAAAGGAAAGGCTTTGAAAGACCTTTTATGGAACTGTGCAAGGGCCAGTAATGAAGTCAAATTTAAAAAGTGTATTGGAGATCTGAAAAAAGAAAATGATGAAGCCTTTAATTGGCTTGAGCATCCTGACAGGCCATATGCCAGCTGGACAAGATCTTTGTTTAGCCCACATTGCAAATGTGATCTGCTCTTAAAAAATCTTTGTGAATGCTTTAATAGGTAAATGCTCCTAAACAATCTTTAATTTGATTACATTACCTTAGTTATAATTGCTTCATGTTCCTCATGGAAAAAAAATTGATCTTTTATTCAGGTACATATTAGATGCCAGAGATAGACCAATTATTACAATGCTAGAAATGATTAAGTCAAAATTGATGAAGAGATTGTACAAGAAAACACAATGGATGGAGAGGCAGCCAGAAAAAATATGCCCTAAAATTCTAAAAAAATTGTACAATTATAGGGATCAAGCTGTTTTTTTGAAGCTATTATTTCTGGTGGTCCAAGGATTTCGGTAAATGGATTAGGCGGGCCGTATATTGTTGATCTTGATGCAAGAACATGTTCATGTAGGAGGTTTGAGTTAACTGGCATGCCTTGCCCTCATGCCATTTCAGCTATTGTTGCAAATAATGAAGATCCTCTTAATTATGTTAGCCACTACTATACCAAGGAAACTTTTCTCAAGGTTTACTCTTATTACATCAACCCTACCAATCCACAAGATATGTGGCCAGAGGTAGCGGATGGAGGCCTGTTAATTCCACCTGCAGCAAAGAAAAAGAAAAAAGGTAGGAGGCCAAAAGCCAGAAAGAAGCAAGCTGAAGAAATTGAACAACAAAGGATGAAAGAAAATCAAGAGAGAAGTGATAGAAATGCAACCCAAAAAGTATCAAGAAAGGGACTTTTCAAAGTGGTATGCAAGGTGTGTGGTCAAAAAGGGCATAATTCTAGAAGACATGGGAATTCAGCAACTACTAAAAGTTCAAGAAAACAAGATGAACCACAAGCTTCTATGGAATTTGAAAATATTGAAGTCAATTATGCTCCTGAGGTTGATGTTCCTATCCAATATGAAGTACCAGTCAATGTGGATATTAATGTAAGTTTATACCAATTTTTAATTATAGCTACTAATCATAATTAGTGTTTCTTTAATTTCAACTGTATTTGATTTTGCCACAGATCACCCAGCCAACCCAGCAAAGTGGGGTGATCAATGAAATACCACTCAATGTCCAAGTTAATGTAAGTAATAATTAATTGTAAATTTAGTTAACACTTCCATTAATATGTTTTAAATTACCAAATATATTTGCACCAGTTAAAAAATAAAATGGAGGGTAAGACAGCCAAGAAGGGGAAAGAAGTTAAGTCAAAATACAGGAATTCTGTCAATCTGGTGAATGCTCCAAGGAAGAAGTCAAGGGTGCCTAAGGAAGATGTCGTTGTAACAAGCCAGGAGTGAATCATGAAAGCTGACATGCATTTTGTGTCGTTATGTTGTGATGTATTGGTCATTAGAACCAATGAATTTGCCATTTTTTAATCCTGAAACTTTAGCTTAACAATTATGATGTGTTGCATTTTCAGTTATTTTGTTATGGTTATGAAGAGTGCATATCTGCAGATCTTATTTTATGATTTACACTAGACAATATGCAACTGAATGTTTTGGATAATAAACGCGCTAACATTAACAATATAAATTACAGACAAAAGATTTCAGATTGCATCAATTATCATAAATTATCTTAGCATTAAGCCTTTCTAACATTAGATTCATGTAAACAACCACAAACATATTATGGTCATTTACACAAAAAAAAAAAAATTATAGCAACCAAACACAAGCCAAGTCCCCATTTCTTTCTAATTTGAGCCCTGAGCCTTGCATTTTCTTCATCCACCGGTTGATTTTGTCTCTCAATTCTATCCAACCTTCTAAAAACCCATTAATCACCTACCTAAACTTGTAAGTAAAATCCCTATCACGCCATCTGTAGAAATTGAATCCTCCATCTTCAAAAAAAAAAAAGAAAAGAAAAGAAAAGAAGATTAAATAAAATAAAAAAATGAGAGAGATCTGAAAATTAACATTTAAAAATACTGCTAGATCTGAAAATTCTTACAACAGGAATTTCTGTTCAAGAACCGCCTCCCCGAATTTATCTTCGCCCCAGCAGTACGCATTAAGGCTCGATTTCCACACAGGCAAAGGGGATATTGAATAACATTCAAATTAACATTTAAAAATTCTTCCATCTTCACAGTTGGGGAAAAGGATAATGAAATGAGAACATGAAGTTTAAATGGAGATTAGTACGGAGAATGAAGTGAAATAAGTAAGACGATTGAAAAGCAATTGTTCACATATTTTTGGTTTAACTCAAACCTCTCATGGAATCAAAGTGACAGCAGATGAGAATGAAAGAGAAAATAGGAATAGATATATTAGGTTTTTTTTTGTCTTTTTGTACATGTGGCATGACACCTAGATTTGCTGACGTGTCAATTTTTATATGTAAGCATACCACATGGCATGCTGACTCGACGTATTCTAAAAAATTATAGATGACATGGCATGCTTACGTGGCGCTCCGGTGATCGGAAAATTAATTTTCCGGTCACTTTTACCTCAATTGAAATAAAATAAAACTTTGATGATTTCTGTGTTACAAATTATTTTATTATGACCATTTGGTTATAAGCACCAAAATTCGATGACCACGGGTGTAATTAACCCTAGAAATGCTGATGCAGATTAACAAATCTCAGCAAACTACATTGTGATAACATCTCATTAACAGAGTCTAACATACCAACTTGCTCAAGAAAGGAAACTAAAAAATACTTATATTGAAGGATGGCTCTATCCTTAAGGTCAAGAAAATGATTACCTTCTTCTACAAAGGAAATGAGGAAGCTGGCACCAAACATTAATGGAAGGTCTCCTTGTTCTTCCTCTTGTCGCGCTCGATGGTCTTATGAAGAGGAGGGGTTCTTAGTTCTTACCACTGTGCATTAAAGAAGATATTGAAGATAAATAGTAATCAAGGACCAAAGAGAAAGGAACAATGTCTAAACACATGAAAGAAGACTCGTGAAAGATGAAGAATGAAAAAAGACGAAGAGACGAAGGAGAAATGCTTGACTCTTGATGTCTAAGTGCAAGGAAGGAGAGAATAAAAATAACAGGGAAAATTCAAAACGACAATTGAAGCCTTGGGTCACGATGTTTCATAGAATTAGGGTTTTGAAAAATGCTCCCTTGTTTTGCTTTTCCCTTGGTCTTTTTTCCTCTTTTTTTCCTTCTTAACTTAAATTAAATTAATTTGAGACACACACTAGGAAGATAAATAATCAAATTAGTAGAAAAATAAAAAGAAAATAAAAAAATAGAAAAAATACATACAGTGGATTCAACTCAGACAAGGTTCACGACTCGGTCTATCCTCTAGCATTCAAGCACGAGTCGGACAGAACTGCCCAACTCGTGAAGAGGACTCATTCTGGATCACTCGTGAAGACCAACACGAGTCGGACGGGACTCGTGAAGAATCTTCTTCAGCAAATGGACACGAGTTGGACATAAGCGCATGACTCGTGACCTATCTGTTCCACTCGTGAAGTTTAGCATGAGTCCGACTGGCTTCAACTTTGGCTCATTCTGTCGCGATCGCGATACTTGTCACGCTTACGACAAAATCATCTCCTCTTGCACAATTTTGCTCTTTGTTCTATTATTTTCTCCACTTTCTCCTATTGTCACAAAACACATAAACCAACACATAATGTATTCTAATCTGTAGAACAAAAATAAACTGTGTTAGTAATATTAAAATCCAAAATATTAAAATTAATTAACAAATTAACATAAAATAACTTAACACAACATAAAGTGCATGTAAAGAGAAAACCTAATTCAGCAACCGAAACAAAAGGCTATAAAATACTAGGATTTCATGTGCTCTCTAGCATTTTCTTTTGTATTGCTTGGAAGACACCCTATACTTCTCGATGGTAATGAATTGGCAAGTTGTCCCAATTGAACCTCAAGATTGTGGATGGATGAAGCATGATTTTTGGTGATTTGGTCAACTTTTGCCTCAAGCCTCATTTAATTCTCATCTTGAGAGCTAATTTTCGAATTAATATCCGTAATGAATTTATCAATTTTTACTTCTAATGCTCCAAAACTATCTTGAGATTGTTGAAATCCTACACCTCTATTTTGATTGCTACTATTTCCCTATGAAAAATTTGGATGTCCTTGGCCTTGAATGAAACTCACTTGCTCCTCCTTACTAGCCATTCCCAAATTACATAGTTCACTAGTATGACCTTGTTGACCACAAATGGTACATCCATTTGATGGACTTCCTCCCATACCTAGGCTATTAATCTTATGAGTCAAAGCCTCAAGTTGGGCTTGCAATGCTACCACCGAATCAATTGAATGTACCCCCCTAGCGTTAGAAGAATTTGATTCCCTTACTCTTTCGGTTGGCCACATGCAATTGTTCATGGACATTTCCTCTAGCAACTCAAATGCAGCAGTGATGCGCGCCGAACCTCGTGGCCTCCCAAAAGCCCGCTTTAGGGCGATCAAGAAAGGTTCATAAAACTTGTAAGGTATTTACAAGTGCGTCTATTTTGGGTAACAATGAGGTTTCTTGGAGTCGCCACCAAATAGAACATTGGGAAGGGTCGTCTAGCCTCAGCGAGCCTAAGACGACGCATACATATCCATCTTGGGCTAGCCAGAGAGATCTTGGAGGCCTCAGCCTCTACCCCCTAGAGCCTAGGATTGTAAATTTAAGTCTTTTAGTGAGACTCAAGAGGTGTCTTGGAAGTCCTAGACCTCTCGCCTCATTGAGCCCAAAAGACCAGAGTGAGTTCGGGACTTCTCATTTATTCATACCTTGGTTAAGTTTATAATCGACTTTTGAATTTATTATTTCATCCCATTTCACATATATTTAATGCAATTAATTAAAGCGCACAACATACATTTAAGAAAAGCGGTAAAAGCATAAGTAAAATAAAGCACATGTAAAAATATTACAATAAAACTAGGGGTGGAATACAACCTCCATTGTAAATAAAATACAGATCATGCATAAATCGAGATATTCATTAATGGTGAGGACATTGGTCCTCGTATGCATATTATCATTAAACAATTTTTATGTGATGATTTTGGATGGAGAAGATTGAGACATTGGTCCCATTTTTATTTAGGAAAAATACCAAGTTAATTAATAAAAATGGTTTAGTGACTTTATTTCTAGCGGGCCTAAATAAAATATTTTACAAGAAAATTATATGGCAAAATTAAATAAAAAAAAGCCAAATAAATAAAATATTACAAATAAAGAAAAATAAATATTCCGAGTGAGCCTTTTGGACCTCCCCGTAGGACTCGCAAAAATGGCCAATCAAAAAATGAGTTTAGACATAAAAAAAAATAAACAAAATACAAATAAAATAATGTTAGTAATTAAATCAATTAAATCAATTAAACATACAAAATAATGAATAACAAATTAAAATAAAATAAGATGACATGAAAAGAATAATAATTGAATCAAAATGTTAACAAACCAAAATAAATGAGAAACATGCATTATATATGATAAATGATTAAATGATGTGATGAAAATAAAATAAAACATGTTAATTAATTAATACATGAAAATATACATATGATGAAAATAATGATAAAAAGTGAAAAATAATAAATGAATAAATAAACAAATAATAATAAATAAATCATGTAACAATGATAAAAAGAATAATAAAAATTAGTAAACAAAAGAATGATAAAAATAATTAAAACAATGACATGATTAATTGATGTGTTCATAATTAAAACAAACTTTTTACATGGCAAAAAGATTAATTTATGTTAATTAATTATTTACATGTTAAAAATAACAAGGAATCAAAATAAAATCATTTACATGTTGGGAATTAAAAGAAAAAAAAATTCACATGAATAAAAATCAAACCATATATAAACAGTTAAATAGAACAAATATAAAATCAACAAAACAAATGAATAAATGAAAACAAAAAATAAATCAATAAAAACAATAAAATATACACGAATAAGTTAAATAAAAATTAAAAATAAAATAAAAATTGAGCCTATAATATTTACGCTCAGAGTCAGATTCGATGAAGGAAAAGTGATGATTTTCTTCGAAAATTGATTGAAAAAATAATGTAGCAAAAAAATTAATTATCTTTGTTTATGAAGAAAACAAAGGAATTAATTTGTATACTTAAATTGAAAAGAAATAGATTTCAAAGTGATGATTAATTTTTTGTGTTTATGGAGGAAAAACAAAGAAATTAATTGGAATAATTAAGAATTGAAAATTGATTTCTCAATTTCAATTAAACTTTATTAATTAAAAGAGAAATCTGAAATTTTTTGAAGAGAAAATAGAAGAAGAAGAATTCTGGAAATTTCAGGTCTAAGAAAAATGTGGAGGCTCCTCCTTTGATTTTTCATCATAAAGTATTTATAAGATAAAAAAAAGTTGCCCTCATTTAATTAAGGAAAACAAATTTATTTTAACAAATAAAATCAAGTTTTATTAATTAATTATCTAAGAAAATATTTTAGAATTTAATTTGAACTCAAAAACCCTAAAAAAATGGGATAAAAAACGGATTTTTGGGTGAAAAAATCAGAAAAAAAGGGTGAAAAAAATCGGAAAAGAGGGTATCAGACCCTATAGCAACGGGCAAGACAGGAGGGAAGCCCGTCGCTATAGGGGGACGGGCTTCCCGTAGCTACGCTGCGCGGAAACCGCGCGCACGACGCTGTGCATGCTTTTAGCGACGCGCAGCATTGGCGACGTTGCGCGTCGCCTCTTCGCTCCCAGGGCCCTGTCGCAGGCGCGCCGCCGTGCCCGACACTCGCGATCCGAATTTTTTTTTTAATTTTAAATTGACTAAAAACACTATAATTTTAAGCCCCCATTTTTCAAAATTATTTTTTTAAATATTTTTTATTATTTTCTAATTTTTCACCCTAAAATGTAAATTTGACAAGGAAATCATCACTTTTAACCTTTTTAGACTGTGAAGGCAATTATCATCATCGGGTAACTTCGATATAGGCTGACTCAGGACCCGGTGTCTACAGTTCCCCCCAGTTTAGGGGAATCTAGTACACTAGTATCTAGGTGAGCCTAAACTCAAAGAAGAAAAGGAAAGAGATGCGTACCTGAGGCAGCCCTTACCTTTCCGAAGCGGGGAATCCATGGTGGTGGTTGTTGCCATCTTGTGGGCGTATTGAAGTGGTAGTGCCGTGGTCGTGCTAACCCTCCGTAGAGTGGTAGTGCCGCCATCGTGCTAACCGTTCGGATTTGATGAAGTGGTAGTGCCGTGGTCGTGCCAACCCTCCATAAAGTGGTAGTGCCGCCATCGTGCTAACCCTTCTGTTTTGATGAAGTGGTAGTGCCGTGGTCGTGCTAACCCTCCGTAGAGTAGTAGTACCACCATCGTGCTAACCCTTCGATTTGATGAAGTGGTTGTGCCGTGGTCGTGCTAACCCTCCGTAGAGTGGTAGTGCCGCCATCGTGCTAACCCTTCGATTTGATGAAGCGGTAGTGCCGTGGTCGTGCTAACCTTCCTTAGAGTGGTAGTGCCGCCATCGTGCTAACCCTTCGATTTGATGAAGCGGTAGTGCCGTGGTCATGCTAACACTCCTCAGAGTGGTAGTGCCGCCATTGTGCTAACCCTTCTGTTTTGATGAAGTGGTGCTGTCTATGAGCCCTTTGAGATGTGGTTGCCCCCTGAGAGGTCTTAGGTTGAGATCTGCCCCCTGAGAGGTCTTTGGTTGATTGTTTGGGCTGATGTCGTCACTAGGCTTTTGTCGGTGTCCGCATCAAATCTCTCTTTCTACAAAATAGGGAAACTAAAATATGCAGGAAAAATAGTGAGCATGCAAGTGAAATGCATGTGTAATGCAAGAATGCAGGATAAGAATCATCTTTGTGGACTTGGAGATGACAGCCGGGCTAGCTGCAATTTGCAATAGGATCGATGCTTTTTAAGCTGCTTTTGAATTTCATGCCCTCTGGGATTGCGAGATTCTCATCCGGTACTTGTAGTCATTATTTGAAGGTAGTGCGTCCCATGCGGATTTTCACACTAACTTTTCTTAGCGGGAGATGCGTCCTTTGCGGATTTTCACATAACCCTCTACCTTATTATTTTTATTTTTTTTTATTTTTTAGCCTGGAATGGACCCAACCCAATCCAGCGGCTTTTTTTTCTTTTTCTTTTTTTCTTTTCTTTGTTTTTAAGGACAGACTGCCTGTTTCCAGGTTTTCACCATATCCTTTTGCCTAATTTTTGCTTAGAGCGCCAGTTACGGTTTTCATTCTAAGGGCTTTTTTTCTTTTTTTTTTGCTGCTGATTAGTGAAGAGGCTAAATATATTGCCCGAGAATCTTTCAGGAGTCTTGGCATTTGATAGCAGGATGAGTCGACTAAAGCACTTGCAGTAGATGACTTCGACCACATAAGGTGGGTTGCTATGTTACATCAATAAATCATTGCATAAATGCATGTGTTTCACGTTCATTTCATTAAACATGATCATTGTTTGAAATTAATCTTAAGGAATACAAGACCCCAACTAATCTCAGGATAGATGTTGAAAGCATCCAACTCTTGTTATCAATCAGCCCTCTCGGGTTTCATGATTGAAGATTTTCTCTCATATCTTAATTTTTCTTCCAACGTGAATTCTCGATGCAACTTTGGGGACGAGACTTAACTCGAATGCATGAATGCACTCGTGGCTCCTCGCTTTAAGCTCAAGAAACACCATATGCCTCTACTTACGTACCAAACCTTATTAGAAGGTCATCTCCGCTAATTGGATAAGACTAAAACAAGAATCAAGAGGTCTTATTTTGGTTATAATGTTAGGCTTAGGTAGATGGCTATCAAAGGAAGATCAGGTTGCTAGAGAAAATATGGCCGCAATATTTACTCGACTGATGGATGAATCATTCTCAGCTCAGTTACATATACAAAGGTATTCTTTAATTTGGGTTCGGTAACGTTTTAGCTCATTAAAATCAGAATGACAGTTAAAAAGGTAATCATCGAATCTCGTCAAGTGGTTACTATTTTGAGCGCTATTTTATTTTATTATTATTATTTTTTTTAGCTCATGTCTTTGTTGCATGACTGAAACCCTCTTCTCAAATTGTAAACTCATCCTTACCAAGGCAATTTTCGATAACCCAAAAAATTGTTAAAACGTACATCCATCCCTTCTAGAGCGGCCACTCTTCTAAGGGGAGGCAAAAATTATTTTAGGCGAGGGGATAGTTTTAACATGTGTAACAACAAAATTGGCATGCATTTAGTATACCCATATAAAGGCTCAATGGGCTAGCAAGTGATTGCAAAATAAGGGTAGGAAATGGTCATTTAGAGAGCTATACAAATAAAATATTGCCTAAATCATTTTCTAGGTTTCGTCTTATCCAGGGATCGCTTTGATGGGCAATCAAAAAGGTTCTAGTGCTCTTAGTGAGTTTCCATCCAATCCCCTAATTGCAACTAGTTTTTTTATTATTTTTCTTTTTTTTTTAATTTCCCTCTCTACAGGAGTTATATCAGATGCTATCAAGATTTTCTTTGGGTTCCCCAAAGTTTTGAGATTAACTGTCATCATATTATTTGAATTAATGCCAAAGTAAATGCAGTGTGATCATGTTAAATGAAATCAAATAGAAATATCATACAAATAAGCAAAAATCATTCTATTGAAATAACCAAACATTATCATAAAAAATTGTTCTCAAAATAATAACAAAGATTGAAAAAGAAAGAACATAATCTTCATTTCCACTCTCACTAGTGGATTAAGAGGACCCGATCATCATCATGGTGGAGGGGCTGCATTGTAGCCTGCCTTTTTCTTCTTTTCTCTCTTCTTAGGATTCGTGATCTAATTGGTGTCGATGAGATCCTGGATCTTGTTTCTCAATGTCCAGTAGTAATCAGTCAGGTGGCTGGTGTGCTGGTGGTAGGCGTAGTACTGGTCTTCTCTGTGTCCTGGCTGCCCTTGATTTATAGCCGGTCTAGGCACCAAAGGCTGAAACTTGCCCTCTTTCATCAGCCTCTCCAATACTCAGGATAAGGAGCGGCCTAAATTTGAGTAATATATCTGGCACTGCCTAACTCCAGCCACTGAAACTTCGGCTGTCTTGCCATTCCTATTGTTACTGCTCCCGACACCTCCCGGTCAATGCCTAGACTGGTTCCTATAGCCTTTTCTAGCAAAGTTACTTTGACTTGCCTTCTTTGCTAGGTAAGCCACCTTAGCCTCTATAGCGATATCCTTGAGCGACTCCCAATCCTTGAGTCCATTAAAACTGAGTAAGTCCCTCAAGTAAGGGCATGAGTTTCTGATAAACAGCCTGATCTGGTCTGCAGTGTTAGGCTTCCTCTTCATCTCCATGACTCTGTTCCTCCATCTGGTGAGGTACTCATAAAATGACTCATCGCTCCTTTGCTGTAAGAGTTTAAGGTCTTTTAGGGTGACCTCCATCCTGGTGCTGCAGTCGTACTGCTTCATGAATTCTTCGGTCAAAAGGTCCCAGTCTTCCTTGGACCTCCTATCCAACCCGTGGTACCAGTCAACTGCCGGGCCCACTAGACTAAGGCAAAAATATTCCACCTTTTGCTTCTTGCTCAGCCCTGTGCCTTTCATGACCAGGGTGTACTACTTGATGTGGGCGGATGGGTCAGAGGTGCCATCAAATTTTGGTAGCTCGGGCATCTTGAATCTTTGGGGCAGCAGCTCTTTATCCCCCAGGTCTCTGTCTTTTGGGTTGACCCCCTTTCTAGCTAAGAGCATGCGGGTGATAGCTTTGATTTGCTGTCTCATACCTCTTAAATCCTCATCCTCTACTCTGGGTGCTCTGGGCCCGCAGCTTGGTGGACTACCGGCACCTCTTCTTCTTCCTCCTCCATCAGGAAATCATCATTGGGATTATGATTCCTTTCCCCTCTTGGCTCAATGGGTACGGCAGCCCTGTGTTCATTGTTGGGTTGGCCAGCAGCAGCTCCAACGAAGGGAGCCTCCCCACCAGCAGGTGGTTCGGCTTGCCCCCGAGGAGGGGTTGCCTGTGGCTGTAGAGCAGCAGGCAGTTATAGAGCAACAGGTGGATGGCCTATCCTTTCAGCCATGGCGCCCATTATATCCATCATTCTCCGTTCAAAATCCTCTAGCCTCCATGCTAGGTCCTGAGTGGTCAAAGCTCCAGCTTCTTCTGCCATTGATGATTCAAGAGAGGATTTATTGATTGATGGGAATGACTCAGAATCCCAGTCAGACACTAGTTTCGATAACTCAAAGAGCAGATTTGTCCTTACTAGCCGACCGTTGGAACCTCTAGTCCACTTAGATGAATCTATGATGGATGAAAAAATTAGAATGTTAGGATGATGCATGAATGACATGTACAATGCATGATAGTGAGTTATGCAAGATTTACAATCACATACAAGCAAGTAAATCCTTCCAACCTTATTACTCCCACACACGAGGTAATGCGATCTCTTTCCTAGGTGGGCTTGATCTATTGGTTAGTGGGGAACCCAATGGATGCGTATGGTGCTCGGTGGAAAATCAGCACCATAGGATCTCTTATCTAATGCGCATACATATGGATTTTGGCCTTTATGTATTTAAATATTTCGACTAAATTAAGATGGGCCCACCGGGGCATGAAACCCTTTGATAAAAGCCCATTTAATTGGGTTTAATTTGTTCAATATATAATAGCCCACATAGCAAGCATTGTATTAAGTTACATGTCACCTAGGGGAAGTATCTATTGCCATTACATGAGCTTTGGTCATGGCTGATGATATTTTAGGGTTACCCAAGCATGGTCCCTGCCGACGGGTTTAGCTCATCACGAGCGTAACGACTGATCGGGTCACCATTTGATATACCTTGATTGCACGAGGCTTGGGCTGGTGATTATCCTTAACACTGCCCTACATTGAGTGAACATAGGGTTGTGCTTCAGGAACGCACCGAGGCTGCAAAAGGGACCAAACTAGCGTAGATCTAAGGCTCTAATGAGATGCAATGCAGTTTTGAAAAAAGGTGAAATTTTTAAACTAAAACTCAATTATAATTTTTTAATCAAGGTACTTTCGAATCAAAGTCTCGAGTATGTCCCCAGTGGAGTCACCACTGTGACGCGCGCCGAACCTTATGGCCTCCCGAAAGCCTGCTTTAGGGCGATCAGGAAAGGTTAATAACTTGTAAGGTATTTACAAGTGCGTCTATTTTGGGCAACAATGACATTTCTTGGAGTCGCCACCCAATAGAACATTGGGAAGGGTCGTATAGCCTCAGCGAGCCTAAGACGGCGAATACATATCCATCTTAGGCTAGCCAGAGAGATCTTAGAGGCCTCAGCCTCTACCCCCTAGAGCCTAGGATTGTAAATTTAAGTCTTTTGGTGAGACTCAAGAGGTGTCTTGGAAGTCCTAGACCTCTCGCCTCATTGAGGCCCAAAGACTAGAGTGAGTTCGGGACTTCTCATTTATTCATACCTTGGTTAAGTTTATAATCGACTTTTGAATTTATTATTTCATCCCATTTCACATACATTTAATGCAATTAATTAAAGCGCACAACATACATTTAAGAGAAGCGGTAAAAGCATAAGTAAAATAAAGTACATGTAAAAATATTACATTAAAACTAGGGGCGGAATACAACCCCCATTGTAAATAAAATACAGATCATGCATAAATCGAGATATTCATTAATGGTGAGGACATTGGTCGTCGCATGCATATTATCATGAAACAATTTTTATGTGATGATTTTGGATAGAGAAAATTGAGACATTGGTCCCATTTTTTTTAGGAAAAATACCAAGTTAATTAATAAAAATGGTTTAGTGACTTTCTTTCTAGCGAGCCTAAATAAAAAATTTTACAATAAAATTATATGGCAAAAATAAATAAAAAAAAAGCCAAATAAATAAAATATTACAAATAAAGAAAAATAAATATTCCGAGCGAGCCTTTTGGACCTCCCCGTAGGACTCGCAAAAACAGCCAATCAAAAAATGAGTTTAGACATAAAAAAAAACTAAATACAAATAAAATAATGTTAGTAATTAAATCAATTAAACATATAAAATAATGAATAACAAATTAAAATAAAATAAGATGACATGAAAAGAATGATAATTGAATCAAAATGTTAACAAACCAAAATAAATGAGAAACATGCATTATATATGATAAATGATTAAATGATGTGATGAAAATAAAATAAAACATGTTAATTAATTAATAAATGAAAATATAGACATGATGAAAATAATGATGAAAAGTGAAAAATAATAAATGAATAAATAAACAAATAATAATAAATAAATCATGTAACAATGATAAAAAGAATAATAAAAATTAGTAAACAAAAGAATGATAAAAATAATTAAAACAATGACATGATTAATTGATGTGTTCATAATTAAAATAAACTATTTACATGGCAAAAAGATTAATTTAAGATAATTAATTATTTACATGTTAAAAATAACGAGGAATCAAAATAAAATCATTTACATGTTAGGAATTAAAAGAAAACAATATTCACATGAATAAAAATCAAACCATATATAAACAATTAAATAGAACAAATATAAAATCAACAAAACAAATGAATAAATGAAAACAATAAATAAATCAATAAAACTAATAAAATATACATGAATAAATTAGATAAAAATTAAAAATAAAATAGAAATTGAGCCTAGAATATTTACCCTCAGAGTCGCATTCGATGAAGGAAAAGTGATAATTTTCTTGGAAACTTGATTGAAAAAATAATGTAGCAATAAAATTAATTCTCTTTGTTTATGGAGAAAACAAAGGAATTAATTTGTATGCTTAAAATTGAAAAGAAATTGATTTCAAAGTGATGATTAATTTTTTGTATTTATGGAGGAAAAACAAAGAAATTAATTGGAATAATTAAGAATTGAAAATTGATTTCTCAATTTCAATTAAACCTTATTAATTAAAAGAGAAATCTGAAATTTTTTGAAGAGAAAATAGAAGAAAAAGAATTCTGGAAATTTCAGGTCTAAAAAAAATGTGGAGGCTCCTCCTTTGATTTTTCATCATAAAGTATTTATAAGATAAAAAAAGTTGCCCTAATTTAATTAAGGAAAACAAATTTATTTTAAGATAGAAAATCAAGTTTTATTAATTAATTATCTAAGAAAATATTTTAGAATTTAATTTGGACTCAAAAACCCTAAAAAAATGGGAAAACACGGATTTTTGGGTGAAAAATCCGAAAAAAGGGTGAAAAAAATCGGAAAAGAGGGTACTAGACCCGATAGCGAAGGGCAGGACAGGAGGGAAGCCCGTCGCTATAGGGGGACGGGCTTCCCGCAGCTACACTGCGCCAAAACCGCACGCGGCATGCGCTTTTGGCGACACGTAGCATTGGCGACTCTGCGCGTCGCCTCTTCGCGCCCAGCAAGCTGCCGCAGGCGCGACACTCGCGATCCGATATTTTTTTTAATTTTAAATTGACTAAAAATACTATAATTTTAAGCCCCCATTTTTCAAAATTAATTTTTTAAATATTTTTTATTATTTTCTAATTTTTCACTCTAAAATGCAAATTTTACGAGTAAATCATCACTTTTAACCTTTTTAGCCTGTGAAAGCAATTATCATCATCGGGTAACTTCGATCTAGGCTGACTCAGAACCCGGTGTCTACAGCAGCTTTCGTTGTTTTCCTCATAAGAGAACCACCGGTTGTAGCATCTATTATTTCTCTACTTGTGGGATTCACTCCATTCTAAAATGTTTGCATAAGCAACTCCCTTGGAAGGTTGTGATGTGAACAACTTCTCTGCAATTCTTTAAATTTTTCCCAAGCTTCATACAAAGATTCATTATCATGTTGAAGAATAGTAGTCATATCCTTAATAATTTTTACAGTTTTGGCTAGAGGAAAATATTTAGATAAAAATGCTTGAGCCAATTGGTCCCAAGTAGTAATAGATCCTCTAGTAAGTGAATTCAACCAAGCCTTTGCCTTATCCTTCAATGTGAAAGGAAAAAGCCTAAGTTTGATTGCATCCGCAGAAACTCCATTAATTTTAAAGGTATCACAAATTTCTAAGAAATTTGCCAAATGAGTATTTGGATCCTCATTTTCCAAACCATAAAATTTAATACTATTTTAAATCATTTGTAATAGAGATGGCTTAATTTTGAATTGATTTACATTTACCGTTGGCCTTACCACCCCTTGTTGAGCCCCGCTCAACGCTGGCATAGCAAAATCCATTAATCTTGGTGGATTTTCTTCTTTAGCCATGGTTAGTGTGCCGAACCTCGCGGGCTTCCCGAGGGCCCGTTTTAGGACTTTCGAGAGAGGTTCATAAAAACTTGTAAAGTATTTACAAGTGCGTCTATTTTGGGCAACAAGGAGGTTTCTTGGAGTCGCCACCCAATAGAACATTGGGAAGGGTTGTCTAGCCTCAGCGAGCCTAAGACGGCGTATACATATCCATTTTGGGTACGCCAAGAGGGTTTTGGAGGTGCCAGCCTAATAGGACAATAGGATGACCCTCTAACCTCGTGGAACCTAGGATTATACAGTGCGTAAATATCCATCTTGGGCAAACCAGAGAGATCTTGGAGGTCTCAGCCTAATAGAACATTAGGATGATCCTCTACCCCCTGGAGCCTAGGATTATGTAAATTAGGCCTTTTGGAGGGGAACAAGAGATATTTTGGAGGTTCTAGACCTCTAACCTCATTGAGCCCAAGACCAAAGTGAGTTCGAGACTTCTCAGTTATTTGTACCTTAATTAATATTATAATTAAGTTTTGAATTCATTGTTTTATCAACTTTCCATACAATGCAGAAAATTAAAGCGCAATCCATTCATGTAGATAAAGCAGCAAATTGACACGAAATCAAATACGCGAAATAAATTACAATAACACTAGGGGCGGAATACAACCCCCATTATAAAAATAATATGTAAATCATACAGAAATCGGGATATTTATTGGAGTGAGGACATTGGTCCTGCCATGCATATTTATTACAAGCTGATTTTTGAGAAGTGTCGGTTTCATTGGCTAAAAATTGTACTTTGGTCCTCGACTTTCAAAAAAATCCCAAATAAATTACTATAAAACGTTTGGCCCTTTTTACTTTAACGATATTAAAATAATCTTCATAATAAAATGAATAAAGACAAGGGTAAAGAAAGAACCTGCATGGAAATCCTCAGATTGGCGCGACCACCATCACTAACAACTCCAATTCGAAAATGGTCAAAAAATAACTCATAGAAATAAACGTGTCAGTGTCAAAATCGTGAATAAAGTAAAGAAAAGTAAAATAACAAGAAACTTTAAAAGAAATGAGTTAAAAGATAAAAGCAATGAAAAAGGGGTAAACGAAATAAATTAAAAACATGAGAATTTGCCTAGGGACGGCCTCCTACACAATACCGACGGGCGTCCTTAGTGTGACCGGCGGACGGAGTGGTGCGTCACCTATGTCCCATCTCTTGGAATAGGGACGGGCGTCGGTAACCACTCTGCCCGTCGGTCACCCCTGGTTGCAGAAAAAGTTAAAAGGCCTTCAAAATTTCAATTGAAATTCTTCGTAAAAAAATTATTAAAAATGAAAAATAATTAATATAAGTCAATTAAATTACACAAATATTAATCCAGAATGTTTACCCTCGGATTTTACCTTTTTGGGTGGATGTCGAATGACTTTGGTCCCTGCACGTTTCATAAGGATGAAATAAAAATAGAACAAGGAAAGAAAATTTATGTTTTTCTTTCCTGGAAATTTGATAGCGATTCAAGTATTGGAATTAGCTGGATTGACGGAAACGAATGAATTTCGTTACCTCAAAATTGGCTTAATTCACAAGTAGAATTTGAGAAAAAAGTCAATTAATTGAAAGAATTTTTATCAAATAAGAATTCTGAAAATAATAGAGATTTTTTAGATTTCAGTAAATTGCTCACAAAAAGATTTTTTCCTTTAAAAATTTTGCCAATCTCTCAAAATTTGCTAATTTTTCTCTCCAAAAATTTGTCAATTTTTCTAACCCCTAATAATGAAATTTAATCCACTATTTATAGAGTTTTTAGGAGATAATTAGGATAAACATCAATTTAAAGTTTGAATTTTAAAAGGATTTTAAAATTCAATTTCTAACCAAATATCTGCCCCAAATCTCATCCAAATTTGAAAGATATCAAGCTTATCAGATTAAATTTTACCAAATCCGGCATTATCTGATCAGATCCACTACCGACGGCCGTCCCTAGAACTATCAGCGGGTCATCCCTAAGAAGGGTACGCGTGGAAATCTAGACAACAGATGGGCCGAGGCGCGGGACTAGGGACGGGCGTCTCTATGCAGACACGTGTCCGCCACTTATACTACAGACGGGCCGTCCCTACAACGTATAGAGACGGGGAACACCAAATAGAGATGGGCGTCCCAACTCCGATGGCCGTCCCGTCTGAGGAGCAAAATCTCAATTTTCAAGCTAAATTTCCCAAACTCTTTCAAAACCTCACGCTATAGAGAAAAACATTTTAATCCTTATGAAACCGAGAGACGAAAACCTCCGAATTCCATCAATTTATCAGAAAACCGACGTTAATCTCTTCATCGAGTAACTCTGACCTGGACTGCCTCAAGACCCGGTGTCTACAGTTACCCACAATTTTGGGGAAACCAGTGCACTAGTGCCTAGATGAGCCAAAATTCAGAGAAGAAAGGAAAGAGATGCGTACTTGAGGCAGCCCTTAACTTTTTACTGTGTGGAATGTTGCGACTTATTGCCGTTGAGCTGTAGCGCTATCAGACTGTTGCTCGTTTGCAATCTTTTCTATCGCATTGTCCCACTCGCCTTCGGTCGGCTTGCACGACGTGAGGTGAAGTGTTGTCTAACTGCATCCTCTGTTGCGATCTGTTCTATCGCTGTCCCCCACTAACCTCATCTTGGTTTGCACGGGGGCTGGTCTGTCCCACTAGCCTCATCTCAGCCTGCGCGGTGTGAGGTGAAGTGTTGTCTAACTGCATCCTCTGTTGCGATCTGTTCTATCGCTGGTGTCCTGCTAGCCTCGTCCCGGCCTACACGGTGTGAGGTGAAGTGCTGTCTAACTGCATCCTCTGTTGCGATCTGTTCTATCGCTATCCCCCGCTAACCTCATCTCGGTCTGCATGGCGGCTGGTCTGTCCCGTTGGCCTCGTCTCGGCATGCATGGTGTTTGTGAAATGTAGTGTTTTCTAACTACAATCCCATTGTCAGATGCAGCGTTTTCTAACTGCAAACTCTATTGCGATTTGTTCTATCGAATGTGGTCTGCTGGCCTCATCCCGGCTTGCGCAATGTCTATATCTGTGAGATGTAGTGTCCTTTAACTACATCTTGGTTATGATTTGTTCCATTGCTAATGCCCTGCTATCCTTATTTCGGTCTTCGTGGAGCTTGATTTATACCGCTAGTCCCGTTTAGGCTTGCGAACTTTCCTTGCTAACCCCCATTTGATCTGCAAGGTATGATTTTGATCTATTAATCCCCATCCAATCTGTAAGGTATCATTCTTATCAGTTGATCCTCATCCAAACTGTAATATTGAATTGGTTGAATGTAATCTTGAAGGACGTAATGTTTGATCTGTTTATCCTTCCTTTTAACTGCTGGTCATTTTTGGATTGGTGTAAAACCATGTTCTTGTATTGTAAGAGATTCTTGTTAATTCTTGATCAAATTAACTTGATTGCTAGATTTATGAACATTTTTATGTTGCCCTTTATTATTTATCATCCTTCTCACTATGTGATCAATTGTCATCTTTTTATTTTTTAAGAAGAAAGTCAAATCATAAATAAATAACATGTAAATTTAACAGGTTAACCATAACTGTTTTCCACTAAAAGGATAAGTTTTGTACAATATACAAATGTGATTACAATAATGAGAATAGAAACATAGAGCCAAAAGAACTCCCTGAACAGCCTATAATAGTGGGTAATCTGAGGGCTTCTCCTCTAGATCATCATTGTCATCTGATAGGTGAACTGGCTCGCCTCGTGATGAAGAAGTGGAGGGTCCCGTGCCTAGAGCAGATGGCTAACTGGGAGGGGCTGATGGTCCGGTCTGCTGAGTAGCCGAGGCTCTGGCCTATTGCTGGTATCTGGGAGGTACAGCCATCGGTATAGACAACGGTTGCACTCTCGCTGGGTCCTGCTGTTGGAACTGGACCTGAGCATACCCATCGAGGAAGGGTTGTGCACATACCGTCATGAACTGCAGTGTATCGGTAACGACCCCCCTAACTCTCTGAAAATGCCGCCCAGGCGGAGGGTCTAATCTTTGGAGGTGGTCCCCTTACTCCTCATCCTATCCTCTGTCTGCTCTCTAAACTACCGAATGGACTGGGCGACGGGAAGTATGGCACCCTCCAGAACTTGGATCCTGAATCTGAGGGCCTCAATTGACTCATCCACCATCTGTAAAGATGCGTCTGTCCTCTGGATGGCCTCATCCTGGGAGGCCCTCATCTCCTGCCTCAACTGGCCTACGAGTCTCTCCTGCTCCTGTCTAAAATGATTGATGAGCCTCCCCTGCTCCTGAATGATACCCTGCTACTGATCCAGCTGCTCTAATATGACTCTATCTCGCTCCCCGAGCTACCTGAGAAGGGCCCTGTCTCTCTCCTCCTGACTGTGCTCAAAGGATGTGAACATAGAAGTCAAAATTGCAGTAAAATCCGGCTCTTCCGGGTGAGTCGATGATGTGGATGGAGGGGGAGCTGACTCTGGTGCCCGCTCTGGAGGTAGAGCTGTAGAAGTAGATGCCCCCGGGTCCCCTGCTCTAGCATATGGACTGAATCTCTCAGGTGCTCGGGGAACTATCCGCTGTACTCTCGATGGCGGAGGAGGAGTAGGACTCTGTACTCTCTGCACTGAGGGAGTACAAAATAAGTCATCCATGGTGAACTCAATCCCCATGTCGGAATGTGTACAAGGATGCTCCTCCTCGTACTACGACTGTGGAGGCTGACCCTCCTGGTGCTCTGGATGTTGGGGAGGCTGGTCCTCTTGGTGCTGCTGGTGCTCGGGAGGCTGCTGCTCCATTTGAGGCTGATCTTGAGGCTGCTCCTCTACTGGCACTAGTGAGGGCAGGCCAAATGCACGTCTTGTCTCTTGAATAGTGCAAAGTCTGTATGCCTCGGCCTAACCCTGTATCGGTAATATCATAGCCATCGTAATAGCTGCCGGAGCGTCTACATAAATGCTCTCATCTAAAGCATACCCAAGGATATCTGGACGGACACCCAAACTCAAAAGTAGTCTAGTAATGACTCCACCAACATACACTACAGGGGCTGTCCCCCTAGATACTCTCATCCGGTCAACCAAAATCTCGTGGCTAATATTGAGCCACTGGCCTGTCACCATGGCCCATAAACTCCAAATCTCTTCGGCGTTGAGAGACCCCGGGTTACCAGCTCATCCCAGATAGGAGCTGGATAGAACCCTATGAACATAGCGAAGGGCCTGATGAGAGTACCGTACTCTTTGCCATATCATGGTCATACAGCACTCCCGATAAGGCAATGACCGCCCAGTGGTGGCGTCTAATTGCTCTCTGGGGCACTATAATATCCTGCCCAAATGGAAGCTCCATAGCCTGTGCAAATCGCTGACGGGTAATGCTATACTGGTGGCTCTCGATCAAAAACTGGATGACACCCTCCTCTGTGTCGGATCTCTGGTACCCCCCGTAATGTAATGTAGCAAGGAACTGCCAAACTATCTCAGGATGAGTCTGGAAAGCCGGCGTCAGAAACTCAGTCCATCCCACACTCGCTAACAGAGCATCGACCTCGTCCGCCATCCCTAGAGCCTCAAGGAATGGCCTATAGATGAAGCCACTAGCTCGGAACTGCACTTGAGCCAGTGCTGCATACCTCTGCATGGCCTCGGCACTCATCCAAACCGGGGCCTGAGGCTCAGGCTGATCACGCAGAGCATATCGTCGTGGTGGCATCCTAGAAAGAAAGTAAACAATTAGTTTAGCATCGTAGACATAAACGGACTTAATAAAAATTTGGACAGCATTCTGGCAGGAATGTGCCTAAACTAAAAAAATTTGGGCAGCACCCCGGCAAGGGTGTGCCCAACCTCCTGCATAAGAAAGATCACAAAGGACAGGCCTTAGGCCCCAAGCAACAGTACAATACAACTTTGATTAAAATAAACCTGGCAAGGGTGTGCCCAATTTCTTGCATAAAAAGCGACAACGAGGGACAGGCCCCAAGCATTATTTTCTAACCCTTAATATTGGTTCCAATGTGCATGCATTCCTAAGGCCATGCCTGTACATCTAACTAAAAAAAACTTAGAAAAATAAATGTGCATTTATCATTAATTGTTCTCAAAACAGCATATATCCATGCATTTTATATCAACTGAAGAACATCATATTATTTACTCTATGTGTTAATTCATGCACTTAAAGCATTAAAAAAAACAAAACATTAACTAAACAATGGCCTTTCAAATTAAACAGTAGCAACTAAAATCAATTAGCAAGGTTCCTAATTACACTAATCTAAAAAATGAAAATTACATTATTCATAATAAAAATAAAAAGTAGAAGAATTTTACTAACCTGGAAGCTGAGACTCAATGAAGAAAAAAACTTCAAGACACTGGTGGAAAAGAGACCAACCAAAAGAAAAAAACAGAAAAAATTGCAATTGAAAAAGAAGGAGGGAGCATCGGTGTGAAGAAAAAGAATGAGAAAAGAAAGTGACAGTCCGTCGATGCCAGCAGCTTTATATAGAATTTAGTAACCAATGGGCTTTATGTCTCTAGAGATAGGGACGGGAATGCCGTCTGTCTTTCCGGATTCCGCTTTTTAACCCTCATTAATTACCTAATTAATGCGCGTGATATGCACGATGCAAAGATCTGCCAGGAGGACAATTACAGACGAGATAACCGTCTGAGTTAGAGATGGTCTAGCCGTCTGTATATCAATCCTATAAAATTCCCCATTTACTTGGATTCCGTGCCTTTTCTCTCATTTTAGCTTCATAGCAAGTTCTTTCCTCCAGTTTTTCCTCTTTTCCTTCTTTATTTCCTTTAGTGACTATGACTTTAGCCATTGAGAAATGAATTCCCCTTTTCTTCCCAAAATGTACCGTATCTTAGACGATGCTAAAACTTCGGAAAATAGCACCCTTGCCCCCCTTTCTGGGCTGAGATTTTTACGAAGAGTCAAAATAGACTATAACCTTCTTTTAGCTGCAACCTACTTCTGGGACCCTCGCTTTCATGTTTTCAGGTTCACCTACCAGGAAATATGCCCCCTGCCTAAGGAACTTGCTGCTATTGTCGGGAGTTGGTATCCTCCTAGTGCTTTGCCCTGCGTTCCTCGCTGTAGTTTGGTTCAAACTCGGGATATTGGTCTGTCCTTAAGCACATCTCCTTCTGACACTGCTCGTCTAGTTCCTCAGGGTCCTGTATTTGCCTTAGAACCTCTGATTAAAGCACTGGATGAATTCCCCATCCTTCCTTCATACAGCGTAAGTGTCATCTTTCTTTTCTGCCTGATGAAGTATCTGATTGTGACTTTAGGGGAGCTGCTCGGAGACCCTCGTATGTTTGGAATTTTGGACTATTTTCACCGCGGGCTGACCCCTTTCCCACTTATACTAGCTAAGACTATCTTAGGTTTGGACTCTATTCGTGCTGGGCCTACCACTTCATTCTTTGGGAGTCCCTTATTACTCCAAGTACGTAATTATTTTAAAAGGTAGTGTGTCCCTTGTGGATTTTCACACTAGCTTTCTTACCGGGAAGTGCGTCCTTTCGGATTTTCACACAACCCTATGCCTAATTTTTGCCTGAAGTAAATCCAACTTACTCCAGCAGCTTTTCTTTGCCTTTTATCTTATTTTCTTTGGCTTTTATTTTTCCTTGTTTCCTCTTTCAGATCTGGTTGCAAGAGAAATTAAAGCTGCTGTCAAGGCCACCTCCTAGGGTCATTAATCAGTACTCTGCAAAGCATTTTCTTCCTCAACAGCATATGTGCCTATTTGGGACCCCTGACGAAGGCATTACCGGATTCGGTGAAATATCAGATGAGGATATTAGCTTCATGTACGCTTGGCTTCCATTATCTAGTGCAGTTATTAATGGATCTTTCGGATGCGTTTCCCTATGCTGGCTTCGTGAGGCCACCTTCTACATCATGACCCACTGCTCTCATCAACTTGGAATGACTTAGGATGTGGTGAGACTCCCTTTATCCTTTCGAGGTGGAATCTTTTCTGTGGCTTTTGCCTCCCGCTATCGTGAGCTCTGGAGCCAACTTCCATTGAAGACTATCATACCTCCCTTCGGGAACCATTCCGTTACCTCTACCTGTGTGTACAAGAGGTGGATACTTAGCCCAGCATCTGATAACCAAACACATCGACTGAGGTATTGGGCTAGCGAGAGTAGTAGTAGGGCATAGTTTAGCTTTGTATGCATTTTGAGCAATAGGTTTCTTTTTAAAGCAGAACTGGACAACGATGTAAATGAATAAGTCAAATCTTATTTTATTTCACAGCATTGTGTACATTTCAGTACGATTTCAGCATACATGATCATTTTTGGCACTAATTCAATTATGCAAGACTACATTCATTTCGTGGAACCAAATCTTTATAGCATCAACTCCTGTTACCAATCAGCCCTCTCGGGTTTTCATGATTCGATATTTTCTCTCAAGCCTCTAAATTTTGCTCAGGATGCCTTTTTCCGGTTTTCACCCTGACGAGGCGCCCAATTTTACCAAGGTCGCCTTTTTCGGTTTTCGACCCACGGGGCTTTCATTCTCTTCTTTTGATTTTGTAGCCTTTAGTCATGGAACCTTTTGAGTCTATCAACATTGATCGGTTCTTTGAATTCATTTCCCTCGCTATCTGACAGAATTGCGGCTCCTTTTGACTGCAGCTTCTTAAGGATGAACGGTCCTTCCCACGTTGGTCTGAACTTTCCTCTAATATCCGGTGCACCTGGTCTCATCTGTTTGAATACCAAACCCCCCTCCTTCAATGGATGTTTCTTGACTTTCTTTCCAAAGGACCTAGCGAGCCTCTTTTGGTAGATTTGGTTATGATAGTAGGCTTTTAACCTGTTCTCATCCAACATGTTCAAGCATTGCAGCCGTTGTTGCCCTCATTCAGCCTCCGGAATCTATGCTTCCATTATAACCCTCAGTGACTTAAGTTCGACCTCAACCGGCAATACTGCCTCCGTCCCATATACCAAGGAATATGGAGTGGCTCCTGTTGAAGTTCTGATGGTTGTTCTGTAACCCCAGAGTGCAAAAGGTAACTTTTTCGCCCAATCTTTATAGCTCTGGACCATCTTAGCCAGGATCCTCTTGACATTCTTGTTGGCGGCTTCGACTGCCCCGTTGGCTTGAGGACGATACGGAGAAGACTTATGGTGCTCAATACCATACTTTTGGAGTAACTTCTTCGTTTCGGCCATGAACTGGACCCCGTTGTAAGATACCACAAGGTGTGGAAGGCCATACCTACATATCAAGTTTTTCTCGATGAATTTTGCCATATCCCGAGCATCAATTTTCCTGAAGGACTCAGCTTCTACCCACTTAGTAAAGTAGTCGATGGCGACGATGATGTATCTATGCCCATTGGAGGCCGTGGGCCGTATCTCTCCAATAATATCAATCCCCCAAGCTGCGAACGGCCAAGGTGATGTCAAATTATGTAATTCTGAAATGGGCAAATGCCTTAAATGTGCATACTGTTGGCCTAACTGACACGGCTTTACATACTTCAAGCAATCATTGTCCATGGTAAGCCAGAAAAATCCCTATCTCATAATCTTTTTGGCCAATGTCAGCCCGTTCATATGGGCTCCGTATACTCCGGCGTGTGTTTCTTCCATCACCCTCTTGGCATCTTTCTCATCCAAACACCTCAACTGGATACCATCGGCCTATCGTTTGTACAACACCCCATCTATGTAGATAAATTGAGTAGATAACTTGTGGAAAGGTCGCATTTTTTAAGTAGTTCGTAATGTCATAATACCACGGCTTCCTGTTTGCTACTTCTATCTCCATTACTGATTTAGATTCGAAGCTAGGTCTCTCAGAGATAGAAATCAAAATCGGCCTCATAACCACTACTTCGAGATTGTCCCACATTGAGACTAAAGTGGCGAGCGCATCGGCTAATTGGTTTTCGTCCCTTGGAACAAAACGGAATGTACACACTTCAAACTGACTGCTCAGGTCTCTCAAGTGCTTGATGTATGGCATTAGCCTTTCTTCTTTAATGGCCCATTCACCTCGGATTTGATTGACCACCAGGGAGGAATCACCAAACACTTCCACGTTTTTTGCTCCTAAAGCTATTAACGCCTCCAATCCAAAGACATACGCTTCATACTCAACTTCGTTATTAGTAGCCTTGGACCTCAATTTCTTCCCCAAAGGGTGCTTCTCATTATCCGGTGTTGTTAAAATGACCCCTACTCCTGCCTCCTTATTGTTCACGGCCCCATCAAAGTGCAATTGCCAACCTCGAACTCCGGTAGCTGTCACATCCTCATCTGGAAAGTTAAACTTGTACGAGTCTCCTTGAATTGGGTGTTCTGCCAGGAATTCAGCCACTGCACGCCCTTTGATAGTTTTTCGAGTAATATACTCTACATCGAATTCTTGTAGCAACAACAACCACCTACCCATTTTCCCAAGTAAAGATGGAGCTTCCTGTAAGTACCTTAAAGGATTCTGCTTTGCTACTGCCTGTACTCTGTAGGCATGAAAGTAATGGCGCAATTTCTTAGAAGCCCAGATTATCGCAAGGCAAATCTTTTCTACTTCTGTATACTTAACCTCATAGGCCAGGAACTTCTTGCTAAGGTAGTAAACAACAAATTCCACTCCAAACTCGTCCTCCTGGGCCATCATGGCGCCTACAAAACTGTCTTCTATAGCTAAATACAAAATTAATGGCCTGACTGGCTACAACGATCTCAACACCAGTGGATTCAGCAGATACTCTCTGACAGTATCGAAAGCCTTCTAACAACTTTCGTTCCATACTACTGGTTGGTCTTTTTTGAGTAGTTTGAAGATTGGTTCGCTGATCGAAGTAAGCTTAGCAATAAACCTACTGACGTATTGCCACCTACCCAAAAAGCTTCTCACATCCTTTTCCTTCTCCGGTATTGGCATCTCTCTGATGGCCCTAACCTTATCTGGGTCAATTTCAATTCCCCTCTGACTAACTACGTGTCCTAGGAGCTTCCCTAAGGTAACCCCAAAGATACACTTCTTAGGATTTAACCGCAGATTGTACTTGTTTATCCTCTGGAAGAACTTTTCCAGGGCTTCAAAATGACCTGCTCTAGTGGTTGACTTGATAATCATGTCATCCACGTATACCTCCACTTCTTTATGGATCAAGTAAATCAAGATTTTTGTTGCCATCCTCTGATAACTGGCTCCTGCATTTTCTAGGCCAAAAGGCATTACTCGATAAGCATAGGTCCCGCATTCCGTGATGAAAGCCGTCTTAATTCGGTCAATTATTTTATTGAGAATTTGATTGTAGCCCGCATAACCATCTCTAAAGCTACACATCTCGCAAGCAGCGGCGCTGTCTATCAGCACATCTATATGGGGCAATGGAAAGTCATCTTTTGGACAGGCCGTATTCAAGTCCCGATAATCTACGCATACCCTTACCTTGCCATTATTTTTTGCTACGGGGACAACATTGGCCAACCAAGTTGGATATTGCACCTCAACTAGAAATTTGGCTTTGGTTTGCTGGTGAATCTCCTCTTTCACTTTATCTGCCCATTCTAGCCTAAGCCTTCTCAGTTTTTGCTTAACGGGTTTATGGTCTGGATATGTAGGAATAGCGTGCTCTGTGACTTCCCGATTAATTCCTGGCATATCTTCGTAGGTCCAAGCAAAGACTTTTTCATATTTTTTTAAGATTCTCTCAAATTTTTCTCGCTCTTCAGGAGTTATATTTGATGCTATCAAAATTTCTTTTGGGTTTTCTGTGGTTCCAAGATTAAATGGAGTAGCATTAGTTGAATCAATTTCAAATAAGGATGGATGATGATCATGATCATGCTTAGTGAAATCATCGAAAACATCACACAAGTAAGCAAAATCATTCAATTTATTAATAAGATTGAAATTGTCATTAACATCATTGAAAAGTTCTGGAGCAAAAAGAAAATCTAAACTATTTTCCTCTTCTTGCTCTACTGGCGCATCTGCCGCGGTTAATGGTCCTGGGTCACTTTGGCTCTTTGGAGGCTCCTCAGTCAACTCCTGTATGGCTTCCTCTGCCTTTACTTTCCCCTTCAACTGGGTGGCTACCATCTTCTCAGTGATCACTTCTTTAGGCATCTCACGGTCCCAAACTGTCCTACTGGTCATGATTTCCTCATCCCGAATGCTCTCCGCTGGCTTGATCAATCCAATGTCCCAATCATAGACATCATTGAAGACCTCGAACACTGGCACAATTCTTCCATCCAGCCACTGCGGTTCAACTTCCCCTGTATAGGCACATGCTACGGTTGATGGCACAAAGTCTTCCGAATATGAGGAATTTTCGTTTCTGGCTTCTCACCCCTCTTTACAACACCTATGTATCCTAGGCCCCTTCTGTCTTTTTGGCCCTTGGTAGTAACGGCTGTTGGCATCCCCTGAGAATTCTTACCCAGTCCTGCTCCAGGGAGGAATGACATCCTCTTCATCATATTTAGCACCTGGGGACTTTCTTCCTTCTGCTCTTCCTCGCCTATCATGGCAACATGAAACAAATGGCTGCCTAGCGATCTCCAGTATTGAAACCTGATTCTCCCGTGCAGCCCTTATAGTCACAATCTGGCCTTCATGAGGTATCTTTACCATCTGGTGAAGCGTAGAGGGGACTCCTCCCAACTTATGAAACCATAGTCTGCCTAGAAGAGCTGAAAAATTAGCGGGTATAGGCAGTACCACAAACTCCACTTCTGACTCTACTAGTCCCATCTTCACTATTGCCATGAATGTCCCCGAAGCATGTTTACGCGAGTTGTCATATGCCGTAATGGTGAGATCAGACTTGGCTAACATATCCTCTGTCACCCCAAAAGCTGCCATTGCCACCTGTGGGCACACATTTATCGAAGAGCCATCATCTACCATTACACAGGTTGTGTGCTTTTGCTTAATCTGTACTCTTATGTACAAAGGGCGATTATGGTTGCGGCCTTCTACCGGCAAATCAGCACTGGTGAAAACAACATTTTCTCTTGATCCTCCTTTCACTACATCCAGAAGTTCTGTAGGCGAGATGGTTGTGGCCACAGTTGCCTCGTACAAAGCCTCTACTACCTTCTGTCTATGTGATGGCGACTGTCTCAAGAGATCCCATACTGAAATCTGAGCCGGCGTCTTTTTCTGTTTTTTAACAATCAGATCTTCTTCCAGCACTTTTCCCTTTTTGCCCTCAATCGGTTCCTGGGGCTTCTTCACTTCTGGAGCTACCCTTTTGCTCCGGGTCACAGCTCCTACTTCTTTCTTCTTCGCTTCTTCTCCTTCCTCCTCCGAACCCCACAGGTCAGAAAATACTTCAGAATCATAGTTTTCAGTTCCACTATCATTAGTGGATCAGCAATCGATCACTGTAGTGGGAAGCGCTTCTTCACTCCCCTCATGGAAATTCGTGATAGCAGTGTGGACATCGTTGCCATACAACTCCTTTAACACAAACTCCTCGGGCAAACTTGACCCAATCATATTCACTCGCGGGGGCATACTGTTGTACTCAGCTTTCTTTTGACCCCCTCTCTTCTCTGGGTCTGTGATTTACTTCGAGTTAATTAGATCTTGCATTACGTGCCTTAAAGCCTTGCAGTTATCAGTCGTATGCCCAGTGTGCCGATGATATGCACAATACTCATAATCCTTATGCCTGAGCATGCCTTGAGTTTTAGCAGGTCTGGGTGGCAAAGGCTGCAGCTTACCCTCTTTCATCAATCTTCTCAGTACCCATGATAAAGACCTTATAAGATTGGAAAAATGCCTCGGCGTAGCATTAGTAGTTGACACCTCAGCAGTCTTCCTCATGTCACTAGCGGAACCTGTTGGTCTACTTGCCCCCTGGCTACTGCTACCCCTCTTGGGATAGTTCTTATTACCTGCTCTCCTAACAAGGTACTCTCCCTCAGCCTCAATGGCAATGTCCTTCAGAGACTCCCAGTCTCTCTGTCCTTTCATCTTCAATCCTTCCCTCAAATACGGGCTCGCATTTTTTATGAACAACCGTATTTGATCCTGGTATCCAGTTTTGTCTTTATCTCCATTACCCGATTCCTCCATCGGGTTAGATACTCATGGCAGGATTCACCTCCCTTCTGCTGTAGTAGCTCTAGGTCCTTTAAGGTCACCTCCATCCTCGTGCTGCAATCGTATTGTCTCAAAAAGTCCTCTGTCAATAAATTCGAGTCCTCCTTAGTTCTACGATCGAGCCCATGGTACCAATCCACCGCTGGGCCAATAAGGCTAAAGCAGAAGTATTCAATCTTTTGCCTTTTTATTAAGGTAGTACCCTTAATCACCAGCGAGTATTGTTTTATGTGTGCCATGGGGTCAAAAGTGCCGTCAAACTTCAGAACATCCGGCATTTTAAAGTTCATTGGGATAAAATCCTCTCCTTCTAACTCCTTGTCTTTAGGGTTTATTCCTCGGCCCTTTGTCAGCATTCTTATCATTACTTCAAATTTCTCCTCCATCTTCTTCCAGATGGCTTATTCAGTTTGAGGGGCTTTCCCTTTCTCAGACATACGCTCTGCATATTCTTTGTCTTCCCAATCATCATCTAGCCTTGGGGTTGGTCTTCCCCTTTGTGCCCCTGAGGTAGTAGCTCTTAGGTTTACAGGTGGCGGGCAAATTTCCTCTTGTAGGTCTTCTCTGACCTCCCCCCTTTCATTATTTCTCATAGGAGGAGGTGGTGGGTTCTGTGGGGCTGCCTGCTGACCCATTGTGGCCATCAGTGCCATCATCCGGCTCTCGAATTCTTCAAGCCTTCGGCCTACTTCCT
Organism: Excoecaria cochinchinensis; assembly: GCA_947683425.1. NCBI lineage: Eukaryota > Viridiplantae > Streptophyta > Magnoliopsida > Malpighiales > Euphorbiaceae > Excoecaria > Excoecaria cochinchinensis. The sequence continues at coordinate 4,402,821 of CANTUQ010000034.1, forward strand.
CTGCTATCATTGCCCTAGTGGCATCTACCCCTCTTGGTCAGTTTGTCATTTCTTCGGGTAAAGCAAACTGAGCTGAAGTAGCGTAGCTAGTTTCAGAAGAAGCGTCCGGATACTCCACCCTTTCTGGTAACTCGAAGAATGGATTTCTGCGTAGTCGCCCTTGAGACCCTCTTGTCCACCTAGGTAAATCTATGATGGCTGAAAAACGTAAAGGGGTCAGGATTATGCATGAACGTTCTAAGATGCATGATCATGCTATGTAACATTCACAAATTACATGCAAGCACATAGGTCCTTCCAACCTTGTTACTCCCACACATGAGGTCATAGTCTCTTTCCTAGGTGGGATTGGCCCATCGATCATCCGGGGCCCCGATGCACACGTATGGTGCACGGTGAAAAAAAAAACCGGCAGTATAACTCTCCTAACTAATGCACAGGCGTATGGGTTATGATCGTTATGTATTTAGGCAGTCCGAATAAGTCATCTTGGACCTATCGGGGCATGAAAGCCTTTGATTAGGTGACCAGTGATATTATCTGGGTTTGTCTAATACATAATGATCCATACAGTAAGCATAGTATTAAGGTTCATACCACTTAGGGGAAGTAACTATTTCCATTACATGAGCTTGAGTCAAAAGGTGATATTTCTTTAAGGCTACCCAAGCATGGCCCCTGCCGACGGGTCTAGCTCATCACGAGCGTAACGAACGATCGGGTCTCCATTTTATATACCAAATGGTATGAGGCTTGAGATGGTGATTATCCTTAACACTTCCCTACATTGAGTGAACGTAGGGTCGCACTTCGGGAACGCACCGGGGCTAATAAAGGGACCAAATTAGCATATATCTAAGGCTCTAATGAGATGTAATGCAGCTTTGAAAGAAGATGAAATTTTTAAACTAAAACTCAATTGTAATTTTTAATCAAGGTACTTTCGAATCGAAGTCTCGAGTATTTTCCCTAGCGGAGTCGCCATTGTGACGCGCACCGAACCTCGCGGGGTTCCCAAGGGCCCGCTTTAGGGCTTTCGAGAGAGGTTTATTAAAACTTGCAAGGTATTTACAAGTGCATCTATTTTGGGCAACAAGGAGGTTTCTTGGAGTCGCCACCCAATAGAACATTGGGAAGGGTCGTCTAGCCTCAGCGAGCCTAAGACGACGCATACATATCCATTTTGGGTAAGCCAAGAGGGTTTTGGAGGTGCAAGCCCAATAGGACATTAGGATGACCCTCTAACCTCATGGAACCTAGGATTACATAGTGCGTAAATATCCATCTTGGGCAAACTAGAGAGATCTTGGAGGTCTCAGCCTAATAAAACATTAGGATGATCCTCTACCCCCTGGAGCCTAGGATCATGTATATTAGGCCTTTTGGAGGGGAACAAGAGATATTTTGGAGGTTCTAAACCTCTAACCTCATTGAGCCCAAGACCAGAGTGAGTTCGGGACTTCTCATTTATTTGTACCTTAATTAAAATTATAATTAAGCTTTGAATTCATTCTTTCATCAACTTTTCATACAATGCAGCAAATTAAAGTGCAATCCATTCATGAAGATAAAGCAGCAAATTGAGACGAAATAAAATACGCGAAATAAATTACAATAACACTAGGGCCGGAATACAACCCCCATTATAAAAACAATATGTAAATCATATAGAAATCGGGATATTTATTGGAGTGAGGACATTGGTCCTGCCATGTATATTTATTACAAGCTGATTTTTGAGAAGTGTCAGTTTTATTGGCTAAAAATGGGACTTTGGTCCCCGGCTTTCTAAAAAATCCCAAATTAATTACTATAAAACATTTGGCCCTTTTTACTTTAACGACATTAAAATAATCTTCATAATAAAAAGAATAAAGACAAGTGTAAAGAAAGACCCCGGATGGAAATTCTCATATTGGCACGACCACCATCATTAACAACTCCAATTCCAAAATGGTCAGAAAATAACTCATAAAAATAAACATGTCAGTGTCAAAATCGTGAATAAAGTAAAGAAAAGTAAAATAACAAGAAACTTTAAAGAAATGAGTTAAATGATAAAATAAATGAAAAAGCAGTAAAAGAAATAAATTAAAAACATGAGAATTTGCCTAGGGACGGCCTCTTACACAATACTGACGGGCGTCCTTAGTGTGACCAGTGGACGGAGTGGTACGTCACCTACGTCCCGTCTCTCGGAATAGGGACGGGCGTTGGTAACCACTCTGCCCGTCGGTCACCCCTGGTTGCAGAAAAAGTTAAAAGACCTTCAAAATTTTAATTGAAATTCTTTGTAAAAAAATTATTAAAAATGAAAAACAATTAATATAAGTCAATTAAATTATACAAATATTAATCCAGAATGTTTACCCTCGGATTTTACCTTTTTGGGTGGATGTCGAATGACTTTGGTTCCTGCACGCTTCACAAGGATCAAATAAAAATAGATCAAGGAAAGAAAATTTATGTTTTTCTTTCTTGGAAATTTGACAACGATTCAAGTATTGAATTAGCTGGATTGATGGAAACGAATGAATTTCATTACCTCAAAATTGGCTTAATTCACAAGTAGAATTTGAGAAAAAAGTCAATTAATTGAAATAATTTTTATCAAATAAAAATTATGAAAATAATAGAGATTTTTTAGATTTCAGTAAATTGCTCACAAAAAGATTTTTTCCTTTAAAAATTTTGCTAATCTCTCAAAATTTGCTAATTTTTCTGTCCAAAAATTTGTTAATTTTTCTAACCCCTAATAATGAAATTTAATCCACTATTTATAGAGTTTTTAGGAGATAATTAGGATAAATATCAATTTAAAGTTTGAATTTTAAAAGGATTTTAAAATTCAATTCTATACTACTCGTGTCAAGTAAAATAATTAAACCTAGTTAAAAATGATCAAAGAAGACAATGTAGATGATGAAGAATTAATAATTATGAAACTTGATTCCATCTTTTAATTATAATTATAATCTTATAAGCAAGCCAAATTGGAATAAAATTCTAATTCACTCTCTCGACATGAAATAGAGTGCCCAAAAAATGCAATTACAATACTAATCCTTAACTCTCGTTAATAAACTAGTTAAATCTAATTACATATTCTAAGATTAATCACCAACCTATAGCAATTATCTTAACATACTGATCTCTCAAGTTATGTTTTGATAATGAATTTCTATTAGATGTAAGATAAAGTGAACCTCTTAATTCTACCTTAACTTATAATGATCATACAATAATACTAATAGACAATTCTGCATTCAAAGACAATTAACATAGATGGAAATAGAAGTAACATTAATATCATCCAAGATCCTTAAACAACTTTCATTTAATGTTTACAAAGAAGAAGCAAAGATTAGAAATAGAAGAAGGAGATCTCTTAATCCTTTTTCCCTTCACAAAGTGTAATCTTCTTCCTTGCACTTACGTTCTTCTCAAAACATGAAATCTAACTTAGAACTTCAACTAAAGAAAAATGTACTCTCAAACTTACAGACAATTAATTAGTTAAAAATTCGATCCCTAAAATTACAATTGAAATTAATATTTATAGTGTTCTAAAGGTCATGTCCCTTGATAAGCTTCTTCAAAGAGTAGCACAAGTTGGTGAGAAGTCCCAATTGTTAATGTGACTTTTCAAAATAAACTGCCTAACGGCTCTTTTCGTCGCGCTCGCAATGCCTGTCGTGCTCACTACAGACCGCGGACTTTCCTTGCTTGCTCTCCTCTTGTCTCAAGCTTTGTTCTTCTAGTGGCCGACTCATGATTCTCTATCCGAGTCATGCTCTGGAAATCGAGTCATGCTATACTTTACGAGTCATGCTCCTCTGCACTTCTTCACGAGTCGTGCTCCTCCGCATGAGTCTGGCACTTCTATTTTATCACTTCACAAGTCGCGCATTTCTTCACGACTCGTGCACTCCTTCTTCCTTTCTCACCCAAATTACTTATAATGCAAATAAACACATAAACTAAATGGAAACACGTGAAATATAAAGCTATTTACATACTTAACTTCCCAAACTTACAGAAAATATGCACTAAATAATAGACCAATTAAGCAGCTATCATTTATATGGATGACTGAATTGGGTTTTGTCAATTTTTAGTAGAATTTAAAAGTGATTATGTGTATGAATAGTTGGAGTGATTTTCTTGGATTTTATTGATTCTTGGTAGGTTTGAAGTTTAACTATGCATATTGTTTGGTTTGTTTAATTAGTCACTTTTAATTAGTGTAAAACTTTGATTGAATGATTAGAAACATGCTTGAGTAATTGGTGATGGTTGGGTTGAAGTTATTGGGTTAATTATTTAAGTTTTTGATGAGTTTGGGTACAGAGAACTATTGAGCTCGAAATAAGAGCGTGAAAGACGACTCTGTCGTGAGCACAATAGAGTGTCCAGAACTGAGCTCCAGCTAAGGTGCCCTAGATCATGAGCGTGACAGAGAGCTCGATAGCCGAGCTTCTGCCGGGCAGATCCCATCGCGAGTGTGTCTGCATTTGCAAGGCCGATAGGGGCTTACTTGCCCTCTGTCTCGAGCGCGAAATCCTCCACGAGCACGACAGAGGCTTGCTAGCTCTCTCTCGTGAGCACAGCTGTCCGTCGTGAGCTCATCTTTTTGTGCTATTCATCTCTGTCGTGGGCGCGACCCATCTCTGTTCTGCGAATGATTATTATTTATTGCATTTTGCATGGTTTCTCACTTATGATTCTTATATGTTTCAATGTGTTAATTATAATATGCTTTATTGGATGATTCATAAATGAATTAATATCTTAGCCTGTAATAGTCATGTAGTGGATAGATAGGCATGCCTTCAGGGTTCTATTTACTGCAGTCTATGCGTTCCTTGGACCCTGATCAAGTCCCTATGCATTTGGGTCCTTGTGATCCTCTTTGTGTTTGGATCTTGTTTAAGATCCCTATGTGTTTTAAAATTAAAAAAAAAATAAAAAAAGAAAAGAAATTATTTAGTCTTACCTTCGAGTACCTCTGTGTTCACCGGTTATACAGTTCATTGAGTTTGTAGACATAATTATGTGTATGTTTTTTTCATGAAAATTATGTGAATTATTGAAAGCAAGAGTAATGCTATTATTTTGATGAATGAACTTATGGTTAAGCTTGTCATGTTTTATTTGTATGTATGTGGCATGTGAATGTGAATTGCATTTGACGTCCACAGTGAGTGGTCGTTCATCTCTTGTTTTTCCCCACTAAGCCATTGGGCTTAGCACGGGTGTTTCATCCGTTCAGGTGCAGAAGCGGTAGGAGATTTTGTGATGACAGATTCGCAGTAGCCAAGGCCAACACAATAGGATGGGCTTTTGTTTAGCGCTAGGTCTTATAATTGTCCTAATGTAAAGTTTTTGGTATTGTAATTATGTAACTTTTGTAATATGTACAATTATTCCGTATTTTGTAAGACTTAATTTTTGTACATAAGTAAAGAGGATATTATATTGCAAATCAGCAATGTAAACAAATTTATTTTGAATGAATGAGAAGTTTGGAAGAGAAGTTTTTGTTAACCTCAATTCTTTTATGTGAATATAAGTATGTATGTTTACGCATGTATTTTATGGAATGTTCTCTGCATGATAAGTTTTTGTGTGGTAACAACCCTCGTCTATTGGGTCATTCACTTCTCTACAGAGGGTGAGCTTCCCTATTTATAGGTAAGGGATGTTACACCAAGCATCTCCATCGATGATCCTCATTTATTCCTAGAGTGGTTTACTTCTCCAAAAGTTCTTAACTTATTCTACGTGTCAAGTTTGATTAAATACAATTATTTTTGGATATGACGACGTGAAGATTTCAAGCCATACTTTCCCTTTTGATAAATCCTTAATGAGTGTTTTTCCTTTTTATCTCTTAAATAATTATTCTTCCTCTCTAACTCTGTCTAAAATTTTTAATTGTCTTTTACAACTTTGATCTTTATTTATTGAATATTTGATTTAGACTTTCTCTCATCAAATTTGGCCTTAATATCTTATCTTCACCAAATTTTCTCCATAATAGAGTGGTATATATTTGCTTCTATACACCTGTGTGTTTACTTGTGGTTGTATGAACCCTATTGGTGGAAGATGTCTTCCCCAATTCCTCAAAAAGTTATGCATACAACCTAAATGTTATTCATCAACACCTAGTACATGTTTCCATATTATATTTCTTTGTATCGTACCACTATCTGTAGATTTTCACATCGCCTATACACACATATATACATATATATATGTACATATATGTATGTACATATATATATATATATATATATATATATATATATATATATATATATATATATATATATATATATATATATATATATATATATATATATATATATATATGTATGTATATATCTTATGTACATATATATATATGTATGTACATATATATATATATATAGACACGTCATTGTAATATTCTTTTTATGTTTCCAATCATTGAAAGTTCTTGTTCATCAATAGGTATCCATCTCTTTAAATCCCAACTTATCTTACTTCCCCTCTTAGATTTGTCCATAAGTAACTAGTATAATTCTCTTTCCATTTTATTTCTATATTCTTACATTTATATTAAATAAAGTTTAACTTGAATTACCCCTCAACTTACTATGGCTCCCTTACCCTCTAATGTCAATCCAAGTATTCATAGTCTCTAAAAGTGTACAAAACACCACTAATATAAGTTGCCAAATGCACCCCTTTTTGGATAATCATCAAGGATGTAATCCAAATCCTTAATTATCTCTATATATCTTTCCTATTTTCAATTATATTTCTTTACATGAATAAATATTTTAGCCCAAATAATGCCTTTTAGTTCCTATTTAACATTTTTAATTTCCTTCAACTTAACTTGAAGCAGTTTACTCCATCATATTCCGTTATTCACATAAAATCTGAAGATTCAATCTTATTTTCCATAGCTAAGCAATTTATATATCATGATTATATACTCTTATTGTATGGCTCTTATTGTAATGACTCAAAATGTACCTTGACAGATTTATGCATGCCTAGGGCATAATGGTGGTCGAAAATATGTATTTGGATTAATTGAAATGGTTAAGGGTATTGAGGACATAATCGAAATTAAGTGAAAATCAAGGGTAATTTGGTAATTAAACATATATGGACTAAATTACATAAAATTTCAAATTAAGTATGTCAATCTATGAAATAGAAATAATTATATGGTTAATGTAACATTGATTAGGTGGTTGAGGATCAAATAGGTAATGGACATAAAAATCAAGAAAAGGACTAATGGTAAGTTGACATCTTTAACTTAGGATAAAAATTAATTAATTTGCCATTTTAAGGCAAAAGTTGCTCGGCCATCTAAAGGAGAGGGTAGGCAATTTCCTTTTCATGAAGCACCTCAAAAATTTTGCTCTTTCTCTCTCTCTCATGCTCATGCTTCCCAAATGGGTATCTTTGATTTCAAATGAAGAATCAAGTTTAAAGGTAAGTTTTGTATAGTTGAATCTCTTTGTAACACCCATATACCCATAAAAGATACGGATAGCGGATGTCACAACACTGCACTAAAATACACTATAATGCACTCAATAGATTCAGTAGAATTTTTTTTTCTACAGCCACATTCATACATATACAATAACGTAACAATTACACTAATATACTATATTATACTTAACCTGTATTACATCATGTTCATCCATTGTAGTCGTATACATGCCATGCCTATATCATTATCCTTATTGTCCCTAAAATTCTTTTGATCATCAGTAACATCGGCCACATCACTTCTTTTCTTTCTATAACCTACACGCGTAATAATACTATGTGGTGAGCATTTGGAATGCCCAATGGTGGATACATATCCTAAATTTTCCACTATACTAATTAAATAAAGCATATTTTCATTTAAACTATATGTACATCAAATTTTTTAACTATTACCTGTCAATTACCTTTTAATCCTTTATTTTACATTGTTATTGACAAATTACATTTAGCCTCTAGGCTTTCACTAATTTATAGTTTATCCTTTACTTTTTCATTTATTTATCGTAATTCCATTAATTAACCTATTTTTCTTATTTAACGTACAATTTACCATTTAGCCCAAATTAAAATAAACTAATATATATTTAATTTAACCAGATACATGTAATAATATTCATTATCACCATTAAATCCTTTATTTAAAATCATATATGCAAATAGTACATATGAAAATCTATATTTGCTATTTGGTCCTTCAAATATGGCATATTTATAATTTAGTCCCTAAACTATAGCATATTTACACTTAGGTCTTTGAACTTCCTCATATTTACAAAAATGCCACTAATTTAGTTCTTTTACTTACTTAACCCATTATTTTAATATCTAAAATATTCACGTTATACTATCTTTATTTTTCTTAATCAATATTTCCATAAATAATTTAATTAATTATCAAATTGAAATTCTATTTCACCTTAAATTCTAATCCAATTAGAGTTCTAATCCATATTGACTTTTAATTCATTTAGAGTTCTAATCCAAACTGACTTCTAATTCATTTAAAGTTCTAAACCAATTAGAATTCTAATCCATATTGACTTCATTAATTACATCTAAGTTTTTTAACTTACCATACTTTTGTAAAATTACAATTGGGTCCTTGTACTTTCTTTATGTTATCACTATATCATTAATTACTCCTATCACTCACTTAAATCATTATTTGATTTACAAATTACAAATTAGTCCTTAAATTAACATTTGCATGTCAAATTACACTTTAGTCCCTAAACTTTACATCCTTTTACACAATTAAAATTTTAACTTCACTTTTCTATCAAATTTCACTTATTAACTTACTTTTACACACAATTACTGTTTTACCCCTAAACTTTTATCAAATTATAATATTACCCTTGTTTTTACTTTTATTTACATTTATGCCATTAATTAATTAAACTTTCACATTTATTCACTTCTTAACTTATAATTTATCAACTAGTCCCTCAAATAATAACTTTCATAGTAAATTACGTTTTAGTCCTTAAATTACTATTTTCAAGTCAAATTTCATTTTAGTTCTTATCTTATCTTATCCATATCTTATCTTATCTTATCCTTATCTTATCTTTATTTTTATCTTATCTTTATCCTTTCTTAACACTTATCTTATCACTTAATTACACATATAACCATGTAATTATTCATCCCTTTTTCACTGTATTTCTGAAATAATCTTATTTTAATCCATTTTTCTTACTTTGTCCCTAGTACCATCCAGTAGGATTCACTAAACTCGATATGCGGGACTAGGCTCTATAACCCTAACCTACCAAATTGGCCACTTAGTGTCCAAATTACACTTCAGTAGTGTCTAAGTGGCACTAGGGTGCCAAATTACTCTCCGACGTCACTACACTCAGAGTGGCCACTAGGGGGCCAAATTACACTCCGACGTTACTACACTCACAGTGGCAACTAGGGGGTCAATTATACTCTGACGTCACTACACTTATACTTTACACTACACTTACATTTGTAAGTAGACCGTCATTGGTCTACAATTGCAAGTCGCTATGAGTTACTATTGTTGTATACACTGATGTCTCTATGGCTAGCCATCTATATCCTAAACTAAATTTACTACCAGATAACTAAGGGCAAGGCACAATCATTATTCAATTAATTTTTTTTCCACTTCATGTATCAAATGAGATAAATTCCACAATATTAAGCAATACATTACAATTTCACTTCCTTCTCATTCTTTTTCCATCAATTCCATTTCAATTCACTCAATATTAAATATAAACTTCATTGATACCATAAGTTCACTTCAATATACACAATTTATCATTTTTAATATAAATATAATGTAATATTACACTTTAATTCGCACAATTATTCTTCAGAAATTTTAGGTAAATTCAAATATACCGATACATATACCGATTTTTTTTTATTCTTTATTCATTTTATACAATTAAAATCATTATACCATTATAATATACCGTGATATACACATGCATACCACTCAGCCATCATGTTACACATCCATCATAAATTCTTTTTATCACCTTTATCATTCATTTAGTTAATTTACATGTCCATTAACATTGTCATACCATTAAATCGCATTAAAAAACATCAAAATCACATTTTTACATGCTTATACCATTCGGCCTATGTGTTCAACATCCATTATGATTATTTTTCTTTCTGTCATCCATTCTATTAACTCAATCTCATGTCAAACATCATATATGCATTATTAAAATGACAAAAAATCATGATATACCATAGAAAACCATGGACATACCATTTAGCCAAACTATACCCACATCATCAAAGTTTTATTCACTCAAAATCTCATTTTTAACTCTCATAACCATGAATATATAGTTTGATTTAATTAAATATGCATATTTCACATACTTTATGTTTAAACATAACTAAAAATTATACTTTTAACATGGAAAAAGGAGGACATTGTATCCACTAACCTTATTTTCTTGTCATCCACATCTTAAACATCCTTCCATAGCTATGGTTCCTTAAAACACCATTACTTTCCTTATGCTCCAATAGTGGCAGAATATAAACATCAAAGAAATTGCCATAAATTTGCTTCCTTTATGCAATAAAATATCATAAATATAGTCTAGATATCAAAAATTACCTATTTGAACCCTTAAATTAATTTAAAAATATCAACTTTACATACCTCAATTTGACACATAAACTTTTCCACTCATTTTCTTTCACTTCTAGCACTCCAAATGGACTCCAATCACCATCACCAGATTTTAGAGAGGTTTAATTTTGTTTAGGAGGGTTAGATGCGAGGAAAGATTTGAAGAGAAATGAAGAAAATAGAGGAATAAGATGAAAAAGCAATTCAACCAAAGGAAGTGGAGGAGAAGGTCGGTTTCTCTAGGGATTTCTCTAGATAAATCTAGTCTTAAGGGGTATTTATTGGAGAAATTTGAATCGAACCGGTCCAACCAAAGTGGTCCAACCGGTTTAAACCAAAATTTCAATTTTTTGTCAAATTCCACTGTTGCTAAGCATCTATGTATTCTTCATCTCATTTTCACTCCTAGACAATTCCATCATGTTTAAAACATATATAATATCCTCTCTACAAAATTTCATCTCAATCAGAGTCCATTTGGGGCCCGCTTCACTTAAACCGGTGCGCTTCAACCCTTTTTGGTTCTGCTGTAAAACACCAATCGAATACTGTCAAAAATTACTAAAAAATAATTTATACCTTTACACTTCTCACATTAAAACCTTTTGAGCTTAATAACTATTTTTAAAAATTCTGTCGAAGTTCGGTTAAACCTTGGCTCAATTAAACTGAATAAGAGGCTAACTTATGTTTGACATTCGGAGCCCTATATAACCTCATTTTCACTCAAAATTATACCACTAGACTCCTTATAACTTGTACTTTCCAATGGTCCAATAAAATTTTTTTCCACTACTGGCTTCCCGGGAGGTCACCCATTAGGGGCTTTCCTGACTTGAGCACGTTCAACCTTTCCGCCTTACTGTCGTTTAAGGCACGATCACTAATATTTTCACTTGAAATTCACACCATATACTTTATAGATTTCACTGATCCCTACTAACCCGGCATTCGGGCTATTACACTTTTCTGCTTTTCTATTTGTGAAATTGGAATTCTAAAATGGAAATGATAGTAACTTGAGTTTGTGACATGAATTTTATGAGAGGAAACAACAACAACAACAACAACAAAGAGTGGAGCAAAGATGAGGAGTTGAGCCAAGTGATAGAAGATGTAGTTCTTTAAAATAGGTTTGGGAATTTTTGCTATTTGAGATGTGTGTGTCAATTTGAGTAATTGAATTAATATTAATGCTATTTTGATTGTATTTGATGTTTTTGGTTGGTTTGTTGTGGTGAAATTTAGTAAAAGCATGAAATTGAATATATTGGGCTTATAAGGGAAACTCTATCAAACCTTACTCTTGACCCCAACTCATTTTTTGGGCCATAAATCAGTCTAAGACTATCCAAAGTGGAAGATTCTAGTTGTATCTAAACCATGACTTCCATACCTATAAATGTCCTAAAATGATCATGAGCTGATTTTGGCTCTAATTGCCTCAAAATTTGCCAAAACAGAAGGGTATCTGTTCTAGCAGGGTCAAGGGAGCAGTTTGGATTGTTAAGGACACTTCTAGGGTTATAGTGATCCAAATGTTATGAATCAAAATTATACTTAAACTAGACACCTAGAAGAGTAACTTTCATAGAGAGAGTATAATCAAATTGTGTCTCTATCATTCCCAGCAATTTTCAAAGTTGGAACATAATTCTATTTCTATAAGTTACTCTGGAATAGTTTGTAATGCCACGGCTATAAATCTTGGTATATATATGAAAATGACATGCAATTGATACCATTAGAAAGCTAAGGCATAGTAGAACAATTGTCTAGAAAACCATTTTAGCTAAAAGTGATGTTTGCTAGCTTAACATTGCTATGCAATTTGGGGGTAAAACCTGCCCTACTTCAAGTTTCATGATTTGAGTAAATTTTTAGTCAAGTAGCTAGGGTTACGGTTGGCACTAAACCATGCCCACCATGACCCTTGCCTTTGAAAAGCATCTTGTAGAATCTTGCAAGATTCTTGGTTCTCATGGCTGGCACTAATCACTACCTTCCGTGAACCCTCCCCCCTCCCCACATTTTTCAAATGTAAATGTGAATTTTGATATCAAATGAAACCCAATTTGGATTAAATTAAATATGTTATATGATTAACTATATTAAATGTTATTTAATATGTCTGGCATTCATAATATGCAAATTTACATGAATTATTGGAATGGAATAGTGTAACATGCCTATGATTGTGTATAAGATTGAATGTGAAACATTTTTTAATGAAACTATGTGTACATAGGAATTATTTAAAATGTAACATGTTTATAAATGAAATAAATAGTATAGGCATAAACTAATATTATAAATGCAATTGGGGAGACACACTGATAAGCAAAGAATTAATAATATGTTAATATGATGTGAACTAAAAGTATATGTATAAGTGAATATAATGAATAATTGTGTAAGTGTTAAGTAAACCTTGTGATGTCCACATGGTTTAAAATGGGTATGATTATATCTAGCATGATTATTATACTCTTTTAATATGACTAAGTGATATGTGATGGAAATACGCAAAATGGATAAGAATGAACCGTATTTAAGTGTATGCGTAAACACTGTACAATACATACATGTATATAATATGATATGTAATATGTATATGTTTATGTATATATTGTATGTGAGAATGTGTAGCACATAAAATAATAACATGACTTGTTATGCATATTATAAAGTCATGAATATGTATATGAGATGATGGGGTGATTATTGAATTAGTTTATATACAAATATTATATAAGAATGGTTACTATAGAGGTATTGTATAGAAATGTTTGTGATAAGAGAAATGTGTGATTTGAAGTATAAAATATTAGGAATATTACACGTTAATCATGTACGATGAATTACAAGTGTGCATGATCGATGTATGATCATAATGAATGGATACAAACTTGGTAAGTATAACATTGATATGAAAAATATAAGAACGAAATGTAAGTATGTGTATAGCCTGTGTTAACCAAGTCGTGGATAGATAGGCATTTCTAGAGGGAACTCTATTGCTGCAGCCTATGTGTTTTGGATCCCTATGCATTCTTGGACCCTATTTAGGTCCCTATGTGTTTTGGATCCCTATGCATATGTGTATGTACCTATGGGGTACCTATGTGTTTTCTTTTCCATTATCTACCACCTTGGAAATGCAGGCAACCTTTGATTATAAGAATGCTAAGTGAGTATCATGAAATATAAATGAATAATGAATGTAATTACGCATATGGACCTTAAATTGCTTAATATGATGAGTATGTAAGTAATTCGTTTTACATGAAGGTCTAATTTATGATTTGAAAATTAATATGAAAATAAGTACTCCGTATGTATAGTCTAATAATAAACAGTTGCCATGATTATATTATTCTAAAAATGTATTATCTGAGGCCAAGGTATTAATTATAATAACAAGTAATGAAATTTAGCTTGTACTCAATATGAAAGAAAAAAAATGATTTATGAATAACTATACATAAATTAATGTATCTTTAATATGTTAAAATGGGTTTAAGAATTAAGTTAAGTATTCTAATTTGATTTTAAGGCAAATGATGTGTGTGGACTTTATAAAGAATGAGCTTGTATATTGTAATTATAACTATATGGCTAATAATGTGATAAATATAGACATGCAACTGCTAAAATGAATATGTCTTGGAGGTACATTCATGTACGTGGAATATATAACTACAAGAAAATCACATTTTAGAGAGGGAATTATTTTCGTCACTATTTACCAACGAAATTTTATTTTTCGTCACTATTTTGTGATAGAAAAAAATTCTATCCCTAAAAGTATTCCCGCCAGTTTGTATAGACGGAATTTAGTGATGGAAGCCTTACACTGTCTCTAAATGTGCTGCCAAATATTCACAATAGAGTTTTCTACTAAAATTAGCAACGTAAATAATGTTTCGTCGCTAATACTTAGCAATGGAAAATGATTTAGTGACGGAGTACACTTTCCGTCTCTAAAAGTTGCTAGGTAGAAATTAACATAGAAATTAGCGATGAAAATAATATTTTTGTCGCTAAAACTCAGCAATAAAGATTGCTTACTATCGCTAAATGTTGCTAGATTTCCATATCGCAAATTAGCGATGAAGTATTCTTCCTGTCGTGAAAAATCCCCCATATAAAGAAAAACCCTACCCTTTTTCTCTTCCTCCCTCCCTCCCTCCCATTCTCTCTCTCTCTGTCTTTCTCGTGCCTAGACCTAGTCCACGCATTGCCTATCCCTCTCCGATTGAAGCCCTCTGCCACTCGCATTCCCTTCCCCTCCGCCCATTGATCTCCCCCTCGGCGTTGCCTGCTACCTTGCGCCGTCTCCTTCCTCGCGCGACCGTACCTCTCCCTCATACTGCTCGTCCCCGTTGCTGCTTCTCCCTCTCTCCGTTTCGATCTGCCCCCCTCCTCTCCCCATCCCCACTGGTGTCTCCCTCTCTCTGCTTGTTCAAATCGCCGCCCCTCCCTGCAGGTTAGTCTTCTCTCTTATTTTTTATAAAGAATTAAAAAAAGTTGAAACTCTGATGTAGTTGATTTTAACTTTATGAAAAGAAAACATGATAATAATAATAATAAAAAAAAAACAATCCTTCTGTAAACATGATCTAGTATTTTATTTTCTTAATTTTATTAGTTTTATAGTACTTATTTATAATGTTTGTGGGTTTAATGATTAAGCGAAAAGATTACTTGATTGGATTAAGCTAATTACATTTGATTTGAAATGCATTGAAGGGTTTCATCCTTTGAATTTTTAAAGAGCTGTATGTCGTAACATTTTAATGTTGATCGAGAGGTCTTCCATGATGATCTAAGTCGCAAGCTTCCCAATTTGAATAATCCATGTATATTATGGTTTCAATTGTTTTTCTTTTGAAGTTTTTGGACATTATATTTTGGTAGAAAACTCTAGGTATAATCCTCATGTCATATGTTTACTTTGTAATTTAATGTTATGATGATTTGTTTTTTAATGAGAGTTTATGGGTAATAGAGTAGAAAGCATCTAATGGAAATAAAAAAAGGAGAAGACAACAACCTATGGTCTTCATTTAGCCGGTTTGCAGATGAGTTTTGTGCCCTCTCTCTTTATGTATTCTTGAGTTTTTTTAGGAATTTGCATGTTGATAGCAGCAAATTTGGCTTGCATGTTAAATTAGAATTTAGTTAATTGCCATATGTCATCTCACATAATGAATTATACAAAGAAAAATTAGTACTTGATCGAATGAGAATTGAACATGAAACAACAAATTATTAATGGATATTTATTACAAGATTAATTTCAAGTTGATACTTTATGTATTTATGATTCCTTAAGGACTATAACAACAAAAGTAATAATTTTCCAAGAGACTAAGTTCTATCAAACTGAACATGATAGTTATACTGTTTGCACATTTACTTGGGTTATGTATTATGCTTTGCCACTTATATATAGCTCTTCTTTAATTTCTTTTGTATTCATAATTTTCAGAATCATTGCACGAAATGGGTGCTTATCTTCTTGAAAAAACTACATTAAATGTTATGCATTTTTCGTAATTTTTTTTCCTTTTGTGATGACTGATGTATATAATTCAATTCAATACTAAAATAATTCTTGTTGAATTCAATCCAGCTGTTAAGTTTATTTCTAATAAATTTGAATAATGATGGAGGAGAAAGCAGAAGGGCTATTACGTCTAATCGTACTTGTGCTTAGACTTGCTGTAGTGGAAGTAGTTTGCTTGACTGCTAGTTGGTTGTTAGGATCCAAGAGTAGAGTCAGAAGTTATTTAGGTAGATTAATTAATTCCCCAATTAAATGCATTACTTGAGTTTATATTAATGGAGTGATAAGCAAATAAAGACTGTGAAGTTTCTAGTATGGCTACTGTAGTATTGATGGCTGCATGTGCACAAGTTAACATGATTTGCTGGCTAATTAACTGCTTTGACATGATTAATTTTAGTGTGTTATTATTTTCTCTCTTTTTGCCATTTTGGTGTTCACTTTTAGTATTATAAAAAATTTATTTATAAATTTTTAATATATGGTTTAATTTCAGTGTTGTTTATATATTTTAGGATATGAAAACTAAAGTTAATTTACAATCACTAAAAACTAAAGCTAGAAATATGGTTTGCATTGAATAAATGTTTATTATTATTATTATTATTATTATTATTATTATTATTATTATTATTATTATTATTATTATTATTATTATTATTATTATTATTATTATCATCATCATTATCATCATCATCATCATCATCATCATCATCATCATCATCGTCATTGACTTAGTTGTCTATCTATAAAAAAGACTTGGCATATTGGTATTGGTTCATAGATCTAAAATGGCTAGATATTTCTTCTGTGATATTTCTTTTGCAGAAGGATATATGGAGTGAAGATGAGGATAAGGTGCTGATGTAGTCTCATAAAGAATTATTGGAATGCAATCAAGAGAAGGCAAAGTGAAACTGCATATCAAAGCACCCAAGAGGAACAAACAATGATGACTTTTATGTATAAATATAGACTTGGTAATCTAAGATTTTAATTTTCTACTTTGTAATTTTTATTTACATTACTCAGATTACTATTAGTTTATTTTATTTAGTTGTAACATTGATAATACATTATTGTTATGTTTGTTTATTTTAATCAATATATTTTCAGTTATATTATTTTTGTCAATTATAATTTTTATACTATTGATAATTCTATTATTTAAAAATTAAAAATAATTAAATAAATATTCCATAAAAATAAATTAAAATAAAAAAATAAAAATTTCATAAATTTAGCGACGGAAACACACTTTATGCCATTAATTTAGCTATGAATTTAAATTTTTCGTCGATAAATTAGCGACGAAGTTATTATTTTCGTCGCTAATTTAGTGATGCAATTAATATTTTCGTCGTTAAATTTATCGACAGAGTTAAAATTTTTGTCGCTAAATTTATTGATAAAAAATTTCGTCGTTAAATTTAGTGACAGTAGAAATACCGATGGAATTTTCCTTAACCAAATTTCGTCTCTGTCGCTAATCCCTGCTTTTCTTGTAGTGCATATATATATGTTTGGTTATATGAATATTGAAGGGTAAATTAAGATAACATAGGGAATGAACTCTAAATTTCAGTATGTTAAATAAAAGAAAGATATTGGGACATATAAATGTTTAAAAATACATAATAAATGAGTAACCTAGCTTTTAACATTAAGTGAGTATAAGTGTGTGTATTTGTTCATGCTTGGTAGTATGATTATTCATTTTGTTAAACATATATATAAGTGAGAGATAATATATATATATATATATATATATATATATATATATATATATATACATATATGTATGTATACATATATACATATATGTATGTATACATATATACATATATGTATGTATATACGTATACGTATATGTGTACGTATACGTATACATATATGTGTACGTATACGTATACGTATACGTATATAATGCCTAATGAATGTAAACTTTGGCCAGGTATAAGTACTATGATTACAACTAATAATAAGTAATCATTTGTATTAAAGTTTAAGTATGTGATCGATACATATAAACTTTGGCCATGTATAAGTACTATGATTACAATTAATAATAAGCAATCATTTGTATTAAAGTTTAAGCATGTGATCGAAACGCATAATTAGCATGATCAAATGCTTTGTTGTAATTTCTTCAAATGTAAGCATGATATGGGAGTTTATGTATTTATTTAATATATGTATATGAATGAACAAGTAATTTATATATGTGACTTTGATGAAAGCAAACATTTAGGTGTTTTAGCTAACTACTACTGTGAGCGGTTGTTCATGTCATATTTTCCCCACTAAGCCTTTGTGCTTAACACAAATGTTTCATCCGTGCAAGTATTGAAGATAGATGTGTCTCCAAAGACATCCTACATCCGTCAAGGCCAATGAATCTGTCGGAGCTATTTGAATAGTCTTTGTATTATGTTTGTGATGTAAATGAATAACACATGTATGTAATATGAGTATTATGTAAAGAAACCGCCTTTTGTACTTGTATAATCACTTATGACTAGTATGTATTTATGTAGCTGTGACGCGTGCCGAACCCCCTTGGTTCTTGGAGGCTTGCTGATTTTGTGCTCTATTTGGGCAACAAGAGGTATTTTGGAGTCGCCACCCAATAAAACATTGGGAAAGTTCGTCTAGCCTCGTTGAGCCTAATACCATGCGTATGTGTCTATTTTGAGCAACAAGAAATTATTTTGGAATCACCTTGCAATAAAATATTGGAAGGGTCATCTAACCTCATAAAGCCTAAGACTAGAGAGAGTTCGTGACCTCACTCTTACTTATACCTTTATTAAAGTTATAAATGAATTTTTATATTAAATTTCCATTTCTTTTCTCACACGATCATGAAATTAATTTAAAGCGCATCCAAGCAAATAGGGTAAAGCAGTAAATAAAGCAATAAATAAATAAAATTAACTTATAATGAAAAAGGGCGGAATACAGCCCCAACAAATATAATTAATAAAAAGAAATTATGTCTAAAATGGGGTATTTATTTGAGGTGGAAACGTTGGTTCCCGCGTGCATATTTACAAATCAAATAATTCTTTTGATGACATTTTAATGGAAGAAACTAGGATATCAGTCCTATTTTATTAAGGAAAACCTTATTTTATTGTACAAAAAATCTTTTTAGTGAATTTTTTTATTAACGAGCACAAAATCAACTTTATTGTAAGCCAAGTTCAAATAATAGTCAAAATTAAACTAAGGGAATAGCAAATAATGGAGGAAAAGGTAATGAAAGGATGAATCAAACCAAGGGTTTCCCAATCCTTTAGCCTCCTAATCTACACCCATAAGCAACGCTCAATTAAAAGAAATATTATATGCCAATTAAAGAAACAAAAAAGTAACAAATTAGCAAAATTATATGGAAAAAAAATAAAAAAAAATTATCATAGTAATGGAATTAAGAGAATAACACATAAAAATTAACATGCAAAAAATAATATGAAAAGAAGTAACAAAAGGGATTAAAATAAACAAAAGGAAAGGGAAAAGAAACCAGGGACGGCCTAAAAGAGGAGGGACAACTATCGGAAGAGGTGACCTGTCACACCCCGTTTTCCCCCTAGTAGTTTGAGCTATGGGTAAGTGTTCATGTGTGTGAAGGTTGGCATGTATTAATTGTATGTTGAGTTATATGCACGTTTTGTGAGTTTTGATAGAGTGTGCATACTCATAGGGAAGTAGTGTATGTGTTAGTAAGGGTTAGTCTTGTATGTAGTGTCATTCTTTGTGTAGGGTTTGAGTGGTCAAGATCCACCAATTATGGGAGGACATGTAGCAAGGAGTTAGAGAGGGGTATATAAGGCACGGAAAGAAAAAGAGAGAGGGCAGAAAATACCCTAGCTCTTCCTTTCTCTCTCTTCCTCATGCTCTTTCACCTCCTGCTCTTCTTCTTTTCCTCTTTGCTCCATCTTGATCCTCTTCCCTTGGCTGAGTTTTGGTGGAGATTGATCATCACAAGTGAGATTGGTAAGGTTTATTTGGTTTTCTTCTTCTCCTTCATCTTTTGTTGATTTTATTAGGGATTAATTTGAGTTTGGATTTTTATGGGTTTGTATGTATTTTGATGAGGATTTGAATGAGAAAGACTTGGGTTGAGCTTGGGTGCAAGAAAGATCATCTAAGTAAGCTATTGGAGCAAAGGAGTTAAAGGTTTGGGAATTTGATTGTTTTGATGTTAATTTGTGATTTGTGTTTTTGCATGAGATTTCTGCAAAATTTATGTTTGAGGAGGTTTATTATAGTGTTAATGTTATTGGTATTCAATTGATTTGAGTTATAATGTAACACCCCCTACGACCCCGTTGGAAGGAAGCGAGTGTGCTACCGATGCTCACTCACATACATGCACATATACGCTAACCGAAAGCATACGTTCATGCAAAAATACGGGAAATTAAAAACTTATCTTGAGAAGCAAAACTGAACATACATTAACTCACACACACGCAGGCACTAAGCCAAAACATATACACATGCATACATATGATCATTTTGCCGAAGCATAAAGCGGAGAAATAACTGAAACTTAATTACAATAAGATCCTTACATAATAAAAAGGCTACAAATTACAGAAATCAAAATACAGAAGATGAACAGAATTACATAACACTACTAACTCCTATGTGGCCGACCCTGCAGACGCGCGACTCGAACCGAACCAAACCTGCCACCTGCATGGGAAAAGAGCCCATGCTAAGCGATAATCGCTTAGTGGGGAGAACACACAAGCAAGATGGACAGCCATTCACAATGGTCGCCAGAACAAATTACATACACAAATGGCATATACAAATAATCACAACAGATGGATAAATAAGCCTGCATAGGAAAGCCATGCATTCGGAAGTTCATATACACATACTTGTACATATTACCTGAGTGCTCGTCTCAATATCATATCCGTCCGAATACTACACTCTTATATCATATTAAGCAAAGCCCCAAACAGACAAGGGATCACAGTCGATACAAATATTCATGTAAGAATACATACAGACTCTTATGCATATAGGTACCGGGGCATCAAGTGTCAGTACCCTACCTTGCACAGTCACGAGAGATAATACACATCTGACTATCATGCCAAGTACTCATGCATTAACGGAAAACCCATTCACATATAATACAATTATCAAGCAATACGCACCCAACTATAATGCCGAGAACGCTAGTTAACTAAACATACCTTTATCATGCCTTGAAATGTAAATACATGACCACACGCTGAAATCACTACAATAGGAAAACTAGAGAGAGGAGGCACGTAACATAACACAATATATATATACATTCAAAGGTCAAGAGCACATTCATTATGTATCTTGATTCATATAATTCACTATGTTATACATATACCCATATATGTAGATAATTATGTCCAATTCACATGTTTAGGTCACACTTAACCCATTCAGAGATTCATAATCACATTCGGATACATAACCGATTCACATGTCCAGAATCATGCTTAATCGAATATCACATTCTCTTGTTCACATTAGGCAAAACAGACAGAATACCTGCTGACTCAAAATAGTGGATAACGAGTATACAGATAGTACTTTACGGGTACGAGCCGATACAGACAGTACTTTACGGGTACGAGCCGATACAGACAGTACTTTACGGGTACGAGCCGATAAATCAAGATACTTTGAACTTTTACAAAACATTTTCAAAAGGGATCTTAAACAAGTTCCGAACATATAAGGGTTCACGAGGAACCGAACGGGGACCTGATCAGGGTCCAAACATTTAGAGGGCTGCAGCTAAGAGACTCTATTAGGCATGCCTAACTATCCACTAGACTGACTCTTGCAGGCGGAGAATTACACAGTTTACGGCCATAGTTCAATTATAACACGCAAAGAGTTCACTTACTTTGATGAATCAGTACATACATAATATAGCTCATATCAGGTGGTATCGCGTGCTAAAATCCATAATTAAACATTCCTAACACACACAAAAATTAAAGGATTTTATTGCAAAAATAGGGTAGGTCACGGTGGAAATCAAACTGGTTGCCACCGTGACACACCAAGGATCTTCGGCAGAAAGCAAGTCTGGGGTACCTCACAGTGGTACCTAAATAGGTTGCCACCATGACATACCCACAACCCAGAACAGAATCTAAGGTCTGAATACCTCACGGTGGTAACCCGATTGGTTGCCACCGTGAGCTATTCAAACTCACGGCAGAATGCATCTGGTTCGTGCCTCACGGTGGTAACCGAATTGGTTGCCACCGTGACCCATGCCCAGATGCGATTCCTGAGGGCGATTTCCAGGTTATTCAAACCAACTATCCCAAAGTTCTCATTTCAAACAACATATCCTCATTCCAATAGCAATAAAAACCCAAATCAAACATCATTGAATCATGCCATTAATAAGTCTTACACATGAATTCGAAGAACAACATCATATTACATCAATTCATGCTAACACTTAACAATGCAAAGTCTTAGTCATGCAACGGTACAATTTACACTTAAGCATAGCATAATATTCTTAGAGAAGGATCATAAGTACAGATATGCATAATACATTCCACATTCAATATTACATGTTCATGATGAACAACCATGAAATTAGCATTCATAACTCACTCGCTTTTAGATGGCGATATACGATACCACCCACAACAACTAACATTAATAAATCACATCAAGCAACCCCACTTCATTCGATATCCTTTAAATGTGTATAACTTAATCATGTTACACATGCTCATACAGATTAAGGTATTACAACCCTTATACGTCATTTAACTGGACTGGATTCTAATCATACAATTACACCTAATTATTTCATTAGTTTGTATTAATCTTAATCCTATTCATGTTTATTTTCCAAGTGAAAACTATTCTTATACACATTTAATAGTCCTAAACATGCATTGGATGGATCCTAGGAAGTTCCGGTGCAAAACGGGTTCAATTCGGGAAAAAAAACACATAAAATGGTCAAGACAGAAGGGGTCACGGTGGTAATGAATTTGGTTACCACCGTGAGGTCCCAAACTAAGCATTTTGTCCAGGATTTACATATGTCACCCCACAATTGGTCCCTAATGACCTCATCTTGACTAACAACCCAAGGTACCACACTCAACTCACACCATATAACCTCCCATGAAACACTTTTACATCCTAGTTACCATGCACTAATACCACTAGATCATGCCAAAACCAAAGTACCCTACATCCATACACACATGCACACCTTGTAATTTTCCCCCTCTTAACATAATTAATTAAATACTTTGCACTTAAGTCCTTATTATCCAATTTATTCATGAACAAAATTACCAAAATGCCCTTCACTTATCCGACTTAGCTAGTCAATTCCGACTAGGCCCGATTTGGGGTGTGACATATAATGCATTAATGTTGAAGCATTGAGCAAAATTTGATGTTTGATGAACTTTTACTGTAAACTTCTGGGTTTGTGTTCTTGAGAAGTTTAATTTTGTTAATATATGATTTTGATTGTAATAATTGTTAAAAATGTTGTTTTTTATGTTATATGTGATGGTGGAAGGCTTATTTGAAGGTAAGATGAAATTTGGTTTGGTTTTGGGTTAAAATGGATTTGCTATTGGAAATCTGGGTTTTCCTGCATTTTACTGGAAAATGGGAGTCGCAATGCTGTCGCGAGCATGACATGCTCGCGAGCGCGATAGAATGGTGAAATCCAGTTTTCATATTGAATTGCTCTGTTGATTTGTGAGGCGTTCGACTCGTGATTTGGCAGCACGACTCATGACGCTTCGGCGTGCGCGAGTGGTACAGTAGATCACGCATCGGCGGGGGAAAAGATTGAGAGTTCACGAGACGTGAACTACGTTCACGAGTCGTGAACCAAGTTTATTAGTCTTGAACTTTGTTCACGAGTCGTGAACAACCTTCACAAGTCGTGAATGTTCTCTCGTGCTAGCGCAGCACGATTCGCATGCCCCTTTGCCCCTTCCCCTCGCACAGGCCATCCGGCCACAGTTGCGAGCGCGACACAGGTCGTGTTCGCGACAGTGGCCCCTCTTTGCCCTATTTTTTGATTTTGCCCCTTTCTTCTAAAATGATTTTTGTATCATTTCTTCATGGGTTTCTACTACTGTATGGGAATAAATATGCTTGTATATGTATAGTATTATGATTTCTTTATGATGAATTATATGTTATGCTTTGAGCATAATTTGTATTATGTATGACCTACAAGAGTCAATCTAGTGGAAATGTGAATTATTGATGTTTTTCCCATGCATAGTAATTATTGAAATATAAGAATTTGATCTACCATGATTATGTTGTAAATGTATGTGTGTAACGAAACGTGAAATTATCCGTCAGTCTAAATGAATCTGATAACGTAATTAGTGATACTAAATATGGACATGATATCTAATAACATAAATGTGTTTAATATGTTAATATGGGATGTTTATACGTAAATGAATGCATGTGCCTAATAAAAATGAAAGAATGTTATACGTATTGGTGGAAGGTGTTTGTATGTGGAAATGAGACGAATCAAATAACAATAATATGGAAATTTAGCCTGCATTAGTCGAGTCGTGGATAGATAGGCATGCCAATAGAGTTCTATTAGCTGCAGCCCTCTGTTATGTTTGGACCCTGATCAGGTCCCCGTTTGGTTCCTCGCGAACCTCAATGTCTATGGATCTTGTTTAAGATCCCCTCTATAAATTATTTTTGAATGATTATGTGAATAAACATTTGATGCGATTGTGATAAATGCCATTTGACTGTTGCTTTACGCGCCTCTCTGTTTTAGAGCCTTTATGAACTCGAATGTGAAATTGTGTGGTATCTTGGATACCTAATTGGTTTTGTATCTGAACCTAATGTCAGTTAATCAAAAGGTGATATAGCAAATGATATTATGCTAATAAGTATGCATGAGAGAATACTGTTTGCATAAGAATTCGTATGTGAGAATGCCTGTAACACCCCCATCGCCGTCCCCGTTGGAAGGACACCGACGGACGCGCTACACGACGCTCACATATACAGATATACACATGCACAATGCGGAAGCATACATTCATACATAACATACATACGAAAATACGGTTTAATTAAAAACTTACCTTGACTTACCTTGCGGTACAGACTGAACATGCAATAACTCACGCACACGCAGGCACTAAGCAAAAGCATACACAAAGGCATACATATGACCATTCAACGGAAGCATAATCGAAATAATAAAACAAAGGAATAACTAAACATAAGGACATACTAACTATTACATTCCCAAAAGAAAACTCAAGAACGAAACATAATAATTACATATACAATACTACAGAATTACAAAAGCTGAAATACAGAAGCTGAACAAAATACAGAACTTTTAACTCCTACGTGGCCGACCTTGCAGAAGCGCGACTCGAACAGAAGCAAACCTGCCACCTGCACGGAAAGGAAATCCGTGCTAAGCGATAACGCTTAGTGGGGAGAACACACAAGAATATGGACGGCCATTCACAATGGCCGTCAAGGCAAAACACATTCAGATGACAAATGCAGATATTCATAACAAATATGATCATGCTGGCATAGTAAAGGCATTCATTCGATAACTCACAATCAAACCATAACCTCATGTCCAGGATAGACCATTACAGACATACTACAGTATATGTCACAAGCATCATCATGCTGAACTACATATTATATCACATGCATAAACCTACATGGGTATCAAATAACAACATCTTACCGTGCGGCGCCACAAGAGCTTTACACAAGCAATTGACATAGCTAAATACCTATGCAGGAACTGACAACCCAATCATCATGTTGAGAGTGCTAGCTATTGAACATCCTTAGACATGCCAAACACATACACTAATCAAATATCCAAAGGATAACATTTAGAGCATCACAATACCGCTGCGCAACTCTAATATATTAAGTATCATGCAAAAACACTCTGATAGCGGAGATTGAAGGCATAATCAATTAGTATTACATTCATATCATCATTCAGAAAGTACAGTTAAACATCACATACTTACCATCACCACTGCTTCGGTTCACGTGCTAATAATTAACAAAACATGTTTAAGTCACATACATAAATACTCTAGTCGCATCATAATCAAAGCATTCAGAAACTTATAACAAATCACATGACAGGTATGGATTATCATGATAGATATAAAGTCATGCTTATTTAAAACAGACATACATCCTGAAACCCATAGTCACATTTATATACACATAAACTGATTCCTGAAATCTTTATCATGCTCAAACGGATATCACATTCTGATAGTCATTTCAAAGTAACACAAAGCAGTAAAGCACCTGCTGACTCACAATAGTGGATAACGAGTGTACTGAACTGATTAGTAACTTACGGGTACAAGTCGGCCAAAGGGTACCTTACAGGTACGAATCGAAAACCATTTATTTTATCACAAAAGCATTTTACTGATGGGGGATCTTAACCCGATCCAAATACATTAAAAAGGATCACGAGGATCCGTACTGAGGGGGGGTTCGCGAGTAACCATACGGAGGACCTGATCAGGGTCCAAACGTTCAAAGGGCGCTGCAGCTACTGAAGGCTCTATTAGGCATGCCTAACTATCCACTAGACTGACTCTCGCAGGTCATGCATAAAACAATTCACGTTTCGAATCGCATAATGCATAAATATGTAAATATCATGCATAAACCAGAGTACAAAAGACATATAAATATGCTCATAAAGTTGATCATATCTCATACAATTCCGCATTGCAAAACATATTACAGTCCATACACTTTAACATTAAACAATATTCTAAAACATGCCAAGAATCAGGTAAAGAAGCACTACCATACCAATAATTATCAATACAAAATCTTAATCATACATTAGGTGCAGATACTAAGCATAAATCATGCATAGTCCAAATTACATCTAAACATAACACATTGAGTTCCAAGGCTAAAGCATAACCATGCATTCAGACATTTACCATATTATTCATATAAATATAGCATAGCATAATATCAATCATACCTCATTCAAGTCATGTTCTGAAGCATGCAATAATTCCCTTAATCACATTTTAGCAATACTAATCAAATTAAAGCATGTCAGGAACACATGTGGAATCATATTATGCCAATGAATAAAAACACATAATCTAAATCAGGAAATGATGCAATGCTCTTAAACATGGCATGTTATTCTAGATAAGAACCCGATCAAGGACAGGCATAACATAATGCTAAACACAACTAAAATAGGCTAACCAATCAGATAAGATAGCACACAGTAGAGAAAAGAGTCATAAAAGCATTTGAAAGTCATTTTATAATAAACTAGCCACGGGGGCACAAATCAAAACAGAAAAGCTATACAGGAGCATATAACAGTATGACATAATTTATACAGCAGTGAAGACCCATACAGAAGAGATAGGAAATTCATTTTGGTTAAAACTGGGCGAAATCGGAAAGAGGAGCTGAAGAGGGGTCGGTCATGAGCCGTGTCACGACTCGTGACTGACCTCAGAAAGGTCACGAGACGTGACCTAGTGTTACGTCTCGTGACCTGCTAGAGAGTCACGGGACGTGACTCTATGTCACGCCTGGCTTCACAAGAGTCACGCCGTGACTCTAAGTCACGAGACGTGACTTCCCTCTCATAGCCTAATGGTAGTGGGATTCTAAGAATTAAAGGACTTATCCCCAGGTCCTTGGTTCGAATCCCATGAAAGGCAAAATCGCACAAGGGGGGTGTAAAGTTCTGTGAGTAGCGGCTCGGATTCCCTGCGGGGAGGCTCCCGACGGGATATGTTCCGGGGAGGGTACTAGCCTAATGGTAGTGGGATTATAAGAATTAAAGGACTTATCCCCAGGTCCTTGGTTCGAATCCCACGAAAGGCAAAATCGCACAAGGGGGGTGTAAAGTTCTGTGAGTAATGGCTGGGACCCAGTTCTGTCTATCCTCCCGACGGGATGTGTTCCGGGGAGTTGATTCTGTCTGTACGGGCCCGGTCGTTACAATGCCTATTATTAATCTGTTCATAAGTTATGAGTATGATTGTCTATATAAAGTCTGTGTAATAATTTTTTAAATGATTGATATGCATCTTTGCTATAGTTAAGTACTCAGTAAATGAACTCTATGAATTTATATGTTTATATGTGTAAACTGAGGATACAGGTATGTATTATGTTATCTACCTTCTGGATCTTAGCCTGGATAATTACTGTAAGTATTTTGGTAAGGAATTCATGTGCCTTGCGGTTGATTTTAATAAATACGGTAAGTTATATATGTATTGATTGGTAAGTAAAGGATAATAATGTATTAAGCATGATATAGATAATTGAATTTAGGAAATGAGTTAAGATTTAATTGGGAATATGTATGCATAGTTCCTGTACAACTACGTGGTTTTGATTCACGACCATAGGGATACGTACGAAGCTTGGAATATTTATCTCAAGCCCGAACCAAATCTGAAATCTAAATGTTTTGTTTAGCTTTGAACTATAAATGATGTGAACGAATGTAATGTTCTAATGTAAGCACTAAGACTGTAATTTGCATGATTTTTGGAATGCTAATAATAATGGAAATCGATATGACTTAATTTGCCCCGCTAGCAAATGTATCTTTGGTAACTTGGGAGGTAATTATTCACATAGTTAATTAGATGAATCAAGCAAACAGTAAGCATGTATATTGTCATTGTAAACTACTAAGGCAATGATGGAATTCTGGCTATGGTGTGTAAACGAATGTATATAGGATCTTGTTGAAGTTTCGTATGAGAAAAACATTATGAATCTATAATAGCTTTAACCGGTGTGCTTTATGTTTATGTATATATATATATATATATATATATATTTACATGTGTTTGCCTCGGCAACCACTGTGAGTGGCTGCTCATTATTTATTTCGCCCGACTTAGCGTTATCGCTTAGCACGGTTATTTGTCCGTGCATATTAGAAGATCAGAATTGCGCAGCGGTTCTCTGTGACCTTGGCCAACGAGTTGGTAGAAGTTATAGAATGTTTTTATTGATTGTCGGTTTGTAATTAAGTTTATTTATTTAGCATTTGTATTGAGTTGTAATAATCTTTAACGCGAATGATGGTGTGTGTGAGATAAGTTTAGGATGTGCATGTGTTGAGGTTATGATTTTAAAAATTTTATTACTCTGATTTCAGCAGTGCCATGTATGTCTTTGTCATGTAGCACCCTCCGCTCATAGTAGCTCTTAATCCTTCGATATGTTATGTGTGGGAGTTAGGGGTGTTACAATTTGGTATCAGAGACAGGTTTTGTCGGTTCTGGTTAACTAGGTGTTTTGAAATGTGTCTGTATAGTTTAGCATTGGCCAAAGCGGATGACCTTGTCCTTTAGATATGTTTTGGGAGGGAAAACCTTCCGATTTGAAAAAGTGTTTAGTTAAGTGTTGGCTCAGTAGGTCACGATCTACCTGCCTTGAATTGTTATATGTATGTGCAATCTGGAATTTGTTTGATAGACAAGTTATCAGAGATTCTGTTGGGAATTTTGTTTCGATTCTATGTGGTTAAAGAGAAGGTTTGTAGAAGTTTTTGAAGTGTATTAATATGTGGTCGCCTTGGAAGAATAGATGTTTTGGTATTTTGAGATGGAAGAGTATGTGGATTTTGTAAGATTGTGGTGTTGCTCTGTCACACCCCAAATCGGGCCTAGTCGGAATCGGCAAGCTAAGTCGGATAAGTGAAGGGTATTTCGGTAATTTGTGCATGAGTGAATTTGATGATAAGGACTTAATTGCAAAGTAATTAATTAAATAAGTAAAGTGAGGAAAATTATTTGGTGTGCATGTGGTGTATAGGTGTAGGGTATTTGTTGTGGTTTGATCTAGTGGTTTGTGAGTATGGTACTCAGGATGTTAAGTTTTTATAAGAGATTATTAGGTGTGAGTGGAGTTTGGTCCATGGAATTTAAGTCATTGATTTGAGGGAGCAACTATGGTGCATGTGTTGTATGGTGTGTTAGTGCACAAAGTCAAAGTGGGTTTGTTGGGTCCAATGCATGGTTACAAAGTGGATTTAGTGGGTGAGTGCATTAATGGCATTTGAAGGGAATTGTAGAGAGAGATAAAGCAGATTTTCTTTGGCTTTCCTTAGAAGCTATCAGCTCCTGCCCTCTTTCCTCACTCTCACGTTCTCTTCTCCTTCCCACTTCTGTTCTCCCTTAACTTGCATGTGCTGGCTTTTGGATTCATTGAGCTAGGGTTTGAGTATTGAAGGGTTCTAAGAGGTTAGTAGCTGAATGTTTATTTGGGTTTCTTCTTCTTCTCCTTCTCTCATGATTGGAATGGGTTTTGCGGGTGTTTTGCATGGGTTAATAGAGTTATTGTTTTGATTGTTTGCAAGTGATTGAATTGAGAAAGAAGGACAAAGGAAAAGATTGAGGATTAAAGCTTGAAGAGGATAGTGGGTTATGCTTCATAGAGGTTTGGGAAGCTCTCTATTATATATATGAATTTTAGTATATTCATGTGTGATATAAGTTTCTTGAATGTGTTGTTGATGATATATGATGATGGCAGTGAGTGTTGGTTTAAATTGTTCATTTGTGCATGTGAATAGGATTTTGGGTGGAAAACTGGGTTAGAATGCACTTGACCTTTCTTTGGTTCTTAAGCTGTATTGGGAGTTTTAGAACTCCAAATGGTATGAAACTAGTACTGTTGGAAAGCTAAGATATATTTCTACAAATATGTAAGAAATAGGTTTGAGCTAAATTTAATTCTATGTGTCCCAAAAGTGGTCATGAAGTAGAGTTATCTTCTCTGGCCGGGTTCAGGAGAGCAGTATAGGTTGTTTTGATCATATCTGGATATTTAAGTGTCCAAATGACCTGAAATTTGTTCTATATGAAAGACAACGTCCTAAGGGTCATTTGTTAAGAGGACATTTTGCCTAACAATGAGTTTTAGAGGTCGGTGTAAGCAATTAAAGTTGGAAGTGGAAAGCAGACCTGACTTTTTGCTTCTGTTTTGTTATTTTTGGGTATGTCACGGTGACAACTAAAATGGTTACCACCGTGACCAATGCCCAGAGAAGACAGAATGCTTATTTTTGGACCTCATGGTCATAGCAAAGTCATTACCACCGTAACCCCTTTTGTTTTGACAATTTTATGTTTTTTTCTTCCCGAATTGAACCTGCATCACACCGAAACTTTCTAGGATCCATCCGATGCATGTTTAGGACTATAAATGAGTTTAAGAATAGTTATCCCTTGGAAAATGTACATGAATAGGATTAAGTATAATGACATTATTGAGTATTATAATACTTTAATCTATATAAACATGTATGATATGAACAAGTATGCATATTTATGAATTGAGATTTAAGTTATATACACATGAAAGAAATCAAATGAAATGATTTTGATTAATGAAATATATATATATGGGATATGAACAGTGAATGTGTGATTGAAGTAATTGCCTAACCATATTATATGATGCATGCATTGATAAGAAATGTTATTGGAATGTATTAGTATGCAAGATATCTATGATGCTATTATGGTTCATGTGGATATTTGAGTGATTATATAATATGATAATGATAAATGTGATCTAATGCTTTTAGCTTATGAATTCCTCTTTTAAATGGAGACCCATAATGTGGCAAACCGGGTAAGTAAGTAATTATATAAATGTACAAATAGTTGGTATGAATGATATGTTAAAGTGTGAGGAATAACATTCTGTTTTGGGGTTTGTGTAACAACCCAAATAGGGCCTAGTCGGAATCTGTGCGGTACGTCGGTATAGTGAGGGTTTTTTCGTAATTTGGGTAAGAGGAATTTTGGACATTTAAGAATTTTGTGTTAAAGGAATTAATTAATTTAGTTTTAAGTGAAGTGAAGGGAATATTAGTGTGTGTTAGTGGTGTATGGTTGTAGGGTGTTAGTGCTCTAAGGGTTATTTTTGTATGGTTTGTAAGCATGGTGCCTAGGATGTAAAGTGGGTAATTGGAAATTATAAGGTGTGGTTTATGTAAGGTGCATTAGAAGATATTTGTGTTAGAAAGGTTTTGGTGTGGTTAGTGTATGGTACCATAAGTGGATGAGTTAAGATTGATGGCTTGATTCTCTAAGAAGGTGACAAGTGGCAAGGGTTGGTGAGCATTTAATGAAAAGTAGGAGAGAGGAAGGGAGGGGCAGATTTTGGGTTAAGCTTCCCGTGGAAGCTATCTCATTTCTTCCCTTTCTTCTTCAATTTCCGTCCCTCTCTCTCTCTCCTTCTTCCATTTTACTGCTCTCATTCCTTTTCTCTTGTGCTTCCTTGTGTTTTGAGTGGTAATCTTGAAGGTTTGAGCTTGAAGTGTTGAAGGTATGTGGTGGAGTTCGGATTGGGGTCTCGTTTTTGTTTCTTGTTCTTGGATTTCTGATTTTTGATTGTGTTTGGGTCTGATTTGAGTGTATTGTGGATGGGTTTTTGTGCAAGAATCGGAAGAGAGAAGGAAGAGCAAGGGCAAGGATAAAGTGGATTCGTGAGGAGCTCGGTTTGAAGCTGTGATTTTCAGGTTTGGAAGTTCATTTGTTGATGTATGAGAGCTGTGTTATTGAATGTGTTTTGGGTGCATGTAAGTGTTGTGAGCTGTGTTGTGGATTGTGGTCTTTTCCCTAATTTACTCCTTGGATCAACTCTAAGTGGTGATTGCATGTCATTGGTAATCTTGAGTATTTTATCAATGCATGTTTAAATTGTGTAGTGACTTATAGTGAAGTGCAAGTGATATAGTGACGATGTTATGCGTTTTCAGAATTTAAGCATGTCCTGTTAGTGTAATTGAGTTTGATTGTGAGTGTTTTCTTGTGGAAATTATAGTTGATTATAGTGTAAATGTGTTTATGTGGCTTGGGAATGATGCGGTGATGTGCTGGAGGCGTGAGGTAAGTGTTTTGAGCTTGTTGTATGCATGTATGATGAATTGCATGTGAAAAGAGTAGGAAAAAGTGCAGAATTGGGCAAATCTGGGTTCTGTCGCGATCGCGACAAGTGCCGCGATCGCGACAGAAGGCGGACTTGGCCCCTTGTTCTTGAAGAGCCCTCTGTCGCGATCGCGGCATTGCCGCGAGCGCGACAGAGAGCTCGGTCGCGGAAACCTCCGCGCGGGCGTGCTGTCGAGCGTGCGTGCGAGGAGGGAGGAACTGGTCTCTGTCGCGATCGCGACTATTATCGCGAGCGCGACAGAGCTCAGCTCCGTGATTTCTGCCGCGAGTGCTCCGTCGCGACTAGGCCTCTTGGCGCGAGGACGCGACGAAGTATCCCGTGCACTGTCGCGATCGCGACACTTGTCGCGAGCGCGACAGAGCCCGGCTCCGTGAAGTTCTGCCGCGAGTGCTTCGTCGCGAGGAGGTCCTTTGGCGCGACCTCGCGAGGAAGTACCCCGTGCTCTGTCGCGAGCGCGACACTTGTCGCGATCGCGACAGAGGCCCTTCCTGCTTGCCTTGTTTTCTGAATGTGTTTCTTTTGATTTACTTTGCACGGTTCTCACTACTGCATGGAATATGTGTGTGCCTTTGATTTATGATATTAATGTGTTAGTGTCCTTGTTATGGATTTATATTATATAAGAGTCTTAATTTGAATATTGTTTTTCTTATGTATTGTCTGGTGAGTTATTGTGTTGTCGAGCCTGAAGTGTCAAGGTATAGGATAATTAAGCATGCTTAAGAAGGGTTAGTGTTCAGCTGTTCTGTCCGCCCCGTTTGGGCGAAGCGGTCGACCTCCGAGATGGTCATCAATCGTGTAGTGATAAAATGTTTTGAGACTCCGGTCTCCCGCGCTACCTTCGGGTATTAAAGTGTTTTTGAGGCTTCGGTCTCCCGTGCCGTGTTCCCGTATCCTCAACCATTGATTTCAGGCTATTGTGTGAACTGTCTGGTTTTGATACAGTGAAGTGTTCTGATCATAGTGTGACTCTGAATAGTGTAATGGTTTAATGCATTGCGTTATGTTACCCTGATTAGATAGTTATATCTCTGTACTCTGATGCATAATGATTTATGTATATATTAGTGCATGTTTCCTTGCATAGTGTTCTGTTATGTTTGTTTCTCCCCACTAAGCGTTATCGCTTAGCACGGGCTTTTATCCCGTGCAGGTAGCGTGAAGGACTTTGGGAATGCTCGAGTTGTACATCTGCAGGCAGGCCACATTGGAGTCGAGTTTTTATTTCTTTTGTTTCCTGATGTAATTCCTTTTGTATATGGTTTATTTTTGTAAAGGATTTTAAAATTGTAATTATTTTGGAATATTGTATTTATAACTCTATATCTTAATTATGTTGAAGTATATTTCTATTATACTTTCTAAAATTTTTATTACTGGTTTTTGAATGCTTCCGCTTAGCGCATGTATGCTGTGTCGCATCGTGAGTGAGCGTCGCGTTGTAGAGCGCCCGCCGGCGCCCTTCCAACGGGGGCGGCGGCGGGGGTGTTACAGTTTGGGTATGTCACGGTGACAACCTAATGGGTTACCACCGTGAGGTACCCCAAGATTGCATTCTGCCGAGAGTTTTGGTATGTCATGGTAACAACCAATCCGGTTGTAACCATGACCTACCCTGTTTTCGTAAAGAGTGGTTAGTTGTTAAAAGTAAAGTTTGAATGTTAAGTTAATGATTGGCCTGATAACGTTTCCATATTTGACTCTGATAAATTTTAGAATATTGAATAGTGCCAAAGCATGTTGATGAAATTATATTATATGCTTTGTAATACGAATAGTATGATGCATGGCTGATATTATGAATTTCTTTATATGTTTACTATACTCTGGATTAAGTATGATGATATTTATATACTGCCTGATTTGACACATGATTTGAATGATGCATGACCTGCGAGAGTCAGTCTAGTGGACAGTTAGGCATGCCTAATAGAATCTTTTAGATGCAGCCCTTTGGACGTTAGGACCCTGATCAGGTCCCCCGTTTGGTTCCTCGCGAACCCTTTAATGTGTTTGGATCTTATTTAAGGTTCCTAATGAAAATGTTTTTGAATGTGAAAATGAAATTGATATTCAATTCGCACCCGTAAGGTGATGTCAGTACTCGATTCGCACCCGTAAGGTGATGTCCGTATACTCGATATCCACTATTTTGAGTCAGCAAGTATTTTGTTTTCTTTGTCTGATATGAATATGAGAATATGATATCCGAATGTGTAAGATTTCAGTCAGGTGAATCAGTTATGAATTCGAATGTGATTATGAATCTCCGATTGAGTTAAATATGACTCAAACATGCCTATTGTGTGCGATTATTCATATATATCGTATTGTGACTGTGTTTGAATATAATCGATTGTGGTTTCACTACAAGAAAATCAGCATTTACCGACGGATATTTAGCGACGGAAAATTACCGTCGCTATTTAGAGACGGAAAAGCCGTTTCCGTCGCTAATTACCGACGGAAAATAATTCCGTCGGTAATTAGCGACGGAAACAATATTCCGTCGCTAATATAGCGACGGAAAATCTTACCGTCGGTAAATTGGGCGCGTAAATTTGGCGGCATAAATTGCTACGGAAATTCCCGACAGAAATTAAATTCCGTCGCTAATTTTAGCGACAGAATTTAATTTCCATCGGGAATTAGCGACGGAATTTAATTTCCGTCGGTAATTAGCGACGGATTTTAATTTCCGTCGCTAAAAATATTTTAATTAATTTATTTTATATATTTTAGCGACGGAAATTAAAATCCGTCGCTAAAAATAGCGACGGAATTTAATTTCCGTCGGTAATTAGCGACGGAAATTAAATTCCGTCGCTAAAAATATTTTAATTAATTTATTTTATATATTTTAGCGACGGAATTTAATTTTCGTCGCTAATTACCGACGGAAATTAAATTCCGTCGCTATTTTTAGCGACGGATTTTAATTTCCGTCGCTAATATATATATATGTATATAAATATAGTTTTCTGATTTTTTTGTCTCTCCTCCTCTCTCCCTCCCTCTCTCCCTTCCTCCCTCTCCCCACGCAGATCTGGTTCTTCTTGCCCCCCACCCCGCGCCGCCCCGTGGTCGCCGCTCGCCCTGCGCCGCCCAGTGGTCACCGGTCGTCCCTCGTCGCTTCCTCTCTTCCCTTCCCCGCTCTCTTCCTCTCTTCCCTTCCCCGCTATCTCCCTCCCCGCTTATCTGGCAGATCTGGCCACCGCCCGCCTCAAGCAAGCCGCCGCCGAGCAGATCTGCTATGCTCGCTGCCTCGCTCGCCCAACGCCGGCGCCGTCCCTCTCCGGTCAGCCGAAAAAAGGAGGTTAACATCCAGATCTAGTTTTTTCATTTTATTTTAATTTTTTCTGTATATTTTTTGCATTAAGTTTTATGTGTTATATAATTTTTTGTAATTTATTTGACACAAATTGAGTAAAAGAAAACCCTAATCCCAGCACCCCGCCTATAAATTGCTCACTAAAGCCCACTGTGATTAAGCTCCAGCTTTGCCTCCTCTTCTCATGGCTGAAGTCCCATACCAAACTTAAGCATGGTGGCAGCCAAATACACTGCTAATCTGATCTTCTTTCCAAACTTTTGACTTGCCTGCGTTACGCTTAGCCCTCCCGCACTATGCCCTACCAATATTACCTGTACATGTTCTTTTAGCAAATTTAATTATAAAGCTTTGGATAACTAAATTTTGAGAAGGAAAAATAAATTAAAACCTGTTGATTATCAGGCAAAGAAGACATGAAGTCGATGAGAGGCTTATTATAATCCTCAAAAGAAAGAATAGAATTGGCATCAGATTGATCGATGCCAGCTCCTTTGAGGTCAATACATGAAACTTTATAACCAGAATTCTCCATTAAACACCTGATTTGTTTTGTATTTATGGGTCAATTTTTGTGGAATATTTGTGGATATTTGTGGGTCAATTTTGATGTTATATTTATTTTTTGCTGGATATTTGTAGGTCAAATATTTTTGCTGGATATTTGTGGGTCAATTTTGATGTTATATTTATTTTTTTTATTAATTTTTTTAAAATTACCGACGGAATACTGACGGAAAATTCCGTCGGTAAAAATAAAAAATAAATAATTTCTTTACTTCCCGACGGAAATTTCGTTTCCGTCGGAAAAATTACCGACGGAAATGAATTTTCCGTCGGTAATTTCCCGATGGAATAAACTATTCCGTCGGGAAATTACCGACGAAAGTAGAATTTCCGTCGGGAATAATTACCGACGGAAACACTATTCCATCGGGAAATTCCCGACGGAAGTCGAATTTCCGTCGGGAATAATTCCCGATGGAAATTTTCCGTCGGGAATTATTCCCTACGCCTTTATCGCCGACGGAAAATATTCCGTCGGCATTTTATTTTCCCGACGAAAATTACACATTTTCCGTCGGTAATTTCCGTCGGGAAATGTCTGTTTTCTTGTAGTGTTTTAAGCATGTGAATTAGTATGTATACGAATGTGATTTTATACTGTTAACTATTATGGATTAGCATGTGAGCTACTTTGCGTGAAAATGCGACATTGACTATTGAATGATTATATATGAATATGGATATGATCCTCTAAATGCCCGTGTAACACCCCCTAACCACCTATAGAGATTTACTAAGGTGACTATGGAGTGTTACAACACAAACACATGCGCATCAAATAGTTTTTCAAACAAAGTTCAGGATTAATAAAATTTCTTTAACATACAATACTAGATTACGTTTCGAAAATCCAAACATTAAATTTCATATCATTCATAGTCTTATATCAGTTGTGACTTTACAAAATACAACATCTTTATTACAAACACTTCAGTTCTTATGCACATATCAATTATATTTACACATCTTATAATATTACAAAATAGCCTACTATTGCAGCGGTTCCTAACGTGTTGGCCGTTGGCAATGCTGGACTGTCTTCCAAATACTATCTTCAAATACCTACATGGACAAAACATCCATGCTAAGCGATAATCGCTTAGTGGGGAACGACAAAAGATGGATAAACACTCATAGTGATTACTAATATTAATCACATACCCTAGCAATATACACATATACATATACATTAATTAATGTAAAGCTTGCCGTTATTTACTTGTGATTCGACATAGCATTCAAGATATAACATATTATACTCATAATGCATTAACTTACATTATACCATATCAATTATCAACACCAACACCAATTTAATACAAATCCGCATCAATTATAATCACAAACTATATAGTACATGACATTTATAGCAGGTTAAGGTACATAACAACTTGCATGCAGATTATTCATATACTCTTATGTCAATAAGCATATTGCATTGCTTAAATCAATGGGTATGCACTTAATCATATTTTGGCATTCTCTTAACGTTATTTCAGCAATTTATAGCTTGATTTATACAAATATTCATGCTCATACACATATATTCTTTCTAATGAGTCATACCCATATAACTGTATCGCATGACAATTATAACATATCACATTCACATTCTCACTAACATAATACTCAGCTCATGGTCACACTATCATTATTATTGTTATTATTATAAGCTTCACCTGCAACTCAAGACGCGGATAACGGGTATCGCATCGGTACCTCCTAGGTACCCAGAATCTCATCGAGATCACTTTTACACATTAGTACCTTCTGGTACTTTTCATCATTCCACATATAACAGAATCCAGTAAGGATATTCGCATTCTGAATCATTCCACATATAACAGAATCCAGTAAGGATATTCGCATTCTGAATCATTCCACATATAACAGAATCCAGTAAGGATATTCGCATTCTGAATTATTCCACATATAACAGAATCCAGTAAGGATATTCGCATTCTGATTCCCATGGAATCAGACACATTTAATGCATGGGGCTGCAGCACTTAACCCTATAGGCATGCCTAACTATCCACTACTTGACTCGCAGGCTTAAGTTGTTAAACAAATTATTCATTTCACTTTGATCACTTTTCACATCACATACGTAGATAGGCCATGTCACATATGTTGTTGGCCAACATCACATTCGCTTTAACACATAGCTATTCACTTCACTTGCATACTCATTGTGTTTCCAAACTCATTCTTTCATAGTTGATAATCACATGTTTAATCACATTCGAGAATCATCATGTTTGTATGCGAATATACATCACTTAATACACACATAATACACAGGGTAGGTCACTTCATAATTCACTATCATGGTTAACATATTCGCATGGTATAACTCATTCATATAGTCATATGAAATAGCTCATAACGCATAATAGCTCACACATGTTTGTAAGCATACAATCATGTTCACATTCCTCTCCAAAGTACACATTCATGTAATTCATAATCACCTCATAAGCTGAAAGCATTTAATCACATTCATCATTATCATAATATACAATCACTCATTTATCCGCATGAACCAATATAACATCCTTAAATATCTTGCATAATAATTCATTCTAATGGCAGTGTACATTCTCATAACAAGACTCCTTCTCACGTTAAAATCCAAGCACATAGGTTATTTATGGCATATGTAATTATTTTACTTTATGATGCAATCAAGCATAGTTAGGCTAATCATGCATATCTAATTCACATAGTCGCATGTTCGCATGATGATGCATTCAAGCTTAGTTAGGCTATCATGCATCTCTATTTCGCATAGTAACATATTCGCATGATCATCTCAATTATATGCTTATATACTTCATTTATCATATTCGAACCCATGGTTTTTCATCCTTAATTATCCCCTTTCACATACTTAGTTCATCACCCTTAGAACACTTAAAGCTCATACATACTTATATACATTAGCATTCATAGTTCATCATGCTTAAGATACTCATTTTATAATGATAAACATGGATTGGACAAGCTATGGGAACTCGTAGTGAAGTTCGGGTGCATTTCGGAAAGAAAAACACCCTAAATAGACAAAACAGAGAGGGGTCACGGTGGCAATGAATTGGTTGTGACCGTGAGGTCCATAAATAGTCATTCTGACCTCTATAAACATATGTCACGGTGGCAATGAATTTCATTGTTACCGTGACATACCAAAATAAGCAAAACAGAAGCTAAACTTCAGGACTGCTTCGCACCACAGTTTTGTACAGCCCAAACGGATGTCTTAAACTCAGTTTTAGGCATGAGTCTCTTCTTAACATTTATTCATATATGTCTTATCTTTCAAATGGGACAAGTTTAAGGTAAATTGGATTTGTAAAAGATCAGTTATGAATTAAACAATACAGACTGTTCTAGTGAGCCTACCAAGGTAGAGACACGTCTGTTTTTGCAATTTTTAGGTTTCTTAGAGCCAGAATTAGCTCATAGTCATTTATGTGACTTTTGTAGTTATGGGAGTCATGGTTCAAATGGCGCAACAATAACTTAATTTGGAGTTCTAAAACTCTAGTTATGACCGAAACACTACACGGAGGTCTGGTGACATATAAACAGATTTTTCCCTAACTAGGGTTTATACTTTAATTAAGCACACAACAATTCAATCATCAGTTCCAACACAAATCAACCATATATTCCAACTATACCATCTTTCAATTGTCACATGATAAACTAATTTACACATATATAACAAAGGTTAGTTCCCAAACCTCTCTATCCTTAGCTCCTCTTAAGCTCACATGGCACTTTTATCATCAATCCTCTTCTTTTCGTTTTTCCTTTCTCGTGACCACGAATACCCATATTTCCAGAAATAGAGAACAAGGATCAGAATCTCATTCTCAAGCAAAAAGCAAGAAAGATAAGGATAGGTGATTTTCAGGTAGAATATAACTCACCTTCTAAGATGCAGAAACACACACACACGCATGCACTCCTCTAGACCTTTTTAATACAGCAGAACTTCCACCCAATACACCAAGAGGACAATGGAGAAAGGAGTAGTAGAAGAACACAGAAATCTTTGAGAGAAACCTGAAAGGAAACGTATGAGAGAGATAGCAAGCAGAAAATGAAAGAGAGAGGAATATGGAAATAAAAGCTGCCGCCCCTTGCAACCAATGCATGCCAATCCACCTCTTTTCCCTCCAATGCATGCCATTCCCACTTGTCACATTCTCTCTCCCTCATGCATAATCCTAGGTGGAATTTACAGCAATGGATCATGGGCTCTACTACAAATCTGTCCCACTAATGGACTTTAAGCCTTAAGCCCAAAAACCCATCTAATTTAGATTAAGCCCACAGCCTCCTTAGTCCAAATTGAGCCCATTCATAAATCTGATTTCTCAAGTCCATTACTTTAGTCACTTAAATAATTTTATTTATGCAATTGGGTCCTCAATTCTTAATTACTCTTAAATCCGAATTAGCAAACTCACTATTAAATTCACGTGATTACCCTCATCAGCCAACATATTACCAGGGTAGTTTTCGGGGCGTTACAGCCCGGGTTTTATAGGCAAGTATAATATTATATGTGTTATGAATGTCCGCATATGCCATTTGCATGAGTTATGCCTTGGCGACCATTGTTAATGGCCGCCCATATTTCTTGTGTGTTTCCCCACTAAGCGTTATCGCTTAGCACGGGTTCTTTTCCCGTGCAGGTGGCAGGTTTGGTTCGGTTCGAGTCGCACATCTGCAAGGGTCGGCCACATAGGAGCTAGAAATTTTGTACTTTGTCCAGCCTCTGTAATTGGGATTTTGTATTTCTGTATAAAATGTATATGTAATAATAAGTAAAGATACTGATGTAATATTTTGGATTGCATAAATATTTTATGTCTTAAGTATTTCCTCTGTCCTATCTTTCGTCTGAGGCTTCTATTGTATCGTTGTAAGTTTGTATAGGTGTATGCTTTCGCTTAATGTATGCGCATTTATGAATTATGTATGTTCAGTTTTTGCTCCTTAAAGTTTTAAATTCTTTCGTACTTATATATGCTTTGTATTGCTTCTGTCAGATAGCACACCTACTCGTACGACTGCCTACTCCCTTGCGGATGGGTTCGCCTATGTACGGGTAAGGGGTGTTACATGCTGGGTATGCCTGTCAGCTATCTCCAGAAAATTTAATTGAAAATAAGCATATTGAACCATGGGGATGGGAAAAGTGCATTATCATAGCATCAATTGCATTTCTGCATCATTTTTCATGCATGAACTATTGCATCCTCATTGCATCAATCTCCCTTTGATTTCATGTGAGAAACATTTGCATATGCATTTTGATGGAGAGTAAGCTGATAAGGGTGTACATCGAGTATTTGATATTGAGACTGAGTATGTGAATTATGAGCATAGCAATTGTTAAGGAGAATGTACTGTGTGTACAGTTAGAGCAGAATAGAAAAGTATTTTGGAATCTTGTATCGATGAATGTGAAAGGATTTTTGAAGT
Source organism: Excoecaria cochinchinensis (assembly GCA_947683425.1). NCBI lineage: Eukaryota > Viridiplantae > Streptophyta > Magnoliopsida > Malpighiales > Euphorbiaceae > Excoecaria > Excoecaria cochinchinensis. The sequence continues at coordinate 4,445,544 of CANTUQ010000034.1, forward strand.
AAGATATGAGTAGTATTGATAAAGAAAGCAGCGTATGTGCCGGATGTTTTTGAAGTAATGAGGAATTGTGTAGCAGATTTTATCAGTAAATGATTTATGTGTGAAGTGTATGTGCTTTGGGTTCCGAGTGGTAGTTAAAGTAATGATTGTTCTGATGAAGGTGATCGATTTAAGCGTAAGATAATGAAAAGGGAAGTATGGGATTTCTTTAAATTGATTTTTATGAGTTTGGGTTTAGATATGTACACGAGAAAGTTATGATTTGTGTAGTCTTTTCAATTTTAAAGAAGTGATTTGAGAGTATAGTGATAAGAATAAGTAATAACAAGTAAGTATGTTAAAGCGAGGTGTATGGGAATAAGTGAAATGTATGTGCTTCAAGTGTAGAGTATAAATGTTTAATGATAATATAGAAATAATCAATGAGAATGATAGTGCATTGAAGTTTGACTTTCAGGTTTTTCCGATGTAAGTGAATTTCGAGGATGAAATTTTTGTTAGTTGGGGAGAGTTGTCACATCCCGTTTTCCCCTTAGTAGTTCGAGCTATGGGTAAGTGTTCATGTGTGTGAAGGTTATCATGTGTTCATTGTATTTTGAGTTATATTCATGTTTTGTGAGTTTTGATAGAGTGTGCATACTCATAGGGAAGTAGTGTATGTGTTAGTAAGGGTTAGTCTTGTGTGTAGTGTCATGCTTGGGTGTAGGGTGTGCGTGGTCAAGATCCACCAATTATGGGAGGACATGTGACAAGGAGTTAGAGATGGGTATATAAGTCAAGGAAAGAGAAAGAGAGAGGGCAGAAATTGCCCTAGCTCTTTTAGTCTCTCTCTTCCTCACGCTCCTTCACCTCCTTGTCTTCTTCTTTTCCTCTTTGCTCCATCTTGATCCTCTTCCCTTGGCTGAATTTTGGTGGAGATTGATCATTACAAGTGAGATAGGTAAGCTTTGCTTGGTTTTCTTCTTAACCTTCATCTTTTGTTGATTTTGTTAAGGATTGATTTGAGTTTGGGTTTTTATGGGTTTGTGTGTATTTTGATGAGGATTTGAATGAGAAAGACTTGGGTTGAGCTTGGATGCAAGAAAGATCATCTAAGTAAGCTATTGGAGCAAAGGAGTAAAAGGTTCGGGAATTTGATTGTTTTGATGTTAATTTGTGATTTGTGCTTTTGCATGAGATTTCTAGAAAATTTATATTTGATGAGGCTTATTATAGTGTTAATGTTATGGGTATTCAATTGATTTGAGTTATAATGCATGAATGTTGAGGCATTGAGCAAAATTTGATGTTTGATGAACTTTTCTGTAAACTTCTGGGTTTCTATTCTTGAAAAGTTTAATTTTGTTAATATATGATTTTGACTGTAATAATTGTTAGAAAAGTTGTGTTTTATGTTATATGTGATGGTGGAAGGCTTATTTGAAGGTAAGATGAGGTTTGGTTTGGTTTTGGGTCAAAATAGATTTATTATTGGAAATCTGGGTTTTCCTGCATTTTGCTGGAAAAAAGGGAGTCGTTATGCTGTCGCGAGCATGACAGAATGGTGAAATCCAGTTTTCACGTTGAATTGCTCAATTGATTTGTGAGGCTTTCGACTCGTGATTTGGCAGCACGACTCGTGAAGCTTCGACGTGCACGAGTGGTGCAGCAGATCACGCGTCGGCGGGGGAAAAGACTGAGAGTTTACGAGTCGTGAAAAAGGTTCACGAGTCTTGAACAACCTTCATGAGTCATGAAGGTTATCTCGTGCTAGCGCAACATGACTCACATGCCCCTTTCCCCTTCCCCTTGCGCCGGCTATCCGGTGTCGCGCTCACGACATTGACCCCTCTGTGCCCTGTTTTTTCGATTTTGCCCCTTTCTTCTAAAATGACTTTTGTATCATGTCTTCATGGATTTTTACTACTGTATGTGAATAAATACGCTTGTATATGTACAATATTATGATTTATTTATGATGAATTATATGTTATGCTTTGAGCATAATTTGTATTATGTATGACCTACAAGAGTCAGTCTAGTGCAAATGTGAATTATTGATGTTTATTCCATGCATAGTAATTATTGAAATATAAGAATTTGATCTACCATGATTATGTTGTAAATGTATGTGTGTAATGAAATCTGAAATTATCCGTCAGTCTAAAAGAATCTGATAACGTAATTGTTGATACTAAATATGGACATGATATCTAAAACATAAATGTGTTTAATATGTTCATATGAGATGTTTATACGTAAACGAATGCATGTGCCCAATAAAAATGAAAGAATGTTATGCGTATTGGTGGAAGGTGTATGTATGTGGAATTGAGACAAATCCAATAATAATAATATGGATATTTAGCCTACATTAGTCGAGTGGTGTATAGATAGGTATGCCTATAGAGTTCTGCTAGCTGCAACCCTTTATTATGTTTGGACCCTGATCAGGTCCCCGTTTGGTTCCTCGCGAACCTCAATGTGCACGGATCTTGTTTAAGATCCCCTCTATAAAAATTTTTTTAATGAGCAAATGTGATGTTGCTTTTAGATTCGTAGTCGTAAGGTACCACCATGCATTCGATTCATACCCGTAAGGTACCGCCATGCGTTCGATTCGTACCCGTATGGTACCGCCATGTGCTCACTTGGTTATCCACCCCTATGACTTAGTAGGCAACTGAAAGAGTAAAAATTAATGTGAATTAAATTGATAAGTTTTGTAATGATTTGCAAAATGATTATGTGAATAAGCATTTGATGCGATTGTGATAAATGCAATTTGACTGGTGCTTTATGCGCCTCTCTGTTCTGGAGCGTTTATGAACTCGAATGTGAAATTATGTGGTATCTTGGATACCTAATTGGTTTTGTATTTGAACCTAATGTCGGTTAATCGAAAGGTGATATAGCAAATGATGATGTGCTAGTAAGTATGCATGAGAGAATACTATTTGCATAAGAATTCGTATGTGAGAATGCCTATTATTAATCTATTCATAAGTTATGAGTTCGATTGTAACGGCCGGTGGTTCCATCCCCGGTAGACTCATTCTCGGACGCATCCCTTAGAGTCTCCGTAGGAGTCGGTTCACCTTACAACCGTACTCACGGTCTTTACACCCCCCTTGTGTATTTTTGCCTTCAGTGGGATTCGAACTCAGGACCTGGGGATAAGTCCTTAAATTCTTACACAAGGGGGGTGTAAAGACCGTGAGTGCGGTTGTAAGGTGAACCGACTCCTACGGTGACTCTAAGGGATGCGTCCGAGAATGAGTCTACCAGGGATGGAACCACAGGCCGTTACATTGATTGTCTATGTGAAGTCTGTCTATGAATTTTTGAAATGATTGATATGCATATTTGCTATAGTTAAGTACTCAGTAAATGAACTCTATGAATTTATCCGTTTATATGTGTAAACTGAGGATACATATATGTTTTATGTTATCCACCTTCTGCATCTTAGCCTGGATAATTACTGTAAGTATTTTGGTAAGGAATTCATGTGCCTTATGGTTGATTTTAATAAATACGGGAAGTTATATATGTATTGATTGGTAAGTAAGGGATAATAATGTATTAAGCATGATATAGATAATTGAATTTAGGAAATGAGTTAAGATTTAATTGGGTATATGTATGCATAGTTCCTGTAGAACTACATGGTTCTGATTCCCGACCATAGGGATACGTAGGAAGCTTAGAATATTTATCTCAAGCCCGAACCAAATCTAAAATCTAAATATTTTATTTAGCTTTGAGCTATAAATGATGTGAACGGATGTAATGTTCTAATGTAAGCACTAAGATTGTAATTTGCATGATTTTGGGAATGTTAGTAATAATGGGAATCGATATGACTTAATTTGCCCCGCTAGCAAATGTATCTTTGGTAACTTAGGAGGTAATTATTCACATAGTTAATTAGATGAATCAAGCAAACAATAAGCATGTATATTGTCATTTTAAACTACTAAGGTAATGATGAAATTCTTGCTATGGTGTATAAACGAATGTATATAGGATCTTGTTTAAGTTTTGTATGAGAAAAAGAATATGAATCTATGATAGCTTATATATATATATATATATATATATATATATATTTTGATTTACATGTGTTTGCCTTGGCAACCACTGTGAGTGGTTGCTCATTATTTGTTTTGCCCGACTAAGCGTTATCGCTTAGCACAATTATTTGTCCGTGCAGGTTAGAAGATCAGAGTTGCGCAGCGGTTCTCTGTGACTTTGGCCAACGATTCGGTAGAAGTTATAGAATGTTTTTATTGATTGTCGGTTTTTAATTAAGTTTATTTATTTAGCATTGGTATTGAGTTGTAATAATCTTTAATGCGAATGATGGTGTGTGTGAGATAAGTTTAGGATGTGCATGTCTTGAGGTTATGATTTTAGAAATTTTATTACTCTGATTTCTGCAGTGACATGTATGTCTTTGTCTAGTAGCACCCTCTGCTCACAGTAGCTCTTCATCCTTTGATATGCTACGCGTGGGAGTTGGGGGTGTTACACGAACAATGGTTGGAAGTGAAAATAGCGACAGCGCGTCCTTCGACTGAGCGACTAGTGTCGGCCAGGCCTTCTTCTCGTCGTTCATCTCCAGAATGCAAAAAAAAAGCCAACTCCATGTATGAAGATTCAAACTTTTATTTCATGCATTTTTTCATATACTCTTATCCCATTTTTACAGAATCATATTAAAATCAATTTATGGCCAAGATTTATCATACAAAATAATAAAAATAGCACAAATCAATAAAATCACATTTCATGCCATAATCTTGAATCAATGTAAAAGGCTAGACTTTAAACCGAGAATGTTTACCCTCAGTATAATGATCTCTAGGGGGCAATAAGGCAACAAGTCTCTTCCTCTAATTTCACAATTTTTGTTAAAAATGAAGTGAAGATTTTCACTTTCTCTCTCTAACTTCTCTCAAAAATTCTCTTTTAAAAAACAATGGAAATTTGAGAGAACAAATCAAGATAAGAGAACTAATTTCTCTTCCTCAATAAGACTCTTCAATTTTTGAACAAAGAATTTAAAGGAAAATAGATTTTGCTTTTGAATTTTATTCACTTGAAAATCCTCCCTCTCCCTACCTTCATCCAATTCAACTCTATTTATAGGCTTTGAAATGCTTGAATTTCTAGATTTTAGATTAATTTCAAGAATGAAATCAGGCATTTTTTATTTCAACAACCCTCAAACCCATTAATGACATCCCAAAAAATAATTTTAGATTTCCCATTGAAGGAAATCTAGAATTCGCCATCATGTCATGACCAACTAGCATCCCTCGCTCGATAGAAGGCAATTAGGAAGGTGGTACGAATTCTCATCTTGCCCCCTCGGTAGAGGGACGGGTATCCCTCAAGCAAAGGACGGGTGTCCGCCGCTCAATAGGGCACCCCTCTAGAGGCTTATCCAATAAACGACGAGCGCACCTATCACTCGACCGATGGGCGTCCCTAGCAATGGACGGCCATTAGTCACCTAAAAACCAGAAATCTTCTAATTGAAATCCTCTTTTAAGCCAGTGAACTTCAAAACTATGTGAAGTTCAATGGCAAAAACCAGCGGTTTTAGCTCTCCACGTATGAAATAGGTATTTATATCCTCATCGGGTAACTCTGATCTAGATTGTCTCGGGACCCGATGTCTACAGTTGCCCCTAATTTTAGGGAGACTAGTGAACTAGTGTCTAGATGAACCAAAAATTCAAAGTGAAAGAAAGAGGCACGTACCTGTGGCTGCCACCTTACTGCTGTTTTGATGGAGTCATCACAAGTTTGACTAACGCCAGCTTGTTAACGTGTTACATCATGATTTTGGTGAATGATTGACGTCATCTTATTGGCATGTTTTATTTCCATTGAATTGATATCAAATAGGTGCTCCCTAGAGGACGGTTGGTTGAGTGTTCCCTGAAGAGCAGTTACCCTCTTGCATCAACACACATCTGAGTCCAATCCCCGAAGCATCACTGTACATCACAAACTCTTTACCCGAGGTGGGTTGAGTCAGTACAAGAGCTTCAACTAACAAACTCTTCAACCTCTCAAAGCACAGTTGACACTTATCCGACCACTCAAGTCTGACCCCTTTCCTCAATAATCTAGTCATAGGAGCCGCAATAACCGAAAAACCCTTCATAAACTGACGATAGTAGCCTGCCAAACCAAGGAAGCTTATCACTTTCAGAACATTCCTAGGCGCTTTCCAATCCACAATCGCCTTAATCTTAGCTGGATCTACTTGAATACCCTTAGCCGACACAATATGGCCCAAGAAAGACACCTCTCGAAGCAAAAAGTCACACTTGCTAAGCTTAGCAAACAAACGGTGCTCCCTCAAAACTTGCAATACCAACGAAAGATGCTCTTCATGTTCACTCTCGTCATTCGAGAAAACCAAGATGTCATCTATAAACACTACTACAAACCGATCGAGATATGGCCTAAACACTCAGTTCATCAAATCCATAAAAGCTGCAGGTGCATTGGTCAAACCAAACGGCATCACAAGAAACTCATAATGGCGATACCGCATCCGAAATGCAGTATTAACCATGTCCGCATCTTGAACTCGAAGCTGATAATAACCCAATCGAAGATCAATCTTGGAAAAGACACCCACTCCTCTAAGCTGATCAAACAAATCTTTGACTCTAGGTAAGGGATATTTGTTCTTCACTGTGATCTTGTTAATTTGCCTATAGTCGATACACATCCTCAAAGAACCATATTTCTTCTTGATAAACAAAATCGGTCCTCCGCATGGAGATATCCAGGGTCGAATAAACCCCTTATCCAATAACTCTTGTAGCTAAGTTTTGAGTTCTCTCAACTCTACAGGATCCATCCGTTAAGGTGCTTTCAAAATGGGTGAAGTACCCGGCAAAATCTCTAGGGACAACTGCACTTCTCTCTCGAGAGGCAATCCAGGCAACTCACTTGGAAACACATCACTAAACTCCCTAACAACGGGGATATCCTCAATCTCTACTTGATCATGCTTAGAGTCCAAAACAACTGCTAAAAATGCCTCACAACCTTTCCTCATAAACTGCTTAGCTTGCATGGCAGAGATCACATTACTCAAAGAACTCGAACCCAAACCTTTAACAACCACAAAAGACTGATCTCTATCTCGAAGCACAACCACCTTTCTATGACAATCCACTAGAGCCCGATTGTTACTAAGCCAATCCATACCCAAAATCAAATCAAACTCCCGAAATGGCAACTCAATTAAATCAGTAGAAAACTCAACACCCTGAACCAAAAGAGGACAATTCCTATGCACTCTACTCACAATGACACTATGCCCTAAAGGACTGGTCACATAAACCTCATAATCTAACTGATCCACATTATGCATCATATCAAACAATATACTTGTGCACAAATATGAATGTGTGGAGCCGGGGTCAATTAGAGCATATAACTCAGTGTCAAAGAGTAGGAACTTACCAGCAATCACATCCGAGGCTTCTTGCTCATCTCGAGCTCTCATGGCATAAGCTCTAGCAGGAACCGTCAAAGGACGATCAACAGACTCTGATAGAGCTCCCTCTCTATGCCGATCGCCTTGACCTCTACCTCAGCCTCTATCACGACTAGCTTGTAGAGAATTAGAACCAACTCTGCTAGCCTCAAAGAACTCCCATGTGATCGGGTCAGGCAACTGGGGATACCTAGGGACCAATTTCCACCAATCATAGGAAGACCCCTGAAGCAATGCCACAGCACTCTCAACTTGCCTATCAGCAGGACACCTAGTCTCCTCAATTACTCATTCTACTTTCTCAATCCATTTCTCAGCAAGCTCAGACTCATCCAAACTAGTACCATAGAAATCCTGTGCACCAGCCCACCTCATACTCTCTAAAGGGGCTCTCGGAGCAGTCACCCTATCCAAGACTCGAGCTATCTCTTGAGAAATCTTCAACATTGTCTCGAAGGGCATGGCTGCAGCCTCAGGCTAAACCCTAGGTGTTTGAGCCGAAACAGACACTGAAGGATCAACACTTGGGGATTCACACTTTCAGCGGACACCTCAAGCGACCCACAAACAGAACCAGAATCCATCTAAAAGAAAGACAAAGGCAATCGCATCAGCCAACACAGTCCAAATCATATATCTATACACAACAATCACCCAGAAAAGGCCTAAACCGGAGCTCTGATACCAAAAACTGTAACACTACCTACCCATATGTAGGGGAACCCATCCGCGAGGGAGTGAGAACCTGTACGAGCAGGGGTGTCACACCAAATAGAATGGTACAAACATACAGTCACATAATATAAACATACATATATATAGCGAAAATTAAAACTTAAAACTAAACCGAACATTCTTTCATGATATAACAATATTCAATTACATAACTATTCTTATACCAACATAATTACATCATTCAGAGATATATAGCGGAAGCTTAACAAAACACTATATACAAGAGAGATCACTATTACGAAATAATGATGATACTAAAATACACTAAGTCCTATCAACAATCCCACTGTGTTGGCTTGACTGGCAGCGACTCTCCCAAAAGCTATACACCTTTCGCACTCGCACAGGTGAAAACACCATGCTAAGCGATAACGCTTAGTGGGGAAACAAACAATAACAATATTGACGGGCATTCACAATGGTTGTCAAGGCAATTCACATACGATATGGCATACTGATAATCATAAAGCATAACCATAATCAAATCTCATTCATAACCATTCAAAGTTTCAATAAACACATTCATATGCCAACAGATTCATATGCTCATACTAGAGTCATTCAGATTCAAAAACTTATAATCATACTCATTCGGATTCACATACTTATAATCATATCCGAACAAATCATAACACCTGCTGACTCACAGTAGTCGATAACGAGTAAACGTGTAGCGGTACCTTACGGGTATGAATCGACACGTAGCGGTACCTTATGTGTACAAATCGGGAAAATAATATCATATTTTCTCTTTTCAAAACATTTTACAAAGGGATCTTAAATAAGATCCATACACGTAGATGTTCGCGAGGAACTAAATGGGGACCTGATTAGGGTCCAGAATAGTACAGAGGCTGCAGCTAAATGACTCTTTTAGGCATGCCTAACTATCCACTAGACTGATTCTTTCAGGTCATGCATAATACAAATCATGCTCAAGGCATATCATATAATTCATCATGAAGAAATCATAATAGTACACATATATAAGCATAATTATGTCCATACAGTAGTAAAAACTCATGAAGAAATGATACAAAAGTCATTTTAGAAGAGAGGGACAAAATAAAAAAAATAGGGTGTCGAGCTCATGACAGTGGCCGGATGGCCTGCGCGAGGGGAGGGGCAAAGGGGTCACTTTGATCGTGACCACTCCCACTAGCCTTCTCCTTTCCCTTGGGATCGCGAGGAGGCTTAACTAACCGAGAACACCAAAACATCACACAAATACAAAACCTAAATTAAAACCCAATCTAAACAAAATAAGAACAATGGAAGAAGATGATGAAGAAGATGAAGAAGAAACCAACAATACATACCAATCTAAGCTCAAGCGGATGATCAATTTCCACCACCGCACTTGAATCCAAGCTAGGGCACCAAGTGAAGAGAAAAGAGGAAGAAGGAGATGAAGAGAGGAAGACGGAACGAGAAAGTGATAGCAATTTGCTGTTCTCATTTCTCTCTCCTTCTCTTTATTACCCATTTCCTATTCCTAGCCACGTGTCACTTTTTGATTGGTGGAATTTGACCGCTCACACAAAACAAATACACATGCTACCACACACAAGACCAACCCATATAACTCACACCCTACAACCATATGCTCATACAGACACTAACATAACCCAATGCACATACACCCTACTAACATATATGCACCCACCCAATATTATAGCCCATAAAACATGCATTTTACCAAAAATGCCCTTAACACATGCCAAAACTCTCACACATGCATGCATACCCATGGCAAACATGGTTCAAACTTATAGGAGGGAATCGGGGTGTTACAGGTGGTGTGGCTTGTGATTATCATCAACGAATCATTATATAGACTACAAATCGTGACTTTCACCCTTGAGTCATTATGTAAACTGTTGGAGTGTGATTCCTGTGAATTCAAAGACTTTTGTTAGTTTGCTTTATCAACTGGACTTTATCACAGAATAAATTCGTTATCTTGTGTTGTTTTTTTTATTTCATTTTCTATTCATTTTCTTCATCATTTTTCATTTATTATTTCTTTTATTTTTTTTCATTTTCTTATTTCATAAATTTAAAAAAAAAAATTTAATAAGATAGAATAGAGTAATCAAAAGAAATAACTAAGTTTGCGAAGCTTGTACATAAAATAAAATGTAAATGTATGCATATACAAATATCCTTGAAATATGAACTATAAAGGGGAATAGTCTGATGGCTTATCTAGATCCTAGTCACTATCTGATACGTAGATCGGCTGTGATCTGAAAGTCGAGGGCTAATCTCTAGAAGTTAACGGCTGGTGAGTGACATCCTTTAGCAGGGATCAGGGAACTGCTGGACGCCCCAGCTGTGGAGGCTGACGAATTTGGACCTCCGCCTATCCCTCTACAAATGGGCGCACGCAAATCCCCAAGAATCTCGTGAGCTCGGTAATGCCCTCTTTAAGCCTCTAATATTCTGGGTATGCTTCGATGCCTGCTGTCTAGAGCGGTCCCTTGCCCGTGTAAGTGAGTCTCCATCTCCTTTCTCAGGTCCTTCGCTGCACCTGACATACCTAGGATATTTCCCTCAAGCATCTCGATTTGGAACCTCATAGCGGCGATCGATTAATTAACTAACTGTAGAGCATCATCAATCCTCTTAGTAGATGCGACCCGCAAAGTCCTTAGTGTCTCTCTTAGCTCCTCAATACTCTCTCCCTGCCGGGCCACTACCTCATCCAGCACCCTAAACTTATCCTCCTAGCGCTGCTTTAGTGACGCGACCTCAGCAAGTGTACTGAGTCGGCAAGTAATATAGTGGAGTAAATTCGGACCCCAAATTATCGTACCCAATGGACTTGTTTGAATTGATTGAGTTAACTATTGATTAAAACTAAAGAATTTAAATAACCAAAATAAACAAACAGAAATAATCAAATTAAATTGACGTCAATGATTACAATAAACAAAATGATGAAAAAATTAACAAGATAAGAATTCAAAAATAGACAAACGTTGCTCAGGTTCACTCATCCACCCCATACCCAGATATGAATAAAATTAATCTAAGAATCATTTATGAAAGAAATCGGGATAACCCTTTAACCCAGGCTTCCCAAACGGAGTCAGTCGCTCTAATTATATGACATCCCAAACCGGAGTCAGCCACATAATCAACCTATGCACGGGTCTAAAATCCTAAGTTTGGTTTATTTTCCCAATACGGAGTCAAATAACCCAGAACTTAATTATCTCACTCATCATTCTAGTCTTAAATCACAAAATCCTGCACTTCTAGATTCCCAATCGAAGTCGTCCAAAAGACACAGTAAAAATGATACAAACTGAATATAGATAACCATGCTATTCAATCCATACAACTCAATAACCAACGAAGATAATGTGATAAATCATTCATCAAAACTGGAAATTAACTTGACAAAATAAATTCCATGAATCAATAATAAATACCAGTGAAATAAACCATTCAATCATATATTTAAATTCAAAAGATGTTCAGAATTCAAATCATGGGTAGGGGATTCAAAGATCCCCCAAACAACTAAAAGACTACTTACAATCCATTACAAAATCAAAAGGAAAGAGGAAAGAATAAACCCAGCAATTCATTAAGGTGTAAATCCCGATTGAACCCTTAATTCTTCAATCTCCTTCTTCAAATCTTCAATGGAGAAAAATTTTGGAAATTCTCTGAATATAAAAACTATCTCTTGAAATTAAGCTATGTGAATCTGATGAAATATGTTTGATTTCTAATTCAAAACTAAAGACAAAGATTGGAAAACTACAATTAAAATGGAAGAAAAACTTCAAAAATTGTTAATCGCACAACTGATATATAAACTAAACTCAAAAATTCGGAACCCTAGCCAAACAGAAAAATATGCTTTTATAGTGTCAGAGTGGTTACGGTGGCAATGAAATCTATTACCACCGTGAGGTGCCGAGATCTCTAATTTGCCCTTGCGCACAGGAGATGGGTCACGGTGGCAATGAAATCTGTTGCCACTGTGAGGTCTTTAACTTAAGCTTCTGTCCAGGAACATTTATGTCACGGTGACAATGAAATAGATTGCCACTGTGAGGTACATACTGCACTGATTCTGCCTTGGTGATTATCATGTCACGGTGACAATGAAATAGATTGCCACTGTGACATGCTTCATACTTGCATTCTGTCTAATAGGCTTCTATGTCACTTCTATGTCACGGTCACAATGAGTTTCATTGTGACCGTGACCCCTGCAAGACTGCTCCTGTTTTCAATTCCTCTTTATGTCACGGTCACAACCAATTTGGTTGTGACCATGAGGTACCTAGAACCAAACCTGCAAAGGCAAATCAAATTCCATCAAAAAGTTATCTATTATGCATCAAAATTGCAATTTGACTAAGATTAGCAACATTAACCTAAAAGAAACATAATATTACCAAAAACACAACTAAACACCCAAAAATCATACGAAAATACTATCAAAACTAAGTACTATATTGAAGTTATCAAAATACCCCACACTTAGACTTTGCTCATCCTCGAGTAAATGAATTATCCACATTCCTGAAATTTCAAACTCTAACTCGGAATACGAAAACTTAACAACAGTCTTAGCGCCAAGCAGAAGGGTCTTAGTTATAAATTCTCAAATCAATTTATATCAAGTAATTTCACGTGTGTGTGTGCTAGGCTCAAAACAAATTTTCTCTTTTCAAAACAAAACAACCAATGCATTCCAACAATTGAGCAAAGAAAAAGAATATGCAAGTAAATTCGCATACAGGTTTCGCATTTAAAACTCAGGATAACCATAAGCCTCTCCTTTAGCACCGGAACCACAAGGGTCATCTCCACTAAACAACTCAAATCAAGAACAGGATCAAAAGGACTTATTCCAAGGTTAAAATGTTCGGTTAGGTAATTGGCTAACAAGAATAGTAAGGGAATTCAAATAAAGAGTCAGCCACTCTACCTATAATTCCACTATCCAAACCGAACAAAAATTTCCATGACTTACCTTCAATTTACTCATAGTCGCCAAAGGTCGTCTAACTTCCCCAACATGAAAAACATTAAACCTCAAGAAAACAAAGTGATGAGCTTTCTTAATGAATTTATCTTTCAAACCCAAATATCCATGAATATGAATACGTCTTCTTCCAATTAAGGGTACCCAACACTCGAATTTTTCTATAATCAACTAACTCCAAGATTAACAATAATCAACTACTCATCAACTTCTTTTCCTTTTCTTTTCTCTTTATTTTTATTTTTATTTTTATATATATATATATATATATATATATATATATATATATATATATATATATATATATATATATATATTTTTATGGTGAGATACCCAAAACCTCTATTTTCCTACCACAAATTTGACTCCATTAAAGGGAACTTAAAGGATATAATAGACAACACCCCAAAGTTTCACAATTCTTCTCAGTCCCACACTATTTTCACAATAAATACCCTAATTCAACTTTCAATATTATCCCAATCCAATCCTAAAGTGGCCAATTCTTAAAAAGGGTAGTCAAAGGCATTTAGGTTAAATGGTAAAATAATAGTGTAACAAAGAAAAATGCATAGTATGCTTTTAGCATACTAAATCAGCTCAATGGGACTAGCAATGGAAATGAAGTAAATAGGTTGGTCAAAAGCTATTTAAAATGGTTACCAAAGAAAGAAATTGCCTAAATCATATCCTTGGCTTTCTTGAGTTGTTATGATGTCTCGAAGGCTGATGAGGAAGGTTCTAACTATCCTAAAATTCCTTCACTCAAAATCTCTTACGCACTGGATTTTTCAAATTTTTACAAATAAGCTTATAGTGCATAAAAGATTGGAAATTACAAGATATATGACTAATTTAGATTAATTTGCTTCTAAAACTTCCAACTACTCATTTACTATGATCAATTTTTAAGATAAACCATTCTTAAATTAAAGTTCAAAACATTTACAACAGGAATAACTAGAGCCAGCCAAGCTAAGATAGGAAAAATTCTAACAACCACAATTAAATATTCAAATAACTAAAACACAATTAAAATAAAACATCAAACATGCAAAAACAAAAAAAAAATTTAAGTAATTATTTACATATTAAGTTGTTGGATGGAGTTACTCTGTCTACCCCCACTTAATACCTTGTTGTCCTCAATAAGTTAAAAAAAATGACATACCACAGTTAACATAAAAAAAAAAAGATAATAAGTCTCCCTAGTTAATTCTCTGGAGGTGGTGGTAGTGGAAAGTGGGCATCAAATCGCACAGACCAGGATGAAAATGCCAAGAGCATCTGCTCCATTTGGGATTGAATGTCGGCCTGAGATGCAGATATAGTGTCCACAGATGCGGCTATGGTGTCCATACGCTCCATAATCGCGTCATACGAAAGAAAACTGCTGGTGCTCAGGGGCTGGGGGAGCTGGTGCCTCAAGATCCTCCTCGTTCTCCCGTGGCAAGCCTCCCAGACCTCGCTCGACGCCGTGCAAATACTCGTCACGAGTGGACAACCGAAAGCCGTCAGCTGTTGTCACATCCTTCACTATGACCTTCATATTTGTGAGCATCTTCTGATCAATTGTAGCAATGGAAGGCAATGATTTATACTTCTTCAAGGGATGACGGACACGCTTTGCTATAGCAGTGACAAATCCACCAAGTGCGATTTTTGTCACCTTTTTCGGTTTCCATTTCATCTCCTCTAATTTGTGCCAGAAATGAGTGGCGCCATTTATTCGGACACCCTGGATCATGCACGCAAGAAATAGGGCTTCTGGTAAGTTGACTTGGCCCACTGAATCTGCATGGCATAACATAGATAATGAAATAAAATCGATGGAGGATCCGCAGAATATGGCTGTTCAAATGATGCGCCTTAGTTTTGCCCGAGACATACTGTGTGTCAGTTACAGTGTCTCGAATTATCGCCCACGCACCTTCTTTAGAGTAATCATCATAACAATCCGACACTAGGTGTGGAAAACCAAGATACTCTTAAAACTCATGAAAAGTGATGTTATACTCTATAGTGTCCAAAAAGAACGAAATAGAACCTGGATCATTGATAAGATCGCGGCCTGGTCTATAAGTGATAGTTGACACAAATCTCTTGTCAAAGTCGGATAAACTTTCTCATTAAGCATGAAAACCCACTCCCAGCCAATGTTGGCGATAAGCTGTCGGACTTCATTTTTTATTCCTAGTTTCTCCAACAATCCAAAATCCAAATAGCTCATTGGGATGTACGAGCATTTGGTGAATCTAGCATATGGAACCTTTTTAGCACCTTGAACCCATGCTAGTACCTTGGAAATGTCCACTGAATATGAGCTGGGGGGTTGGCTGCTAGAACTAGAAGCTAGGGCAAAAATTTTTCTTTTTGGAGCCACTGCACAAAAACAATCAGCCAATTCAATAACAATATAAGTTTAAAGAAACAATGGCTATAACTTTACACATCAATAAACAATCCATTCTACCCAAACCTATTCATCCTCCAAATGAGTTTGATTTTAACAAAGTGAAGCAACACATAAAGAGCTTAAGAGTGTGCAATGACAACCTTAAAGCACAATTAACATCAGGGCAAATAAAACTCAGCATTTCAAAATGTTAAAAATTGCAAAATCTGGAAAATCAGTTCATAGAGACATTTGATTAAGAACTTGGTGAACAACACTTAAATGCACTGGAATTGGAAAACAAGGGCACTAACAACCCCCCAAATTGGCAATTAGCAACAATACAATGCATAACAAATAGTTTAAAATCAATAAAAGTTAAATCCAATCCAAAATTTGAGTAAAATCATCAACCCAAGTTGTGCGCAGATTACGCCCTAAAATCCTACTTCCCAACCATTCAAGTTCAAAATTAAGGCTAAAAATTGAGAAGAAAAGTAATAATTAAGAGGATTCACATTAAGATTGCAAAGCAATACCAGAGGACAAAATGAACTATTTGGACAAAGCAAACAAGAACAGCATAATGATGAAGAACAAATGAGAACAGGGAACGAGAGAGGAGGAGAAAAACAAAAATAAAATTGAAGCAATAGAAAGAGAAAATTACTTACTTGTTGTAGATTGTCCCAAATGGTAGCCGAAAAGAGAGAAACGAAACACAGAGAATGCAAAGAGGAACGAATAACGCACGGTGAGAGTGAATGAGGTGTGGGAGAGTGCGAAATAAAATATGGAAAACTGGGATTTTAAAAGATATTTTCGTGGGGGTCACGGTCACAATGAATTTCATTGTCACCGTGATATACCCAAAATTTTCAATCAAGAATTGAACCACCATGGGGTCACGGTGATAATGAATTTCATTGTCACCGTGACATAACCCATTTTGAAAACAAAATTGAATGTTCATCATGTCATGGTCACAATGAATTTCATTGTCACCGTGACATAACCCATTTTGAAAACAGTATGTAACTCACCTGACCTCACGGTGACAATGAATTTCATTGTCACCGTGACATGAGCACACCTCAAAACAAAATGTTACTTACCCGATGGTCACGGTGACAACTAAATTCATTGTTACTGTGACATGTACACCAAACAGAATCAAGAATTCAACTTCCTTTGGTCACAGTGGTAACCAAATTCATTGCCACCGTGACCACCTGCACACTTAAAAAATAAATAATCAACCACTCAAAAATTCAACTATTAAAACCATGAACATTCTCCCTTCAAGAACATAATTTTCTTATGACGACAAACTAAACAACTTAAACAAAAATAAATAGGATTAACTACCTAAAGAAAAGAACAATGAACACAAAATAACATAATTGGAGAAGAAGTTTTTCATTTAACAAGTCCGCAGCTGGACTTTTAAATACCGTTAAGGATCCGCAAGGTCGACTATCGCTAAAGCCCCATCATATGATGATTCAAAATAAGGCTTCACACGGTGTCCATTTACCTTGAACTCATTTTCAGCATTCGGGTGCTTCAATGTGATCACTCCAAACTGATCAGCTCCCACAACCTCATACGGCCCTTTCCACCGTGATTTTAACTTTCCAGGAAATAAACGCAACCTGCTATCATATAAAAGAACTTTCATACCTTGAATGAATTCTTTCGTGACTAATTTCTTGTCATGCCATTTCTTTGTGTTTGCCTTATACTTCTCGGCTTGTTGGTACGACCAATAGCGGATCTATTCCAATTCGTTCATCTGGAGAAGTCTCTTCTCACCTGCACTCTTGATATCAAAATTTAAAAACTTGGTTGCCCAATAAGCCTTGTGTTATAATTCGACAGGGAGATGACAAGATTTGCGAAAAACAAGCCTAAATAGGGATAATCCTATAGATGTTTTGAATGCAGTTTGGTAAGCCCACAAAGCCTCATCCAACCTTAAACACCAATCCTTTCTAGTTGAATTTACAGTTTTTTCTAGGTTGGCCTTAAGTTCCCGATTGGACACTTCACCCTGCCCATTAGCTTGAGCATGATAAGGGGTGGTTACCTTATGCCTATGTCCAAATTTTTGCAATAAAGCCTTAAATTGGTGGTTAACAAAATGTTTACCACCATCACTAATAATTGCTCTAGGGGTTCCAAATCGGGTGAATATATTTTTTCTTAGGAAATCTAGAACAACCTTGGCATCAGAAGTTCTAGTGGCTATTGCTTCTACCCATTTACTCAAATAGTCCACTGCCACCAAAATATACTCATACCCATAAGAAACTAGAAAAGGTCCTATAAAGTCTATCCCCCACAAATCAAACAATTATACCTCACGCAAATTGGTTAAAGGCATCTCATCTCTCTTAGAAATGTTACCTACTCTCTGGCATCTATCACAGGTTTTCACAAAGAATTGTACATCTTTGAACATAGTAGGCCAATAAAAACCAGAGGATAGAATTTTCGATACCATTCTATTTGGCGCATGGTGCCCACCAGCTTCCCCACTATGACATGCCTTGATGATCTCTCCCTTCTCCTCATCTAAGATACACCTCCTCAGCACTTAATCAGCACACAGGCGAAACAAATAGGGGTCATCCCAAATGTAGTGTTTGGTATCCTCTTTTAGCTTCTTCCGTTGCTGCCATGTGAAGTCCTTTGGCATAAATCCTCCTGCAAGAAAATTAGCCACATTAGCAAACCAAGGAACAGAAAATTCACTTGCAAATAAAGCACAAATATGTTATTTAGGGAATAAATCTAAAATTTCCCCTTTTTCAATTTGATCGCTCTCCAATCGCGATAAATGATCTGCTACAAAATTTTCAGCCCCCTTCTTATCTTTGATTTCCAAGTCAAACTCTTGTTGTAAGAGCACCCATCTAATCAATCTCGGCTTGGATTCCTTCTTGGGAAACAAATGTCTCAAAGCAGCATGGTCTGACCACACCACGATTTTCGCACCCAACAAATACGGTCTGAACTTCTCAATAGCATACACGATTGCAAGAAGCTCTTTCTCAGTGGTGGTGTAATTAACCTGAGCCCCTGTCAAGGTGTGACTGGCATAATATACTACACAAAATACCTTATCCCGCCACTGTCCAAGTACTGCTCCAGCTGCATAATCACTAACATCACACATTAATTTAAACTGCAAATTCCAATCCAGAGATATAATCACGGGGGGGGGGGGGGGGGGGGGGGGCTAAAATGAGCCTTTGTTTCACAGTCTCAAAAGCTAGCATGCATTCACTATGAAAATTAAAAGGAGCATCTTTCATAAGCAAATTTGACAAGGGTTTAGCAATTTTCAAAAAATCTTTGATAAAACGGCGATAAAACCCTGCATGTCCAAGAAAACTCCTAATGCCCTTCACACTAGTCGAGGGTGGCAACTTTTCTATTACCTCCACCTTGGCCTTATCAACCTCTATTCTTTATTCAGAAATTTTGTGCCCAAGCACAATGCCCTCTCTCACCATAAAATGGCATTTTTCCCAATTCAAAACTAGGTTGGTCTTTTCACACCTCCCTAACACTAAATCGAGATGCTCTAAATAGCTCTCAAAATCAGCCCCGTATATAGTGAAGTCATCCATGAATACCTCCATAAATTTCTCTATGAAGTCATGGAAAATAGCCACCATACACCGCTGAAACGTAGCTGGTGCATTACATAATCCGAAAGGCATTCTCCTGTAGGCGAATGTGCCATAAGGATAGGTAAAAGTTGTTTTCTCTTGATCTTCAGGGGCTATAGGGATTTGCAAATATCCTGAGTACCCATCTAAAAAATAGTAAAACCTATTGCCCGCTAACCTTTTTAACATTTGGTCAATAAATCACTACAAGAAAATTGACTTTTAACGACCAAAATTTAACGAAGGGATAAAAATTCGGTCGTTAAAATATACAAATAACGAAGGGAAATTATTCCGGTCGTTAGTTCTTAAATTTTATTGTTATATAACGAGTGGATTAAATCCGGTCGTTAAAACAATAAAAATCCGGTCGTTAAAATATACAAATAACGAAGGGAAATTAATCCGGTCGTTAAAACTCAAATTTTATTATTATTTAACGATGAAATTATTTTCGGTCGTTAAAAGGCATAAAATCCGGTCGTAAAAATTTATCAGTAGCGAAGGAAAATAAAGTCGGTCGTTAATGTTTAAATTTTATTACCATTTAACGAAGGGTTTAAAATTCGGTCATTGAAACATTATAAATTCGGTTGTTACTGGTCTAGGAAAATGAGCGGGACTTCTATAAAACTTACCCCCAAAATCATTGTTCATTATTTCATTAAAAATATAACACAAACACCACAAGAAAATTGAATTTTAACGACCAAAATTTAACGAACGGATAAAAATTCGATCGTAAAAAAATATAAATAACAAAAAAAATTTAATTCAACCATTAAAATTCAAATTTTATTAGGGGTTTCATTCCGGTAGTTAAAAAATCCAAAATTAGGTTGTTATTACCTTAGAAGAAAGTAGCGGGACACCCATTCTATTTACCTCCAAAAATAATTCCCTTGTTATCACATTCATTTCCCATCTGCATACGAAAAATATTAGGTATAATAGAGGACGGCGCCCCTTCAGCCTGGATCGCCGCCGTCGCATCGCATCTGCCGTCTGCCTCACGTCGTGCCTTCCCGCTGTGCCGCCTCATCTGCCCTCGCGTTGTTGCTGTGCCTCATCGCCTTGTCTCTGCCCTGCGTCTGCCATCACCCTTCCCTTCCCTCACCGCAACGCCTCCTTTGCCTTGCCGCCACTGCACCACTCGAAGCCCTGCAGGTACGAGTTTGTCTCCTCAACCGCAGCGCCTTTGCCTTGCCGTCGCTGCACCAATCGAAGCCCTGTAGGTACAGGTTTGTCTCCGCAACTTTGCATTTGATTTTTATTCTTTTTATTAACGAATTTCAATATTGGATTAATCATAAAATTAATAGTAAACGATGGTCCATAGCTGGCAAAATGCACCAACATTTGAATTTTGTTTGATTGTTGTTCATTTATTTGTATGTTACCCTTTGTGTAATATATAAAAATCTGTCATTCTAGAGGTGCTGCAATTTTTTCTCAGTTTAGCAAACTATAAGGAAGTAGGAGTGTATCTCAGTAACTAGTTTTGTTGATATATATATATGTATGCACATACACTGGAGTGCTTTTAGCAGAATAATCAATCTTCATAATACAAGATTTATTTTCATACCTTTTTTGTGCTCTCACACTAAACTTTGTAAGAAATACATATTTTGAAGACAGTTCTGAGTTGGTTTATTGCATTTAAAAAACATAAAACTACCTAACGATGTGTTTTCTCTCTATATTTTGATTGTGAGGAACTGTCTATGCTTTATATGAAAATAACTTATTCATAATTTGCTGTAATTTTCTTCTGAATTATTGCTGGTGTTCCTTAACTGGTTTGCCTCTTATATTGCAGCTGAAGGAAGTGGAATTTCATGGAAATGTATTTGTGCTGCTAATGGGTTTCCTAAAATAGCTTCAGGTAATCAAGATGCTACTTGTTTTACAGCCTGCAACTGCAGTTCTGGTACCCTTTTTCTTTTCTCTTCTATCTGTAACCCCCCACCCCAATTATCTAGGTGTTAGTATTGCGCCTTGACTTAGGTAGCAAGAGGAGTTTGAATTGATGTGTCTATCATTGATCACCCTGTTTGTTTTATCTCTCTTAGTTGAATTGTTTTTGCATCAGTCTAGAATATAACACTAGAATATAAGGGTAAAATACATGATATTGCAAATTAGTTGACATACTTTACTTTTGTTGCTAAACAGGGGATTTATCTTTAATGCAGAGTTCATTCCATCATTCTTGATCTATACATTTGTCTGCATCAGAATAGGAAATGCAATAAGCTATGCATAATTGCATTAGATGGTTCAAACTGCTTGTTAAGTTGTTATCTCAAGTTTTTTTCCTGGTTTTCATAAACTGCAACATAACTTCATAATTATAGCTAGTTTTTAATATAGCAGATTTCCCAGATTATAATATGTGATGTGCAAATTATAATATGTGATGTGTCTATTATCTTGTGTTTGTTTTCATGGTGGTAGATTCCATACATTGCCATTCACTTATTTTAATTGTTACTCTGTGGTCTCACTTGATGGCACATGCTTCTAAACAGGATCTCTCGCTGAAGATCGAGCTAAAAGGAATCACATTTCTGCCAAAGTTGTTGTGATCATTCTGCTATCATGTGTCATACTCACAACATTTTCTTGTAAAGTATATCATTTTCATTATTGACTCCTGCTATGTTTTTAATAGAAACCTGCATTTCTCTAACTTTTGTAGTTTGATATCTTTTAACAAACATCTTCTTTTGTGACTGAAATATTCCTTGAAGTTCAAATTAATTTGCCAGTTATATTCCGTCAATATACATACACTTCCAGAATTGTTTTGTTGTCGCATAGTTGGAGCTAGACCAAACTTGATGCTTCAGATTTCAAACAAAGATTTCAGTGTTGGCTCTTTTATTTATTTATTTATTTCCAGTTGGCATATTTATCCTTCATTAATTAGTTGTGACTGGTTTGTGTTCTTATATCTGTGAATGAATTTGGTATGCCTTTTGTGTTCATGTGCTTTCGTTGGCTCAGTATTGCAGGAAAGGCAAATTTGGAGAAGTCAGACCTGGAACCAGCTCTGAAAGCTCTCAAGGATAGGCTGATGACCAAGAATGTGGTATGTTGTTCAATGCTCTTGATCATGGGAGAGTTCACACCAGAGTTCATGGGAGAGTTAACACTAGAGCAGCAGCGTGCCTTCTGCCAGTTTGTTATAGGTGCGCCAAGGTTACCACCTGGTGGTCTAGCAGTACTAAATCCTAAGTTGACCATTGTTAGAAAGGTATAATATAGTTTCTAATAACTTCAATCTTTATTGCCTTTCATTTCATTTCAGTTCTGCAGTAAGTTATGTTTATAGAATTTTTAATGTTTGATCATGGCATGGTGCTTCTATTAGTTTATATTGATTTAATTTTTGTGTCATTCTTCACATTCGCTGGTTAATATTTTTTTCGCTGTCTACTGCGTATTTTGACTGAGAAGTCATATCACACGAACTAATGTGGGAGCCTTATGTAGATCTTGCTATATATTCAGTTTTGCATGTTGTGTAGAGCACCTGAAATTTCTGTTGCTGTGCATAACCATTGAATTGTTTGGATGCAGCATTCTTCGGCTGCAGTGAATACTGCAACGAATGGGACTGGGCCTCTATTCTTCCTGATATAATGTTGGGTTCTTTAATCTGTTTATTTATATATGAATTTATTGCTAAATTTAGTTATATCTTCATGAGTGTATATTGATGTGAGCATTTCAATTAACTGCCAAAATAATATGTTGTTTAAAGAATTCCTATATCCTTGGCAATTCCATTTTTTCAGTCTTTGATATAAACATATGGAAAGATGAGATCCAAGATATTTAAACATGAGAATAACCTAATCATATATCTTTCACGATCCACAAAATAAGACTATAACAAAATTTTTGTTGTGTTTCTCATCTACTAGCTACCAGATATTTATTTCAGCTTGAAACAAATTTATGTGATGCAAGGCTGGCTGTTTTGATGTATGCTATTGTATTTTTGAAGTAGCTAACTCGCTCTCTATCTCTCTCTCTTTCTATTATTGATATTTTTGTTTGTGCTCGTGAATATTAATTTTAGCTTTTGTTTTACATTTTGCAGGTTTTTAAAATTTTGGACAGCGAAGTTAGGAGGTTTATTTTTCACATTTTTCTTAAAAATCGTATGAATATAAATTAGTACAGAGAGGAGTTATTTTCTTGAACTTGTCATTGATAGTTTTTATATTTTGTAAATATGACTATACTTTGTAACTTTTTTTTTCAATATATGAAAAGAGTTTATTATATTTTTATATAAAATATATGTGAATGATATGTATCGTACTTGTGATATTATAAAATGGTAAAAAGTATCTTCAAAAACCAAAAATTCCTTCGTTGAAAACGAATAAAATTATCAAATGGAAAATTTGATCGGTAAAATAGTATTTTAAACGACAGGAAATGTTGAAAAGTGAATATAATTAACGAAAAAAAATTCGGTCGCTACAAAGTATCTTTAACGACCGAAAATCCTTTTGTTGAGAGTGAATATAATTAACGAAGGGAAAATTTGGTCACTAAAAGGTATTTTTAACGACCGAAAATCCCTTCGTTGAAAGTGAATGTAATTAGCGAAGGGAAAATTCGGCCGTTAAAATATATTTTTAACGACTGAAAATCCCTTCGTTAAAAGTGAATATAATTAGCGAAGGGAAAATCCGATCGTTAAAAATCACTATTCAACGACCGGAAACATGCCGGTCGTTAAAAATTTTAACGACCGGATTCATTATCCGGTCGTCTATACCTTTAACGAAGGAGCTTTTACCGACCGGATTTTCCGGTCGTTAAAGGGTTTTAACGACCGGATTTTAACTTTTAACGACCGGATTTCCCTTCGTTAAAGAGCATTTTTCTTGTAGTGAATGGCAAGGGGAAATGGTCCTTTCTAGTGGCATTGTTTAATCTTTGAAAATCAATACAGACTCTCCAACCCGTCACAGTACGAGTTGGAATCAATTCATTCAGCTCATTTTTGACGATTGTCATTCCCCCCTTTTTAGGCACACACTGCACTGGGCTCACCCATTTACTATCAGAGATAGGGTAAATAATACCTGAGTCAAGGAATTTAAGTACCACCTTCTTTACCACCACTTGCATTGCCGGATTGAGTCGCCTTTGAGGCTGAGCTACCGGCTTACATTCCTCCTCCATCGGAATTTGGTGTGTGCAGTAACTAGGGTCAATCCCCTTCAAATCCGATGTCTCCCATCCAATAGCACCCTTGTGCTTTTTCAGCACCTCAAGCAACATCTTCTCTTCAACACCTGTCAACAAAGAAGAGATAATTACTTGTTTTTTCTCATTTTCTAAGAACACATATTTCAAATTAGAGGGAAGGGGTTTAAGTTCAGAATTTGAATCCCCCTTTTTCGGATTAAGCTCTTCTTGCTCTAATTCCTCTTCTTCTTCTTCTTTCACCACGGCTGCTATCATTTCTCCCCTCATCTCTTCTTCCATCTCTCCATCCTCCAATGAATGTATCAAACTCACATTCACTGGATCAACTACCAACATTTTTTCCTGCACCTCCTCTACACACTCATCTATTTCATCCAAAAAATAAATAGACTCCTTCATATCACCAGATGCATATTTTTTAGCCTTGTTCATGTCCACTACCAACTCCTAATCATTGAACCTTAAGGTGACCGTTTGACCATTTACATCAATCAACGCTTTTGCTGTGTTCAAAAACTGCCTCCCTACAATGAGTGGTACCTTGCGATCTTCTTCCATCTCCATTACCACAAAGTCCACCGGGAAAATGAATTTCCCTACTTTCACTAACAGATCTTCAATTACTCCTTTCGGTCTCCTCACCGACCTATCTGCAAGTTGGAGTCTCATACCCATCTCCTTGAGCTCTCCAAGATTAAGCTTCCTGTAAATAGAATAAGGCATCAAATTTGTGCTCACTCCCAAATCACATAAAGCATTTCCATTAAAACCTTCACCAATTTCACAGGGTAAAGTGAAACTACCTGGATCCTCCAATTTTTCAGGGATCTTGTTCATGATTATAGCACTGCAATTTTCTGTGAGCTGCACAGTTCCATGCCCTTCTAATTTCTTTTTATTAGAGCATAATTCTTTCATGAATTTAGCATAGTTAGGCATGTGAGATAAAGCTTCAGCAAATGGTAAATTTATGTGCAGTTTCCTAAACATTTCTAGAAACCTAGTTAGTTGTTCATTTTTCTTTTCCTTCCTAGCCACTATAGGAAATGGCAGTCAATTTGTGATGCGCGCCAAACCTCGCGGCCACCCGAAAGCCCACTTTAGGGCGATCAAGAGAGGTTCATAAAAACTTGTAAGATATTTACAAGCTGTGTCTATTTTGGGCAACAATGAGGTTTCTTGGAGTCGCCACCCAATAGAATATTGGGAAGGGTCGTCTAGCCTCAGAGAGCCTAAGACGGCGCATACATATCCATCTTGGGCTAGCCAGAGAGATTTTGGAGGCCTCAACCTCTACCCCCTAGAGCCTAGTATTGCACATTTAAGCCTTTTGGTGGGACTCAAGAGGTGTCTTGGAAGTCCTAGACCTCTCGCCTCACTTAGCCCTAAAGACCAGAGTGAGTTCGGGACTTCTCATTTATTTGTACCTTGAATAAAATTATAAATAAGTTTTGAATTTCATTATTTCACCATCTTTCCACACGATGCATTTTAATTAAAGGCGCAATCATTTACGTCAAAAGCGGTAAATGGAAACAAAAATCAAAATAAGGCATTAAAAAAATATATATTACAATAACACTAGGAGCATAATACAACTCCCATTTGTAAAAGTGCAATACATGCATAAAACGAGGTATTCATTGGAATGAGGACATTGGTCCTACCATGCATATTTTATTACAAAAATGATTTTTCATGAAGCGTCAATTTTATTGGCTAAAACGGGACATTGGTCCACAACTTCCGAGAAAATGCAAAAGTTAATTGTTAGAAAGCTTTTGGCCTTTTTTCTTTAGCGACATTAAAACTATTTTCATAATAACATGAATGAAAGGTAAGGGTAAAGAAAGAACCCGAATGGAAGTCCTCAGACTTGTGCAACCACCATCTTTCAGAACTCCAACTCCAAATGGTCAGAAAATAACTCATAGGGATAAACACGTTAACATCAAAAGCGTGAATAAAAATAAAAATAAAAGAACGAGAAACTCTAACAGAAATAAGTTGAAAGATAAAATTTATAAATTAAAAAACGTGAGAGTTTGCCTAGGGACGGCCTCCTGTACTATGCCAGCGGCCGTCCACAATATGGGGAAATAAGTAAAAAAGAAAAACTTTCAGTTCTTTTGTAAGAGATTATAAAATAGAATAATAAAATTTATATAAAAAATAATGTAAATCAAATTAAATTATACAAATATTAGTCCAGAGTGTTTACCCTCGGATTTTACCTTTTAAGGCGAATGTCGAATAATTTCAGTCCCTGTATACTTCGTAAGGATCAAATAAAAGACAGATCAGAGAAAGAAAATTTATGTTGTTCTTTCCTTGAAAATTTGATAGTAATCGGGTGTCCGAATTAGCTGTATTGATGGAAACGAATGAATTTTGTTACCTCAAATTGGCTTAATTCGCAAGAAAAATTTGAAGAAATCAATTAATTGGAAGAAATTTTATCAAATAAAATTCTGCAAATGAACAGAGATTTTTATAAACTTTTGAGTAAATTGCTCACAAAAACCTTTTCTAAAAAACAATCTCTCAAAAAAAAATTAATAACTTTTCTCCAAACAAATTTTCTTATCAAAGATTTTCACTTTTCTCACCAAAAATCTCAAAACTTCTAACCCCTCAAAATGGAATTTAATCCACTATTTATAGAATTTTAGGAGATAATTCAGATAAGCCTCAACCCAAAGTTTGAAATTTAAAAGGACTTTAAATTCAAATTTTTAATAAATCTTATCCCCATTTTGAAAGAAAAGAGATTAAATTTTATCCAATCCGGCGTGATCTGGTCAGTTAACGTACCGACGGGCATCCCTGCAGATACCGACGGCCGTCCCTACTAAGGGCACATGTGAAAAACCGACTACATACGGGGCACAGTACTAGGGACGGGCATCCCTACACCGCCACGTGCCTGTCCCCACTACGCCTACAGACGGGGATCACCCCAAGTAGGGACGGGGGCCCCTACACAGACGGGCATCCCGTCTGTGGAGGAAAACTCCCAATATCAAAATTTTTCGAACTCTTTCAAAGCTCCATGCTATAGAAAAAGATTTTAATCCTCGCGAAACATGAAAGACGATAACCTCCAAATTTCCTCCATTTATTCAAATATCGACATTGATCGCTTCATCGAGTAACTCTGACCTGGACTGCCTCAAGACCCGGTGTCTACAGTTGCCCCCAATTTTGGGGAAACTAGCGTACTAGTGCCTAGATGAGCCAAAATTCTAAGAAGAAAGAAAAGAGACGCATACCTGAGGCAGTCCTTACCTTTTCGTCGGGGAAGTGGCGATGCGTCGAGTCGGTTCCGGACTTACAAAACGCGAGGTTTGCCCTCCTGAGCTGCACCGAGTCTACTCCAGACTTTACAAAGTGCGATCATTGCTCTCCTGAGCTGCACCGAGTCTTCTCCAGACTTTACAAAGTGCGATCATTGCTCTCCTGAACTGCACCGAGTCTTCTCTAGACTTTACAAAGTGCGATCATTGCTCTCCTGAGCTGCACCGAGTCTTCTCTAGACTTTACAAAGTGCGAAGTTGGCTCTTCTGAGCTGCACCGAGTCTTCTCTAGACTTTACAAAGTGTGATCATTGCTTTCCTGAGCTGCACCGAGTCTTCTCCAGACTTTACAAAGTGCGAAGTTGGCTCTTCCGAGCTGCACCGAGTCTTTTCTAGACTTTACATAGTGCGAAGTTGGCTCTTCTAACAAGGGCGTCCTTCTGGACTATTTTTCTTCTTGGCTGAGTGTCATTTTAGACTGCTCTTCTGAGTGGGGCATTCTTCTGAACTGGGTGTCCTTCTGGACTGTTCTTCTTGGCTGAGTGTCCCTCTAGACTGCTCTTCTTAGTGGGGCATTCTTCTGAACTGTGTGTTTCAATTTGGTGGCTTCATCATGCCCCCAAAGCACAATTCTGATCTTTTGATTTCATGTGATTTCGAAGGACATGATGTTTGATATGTTTATTCTTCCTTTTGACTGCTGGTCAATTTTGAATTAGTGTAAAACCACGTTCCTATATTACAAGAGATACTCGTTAATTCTCGCGCCAATAATTTTGACTGCAGATTGGTGAACATTTTTTATCATTTATCAGCCTTTTTATTACATGATTAATTATCCCTTTTTCTTCTTCTTTTCTTTTCTTAAAAGAGTTAAGTCCAGAAGAAATAACATGCAAATTTAATAGGCTAGCCATAAATGTTTTTCCAGTTAAAGGTTAAATTTTGTACAATGTAATGTAAACATGATAATATAAAATACAAAAATAATATCATGACTCCCTGAAGGGCTATAGGGGTGGATAGTCTGAAAGCTCCTCCTCCGGATCATCATCATCATCTGACATATGGACTGTCTGAGACTGAGATGAAGAGGCAAAGGGTCCCGCATCTGGAGCAGATGGCTGACTGGGAGGGGCTGGTGGTCCGGCCCGCTGTGTAGCTGAACCTCTGGCCTGTCACTGGTATCTAGGAGGTACCGCCACTAGTACGGATAATGGCTGCACTCTTGCTAGGTCCTGCTGCTGGAACTGGACCTGAGCAAACCCATCTAGGAAAGGCTGTGCACACATCGTCATGAACTGCAGCATATCAGTGACAACTCCCCCTAATTCTCTGAAAGCATCACCCAAGTGGAGGTTCTGATCTGTGGAGGCAGTCCCCATACTCTTCAGCCTATCCTCAGTACGCTCTCTGAACTCCCGAAGGGACTGGGCAACAGGAGGTATTGCAACCTCCAAAACCTAAATCTTGAATCTGAGAGCCTCAACCGACTCATCCACCATTTGTAAGGACGCATCCATCCTCTGGGCTACCCCATCCTGGGAGGTCCTCATCTCCTGCCTCAGCTGGGCCACAAGCCTCTCCTGCTCCTACCTCAAAAAGTCAATGAGCCTCCCTGCTCCTGAATAATACTCTGCTGCTGATCCAGCCGCTCTAATATGACTCTATCTCGCTCCCCGAGTTGGCCGAGAAGGGCCCTATCTCTCTGCTCCTGCCTGTGCTCAAAGGATGCGAAGCTAGAAGTCAATAGTGGAGCAAAATCTGGCTGCGCTGGGAAAGCCGATGATGAGGACGGAGGGGGAGCTGACTCTGGTGCCGGCTCTGGTGGTGGAGCTGTAGAAGTAGATGCCCCCGGATCCCCTACTCTAGCATATGGATTGAACCTCTCATGGGCCGAGGGAGCAGCCGATGTACTCTCTATGGTGGAGGTAGAGTAGGACTCTGTACTCTCTGCACCGGGCGGGTACAAAATAACACATCAAGGGTAAACTCCATCCCCATGTAGGAAGGTGTAGAAGGATGCTCCTCCTCGTGCTGTTGCTGCGAAGGCTGACCCTCCTAGTGCTCTAGATGCCGAGGAAGCTGGTCCTCCTGATGCTGCTGAGGCTCGGGAGTCTGGTCCTCCTGCTGCTGCTGGGGCTCAGGAGGCTGCTGCTCCATCTGAGGTTGCTCCTGCACTGGCTCTAGTGACGGTAAGCTGAATGCGCGTCTGGTCTCATGCAGAGTACAAAGCCTGTATGCCTCTGGCTGGCCCGGTATCGGTACTATCATAGCCATGGTGATAGCTGCCGGAGCATCCACGTAAATGCTCTCATTCAAAGCACGCCCCAGGATGTCTGGATGAACTCCCAAACTCAAAAGCAATATGGTAATAACCCCTCCAACATACACTATAGGGGCTGTCCCCTTAGATACCCTCACCAGGTTGACCAAAATCTTGTGGCTGATATTGAGCTGCTGGCCTGCTACCATGGCCCACAAACTCCAAATCTCTACGGCATTGAGAGACCCTGGGTTACCAGCTCGTCCCAAATATGAGCTGGATAAGACTCTTTGAACATATCATAGGGCCTGTGACGAGAGTACCGTGCTCTTTGCCATATCATAATCATACGGCACTCTCGGCAAGGCGATAACTGCCCAATGCTGGCGTCTAACTGACCTTTGAGGCGCTATGACATCCCTCCCAAATGGAAGCCCCATGGCCTCTGTGAACCTCTGACGGGTAATACTATAATTATGGCCCTCGACAAAAAACTGTATGGCACCCTCCTCCGTGTCAGATCTCTGATATCCCCCGTACTATAATGTGGCAAGAAACTGTCGTACTATCTCCGGGTGAGTCTGGAAGGCAGGCGTCAAAAAGTTCGTCCATGTCGCGCCTGCTATCAGAATGTCAACCTCATCTGCCATCTCCAGAGCCTCAAGGAATGGTCGAGAAATAAAGCCGCTAGCTCGGAACTGTACTTGAGCCAGCGCTTCATATCTCTGTCTGGCCTCGGCATTCATCTAAGCTAGGGCCTGAGGCTCGGGCTGATCATGCGGAGCATATCATCGCGGTGGCATCCTGCAAATAAGGTAAACAGTTAGCTTGACATTGTAGACATAAATAAAACTTTGCTTAGAAATTGAGGCAGCATTTTGACGGGATTGTGTCTAAACCGATAAGATAAATTATGGGCAGCACCCCGACAATGGTGTGCCCAACCTCCTGCAAAAAGAAAGGGACAGGCCTCAGGCCCCAAGCAATAATGCAATATATTCATGTTTGGTAAAAAAAATTTGGGCAGCACCCCGGCAAGGATGTGCCCAACCTCTTGCAAAAAGAAAGGGACAGGCCTCAGGACCTAAGCAATGATGCAATATATTCACGTCTGCTTTGCTTCCTATTTCCTAGTATTAGTTCCAATGTGCATGTATTTCTAAAGCCATTTCTTATCTAAAATAGAAAAAAAAAACTCAGAAACAAATATACATTTATCACTAGTTGTTCTTAAACAACATAGGTTAATCTTATGCCCATTAAAAAGAAAAAAAAATTGCATGCTATTTACTTTATGCATCAATTCATGCATTTTAAATAAAATTACTAAACAATGATATTTCAATTAATTAACAAGGCTACTAATTAAACTAATTCAAAAGAAGAAAGAAGAAAATTAAATTACATTACTCATGATAAAATAAAATAAATAAAAGATGGAAGAATTTAACTAACCTGGAAGTTGAGACCCAAAAAAAAAGTAAAAAACTCACAACTGGTGCAAAAAAATGAAAGGAAACCACTAGAGATAAAGGGAAAAGCGTCAGTGTGAAGAAGAAGGAAAAGAAAGTGACAGCCCATCGGTACCTGTGTCTTTATATAGATTTTAAGTACCGACGGGCTTTATGTCTATACAGCGACCGACGGGTATGCCGTCTGTCTCTCCAGATTTCGCTTTTAACCCTCATTAATTACCTAATTAATGCGCGTGATATGCACAATGCAAAGACTGCCAGGTGGACAATTACAGACAGGATCACTGTCTGAGATAGGGACGAGCTAGCCATCGGTATGTCAATCTTATAAAATTCAGCATTTTCTTGGATTTCGTGCCTTTTCTCTCATTTTGGCTTCATAGCAGGTTCCTTTCCTCAGTTTTTTCCTTTTTTCCTTTTTTATTTCCTTTAGTGACTGTGACTTTAGATGTTGAGCCATGAATTCTCCTTTTCTTCCCAAAATGTACCATATCTTAGATGATGCTCAAATTTGGGAACACAGCACTCTTGCCCCCCTTTCTGGACTGAGGTTTTTACGAAGATTAAAGATAGACTACAACCTTCTTTTGGCTGTGACCCACTTCTAGGATCCTCGTTTTCATGTTTTCAGGTTCACCTATCAGGAAATATGCCCCCTGCCTGAAGAACTTGCTGCTATTGTCGAGAGTTGGTATCCTCCTGGTGCTTCGCCCTGCATACCTCGCTGTGGTTTAATCCAAATTCGGGATATTGCTCTGTCCTTAAGTATAGCTCCTTCTGACGCTGCTCGTCTAGTTCCTCAGGGCCCAGTATTTGCTTTGGAACCTCTGATTGAAGCAATGGATGAATTCTCCAACATTCCCTCATACGGCGTAAGTGTCCTCTTCCTTTTCTGCCTGATGAAGTATCTAGTCGTGACCTCAGAGGAACTGCTCGGAGACCCCCGTCTGTTTGGAATTCTGGACGACTTTCACCGCGAGCTGACCCCTTTCCCTCTCATTCTGGCTGAGACTATCTTGGGTTTGGACTCTGTTCGTGCCGGGCCTACCATTTCATTATCTGGGAGCCCCTTATTACTTCAGGTACGTCATTATTTTTAAAGGTAGTGTGTCCCTTGTGGATTTTCACACTAGCTTTTCTTAGCGGGAAGTGCGTCTTTTCGGATTTTCACACAACCCTATGCCTAATTTTTGCCTGAAGTAAATCCCACCTACTCCAACGGCTTTTCTTTGCCTTTTATTCTATTCTCCTTGGATTTTATTTTTTCTTTGTTTCCTCTTTCAGATTTGGTTGCAGGAAAAATTGAATCCTTTGTCAGAGCCTCCTCTTAGGGTCATTAATCAGTACTCTGCGAAGTGTTTTCTTCCTCGCCGGCGTCTGTACTTACCCAAGACCCCTGATGAGGGCATTACCAGATTCAGTGAGATATCAGATGAGGATATTAGCTTCACGTATGCTTGGCTTCCCTTGTCCAGTGCAGTTATTGATGGGTCTTCAGGTTGTGTTCCCTTATGTGGGCTTCGCGATGCAACTTTCTACATTACAGCCCGTTGCTCCCGTCAACTTGGAGTGACTTAGGATGTGGTGAGACTCCCTCTATCCTTTTGAGGTGGAGTCCTCTCCGCGGCTTTTGCTTCCCACTATCATGAGCTCTAGAGCCAACTTCCATTGAAGACTATCATTCCTTCCTTCGGGAACCACTCTGTCACTTCCACCAGCGCGTACAAGAGGTGGATACTTAGCCCATCATCTGATATCCAAACTCGGCGATTGAGGCATTTGGCTAGCGAGGGTAGTAGTAGGGCATAGTTTAGTTTTTCATGCATTTTGAGCAATATATTTCTTTTTAAAGCAGAATTAGACAATGATATAAATGAATAAATCAAGTCTTATTTCATTTCACAAAATTGTGTACATTTCAGTACGATTTCAAAATACATGATCATTTTGGTACCAATTCAATTATGCACGACTACATTCATTCATGGAACCAAATCTTAATAGCATCAAACTCCTGTCTCCAATCAGCCCTCTCGGGTTTTCATGATTGGATATTTTCTCTCATGCCTCTAAATTTTTCCGAGAATGTTTTTTTTCGGTTTTCACCATGATGAGGCGCCCGATTTTAGCAAGGCCGCCTTTTTCGGTTTTCAACCCGTGGGGCTTTCATTCTCTTCTTTTGACTTTGTATCCTTTAGCCATGGAACCTTTTGAGTCTATCAATACGGTTCTTTGAATTCATTGCTATCACTATCCGACAAAATCGTAGCTCCTTTTGACAGCAGCTTCGTGAGGATGAATGGTCCTTCCCAGGTTGGTCTAAATTTTCCTTTGATATCTGGTACCCCTGGTCTCATATGTTTGAACACTAAGTCTCCCTCCTTCAGCAGATGCTTTTTCACCTTCCTCCCAAATGACCCGGCCAGCCTCTTCTGATAGATCTGATTATGATAGTAAGCTTTCAGCCTACTCTCATCCAATAAATTCAAATGTTGTAACCTCTGTTGTGCCCATTGGGTCTCTGGAATCTGAGCTTCCATGACTACTCTCAGCGATTTGAGCTCTACCTCGACTTGCAGCACTGCTTCTGTCCCATAAACCAGAGAATACGGCGTAGTTCCCATAGATGTCCTCACCGTCGTTCTGTAACCTTACAGAGCAAAAGGTAGCTTCTCTGCCCAGTCTTTGTAAGTTTTGACCATCTTGGCTAGGATCTTCTTCACATTCTTATTGGCAGCCTCTACTGCCCCGTTAGCTTGTGGTCGATAGGGAGAGGATTTATGGTGCTCAATTCCGTACTTCTCAAGAAGCTTCCTGGTTTCCCCCATGAACTGCACCCCGTTATCAGACACTATGTGATGTGGGAGGCTGTATCTGTAGATCAGATTCCTTTCAATGAACCTGGCCATATCTCTTGCGTCGATCTTCTTGAAGGACTCCGCTTCTACCCATTTTGTAAAATAGTCGATTGTGACTATTATGTATCTATGCCCATTGGAGGCCGTAGGGCGGATCTCTCCAATAATGTCTATTCCCCAAGCAGCGAATGGCCAAGGTGATGTTAGGCTGTGTAGCTCTGACACTGGCAAGTGCCTTAAATCTGCGTACTGCTGGCATAGCTGGCACTGCTTCACATACTTTGAACAATCGTTGTCCATCGTAAACCAGTAGAAGCCTTGCCTTATGATCTTTTTGGCCAATGTCAGCCCGTTCATATGGGCTCCGCATACTCCGGCGTGTGTTTCTTCCATTACCCTCTTGGCCTCTTTCTCATCCAAACACCTTAATTGGATACCATCAACTTGTCATTTGTACAACATCCCATCTATGCGGATGAACTGAGTGGACAGCTTGCGAATCATTCTCTGATCCTTTTCGGTAGCCTCCTCTGCAAATGTCGCATTCTCTAGATAGTTCATAATGTCATGATACCACGGCTTCCCATCTGCCACTTCTACCTCCATCACTGATTTGGATTCGAAGCTAGGTCTTTCGGAGCTATAGATCAAAACTGGCTTCATTACCACTTCTTCAGGGTTGTCCCACATTGATACTAACGTGGCGAGCGCATCGGCTAACTGATTCTCATCCCTTGGAACGAAATGGAATGTATATGCTTCAAACCGACTGCTTAGGCCCCTTAAACGCTGGATATATGGCATTAGCCTCTCTTCTTTCACGGCCCATTCACCTCGAATTTGATTGACCACCAGGGAGGAATCACCGAACACTTCCACATTCTTTGCCCCTAAGGCTATTAAGGCCTCTAATCCAAAAATACACGCTTCATACTCAACCTCGTTATTGGTAGCCTTGAATCTCAACTTCTTCGCCAAGGGAAGCTTCTCATCGTCCGGAGTTGTCAAAATGGCTCCTACTCCTGCCCCTTTGCTGTTTACGGCTCCATCAAAGTGCAATTTCCAACCATGAATTCCGATGGCGGTCACATCCTCATATGGAAAGTAAAACTCGTATGAGTCTCCTTGGATCGGGTGTCCTGCTAAAAATTCAGCCATAGCATGCCCTTTGATGGTCTTCCGGGTAATATACTCTACATCAAACTCTTGTAGCAACAACAGCCACCTACCCATATTTCCAAGTAAAGATGGATCCTCCTGTAAGTATCCTAAGGGGTTCTGTTTTGCCACTGCCCGTACCCTGTAGGCATGAAAGTAATGCCGCAATTTCTTACAAGCCCAGATAACCGGAAGGCAAATCTTTTCTACTTCCGTGTACTTGACCACATAAGCCAAAAACTTCTTGCTAAGGTAGTAAACAACAAATTCCTCTCCAAATTCGTCCTCTTGGGCCATCATAGCGCCTATAGAGCTGTCCTCTATGGCCAGGTATAGGATCAGTGGTTTGACAGGCCGTAGCGGTCTCAGTACCGGTGGATTCAGCAAGTATTCTTTGACAGTATCAAAAGCCTTCTGACAACTCTCGTTCCGTACTACCGGTTGGTCTTTTCTAAGTAGTTTGAAGATCGGTTCACAGATTGAAGTAAGCTTGGCAATAAACCTACTGATATATTGCAACCTTCCCAGAAAGCTTCCCACATCCTTCTCCTTCTGCGGTATCGGTATTTCTCTGATGGCCTTAACCTTATGTGTACTAGGAGCTTCCCTGAGGTAACACCAAAAATACACTTCTTAGGGTTTAACCGCAGGTTGTACTTGCTTATCCTCTGGAAGAACTTTTCTAAGGCTTCAAAAGGACCTTCTCTAGTGGCTGACTTGATCATGATGCCGTCCACGTATACCTCCACTTCTTTATGGATCAGGTCATCCAATATCTTTGTTGCCATCCTCTAAGAAGTGGCTTCTGCATTTTTCAACCCAAAAGGCATTACCCGATAGGCATAGGTCCCCCATTCTG
This sequence comes from Excoecaria cochinchinensis, assembly GCA_947683425.1. Lineage (NCBI taxonomy): Eukaryota > Viridiplantae > Streptophyta > Magnoliopsida > Malpighiales > Euphorbiaceae > Excoecaria > Excoecaria cochinchinensis. The sequence continues at coordinate 4,482,034 of CANTUQ010000034.1, forward strand.
TGATGAAAGCCGTCTTAATTCGGTCAATTATTTTATTGAGAATCTGATTGTACCCCGCATAACCATCTCCAAAGCTATACATCTCGCAAGCAGCTGCGCTATCTATCAGCACGTCTATATGAGGCAATGGAAAATCATCCTTTGGATAGGCCTTATTCAAATCCCGATAATCCACGCATACCCTTACTTTGCCATTCTTTTTGGCTACGGGGACAACATTGGCCAACCAAGTTGGATATTGCACCTCAACTAGAAACTTGGCTTTGATTTGCTGGCGAATCTCCTCTTTCATTTCTCTGCCCATTCTGGCCTAAGCCTTCTCAATTTCTGTTTAACGGATTTATGGTCTGGATAGGTGGGAATAGCGTGCTCTATAATTTCCCGATCGATTCCTGGCATATCTTCGTAGGTCCAGGCAAAGACTTTTTCATATTTTTTTTAAGATTCTCTCAAATTTTTCTCGCTCTTCAGGAGTTATATTTGATGCTATCAAAATTTCTTTTAGGTTTCTATTGTTCCAAGATTAAATGGAGTAGCATCAGTTGAATCAATATCAAATATGGATGGATGATCATGATCATGCATAGTGAAATCATCGGAAACATCACACAAGTAAGCAAAATCATTCAATTTATTAATAAGATTGAAATTGTCATTAACATCACTGAAAAGTTCTGGAGTAAAAAGAAAATCTAAACTATTTTCCTCTTCCTCCTCTGCTGGCGTATCTGCCACGGTTGACGGTCCTGCATCATTTTGGCTCTTCAGAGGCTCCCTAATCAACTCCTGCATGGTGTCCTTTACCTTCGCCTTCCCTTTCAGCTGGGCGGCTACCATTTTCTCAATCATCACTTCTTCAGGCATTTCACAGTCCCAAATTGTCTTACTGGTCATGATTTCTTCATCCCAAAAGCCCTCTGCTGGCTTGATCGATCCAATGTCCCAGTCATAGACATCATTGAAAACCTTGAACCCTGGCACAATTCTTCCATCCAGCCACTGTGGTTCCTCTTCCCCTGTATAGGTACATGCTGCGTTTGCTGGCACAAAAGTCTTCTAGATATGAGGAATTTCGATTTTTGACTTTTCACCCCTCTCTACAACACCTGTGTATCCAAGGCCCCTTATGTCCTTTTGGCCCTTAGTGGTAACAGCTATTGGCATCCCCTGAGAATTCTTGCCCAGTCCTGCGCCAGGGAGGAATGACATCTTTTCATCATATTCAATACCTGGGGGCTTCTTCCTTCTGCTCTTCTTCGTCTATCATGGCAACATGAAACCCATTAAATGGTTGCCTAGCTATCTCCAGCACCGAAACCTGATTCTCCCGTGCAGCCTTTATAGTCACAATCTGGCCTTCGTGATGTATCTTTATCATATGGTTTAGTGTAGAGGGGACTACTCCCAACTTATGAAACCATGGTCTGCCTAGCAAAGCTGAGAAATTGGCAGGTATACGTAGCACCACAAACTCCACTTCTGACTCTACCGGTCTCGTCTTCACCACTGTTGTGAATGTCCCCGAAGCCTGCCCATGTGAGTTATCATATGCCGTGATGGTAAGATCAGATTTTGCCAACATATCCTCTGTTACCCCAAAAGCTGCCATTGCTACCTGTGGGCACACATTTATCGAAGAACCATCATCTACCATTACACAGGCGGCGTACTTTTGGTTAATCTGCGCCCTTATATACAGAGGGCGATTATGATTGCGGCCTTCTGCCTGCAAATCAGCACTGGTAAAAACAACATTTTCCCCCGATCCTCCTTTCACTACATCCAGAAGTTCCGTAGGCGAGATGGTTGTTGCCACAGTTGCTTCGCACAAAGATTCTACAACCTTTTGTCTATGTGATGGTGATTGTCTTAGAAGATCCCATATTGAAATCTTAGCCAGCATCTTTTTCAGTTACTTAACAATTGGATCTTCTTTCGGCTCTTTTCCCCTTCTGCCCTCAACCGGCTCTTGGGACTTCTCAACTTCCTCGGCTACTCTTCCACTCTGGGTCACGGCTCCTAGTTCCCTCCTCTTTGGCTCTTCTCCTTCCTCCTCTGAACCCCATAAGTCAAAAAAAACTTCAGAATCATCATTTTCAGTTCCACTATCATCAGTGGACCAGCAATCGATCACTGCAGTGGGAAGCCCTTCTTCACTCTCCTTATAGAGGTTTGTGACAGCAGTGTGGATATCGTTGCTGTATAACTCCTTCAACACAAAGTTCTCGGGCAAATTGGACCCGATCATATTCACTGGCGGTGGCATATTATTGTACCCACCTTTCTTCTGACCCCCTCTCTTCTTTAGGTCTGTGATCTGCTTTAAGTCAATCAAATCCTGAATTGCATGCCTCAAAGTCCTGCAGTTATCAGTTGTATGTCCAGTGTGCTGTTGATATGCACAATACTCCTCATCCTTATGCCCTGGCGTGCCTTGAGTTTTAGCAGGTCTGGGTGGCAAAGGCTGTAGCTTGCCTTCCTTCATCATTCTTCTCAGCACCCATGATAAAGACCTCCCAAGGTTGGAAAAATGCCTCAGGGTAGCGTTCGCAGCTGACACCTCAGCAATCTTCCTTGTACCACTGGTGGAACCTGATGGTCTAATGGCCCCCTGGCTAGTGCTACCCCTCTTAGCTCAATACCTGCTTTCCTAACAAGGTATTCTCCCTCGGCCTCAATGACGATATCCTTCAGCGATTCCCAATCCTTCAGTCCTTTCATCCTTAATCCTTCTCTCAAATACGGGCTCGCATTTTTAATGAATAGTCGTATTTGATCCTGAGTATCTGGTTTCCTCTTCATTTCCCTCACCCGATTCCTCCACCGGGTTAGATACTCGTGGAAGGACTCACCCCCCTTCTGCTGTAACAACTCCGTGTCCTTCAAGGTTACCTCCATCCTTGTACTGCAGTCGTATTGCTTCAAAAACTCCTCCGTTAATAAATCCCAGTCTTCTTTAGTTTGGCGATCGAGCCCGTGGTACCAATCCACTGCCGGGCTCGTCAAGCTCAAGTAAAAGTACTCAATCTTCTGTTTTTTCGTCAAAGTGGTGCCCTTCATCACCAGCGAATACTGCTTTATATGTGCTAGGGGATCAGAAGTACCGTCAAACTTCGGCACATCCGGCATTTTAAAGTTCATTGGGACTAGATCCTCTCCTTCTAACTCCTTATCCTCAGGGTTCACTCCTCGGCCCTTCGTCAACATTCTCGTCATAGCTTCAAATTTCTCTTCCATCTTCCTCCAGATGGCCTCTTCAATTTGAGGGGCTTTCCCTTTCTCAGACACACGTTCCTCGTATTCTTCGTCCTCCCAATCATCATCCAGCCTTGTGACAGGTCTTCCCCTTTGTGCACCCAAAGTAGTAGCTCTTAGGTTCACAAGTGGCGGGCGAGTTTCCTCTTGTGGGTCCTCTCTGACCTCCTCCCTTTCATTATTTCTCATAGGGGGAGGTTGTGGGTTCTGCGGGGCCGCTTGCTGACCCATTGCGGCTATCATTGCCATCATCCGGTTCTCAAATTCTTCCAACCTTCGGCCCACTTCCTCTGCTATCATTGCCCTGGTGGCCTCTGCCCCTCTCGGTGAGTTTGCCATTTCTTTGGGTACTGAAAACTGATCCGAAGTAGCGTAAGTGGTTTTAGAAGAAGTGTCTGGATACTCTACCCTTTTCGCTAACTCAAAGAATGGATTTCTGCCTAGGCGCCCCCGAGGCCCTCTTGTCCACCTAGGCGAATCTATGATGGCTTTAAAACACAAGGGGTCAGGATGATGCATGACTGTGCTAAAAATAAATGATCATGCTATGCCACATGCAAGCACATAAGTCCTTCCAACCTTATTACTCCTGCACACGAGGTCATAGTCTCTTTCCTAGGTGGGATTGGCCCATGGGTCATCTGGGGACATGATGAACACGTATAGTGCACGGTGAAAATCCGGCAGCATAACCTCTCCTAACTAATGCACAGGTGGATGGGTTATGATCATTATATATCTAGGCAATCTGAATAAGTTATCTTGGGCCTATCGGGGCATGAAAGCCTTTGATTAGGTGACCAGTCAAACTATCTGGGCTTGTCCAATACATAATGATCCATATAGCAGGCATAGTATTAAGGTTCATACCACTTAGGGGAAGTAACTATTTCCACTACATGAACTTTGGTCAAAGGGTACTGTTACTTTAGGGCTACCTGAGCATGGTCCCTGCCGATGGGTCTAGCTCATCACGAGCGTAACGACCGATGGGGTCTCCATTTAATATACCATGATGGTACGAGGCTCAGGCTAGTGATTATCCTTAACACTTCCCTAAGTTGAGTGAAAATAGGGTCGTGCTTCAGGAACGCGCCGGGGCTAAAAGAGGGACCAAACTAGCATAGATCTAAGGCTCTAATGCGATGCAATGCAGTTTTGAAAGAAGGTGAAATTTTTAAACTAAAACTCAACTATAATTTTTAATCAAGGTACTTTCGAATCAAAGTCTCGAGTATATCCCCAGCGGAGTCGCCAATGTGACGCACGCCGAACCTCGCGGCCACCCGAAAGCCCGCTTTAGGGCGATCAGGAGAGGTTCATAAAACCTTGTAAGGTATTTACAAGCTGCGTCTATTTTTGGCAACAATGAGGTTTCTTGGAGTCGCCACCCAATAGAACATTGGGAAGGGTCGTCTAGCCTCAGCGAGCCTAAGACGGCGCATACATATCCATCTTGGGCTAGCCAGAGAGATTTTGGAGGCCTCAGCGTCTACCCTCTAGAGCCTAGGATTGCACATTTAAGCCTTTTGGTGGGACTCAAGAGGTGTCTTGGAAGTCCTAGACCTCTCGCCTCACTAAGCCCCAAAGACCAGAGTGAGTTCGGGACTCCTCATTTATTTGTACCTTGATTAAAATTATAAATAAGTTTTGAATTTTATTATTTCACCATCTTTCCACATGATGCATTTTAATTAAAGGTGCAATCATTCACATCAAAAATGATAAATGGAAACAAAAATCAAAAATAAGGCATTCAAAAAAAATATATTACAATAACACTAGGAGCGGAATACAACTCCCATTTGTAAAAGTGCAATACATGCATAAAATGGGGTATTCATTGGAATGAGGACATTGGTCCTACCATGCATATTTTATTACAAAAATGAATTTTCATGAAGCGTCAATTTTATTGGCTAAAACGGGACATTGGTCCACAACTTCCGAGAAAATCCCAAAGTTAATTGTTAGAAAGCTTTTGGCCTTTTTTCTTTAGCGACATTAAAACAATTTTCATAATAACATGAATGAAAGGTAAGTGTAAAGAAAGAACCCGAATGGAAGTCCTCAGACTGGCGCAACCACCATCTTTCAGAACTCCAACTCCAAATGGTCAGAAAATAACTCATAGGGATAAACACGTTAACATCAAAAGCGTGGATAAGAATAAAAATAAAAGAACGAGAAACTCTAACAGAAATAAGTTGAAAGATAAAATTTATAAATTAAAAAACATGAAAGCTTGCCTAGGGACGGCCTCCTGTACTATGCCAGTGGCCGTCCCTAGTATGGGGAAACAAGTAAAAAAGAAAAACTTTCAGTTCTTTTGTAAAAGATTATAAAATAGAATAATAAAATATATATAAAAAATTAATGTAAATCAAATTAAATTCTACAAATATTAGTCCAGAGTGTTTACCCTCGGATTTTACCTTTTAAGGCGAATGTCTAATGATTTAAGTCCCCGTATACTTCGCAAGGATCAAATAAAAGACAGATCAGAGAAAGAAAATTTATGTTGTTCTTTCCTTGAAAATTTGATAGAAATCGAGTGTCCGAAATAGCTGTATTGATGGAAACGAATGAATTTCGTTACCTCAAATTGGCATAATTCGCAAGAAAAATTTGAAGAAATCAATTAATTGGAAGAAATTTTATCAAATAAAATTCTACAAATGAACAGAGATTTTTATAAACTTTTGAGTAAATTGCTCACAAAAACCTTTTCTAAAAAACAATCTCTCGAAAAAAATTAATAACTTTTCTCCAAAGAATTTTTCTTATCAAAGATTTTCACTTTTCTCACCAAAAATCTCAAAACTTCTAACACCTCAAAATTGAATTTAATACACTATTTATAGAATTTTAGGAGATAATTTAGATAAGCCTCAACCCAAAGTTTGAATTTTAAAAGGACTTTAAAATTCAAATTTTTAATAAATCTTATCCCCATTTTGAAAGAAAAGAGATTAAATTTTATCCAATCTGGAGTGATCTGGTCAGTTAACGTACCAACGGGCATCCCTGCAGATACCGACGGCCGTCCCTACTCAGGGTACATGCGGAAAACTGACTATAGATGGGGCACGGTACTAGGGACGGGCATCCCTATACCGCCACGTGCCCGTCCCCACTACGCCTAAAGACGAGGATCACCCCAAGTAGGGACAGGCGCCCCTACATAGACGGGCATCCCGTCTGTGGAGCAAAACTTCCACTTTCAAAATTTTTCAAACTCTTTCAAAGCTCCATCCTATAGAAAAAGATTTTAATCCTCGCGAAACATGAAAGACGAAAACCTTCGAATTTTATCCATTTATCCGAAAACTGACGTTGATCTCTTCATCGGGTAACTCTGACCTGGACTGCCTCAAGACCCGGTGTCTACACTGTTAATATCAAGATCCTCTTCTCTAGGATTCATTAGACTTTTACCCTTATCATTTTTAGGAGCATTTTCTTTAACTTCTACCCTAGAGTTAGGGTTGCTTAACTTCCGAGTTGGCTCCTCCATATCAGATGACGGTGAAGAATTTTTACCTTGGCCCTCTCTCTGTACCACCTCCTTGCCACTTCTTAGGGTGATTGCTTTAGCCTCTTCCTTAGGATTCCGGTCCACATTCGAAGGAAAAGTCCCCGGTTGCCTTTGAGACATTGAATTAGCAAGCTATCCCACTTGAGTTTCTAAATTTCTCATGGAAGCGTCTTGATTCCGATTCCATTGTTCTTGAGATTTCCACCTTCCTTCTTGGTTAGCCATAAACTGTTGCTGGCTATTCACAAATTACTATTGACTGTTCATGAAGTTAGCAAACATATCTTCAAGATTTAGCTTTTTCTCTTGAACAGGTGGCCTCAGTTGATATCCCGGTGGGTGGTATGATTGACCCTATGATTGATTAAAACCTTGACCTTGGTTTTCATGGGATGGATATGGTGGTTGGTATTGAGTGTTTTGGTTGAAGGGAGCTCTTGCTTGTGAATAGGACGATGAAGCATTCTGATTTCCATCCATCCAAGAGAAGTTGGGATGATTTCTCCAACCCTGATTATACGTGTTACTGTAAGGGTCATTCCTTTGGTAATCTCCTACATCATTTAAATCTCCCGTTGCTCCACTCTCTTGACTAGATTGCCCACTTTCGTACCACCCACTCTCTTGAGAAACAGAGGCTACATTTTGCACTTTCAATCCACTCAACTCTTTTTTCATTAACTCAATCTGTTCCTTCAGCATAGACACCTCATCCACATTATGTATTCCTTGTCTCTTCGGGACCGATCTAGGATTAGCCCATTGAGCATCATTTGCTGCCATTTCATCCAATAGATGGAAAGCTTCCTCCGGCATCCTATTCATGAATGAACCTCCTGATGATGCATCCAAAAGGGATCTTGTCTAAGGTGTAACTCCTCTATAGAATTGTGTCATCAGATGGTAGATTGCTATCTGATGGTGTGGACAGCTTGTCAATAATCTCCTAAATCTTTTCCAAGCCTCATAAAAAGGCTCCTCAACCATCTGACTAAAACCCAAAATATTGTTACGGATGTTCGCAGTCTTTGTAGGAGGGAAGAATCTCATCAAAAACCTCTCTTGTAACTGGTCCCATGATCTGATTGACTGTCTCGGTAACATTTGCAGCCATTCTCTTGCTTTTCCAATCAAAGTGAAAGGAAACAACTTTAATCTTACCGAGTCAGATGTCACGCCTGGAATCTGGACCGTATCACTAACCTCCAAAAATATATCCAGGTGCTGTGCAGGATCTTCCACTTCTGAACCAGAAAACTGGTTCCTCTGTAACATATTAATGGTTGCTGGTTTAAGTTTAAACTGTACTCCCTGTGGCAGCACAATTGTCCGATGATCCTCATTCCTTCTCGGTACAACATAATCCCTTATCGTTCTCTGCCTAGGTACCTCTTCTCTATAGTTACCTGACATCTCTTCTTGTGCCCTCGGCACTTGTTCATTCTAGGGAGGAATTTCACCATTAGGAGGAGGATTGTTCTCCATGTTATTTTCTCTGTTAGCTCTCCTTCGTTGATGTAAAGTCCTCTCAATTTCAGGATCGTAGGGTGCTATTTGTTCCTGTCTCAATCTTCTCATGCACCACAACAACTACCTAAAAAGAATAAACAAAAATAAAAATAAAATAAAATAAAATAAATGAAAAACACATACAAATAATAATCAAAACTTAAAACAACGCCAGTCCCTGGCAACGGTGCCAAAAACTTAACGCGACCTCAGCAAGTGTACTGAATAGGCAAGTAATATAGTGGAGTAAATTCGGACCCCAAATTATCGTACCCAAGGGACTGTGTGCGCAAGCAATGAAAATCAAATGTATGCTAAAGAATTCCCAATTGTTTGAATTGATTGAGTTAACTATTGATTAAAAATAAAGAATTTAAATAACCAAAATTAACAAACAGAAATAATCAAATTAAATTGATATCAATAATTGCAATAAACAAAATGATGGAAAAATTAACAAGATAAAAATTCAAAAATAGACAAACGTTGCTTAGGTTCACTCATCCACCCCATACCAAGATATGAATAAAATTAATCCAAGATTCATTTATGAAAGAAATCGGGATAACCCTCTTAACGCAGGCTTCCCAAACGGAGTTAGCCACTCTAATTATATGACATCCCAAACTGGAGTTAGCCACATAATCAGCCTATGCACGGGTCTAAAATCCTAAGTTTGGTTTATTTTCCCAATACGGAGTCAAATAACCCAGAACTTAGTTATCTCACTCATCATTCTAGTCTTAAATCACAAAATCCTGCACTTCTAGATTCCTAATCGGAGTCATCCAAAAGACACAGCAAGAATGATACAAACTGAATATAGATAACCATGGTATTCAATCCATACAACTCAATAACAAACAAAGATAATGAAACAAATCATTCATCAAAACTGGAAATTAACTTGACAAAATAAATTCCATGAATTAATAATAAATACCAGTGAAATAAACCATTCAATCATATATTTAAATTCAAAAGATGTTCAAAATTCAAATCATGGGTAGGGGATTCAAAGACCCCCCAAACAACTAAAAGACTACTCACAATCCATTACAAAATCAAAAGGAAAGAGGAAAGAATAAACCCAGAAATTCATTAAGGTGTAAATCCCGGTTGAACCCTTAATTCTTCAATCTCCTTCCTCAAATCTTCAATGGAGAAAAATTCTGGAAATTCTCTGAATATAAAAACAAGCTCTTGAAATAAAACTATGTGAATCTGATGAAATATGCTTGATTTCTAATTCAAAACTAAAGACAGAGATTGGAAAACTAAAATTAAAATGGAGGAAAAACTTCAAAAATTGTCAATCGCACAACTGATATATAAACTAAACTCAAAAATTTGGAACCCTAGCCAAACAGAAAAATATGCTTTTATAGTGTCAGAGTGGTCATGGTGGCAATGAAATCCATTACCATCGTGACGTGTGAAGATCTCTAATGTTCCCTTGCGCATAGGAGATGGGTCACGGTGGCAATGAAATTTGTTGCCACCGTGAGGTCTTCAACTTAAGCTTCTATCCAGGAACATTTATGTCACGGTGACAATGAAATAGATTGCCATCGTGAGGTACATACTGCACTGATTCTGCCTTGGTGATTATCATGTCACGGTGACAATGAAATAGATTGCCACCGTGACATGCTTCATACTTACATTCTGTCCAATGGGCTTCTATGTCACGGTCACAATGAGTTTCATTGTGACCGTGACCCCTGCAAGACTGCTCATGTTTTCAATTCCTCTTTATGTCACGGTCACAACCAATTTGGTTGTGATCGTGAGGTACCTAGAACCAAACTTGCAAAGACAAATCAAATTCCATCAACAAGCTATCTATTATGCATCAAAATTCCAATTTGACTAAGATTAGCAACATTAACCTAAAAGAAACATAATATGCCCAAAAACACAACTCAATACCCAAAAATCATACGAAAACACTATCAAAACTAAGTACTATATTGAAGTTATCATTTAGCACAGCTACGAGTGGTCACAACGGCTATGGTTTCTTGTATGGATGCCTGAGTGGATGTCCGGGTGTCTGCCTATATGGGCTCTGCTAGGGGCTTAAGTGGAGGTAGAGCTATAGAGATGGATGCCCTTAAGTGACCAGGTCATCCGCAGGGGTGGAACCTCCCATCATCTCGAGGCTCAAAGCGCTAGACTCTTGGTGGTGGAGCAGTACGGCTTTGGCCCTACCGCAAAGCCAGAGTATGAAGTAGCTCATCCATATATATGTCAAAATCCATCCCCTCGGGCTTAAGGGGTTGCTCCTCCACAGGTTGTGGCTGGTACAGCTGCTGCTCCTCTTGCTGGGGCTCCTACAGCTGTTGCTACTGCTCCTTTAGCATGGGCTTCTCTTCTATAAGTGGGAGAGCAGAGAGGTGAAAGAATTGACGCGTCTCTGTAATCATGAGGAATCGGAACTCTTCGAGGCTCCCTAACACCTAGCGACCATCCCCATAGTCTTGGCTGAGGCCAACTCAATATAAATATCCTTGCCCACAAGTCACCCGAAGGTGGTAACGTCAACCCTCAAGTGTAATAATATCCTAGTGATCAACCCACCGGTACTTATGTTTGAAGCAGAGCCTTGAGCTAGCCTAATCAGGGTAGCCACAATCTCATGGCTAATATTGAGGGGCCTATTTATCATCATGGCCCATAGGCGATCTTCGTGCTGTTAATCAACCTCGGACTCCTCGCTTGGCCCAGATAAGAGCCAGATAATACCCACTATATGTACCTAAGAGCTTGGGAGGAGAGCATCATGCTCTTTGCTATGTCATGGTTATAGAGAGCTCCCAACAGTGTGATGGTCTCCCAATGGTGTCTCTATAATAACCCAAAAAGGGCCTAGTCGAAAATTGCATATTTGAGTGGATAATTGAGGGTACTTTCATAATTATGCAGTGGATTGGAATTATTGAGGACTTAATTGAAGAAAATAATTAAGTTTAGTGAGTGATTTGCTTCTGGTTAGTCAAGATATTTGACTAAGAGGACCAATAGGAGAGGGACATGTGGACCTAGAGGATTGAGACAAGTGGAATTAGTAGGTGAGGGCAATTAATGTGAATGGAAGAGAGAGGGAAGGGAGGGGCAGAAATCTGTATAGCTTCCCGTGGAAGCTATCTCCTTCTTCTCTTTCTTACTCCTTCCTGTTCTCTTACTCTTCCTTTCTTCATTTTTCTGCTCTCAACCTCTTCCTTTGTTGTTCTTCAAGTTTTGAGTGGGATTTTCTGAGTTTTTAGAGTTGGCTCAAAGAGGTAAGTGGTTAGTTATCTCCATCTTCTCTTTCTTGTTTTGCTTTGGTCTGGATTATGGGTTTGATTTAGTATTGGTTTGGCTGGGTTGTTATGCAAGAATCCGAGGAAAGAAGGAAGAGCAAGGGCAAGGATAAAGTGGTATCTTGAAGAGTAATGGATTGAAGCTTCATTTTGAGGTTTGGGAGTGTTTTTGCCTTTTTAGTTTTGTTAGTGATGTAGTATGAGTTAGTGTAAATTCTGGTTTACATTTTCTTATGATTTAATTGTAATTTCTTGTTCAAATTATTGTAAATTGAGTGTATATTGGCGATTAGCATGTCTTGGTATGCTTTGGAGTGATGGGGTAGGAGTTATTGCAAGATTAATTGGGTAGGGTATTGTTGTTTTTGGAAAACAGAGCAGTGAACTGCCGTTATAGGGAAATCCTGGACTCTGTCGCGAGCGTGATGCACGTCATGATCGTGATAGAGCCAGGAATTCCTTTCTCTCGCACAAGATGAGATTTCAGTGAGGGGAAGTCTTCTGTCCGAGTCGTGCAGGCCATCACGACTCAACATCTGGGCTTGTGCATGAGTCGTGCACCAAGGCACGACTCGTGCCAAGCATTTGTGGCCAGCATGAGTCGTGCACCATAGCACGACTCGTGCCAGCTTGTGTAGCAATCGTGAGTCATCCATTGCAACACGACTCGCAATAGTTTTCGTTTGTTTGTCATGAGTCGTGCTCCTCGATATGACTCGTGACAACCTCCCCTGGCCATAGCGCTTTGCGGCTACTTTTGTATTGCGCTCGCGACACTGAGGCTCTTCTGCCTGATTCTGTTTTCCTGAAATGTTTTCTTCTCATCCATTTTACATGGGTTTTGCATTATTGTATGGTTCCTGTTTTGCTTGTGCCTTCCTAAATTATTGTCCTAGTGTTGTATTAGTGATTAATGATAATAATAGTGTTTTGATTCGTGTCTTTGGATAATTTAAAGTATTGTAATTGTGAGTGAGTAAGTTGAGCCTGAAGTGTCATAGTAGTAGATAGATAAGCATGGTTATAAAGGGATAGTGAGTGTAGCTGCCTATGTTGCCCCGTTTGGGCCTTGCAATGACCCCACTTAGGGTCTTATTGATTAGTGATAGTGTTGAGGCTTTGATCTCAGCTTTCGATACTGTTCACAGTGTCCCCTGTAGTGTAGTGTTCCCAAATCCACCACTACTGAAATTCAAGCTATTATTTGAAGTGTTTGGTATTTTGCTTAGTGAAGTGTTATGATTATTGAGTGATTTCAGTTAGTGTATTTGTTTTATGCATACTGTTATTTAGCGCCGCTTTATTATAGTGATTATGATTTCTGTATAGTTCTCTTTTATCTTTGTTCCTCCCCACTAAGCATTATCGCTTAGCACGGGTTGTTTTCCCGGGTAGGTGGTAGGTTTTTGTGCGGTTCGAGTCGCGCATCTGCATGTTCGGCCACTAGGAGTTAGAGTTTCTTTTTGTATTTAACTCCTGTATATTTTTTGTATATCGTTTTGTATATGTATTTTGATAAGTATTTGTCAATGTTATATAAGAATATCCTTTTGTAATTTTTTTGTTAAGTATATTTAATGTATTAAATTATCCTTTTGTTTCTTCGTATGCTTCCGTTCATGCACATGTATGTATGTATATGTTTATCCTCATTTTTTGTCGTGGCACCCCGGTATCCTTCCAACGGGGGTATCGAGGTGTTACATTTTGTCATATCAGAGCGCCGGTTTAGGCGGTTCTGGTCTTTGGTTTTTTGAGTGTAGAGTCATTGCATGCGAGTCGATTTAGTGTTGTGGCCTGATGCAGATGTTATGTTGTGTAGTGTTATGGAGTCTGATTCGAGTGAGGATGTGGGCAAAACAACGGGAAGTGTTAATCCGGTTAGAGTTGAGCAGCCTACTCCACAACGTCAGTGTGATGATGTTCCCGATATGGGGTATGAGAATCCGGCTTTGGTATAAGGTTTGATGCAATTAGTGGATAAGTTGACTACTCCTAAGGCTCCTACTGAGTTGTTGAGAAAGAGAGGAGCGAAAAAGTTATAGTGGGACTTCGTTGGACCAGTCGGATGCAGCGGAGTTTCGGTTAGAGAGGATTGATCAAATTTTGCAAGAGATTGGGTGTCCTGCAAATCCGAGAGTTTCTTGTGCAGTGTCACTATTACAAAGGTCAGCGTACGATTGGTGGAAGCTTGTGTTTCACAACCCTCAGCGGCTAGCCGAGTTGACATGTGAGTTCTTCGTACAAGAGTTCGAGAGGGAGTATGTGATGAAAGCTTATCGTGAGGTGAAGTGGAAGGAGTTCATTAGTTTGAAGCAGCCGAACATGTCAGTGAGTGAGTATGAGAAGGAATTCAGCCGATTGAGCAATTACGTACCTGAAATGTTATTAACTGAAGAGTTTAATTGTAAGCACTTTAACGACGGATTAAGGGAAGTGATTCGAGGACCATTGTCGGCTATGGCGGTCAAGCAACAGGTAGGCTACTATTAGCTAGTTGCGGCAGCACTAAAGTTATAGAATCTGAGTTAATCAAGCAAAGGAGTGAGCTGAAACCCGGAGTTGATGCAAGGGTTGGTACAGATTTTAGATAGACTGACGGCTCCTAAGAGTCCATCGGATTTGATAAGAAAGATAGGAGCTGAAGAGTTACATGGAACATCCCTGGATCAATCCGAGATAGCAGAATTCTGGTTAGAGAGGATAGGAAGAATTTTGCAAGAAATCAGTTGCCCTCAGAATCAAAGAGTAGCTTGCGCTGTGTCATTGCTACAGGGTGCAGCATATAACTGGTGGAAGTTAGTGTTGCAGAATCCTCAGAGACCCGTGGAGTTAACTTGGGATTTCTTTGTCCAATAGTTCAAGGAGAAGTTTGTGACTAAAGCGTATAGAGATGCCAAATGGAAAGAATTTGTGACTTTCAAGCAAAAGAACATGACAGTAGGAGAATATGAAATAGAGTTTACTCGTTTGAGTAAATATGTACCGAAAGGGATGTTAACTGAGGATTTTAGATGTCGCCAGTTTGAGGATGGATTGAGAGAGAGCCTTCGGGGACCCCTGTCTGCCATGGTTGCTTTGCAACCAGTGAACTACTATCGTCTGGTATTGGCAGCTATAAAACTAGAAGAATCTGAACTATTGAGACAGAAGAGAGAGCAAAAGAAAAGATTTCCAAAAGAAGATGAGGGTGTTGTTAGCAGAGCTAGAAAAGTAAAGAGAAGAAAAGAAGAGCAAGCATCCGCAGTTATACCAACTTCGGTTGGAAGTGTAAGGCCACCAGTTAGTAGAAGAAGTATGGCACCAGAGTGTGTACACTGTGCAAGGTGTCATTGGGGTGAATGTAGGAAACTCACCGGAGCTTGTTTTAAATGTGGCAGTTCGGAACATCTCCTTGCCCAGTGTCCAAAGTTAAGGGAAAATTTGGCATCACAATCGAGTAAAGACAAAGGGAATGCTTCTGGGAATGTTAGAAGTGGAAGAGGAAGAAGTAGAGCTAAGAGACCGCCATCGGAAACAGTTGAGAGGCCATTCCCTACGGAGGATCAGCCACGTGTATTTGCCATGACGGCTGAAGATGTAGAGGCACTGATCGGATCCTCTGGTAAGTCCTCTTATTAGATTATATAGTATATAGTTTGAGTTATTTGTTCAGTATCAGTGGAAATTTCGAGGACGAAATTTCTTAAGGGGGAGAGATTTGTAACACCCCGAAGTAGCCCTAGAAGAATTACAGAATTTTGTTCAGAAAAGAGATTAGATGTTGAGTGTGAGAGTCCTGTCGCGAGCGCGATAAGCATCGTGGGCGCGACAGAACCCCTCCGGTGGTAGGGTAATTAAATTGAAATTTTTGACATGTGGCTTGTAGAAAAGTGACACATGGCATCGTAGGAGTGTGACAAGTGGCAAGGGATGTAATTGTTTTGCTTAATTAGTGTGCCAAGTGGCATTGTAGGGAGAAGACACATGGCATGGCTTAAGATAATTGAAGAAATTAATTAAAGTAGATGGCATTTATGAGATTAGTTACTTTGGATTAGCATTGACCAGCCATTTTATTTCTTTCCCTTTTCAATATTTACTTTGCTTTGTTTTTTCCTTTTTTTTCCTTTGCCTTTCTACCGTGCTCCCTCTCTTGCTCTTGCTTTTGTTCTTTTCTTCTCCCTTTGGTCTGTTTTGAGTGAACTCATTGGGTTGGTTTGAAGAGTATAAGTCAAAGGTTGAGTTTAGTTCTTGAGAAGAAGGTAAGAGTGGTTGGATTTATTCTTCGAACTGACCTCCTTTTTCTTTTTATATTTCTGTTTTTGATTTAAAGTCAAGAATATTGGATTAAGTGTTCTCTTGGTTGGTGGTTCATGAAAGCTGTGGATAAAAGACTGGACAAGGGAAAGGAGAAGCTCGGAACTGAGTAGAGGGTCGTGATCAACTCCTAGAGGTAGGGATCGTGTGCGAATATCATTTTGATTGCTTGTGGTACGTATGATATGTGTGTATATGCTTATACGTATGTGAATTGATCAAGAGAGCGTGTGTGTAAATGATAGAGTTTGATTTGGCAAATTCTGCTTATTTGTCATCTGACCCCTGTGTAATATTTTTTCAATAAGTATAGTTATAGACCTCTTAATTGAGTGATTCTTGAGCCAAGCGAACCATGACTGATATACCTATAAAAGTATCATAAATGACCTTGAGCAAATTCTTGCTCTAAGACCGTGTAAATTGGCCAAAAGAGAGGTGTCTCTACCTTGGCTGGATCATTTGACCAGTTCAGATTATTTAGATCATATATGATGTTATAGATGTCTAATTGCCTTGAAAATTGTCCCATTTGAAATTTAACGTCCTAGGTAACAAATGTTAAAAAGAAAGTTTTGCCTAAAAATGAGGTCTAGACTTGGATATAGGCTGTACAAAACCATGGTGTGAACCAGTCCCAAAATTTTGATTATGTTTTGCAGCATTTTGGTATGTCACGGTGGCAACCAAAATGGTTACCACCATGAAATATAAAAATGCTCAGCAGAATGCTCATTATTGGACCTCACGGTGGCAACCAATCCATTACCACCGTGACCATCTCCTAATATGCATATTTTGAGTGTTTTTCTTCCCGAAATGCACCCGAACTTCAGGGTAAATTCCTATAGCATGTCCAACTCATATTTAACCTTCTAAAATGAGTAAGTGAATGTTTACCAATTGAAATTATATGTCAATGATAATATGATATAAGAGTTTATGAGCGGAATTAAATGTTATATGCTTTTTAATTATTGAACATGATTAATTAAGTTTGTACATGAATTAATTATCTTTGAATTTGATGAGTGCACTTGAATTATAATCCATGCTTGGCATCAAAGTAGAGTATAATTGAGTTGTTTTCTTTTGAGCCTAATTACCATTATAGTGGATAGATAAGCAATCTTATAAAGTGTTAGAGTGCAGCTGCTAGAGTTAGCCTTAATTGTGCCTAGAGTTCGGAATACCTTGTATATTCCATACAGTTTTGAGTTAATTCTCCATACGCAAAGTACTGTGAACAGCATTCAGAGTTACCCGTATCCACCATGAAAGGAATTCAGGCTTACTAATAGGGTATAGTGAACATGATATGATTTAGAGGATTGTTCTGATTAAATGCTATAGCACATGAGAAGTATTGCATGAATGTGAGCTCGTGATTCTTCTGTATTTGAATAAATGATTTGTATACGTGTGAAAAGTTTATGCATGAGCTATTTGTTTTTATCATATCAAATGAGTGGTTTATGTGTGACTTCGGAAAGAAGTCCTTTGCATTATTTTCATCCCCACTAAGTGTTATCGCTTAGCACGGATGTTTATTTCCGTGTAGGTTTATAGGTGCGAATCAGTGAGCGGGCATCTGTGGGTTAAGGCCACTAGGGAGTTTTGTTAATCTTTTTGTATAAGATAGAAACAAAATTTGTGATGTTTCGAGTAACATCATTATGTAATATAAGTTAAGGAATCACAAGTAAAGGTCTATGTAAATGTGTATGTTAAGCTAAATGAAAACAGCTTGTAATATGAACATGTATGTATAGATGAACGCATATATATATATATATATATATGTATTTGCCCGCGTGGCGCCCCGATATTCCTTACCAGGGGTATGGGGGTGTTATATGGACCCCACAGATCCACATTATTTAAGAGTGACCTCTTCCATTTCACTTACATTTGACATTTCAACATTCATTCATTTTGTAGACCGTCATTGGCCTACTAATAGTGAGTCGTCGTGACCCATACCGCGATTTTTGGTGTCCTTATGGCTAGCCAACTATATCCTGAGCTAGATTAAACTACTAGACTATAACTAAGGGTAATTAAATTATACCATTACATAATTTTCCATTTAATACTCAAATTATATTATTTATAAATGCAAGCTACCATTCGTCCATCACTATAAAACCACACATAATGCATTTCTTTTCTAGTAAAACATTTTCATTCCATTAATCAAATTATTCTAGCTTCAATCATGCCATAATTTCATTAAAATGCTACATACCTCACAATTTTCAATATGACATAATACACTTTTATACTCTAAAATATTCATTTATGGTCAATTAATTCCAAATAAATTATCATATGCTCATTTTTTATTATATATTCATTTTATGCTAATATATTAAATAAATAATCAATTACACATTGTTTTTCCTATACTAAGCATTCGGTCCAACCTACACATTCACCATTAAATTTTCTTTCATTCATTTGTCATCAATTTAGTTAATTTACATCTTAATTTACATGTATACACCATTATTTCTCATTAAAACACAAAATATACCCTATTATACCTATATATCCCATTCGGTCACCATGTGGTCCATACTATATTTTTAATTTCTTTTTGTTTTAAGCTTTCAAAACATCATTTCTAATATCCCTAAACATGCTTATAAAGTTTATTTCAATTAAACACACATTTATCACATACTTGCTATTCAAACATTACCTAAAATCAATTTAAATCAATGGAAATCGGTGGATTTTATAACCACTAACCTTGATTTCTTGCTCTACTCTTCTTGGACTTCCTTTTCTTTCAAAGAAAACATTGAAGATTTAGTTACGATTAGAAATACACTTCTCTGTCTTTTTCCATAAATCCCCTTTCCCGAGAGTCGATGGCTATTCATAGCTATTACCTTGACACCAAAGAAGAGTTTGACCCAATGCTTTATTTCTGTCCTAGTTGATCCTGATTTGACAATAAAAGTATATTGATTTTCCCCCAATAACTGAATACTTTTGTCTATAAATACTCCCTTTCCCCTTGGCAAGCATACTCTTTCCTTGTTCCCTAATAGTGGCCGAAATTATACATTAGAATTCCATCAAATGCTTGCTTTATTTTTAAAATATAATTGCATAAATACACTCTACATACCCTAATTTACCTATTAGAACCATTAAACAAATTTAAAAACTTCAATTTCTCTTACCTTAGTTTGCACCCTAAACCTTGAATTCTTGAATTTTCCTACTTCAAACCCTTCAATTGAACTCTAAAGACCACAATTGAGTTATAGAGGAGCTGAAACTTAGTTAGGAGGCTTGAATTTGAGGAGAAATTTGAAGAAAGAAGAAGAAAATTGATAGAGAGATGGAGGAGGGGAGTTCGGCCAAGGTGAGGGTAAAGAGGCTGATGGATTTGTGAAGAGTTCTCTAGAAAAATCTGATCTTTACAGCTATATATAGGGCTCCTAATGGGCTAGGCCAAGCCCAATCAAAGTGGCCCAAACATTTCAAGCCCATTTTCCACTTTTAAGCCCATTATGTAACCCTAAAATATTTTTCCCCCTCCCCAAGCTCAAATTCACTCAAAATTAATTGCATAATTCTTAAAATAATAAATTAAGCCTCCACAAAAATTTCTAGCTCAATCGAAATCCGTTTCCCGATCTAGTTCACTTTAATCAATCCGATTTGACAATTTTTGGTGTTACCATAAAATTATTTTTTTACTGTCAAAAATTTCTACATATTATTATAAGTCCATATATGTCCTTAAAATGATTTTTGGAGGTCATTAACTATTTTTAGAGGCCCGGTTAAACCGAGTACCCCTTATAATGGGCCAGAGTTTTTCATATTTTCAACTTTTGGAGACCTATTTGAGCGAATTTTAACTTCAAATTTTACCGCTGGACTCACCGTGACTAATATTTTCTGATGGTCAAATAAAATATTTTTCACCACCGAGTGAAATTTTTACCCCGGGTGCACTATTTACTATCGAAAAATACTATTCATGACTTTTAAAATTTTAGGCCATTGCACACTGCTTCACGTACTTGGAGCAATTTGTATCCAACGTGATTCAGAAGAACCTTTGATGCATGATCTTCTTTGCTAGAGTTAATCCGATCATGTGAACTCCACAAACCCCGACATGTATTTCCTTTATAATCTTTTTGGATTCTTTTTCGTCTAGACACCGTAACTGAATGCTATCGGCTTGTCTTTTATACAACACTCCATCTACACTGATAAACTAGGTAGAGAGTTTTCGTATCATTCTCTAGTCTTTTTCAGTGGGTTTTCCTGGAAACTTTGACTTTTCCAAATAATTTTGTATATCGAAATACCACGGATTTCCATCTATTGTCTCGACTTCCATTACTTGCTCAGTCTCGATGCATGGCCTATCTAAACATGAGATTAATAGTGACTTCATAGCTATTTTATCTATTTATCCCACATGGACACCAAAGTTGCAAGAGCATCTGCCAACTGGTTCTTATCTCTAAGGACAAAATGAAAGGTGTAAGTCTCGAATTGGTTGGTTAACCTCTTCAAATACTTTAGTATGGGATTAGTTGCTCTTCCTTAATATACCATTCACCTTGAATCTGATGGATTACCAGCAATGAGTCTCTGAAAACTTCTGCGATCTTTGTCCCCAAGGCTAATAGCTCTTCCATTCAAAAAATGTAAGCTTCATAGTCGGCTTCATTATTGGTGGCTTTATACTTTAACTTCTTGGCTAACGGAAGTTTTTCTCCTCCTGGGGTTTAGAGAATGATTCCTGCTACTTCCCCCTTACTATTAATTGCTTCGTCAAAGAACATTTGCCACCCTTGTACTGCAATGGCCGTGATAAGTTCATCTGGGAAATTGTACTTAATCGGGTCTTCTTTAATAGGATACTCTGCTAAGAATTTGACTACAGCTCAGCTCTTGATGGTCTTTTTAGTGATGTATTTGTTGTTGAATTCTTGTAACAATAGCAACTTCTTCCCATTTTTCCTAATGAAGAGGGTGCTTCTTGAAAATACCTGAGATGATCCTGCTTGGCAATGGCCTGTACCTTATAAGAATAAAAGTAATGCCTCAATTTCTTAGAAGACCAAATTGCCGCTAGGCAAATTTTCTTAGCATTGGCATACTTTACCTCATATGGGAGAAACTTCTTACAAAAGTAATAGACTGCGAATTCTACTCCGAACTCATCCTCCTCTTGAGCCATCATAGGACCTACCGAACTGTCTTCTTTGGCGAGATACAGGATTAGAGGTTTAACTAGTTGAGGTGGCCTTAGAACTGGCAAGTTTGACAAGTAATCCTTAATGGTATCAAAAACCTTCTAGCAATCATCATTCCATATTATTGGCTGGTGTTTCCTGAGAAGTTTAAAAATTGGCTCATAAATAGAAGTGAGCTTGGCGATGAACCTACTGATGTATTGTAACTTCCCTAAGAAACTTCTGACATCCTTTTCCTTCTCGGGTACCGGCATTTCTATGATGACTTAGACCTTATTAGGATCATTCCCAATTCCTCTCTGGCTTACAACATGTCCCAAAAGCTTACCTAAAGTGACTCCGAAGATACATTTCTTAGGGTTTAATCAAAGGTTGTACTTATTGATCTTGTGAAAGAACTTTTCTAAAGCTTCAAAGTTACCCTCTCGAGTGGCTGACTTGATCATCATGTCGTCGACATACACCTATACTTCTTTGTGAATCAAATCACCTAGGATCTTATTGGCCATTCATTGATAGGTTGCTCCAGCATTCTTCATCCCAAGAGGCATAACTCCGTAAGCAAACATTCCCCACTCAGTGATGAAAGCTGTTGATACGATCCACAATCATGTTAAGGATCTTATTATACCCAGTATATCCTTCCATAAAACTGTACATCATGCAAGCAGCTGCATTGTGTACTAGAACATCGATGTGAGGTAACGGGAAGTCATCCCTTGGAAAAGCCATGTTCAAGTCACGATAATCCACACATACCTAGACTGTCCCATCCTTTTTAGCTACAGGAACTACATTAGCTAGCCATATCGGGTACTGAGCCTCTACTAAGAACTTGACCTCTATCTGCTTGTGCACTTCCTCTTTTACTTTTTGTGCTTATTCTGGCATAAGTCTTCTAAGCTTCTGCTTAACTGGCTTGTATTTGGCATAGGTTGAAATGGATTGTTCAACAACTTCTCGATCAATTTCTTGCATGTCCTCGTAGGTCCAAGCAAAAACTTATTCATATTTTCTTATCATTCTCTCAAAATTTTTCCTCACTTCAGGAGTTACGTTAGATGCTATCAACATTTCCAAGATTAAATGGAGTAAGATTAATTGAATTAATGTCAAATATGAATGATTCATATTCGTGATTATGCATAATGAAATCATGAGAAACATCGCACAAGTAAGCAAAATCATTCATCTTATTGATAAAAACAGAATTAGAAACATTGTCATGAAAAAGTTATGGAATAAAAAAATCTAAACAGCTATCGTCTTCTTTCTCCACCGACGCAGATGTTGCAACCGACGGTTGGGTAGTATCCTGGCTCTTTGAAGGCTGTTCAACAACCTCCGGCAAAATCTTGTCTTGCTTCTTCAAATCAGGAACTTGTGCTTCCTCTTGCATTGTCACACCCCGTTTGCCCTCTAGTAGAATGAGCCTGTCTGTCTGTCTGTATTTGTAAGCATTCGCATGTGTTCGGCATTTCATAAGGGTATTTTAGTAAAATGTATATTTTTGGGGTTTTGCTAGTATGTGGGTGCATACATGGCATTAGGGTGTGAATTAATTAAGTTACATTTGTGTTCACTTGCTTATACCATTGTAGGGTGTTTTAATTAGGAGTGATTTGAGTGTGTGTAGTGTATTTTAGTTTGGTGTGAGTGGTTAGCTTCACCAATAGGAATTGGACACATGCTTAGGGCAAAGAAAAGAAAAAGAAAAGGGAATGAAAGAAAGGAAATAGTTAGATTTACATTTTCTTCTTCACTCACCTTCTCCTTCTTCATTTTCTTTACTCTAAGAGTTGTGGTTTGGATTCAAGCTTGAATTGGTGGAGTTAATCTCTCCATGCATCTTCTAAATTGGTTCGTATGTATCTTTGTCTTTGTCTTACTATAATTTTCATCTTCTTCTTCCTTGAGTTTAGGTTTAACTTAGGGTTGCATTATTGTGTTTGTGTTCTAGCTGAAGCTCCTCGTGATCCAAAGGGTAAAGAGGTTGCTGGACCTAGTGGAGCTAAGTGATAGAAGCTTTGATTTCAGTTTTGGGAACTATTGATTGTGATTTGTGTGATTTTGAGTTTACTGTAAAATTTTAGGGTTTAAGTTCTTGAATAGCTTCAATGCATGTATTCTTGATTTGGTTGTTTAAATGTTGAATTGAGTTGTATAAATGTTGCTTATATTGTTTTAGATGAATTCTGGAAGGTAAGAACAGGTTTGTTTGGTTTTGAATCAAATTCGGGATGGATTTCTGGGTTCTGAGAATTCTGGAAATGGGAAAATCGTGTTTCTGTTGAAGTTTCCATTTCCAGATCGTATGTCGCATGACAAGAGAGGGAGGCAAGTCACGAGACGTGACCTTCGATCACGACTCGTGACCTGCCAGTTTGAGGTCAGTCACGAGTTGTGGCTGCTGTCACAACTCGTGACCAGCTAAAATGAGGCCAGTCACGAGACGTGACTCCCAGTCACGACTCGTGACCGGCCTGAGGGAGAGTCACAGGAGACAGTCACGCGTGACCTGTCTCAAAGAAGCCAGTCACGAGACGTGACGCCCAGTCACGACTCGTGACCGGCATGAGCGAAGGCGTGACCAGCCGAGGCACGTCGCGTGATCTGCGAGGGACGAAGCAAGTCACGAGGTGTGACCCACAGTCACGTCTCGTGACCTGCCTTGTGAGGAGGCCAGTCACGTCTCGTGACCAGCCAACCTCACCCGTTACCCCATTCAGCCATTTTTTCCGAAATTTCCCGACTTTTTACTCAGAAATGAATTTGGTGTTTATTTCGAATGGACTTATACTGCTGAATGATGTATGTCATACCTTCTTATGCTTTGATTTGAATGATACCATGATTTTCTGATGAGTTATATTCCGTATTCTGAAATGTGATTTGAATGACGCGTAACCTGCTAGAGTCGAGTAAGTGGATAGTTAGGCATGCCTAATAGAGTCTTTTAGCTGCAGCCCTCAGTTCAATTTGGACCCCGATCAGGTCCCCGTTTGGTTCCTCGCGAACCCTTCAGTATTAGGATCTTGTTTAAGGTCCCCTCAGTATATGAATAACATGTTTTGATAAATAATAACATTTGACTTGTACCTGTGAGGTACCCTTAGTATTCGATTCGTATCCGTAAGGTACCTTCAGTACACTCGTTATCCACTATCTAGAGTCCGCAGGTGTTCTTTACATGTTAATGGAATTGTTCTGATCTGATCTGGCTATGAATTGGATTATCTGAATGAGTTTATTGATGAAATGCATGTTGGATTATTCCGTAATGGATATGATTATTAAGATAGTGATTGTATGGTTTTTAAATATGAGCATGTTTATTCGGATTATGTTATAGCCCTTGCATTCTGCCATTGTGAATGTGTAATGCCTTGACGACCATTGTGAATGGCCGTCCATAAATTATATGTGTTTCCCCACTAAGCGTTTATCGCTTAGCACGGTGTTTTTACCCGTGCAGGTGCGGAAGGAGTTTTGCTTTGAGAGAGAGTCGCCGTCATCAAGCCAACACAGAAGAGTTTAGTGTAGGGCTCAGTTTTGTAACAGTTATTGCTTCTTTTTGTATAGAACTCTCATGTATCAGTTTTGTATCAACTTCCGCTTTTGTATCTATATTTTGTATATGTAATATTATTTTGTTTCAGCTAGTTGATCATATCATTATTGTAATAGTTTATTATAGTAATGCATGATCAGCTTTTGCTTTCTGCATGTAATGTTTTTAATTATTCTGTATTTCTGAATGTAGGAATGAATGAATGTATGTTTTGCTTTGCTATTGTTTGGTGACACCTTTACTCATACGGCATCTCACTCCTTCTCGAATGGGATCGCCTACGTATGGGAAGAGGGTGTTACATGCATCTTCTCCTTGCTGTAGACATCGGGTCCTAGGTAGTCCAGATCAGGGTTACCCAATGATGAAATTAAATGCCTGTTCATAGGCAAAAAGGTTGGAAGTAATGGTTTCCTTATCAAAATTACTTTTTAAAAATAAAAAATTTTAAAAAATAAATATAAAAAAAAGAAGGTTGCAAGTGATAATGTTTTTGTCAAAATTCCTTTAAAAAAAATTCTGAGGCTTGCGGCCACCAACATGCGAGGACAGGCGCCCCTCGTGTGCCAGGCACGCGGTGGTGGTGGGCCAAGCGCCCCCAGCACTGCACGCAACATGCAGTGCGGGCATAGGAGACCCTCGCCAGGGTCGAGTCCGGGTGAGGGCGTGTGGCCTAGGCGCCCCGCACTCGCTGATGTGCGCCTAGGCTGCTTCTCGCCACCCGCGAGCTGCAAATGCCATTTTTGACCAAAAATCAGGATTTTTGTGTAAAAATTGATTTTTTATCAATTTTTTGGGAATTTTCAAGGTTTTTTTATTTTTAAAATTTAAATGAGGAAGAATTGGATTTAAATACAATTTCTTCTCCTAAATTAGCTAGGTTTTTTTTTTCCTAAAGTCATATAAATAGAAAAAGATAGAAAGAGAAAAGGAGAGAGACATTTAGGGTTGCAATTTTTTCTTTTCATCTTAAAAAAAAAGAAGAATATTTGCAGCAATTCTTTTAATTTTTCTTCTTCTTCAAAGGGAATTTCTAAGGTTTCAAAATTGATTTCTTATCAATCAAAAAATCATTCTTGAGCAAAGAAAATAATTCTTATTCTTGAGATCCAAATTTTCTTCGTTAATTTTTAATTGTTTGAACAATTTGTTTTTCAATTTTCTTTATAAATAAAAAATTTAGATTTTTCTTATATTTTTTATTTATTTTTCGTGAAACTTGACAAGGAAATCATTCATTTTCTTCCCTCCATCGAATCCGAATTCTAATGATAAATATTTTCAGCTCGATTTTATATTTTTTCTTAATTTTTATTTACAATCAATTAACACCATGTAGATCTTTGGATTCATTGATTATTTATTTGTTTTATGTGATTTTAGTCATAAATTTAACATTATATAGCATTTTTTTACTTTATTTTTTGTGATTGCTCATCCTTTATTTTTGTTATCTATTATTATTGTTGTTGTTGTTGTTGTTGTTATATATGTTCTTATATGTGTTAATTTATTAATCTATTAATTTATTTATTTCATTATGTCATTTAATTTATTTGTCATTCATAATGCACTTTTATTTCATTTTATTTATTTTAATTCATTTTTTTATTTTATGTGTTTTAATTGATTTTTGATTTAATTACTAATATTAGTTTTATTTCTGTTTATTTTGGTTCCAATATATGTTTTTTCCTTATTTAAACACTCTAGCGACCGAATTAGGAGATCCAGGAGATTATTTTGGCTTGATTTATTATTTTCATTACATTTTTTCAATTTTTTTATTTTTCTTTTTATTTATTCGTCTTGTAATTTGTAATAAAATTATTTATTTTATGTACGTTAACTTAGAAAATCACAAAAATATTTTTGTTAATGAATTGAATTTTTTCTAATAAAATGGGACAAATGTCTTAATTTTTAGCTAATAAAATCTCACTTTAAAAGAAGAGTTAGTTTTTATAAAATGGGATCACTCATCCCGGTTTTCTCAATAATACCCAAAAATAAATCTTCGATTTTTAAGTGAATATGAAGAAATCAATGTCCTACTCCAAATAAATGCCCCCATTTATACATGTTATTTATTTATATGGTTTTGTTTGTTTAATTTTGTATTTTGATGGATTGTATTTTTGTCCCAATTTCATCTTATAATTTATTTTGTATTTAGTTATTTTATTTATTACTTTTTTATAGCTTTCCTACGATGCTTGATGTGCACTTTAAATAGATTGCATGACGTGTGAGATGAGAGATGAAAAATTAATTATTAAAAACTCATATATAATTTAACCAAAGTATTAATAAGAGTGAAGTTCCGAACCACTCTATGGTTTAGACCTCCGAGATTCGATGAACTTTTCCAATTTTCGTAAATTAGGTGGCGACTCCAAAATACCTCAAAGGTGCCTAAAGGTTTCATGGGATTAGATGAACTTTTCCAATGTTCTATTAGGTAAGAATTCCAAAATATCTTATAATACCCAAGATCTGGACATGAACCCTCTCAAACCCTAAAAGCGGCCCTCTTGTAATGGCCAAAATACCGGGTTAGAAGTATACAGTGGATGTCTACAGTGTCTTTAGTGTGATATCAGTGTAGAGTGATGTTATAAGCATGATCACGTGGAATAATATTGAGTGTAAAGTATGTTTATGGTATAAAACTTTTAGGGTGGTTAACCTTAGGGTAGCCATACAGTCGGCCTGGCATCTGTCGGCCGAAAAATTCTAATTTGGTGAAAATGATCTGTGGATCATCAGGAGTCTAATGGTGAAATTTGGAGTGAAAACAGAGTTAAATAGGCCTCCGAAATTTATTCTGAAGTTGGCCTCTAGTTCGGTTCAAATTGAACCAGGGTTTGACCGAAATTTAACTAAATTTTTAAAATAGTTATTGAGCTCTAAAGGGTGTTTATTGGGAAGTGTAAAGGTATAAAATAATTTTATGTAATTGTTGACAGAATTAGAATTGGATTTTACGGCAGAATCAAACTGAATCGAACTGAACCAATTTAGGTGAACTAGGCCCCAAATGGACTATAATTGAGCTGAAAAATTGCAGGGAAGCTATATTTGATATTTTAAGAATAATGGAATTGGTTGGGAGTGAAAATAAGTTGAGAAACATATAGATGCTTTGAAATAGTGGAAAATTGCCAAAAAACTGAAATTTTGGTTCAGACCGATTGGACTGCTTCAGTTCAATTTCAGCCTATATAAGGAAGTAAAAAGCTAGATTTCTCTAGAGAAATCCAGCAACCATCGCCTCTTTCTCATTCCTTCAAGGCCGAATGGTATTTCTCTTTTTCTTCTACTTTCATCCAATCTTTTCCCAAATTTCTTCCTCCAAGACAAACTTCAGCCCCTATATAACATAAAGATAGTATTTAGAGTCCATTTGGAGCATTGGAAGTGAGAAAAATAAAGTGAACAAGGTTTAGGTCAAGATTTGAGGTAAGTGATTTGAGTATTTTTTTAATTTGATTTATTGGTTCCTATGGGGGTTTTCGAGTGTGTAGAGTGCATTTATAGAGTTATTTGGTTTAAAGGAAGCATGGATTTGATGTTATAGTGTTGTTTGAATTCAGCCACCTTAGGTTTTCAAAGGGAAGGAAGTTGCTTCAAGGGTTAAAGGTTATGGAAAGGAAGCCTAAAGAGTAAAGATCAAGGAAATAAGGTGAGTGGATACAATATCCTTCTTTTTTCATTTATTATGTATGTGTTTTAGGTTTTGTCTAAGTGTGAACATGAGATTTAGGCATGTTTAATTAAATCTAACTTGATAGTCATGTTTAGTGGACTTAAATAAGTGTATAAATATGATTAGATTAAATTAAAACACCTTGGTATAAAATCCCACATGTAGGCTGAATGGAAACTTATGGAAAACATAATGTATATGTGGCTTTTATGGCTTATAAATGATAGATATAATGTATATAACTTGTGTAATTTATAATAAATTAATTAGAAGATTGAAAAACTAACATGGTAAAATCTTATAGGTTTGGCCGAATAGGTTGTTAAAAGATATAATGAGGTATGTTGTAACAACCCAAAATATGCCTAGTCGGAATCTGTGTGGTATGTCAGAATATTTAAAGCATATCAGTAGTTTTAGCAAAAGAAAATTTGGATAATAAAGACTTTGTTGCAAGGAATTAATTAGTTGAGTTAATTGAAGGAATTATATGGTGTGCATGTGATGTATGGATGTAGGGTACTTTTGGTTTTTGCATAATCTAGTAGTATTTGTGCATGGTAACTTAGATGTAAAAGTGATTTATTGGAGATTATATGGTGTAAATTAAGTTTGGTGCCTTGGATATTAGTAAAAGATGAGATTAAAGGGACCAATAGTGGAGTGACATGTGTATTGGTTGTTGGGAGCATTGAATGAGGATTTGAAAGAAGAAGAGAGAGGGAAGGAAAAGAGTAGCTTCCCGTAGAAGCCATTTGGGATTTTGCCCTTTCCTTTCCCATGCCGCTCTCACTCTTTCTCGTCTACATTTTCTGCTCTCTCTTCCTTTCATGTGGGTATTTCTCAAGCTTTATGCTAGGGTTTGGATTTGAAGGTTCAAAAAGGTAAGTGGCTATATTATTTGGTTTGGGATCTTCTTCTCCATCATCTTCTTCTTCTTCATATGGATTTGTAATGGTGATATGGTTTTGTTTATCTTGGGTTAATTGGGTCTATTTTTGATTTGATTGATGCAAGAAGCTGAAGAAAAGAGAAAAGATAAAGGAAAAGGAAAGTTAGTGGATTAAAGTCAGTGGAAGTTTTGTTCTCCATTTCAGGTTTGGGAGTGTTTTTACACCATCATTTGGATTATGTTTTGAGTCAAATATTGTTGTTGGTTGTGTGTTTTGGTTTATGATTATGCATGAGTATAAGTGGTTTGTGTACATGTTGTGTAATTGAATTTTTTTGTTATAAGCATTATAAGTGTAGCATGGTTATGAGTTCATTATGGTATATGTTAAGGATATGATAAAGGAATGAATGTTTATGTATGATTTTAGGGTTGAGAAGGTTTTGGAAGGGTTGAATATACGTTTGGGTGCTGTGGAATTGAAATTTCACATAAGTCACGGTGACAACCAATTTGGTTGCCACCGTGACGTATGTTAGAATTGCATTATGCCCGCCTATTGTAGGCGTCTCATGGTGAGAACCACTTAGGTTGCCACCGTGAGGTACCTAAGTCTTGCATTCTTTTTTGATTTTCATGCATGTCATGGTGACAACCACTTTGGTTGCCACCGTGAGGTACCACAGTCTAGCATTCTGTTTTACTTGTTATGCATGTCACGGTGACAACCACTTTGGTTGCCACCGTGAGGTACCACAGTCTGGCATTCTGTTTTACTTGTTATGCATGTCACGGTGGCAACCACTTTGATTGCCACCGTGAGGTATCTTCAACATGTAAAGTTTCTCCTTTTTGCATTCTCAAATGTTAACTATATGGAATATTGGCATTCATAATAGGGTTAACACATCTAAATAAGTATTCATAGCATGTTAAATGGTATATATGTGTGAATTATTCATTGGAGGGTTGTATGTCGACTATACCTCCGAATGATTTATATGACTTTATTTCTGATCTATGTAAATGTGTGGTTAAGTTACTTGAATACTTTGGTAGTTTATACCTTTATAGTGAAAAGGAGTGATGTATATTTATTTATTGTTTTATTAGTGCCTTTGAGCCTAGTAGTCATAGTTAGTGGATAGATAAGCACTTATCTAGGGTCAGAGTGTGAGTGCAACTGCTATATGTCATTTGTAACAATTGGGCCCCGTTTGGGTCATATAAGATGTATGAGGCCTCGGTCTCCGGTATACCTTCGGGTATACATGATTATAAAATGTTTTGAGACTCATGTCTCCATATGCTTTGGATACTATGTCCTATCATTATCATTAGTACCCGTATCCACTAATTAGCGAATATTCAGGCTATTATTTGAATTTAGTTCATGCGATTGTTATATGAAACTAATGGTTATATGAAATGAATATATGTTACCTATATATGTATATGCGTTATGACATGATGAGATGTAACATTTGTATTCGAATTTGAATGGTTTATTTTCCCTATATACTTGAGTACGATGACGATTGTTACATTCTTGGGTAGTATATGCTTTTATACTTTATTATTATTAAATTTATATATATGTTATTGTGATTATATGTACATGCATGTGTTGTTCCTCCCCACTAAGCGTTATCGCTTACCACGGGATCTTTTCCCGTGTAGGTGGCAGGTTGTTTTTGGGATTCGGGCATCTGCAGATCGGCCACTAGAAGTCTAGAATTTGAGTTATTTCATCTTCCGCTATATTTTTGTATATGGAGTACGATTTTTGGGAAACGTAATTATTTGTAAAGGATGGTTTTGTATTTGTATTTATTTACAAAACTCTTTTTGTAGAATGATATGATGATATGATTATATGGATATGGATATGTTATTGATAAGTTTAAATTAAATAATGTTTTGATGTGAATTTAGAGATTACTTCTTAGTCTAAAAGTTGTTATTTGTGTTAATTTTTGATAAAAATGTCATTTGATGTTATTTAGTGCACTAAATGGAGATTTATGTTGTTTTGGCAATATTTTAGGTAGGTTACACGGCGGTGAAGGCATCTCTCACCGCCGTGTGAGAAGAGAGGCCAGAATCATGAGGAAAAAATTAAGGAAGCAGACTGGAGTGTTTACACGACGGTGAGAAAATTATTCACCGCCGTGTGAATCGAAATAAAATAACTCAGTAGCAGACCTGGAACATTTACACGGCGGTGAAGAATTTCCTAACCGCCGTGTAACCTCAAAATTTAAGAATAAAAATTTATCCAGTGACATTTACACGGCGGTGAGGATATCTCTAACCGCCGTGTAACTTTTAAGATCTGTTGTGTGAATCAAATCCCGGAAAAATCAGATTCGCAGGCCACCGAATAGACTTTTGACATTTATTTTTGGGGGGAAAACTAGCTTAAAGGGGGACGATTCTGGAAGTTAAGGGGCGACGAGAGTTTTAGAGTGAGAGAGTTTTTGGTTGAAGAAAAAAAACTCTAAAATTTCTGATCTGGAAATTCTTAGAAGTGAGATTTTAATTTTGTAATTTAATTTGGAAGTTGGAATAGCTGATTCAGTTAAAGAACATCGTTTGGTTTACTGTAAGATTTTCATTTTCAGATTCAAATGGGTAATATCAATTTCTCTCTATTTAATTCAGTCTTTATTTCAAATATGAGTGAGTAATTTTATTTCTTGTTAAGGGATGCCTTAATTCAACAGTAAATCATGTGAATATTTTGTATGGATTGTATTACAAATATACTTCAGTTTTATCTTCTCTGAAATTACCTGTTGTTGCTGGTTTGAATGTAAGTTAAGGGGAGATCTACCAAGATAAACTTTGATTGTAATCAGCCCATAAATACATACACATGTTCTGTTCTATCTTAATCAACTTTCATTGATTTGATGAATCCAAATTGGTAGTTAAAATCTGTGAATGTTCATTTCAATAGGTTCAGAATGGTGGAAGATAAATGAGTTTGATATCTAAATCCGTAATGGTAGGATTATTTAACTTAGAATTTTAAGATCTGTAATAATGCTAATTTATGTGCTGAATCCGGATTGGTAAGTGCATGTTTTAGAGAAACTAGATCCGAAAGGCAAGCTATGGTATAGGCTAGGTTAGTCACTGATTATATATGAAATTGTTGAATTAAGTATTCACATGATATTATTGGGGAGAATGGGTATTCCTTAGCAAGATCTCTTAGTTATTTTATCAAATTGCTGTATTATCAATCATTAATATTCTTAGACATTAATATCATAAGTTAGATTATTAATTTTTCTGTGTTAAACAATCGCCACATCAAAATAATTGGGAATTCTTTAGCATATAATTAATTGTCAACACTTGCACAACACAGTCCCTTGGGTTCGATAACTTGTGGTCTTAATTATATTCCACTATATTACTTGCCGATTCAGTACACTTGCTGAGGTCGCGTCAAGTTTTTGGCGCCGTTGCCGGGGAATGGCGTTGTCAGTAAGTTTTGATTTTTATTTGTATGTGTTTTCATTTTTTTGATTTTATTATTTTTATTCTTTTCAGGTAGTTGTGGTGTATGAGCAGAGTTAGACAAGGACCATTAGCACCCTACGATCCTGAAATCGAGAGGACATTGCATCAACGCAGGAGAGCCAACAGAGAAACCGTCATGGAGAACAACCCGCCTGTTGATGAATTTTCTCTCGAGAATGAACAAGTGCCAAGGGCACAAGAAGAGGTACCAAGAAATTATGGAGGAGAAGTCCCTAGGCAGCGAACGATAAGGGACTATGTTGTGACAAGATGGACTGAAGACCATAGGACAATTGTGCTGCCAAGAGGAGTACAATTTGAACTTAAACCAGCAACTATCAACATGGTGCAAAGAAATCAATTTTTTGGAGCAGAAGTGGAAGATCCTGCACAACACCTGGACTTATTTTTGGAGATTAGTGACACAGTGCAGATTCCAGGAGTGTTACCTGATGCTGTAAGACTGAAACTATTTCCTTTCACCTTGATTGGAAAGGCCAGAGAGTGGTTGCAAATGTTACCAAGACAGTCAATTACATCTTGGGATCAATTGCAAGAAAGGTTTCTGATGAGATTTTTCCCACCTACAAAAATAGCAAATATTCGCAAAAGCATTTTTCAATTTAGCCAAATGAGTGATGAGCCTTTTTATGAGGCTTGGGAAAGATTCAGAAGATTGTTAAGAAGCTGTTCGCATCATGAAATACCAATCTACCATCTGATGCAACAATTTTATTCTGGTATTTCACCACAAACAAAATCTTTGCTGGATGCATCATCAGGAGGTTCTTTTATGAATAGAATACCAGAAGAAGCATTCCAGCTGCTGGATGAAATGGCAGCAAATGACGCTCAGTGGGCTAATCCTAGATCAGTCTCAAAGAGACAAGGAATACATAGGGTAGATGAAGTGTCAATGCTGAGGGCACAGGTGGAGTCAATGCAGAACGAGATGAAAAACTTAAGGGTGAAAAATGTAGCCTCTGTTTCTCAAGAAGATGAGTGGTACGAAAGTGGGCAATATGCTCAATAGAGTGCAGCAATGGGGAATGTTAATGCTGTAGGGGATTATCGGAGGAGTGACCCCTATAGTAACTCATACAACCCGGGCTGGAGAAATCACCCCAATTTTTCTTGGAAAGATGGAAATCAGAATGCTTCATCCTCTCACCCACCAGCAAGACCCCCTTTCAACCAAAGTACTCAGCACAATCAAGGACATTCATACCAACCCCAAACATCCAACCAATACCAAATGCCATATCCACCCCATCACAACCATGGACAAAACTTCAATCAACCACAAGCTCAATCATACCATCCACCAGGATACCCACCTAGGCCACCTATGCAAGAGAAGAAGCCAAACCTTGAGGATATGGTGGCTAGCTTCATAAACAGTTAGCAGCAATTCATGACAAATCAAGAAGCTAGGTGGAAATCCCAAGAGCAGTGGAACCAAAACCAAGATGCTTTTATGAGAAATCTGGAAACTCAGTTGGGTCAGCTTGCAAATTCTGTGTCCCAAAGGCAACCAGGAACATTTCCCTCAAATGTGGATCGGAATCCAAAAGAGGAAGCAAAAGCAATTACACTGCGAAGTGGAAAGGACGTTGCACAAAGAGAAGATCAAGGTAAAAATTCTTCATCAGAAAAGGAGGAGCCAACACAGACGGTAAGTAATTCAAACTCTAATTTAGAAATGAATGAAAATGCTCCTAAAAAGGATAAAGGTAAAAGTATAGTGAATCCAAGGGTAGAGGATCTCGATATAAATAGACTGCCATTTCCTGCTGTTGCTAGACAAGAAAAGAAAAATGAGCAAAAAGCTAGGTTTATATAAATGTTTAAAAAATTACACATTAATTTACCATTTGCTGAAGCTTTAGCTCATATGCCCAACTATGCTAAATTCATGAAAGAACTATGTTCTAATAAAAAGAAATTAGAAGGGCATGGAACTGTTCAACTAATAGAAAATTGCAGTGCTATAATCATGAACAAGATCCCTGAGAAATTGGAAGATCCAGGTAGCTTCACTGTACCTTGTGCTATTGGTGAAAATTTTTATGGTAATGCTTTATGTGATTTAAGTGCAAGCATAAATCTAATGCCTTATTCTATTTGCAGGAAGCTGAATCTTGGTGATCTTAAGGAGACGGGAATGAGACTCCAACTTGCGGATAGGTCGGTGAGGCGACCCCCAAGGGAGTGATAGAGGACCTATTAGTGAAAGTGGGGAAGTTTATTTTTCCAGTAGATTTTGTGGTGATGGAAATGGAAGAGGATAGGAAAGTACCACTTATTGTGGGGAGACCATTTTTAAACACAGCAAAAGCCTTGATTGATGTGCATGGGCAAACCGTTACCCTGAGATTCAATGATGAAAAATTAGTTATTGATATGAACAAAGCTCAAAGGTATCCATCAGATGATATAGAAGAATCTGCTTACTTTGTTGATATAATAGACAAGTGCGTAGAAGAAATGCAAGAGGAAATGTTAGAAGCTGATCCGATAAATGAGGATTTACTGCATTCTTTGGAGAATGAAAAATTGGAAGATGAGGAAGTGATTGCAGCTGTGGAGCAAGAAAGTGAAGAAGAAAACACACAGGAAGAAGGACTGAACCTGGGAAAGGGGGATACACATTCTGAACTTAACCCTCTTCCTTCACATTTAAAATATATATTTTTAGAAGATAATGCAAAACCAGTAATTATTTCATCTTTATTGACAGGTTTGGAAGAAGAAATGCTTATTAAAGTACTCAAGAAGCATAAAGGAGCAATTGGCTGGTCAACTTCAGATTTAAAAGGAATCAGTCCCAGCTATTGTACACACCGGATACCGATGGAAACTGACTTCAAACCGGTGGTGCAACCACAAAGGCGACTAAATCTAGCAATGCAAGAAGTGGTGAAAAAGGAGGTACTCAAGCTCCTTGATGCAGGTATTATCTATCCCATTTCTGATAGCAATTGGATAAGTCCAGTTGAATGTGTATCGAAGAAAGGAGGGATGACTGTTGTAGCCAATGAAAAAAATGAATTAATTCCCACACGCACAGTGACAGGATGGAGAGTGTGCATAGACTATAGGAGGTTAAATAATGCAACCAGAAAAGATCATTTTCCTTTACCTTTTATTGACCAAATGTTGGAAAGATTGGCAAGAAATGGATTCTATTGTTTTTTAGATGGATATTCAAGTTACATGCAAATACCCATAGCTCCAGAAGATCAAGAAAAGACCACATTTACCTATCCTTATGGCACCTTTGCATACAGGAGAATGCCCTTCGGGCTGTGCAACGCACCAGCTACATTTCAGCGGTGTATGATGGCAATCTTTCATGACTTCATAGAGAAATTTATGGAGGTGTTCATGGACGATTTTACAATTTATGGGAGTGATTTTAAGAGCTGCCTTAGACATTTAGATTTGGTGTTAGAAAGGTGTAAGGAGACCAACTTGGTGCTGAATTGGGAAAAATGCCATTTCATGGTAAGGGAAGGCATTGTGCTTGGGCACAAAATTTCTGAGAAGGGGATAGAGGTTGACAAGGCTAAGGTAGAGGTGATAGAAAAGTTACCACCCCCAACTAGTGTGAAAGGCATTAGAAGTTTCTTGGGACATGCAGGATTTTACCGCCGGTTTATCAAAGATTTTTCAAAAATTGCTAAACCTTTATCCAATTTGTTGATGAAAGACGCCCCTTTTAATTTTGACGATGAATGTATGCTGGCTTTTCAGACTTTGAAACAGAGGCTCATTTCAGCCCCGGTG
This sequence comes from Excoecaria cochinchinensis, assembly GCA_947683425.1. Taxonomy (NCBI): domain Eukaryota; kingdom Viridiplantae; phylum Streptophyta; class Magnoliopsida; order Malpighiales; family Euphorbiaceae; genus Excoecaria; species Excoecaria cochinchinensis. The sequence goes on from CANTUQ010000034.1 coordinate 4,518,672, forward strand.
ATTATTTCTCCGGATTGGAATTTGCCTTTTGAATTAATGTGTGATGCTAGTGATTTTGCAGTTGGTGCAGTACTTGGGCAACGAAAAGAGAAGGTATTTTATGCGGTTTATTATGCAAGTCACATTTTAACAGGAGCTCAAATGAACTACACCACAACGGAGATGGAACTTCTTGCAATCGTGTATGCGTTCGAAAAATTCAGGCCATATTTGCTGGGAGCAAGAATTGTGGTGTGGTCTGACCATGCTGCCTTGAGACACCTATTTGCAAAGAAGGAATCCAAACCAAGACTGATCAGATGGGTACTTCTACTGCAAGAATTCGACCTGGAAATTAGAGATAAGAAGGGAGCAAAAAACTTTATAGCAGACCATTTGTCAAGACTGGAAAATGCTCACATTGAGAAAGGGGAGATTTCAGATTTATTCCCTGATGAACATATTTGTGCTTTGTTTGAAAATAAGATTTATGTTCCTTGGTTTGCTAATTTAGCTAATTTTCTCGCAGGGGGATTTATGCCAAAGGATTTCACATGGCAGCAGAAAAAGAAGTTGAAGGCTGATGCAAAGCATTATATTTGGGATGATCCTTATTTATTTCGTTTGTGTGCAGATCAAGTGCTGAGAAGATGTATTCCAGATGAGGAAAAGGGTGAGATTATCACAGCCTATCATAGTGGAGAAGTTGGTGGACATCATGGACCAAACAGAACGGTAATGAAAATTTTATATTCTGGGTTCTATTGGCCTACAATGTTTAAAGACATTCAATCTTATGTGAAAGCTTGTGATAGATGCCAGAGAGTAGGGAATATATCAAAGAGAGATGAGATGCCTATGACCAATATGCTTGAGGTAGAGCTTTTTGATGTATGGGGAATTGACTTTATGGGACCCTTTCCGGTTTCCTATGGTTGTGAATATATTTTAGTGGCCGTTGATTACGTAAGTAAGTGGGTAGAGGCTGTGGCCACTAGAACCTGTGATGCCAAAGTTGTGCTTAAATTTTTGAGGAAGAATATATTTACTCGATTTGGAACTCCGAGAGCAATCATTAGTGACGGTGGTAAACATTTTGTGAATCATCAATTTAAAGCTTTATTGAAAAAGTTTGGTGTTAGACATAAGGTTACAACCCCTTATCATGCTCAGGCCAATGGACAAGTTGAGGTATCCAATAGAGAGTTGAAAGCCATTTTAGAGAGAACAGTCGGTGTATCTAGGAAGGATTGGTCCCTTTAGCTAGATGACGCTCTTTGGGCTTATAGAACAGCTTTTAAGACACCTATTGGAATGTCCCCATTTAGGCTGATGTTTGGAAAGTCATGTCATCTTCCGGTCGAGTTAGAACATAAGGCATATTGGGCTACAAAATTTTTAAACTTTGATCTTGAAGGTGCAGGAAAATGCAGGTCCCTACAGCTGAATGAATTGGAGGAGTTCAGATTTTGGGCATATAATCATGCTGAGAAGTACAAGAGCAACACAAAAAAATGGCATGATCGAAGGATAGTAAGAAAAGAATTTGTTCCAGGAATGAAAGTTTTGTTATATGACAGCAGGTTGCGATTGTTCCCTGGAAAATTAAAATCAAGGTGGACGGGTCCTTTTGAAGTCGTGGCGGTCGAAATGTTCGGAACTGTTACCATCAGGAAGAAACCTGGGAGCACGGAATTTAAGGTAAATGGTCATCGTCTAAAACCTTATTTTGAAAACCACGCTGAAGGTGCAGCAGAGGCTATTTTATTGGACGAAGAATGAGGTACGTGAAAGTCTAGCTGAGACTTAAAAATCAGAACTAAATAAATTCCTAAACCTTGCTATTTTTGTTTTCAATGTGTGTATTTTTAGTCATTTGCATCAATCAATGTCATTGTCATTTCATGTTGAATTTGTGTTGAGGAAGGGTGCAGAATGTGTGGAAAGAAATTTGGGAAGAAAATTGTGCAATCTTAAAATTTTTGGCTGAAAATTTCAAATTACACGGCGGTGAAGAAATCCATCACCGCCGTGTGATAATTTAATTATCGAAAAAAATTGAGTCCAGTGGAGTTTTACACGGCGGTGAGGAAATATCTCACCGCCGTGTGAAATTCTTATTCTTGAAAAAAATGAGCCCAGTCGCGATTTACACGGCGGTGAGGCAATCTCTCACCGCCGTGTAAGGTAAAAATTTTGGTTTTAAAAATAGTTAACTGCCAGTAACTTCAGTTTTAAAAACACAACCAAATCCCATTTTTCCCTCTCGCATATCTCTCTCGCCCTCCCTCTATCTTTTTCTTTTATTTTCTCACATCAGTAAGTTGTCTTCCATTTTCGTGAGTGAAGTTGTCCATCAAGCATAAATTCTGCATAATTAGCATCAAATTCAAGTAAGTGTTATCCTTTCTTTTCTATTCTTTTTATTTTTATTTTTTTTGCTCTGTTGTTCTCTGTTAGTTTTTAGGTTTTTAAAATTTTATGTCTTGCTCCTTCTTTCTGAAATTAAAGAGTGAATTGGTTATTTCTGTGTGTTTTGGCTGAAATGTTGTTGCTGATTGAGAAAATGGGGGTAGTGATTTCATCAATTTTGCATGTTGTGTGCAACAAAATTCATGCCTACCAAGTGTTCGATAAAATACTTGAATGAACGAAATTCATATCCTTGTTTGCTGAAATCATGTGTCTTTTTGTGTTTCCATTGTGTGATTGTGGGTTCTTGATACCCTGTGATTCATGTTGGGGTTAGGAATTATAGAATTGAGTGTATTGGATTTGTCAAAATTTCTGCTCACCAAGTGTTTGATAGACTGTCTGAATGAACATGTATTTCTTATTGTTTATGTTATTGGTCAGAAACAATTAGTATTCATTATTGAGATTCTTTTATCTTGGTTATATCATACAATTCATCCATCCTAGCAAGTTAAATCAAATTTTGCGAACTCCATAAGCAAGAGTGACGATTTTGCAAGTGGGAATGTGATGGCCTTCTATTTTAATTGCTACTTGAGATAGAGTGAAGGTGCATTAAGAGCTAGCTGAATTTTATGTTCAATTGTATTATGCTAGCATTGTCTTTTTAATTAAGTTGCTTACACATGCTGGTAGCCACATTGTTTTCCTACTCTAATTTGTTTTCAAATGTTCATGCAGTGGCCCCTAAACGACCCAGAACCAGTCAAGCATCATCTTCTCAAGGGAGAGGCGATTTGGTACCTTCTTGGGTACCTACTCGATGCCGTCCAGCATACAAGGACTTTACTGCTGCAACCTATGTCCCCTCCACTTTTCTGGACTTCACTTCTTTAGGGAAGCTGAACGTTAGAGATGAAATTGATGGGTTGATCGCTGGGATCGGGTGGACTTAATTTTTTACAAAGGAGGAGAAAGTATATCCAAACTTAACTCGAGATTTCCTTGCAATAGTAACATGCAAGATTGATACAGATGACGGAGAAGATATTGGTGAGGTAATTTTTTGGCTGAATCAGACAAAGTATACTATGCCCTTTCATGATTTTGCGGAGGCACTTGGATTCCCAGATGATGGTGCTCGGTATATAACTGATTTGGACAAGCAAACCATATGGGCAGCAATCAGAGATCCCATCACCGCCACCAGATATGTGACTGGGCAGTCCAAGGCCCATCATTTGAGGGATCATGCACTGCGAATTTTACACAGGTTTTTCTCACTTTCATTCTATGGACATATCGAGGCAGCAGGTGCAGTGAACCAATCAGAGGCACTATTTCTCTATTGTATGGTCCATCAGGTAAGGCTAAATGGAGCCTACTATTTGTTGAAAAAGTTTGAAGACCTCTAGGGCAATACCAAGAAAGTAAAGAAAATATCTATTGGATGGATTGCGACTGTGTTGGCCAAAAGAGTCGGCCATAGTCCCTTGGGAGATGAATTAGGTGAGAGCACTTTGATAGACTTTAAGATGCTAAAAAACCTCAGAATCATAGTAGACGACCATCACTTCCATCATCAGGTCAGGCTATCTAGCCGGGACGAGTACTTGAGGCTTGTAGAGAGGGGCTGTGTGCAATTGCCAGTAGAAGAAGTCGATGAGTCCGAGGAGGAGCAAGAGGCAGCTGGAGGAGCAGCTGCTGGTGCTGAGCCTGCTGCCGCTGGGGCCGTTCATGATCTAGCGCATATTAGTGCCCAGTTAGGGGCACTACAGACTTGACAAGATCAGATGTTGCACCGTTTAGCTGTGCAGGAGCAGCAATTACTCTCACAGTCACTGAGTTTCTCCAAGATAGAGCGCGCCATAGCCCTTGCTCGGGAGGAGCAGGAGCATTTTTTTAGGACGATGATGGACAGCTTTCCACCGCCACCACCTCCACAGGACTGATTTTATGGGAGTTCTCTGATCTTTTATTTTGCTACTTTCGTTATTTTTGGTTGACTGAATTACTTGCTGGGGACAGCAAGCTTTGAAGTGTGGGGTAACTAGTTTGTGTAACTTGGATATGACTAACCCTGCAGTACTTTAGTAAGATTAATTTTATTATTTCTTTTGAGTAAGTTTAATTTTATCAAAGCTTAATATTATTATTTCTTTTGCCTTTATATTTTAGAAGTTATATTTTCTGCTTTTTGATAATGGTTTCTTTAGTTTGTTGTTTAAGTTGTATTTTGTGATTTAAGCTCATCAATTTGACTCATGCTTAGCTTAAGAAATTTTTAAGTTGTTATTCCAGCTCAATTGTTAATCTTGAAAAGGTCATTCAGAGCACTTAGTCTGCAAGAGAGTAAGATTCTGTCTTAAAGTTATTTTTCTTAACAATTTTCAAAGTAGAAATATACAATTGCAATTTCCATGAATTGTGCACTTAGGCCAGCTTTTACAAGTAAAGAAAAACCAGCATGAAATCTTTTGATCAGAAAATTTTTAGAACACTAGAACCTTCCTCATTGCCCTTCGAAACGATATAACAATTAAGGCATAAATATTGACATGATTTAGGCATTAATTCTTTTGAGTAGCTACTTAAAATCAACTTTTTCCCACCTATTGAATTAATTTTCCATTGCTAGCCCCATTGAGCTAAATTGGTATGCTAAAAGCGTACTCTGAAATTTTTCTTGTTACACACTTAATATGCCATTTAACTTAAATGCTTTTGCCTATCCATTCTAAGAATTGGCCACTCTAGGATTGGGTTGGGAAGACATTGAAAGTTGAAAAAGGGTGTTTAGTATTAAATAAGTGGGTAAGAAAAATTAAAGAATTTTGGGATATTGCTGGACAAGTAAGTTGCAAGAAAATAGAGGATATAAGTATCCCACTAAGTATAATTCAAAAAAAATAATAAAAATAAAAAAATAATAATAATAATAAAAATAAAAATAAAATAAAATAAAAATAAAATAATATATATATATATATATATATGTATATTTTTCTGAGTATAGCAAAAATTCAAGTGTGGGGTATCCTTTATTAGAAGATAATATTGAGGTATAATAGGGCTTGAGAAAGAAATTGTATCTTATTATTTCTCTTGTGATTAAAATTTTTCATATTTGGGAAAATAGCTAAGTCTTGGCAATTGTTGTTAAATTGGAAGTAGGTGATGAAAAATTTTTTTTATTGGGTAGCAGTGTTAGTTGGTAGAGTGGCTGAATCTTCATTTGATTTCCTAAACTTTTCTTGTTAGCCATCACCGATTGAACCGTACATTACAACCTGCTTAAGACCTAATGATCATATTTATGTTTTAATTTGTTCAGTGGAGATGACCTTCGAGTTCCGGTACTAAAGGAGAGGCCTATGGTGTTTCTAGAGTTTCAAGTGAGAAACCAGAAGTGCATTTATGTACTGATTTAATCTGCTCTTGATTGATTGATGCTGGAAGTTTTAAGTTTTGAAAAATATTAAAACATTGGTTTTGGCCTTTGCACACACACATCAGAAATTCAATTGTATTTTCTTCCTTTGAAACTTGTTTGAGTAAGAATTACTCTAAAGTGGAATTTACTAAGTGTTTGCTTGGTATTCTGAATTTCCATTTTCCTGCTTGAAAATTGAGATGGCTGGAATTGAAGAGTTATTTTACTCGAGGGCGAGCAAAAGCTAAGTGTGGGGCATTTTGATAAGTTTAAATTAAATAATGTTTTGATGAGAATTTAGAGATTACTTCTTAGTCTAAAAGTTGTTATTTATGTTAATTTTTGATAAAAATGTCATTTGATGTTATTTGGTGCACTAAATGGAGATTTATGTTGTTTTGGCAATATTTTAGGTAGGTTACACGGCGGTGAAGGCATGTCACACCCCATTTGCCCCCTAGTAGAATGAGCCTGTCTGTCTATCTGTATGTGTAAGCATTCGCATGTGTTCGGCATTTCATAAGGGTATTTTAGTAACATATATGCTTTTGGGGTTTTGTTAGTATGTGGGTACATACATGGCATTAGTGTGTTAATTAAGTGAGAAATAATTGTGTACATTTGTTTATACCATTTAGGGTGTTTTAATTAGGAATGCATTAAGTGTGAGTGTTGTGTGTGTAGTTAGGGTGTGAGTGAGCAAGTTCCACTATCAAGAAAATGACATGTGTATTTAGTTAGGGAAAATGAATAAAGAAAAGAAGTAAGAAAGAAGAGAGGATCAGATTTACGTTCTTCCTCTTCAACCTCCATCTTCTTCTTCCTTTTCCCTCTCCTAATTACTGCTTGCTATCTGTCAATTAAGTGTGGTTGTGGAATTGGTCACTCTTGCTCCTAACTTGGTAAGTGCATATCCTTATCTTTGTCTTACTGTAATTTTCATCTTCTTCTTCTTCCTTAAGTTTAGGTTTAACTTAGGGTTGCATTGTTGTGTTTGTGTTCTAGCTGAAGCTCCTCGTGATCCAAAGGGTAAAGAGGTTGCTGGACCTAGTGGAGCTAAGTGAGGGAAGTTTAGAATTCAGGTTTGGGATTAATTGCTTGTGATTTGTATAATTTGAGTTTACTGTAAATTTCTAGGGTTTATGTTCTTGATGAACTTGATTGCATATATTCTTGATTTAGTTGATTAAATGTTGGAATTGAGTTGAATATATATTGCTCATATTGTTTGAAATGTTTACTGGAAGGTAAGAACAGGTATGATTGGTTTTGAATCAAATTTGGGATCGATTTCTAGGTTCTGAGAATTCTAGAAATGGGAAAAAAATCGCGTTACTGATGAATTTTCCCGTTTCCAGATCAGTGTCGCGTGACTCGCCAAGAAGAGAGGCAAGTCACGAGACGTGACCTGCCAGCTTGAGGTCGGTCACGAGTTGTGGCTGCCTGTCACAACTCGTGACCAGCTTAAATGAAGCAAGTCACGAGACGTGACTCCCCGTCATGCCTCGTGACCGGCTGAGTGTACGCGTGTCGCGTGATCCGTTGAAGTGAGAAGCAAGTCACGAGACGTGACGTCCAGTCACGTCGCGTGACCTGCGAGAGCGCCGCGTGATCTGCGAGATCACGTCGCGTGATCAGCGAGAGACGAGGCGTGATCCACGAGGAACAGAGCAAGTCACGAGACGTGACCCTCAGTCACGACTCGTGACCTGCCCTGTGAGGAGGCCAGTCACGCCTTGTGACTAGCCAATCTCGCCCGTTTTCCCGTTTTGCTCTTTTTCCGAATTTTTCCCAGCTTTTGACTCAGAAATGAATCCGGTTTTTCTTCTGTATGGATTTATATTGTGGTATAATGCATGCCATATTTTTTATATGCTTTGGTATAAATAATATCATGAATTTCTGATGAATTCTATTCTGTACTCTGAAATGTGAATTGAATGTCGCCTAGCCTGCTAGAGTCAAGTAAGTGGATAGTTAGGCATGCCTAATAGAGTCTTTAGCTGCAGCCCTCAGTTCAGTATGGACCCCGATCAGGTCCCCGTTTGGTTCCTCGCGAACCCTTCAGTATTAGGGTCTTGTTTAAGATCCCCTCAGTATAAAAAAATTGTGCTTTGATAAAATGTATTGACTTTTGATTTGTACCTGTGAGGTACCCTCAGTATTCGATTCGTACCCGTAAGGTACCCTCAGTACACTCGTTATCCACTATCTAGAGTCAGCAGGTGTTCTTTAAATGTTTAATAGAATTACTCCGATCTGATTGGCTATTAAATGAAATATCTGAATCAATTTAATGATGAAACACATGTTGAATTATTCTGGAATGGATACGTTTAAGAGATAATGATTTTGTGGCTTAAAAGTATGAGCATGTTTATATGGATTATGTTATAACCTTTGCATTCTGCCATTGTGAATGTGTTATGCCTTGACGACCATTGTAAATGGCCGTCCATTATTTATGTGTGTTTCCCCACTAAGCGTTTATCGCTTAGCACGGTGTTTTTACCCGTGCAGGTGCGGAAGGCGTTTTACTTTGGGAGAGTCGCCGTCATCAAGCCAACACAGAAGGGATTAGTTTTGGGCTCAGTTTTGTATCAGTGATGATTCTTTTTGTATAGAACTCTCTGTATCAGTTATGTATCAGTTTCCGCTTTTATATCTATATTTTGTATATGTAATATTATTTTGTATCAGCTAGTTGATCAGATCATTATTGTAATAGTTTATTATAGTAATGCATGATCAGCTTTTGCTTTATGCATGTAAAGTTTTTAATTATTCTGTATTTTATGAATGTATGTTTTACTTTGTACTTGCTTGGTGGCACCTTTACTCATACGGCATCTCACTCCTGCTTGGACGGGTTCGCCTACGTATGGGAAGGGGGTGTTACAGTTAGTGGTATCAGAGCATAGGTTTAGGCGTTTCTGGGTGTTATTGTGATTGTTCTGAGTTTCTTAGATGTGTATGTGTCTAGATCTTTGTTGGCTGATACGGTTGTTTCCTGTTTGTTTAGATGGCTTCTAATTCTGCCCATGGTGCGCGTGAGGAATCCGCCGAGAGTGTGAATCCTCTAGCTGTAGATCAGTCTGTTTCTGTTACTGTGTCAGCTCAGCATGCTAGGGTCCAGCCCGAGGCCGCAGCCATGCCCTTTGAGGCTATGTTTAGACTGCATCAAGACATGGCTAGGGTTTTGGAAAGAGTGACTGCTCCTAGAGCACCTATGGAGAATTTGAGAAGGGCAGGAGTTGAGGATTTCTATGGTACTGGTTTGAATGAGTCTGAGATCGCAGAGAGATGGTTAGAAAAAGTGAAGCGTGCCTTGAGAGAGATTCGGTGTCCTCCCGACCAGCAGGCAGAGTGTGCATTACCTCTTCTACAGGGGTCTGCTTTTGAATTGTGGGAATTGGTTTGCAGGCATCCTCAGCTACCGGATCCGATTACTTGGGAGTTCTTTGAGGGTGAGTTCACAAAGAAGTACATCACTCAGACTTATAGAGATTCAAAATGGGCGCAATTTTTGAGTTTGAGACAGAGGGCTATGTCTGTAGCTGATTATGAGATTGAGTTCAACAGGTTATCTCGTTATGCCCCACGTGGAGTTATGACTGATGACTTTAGATGCAAGCATTTCGAGGCTGGGTTAAATGAGTCTTTGAAGATTGCTTTGATTTCTCTGATGTGCATACCTGGGGTCAGTTATTACTAGATTGTAGAGGCTGCTGTGAGAGCTGAGTTATCTGAGACTGTGATGAGAGAGAGAGCTCAGAGGAGGAGTTCTTCTCGTGGATGATCTTCTTCGGGTAAGAGATCTAGGAACCCGCAGGATGAGTCATCTTCTGGCCCGGCTTCCAGAGGTAGACGACAGGGTTCTACAGCTGTGTCAGGTCCTGGTAGGGGTGGTAGAGTTGAGACTACATCAGTTTGTCCTCATTGTAGTAAGTCACATTGGGGTGAGTGTAGGTGGATCTCCGGTGAATGCTTCAGGTGTGGGAATTTGGAGCATCAGTTGGCCAGTTGTCCGAGGTTGCATGAGGATTCAAGTTCCTAGAGAGAGGGCAGTACGGTCGGTTCGAATGCTTCTCAGGCTACTCGTGGTAGAGGCCGAGGTAGAGGTAGAGGTGGTCGGCATAGAGAGGGAGCTGCTTCTGAGACTGTTGAGCATCCTCCTCAGGGTGCCATTAGAGCTTACGCTATGAGAGCCAGAGATGAGCAGGATGCGCCTGATGTTATTGCTGGTAAGTTCCTACTTCATGACACTGAATTGTATGCTCTAATTGATCCTGGTTCCACACACTCATATTTGTGCACAGATAAAATTGTTGATAAATTGCATTCAGTTGATCAGTTAGATTATGAGATTTGTGTGACCAGTCCATTAGGGCATAGTGTCAGTGTGAGTAGAGTTTTTAGGTGTTGTCCTCTGATTGTTGAGGGAGCTGTGCTTCCAGCGGATCTGATTGAGTTACCTTTCAGAGAGTTTGATCTGATTCTGGGTATGGACTGGTTGGGGAAGCATCGGGCTGTAGTTGATTGCCATAGGAAGACAGTTGTGCTTCGAGATAGATGTCAGTCTCTTGTGTTTTTGAAAGGTTTGGGTGCTAGTTCGTTGAATAATGTGATTTCTACGATGCAAGCTAAGCGTTTTATCAGGAAAGGTTGTGAGGCTTTCCTAGCAGTTGTGTTAGATTCCAGGAGGGATCAGGTTCAGATTGAGGATATTCCTGTAGTGCGGGAGTTTAGTGATGTGTTCCCGAGCGAGTTGCCTGGTTTGCCTCCTGAGAGAGAGGTTGAGTTGTCCATTGAGATCATGCCAGGTACTACACCTATTTCGAGAGCACCTTATCGGATGGCTCCTGTAGAGTTGAGGGAACTTAAATCTCAGCTACAAGAGTTATTGGATAAGGGGTTTATTAGACCGAGCATATCTCCTTGGGGAGCTCCAGTTCTGTTTGTCAAGAAGAAAGATGGATCATTGCGGATGTGTATCGACTACAGGCAGATTAATAAAGTTACAGTGAAGAATAAGTATCCATTGCCTAGGATTGAAGATTTATTTGATCAGCTTTGAGGTGCGGGTGTCTTTTCCAAGATAGATCTTCGATCAGGGTACTACCAGCTTCGAGTTCAGGATGCAGATGTGGTTAAGACTGCATTTCGGACTAGGTATGGCCACTATGAGTTTCTTGTGATGCCGTTCGGTTTGACTAATGCTCCAGCGGCTTTTATGGATCTGATGAATCGTGTGTTTAGGCCATACTTAGATCAATTTGTAGTAGTGTTCATTGATGACATTTTGGTGTATTCCAAGGATGAGAGTGAGCATGAGGAGCATCTCTGATTAGTTCTTCAGATGTTGAGAGAGCATCAGTTGTTTGCTAAGCTTAGCAAGTGTGATTTCTGGCTTCAAGAAGTATCATTCTTGGGTCACATTGTTTCAGCTAGAGGTATTCAGGTTGATCCAGCCAAGATTGAGGCGATAGTTGATTGGAAAGCGCCTCGAAATGTTCAGGAAGTGAGGAGTTTGCTCGGTTTAGCAGGTTACTACCGTCGGTTCGTTAGGGGATTTTCTGTGATTGCTTCTCCGATGACTAGATTGTTGAGGAAAGGAGTTAGATTTGAGTGGTCAGACAGGTGTCAGTCTTGTTTTGATCGGTTAAAGCAGTTGCTTGTTGAGGCTCCTATCCTTACTCAACCCATCTCGGGTAAGGAGTCTGTTATTTACAGTGATGCTTCGGGTGTTGGTCTGGGATGTGTGCTGATGCATGAAGGAAAAGTAGTGGCTTATGCTTCTCGTCAGTTGAAGCCACATGAGAAGAACTATCCAACGCATGATTTAGAGTTGGCAGCCGTAATCTTTGCTTTAAAGATTTGGCGTCATTATCTGTATGGGGAAAAGTGTAGGATCTTTTCGGACCACAAGAGCTTGAAGTATTTCCTTTCACATAAAGAGTTGAACATGAGACAGCGGCGTTGGCTTGAGTTATTTAAGGACTACGACTGCATTGTGGATTACCATCCTGGTAAGGCTAATGTAGTCGCCGATGCTTTGAGTCGGAAATCGGTTTCAGCTTTGTTCTTGAGGCGATTCAGATGGCGATTTGGTTCAGATGGGGCTTTGCTTGCCCAGTTGCGTGTAAAGCCTACTTTGAGACAGAGGATAGTGGATGCTCAGAGAGATGACCAGAGGCTTCAACAGATTGTGCATGAGGTTAGATCGGGTAAGCAGTCAGAGTTCTTAGTTCAGGATGAGGTACTTATGTTCAGAGATCGCTTGTGTGTGCCAGAATCAGAGGATTTGAGGAGACAGCTCATGAGTGAGGTGCATAGTTCAGTCTTTACTATGCATCCGGGCAGTGAGAAGATGTATAGAGACATGAAGCAATTCTATAGGTGGTCCGGTATGAAGCGTGATATAGTGGATTTTGTTTCCAAGTGCTTGACTTGTCAGCAGGTAAAGGCCGAGCATCAGGTTCCTTCGGGTTTGCTTATGCCTTTATCCATTCCTGAGTGGAAATGGGATGATATCGCCATGGACTTCATTTCTGGTTTGCCTTTGACTCAGAGGAAACATGACTTAGTTTGGGTTATTGTGGATCGGCTTACGAAATCAGCTCACTTTCTGCCGGTTAGAGTGGACTACTCCATGGACAGATTGGCCAGTATCTATGTGGATGAGATAGTTCGATTGCATGGTGTGCCTTTGTCCATAGTGTCAGATTAGGATCCGAGGTTTACTTCCAAGTTTTGGAAGGAGTTACAGAGAGCTTTGGGCACTAGGTTGAACTTCAGTACAACGTTTCATCCTCAGACCGATGGTCAGTCAGAGCGAGTTATTCAGATTCTGGAGGATATGATGAGAGCTTGTGCTTTGGATTTTCCGAGTAGTTGGGACAGATATGTATCGTTGATGGAGTTTGCCTACAATAACAGTTTCCAGTCGAGCATCGGTATGGCACCATATGAGGCTTTGTATGGTCGTCAGTGTAGGACTCCGATTTGTTGGACCGAGCTATCCGAGAGATCTATGATTGGACCAGACTTGGTTAGAGATACTGAAGAGAAAATCAGAGTAGTGCAGCGGAATTTGAAAGCAGCCAAGGATCGACAGAAGTCTTACGCCAATTTGAAAAGGAAAGACGTGCATTTTGAGATTGGGGACAAGGTTTTCCTTAAGGTTTCACCTTGGAGGAAAGTACTTCGGTTTGGCAAGAAAGGCAAGCTTAGTCCTCGTTTCATTGGACCATATGAGATTTTGGCTAAGGTAGGACCTGTAGCCTACAGATTGGCGTTACCGATGGAGTTAGCAAAGTTACATGATGTGTTCCACGTTTCGATGCTTCGTTGGTACAGATCAGATCCTTCGCATGTTCTGTCAGTTCAGGATATCCAGGTTCAGCCAGACTTCTCTTATGATGAGGAACCGCGAGCTATTCTGGCCCGAGAGGTGAGGCAGTTGAGAAGTAAGCATATTCCTTTGGTTAAAGTGTTGTGGATCCATCATGGAGTTGAAGAAGCGACTTGGGAACCAGAGGAGTTGATGAGAGCTCAGTATCCACAGTTATTCAGTTCAGGTGAGAATTTCGAGGACGAAATTCTTATTAGTAGGGGAGAGTTGTCACACCCCATTTGCCCCCTAGTAGAATGAGCCTGTCTGTCTGTATGTGTAAGCATTCGCATGTGTTCGGCATTTCATAAGGGTATTTTAGTAACATATATGCTTTTGGGGTTTTGTTAGTATGTGGGTACATACATGGCATTAGTGTGTTAATTAAGTGAGAAATAATTGTGTGCATTTGTTTATACCATTGTAGGGTGTTTTAATTAGGAATGCATTAAGTGTGAGTGTTGTGTGTGTAGTTAGGGTGTGAGTGAGCAAGTTCCACTATCAAGAAAATGACATGTGTATTAGGTTAGGGAAAATGAATAAAGAAAAGAAGTAAGAAAGAAGAGAGGATCAGATTTACGTTCTTCCTCTTCAACCTCCATCTTCTTCTTCCTTTTCCCTCTCCTAATTACTGCTTGCTATCTGTCAATTAAGTGTGGTTGTGGAATTGGTCACTCTTGCTCCTAACTTGGTAAGTGCATATCCTTGTCTTTGTCTTACTGTAATTTTCATCTTCTTCTTCTTCCTTAAGTTTAGGTTTAACTTAGGGTTGCATTGTTGTGTTTGTGTTCTAGCTGAAGCTCCTCGTGATCCAAAGGGTAAAGAGGTTGCTGGACCTAGTGGAGCTAAGTGAGGGAAGTTTAGAATTCAGGTTTGGGATTAATTGCTTGTGATTTGTATAATTTGAGTTTACTGTAAATTTCTAGGGTTTATGTTCTTGATGAACTTGATTGCATATATTCTTGATTTAGTTGATTAAATGTTGGAATTGAGTTGTATATATATTGCTCATATTGTTTGAAATGTTTACTGGAAGGTAAGAACAGGTATGATTGGTTTTGAATCAAATTCGGGATCGATTTCTGGGTTCTGACAATTCTGGAAATGGGAAAAAAATCGCGTTACTGATGAATTTTCCCGTTTCCAGATCAGTGTCGCGTGACTCGCCAAGAAGAGAGGCAAGTCACGAGACGTGACCTGCCAGCTTTAGGCCGGTCACGAGTTGTGGCTGCCTGTCACAACTCATGACCAGCTTAAATGAAGCAAGTCACGAGACGTGACTCCCCGTCACGCCTCGTGACCGGCTGAGTGTAGGCGTGTCGCGTGATCCGTTGAAGAGAGAAGCAAGTCACGAGACGTGACGTCCAGTCACGTCGCGTGACCTGCGAGAGCGCCGCGTAATCTGCGAGATCACGTCACGTGATCAGCGAGAGACGAGGCGTGATCCATGAGGAATAAAGCAAGTCACGAGACGTGACCCATAGTCACGACTCGTGACCTGCCCTGTGAGGAGGCCAGTCACGCCTTCTGACTAGCCAATCTCGCCCGTTTTCCCGTTTTGCTCTTTTTTCGAATTTTTCCCAGCTTTTGACTCAGAAATGAATCCGGTTTTTCTTTTGTATGGATTTATATTGTGGTATAATGCATGCCATATTTTTTATATGCTTTGGTATAAATAATATCATGAATTTTTGATGAATTTTATTTTGTACTCTGAAATGTGAATTGAATGTCGCCTAGCCTGCTAGAGTCAAGTAAGTGGATAGTTAGGCATGCCTAATAGAGTCTTTAGCTGCAGCCCTCAGTTCAGTATGGACCCCGATCAGGTCCCCGTTTGGTTCCTTGCGAACCCTTCAGTATTAGGGTTTTGTTTAAGATCCCCTCAGTATAAAAATATTGTGCTTTAATAAAATAAATTGACTTTTGATTTGTACCTGTGAGGTACCCTCAGTATTCGATTCGTACCCGTAAGGTACCCTCAGTACACTCGTTATCCACTATCTAGAGTCAGCAGGTGTTCTTTAAATGTTTAATAGAATTACTCCGATCTGATTGGCTATTAAATGAAATATCTGAATGAATTTAATGATGAAACACATGTTGAATTATTCTGGAATGGATACGTTTAAGAGATAATGATTTTGTGGCTTAAAAGTATGAGCATGTTTATATGGATTATGTTATAACCTTTGCATTCTGCCATTGTGATTGTGTTATGCCTTGACGACCATTGTGAATGGCCGTCCATTATTTATGTGTGTTTCCCCACTAAGCGTTTATCGCTTAGCACGGTGTTTTTACCCGTGCAAGTGCGGAAGGCGTTTTGCTTTGGGAGAGTCGCCGTCATCAAGCCAACACAGAAGGGATTAGTGTAGGGCTCAGTTTTGTATCAGTGATGATTATTTTTGTATAGAACTCTCTGTATCAGTTATGTATCAGCTTCCGCTTTTGTATCTATATTTTGTATATGTAATATTATTTTGTATCAGCTAGTTGATCAGATCATTATTGTAATAGTTTATTATAGTAATGCATGATCAGCTTTTGCTTTCTGCATGTAAAGTTTTTAATTATTCTGTATTTTCTGAATGTATGTTTGAATGAATGTATGTTTTACTTTGTACTTGCTTTGTGGCACCTTTACTCATACGGCATCTCACTCCTGCTTGGATGGGTTCGCCTACGTATGGGAAGGGGGTGTTACAAGGCATCTCTCACCGCCGTGTGAGACGAGAGGCAGAATCATGAGGAAAAAATTAAGGAAGCAGACTGGAGTGTTTACATGGCGGTGAGAAAATTCTTCACCGCCGTGTGAATCGAAATCAAAGAACTCAGTAGCAGACCTGGAACATTTACACGGCGGTGAAGAATTTCCTAACCGCCGTGTAACCTCAAAATTTCAGAATAAAAATTTATCCAGTGACATTTACACGGCAGTGAGGATATCTCTAACCGCCGTGTAACTTTTAAGATCTATTGTGTGAATGAAATCCCGGAAAAATCAAATTTGCAGGCCACCGAATAGACTTTTGACTTTTATTTTTGGGGGGAAAACTAGCTTAAAGGGGGACGATTCTGGAAGTTAAGGGGCGACGAGAGTTTTAGAGTGAGAGAGTTTTTGGTTGAAGAAAAAAAACTCTAAAATTTCTGATCTGGAAATTCTTAGAAGTGAGATTTTAATTTTGTAATTTAATTTTGAAGTTGGAATAGCTGATTCAGTTGAAGAACATCGTTTGGTTTACTATAAGATTTTCATTTTCAGATTCAAATGGGTAATATCAATTTCTCTCTATTTAATTCAGTCTTTATTTCAAATATGAGTGAGTAATTTTATTTCTTGTTAAGGGATGCCTTAATTCCCCAGTAAATCATGTAAATATTTTGTATGGATTGTATTACAAATATACTTCAGTTTTATCTTCTCTGAAATTACCTGTTGTTGCTAGTTTGAATGTAAGTTAAGGGGAGATCTACCAAGATAAACTTTGATTGCAATCAGCCCATAAATACATACACATGTTCTGTTCTATGTTAATCAACTTTAATTGATTTGATGAATCCAAATTGGTAGTTAAAATCTGTGAATGTTCATTTTAATAGGTTCAGAATGGTGGAAGATAAATGAGTTTCATATCTGAATCCGGAATGGTAGGATTATTTAACTTAGAATTTTAAGATCTGTAATAATGCTAATTTATGTGCTGAATCCGGATTGGTAAGTGCATGTTTTAGAGAAACTGGATCCGAAAGGCAAGCTATGGTATAGGCTAGGTTATTCACTGATTATATATGAAATTGTTGAATTTAGTATTCACATGATATTATTGGGGAGAATGGGTATTCCTTAGCAAGATCTCTTAGTTATTTTATCAAATTGTTGTATTATCAATCATTAATATTCTTAGACATTAATATCATCAGTTAGATTATTAATTTTTCTGTGTTAAACAATCACCACATCAAAATAATTGGGAATTCTTTAGCATATAATTAATTGTCAACACTTGCACAACACAGTCCCTTGGGTTCGATAACTTGTGGTCTTAATTATATTCCACTATATTACTTGCCTATTCAGTACACTTGCTGAGGTCGCGTCAGTTATATTTTGAGTAAATGTATTTGTTTTCTTATCATGCTTTGAGTATACGTATGCAATTATATGAGTGCGCGCGTGACGACCCGGCATCCTTCCAACGGGGGTATCAGGGGGTTACATATGTTGTGTAATAAGGCATATAAAGGGTGTTTATGGTATATATAACATGTACTCTAGATGATTGAGTGGTTAAATGAAATTAAAGTGGACTTGAAGAGAAATCAATATCTTGGCCGAATTGAATAATGGGTATATAATGTATGATTAGTGGTAAATGTGGCACATAAATAATGTTTATGATGGGTTTAACATGTAAAGAGTATAATTGAGTGGTTAAATGGAATTAAAGTGAACTTAATGAAAAATTAGTATAATGGCCGAATTGATCATGATGGATTTTTATGGTGTGATGTAATATTTAATGACAAATAATGGAATGAAATGAATGAATAGTGATAAATAAGTGTATATGTGAAATTATAAGTGAAAATGATGACTTGGCCAAATGATATATGTTGATATATTAAGTAATATAAGTGAAAATTTGATATTATTTGCCCTTAGTAGTGATTTGGTAGTGAATATAGTCCATGACATAATTGGCTAGCCATAGGGATTCCACACCGCGGTACGAGTCATGGCGACTCGACATTGATAGGCCAATGACGGTCTATCCTAGTGTACAGTGTTTGCAGTGTATAAAGTGTTTACAATGATTAGTGTAGTGTAGTACAGTGAGGAATAGTGCTACAGTAATGCCCGAATGACCCTTGGGAGGACAAGGGAGCTCTACACGGCAATAAGCATACAATTACCATAGTCAATGAACATTACTTAATATCACATTCACTATTAGCATACACTAAGGACTATAAGCCAAATACTACCACTAGTCAATTATAGTCCACATATTACAAATTACAATTTCATTTCTTTTAACTTACATATTACTATACAAGTTACCAAAAAGAATAGCTATTACAAAAATGGAGCTCTATCTATACAGAATCTTTATAACCTTCCAAAACTAGAAAACACTTCCAGCTCCTATGGTGGCTTGCAGAAACTTCCTCCAAAACTTGACTCCAATACACAACCTACATGGGAGACAAGCACCCGTGCTAAGTGATAACGCTTAGTGGGGATACAAATAAACAAATACTAATACAAGCATTCACAGGATACTATACAATAAAAGATCATGCTCTAACCATACACCATATCATGTATCAATCACTAAGTCAATAATTCGTTAGAATGCCGATATTTCGGAATTCATATTAAATAAAACATCATACAATATTCAATAAACTATGTAAACAAAGGACTTCACTATCAAGATCACTAATTCACTTATAATGGCAGAAAGTCATGCAATAACTATAAGTCGATAATCACATGCCCATGCGCAATATCTCGTACTTTACCATGCCAATAATCACTACACTATGCCAGCGGATGGCTTCACTAACAAGATCACTAGTTCATTTAGAATGGCATGGATATTACACAATCAATAAGAGCAATGTTATCAATACATATATAGAACACAATCATATTATAACACAACATCATCATCAATCATTTACATGCATTTATCGTTAATAGCCTGAATCGTCTTAGAGGTGGATACGGGTACAATAAATATTAATCACTAGAGATCGAAGTCCCAAACACTATATCACTAGATACCCATCGGTATCGATCATTAGATACCGTCGGTGTCACACTAGCAGCCGCAATTCACTAGCCCTTCATAAGCATGCTTACTTATCCACAACTCGACTACAGGCTTATTAGTTTATTCAATCTTTACGCATTACCTATTCGCATAATGCTCAATCACATAGTAATACATAGTAATAGTTGTTATTATAATGTGGCTCATTCCCATAGTATTATTTATTCGCATGGTATTATTCACATATTAAGATTCAATCGCATAAGTAGGTACTCATTACATATTAATAATCTCACATAGTGATGCAATCAAGCATAGTTAGGCTTTGTCATTGTCACACCCCAAAATAGCCTTGGTCGGATTGTGCATGCGAAGTCGGGATCGGAAGGGTATTTCAGTAATATTGTGCATGTGAAATTTGGATATTAAGGATTTAATGGCATTTATGTAATTAAGTAAGTGGAGAATACTAAAGTGTGTACAGTGCCATAGTCTGTAAGATTTTAGTGGAATTTGTGGTTCAATAAGGATTTGCCATGTGGGTGTGTTAGGTGGGCATTGAATGGGGAAAAGAAGAAAAGAAAGTGGAAGAGAGAGGGAACACAGATTGCATTCCCGTCCCCCTCCTCTCACGCTTTCCCTTCTTCTTCTCTTCTCCCTTCCTTGCTTTTCCTTTCTTTCTCTATTGGCTTGGATTTGTGTGGCTTGGATTGTGATTTTGCTTGAGGAGGTAAGTTAGAATTAACGTTCTCCTGTTCTTCTTCTTCTTCTTCTTCTTTATCTGGTTTCATCTTCAGTTAGGGTTTGGACTAAGGGTTGTGTGGTTTCTTGTATGTGCAAGCTTTGGATTGTAAGAAAGAGCATAGTAAAGGCAAGGGAAGGATTGAGGACTGATCTTGAAGCCTGATTATTGGATCGTCATTTCCAGGTTTGGGAATATTTTTGGATGCATGTAATGGTTGAAGAGCTTCTGTGTTCTTGTCTCTGCCATATTTCTCACTAGGCTTGTAAATGGGTTTGCTTTGCTTAATTTCTGGAAGTTGATGTGTTTTGGCATGAGAATATGCATGATTAAGTGAGTAAATATGTTAGTAATGCATGTTGGGGATTGAATTGAAGTTACTGAGCTTTGGGTTTTGAAATTACTGTATTTTTAGGGTTTATGTTCTTTAATGGATGAAATCTGTTTATGCATGGTATTAGTTGATTTGATTGTTGAATTAAGTTGCAATTGTCTTGTTTATGCTGGTTGGGACATCGATTGAAAGGTAAGATGAGTTTGGTGGTGTTTTGAATGAGATTGAAAATGAATTTATCGAGTTCTTGGAGTTCTGGGTAACTGGGAATGGAAAATCGCGTCTCTGTAGAATTTCCAGTTCTAGTGTTCTGTGAGAAGCGAGTCACGTCACGTGACTTAGAGTCACGACGTGACTCATGTGAAGGGCAGCGTGACTCCCATTTGCGAAGCGTGACTCTTCTCTCTGTGAGAGGAAAGTCACGTCTCGTGACTTAGGGTCACGACGTGACCCTTGTGAATGGCGAAGCGTGACTCCAGTTGCGAAGCGTGACTCTTCTCTCTGTGAGAGGAAAGTCACGTCTCGTGACTTAGAGTCACGGCGTGACTCTGGTAAGGGTAATGCGTGACTCCTCTCTCTGTGAGAGGGAAGTCACGTCACGTGATATAGAGTCACGGCGTGACTCTTGTGAGGCCAGGCGTGACATAGAGTCACGTCCCGTGACTCTCTAGCCGGTCACGAGACGTGACACTAGGTCACGGCGTGACCCTCCTGTGAGGTCAGTCACAAGTCGTGACACGACTTGTGACCGACTCCTCTTCAGCTCCTTTTTTCGATTTCGCCCAGTTTTAAACCAAAATGGATTTCCTATTTCTTCTGTATGGGTCTTTACTTCTGTATAAGTTATGTCAGACTGTTATACGCTCCTATATGGCTTTTCTGTTTTACTTTGTTTCCCCACATGACTAGTTTTCTTGAAATGACTTTCAAATGCTTTTATGACTCTTTTCTCTATTGTGTGCTATCTTATCTGATTGGTTAGCCTATTTTAGTTGTGTTTAGCATTATGTTATGCCTGTCCTTGGTCGGGTTCTTATCTAGAATAACATGCCATGTTTAAGAGCATTGTATCATTTCCTGATTTAGATTATGTGTTTTTGATCATCGGCATAATATGATTACATATGTGTTCTTGATATACTCTAGTAATTGGAGTAGTGATAAAATGTGATTGATTGACCTATTGCATGCTTCAGAATATGACTTGAATGAGGTATGATTGATATTATGCTATGCTATATTTAGTTGAATATTATGGCTGATGTCGGAATACATTGTTATGCTTTAGCCTTGAACTCAATGTGTTATGTTAATTGTAATTTGGACTATGCATGGTTTATGCTTAGTATCTTCACATAATCCAAGTTTAGGATTATGTTTTGATAACCATTGGCATGGTAGTACCTCTTTACCTGATTCTTGGCATGCTTTAGAATATTGTTTAATGTTAAAGTGTATGGACTGTAATATGTTTTGCAATGCGGAATTGTATGAGATATGATCAACTTTATGAGCATATTTATATGTCTATTGTACTCCGGTTTATGCATGATATTTACATATTTATGCATTATGCGATTCAAACGTGAATTATTTTATGCATGACCTGCGAGAGTCAGTCTAGTGGATAGTTAGGCATGCCTAATAGAGTCTTTCAGTAGCTGCAGCGCCCTTTGAACGTATTGGACCCTGATCAGGTCCCCCGTATGGTTCCTCGCGAACCCCCCCTCAGTACGGATCCTCGTGGTCCTTTTTAATGAATTTGGATCGGGTTAAGATCCCCCATCAGTAAAATGCTTTTGTGACAAAATAAAATGGTTTTCGACTTGTACCCGTAAGGTACTAATCAGTTCAGTACACTCGTTATCCACTGTCGTGAGTCAGCAGGTGCTTTATTGGTTGGTATTGCTTTGAAATAACTATATGAATGTGATATCCGTCTGATTATGATAAAGATCTCAGGAATTAGTTTATATGTATATGAATGTGACTATGGGCTTCAGAATGTATGTCGGTTTTAAATAAGCATGACTTTATATCTAACATGATTATCCGTACTCGTCCTGTGATTTGTTATAAGTATCTGAATGCTTTGATTATGATGCGACTAGAGAATTTATGTATGTGACTTAAACATGTTTTGTTAATATATTAGCTTGTGAACCGAAGCAGCTGTGATGGTAAGTATGTGGTGATTACTGTACTCTCTGCATGATGATGATATGAATGTAATACTAAGTGGTTATGCCTTCAGTCTCCGTTATCAGAATGTCTCTGCATGATGCTTAATATATATATATTAGAGTTGCGCAGCGGTATTGTGATGCTCTAAATGTTATCCTTTGGATATTTGACTAGTGTGTATGCTTAACATGATGATTGGGTTGTCAGTTCAGGCATGGGTACTTAGTGATATTTATTGCATGTGTATAGCTCTTGTGACTCCGCATGGTATGATGCTATCTTTTGATACCCATGTAGGTTTATGCATGAGTTATAGTATGTAGTTCGGCATGATGATATTGGTATCGTATATTGTATTATGTCTGTTTTGGTATATCCTGGACATGAGTTTATGGTCTGTTTGTGAGTTATCGATTGAATGCCTTTATTGTGCAGCCTGATTATTGATATGCTATGAATATCCGCATTTGTCATCTGAATATGTTTTGCCTTGACGACCATTGTGAATGGCCGTCCATATTCTTGTGTGTTCTCCCCACTAAGCGTTTATCGCTTAGCGCGGATTTCCTTTCCGTGCAGGTGGCAGGTTTGGTTCTGTTCGAGTCGCGCTTCTGCATGGTCGGCCACGTAGGAGTTAGAAGTTCTGTATTTTGTTCAGCTTCTGTATTTCAGCTTTTGTAATTCTGTAGTATTGTATATGTAATTATTATGTTTCGTTCTTGAGTTTTCTTTTGGGAATGTAATAGTTAGTATGTCTTTATGTTTAGATGTTTAGTTATTCCTTTGTTTTATTGTTTCGATTATGCTTCCGTTGAATGGTCATCTGTATGCCTTTGTGTATGCTTTTGCTTAGTGCCTGCGTGTGCGTGAGTTATTGCATGTTCAGCCTGTACCGCAAGGTAAGTCAAGGTAAGTTTTTAATTAATCCGTATTTCTGTATGCATGTTATGTATGAACGTATGCTTCCGCATTGTGCATGTGTATATCTGTATATGTGAGCGTCGTGTAGCGCGCCCGTCGGTGTCCTTCCAACGGGGACGGCGATGGGGGTGTTACAGTCATGCATCCAAAAATCTCATGATATTTCACAAAAGAAAACAATGTTGAAGTACCTTACGGTGACAACAGATCTGGTTGTGACCGTGACATACACCAATTCTCCAAACAGAATGCATAATTTCATACATCACGGTGACAACCAATCTGGTTGTGACCTTGACATATGAAATAGTTCATGGATAGAATACAAACTGGGGTATCTCACGGTGCAACCAGATTCATTGTCACCGTGACTTACCACTTCTATCCGGATAGAGTGCATCATCTGCATGGGGCATGGTGGCAACCAATTAGTCGTGATCGTGACCCATGTAAATTTGCCAATACACGGTTGCGCTTTACCAAGACACAACTGTGCTATATACACACTTTGCATTCTTGCATTCACAACCTTATGGCAACTCTACTCACAACTCATGCACATTTTATCTCATCAATTCACATGCCATTAAAACACAATTAAACACTTATATGTATCTTTCTAGACTCACCAAGATAATTGGCATATACAATCATTCAAGGCATCTAAATCACACTACAGCAACCTTGGCATGACCATAGCATCTACTATCCACTATATATCAATATCTCTATTCCATTTCACTAATCAATTTACACTAATTCACTATCCAATTCAAATCAATTAACCATATACACACAATAAACACATACTTTAACACATCAAAACATATCAATACACACTCGATCCCTAATCTCTTGGAGCACTCCTTTCTTCTCCTTCTATATGACCTTCTCTTTACCCTTGGCTGGTCTACTTGACTCTTCACCTCATATACACATACAACACATGTACAATTCCATTAGACTATACTCATAACTTCAAATTCAAATCAGAAATAGAAGGAGATGAAGAAGACAAACTCTATACCAAGACATACCTTTCTAGCTAAGTACTTAATCTTCTTAACTATTGCTACTTAATTCTTAGAAATCCATGGCAAATTGAAGAACAAAAGAAGGAGGGAGATGGATGAAGAGTTGAAGAACAAAGAAGAAGAGAAGAATATGAAAGAATTCCCAATTCTCTCTCTCATCTAAACCCTTATATATTCATGCAAGAAGGAGGTGTCAAATTCCTATGTAACAGCCCCCTACCCATATGTAGGCGTACCCATCCTTACAGAGTGAGAAGCTATATGAGTCGGGTGTGTCACCAAACAGATAAAGTTACAAAGCATACATTCGTACATAATAAACATACATCATTACGGGGAAATTAAAACTTTCATAAGCATCAGAATGATCCATCATTACAATAGCAAAATTCATCACAAAAATGTCCTGATCAAAAGCCAGAATAAAATAATTACATATCCCAAAAGTATATAAATGCGGAAGCTTTACAAAATAATGGTATAAAGAGAGTTCAGCTACAAAAGAATAAACATGCTATCAAAATAAAGCCCTAACACTAAACCCTCTTGTTGGCTTAATTGGCGACGACTCTCCCAAAAGAGCACCATCCTCCGTACCTGCACGGATAAAACACCATTCTAAGCGATAAACGTTTAGTGGGGAACACATAATAAAAGAGTGGACGGCCATTCACAATGGTCGCCAATGCCATACACATACAATATGACAAATCCGGATAATGATACCGGCTATATAATCATACTTCCATAATAAAGACATGCATTCAAAAGTTCACATCCACATTCACTTACACTTTAATTAATTTCTCATACTTATCATTATACGCATCCGAATACCATATTCTTGTAATGATATCAAAGCGGAACAAAACAAAAAGAGCACCTACTGACTCACAATAGTGGATAACGAGTAAACGGATAGCGTACCTTACGGGTACGAGTCGAACACATAGCGTACCTTATGGGTACGAATCAAAAACCATTTTATTTTTGTCGCATTCAAAACATTTTACAAAGGGGACCTTAAACAAGATTCAAAACGCATAAGGGGTTCACGAGGAGCCAAACGGGGACCTGATCGGGGTCCAGACAGAATTGAGGACTGCAGCTAAGAGACTCTATTAGGCATGCCTAACTATCCACTTACTTGACTCTAGCAAGTCATGCATCAATTAATCATGTTTCCAAGTATAAGACATAATTATATTCACATTCATATTAAGACATCATAATAAGACATGCATAACCCACTACATATTCCAAAATAACACGTATAATTTCTCATGGATAACACATCATTCATATAACATATACCACAAATAACATATTATTTATCACAATTAAATTATGATAATTATTCATATAAACAAGGTAATTTACACCCAGTAGAGGAAAAAGCCACCCAAGTCATTTGAAAATTGTTTTTATAAAAACTGATCACGTGGAGAAAACAGGGCAAAACAGAATCACTGTCGCGGTCGTGACAGAAAGGCCCAAAAGAGTCCTGAGCAACCTTCACGACGACTCGTGAGCGTTGCTCACGTCACGTGAGCTGCTCACGTCACGTGAGCTGCTCACTTTGCCTTTCTTCCTCCCCGATTGGATTTTTGAAAACCCTAACATTATGAAATTCATTCAGAACCGAGAATTTCCAAAAATCATCCCAACTCAACTCCAATCATTCTTACCTGAAATTAGCTTCCTCAAGCACGCAAAAACAAAAATAAATAATACAAAATCACTTCCTTAACAATTACCCACCAAAAATAAGGAATAGCCAAATTAACATTAAAAATATCCAAACCCAGAAAAATGACAGTAAGCTCAAATTCACCTCGATTCCATTTTCAAGGTCTTAATCTTCATGCATTAACCACAACTAAAACCCATTCATTTAAATCCCAACATGCAACATCAATACATCAGATTATCATCAAAAGAATCAAACCAAGCCAATACACAATAAATAACAAATCGTAGCAAACCCAGTAAATGCAAAATTCCCAAACCTATAATCCTAGCTTCAGTCACTTGGTTCCAATACTCCCAGCCTTCTCTTTGCCTTTCGGGTCACGAGAAGGCACAACTAACAGCCGACACACCAAGAACTCACAAACAAAAACCCTAGATCAAAACCCAATCTAGAAATGCAAAGAAGAAAATGAACATTGTGAAGAAGAGGATGAAAATGCAGAAAACGTTACCTAGCGGAGGTTGAGGAGTGATCAAATTCCACCAGAAATCACTTGAATCAAATACCAAGACACAAATGGGAAGGGAAAAGTGGAAGAAGGAGTAATGAGGAAGGGAAAACGGAATGAGAGGCAGTAGAAGTGGCTGCCCCTTCTTTCTCTTTCTTTTTACAGTCATCCCATTTTCAAAAGCCCTGATCAAAAGCCTGAATAAAATAATTACATATACCAAAAGTATATAATTGCGGAAGCTTTACAAAATAATGGTATAAAGAGAGTTCAGCTACAAAAGAATCAACATGCTATCAAAATAATGCCCTAACACTAAACACTCTGTGTTGGCTTGATTGGCGACGACTCTCCCAAAAGAACACCATCCTCCGCACCTGCACGGATAAAACCCTAACATTATGAAATTCATTCAGAACCGAGAATTTCCATAAATCATCCCAACTCAACTCCAATCATTCTTACCTGAAATTAGCTTCCTCAAGCACGCAAAAACAAAAACAAATAATACAAAATCACTTCCTTAACAATTACCCACCAAAAATAAGGAATAGCCAAATTAACATTAAAAATATACAAACCCAGAAAAATGACAGTAAGCTCAAATTCACCTCAATTCCATTTTCAAGGTCTAAATCTTCATGCATTAACCACAAACAAAACCCATTCATTTAAATCCCAACATGCAACATCAATACATCATATTATCATCAAAAGAATCAAACCAAGCCAATATACAATAAATAACCAATCGTAGCAAACCCATTAAATGCAAAATTCCCAAACCTATAATCCTAGCTTCAGTCACTTGGTTCCACTACTCCCAGTCTTCTCTTTGCCTTTCGGGTCACGGGGAGGCACAACTACCAGCCGACACACCAAGAACTCACAAACAAAAACCCTAGATCAAAACCCAATTTAGAAATGCAAAGAAGAAAATGAACATTGTGAAGAAGAGGATGAAAATACAAAAAACTTTACCTAGCGGAGGTTGAGGAGCGATCAAATTCCACCAGAAATCACTTGAATCAAATACCAGGACATAAATGGGAAGGGAAAAGAGGAAGAAGGAGTAATGAGGAAGGGAAAACGGAATGAGAGGCAGTAGAAGTGGCTGCCCCTTCTTTCCCTTTCTTTTTACAGTCATCCCATTTCCAAAAGCCCTGATCAAAAGCCAGAATAAAATAATTACATATCCAAAAATTATATAAATGCGGAAGCTTTACAAAATAATGGTATAAAGAGAGTTCAGCTACAAAAGAATCAACATGCTATCAAAATAAAGCCCTAACACTAAACCCTCTGTGTTTGCTTGATTGGCGACGACTCTCCCAAAAGAACACCATCCTCCGCACCTGCACGGATAAAACCCTAACAATATGAAATTCATTCAGAACCTAGAATTTCGAGAAATCATCCCAACTCAACTCCAATCATTCTTACCTGAAATTAGCTTCCTCAAGCACGCAAAAATAAAAATAAATTATATAAAATCACTTCCTTAACATAATATCCAAACCCAGAAAAATGACAGTAAGCTCAAATTCACCTCAATTCCATTTTCAAGGTCTCAATCTTCATGCATTAACCACAACTAAAACCCATTCATTTAAATCCCAACATGCAACATCAACACATAAGATTATCATCAAAAGAATCAAACCAAGCCAATACACAATAAATAACCAATCGTAGCAAACCCAGTAAATGCAAAATTCCCAAACCTATAATCCTAGCTTCAGTCACTTGGTTCCACTACTCCCAGCCTTCTCTTTGCCTTTCGGGTCACGGGGAGGCACAACTAACAGCCTACACACCAAGAACTCACAAATAAAAACCCTAGATCAAAACCCAATCTAGAAATGCAAAGAAGAAAATGAACATTGTGAAGAAGAGGATGAAAATGCAGAAAACTTTACCTAGCGGAGGTTGAGGATCGATCAAATTCCACCAGAAATCACTTGAATCAAATAGCAGGACACAAATGGGAAGGGAAAAGAGGAAGAAGGAGTAATGAGGAAGGGTAAACGGAATGAGAGGCAGTAGAAGTGGCTGCCCCTTCTTTCTCTTTCTTTTTACAGTCATCCCATTTCCAAAAGCCCTGATCAAAAGCCAGAATAAAATAATTACATATCCCAAAAGTATATAAATGCGGAAGCTTTACAAAATAATGGTATAAAGAGAGTTCAGCTACAAACGAATCAACATGCTATCAAAATAAAGCCCTAACACTAAATCCTCTGTGTTGACTTGATTGGCGACGACTCTCCCAAAAGAACACCATCCTCCGCACCTGCACGGATAAACACCGTGCTAAGCGATAAACGCTTAGTGGGGAACACACAACGAAAGAGTGGACGGCCATTCACAATGGTCGCCAATGCCATACATATACAATATGACAAATGCAAATAATGATACCAGCTATATAGTCATACTTGCATAATAAAGACATGCATTCAGAAGTTCACATCCACATTCACTTACACTTTAATTAATTTCTCATACTCATCATTATACACATCCGAAAGCCATATTCTTGTAATGATATCAAAGCGGAACAAAACAAAAAGAGCATCTGCTGACTCATAATAGTGGATAACAAGTAAACGGATAGCGTACCTTACGGGCACGAATCGAACGCATAGCGTACCTTATGAGTACGAATCAAAAACCATTTTATTTTTGTCGCATTCAAAACATTTTACAAAGGGGACCTTAAACAAGATCCAAAATGCATAAGGGGTTCGCGAGGAACCAAACGGGGACCTGATCAGGGTCCAGACAGAAATGAGGGCTGCAGCTAAGAGACTCTATTAGGCATGCCTAACTATCCATTTACTTGACTCTAGCAGGTCATGCATCATTCAATCATGTTTCCAAGTATAACACATAATTATATTCACAATCATATTAAGACATGCATAACCCACTACATTTTCAAAAATAACACGTATAATTTCTCATGGATAACACATCATTCATATAACATACACTACAAGAAAAATACTCTTCAACGAAGGGAAATCCGATCGTTAAAAGTTAAAATCCGGTCGTTAAAAACCTTTCACGACCGAAAAATCCGGTCAGTAAAAGCCCCTTCGTTAAAGGTATAGACGACCGAATATTGCATCCGGTCGTTAATGTCTTTAACGACCGGAACGTTTCCGGTCGTTGAAAAGTGATTTTTAGCGACCGGATTTTCCCTTTGCTAATTATATTCACTTTTAACGAAGGGATTTTTGGTCGTTAAAGATATCTTTTAGCGACCGGATTTTCCTTTCGCTAATTGTATTCAATTTCAACGAAAGGATTTCCGGTCGTTAAAGATACCTTTTAGCGACCGGATTTTCCTTTCGCTAATTATATTCACTTTTAACGAAGGGATTTTTGGTCGTGAAAAATAACTTTTAGCGACTAAATTTTCCTTTCGTTAATTATATTTACTTTCAACGAAAAGATTTTCGGTCCTTAAAAATACTTTGTAGCAACAGAATTTTTCTTTCGTTAATTATATTCATTTTTCAACCTTTCATTTCGTTAAAAATACTGTTTTACCAATCAAATTTTCCCTTTGCTAATGTTATTCGCTTTCAACGAAGAAATTTTTGTTAGTTGAAGATAATTTTTATCGAGAAGTTTTTTCTTTCACTGTATTCACTATAAATAAAATATTTTATTTGACTATTACCTGTACACATCATTCACGCACATATACATATCCAAAATTATAATAAATAGTTTTTTCATAGATTGCAAAATATCAGATACAAAATATATAAATATATAGATATTTCGAAATTAGTTGACATTGTATCATATACAAGTATAAAATATAAAAATAGCCCCTATCTATATCATTCTCTATTCACCTAGAAAATTCTAGAAGAATGCATAATGAACCTTATATCTTCATTGTCCATTGTTTTGTAAAACCTTTAAAATTTAAAACATAAATTTATAATTAAAATTCATGCACAAAAGCAATAAATCAAAAGCCAAATAATTTAATATTTTTAATTTAAAATATAATTTACCTTAAATATTCAAAATCTCCCAACAAGCTAGTGTAATTATATATACACTTCAAAATATCCAAAGTCCATCAAGTGTAATTGTATATACACTTTAAAATATCCAAAAAATGAAAAGGGCTACAAAGAAAAAGTAAAAAATAATCATAAGTTTAATGCATTATAATGTCATTATAACAATAAAAAAAAATAGAATAGAACTTACATTAAAATAGGGAAATAACTGTATGAGCAAAAAATTTGACTTTGAATCCAATTACAGATACTAAATTGAAACCACACTTTATTAGAAATTAAATCCACGATTCTTTCAATTGAGTGATACCCTTTCTAGACTCAATGCAACCAACCCATAATGATCAAGGGCATAGAAATTTAATAAAAAACCAAGATGCATGTGCGAAACACACAAAAAAATAGAGGAATAATAAACACATCGTCCCTTGGTAGTTGACAAATTAGTGATTGAACAAAACATTAATATCTGAAATAAGAATGTACAACACGTTAATCAACCACTTACATAATCAAGCAATTACAATACTGGTATGAACCACTGATTTGCCTTTATGATTAATGATGTAAGACTATTAAAACCTACATGTAGTAGGAGATTAAAATGGCAAGAGTACCAATGACCTAAAATAATTGTTTGCCGATAAAATATTTCAGTTCCATCAAGAAGAAGAAGGAGGTGTGATTATAATAGCAGCCTCAGCAACCAGCAATTCAGAAAGCATTGAGAAAGAAATTAAGAAAAAATTCATAGAGAAAGCAATCAGCAATTCAGAAGCATTGAAAAAGAAATTCACAAAAAAATCATAGAGGAATCAATCAGAAAAGTTGAACTCCTCTCCCCACATAGGATTTCTTGAACCAGGGACCATTGAGCTGTAGCAGTAATGAAGTAAAATAAATTAAACTGAATTGCAGTTATCAGACTCTCTTAACCTGTACTAAAGCATTTAAAACACTTAGGAGAACTGAGAATTCCAAAGTGTTTCCAGTTAAAAATAATGTCGTTCCACTATTATAAATTTGACATAAATTTATAATAAACAAATAGGACTTTGCCTTCTAACAAGTCTAATTTGAAATAAATTTCATCATCTAACAGCATGCCTCCACCTAATTGTGTTCTCCCTGCTTATCATAGGTAGAATCACATAGTTTGAATTCATACACTCATTGACTACA
The DNA here is from genome assembly GCA_947683425.1 of Excoecaria cochinchinensis. Classification (NCBI taxonomy): domain Eukaryota; kingdom Viridiplantae; phylum Streptophyta; class Magnoliopsida; order Malpighiales; family Euphorbiaceae; genus Excoecaria; species Excoecaria cochinchinensis. The sequence continues at coordinate 4,550,319 of CANTUQ010000034.1, forward strand.
AATTTTTTGCCTTCTGCTGTCCATGCCTTTCAAGTTAAAAAAGTCACCTAAAGCACAGGTGCATCCTTAAAGTCTAAGGAGCACGTGCAAACTGGAGTAGGACAGGCTGAGCAATTTGCTGCCAGTACTTTGGCAAAATATAAGTTCTTTATGAATTTATACAAGAATCAATTTGGGCACTCTATTAACTAAATTTGCAAAGTTTTGACAGAAAACAAAGACTGGGTTAAAGGAATACAGTAGCAGGTACTTCTGGAAGCATTGGAATTAAAGAAAAACAATAATGATGATAGACAAATTTACAAAAAGAGAAGTAGGAGGAGAAAAGGACAGGAACAAATAATTCATAAAGATATACAAAAAAAAAAGTGGAATCAATTGCATATATAATCTAAAGACTTTAGGAACGTGGAATTAAGACTGCTAGGAGAATTTATAATAATTGTAAAATAGGATGTGTATATTTTTCAAATAATAAAATTCCCTAATAGAGTATAAGAGACATTTATTCTAAAGATAAATCAACAATAGTAAGTTGAGTTACCTTCAAAACAGAAATGTTCATAAAGAATCGAACTTGTCAAAAGAAATCCTGCCTGCCTTTTACTTTTTCTTGATTGCTCACTATAACCAAAAATTAAAAAAAGAAAAGGATAATAAATTAAATAACCTGAATCTTTTTTCTGAACCACAAGTAATGATAGCATAAGGATCTGAAGTCCCATTTAGATTTGCACCAATCAGATTCTTAGCTGCCAACAATTCCAAATGAAAAATAATACAAATGGAAAGGAAGATATATATAATGTCAAATTTAACATACAATGTTTAACATCAAACTCTTAACATGCCAATATCCTTGCATGATAAATGTAACAGCAACAGACATGTCCACAAAATCCGAATGTACCTTGATTATATAAGTAGAATTGGCTTGAGAATCTCTTTTGAATTGCCCCATCTACAAAATAAGTGCAGAACTGCATGTCAAAAGAAGTGGAAATTACTCCATGAAACCAGTAGCCAGCAAAATTGTCAATAGTAACACTGCAAAAGTTCAAGGACAAAAGAGCATGGCAGCACGATCAAGTCAAACAAATAAAGGAGATGTGAGCTCCTCTACAAGGACGTAATCGAAAAGGTTGAGGGGGAAAAAAGAAAATCTGTAGCTTCAATTCCTTTATTAATCGCAAATTAAGACCATAACAAATTAGGCTCACTTAAGTGAAATTTTTTCCTTTTACAGGTACAATTAACACTGGCTGAACATACTAAAACTGAAAGGTGATTACTTTAAATCAGAACCCACTAGACGAAGAAAGAAAAAAATACATAAATAATAAGAGAAAAGAATAGACACGATTTCTTTTGTTTTGCAATAACATTCTGGTATCCAGTTGAAGCAAAAAGTCTAAAAGTCAAACAAAGAAAAGGGCACGAATTGAGCAAAGTGAATTAACTAAATCCTTTTTCCATGTAATGATATTAGTCATGAAAAATCAATAGAACTAGAATGCTGAGAAAGAATTAATAAAAATCCACTATATGGTGTAGAAAAAATCAGGAAAACATTAAATCAATCAGTGATCACATTAATAGAACTCCAAAATCAAGAAAATATTAAATGAAGATGTATTTACTCGTAATAATAAGGATCTGTGGAAGATTTTCCACTCCTCTTTCTCAGATAAACTGTCCTAAACTAAAATGGGTATTAAACTCTTCATAAAGAATTAAAGAAACATCCCAGAAGACCCTCCAAATCTCACACTAGTACTTTCAGAGATAGATACTAGCATCCTCAAGAAGTAGGGGAGCAAAGGAAAACAGAACCAATTGATAATGAAGAAACTGCCACAACCTCAAACACAATAAAATCAAAATCCGCAGCGAGCATCATATTGATGTCCAATCGGATGTGCAGACACAACATCCAATTCCCAAAACCAGAAAAAAGGGGTAGATGTTTAGAACCGGTTATGTAACACCCCCATACCCCCGGTAAGGAATATCGGTGCTCTACGCGGACACTTACGTATACATGTACATGCATTAGCGGAAGCGATAGCATAAACACATCAATTTAAAAGTAATTAAATACTACACTAGGGCCCACTTGCATTTCATATTAACTACATATACATTTACACGTTCATATTACAACTGTTTCCATTTAGCTTTACATATACAGTTACATGTAACAACTATACTCTTTTATTACATAATGATGTTACTCAAAATGTAAAAACTCTATCTCTAACTTATACAAAAAGAAGATCAAAATAAAACTCCTAGTGGCCTTGACCTTCAGATGTCCGCTCACTGATCCGAACCTGTATACCTACACGGAAATAAACATCCGTGCTAAGCGATAACGCTTAGTGTGGATGAAATAATACAAAGGACTTCTTTACGAAGTCACAAGTAAATCACACAATCATATATCTCATGCAACAAATCAACTAGCTCATGCATGTAGCTCTTATACATATATAGGTTGCATGTTCAATTATCAAAGCAGTAAACTCACAAGTATATAACATCTACTCTTTTACTTATTCATATACACTACAACTTGTATATATCATTTATTCAAATATACGCTATCATGTGTTCACATTCATGAAATCATGTACTTGTATACAGAACTGTAATGTACTTAAACATTACTTTCATGTGCTATAGCTTTTATTCAAAGCAATGCTTTTAATCATCTCAAGTTCACTACACAACTTTTAACAAAACAGGCCTGACTTCCTTTAGTTGCGGATACGGGACGCTCTATAATAAAAACATTTTTGGTAGACCGAAGTCACAAAACATTTTCATCTATCTCTATAAATGACCGTTCTCAGAGGTCGACCCGCTTCGCCCAAACGGGGCGGAACATAGGCAGCTGCACTCGGTAATCCCTTTATAAGCATGCTTATCTATCCACTGCTATGGCCAGTCAGGCTAAACATAAAGACTCTATACTCTATATCAGATACATTGCATGTACTCTACTGTTCATTCAAGAACATTATACACTATTTACATATTAATGGAGCAGACCATGTGTATACATATACCCTATGCATATACTCGCATGTAGCCCTATAATATCAATGCACCTTTGTACTCTACTTGACTAACTAATCAAATACACAATGCATTTTACATGTTCATAGACTTCACACATTATGAGTCAATCATAAATGATCAACATCACATACATATCATGTTCAATAATTAAAAAGCATATATACATTAATTTCATTATTAAACTCTTATGCCATAGCTTTAATCACGTATATTTTCAATTGACAACCACTCACATACTCATTCCATAAGGTTAGAAATGAGTTGAACATGCTATAGGAACTTACCCTGAAGTTCGGGTGCGATACGGGTTCAATTCGGGAAGAAAAACACATAAAATGGTCAAAATAGAGAAGTGGAGGTCGTCACTTCTCGTGACAGATGTCACTACTCGTGACAGTGGCCTACTGTCACGACTCGTGACAGTCGTCACTACTCGTGACAGAGCCACGAACATCTAAACAGAAATCCGACAACATTAATTTTGTTCAGGCTAAACGGAAATCGAAACGACATTTTGAGGCAAAACTTTCTTCTTAACAAATCTTCCCTAGGATATTAACTTTCAAAGGGGACAATTTTCAAGTCAATTGGACATCTACAACATCATATATGATCTAAACAATCTGAACTGGTCAAATGAACCGGCCAAAGTAGAGACACCTCTGTTTTGGCCATTTTTGAAGGTCTTAGAGCACAAATTTGCTCAAGCGTATTTCTGTAACAATTATAGATATAGAAGTCATGGTTCCATTTGATCAATAATCACCCAATTCAGAGGTCTATAACTATACCTCTGACAAAAACTTCACACAGAGGTCATATGACAATTAAACAGAATTTACCATATCAAATTTTATCATCAACAAATACACTCAATCAATCAATTCACATACTTCTAAGTATATATACACATATCACAAGTACCACAAGCAATCAAAATGATATTTTCACACGATCCCAACCTCTAGGATGTTGATCACGGCCCTCTACTCAGTCCCGAGCTTCTCCTTTCCCTTGTCCAGTCTTTTATCCACAGCTTTCATGCACCACCAACCAAGAGAACACTTAATCCAATATTCTTGACTTTAAATCAAAAACAGAAATATATTCAAAGAAAAAGGAGGTCAGATCGGAGATTAGATCCAACTTACCTTTTGAAGAGACCTAATAAAGTCCTACTATGCTCTCTCTTAAAGCCACTTCAAGTAATTCTCTTGAAAAGCAAACCAAAAGAACAAAAAGAAAGAACAAGAGAGGGAGAACGGCTGAAGGCCTAAGAAAAGAGAAAGAAATGGAGAACAAATGGCCAATAACAATCCAACGTGAGAAAAAGAAGGCAAAAGGCAAATGGTCAAACTCTATCCAACATTTACTATTCAATTTAATGCCACTTACCAAATTAATTACATGCTTATCTCTTTACATAACATAAGCTTAACTCATGCCATGTGTCCAAACCCTACGATGCCACTTGTCAACCTCCTACGCCGCCATGTGTCACTCTCCTACAATGACACTTGGAACACTCTTACAATGCCACTTATCAAACTCTTATGCCGCCACGTGTCACTCTCCTACAATACCACTTGTCACTCTCATATATCGCCACTTGTCACTCTTCTACGATGACACTTGTCAACTCTTCTATAATGACACTTGTCAACTCTTCTTTGATACCATGTGTCAACTCCCTACAACTCCAAGTCTCTTAGTCCCACTTATGCACACATCTCGCGAGAGGGTTCTGTCGTGCTCGCGACGGAACGCTCACGCCCGCACCAACCAACTGAAGTTTGAAAACCGCTAGAGGGCTCTATCGTGCCCGCGACACTTGTCGCGCTCGCGACAGAACTCTCGCACATAAACTTACCTTTTACGAACAAAACTCTATAATTCTTCTAGGGCCACTTTGGGGTGTGACAAATCTCTCCCCCTTAAGAAATTTCGTCCTCGAAATTTCCCCGCTAATCACTTACACCGGTAGATCCTTAAACAGATCTCCAAATCGCTATCACTTATACCATACAACTATCAAATCATGCTCACTTTACGCTTTCCTTTACACACTGTACTCTAATCCATATACTTCTTCTAAGCATCAAGCACTCGATGTATATCCTGTCAACTTTTCTCAATGAAGCACAAACAATGATTCTTTTTCACATACATATGCAGGATGCTGATGGAATGGTTATGTAATGATTTATGTATGCAAGATGATGCAAAATGCAATGTAAGCTACTGTAATGCACATTTCCCATCCCCATGTTTCACTATGCTCATGTCAAATGATTTCAAGGAGATAGCTGACAGGAATACAGAGTGTCACTTCGAACTCTTACCAATTCACATCTGCTGCTGTCTCTTCTACACTCTCATGCGAGTCGGACTCCATCTATACTTTACACAAACGACATCTGCGTTAGGCCACAACTCTAGACAAACTCTAACATTTAATCTATACTCTACATCTTATAGACCAGAACCTCTAACCTATGCTCTGATACCACTAATTGTAACACCCCCATACCCCCGGTAAGGAATATCGGGGCGCTACGCGGACACTTACGTATACTTATAGTTATTACAATACTAGCCATTATCGTATGAACTCTAAATTTCTATTCTATTACACTTTTGGCATTCATCATCAGTTCCACTAAAATAACACAACATAGTCACCATTATATGAACAACAACACAACTGAATATGTGATTTTTTGCTTCGGTCTCAACTTCATGAATACTACTAAAGGAATGCGTAGTAAATTGAAGCAAAATAAGTTAACACAATGTAGAAAATAAATAATAAATGCAATTATAAAACATACACTGCTGAAGCCTCGCCGGAGCTCCACCGGAGGCACCGAAACCACCGAAAGGAAGCTAAAAGCGTCGGGGTTGCTTTTCCGGTGGTCACGCGCCATGACAGCCCTTCAATTCGCCGGAATCGACATCGGAGATCTCGGTTCTTCCAAACGCCGATCTGCTCGTCGCCGGCGATTAAGGACCACCCATGTGTACCGGAAGATTCGCCTGCCCTCCAGGAGTCCCGTCGTGCAATTTTTGTCGTCGTTCGCCGCCGGAGCTGGCCAAAAAACACAGAAGAAGCTCGCCGTTCTCCTCCCGCTCTCCTGGAACGGCGACGTCGTGATGGGGAATAAGACACCAAGATTGGCATTGTGAGGAGTCGGTTGCTCGTCGTCGATCGTCGCTAACCTCCTCGCCGCTTCCGCCATGCTCCGCCGTCTCTCTCTCTCCCTCTCTCTCTCTTTCTCTTCCTCGGTCTCTTCCCGTTCTGCCTCCCTGTCGTGACTTTCCCTCTCTTTTCTTTTTCTATTTCTCATAATTCCCACTAATTCATACCATTAACGATCGAATTTTTATTGTTTTAACGTATTTAATCCTTTTGTTATATAATAACAAAATTTAAGAACTAACGGCCGAGTTAATTTTTCTTCGTTATTTGTATATTTTAACGACCGGATTTTTATTGCTTTAACGACCGGATTTAATCCACTCGTTATATAACAATAAAATTTTAGGACTAACGACTGGATTAATTTACCTTCGTTATTTGTACATTTTAACGACCGAATTTTTATCCCTTCGTTAAATTTTGGTCGTTAAAAGTCAATTTTCTTATAGTGATATACCACAAATAACATATTATTTATCACGATTAAATTATGATAATCATTCATATAAACAAGGTAATTTAGCACCCAGTAGAGGAAAAAGCCACCCAAGTCATTTCAAAATTGTTTTTATAAAAACTGATCACGTGGAGAAAATAGGGAAAAATAGAATCACTGTCGTGGTCGCGACTTCGGTCGCTCTCACGACAGAAAGTCCCAAAAGAGTCCTGAGCAACCTTCACTAGTCGTGAAGGTTGCTCACGACTCGTGAGCCTTGGTCACATCTCGTGAGCTGCTCACTTTGCCCTTCTCCCTCCCCTATTTGATTTTCGAAAACCCTAACATTATGAAATTCATTGAGAACCCATAATTTCTAGAAATCATCCCAACTCAACTCCAATCATTCTTACCTGAAATTAGCTTCCTCAAGCACGCAAAAACAAACATGAATAATACAAAATCACATCCTTAACAACTACCCACCCAAAACAGGGAATAGCCAAATTAACATTCAAAATATCCAAACCCAGAAAAATGACAGTAAGCTCAAATTCACCTCAATTCCATTTTCAAGGTCTCAATATTCATGCATTAACCACAACCAAAACCCATTCATTCAAATCCCAACATGCAACATCAATACATCAGCTTATCATCAAAAGAATCAAACCAAGCCAATACACAGTAAATAACCAATCGTAGCAAACCCAGTAAATGCAAAATTCCCAAACCTGTAATCCTAGCTTCAGTCACTTGGTTCCACTACTCCAAGCCTTCTCTTTGCCTTTCCGGTCACGTGGAGGCTCAACTAACAGCCGACACACCAAGAACACAAAAATAAAAACCCTAGATCAAAACCCAATCTAGAAATGCAAAGAAGAAAATTAACAGTGTGAAGAAGATGATGAAAATGCAGAAAACTTTACCTAGTGAAGGTTGAGGAGCGATCAAATTCCACCACAAATCACTTGAATCAAATACCAGGACACAAATGGGAAGGGAAAAGAGGAAGAAGGAGTAATGAGGAAGAGAAAACGGGATGAGAGGCAGTAGAAGTGGCTGCCCCTTCTTTCTCTTTCTGTTTACACCAATTTCCAAAAACCCTAGCCACATGTCATCCTAATATTGGTGGAACTTGACCACTCATACTTAACAAGCATACACTACTCACACACAATGTACTCCCAACTAATGCACACCCTACAATGGTATGAACACACACACACATAATGCAATCCCAACATACTCATATCCTACCAAGGTGTGAGCAAAGCACACAACATAACTCACCTAAAATGCACTCTACTGCCATGCATTCACCCATACACTATTATTACCCATAGAACATGCAATATTCCCAAAATGCCCTTATAATATACCGAACACATACAATTGCATGCACACACAAATGGGTTCATAATACTAGGGGGCAAACGGGGTGTGACATCCAATCCCTCTCAAGCTAGGTGGCCGGCTCCTACAATCCCACATGGCTACCACTAACATTCAATTAACATTAAATAATCACAATTACACTAATTAATCTCCACTTATCACTTAATCATGCAAGTTACATTTTAGCCACTACAATATTTTATTTCTATACAATTAAGTCACTAATTTCACTTTTCAATTAAATCCAAGCTCGAAACCCTAATTAACACTCATGCCATTACACTAATCACACTCAATAATACTAGGGTGATTTTTGGGGTGTTACAACTCTCCCCCACTTAAGGAATTTCGTCCGCGAAATTCTCTAATCCCATATTTTATGACTCCAACTATACAAACATCATGCATAACACTAACTCAAACAAATGCATCTATAACTCTAACTCATACCAGGTATATTATCTTGATCTCTTTTTCCTTCCTTTAGGGTCATAGCATAAACTTTTTCGGTCGGTACATTAGGTCTTTCCACTGTTTCTGAAGCAATACCCGATCACTGTCCGGCTTGACCAGTTTTACTCCTGGCTCTACCTCTTCTTTCCCCTATAGGGTTAGTTCACTATCCCTTCTCGATTATATAGTCAGATTCTCTTGCGCTTGGGGACACCTTGCTACCATATAATCAGAGCTTCCACATTTGATGCAAGCTCCAGTAAGCTTCCAACATACTCCCCAATGGGATCTTCCGCAATGCTCACATGGCACCAGTTCAACTTCAGGAAATCGGGTTCACTTTCTCGACTTATCACGGGTCACTGCTTTTGTAGTTGCACTATACAAACCTTGATTATCTCTTGTTTCAGGAACCTTCTTTGCTAAACTGTGTCCATATCCACTGTCTTGTGTCTTTCTCTTTTGATTCTTTCTTTGAACTATCTCGGATTTCTCTACCTTCATAGCAGTTTGTACCAACTGATAACACATAGATACCCGAGGGTATCAAAACAATCTTTTTGATTTTATTCCAAAACATTTTCGTGTAGATTCAATACATAGGGATCACGAAGATCCAGTCGGGGGACCTGATCAGGGTCCAAATCATTCGGTAGCTGCAGCAAGAGTAACTCTATTAGGCATGCCTAACTATCCACTTATTCGACTCTAGCAGGTTATGTATAAACCAAATTGTACTTCAACTAGCAACATATATATATAATTTATCATGCATTATTCTTATGGATATAGTTATAGAGCAATTCATACATCCACAGTAGGAAAAAGACATTTAGAATTCATTTTTGGGAAACTGAGTCCAAAAGAAAATAAGGCAGAATGGGGGGTCTCTGTCGCGCTCGCGACAGAAGGGCATCGGACACGAGTCGTGCTGTGGGACACAACTCATGTCGGATGACTTCTCCACCCCAGTCGTGCTTCAAAGCATGACAAGCTGAGGAAACACAACAGCACGAGTCGTGCTTCATCAGCACGTGCCGTGCTGAACTTCTCCTACTGCCCCCGCCCTACCAAAATGCATAACTCGCACGTACAGAAGGGAGCACGAGTCGTGCTTCTCAACGCGAGTCAGATAGCGCATATGCTACAGTGCCAAACACTTCCTCCGTCTCATGCTCTATAGCAAGCTCACACACTGAAGGAGCACGAGTCGGAGGATGGAGCACGAGTCGGACGCAGTGCATGCTACAGTGTCAAAAACACGAGATCTGGGCATTCCTCTCTGTTGCGATCGCGAGGACGTCGCGCTCGCGACAAAGACGAGATTTCCAGTCCCAACGAAGAGCTGAAACCCAGAATTTTCCCTCAAGTAAAACTATTTTGAGCCAAAAGCTTTTAATCAAATCTTACCTCAAATATGGCCTCCAATACACCACAACAAACATAAATTAACATATTTCAACAATCAATTCTCATCAATTAATCACTTTACATGTTAACATTCCATGAGTCACAAAAGCTAGAAATTTACAGCAAACTCAATCAATCCTCATAATCACTTCAATAACCCACACATATGTATAATCATTTTTCACATCTAAAAACCCATAATATACATGCCAAAATAAGACCAATTACAGACCAAAATTTTCAGAAATTAATGTACACCCACATAAGAACACATGAACATTCAAAGAGTAGAAATTTCCCAAACCTGAAATCAATGAACCTCCAATCAAGGGGCTCCACTCCCCCTAGCTATTTCCTTGCCCTTGGATTCTTCAGGAGGATTCTCTGAACCACAAAACCCACAACACTAAATAAAATCAAAACCCTAACTCACAACAAAGGAGATGGATTCAAGAAGGAGCAAAGAAGAGATGAAGAGAGGAAGCTTAGCAACGAGAGAGGGGAAGAAGAAAGGAAATGTGAGGAAGAAAAGGAGAACAGCTAAATTCATTCTCTCACTCTCCCCATACTTATCCCATTTTTTCCTTTATCTTGCCACATGTCACACTCTTAAAGAATAAACACACCCAACTCTCCTCCTCTATCATTTACCCAATTCTAATCTCCTAACACACACATTACTCTCATGCACACACTCACACTAGAACATAACCCAATTAAAGCATAATAACGAATTAATTTAACAAAAATAAATGCATGCTCAAAATAAACCACACATATTTAGACACACACAAGGCTCGCTCTACTAGGGTGGTTTCGGGGTGTTAGACATATACACATACAACACATGTACAATTCCATTAGACTATACTCATAACTTCAAATTCAAATCAGAAATAGAAGGAGATGAAGAAGACAAACTCTATACCAAGACATACCTTTCTAGCTGAGTACTTAATCTTCTTAACTATTGCTACTTAATTCTTAGAAATCCATGGCAAATTGAAGAACAAAAGAAGGAGGGAGACGGATGAAGAGTTGAAGAACAAAGAAAAAGAGACCAATATGACAGAATTTCCCATTCTCTCTCTCATCTAAACCCTTATATATGCATGCAAGAAGGAGGTGTTAAATTCCCATCCCTCTCAAGCTACGTGGCCAGCTCCTACAATTCCACATGGCTACCACTAAAATTAAATTAACATTAAATAATCACCATTACACTAATTAATCTCCACTTCACTTAATCATGCAAGTTACATTTTAGCCACTATAATATTTTATTTCTTTACAATTAAGTCCCTAATTTCACTTTTCAATTAAATCCAAGCTCTAAACCCTAATTAACACTCATGCCATTATACTAATCACACTTAATACTACTAGGGTAATTTTTGGGGTGTTACAAATCTCCCCCACTTAAGGAATTTCGTCCGCGAAATTCTCTAATCCCATATGTTATGACTCCAACTATACAAACATCATGCCGAACACTAACTCAAACAAATGCATCTATAACTCTAACTCATACCAGGTATATCATCTTGATCTCTTTTACCTTCCTCTAGGGTCAGAGTATAAACTTTTTCGGTTGGTACATTAGGTCCTTCTACTATTTCTGAAGCAATACATGATCGCTGTCCGGCTTGACCAGTTCTACTCCTAGCTCTACCTCTTCTTTCCCTTATAGGGTTTAGTTCACTATCCCTTCTCGATTGCATAGTCAGATTCTCTTGCGCTTGGGGACACCTTGCTACCATATGATCAGAGCTTCCACATTTGAAGCAAGCTCCAGTAAGCTTCCAACATACTGCCCAATGGGATCTTTCGCAATGCTCACATGGCACCAGAACACTTCCTTTGCTGGATGGAGCTATAATTTCAACTTCAGGAACTCGGGTTTGCTTGCTCGACTTGTCACGGGTCCTTGCTTTTGGAGTTACACTATACAAACCTTGATTATGTCTTATTTCAGGAACCCTCTTCGCAAAACTGTATCCATATCCACTATTTTGTGTCTTTCTCTTTTGATTCTTTCTTTGAACTATCACGGATTTTTCTACCTTCAAAGCAGCTTGTACCAACTGATAATAATTAACCATTTGCGTCGATGTCATAGCCGCTAACTGCAACGACCCAAAAAAGGCCTAGTCAAAATTCGTGAGCCAAGTCAAAAAATTAAGGGGATTTTAGTAATTTGTGCATGAGGAAATTTGGACATTAAGGATTTAATTGCAAAAGTAATTATTGTACCAAGGATTTTAAGGGTTTAATAAGGAAGTTATCTAGTGTGTGTTATGTATGGTGCCAGAGAACATGAAAGTCAGAGTGGAAACCTTTGGTTCAATAGGATTATGCCATGTGGATTGGCTAGGTGAGAGCATTTAATGTGAAGTGAGTGAAAGAGAGAGGAAAAGAAGAAAAAGCAAATTTAAAGCTTCTTGTTCACGTTTCCTCTTCTTCTTCTTCTTCTTCTTCTTCTTCTTCTTCAATCCTTCTTGCTCTCTCTTGCTTTGCCTAACGTGAACCTTGAGATTTGTGGTTGGATTTCTGATTTTGAGCTGGGTTTTGAAAGGTAAGTGCTTGGATTTTCTTGGGTTGCTTTGGGTTCTTCTTCTCCTTCTTTATTTCTGTTTTTAGTTGAGTAATGCATGGCTTGACTTGAGTGTGCATTGGCTGGATTTTTGTACAAGAAACGGAGGAGAGAAAGAAGAACAAGGGAAAGGAAAAAGTGGGATTTCTGAAGGAGTTGGATTGAAGCTTCTTTGACAGGTTTGAGACTTGATTTCTAGTTTTGTGTAGTGTGAGTTATCTGCCCTAGCTCTCATTTTGGATTGAGTGTATTTTGTGTCAATTACAATTCTAGAAACTTGAGTGATTTTCTTGAGTATATGCATGAGTTAGTGAGATAGTGAATTTGGGTTCAAGTGCTAGTGTTATAATGATGGTTGCATGTGTTCTTGTTATATATGAGTATATGACGTAAATGAATTTCTAGGTTTGTTCATAATTGTGTTAATCTTGAGATAGTGTATGATTATGGTGTAAATTGTGTTATACTTGATTATGGGCATGTTTTAGAAGTATTGCAGTGATGATGTAAGTGTTAATGGTTGTTTAAGTGATTGGGTGTGTTTGGTTTTATTGTTGAAGTTTGGAACAGATAAGTTTTGTGCCGAGGAACTGGGAAATTCGAATCTATCGCTATCGTGACGCTTGTCGTGAACGCGACAAAGCCATCTATTTCCAGCCTCTCATGGCCCGCTCGGAGGCAATCCTCATGACACATGAAAATACTTCACGAATCGTGAAGATTGCCGAACGGTTTTGTCCGTCTGGACAAGGGATCCTTCACGACACGTGAAGTATCTTCACGACTCTTGATGATACTTCACATGTCGTGAAGGATCCCTTGCCAAGAGTGGCCAGGATCTTCACAACACGTGAAGTTGCTTCACGAGCCGTGAAGAACAGTTCGGGTTCTTCACGACACGTGAAGCATCTTCACGAGTCATGAAGAAGCTCGGTTTCGCCCGCTCAGCAGGAACTCCTGCTCGGTTGTCGCTTGTTCGGAAGAATTTTCTTTCGGCAAGCCATGTATCGCTCAGAGCTGGGCTTGTGCACAAGTCGGACATCCTGTCACGACTCGTGCCAAGCAAGAGAGGCCAGCATGAGTTGTGCCTCCATATTATTACTCGTGCCGACCAAGTCTCGCTGTTGCGAGTCATGCCTCACGACACGAGTCACGCTAACTTGCCCTTTCTGGTCTGTAGCGCTGCTATAGCAAGTGCGACACAGGTCGCGATCGCGACAGTGAGCCACTTTTCTTGCCTGTTCTGTTCTATTTTGCCTAAATGATTTCTTCTTTCTCTTTGCATGGCTTTGTCACACTGTGTAAGTTATATTTTGTATTTTTTATACCATTGTATTGATGTTTTTGAATTGTGCTATTAATTAATGACATGTTAGTGTTGAACTTTGGCTTTTGACATTGTCTAGTGATAAATGTTTAGAGTAAGTGTTTTTAGCCTGAAGTGTCAAGGTAGTGCATAATTAAGCATGCTTAAGAAGGGTTAGTGAGTGCAGTTACCAGTGTTGACCCCGCTATGCGTCAAGTGATTATGGTTGACCTCCGTTAAGGTCTTAATGAAAATGTTTTGAGACTCCGGTCTCCCATACTACCTTCGGGTATAAAATTATTTGAGGCTTCGGTCTCCCGTATATTGTTCCCATAACATTCACCAGTGAAATTCAGGCTATTGTTTGAAGTGTTTGGCTTTCGCATAGTGAAGTGTTTTGAATATTATGTGATTCAGTTAGTGTAATTGTTAATTAATTTCTGTTATCAAGTTCTGATTACATATAGTGAATTGACTTATATATCTCTGTTCTCTGATACTTAGTGAATTCAGTGAGATGCTTATTTACATATATATTTGCATGATATAATTGTATAGTGTTTTGCTGTTCTTGTTCCTCCCCACTAAGCGTTATCGCTTAGCACGGGCTATTTTCCCGTGTAGGTGGCAGGTCTTGTTCGATTCATCGCGTATCTGCAGGGTTGGCCACTAGGAGTAGAGTTTTATTTATTTTGTACTCCTCCTGTATTCTCTTTGTATATGTATTCTTTTGATTAGTGGGATATGTAATTTTTGTTAAGGATCCTTATGTAATTCTGAATGATGTATTTATTTATTTAGTTTAATGTTGAGATTATGAGTTTATGTTATGAGTATTGTTATCGTTCACTTCCGCTGAATGTATGAGTCTTTCTGAGTGAGTGTCATGTAGTGCCCCGGCGTCCTTCCAATGGGGGCGTCGGGGGTGTTACAAGTTTTTGTATCAGAGCACTGGTTTAGGCGATTCTAGTTGTCTTTGATTGTTTAGTGTCGAGTCTTTGCATGCGAGTCAGTTTTGTGTTATGGCCTAATGCATATGTGTCTTGTCTTGTGTAGTGTCTAGATGGAGTCTGATCCTAGTGAGAACGTGGGTGAGACAACGGGCAGTGTTAATGCAGTAAGAGTTGAGGAGTATGCTACGCAGCATCAGCGGGATGAGCATCATGATATACCTGATTTGGGATTTGGGAATTCAGCTTTAGTGCAAGGGTTACTTCAGTTAGTGGACAAGTTAATGGCTCCTAAAGCTCCTACTGAGTTGTTGAGAAAGAGAGGAGCCGAAGATTTTCATGGGACTTCATTAGCCCAATCGAATTTGGCCAAATTCTGGATTGAGAGAGTAGATCGAAATTTGTAAGAGATTAGTTATCCTGTCAATCAGAGGGTATCTTGTGCGGTATCGCTACTTCAAGGGCCAGTGTATGACTGGTGGAAGCTTGTGCTTCGCAACCCTCAACGGCCAGCTGAGTTAACATGGGACTTCTTCAAGCAAGAGTTTGAACAAAAGTATGTGACTAAGGCATATTGTGAAGCCAAGTGGAAAGAGTTTATTAGTTTGAAACAGCAGGGTATGACAGTAAGTGAATACGAGAAGGAGTTCAGCCGATTGAGCAAGTATGTGCCGGAGTTGCTTTTCAGGGAAGAGTTTAAGTGTCGGCATTTTTAGGAGTGTTTGAGGGAAGTGATCAGAGGACCGTTATCAGCTATGGCGGTCATGCAATAGGTTGGTTACTATTAGCTAGTTGCAGCAGCGATCAAATTAGAGGAATCAGAGATGATCAAGCAAAAGATTGAGCACAAGAGGAAAGCACTAGATAGCGGACTAGGGAGTGGTAAGAAGTCAAGAGGTATTCCAAGTGGACAAGGAATGAAGGGATTGATTCCAGTACGTTCAGAGGTTGGGAGTATAGCACAACCCACTAGTAGGGGAAGTGTGATTCCAGAGTGCGAGCATTGTCAAAAGCGCCATTGGGGCGAGTGTAGAAGGGTCTCTGGAGTGTGCTTCAGATGTGGAAGCCAAGAGCATACGGTAGCAAGTTGTTCGGATCAAAGAGAGCTTCAGGATCAACCCAAGAGTAGGTTGAGTGGTGCAAGATCGAGAGGGAACCGAAGTGGTAGAGGCAGTGGACGACCTTCACAGGTGCCATCGGAAACAGTGCAAAAGCTACCAACTAAAGAAGTATATGTGCCTTCGCGAGCGTATGCAATGATTGGAGAACATGTAGCAGTTCGAGCAGGACCTTCTAGTAAATTATGTTATTAGTTTTTGTTATGTTGGTTTTTGGGCTGTTGGATTTGCGGTTAGTGGGGAAATTTTGAGGATGAAATTTCTTTAAGGGGGAGTGAATGTAACGACCCAAAAGGGCCTAGTCAGAATTCGTGAGCTAAGTCGGAAAATTATGGGAATTTCAGTAATTTATGCATGAGGAAATTTGGACATTAAGGATTTAATTGCAAAAGTAATTAAATATGTTATGTGAAGGAATTATTTAGTGAAGTATGTGTATTGTACCAAGGATTTTAAGGGTTTAATAAGGAAGTTATCTAGTGTGTGTTATGTATGGTGCCATGGGACATGAAAGTCAAAGTGGGAACCTTTGGTTCAATAGGATTATGCCATGTGGATTGGGTAAGTGAGAGCATTTAATGTGAGGTGAGTGGAGGAGAGGGGAAAAGAAGAAAAAGCATATTTGAAGCTTCTTGTTCACGTTTCCTCTACTTCTCCTTCTTCTTTTTCATTCCTTCTTGCTCTCTCTTGCTTTGCCTAACGTGAACCTTGAGATTTGAGGTTTGATTTCTGATTTTGAGCTGGGTTTTGAAAGGTAAGTGCTTGGATTTTCTTGGGTTGCTTTGGGTTCTTCTTCTCCTTCTTTATTTCTGGTTTTAGTTGAGTAATGCATGGCTTGACTTGAGTGTGTATTGGCTAGGTTTTTGTGCAAGAAACGAAGGAGAGAAGGAAGAACAGGGGAAAGGAAAAAGTGGGATTTCTGAAGGAATTGGATTGAAGCTTCTTTGACAGGTTTGGGAGTTGATTTCTAGTTTTGTGTAGTGTGAGTTGTCTGCCCTAGTTCTCATTTTGGATTGAGTGTGTTTTGTGTCAATTATAATTCTAGAAACTTGAGTTATTTGCTTGAGTATATGCATGAGTTAGTGAGATAGTGAATTTGGGTTCAAATGCTAGTGTTATAATGATGGTTGGGTTTGTGCACGATTGTGTTAATCTTGAGATAGTGTATGATTATTGTGTAAATTGTGTTATACTTGATTATGGGCATGTTTTAGAAGTATTGTTGTGATGAGGTAAGTGTCTATGTTGGTTTAAGTGATTGGGTGTGTTTGGTTTTAGTGTTGAAATTTGGAACAAATGAGTTTTATGCCGAGGAACTGGAAAATTCGACTCTGTCGCTATCGTGATGCTTGTCGCGAGCGCGACATAGCCATTTGTTTCCAGCCTCTCGTGGCCCTCTCGGGGGCAATCCTGACAACACGTGAAAATCCTTCATGAGTCATGAAGATTACCGATCGATTTTGAGCGGCTTGGCAAGGGATCCTTCACGACACGTGAAGTATCTTCACGTGTCATGAATAGTGGCCAGGATCTTCACGACCCGTGAAGTAGCTTAATGAGTTGTGAAAAATAGTTCGGGTTCTTCCCGACACGTGAAGCATCTCACGAGTCGTGAAGAAGCTCAATTTCGCCCGCTCGGTAGGGACTCCCTCTCGGCTGTCGCTTGTTCGGCAGAATTTTTGTTCGGCAAGGCGTGTATCGCTCGGAGCTGGGCTTGTGCACGAGTCAGACATCCTGTCATGACTTGTGCCAATCAAGAGAGGCCAGCACGAGTTGTGCCTCCATAGCACCACTCGTGCCGACAAAGTCTCACTGTCGTGAGTCGTGCCTAACGACACGAGTTGCAATAGCTTGCCCTTTCTGGCCTATAGCGCTGAGGCCATTTTCGCGAGCGTGACACAAGTCGCGATCGCGACAGTGAGCCCCTTTTCCTGCCTGTTCTATTCTGTTTTTCCTAAATGATTTCTTCTCTCTCTTTGCATGGCTTTTTCGCACTGTGTAAGTTATGTTTTGTATTTTTTTATACCAGTGTATTGATGCTTTTGAAATGTGCTATTAATTGATGACATGTTAGTGTTGAACTTTGGCTTTTGACATTGTCTAGTGATAAATGTTTAGAGTAAGTGTTTTTAGCCTAAAGTGTCAAGGTAGTGGATAATTAAGCATGCTTAAGAAGGGTTAGTGAGTGTAGCTACCAGTGTTGACCCCGCTATGGGTCAAGTGATTACGGTTGACCTCTATTAAGGTTTTAATGGAAATGTTTTCCGGTCTCCCGTGCTACCTTCGGGTATAAAAGTATTTGAGGCTTCGCTCTCCCGTGTAGTGTTCCCGTATCCTTCACCAATGAAATTCAGGCTATTGTTTGAAGTGTTTGGCTTTTGCATAGTGAAGTGTTTTGAATATTATGTGATCGAGTTAGTGTAATTGTTTATTGCTTTCTGTTATCAAGTTCTGATTACATCTAGTGAATTGACTTATATATATCTCTGTTCTCTGATACTTAGTGAATTTAGTGTGATGTTTATTTACATGTATAATTGCATGATATAATTGTATAGTGTTCTGCTGTTCTTGTTCCTCCCCACTAAGCGTTATCGCTTAGCACGGGCTATTTTCCTGTGTAGGTGGCAGGTTTTGTTCGGTTCATCGCGCATCTGCAGGGTTGGCCACTAGGAGTAGAGTTTTATTTATTTTGTACTCCTCCTATATTCTTTTTGTATATGTATTCTTTTGATTAGTGGCATATGTAATTTTTGTTAAGGATTCTTATGTAATTCTGAATGATGTATATATTTATTTTAATTTAATGTGGAGATTATGAGTATTGTTATCGTTCGCTTCCGCTGAATCTATGAGTGTTTCTGAGTGAGTGTCTGGTAGCGCCCCGGCGTCCTTCCAATAGGGGCGTCCGGGATGTTACACTAATAACCTATAGACACTGGGTCTCGAGGCAGTCCAGATCAGAGTTACCCGATGAAGAGATCAATGTCGATTTACGAGTAAGGGGATGGAATTTGGAGGTCTTCGTCTTTTAGTCTCGCAAGGATGAAAATCTTTTTCTATAGCATGGAGTTTTGAAAGAGTTGGATAAATTTTACAGAATTTGGGTAAAAATGGGAGTTTTCCTTCACAGACGGGCATGTTGTCTGTGTAGGGATGCCCGTCTCTACTTGGGGAGATACCCGTCTCTAGGTGTAGTGGGGACAGACAGGTGGCGATCTAGGGACGCCCGTCCCTAGTTCATGCCCCGTCCCTAGTCAGTCTCCCGCATTTGCCCTTAGTAGGGACGGCCGTCGGTAGGCGTACGGAAGCCCGTCGGTACGGTAACTGACCGGATCACTCGAGATTGGATAAAATTTAATCTTTTTCTTTTCAAAATGGGGATAGAATTTTATCTAAAAACTTGAATTCTAAAAGTACTTTTAAAATTCAAACTTTAGAGGGAGGTTTATCTTAATTATCTCATAAAACCCTATAAATAAAGGATCAAACTTCAGTTTTGGGGGTTAGAAAATTTGGAGAGAAATTCTAAAGAGAGTTTTATTTAAAAAAGTTATCAAATATTTTTAGAGAAAATTGCTTTTTAGAAAAGGGGTTTTTCTATGAGTAGATCACGTAAAAAAGTTCATAAATCTCTATTCATCTGTAGAGTTTTATTTTGATAAAACTTCTTTTAATTAATCGATTTCTTCAAATTTTTCTTACGAATTAAGTCCAATTGAGGTGACAAAATTCAATCATTTCCATCAATATAACTAATTCGAACACACGATTGCAATCAAATATGCAAGGAAAGAATAACATAAATTTTCTTTCCTTGATCTGATTCTTGTTTTGATCCTTGTGAGGCACACGGGGACAAAATCATCCGACATCCACCCTAAAAGGTAAAATCTGAGGGTAAACATTCTGGACTAACATTTGTATAATTTAATTTGATTTACACTAATTTTTATATATACTTCATTATCCTCTTTTTACACAAAATATTTAAGAGGTTTTTTTTTCTGATTTGTTTTCCCTCACTAGGGACGGCCACTGGCACGATCCAGGTAGCCGTCCCTAGGCAAAATTCTCATTTTTTATCTCATAAAATCCTATCTCTTAACTTATTGCTATTAGAATTTTCTCATTTTTATTTTTATTCACGTTTTTGCTAACGTGTTTTTTCTGGTGAGTTCTTTTCTTACCATTGGAAGTTAGAGTTGTGAGAGATGTTGGTTACGCTATCCTATTGATCTTGATTCGGGTTCATTTTTCTACCCTTACCTTGTATTTATGTTGTTATGGAAATGGTTTTAACGTTATTAAGGTAAAAAAGGACCAAAAGCTTTTTAACAATTAAACCTGGAGATTTTCCCAAAAATGGTGGACCAATATCCCATTTCAGCCAATAAAATTGACACTTCATAAAAGACCATTTTTGTAATGAATATGCATGGTAGGACCAAAGTCCTCATTCCAATGAATATCCCGTTTTATGCATGTGTCGCACTTTTATAATGGGAGTTGTATTCCACTCCTAGTGTTATTGTAATTTATTTTGAACACTTTATCTTGATTCTTGCTTCTATTTATCGCTTTGGATGTGAATGATTTGCGCTTTAATAAAATGCATCATGTGGAAAGTTGGTGAAATAATAAATTCAAAACATAATTGTAAAATTAATCAAAGTACGAATAAATGAGAAGTCCCGAACTCACCCTGGTCTTTGGGACTCAAAAAGGAGAGAGGTCTAGGACTTCCAAGACACCTTTTGAGTCCCACCAAAAGGCTTAAATATACAATCCTAGGCTCTATGGGAGTAGAGGATAAGGCCTCCAAGATCCCTCTGGCTAGCTCAAGATGGATATGTATGCGCCGTCTTAGGCTCGATAAGGCTAGACGACCCTTCCCATTGTTCTATTGGGTGGCGACTCCAAGAAACCTCATTGTTGCCCAAAATAGACGCACTTGTAAATACCTTACAGGCTTTATGATCCTTTCCCGATTGCCCTGAAGCGGGCTTTCGGGAGGACACGGGGTTCAGCGCGCGTCACAGTGGCGACTCCACTGGGGATATACTCGAGACTTCGATTCGAAAGTACTTTGTTTAAAATTTACAATTAGATTTTAGCTTAAAATTTCACCATCTTTCAAAATCTGCATTGCATCGCATTAGAGCCTTAGATCTATGCTAGTTTGGTCCCTCTTTTAGCCCCGGTGCGTTCTTGAAGCACGACCCTATTTTCACTCAATTTAGGGAAGTGTTAAGGATAATCACCAGCCTAAGCCTCGTACCATCATGGTATATTAAATGGTGACCCGATCGGTCGTTACACTCGTCATGAGCTAGACCCAATGGCAGGGACCATGCTTGAGTAGCCCTAAAGTAACACCACCATTTGACTAAAGCTCATGTAAATGGAAATAGTTACTTCCCCCAAGTGGTATGAACCTTAAATACGATGCTTGCTGTGTGGATCATTAGGTATTGGACAAACCCGGATAGTTCGACTGGTCACCTAATCAAAGGCTTTCATGCCCCGATAGGCCAAGGACGCCTTATTCGGATTGCCTAAATACATAATGATCATAACCCATCCGCCTGTGCATTAGTTAGGAGAGGTTATACTGCTGGATTTTCACCGTGCACCATACGCGTTCATCGGGTCCCCAGATTGACCCATGGGCTAATCCCACCTAGGAGAGAGACTATGACCGTGTGTGCGGGAGTAATAAGGTTGGAAGGACCTATGTGCTTGCATGTGGCTTGTGAGTGTTGCATAGCACGATCATGCATTATCCTGACCCTGTGTTTTTTAGCCATCATAGATTCGCCTAGGTGGACAAGAGGGTCCCGGGGACGGCTACGCAGGAATCCATTTTTCGAGTTACCAGAAAGGATAGAGTATCCAGACAGTTCTTCTGAGACCAGTTACGCCACTTCGGATCAATTTTCTGTACCCAAAGAAATGGCAAATTCACCGAGAGGGGCAGAGGCCACCAGGGCAATGATAGCAGAGGAAGTGAGCCGAAGGTTGGAAGAGTTTGAGAACCGGGTGTTGGCAATGATAGCCGCAATGGGTCAACAAGCAGCCCCACAAAACCCACAACCTCCTCCTGTGAGGAATAATGAAAGGGAAGAGGTCAAAGAGGACCCACAAAATGAAACTCGGCCGCCACTCCTGAACTTAAGAGCTACTACTTCGGGGGCACATAGGGGAAGACCTGTCCCGAGGCTGGATGATGATTGGGAAAATGAGGAATATGAGGAATGTATGTTTGAGAATGGGAAAGCCCCTCAAATTGAAGAGGCCATCTGGAGGAAGGTGGAGGAGAGATTTGAAGCTATGACGAGGATGTTGACAAAAGGCCAAGGAGTGAATCCTGAGGATAAAGAGTTAGAAGGAGAAGATCTGGTCCCAATGAACTTTAAGATGCTGGACGTGCCAAAGTTTGACGGTACTTCTGATCCCCTAGCACATATAAAGCAGTACTCATTGGTGATGAAAGGCACCACTTTGACGAGGAAGCAGAAGATTGAGTACTTTTGCTTGAGCTTGACGGGCCCGACAGTGGGTTGGTATCACGGGCTCGATCGCCGAACTAAGGAAGGCTGGGATTTATTAACAGAAGAATTTTTGAGGCAATATGATTGCAATACAAGAATGGAGATAACCCTGAAGGACCTATAACTGTTACAGCAGAGAGAAGGAGAGTCCTTCCATAAGTATTTAACCCGGTGGAGGAATCGGGTGATGGAAATGATGAGGAAACCGGATACCCAAGATCAAATACGATTGTTCATTAAAAATGCGAGCCCGTATTTGAGGAATAGATTAAGGATGAAAGGACTAAAAGATTGGGAGTCCCTGAAGGACATCGCCATTTAGGCCGAAGGAGAGTACCTTGTTAGGAAAGCAGGAAGTGAGAACTATCCTAAGAGAGGTAGTGGAAGTCAAGGGGCCGGCAGACCAACAAGTTCTGCTAGTGGTACAAGGAAAATTGCTGAGGTGTCAGCTACAAACGCCACTCCGAGACATTTCTCCAATCTCGGGAGGTCCTTATCATAGGTACTAAGAAGACTGATGAAAGAGAATAAGCTGCAACCCCTACCGCCTAGACCTGCGAGAACTCAATGCACGCTAGGACACAAAGACGATGACTATTGTGCATATCATCAGCACACTGTACATGTAACCGATAGCTGTAGGACTTTGAGGCACATAATTCAGGATCCGATCGACTCAAAACAGATCATAGATCCAAAAAAGAGAGGGGGTCAAAAGAAAGCCGGGTACAATAACATGCCTCCGCCAGTGAATATGTTCGGGTCCAGTTTGCCCGAGAACTTTGTGTTGAAGGAACTATACGGCAACGATATCCACACTGCTGTCACGAGCCTCTATGAGGGGAGTGAAGAAGGGCTTCTCGTTGCAGTGATCGATTGCTGGTCCACTGATGATAGTGGAACTGAAAATGATGATTTGGAAACATTTTCCGACCTTTGGGGTTCGGAAGAGGAAGGAGAAGAACCAAAGAGAAAGGAAGTGGGAGCTATGACCCGGAGTCGAAGGGTAGCCCCGGAAGTAGAGAAGCCACAAGAGCCGATTGAGGACAGAAGGGGAAAGGAGCCAGAGGAAGATCCGATTGTCAAGCAACTGAAAAAGACGCCGGCTCAGGTTTCAATATGGGATCTTTCGAGACAGTCGCCATCACATAGGCAGAAGGTGGTGGAGGCTTTATGCGAAGCAACCGTGGCTACAACCATTTCACCTACGGAACTCCTGGAGGTAGTAAAAGGAGGATCGGGAGAAAATGTTGTTTTTACCAGTGCGGATCTGCCGGCAGAAGGTCGCAACCATAATCGCCCTCTTTATATAAGGGCACAGATTAATCAAAAGCATACCGCCTGTGTGATGGTGGATGATGGTTCTTCCATAAATGTATGCCCACAGGTAGCAATAGCAGCTTTTGGGGTAACAGAGGATATGTTGGCAAAATCTGATCTTACCATCACGGCATATGACAACTCGCGCAGGCAGGCTTCGGGAACCCTCACAGCGGTGGTAAAAACGGGACCAGTAGAATCAAAAGTAGAGTTTGTGGTGCTGCCCATACCCGCCAATTTCTCAGCTTTGCTAGGCAGACCATGGTTTCATAGATTGGGAGGAGTCCCCTCTACACTGCATCAGATGGTAAAGATACCTTATGAGGGCCAAATCGTGACTATAAAGGCTGCACGAGAGAATCAGGTTTCAGTGCTGGAGATAGCCAGGCAGCCGTTTAATGGGTTTCATGTCACCATGATAGGCAAAGAAGAACAGAAGGAAGAAAGCCCCCAAGTATTGAATATGATGAAGAAAATGTCATTCCTCCTTGGTGCAGGGCTGGGCAAGAATTCTCAAGGGATACCGACAGCCGTTACCACTAAGGGTCAAAAGGACAAGAGGGGTCTTGGATATACAGGTGCCGTAAAGAAGGGCGAGAAGTCGAAAATGGAAGTTCCCCATATTTGGAAGACCTTTGTGCCAGCGACCGCAGCATGTGCCTATGCTGGAGACAATGAACCGCAGTGGCTGGATGGAAGAATTGTGCCAGGGTTCGACGTTTTCAATGATGTCTATGACTAGGGCATTGGATTAATCAAGCCAGCAGAGGGTTTTTGGGATGAAGAAATCATGACCAATAGGACAATTTGGGACCGCGAGACACCGGAAGAAATAATTACTGAAAAGATGATAACCACTCAGCTGAAAGGAAAGGCCAAGATAGAGGAAGCTGTGCGGAAGATGGATGAGGAGACTCCAAAGGGCCGATGTGATGCGAAAACGTCGACTGCGGCAGATACACTAGCAGAGGAGGAAGAGGAAGATAGTTTAGATTTTCTTTTTGCTCCAGAACTTTTCAATGATGTCAGTGACAATTTCAATCTTATTAATAAATTGAATGATTTTGCTTACTTGTGTGATGTTTCTGATGATTTCACTATGCATGATCATGATCATTATCCATCCATATTTGATATTGATTCAACTGATGCTACTCCATTCAATCTTGGAACCCTAGACAATCCAAAAGAAATTTTGATAGTATCAAATATAACTCCTGAAGAGCGAGAAAAATTTGAGAGAATCTTAAAAAAATATGAAAAAGTCTTTGCCTGGACCTACGAAAATATGCCAGCAATCAATTGAAAAGTCGCAGAGCATGCTATCCCTACCTATCCAGACCATAAACCTGTTAAGCAGAAGTTGAGAAGGCTTAGGCCGGAATGGGCTGAGAAAGTGAAAGAAGAGATTCACCAACAAATCAAAGCCAAGTTTCTAGTCGAGGTGCAATACCCAACATGGTTTGCCAATATTGTCCCTGTAGCCAAGAAGAATGGCAAAGTAAGAGTATGTGTGGATTATCGGGACCTGAATAAGGCCTGTCCAAAAGATGATTTTTCACTGCCTCATATAGACGTACTAATAGACAGCACCGCTGCTTATGAGATGTATAGCTTCGGAGATGGTTACGCGGGCTACAATTAAATTCTCAATGAAATAATTGATCGGATCAAGACAGCCTTCATCACATAGTGGGGGGACTTACGCTTATCGTGTGATGCCTTTTGGCCTGAAAAATGTAGGGGCCACTTATCAAAGGATGGCAATAAAGATATTGGATGAATTGATCCATAAAGAAGTAGAGGTATACGTGGACGACATGATGATCAAGTCAGTCACTAGAGAAGGCCATTTTGAAACCCTGGAAAAGTTCTTTCGAAGGATAGATAAGTACAACTTGCGGCTGAATCCTAAAAAGTGTATCTTTGGCGTTACCTCAGGGAAGCTCTTAGGACACATAGTTAGTAAAAGGGGGATTGAGATTGACCCGGATAAGGTTATGGCCATCAGAGAAATGCCGGTACCGCAGAAGGAGAAGGATGTAAGAAGCTTTCTGGGCAGGCTGCAATACATCAGTAGGTTTATCGCTAAGCTTACTTCGATATGTGAGCCAATCTTTAAACTACTCAGAAAAGATCAACCAGTAGTATGGAACGAGAGTTATCAAAAGGATTTTGATGCTGTCAGAGAATATTTTTTGAATCCACCGTTACTGAGACTACCACGGCCAGGCAAGCCGCTGATCCTATACCTGGCCATAGAGGACAGTTCTGTAGGTGCGATGATGGCCCAAGAGGATGATTTTGGAGTGGAATTTGCTGTTTATTACCTCAGCAAGAAATTCTTAGCCTACGAAGTCAAATACACAGAGGTAGAAAAGATTTGCCTTGCAGTAATCTGGGCTTCTAAGAAATTGCGACATTACTTTCATGCCTACAAAGTGCAGGCAGTTGCGAGGCATAATCCCCTGAGATATTTGCAAGAGGCCCCATCTTTGCTTGGGAAAATGGGTAGGTGGTTGCTGTTACTTCAAGAATTTGATGTGGAGTATTTCACTCGGAAGACCATCAAAGGGCATCCAGTGGCGAAATTCCTAGCAGAACACCCGATCCAAGGAGACTCATACGAGTTTAACTTTCCAGATGAGGATGTAGCAGCTATCGGGATTCAAGGTTGGAAGTTACACTTTGACGGAGCTGTAAATAATAAAGGGGCAGGAGTAGGAGTCATTCTGATAACCCCGGAGGACGAAAAACTTCCCTTGGCGAAAAAGTTGAGATTCAAGGCTACCAATAACGAATCTGAATACGAAGCATGTGTTTTTGGATTGGAGGCGTTAATAGCTTTAGGAGCGAAGAATGTGGAAGTGTTTGGTGATTCTTCCTTGGTGGTAAATCAAATCTGAGGTGAATGGGCCATGAAAGAAGAGAGGCTAATGCCATATATACGGAATTTGAGAGACCTGAGCATTCAATTCGAAGTATGCACATTCCATTTCATTCCCAGGGATGAAAATCAGTTAGCCATGCGCTCGCCACGCTAGTATCAATGTGGGACAACCCTGAAGGGGTGCACATGAAGCCAGTTTTAATCTATAGTTCTGAGAAACCTAGCTTCGAATCGAGATCAGTTATGGAAGTAGAAGTGGCGGATGGAAAGCCATGGTATCATGACATTATGAATTACCTAGAGAATGCGACATTTGCAGAGGAGGCTACCGAAAAGGACCAAAGGATGATTCGTAAGCTATCTACCCAGTTCATTTATATAAATGGGATAATGTACAAACGGCAAGCTGATGGTATCCAATTGAGGTGTTTGGACGAAAAAGCAGCCAGGAGGGTAATGGAAGAAACACACGCCGGAATATGCGGAGCCCATATGAATGGGCTGACATTAGCCAAAAAGATCATGAGGCAAGGCTTCTACTGGCTTACGATGGATAATGATTGCTCAAAATATGTGAAGCAGTGCCAACTGTGCCAGCAATACGCAGATTTAAGGCATTTGCCAGTGTCAGAGCTACACAAGCTAACGTCACCTTGGCCATTCGCTGCTTGGGGAATAGACATTATTGGAGAAATCCGCCCTACGGCATCCAACG
This sequence comes from Excoecaria cochinchinensis, assembly GCA_947683425.1. Classification (NCBI taxonomy): domain Eukaryota; kingdom Viridiplantae; phylum Streptophyta; class Magnoliopsida; order Malpighiales; family Euphorbiaceae; genus Excoecaria; species Excoecaria cochinchinensis. The sequence goes on from CANTUQ010000034.1 coordinate 4,577,745, forward strand.
GGCACATATATATAATAGTCGCAATCGACTATTTTACAAAATGGGTGGAGGCAGAGTCCTTTAAGAAGATTGACACAAAAGATATAGCCAGGTTCATTGAAAGAAATCTGATATGCAGATATGGCCTCCCACATCACATAGTGTCTAATAACGGGGTGCAATTCATGGGGGAAACTAGAAAACTTCTTGAGAAGAACTGGATTGAGCACCACAAATCCTCCCCTTATCGACCACAAGCTAACGGGGCAGTAGAGGCCGCCAATAAGAATGTGAAGAGAATCCTAGCCAAGATGGTTCAAACCTACAAAGACTGGGCAGAGAAGCTTCCCTTTGCATTGTGGGGTTATAGAACGACGGTGAGGACATCTACAGGCGTTACTCCGTATTCTTTGGTTTATGGAACGGAGGCAGTGCTGCCGGTTGAGGTAGAGCTTAAATCACTGAGAGTACTCATGGAAGCTCAGATTCCGGAAGCCGAATGGATGCAAGAGAGGTTACAGCATTTGAACTTATTAGATGAAAGCAGGATGAAAGCTTACTATCATAATCAAATCTATCAGAAATGGCTGGCCAGATCATTTGGAAAAAAGGTGAAAAAGCATCCGCTGAAGGAGGGGGATTTGGTGTTCAAACAGATGAGACCAGGCGTACCAGATATCAGAGAAAAATTCAGACCAACTTGTGAAGGACCATATATCCTCAAGAAGCTGTTATCCAAAGGAGCTGCAATCTTATCGAATAGCGATGGTAACGAATTCAAAGAGCTGGTCAATATTGATAGACTCAAAAGGTTCCATGGCTAGAGACCAAAATCAAAAGAAGAGAATGAAAGCCCCGCAGGTGGAAAACCGAAAAAAGTCAGCCCTGCTAAAATCGGGCGCCTCGTCAGGGTGAAAACCGAAAAAAGGCATCCTGGGCAAAAATTAGAGGCTTGAGAGAAAATATCCAATCATGAAAACCCGAGAGGGCTGATTGGAGACAGGAGTTTGATGCTGTCAAGATTTAGCTCCATGAATGAATGTAGTCTTGCATAATTGAATTAATGTCAAAAAAGCGATCATGTATGTTGAAGTCATAATGAAGTGTACACAAATTTGTGAAATGAAATAAGTTTGATTTATTCATTTACATTATTGTCCAATTCTGCTTTAAAAAGAAACATACTGCTCAAAATGCATGTAAAGCTAAACTATGCCCTACTACCACCCTTGCTGGCTAAATGCCTCAGTCGTCGGGTTCGGTTATCAGCTGCCGGGCTAAGTATCCATCTCTTGTACGCCCTGGTAGAGATGGTAGAGTTGCTCCCGAGCAAAGGTATGACGGTTTTCAATGGAAGTCGGCTCCAAAGCTCATGGTAGCAGGAGGTAAAGGCCGCAGAAAGGACTCCACCTCGAAAGGATAGAGGGAGTCTCACCACATCCTGAGTTACTCCGAGTTGATGAGAACAACCAGCTGTGATGTAGAAAGTCGCCTCACGGAGCCCGCATAAGGGAACACATCTTGAAGACCCATCAATAACTGCACCGAACAAGGGAAGCCAAGCGTGCGTAAAGCTAATATCATCGTCAGATATCTCACTAAATCTGGTAATGCACTCATCAGGAGTCCCAAGTAAATGCAGATGACGTCGAGGGAGGAAACACTTCGCAGAGTACTGACTGATGACTCTAGGTGGTGGCTCTGACAAAAGCTTTAATTTCTCCTGCAACCAATTCTGATAGGGGAAACAAAGAAAGACAAAGAAAATAAAAGCCAAAGAGAATAAAATAAAAGGCAAGATAAGCCGCTGGAGTAAGTTGGATTTACTTCAGGCAAAAATTAGGCATAGGGCTGTGTGAAAATCCGAAAGGACGCACTTCCCGCTAAGAAAAGCTAGTGTGAAAATCCACAAGGGACGCACTACCTTTCAAAACAATGACGTACCTGGAGTAATAAGGGGCTCCCAGAGAATGAAGTGGTAGACCCGACATGAACAGAGTCCAAACCCAAGATAGTCTCAGCTAGAATGAGGGGGAAAGGTGTGAGCCCGTGATGAAAGTCATCCAGAATTCCAAACAGACGAGGGTCTCTGAGCAGCTCCTCTGAGGTCACGACTAGATACTTCATCAGGCAGAAGAGGAAGATGTGTAACACCCCCTACCCATACGTTGGCAATCCCATCCGGTAAGGAGTGAGATGCCGTATGAGTGAAGGTGCCACCAAACAGATACAAAGCAAAACATACATACATAACATACATATAGAAATATGGGATAATTAAAAACTTTAAAGGAAAAGAACACCATAGCTAATCATGCATTAATATAATAAACCATTACAATAATGTTATGATCAACTAGCTGAAACAAAAGATATTACATAACCAAAAATATAAATACAAGAGCGGAAGCTATAACAAAACTGATACAGGAGAGTTCAATACAAAAAGAATCATTACATATTACAAAAACTGAGCCCTACACTAATACCTTCTGTGTTGGCTTGATGGCGGTGAGTCTCTCACAACAAAACTCCTTCCGCACCTGCACGGGTAAAACATCGTGCTAAGCGATAAACGCTTAGTGGGGAAACACACATAAAATATATGGACGGCCATTCACAATGGTCGTCAAGGCATAACACATACACAATGACAAAATGCAATAGTTTATAACATATTCCATATAAACATGCTCACAATTTAAAACCATACATTCCGCATTTCAGATTCATATTCATGCCAAATAATCCAAAATCCATCTCATCAGTTATACTCATACGGATATCACATTTATATAGCCAAAACAGAACAGAGCAAACCAATCGATCACCTGCTGACTCGAGGTAGTGGATAACGAGTGTACTGAAGGTACCTTACGGGTACGATTCGAATACTGAGGGTACCTCACAGGTACAAATCAAAAGTCATTTCATTTTTTATCAAAGCACAATATTTTTACTGAGGGGATCTTAAGCAAGATCCTAATACTGAGGGGTTCGCGAGGAACCTAATGGGGACCTAATCGGGGTCCAAACTGAACTGAGGGCTGCAGCTAAAAGACTCTATTAGGCATGCCTAACTATTCACTGACTTGACTCTAGCAGGTTATGCGTCAATCAATTCATATTTCAGGATACAACATATAATTCATCTGAAGAATCATGGTATCACTTATATCAAAGCATATGAAAGTATAACATGCATCATACAGCAGTATAAGTCCATTCAGAAGAAGTACAGAATTCATTTTTGAGTTAAAACCGGGAAATTTCAGAAAAGAGGCCGAACGGGGGTGACCAACAAGGTGTGCTGGTCACGAGTCGTGACTGGCATCACAACTCGTGACTGGCCTCTTCCTCTTGCTAGTCACGAGTCGTGACTGGGAGACACGGCTTATGACTGGCTTCTGGTCACGGGTCGTGACTTGCCCCTTTCCTCTTGCTGGTCACGAGTCGTGATGGAGAGTCACGTCTCGTGACTGGCTTCTTTGGGCTAGTCACGGGTCGTGACTGGGAGTCACCACCCATGACTGCCTTCTCTGGCAAGTCACGAGTCGTGACTGGGAGTCACAACTCGTGGCTGGCCTCTCTTGGCTGGTCACGAGTTGTGACTGGTAGTCACCACTCGTGACTGCCTCTCTGGCCGGTCATGAGGCGTGACTGGGAGTCACGACTCGTGACTGGCCTCTCTTCTTTGCTAGTCAAGCGACAGACACATACAACGGGAATTTCAACAGTAATGCGATTTTCTAGAATTCTAGAACTCAAAAATCAATCCCAAATTTGAATCAAAACTACACAAAACTGTTCTTACCTTCCAGAAGACATCTCATACAGCATAAACAAGATAATTGCAACTTAATTCGGAAATTAGAACAACCAATTCAAGCATAAATGCATTCAAACTTCTCAAGAACATAAACCCTAAATTACAGTAAACTCAAAATCAAGCAATCTTATCAAACAAATCCCAAACCTAAATTCTAAGCTTCAATCACTTAGCTCCACTACTCCAAGCAATCTCCTTGCCCTTGGGATCGCGAGGAGCCACAGCTAAGCAACAAAACATCGAAGAACAACCAAAATAAAACCCTAAGTTAAATCTAAACCCAAGGAAGAAGAAGAAGATGAAAACAATTAGAAAACAGAGATGAGGAATGCAATTACTTACCAAAAGAATGCCAAGGAGATGATTGATTTCCACTAACAGTAGCTTAATCCAAGCTAGGGTTCCCAAATAAAAGTAAAGGAAGAAGATGAGCTAGAGAAGAAGAAGAAGAATCGGGAAAAAGAATTAAGTCCCTGCCTTCTCACTTTTCCTTCTCTACTAACTCATCTTTTTCCCTAACCCTACACTTGTCACTTTCCTATTGGTGGCAACCAATCACTCACACCACTCAAACAAATACTACTCACACACAATGCACTCCCAACTAATGCACACCCTATAATGGTATGCACACATACACTATGCATTCCCAACTTATAGCACCCTAATATGATATGCTCAAGTGCACACAACCATTTCCCAATTAATTCACACACTAATGTCATGCATATAACCATATGCTAATAAACCCCAAAAACATGCATTTTACTAAAATACCCTTATGATATGCCGAACACATACAAATGCTTGCACATACAGACAGGCTCATACTACTAGGGGGCAAACGGGGTGTGACAAGATGACACTTACGCTGTATGAGGGGATGTTGGAGAATTCATCCATTGCTTCAATGAGAGGCTCTAAAGAAAATACTGAGCCCTGAGGAACTAAACGAGAAGCGTCAGAAGGAGCTACACTTAAGGACAAAGCAATATCCCAGATTTGGATCAAACCGCAGCGATGTACGCAAGGCGAAGCACCAGGTGGATACCAACTTCCAATAATAGCGGCAAATTCTTTAGGCAAGGGGCATATTTCCTGATAGGTGAACCTAAAAACATGAAAACGAGGATCCCAAAAGTGGGTTGCAGCCAAAAGAAGGGTGTAGTCTACCTTGACTCTCCGTAAAAACCTCAGTCTAGAAAGGGGGGCAAGAGTACTGTGTTCCCAAATTTGAGCGTCATCTAAGACACGGTGCATCTTGGAAAGGAAAGGAGAATTCATGTCTTGATAGCTAAGGCCACAGTTGCTAAAAGAAAAAAAGGAAAAAATAGAGAAAATAGCCTATTTTGGAGATAAAATAAGGAAGGGGCACAAAATTCAAGAAAAATGGTTGAATTTTATAGATTTGGCTGACAGACGGCTAACCCGTCCCTATATTTAGACGGTGAACCCGTCGTTACTAGTCCACCTGGCGAATCGTGCATTGTGCATATCACGCGCATTAATTAGGTAATTAATGAGGGAATCTGGATAGACAGACGGAATGCCCGTCTGTTGCTATATGAGCGGGAAGGCCGTCGGTACTTAAAATCTATATAAGGACGTAAGTACCGATGGGAAATCGCTTTCTTTTCCTTCTTCTTCACACCGACGCCTTTTCCTTTGTTTCCAACTGTTCTTTTTCATTTTTGTCTTTTCAAGTTGCATTTTTTTGCACCAGTTTTCAGTTTTTTTGACTTCTTCAGTGGGTCTCGACTTCCAGGTTAGTAAAAATACCTCCATTTTTCTTTATTTTGTTATTATTATGATCAAGGGGATTTCTTTTTCTTTTAAATTAATGGAATTAGTGGCCTGTTTAATCCTGATTGACATTGTAAATAAGTTAATGGGGTGAAGTTTATTTTAATAAATAATGAGTGCACGAATGTATGCTGTTCGAGGAATAATTAGTGTTCAGAGTATAAATATGGCCTTAGGAATTCATATATTTTGAAGCAAATTAGAAAGCAAAGGTGATTATATTGCATCGTTGTTCAGGGTCTAAGGCCCGTTCCGTTCTATTTCTTCTTCATTATGCAAGAGTTTAGGCACACCCTTGCCGGGGTGCTGCCAGTTTTTTAGCAAATGTAAATATTATATTGTTGCTTGGGGCCTAAGGCCTGTCCCTTCTTTGTATCTTTTTATGCAGGAGGTTGGGTACACCCCTACTGGGGTGCTACCCAAATTTTTTGAAATCTTTTTGGTTTAGACATACCCAGGCGGAATGCCACCTAAATTTCTATCGTAAGGTCTGTTCATACCCACAATACCAAACTAACTGTTTGTCATATTCACAGGATGCCACGACGACGATACGCTCCACATGATCAGCCCGAGCCTGAGGCCCCGGGTTGGATGAGCGACGAAGCTAAACAGAGATATGCAGCACTGGTTCAGGTACAGTTTCGAGCTAGACGCTTCATTTCTAGGCTGTTCCTCGAGGCTCTGGGGATGGCAGATGAGGTGGATATACTGATGGCGGGCGTAGGTTTGATAGAGTTCTTGACACCTGCTTTCCAGACTCACCCGGAGGTGGTACGACAGTTCCTCGCTACGTTACACTATGGCAGATATCAGAGATCTAACACGGAGGAGGGTGTCATCCAGTTTTGGATTGAGGGCCACCATTTCAGCATCACCCGTCAGCGGTTTACAGAGGCCATGGGGCTTCCAGTCGGGCAAGATGTCATGACACCCCAGAGATCAGTGAGACATCAGCATTGGGCGATTATAGCCTTACCAGGAGTGCCATACGATCATGATACGGCGAAGAGTATAGTACTTTCATCACAGGCTCTGCGATATCTTCATCAGGTTTTGTCCAGCTCATATTTGGGACGAGCTGGTAACCCAGGTTCCCTCAATGCAGCAGAGATCTGGAGCTCATGGGCCATGATGGCAGGTCAGAGGCTCAATATCAGCCATGAGATTTTGGTCAACCTGGTGAGGGTATCCAGGGGGGCAGCCCCTGTAGTGTATGTCGGGGGGGGGGGGTCATTACCAGATTGCTTTTGAGTTTGGGTGTTCATCCAGATGTTTTGGGGCGCCCTTTGGCTGAGAGTATTTATGTGGACGCTCCAGCGGCTATGACGATGGCCATGATACTACCGATACCGGGCCACCCCGAGGCATACAGACTTTGCATTGTGCACAAGACTAGACGTGCATTTAGCTTGCCCTCGTTAGAGCCAGTAGAGGAGCAGGCTCAGGACCAGCCTTTTGAGCACCCAGAGCAGGCTCAGGACCAGCCTCCTGAGCACCATCAGCATCAGGAGGACCAGCCTCCCCGACAGCCAGAGCATCCAGATGATCAGCCTCCGCAGCCGCAGCACGAGGAGCAGCCGGGTACACCTTTTGATTTGGGGATTGAGTTTACTATGGATGAGTTGCTGGCTACTCCTCCAGGACAGAGAGTGCAGAGTCCTATGCCTCCATCATCGAGAGTACAGCGGACAGCTCCCCGAGCGCCTGAAAGGTTTAGCCCATATGCTAGAGTGGGGGATCCGGGGGCATCTACTTCTACAGCTCCACCACCTGAGCCGACACCAGATTCAACTCCCCCTCCATCCTCGTCATCAGCTTTCCCAGCATAGCCAGATTTTACTACCCTATTGGCTTCTATGTTTGCATCTTTTGAGCATAGACAGGAGGAGAGAGACAGGGCCCTTCTCGGACAGCTCGAAGAGCGAGATAGGGTCATATTATATCGGGTTGATCAGCAGCAGGGGATCATCCAGGAGCAGGGGAGGCTTATTGATCATCTGAGACCGGAACAGGAGAGACTCGTAGGTCAGCTGAGGCAGGAGATGAGGGCCTCCCAGAGTGAGGCAACCCAGAGAATAGACGCATCCGTACAGATGGTGGATGAGTCAGTGGAGGCTCTCAGATTCAGGATTCAGGTCCTAGAGGGTGCCATACCTCCCATCGCCCAGTCCCTGCGGGAGTTTAGAGAGCAGACTAAGGATAGGCTGAGGAGTATGAGGACCACCTCCATAGATCAGACCCTCCGCCTGGGCGATGCTTTCAGAGAGTTAGGGGGGTTGTTACCAGTACACTCCAGTTCATGACGATCTGTGCACAGCCGTTTCTCGATGGATATGCCCAGGTCCAGTTCCAGCAGCAGGACTCAGCAGGAGCACAGTCATTATCGGTACCAATGGCTGTACCTCCCAGATACCAGCAGGTAGCCAGGGATTGGGCTACTCAGCAGGCCGGACCGTCAGCCCCTCCCAGTTAGCCATCTGCTTCGGAGGCAGGACCCTCCGCCACTCCAGCACGAGACCAGCCGGTTCATATATCGGACGATCATGATGATCCGGAGGAGCTCTCAGATTATGTGCCATTATAGATTGTTCAGGGAGGTCTTCTAGTTTTGTGTTTATACTTTTTGTAATCACATCTGTATATTGTACAAAATTTAACCTTTTATTGGAAAAAATTTGGATCAACTTATTAAATTTGCATGTTATTTCTTCATGATTTAAATTTCTTAAAAGAAAACTTAAGAGGAAAAAAGAGAAAAAGAAAAGAGGAATTGGTCACATGGAAAATAAGATATAAGATGTTCATAACTCTACCAATCAAGGTACTTAGCGTAAGAATTAACAAAAATCTTTTATAATACAGGAACATGGTCTTACACCGATTCAAAGTCGACCCACAGTCAAAAGGAAGAATAAATAGGTCAAACATCACGTCCTTGGGGATCACAAAAAACCAAAAGATCAGAATTGCACTTTGGGGGCACGATGAGGCCGCCAAGTTAAATCACCCAGTCCGAAAAAGACTCGGTGCAGCTCAGGAGAGCAATTATCGCACTTTGTACAGTTCGAATAAGACTCGGTGCAGCTCAGGAGAGCAATTATCGCACTTTGTACAGTCCGAAGAAGACTCGATGCAGCTCAGGAGAGCAATTATAGCACTTCGTGTAGTCCAAAGAAGACTCGGTGCAGCTCAGGAGAGTAATTATCGCACTTTGTACAGTCCGAAAAAGACTCGGTCAAGCTCAGGAGAGCAATTATCGCACTTCGTACAGTCCGAAGAGGACTCGGTGCAAACCTCGCGTTTTATAAGTCCAGAACCGACTAGACGCATCGCCGCTTCCTCGGCGAAAAGGTAAGGACTGCCTCAGGTATGCGTCTCTTTCCTTTCTTCTCTGAATTTTGGCTCATCTAGGCACTAGTGCGCTAGTTTCCCAAAAATTGGGGGCAACTGTAGACACCGGGTCTCGAGGCAGTACAGATTAGAGTTACCCGATGAAGAGATCAATATCGATTTACGAGTAAGGGGATGGAATTTGGAGCTCTTCGTCTTTTGGCCTCGCAAGGATTAAAATCTTTTTCTATAGCATGGAGTTTTGAAAGAGTTGGATAAATTTTACAGAATTTGGGTAAAAATGGGAGTATTGCTTCACATACGGGCATGCCGTCTGTATAGGGATGCCCGTCTCTACTTGGGTAGATACCCGTCTCTAGGTGTAGTGGGGACGGACAGGTGGCGATCTAGGGACGCCCGTCCCTAGTTCACGCCCAGTCCCTAGTCAGTCTCCCGCATTTCCCTTTGTAGGGACGTCCGTCGGTAGGCGCAGGGAAGCCCGTCGGTACGGTAACTGACCGGATCACTCGAGATTGGAGAAAATTTAATCTTTTTCTTTTCAAAATGGGGATAGAATTTTATCTAAAAACTTGAATTTTAAAAGTACTTTTAAAATCAAACTTTAGAGGGAGGTTTATCTTAATTATCTCATAAAACCCTATAAATAAAGGATCAAACTTCAGTTTTGGGGGTTAGAAAATTTAAAGAGAAATTCTAAAGAGAGTTTTATTTAAAGAAGCTATCAAATATTTTTAGAGAAAATTGCTTTTTAGAAAAGGGGTTTTTCTATGAGTAGATCACGCAAAAAGTCCATAAATCTCTATTCATATTTAGAGTTTTATTTTGATAAAACTTCTTTTAATTAATCGATTTCTTCAAATTTTTCTTACGAATTAAGTCAAATTGAGGTGACAAAATTCAGTCGTTTCCATCAATATAACTAATTCGAACACACGATTGCAATCAAATATTCAAGGAAAGAATAACATAAATTTTCTTTCCTTGATCTGATTCTTCTTTTGATCCTTGCCAGGCACACGGGGACAAAATCATCCGATATCCACCCTAAAAGGTGAAATCCGAGGGTAAACATTATGGGCTAACATTTGTATAATTTAATTTGATTTACACTAATTTCTATATATACTTCATTATCCTATTTTTACACAAAAGATTTAAGAAGTTTTTTTTTTCTGATTTGTTTTCCCTCACTAGGGACGGCCACTGGCACGATCCAGGTAGCCGTCCCTAGGCAAAATTCTCATTTTTTTATCTCATAAAATCCTATCTCTTAACTTATTGCTGTTAGAATTTTCTCATTTTTATTTCTATTCACGTTTTTGCTAAGGTGTTTTTTCTGGTGAGTTCTTTTTTGACCATTGGAAGTTGGAGTTGTGAGAGATGTTGGTTGCGCCATCCTACGGAACTTGATTCGGGTTCATTTTTCTACCCTTACCTTGTATTTATGTTGTTATGGAAATGGTTTTAACGTTATTAAGGTAAAAAAGGACCAAAAGCTTTTTAACAATTAAACCTGGAGATTTTCCCGAAAATGGTGGACCAATGTCCCATTTCAGCCAATAAAATTGACACTTCATAAAAGACCGTTTTTGTAATGAATATGCATGGTAGGACCAAAGTCCTCATTCCAATGAATATCCCGTTTTATGCATGTGTCGCACTTTTATAATGGGAGTTGTATTCCGCTCCTAGTGTTATTGTAATTTATTTTGAACACTTTATCTTGATTCTTGCTTCTATTTATCGCTTTGGATGTGAATTATTTGCACTTTAATAAAATGCATCGTGTGAAAAGTTGGTGATATAATAAATTCAAAACATAATTGTAAAATTAATCAAAGTACGAATAAATGAGAAGTCCCGAACTCACTCTGGTCTTTAGGACTCAAAAAGGCGAGAGGTCTAGGACTTCCAAGACACCTTTTGAGTCCCACCAAAAGGCTTAAATATACAATCCTAGGCTCTAGGGGAGTAGAGGATAAGGCCTCCAAGATCCCTCTGGCTAGCTCAAGATGGATATGTATGCGCCGTCTTAGGCTCGATAAGGCTAGACGACCCTTCCCAATGTTCTATTGGGTGGCGACTCCAAGAAACCTCATTGTTGCCCAAAATAGATGCACTTGTAAATACCTTACAGGCTTTATGAACCTTTCCCGATTGCCCTGAAGCGGGCTTTCGGGAGGCCACGGGGTTGGGCGCGCATCACACAACCCTTTAATCATCTTGTCCAAACCTTCTTCAAATTGACGACATCTAAACTCTTTAGTCAGTAGGGCATCCGGTACATTCTTACTAAGGCGATTGAATTCTTTCTCATATTCAGCCACACACAAATTTCCTTGCTTGAGACTCACAAATTCCCGCCACTTGGCCCCTCAATATGCTTTAGTTACAAACTTTCTTTTGAATTCTTGTACAAAGAATTCCCAAGTCAGGTTAGTGGGAAGTTATGGATTCCTCAACAGTAGTTTCCACCAATCATAGGCTGGTCCTTGTAACAATGACACAACACATTCCACTCCTTGCTCTTGAGGGCAATTCACTTCTTGTAGTATTCAATCTATCTTTTCTAACCAATATTATGCTATGTCCGATTCATCCATTGAAGTTCCCTTAAACTCTTCTGCCTTTTTTTCCTAATAAGATCTGAAGGGGTCTTAGGAGATGTTAGCCTGTCAATCATTCGCATAAGCCCTTGCACTAATGTTACATTTTCTCGCACTAGAGGTGGATTCGGATTCCTATTCGGCGGAGGCTCAAGTGCGAATGGGTTTCGGTTAGCTCTACCCGGGTTAACACTTCCAGTACTCTCACCTTTCTCTTCACTAGGATTAGTCTCCATTATCACTCTACAACATAAAAGCAATCATTATCTGCATTAGGGCCACACTTTAAATAGACTCATGACAACTCTATCTATCACACATCCTATATTCCAGAAATGCCTAAACTTATGCTCTGATACCACAACTTGTAATGCCCCAATGCCCCTTAGGAGGATAAGGGAGCGCTACATGGCACTAAGCATACAATTACCATAGTCAATTAACATTACTTAATATCACTATTAGCCCGTCGGTGGTGAGAGGCCCGTCTCTCGCGATGAGTGCCTGCTGTCGCTCAGGAAGGGAGCCTGTCGTTCGCCTGACCGACGCCTATCGCTCGGGAATAGAGCCCGTCACTCGCCTGAGCGGCGCTCATCGCTCGCTTGAGCGGCGCCCGTCGTTCGATTGAGCGACGCCCGCTCCTCGAGAGAGACAGCCGTTTCTCATCTCCGTGCCATGTGTAGGGCCCGTCAGTCAAATAACCGTTGGTACCCCCACAACCGACCCCCATCGGTCATCCACGGGCAGCCCGTCGGTCCGTGATATGGTCACTTAAACTGCTAGATTCTCTAAATTTTGAAAGATTTTACAAAATATCTCTTAAATCTTTTAAAATCTCTAAAATCTTTTCAAATATCTTTAAATAGTAGATTTTATTTTGGGAATATTCTGAAAATCATTCGGTTTTGATTTGATTTCGGACAATCCTCTTCAAATTTAAATTTAAAATTTTAATTTAGTTAAAATATCTTCCAAAACCTATATATAGGGGAAGGAAGTTCCTTATTAGGGGTTAGAAAATTCTGGGTTAGAAAAATTTGGATCAGAAAAGTTACTTAAAAAGTTTTTTCATGAGATTTCAATTTTCTATAAAAACGCTCTTGTCAAATATTTTTTGAATCAAAGCTGAATCGAGGGAATGCCATTCATTTATTTTTTGTTGATTTAGCTATTTTTCAATACTTGAAGTGCTATAAAATACCGAGAAAGAGAAAGTAATTTTCTTCTCTTGGTTTATATTTTTTTGCAATACGGGTTTTGCGATCAAAGATTTCTCAAAACCATGCAATCGCGGACCGATCCTTGTAGAATTCGAGGAACAGACATCGAACGGCATTAACCTTCATAAGGTAAAAATTCGAGGGTAAATATTTTGGATTTATTATCTTGAATTTAATTATTTTACAGTGATTTATTACATAAAAAATTGGTTTTATTCAAATCAAAACAACAAAGCAGTTTTGAATTTTCTCTTTATTCTGGAGCAGTGGTGACTGACGGGCAGGAGCAACCACCGACGGCCGTCGCTCAAACGAACGACGGGCCTTCGATGGATGCCATCCTAGCCCGCCGGTTAGCCGAGGGATGCAGGTCGCTTGGGCCGTCCCTGGACCTCCTCTCTCATTTGTTTCCCTTTTCTTTACCATTTTATTTTCCTTTATTTTTCCTTGAAATTTCTCACATTTTTTACTATTATTCAATCTCTTGTTTATTTTGCTCCTAATTTTGCACTAACATCGCTTTTATTTTGTGAGTTTTATTTGACTTGCTTGGTGAATCTGGAGCTATTTGTGATAGAAGCCACTGCGGTGGCCTAAGGATCCTCACCTGGGTTTATTCTCTGGACTTTATCTTTTTTAGATTTAAGTTGTTATTATAAATATCATTTTTTAATCCCACTAATATAAAAATGGTTAAATATTTTTATTCATTAAGATGGGATTTTTTTTATCAATTAATTGAGGACTAATGTCCTATTTTTTAGCAAATAAAATCGACGCCTCAAAATTTGTTTTGTAATAAATATGCGTGCGAAGGCCAATGTCCTCATCCTTAATGTATATCCCGATTTATTTATGAATCAAGAGCAATTTACAGTGGGGGTTGTATTCCACCCCTAGTTTTGTTATAAGTTATTTTCATATGCTTTATTTTAATTATGCTCTGTTTACCGCTTTTCTTATATGGACCACTTGCGCTTTAATTAAATTGCACTAAATTGAATGAGAAATGGGATGAAATGGTAAATTCAAAACTCAATTATAAACTTAACCAATGTATGAATAAATGGGAAGTCCCGAACCTTCTCTGGTCTTTGGGCTCAACGAGTCGAGAGGGCCATCTCAATGTTCTATTGGGGTGGGGCCACCAAGATACATCTTGTATCCTGAAAAAAGGCTTAATTTGCATAGTCCTAGGCTCCACGAGGCGAGAGGGCCATCCTAATATTCTATTAGGGTGGGGCCTCCAAGACACCTCTAGCGTGCCCAAGTGAGAGGCGAGAAGGCATCCTAATGTTCTATTAGTGTGGGGCCTCCAAGACACCTCCGACCTACCCAAAATGGACATAACAGCACTGTCTTAGGCTCACTGATGCTAGACGACCTTTCCCAATGTTCTATTGGGTGGCGACTCCAAGAAACGTCCTTGTTGCCCAAAATGGACGCACTTGTAATTTCTTACAAGTTTTTATGAACCTCCTCTCGAAAGCCCTAAAAGTGGGTTTTTGAGGAGCCCCGGGGTTCGACGCGCATCACAGGGGCATTATGGTAATTATGTGAAAAAATTGACTAAATAGTAATAAAAGTGAAAATGAGTGAAAATGGGACTAAATTGTAATAAATGAAAAGTTTAGGGGTAAAATGGTAATTTTACATTAATTATTTAAAAGGTAGTAAAGTTAGGTAAAAAGTGTGAATGTAAGGTTAAAATGGTAATTTTGGCAAAATATGACGGTAAAGTGGTAATTTAGTGTAAAAGTGATAAATTAGGGACCTAAATGTAATTTGGTAAATTTATAAGGCCAAAAGTGGAATTTAAATGTAAAAAGGTTAAAGTGGTATTGAAAATAATTAAGAAGGGTAAAAGTGGAAAAATAAGATTAAGTAAGGTTAAAAGCATAAATAAAGAATAATTAAGGGCATAGTGGTAATTAAGTGAAAAATGAGGATATAAATGGAGTTAGTGTAAAAGAAGGGACATAGATGGTATTATGATAAAAGTGGGGACATAAATGTAATTAATGGAAAAGTCAAGTGTAAGATTGGAAAACTAAGGAAAAAGATTAAGGGCAAAAATGTAATGAATAAAATAATAAATTTAATGAAAGGATTAAAATGTAATTAGTGTATAATAAAGTTTATTGTTTAATTAGGTAATTGAAATGATGAATTAATTTACTAATATGATTAATGATTTAATAATAATAATAATAATAAATTAAAAGTGAAATTTAGATCAATTAGTGGTATAATTGTAATTATAGTAAATTGAAGTGGTAAAATTGGAATTTAAGGTAAAGCAAGGAATAAAATGTGATTTGGATTAAAATGTAATGGCAAGAGTTAAATGATAAAGTGTATGATAAAATAATGAATAAGTATAGTATTAAAATTAAATAGTGATATTTTGTAATATAAAATAACTAAGGGTAAGATTGTATGTTAGTATAAAGATTAGAGACTAAATCGTAAATTTACAGTAGTAAGACTAATTAAGATATTATTGTATGGTTAATTTTTGACACAGATATTAAGTGCACATTTGTTAAATGAGTGAATAAGTAGTCGATGAAATTGGAATATTGTAGTACAATTAATAAGTAATTCAATAATGGTTTTAAATTGACCTAAAGTATAATTAGGCATATGTGTGTAATTTAATTGGGTATATAAAGTGACAATATGGTAAGTAGAATATAAGCAGAGGTAAAAATATGAATCAGTGACACTAATGTGAATAAGTGGAAAGTAAGTAAAAATTAAGATAATTGTTCAAATAACGTTAATGCAGGGATCAAATAATACATTAAATAAAGAACGACTATCGATTAAAAATACTACAATATTAATTGGGGAAAATTGACTATTAAGTGAAGTGATGAAAATATCAGTTTGGATATAGATTGGTAAATTAGGCAATGACACAGGAATTAATAAATTAATAATGTAAATAATAATGATAATCTTAATAGAGTGATAAAATCGTAATTGTAGTAAATGCAGAGAAATAAATTGTAAATTTAATTGTGGAAAGATTATTAAAGAGGCCAAAGTGAATTAAGCTACAAGTGTAGGATTATTGAATAAATAAGGTTATAAGGATTGACAAACTAAGTGTGTAATTTGCTTAATTGAAATATTAAGAAAATCAAATTAAGATAATGGAAAATGAGGATTTTAAGGGCAATAGTGTTAAATGGTAGTGTGATTAATAGGAAGTGTCAATATAAAAGAAATTGATAAACCCATTATGATGTTAATTATATAAGTGAATAAAAATTGAAAAGGAATTTACATATTAATAATGAAACTACAAGAATTACAATAATGAAAATGTGGTTTAGATGATTATTAATATTTATGTTAAATTTATAGTATTGAATAATTGATAGGGAATTGCTAGAGTAAAGAATAGGAGTGATAACAATGTCAGTAATAATAGGAATAGTATTGATTACGGAAGAAATAAGGAAATAACGATAGAGTAGTAAGTGTTCAAATAAGCTAGTGAATAAAGTATAGTATTAACCATATAAGGATAAATGCAACTCGAAATTAATTAAAGTAAACAAGCCAGTGAAAGATTCAACATAGTAAAAAGATGTTAATGTAAAAGAGTTAATGTAGTGTAGAAAGAGTAAGGAAAGTGTTAGGAACGTAAAGAAAGTAATGGCATTAAATTAGTGTTACCAATATCAAAAGTAATGACTAATTAATAAGTGAGTTAATTAACAATTGAGTGTCCAAAATTAGATTGTTTTGGGGTATATATGTTAAAGGAAAAATCCAGTAAGTTATTTACATAAATAAAGATAATAAAAAGAATTACATATGGAACTAGTAGTAAGCGACAAACCGAACAAAATGTTAAACAATAAGGATTATTGGTGCACATAATGAAGATAGTGATAATAGTAATAAAAAGGATAAAGTAAGTGATAAGGAATAGTATAGAAACAATTAAATGGATAAATTTACAAAATAATTATGAAGTGGTCGATACAGATAGTCCTTCAAGTAATGGGAAGAATGTAATAATATATCGTAAACATTAACAGTGTAAGTGATAGTGAAATTGACAATAGCATAATAGTGATTAATGTAATTATAGTATAGTGATAAAGGTAAAGACAATGATAAGTGATAACAGTGATAGTGATAAAAGATAAGATAGTGAATGCCGAGTAAATATGTTATAAATTATTTAAAAGACACAAGAATAAATGTTCCCGAGATCTAAATAAAAAAAAATAATAATTATGTGTGCATACACGTAGGATTAGTATGAAAAACTTAGGATATGTATCCGCCACTGGGCATTTTTATGCTCAGCGCGTAGATTGTTTCTGCACGCAGGGTATAGTAGCGTTTGAGGTGGTCGAAGATTTAGCGATGACCGGACGAGGTAATCAACAACAAGGATTGATTTTTGGCATGGCATGTATATGATCGCAGTAAAGAGAAATAAAGATATGTGATATAAGTACGTAGTTTGTCTATTAGTGTTTTGTTTTGGTTTTGTATATGTATGTTCTGATTACTATTGCTTGAAAAAAAAATTCCTACAGAATTATCGAGTACTTGTAGTGGCTGTCAGTACAGAACTATGACATCCAGTATCCGTATCATTTATGGGTATAAGGGTATTACACCTCTAGGGAAAACACAAGTGGGTTCGACGCGCGTCACACTTTGCCCTTCACTCTAGTTGCTAACATCCCATTGGTGACAATCTCCTGTGGTGCATCCCGATCCCAGATGGTGCCTTGGGCCATGACTTCTTCGTCCCAAAATCCTTCTACGGGTTTGATAACCCCTACATTCCATTCAAAAACATCATTAAAGACTTCGAATCCGGGTATGATCTGTCCATCAATCCATTGAGTCTCGGCTTCTCCAGTATAGGCACATATTAAGGTTGCTGGCACAAAACTCTCCCTAATGTGTGGAATCTCACCCCATGTCTTCTTGCTTTTCATTGTTGGCCCTTTTGGTCTTTCTGACCCCTTGTTGTGATGGTTGATTGTGGCCCTTGAGAGTTTTTACCTAAATTGGCCCCTAGGAGAAAAGACATTTGCTTCATCATATTGACCACCTGGGGGCTCCCTACAGTATCTCTGTCCTCATTAATCCTGGCCACATGAAAGCCCCTAAAGGGTTGCTTTGAAATCTCCAAGACCAAAACCTAGTTTTCCCTAGCAGCTCGGATGGTCACAACCTATCCATCATATGGGATTTCTATTGTCATGGCCGGACTTGTACCCTAAAAGAATTAACTTGAATTGGCATGTGTGTGTGAATTGAATGTGAGGTTTGGACTAAATTGAAATGAAGGCAGGACTTGATTGAAAGTTGAGTGGATAGTTTAGTGGCTAATTGGTATATTTATGAGATTAAGTTAGGAATGGTTTAAGGGCTGATTAGGTCACTTAATGATGGTTTAATTATGAATAAAATAATGCAAGAATCAGTTGGTGGAGGCTGATTTTGTGAGTGGAATCGGTGTGGCTTCTTGAGAGTAAGCCACCTCCACTTTTGCATGCATAAGTCTCTTGAGGAGGGTAATGACCCATTTGTGAGGATTGAGTCATTTTCTGTGTTTTCTACCTCCTCCTTCTGTGTGAGTAGTTCCTTTTGTCTCTAAATCAAATTGCATAATTGTTAAGAAGTTCAAGTTGTTAAGTTGCTCAAGATTTAAGTTGTTGGACTTAAGAGGTAAGTGATTATGAATACTTGTTCTCATCTTCTACTTTTCTTCTTGGTTTTGATTTGGTATTGGAATGAGAATTGATGGATTATGTTCAATTCTGGAATTGGACAGGTTTTGCTAGTTGAAGAAGTGAAGAAGGATAAAGGGAAAGCAGTAATTGGAGAACCAAGCGTTCGTCGAGATTAGGAGCTAAGGCGACAAGGTTTGGGAACAAACCCTAGTTGTATAACTATGAAAATTGTGTTGCTTGAATATGAGTTTGATATGAATCATGTGTATATGAGAAGTAATGGCCTTGAGCATGAAATTGTATGGCTAGGTTTATTATTGGATGTGGAGATATTCTTTGTGAAAATGTGGTTTGAGAATATGTATGCTATGTGTATAATGAATATGAATATGATTTATGCTATGAGTGAATGCCAATATCAAGATAGAAAATAGGTATGTGCCAATTGGGTATGTGGTTGATGAATTAGGTTAATTTGTTAGAAAGGAAAATGGGTTGGAAGTCCTTGAAAGGAGATGGGAATAGAATGTGGAATTGGAATCTTGCATGGGTCACGGTGACAATCAAAATTGATTGTGACCGTGAGGTATGCTGGAATTCTGTTCTGCCTTGCTGAATTGGGTATATCACGGTGACAACCAAAATGGTTGTGACCGTGAGGTACCCAAGGAAGCATTCTGCCCTGCAAAAATATGATATGTCACGGTGACAATCAAATTGATTGTGACCGTGACATACCCTCAAGTAGCATTATGCCGAGAATTGGGAACATGTCACAGTGGCAATCAAATTGATTGTGACCGTGACATGTCCTCAATTCGCATTCTGTTTTGGACTTGAACATGTCATAGTGACAACCAAATTGGTTGTGACCGTGACCTACCCTGTTTTGGCAACATAACCCTAATGTGTTTAGCCTTTCAAATGGCAAGGCTTTGAGCTGAAATGAAGGACATTATGAGTAAGTATTATGTGTGTATTAGGTAATGTACAATTGCAGACTACATGATGGTTCTTGAATGCAATCAAATATGTGATTATTAACTATGAAGAATGAGTTTGGAAACATATTGAGTATGCAAGTGAAATGAATAGCTATGTGCTAATGCAAAAGGGTAAAATGAATGTGATGTTAGCTATCAACTTGTGTGATGTGAAAAGTGATTAATGTGAACTGAATAATATGTTAAACAACTTAAGCCTGCGAGTCAAGTAATGGATAGTTAGGCATGCCTATAGGGTCAAGTGCTGCAGCCCCATGCGTTTAATGTGTCTGATTCCATGGGAATCACAATGCGAAAACAATGCGAATAATCCTTGCTGGATTTTATTATAAGTGGATTGATGTTAAGTACCTAAAGGTACCAATGCGTAAATGTAATCTCGATGAGATTCTAGTACCTGAGTGGTACCAATGCGATACCCGTTATCCGCGTCTCTGGTTTGCAGGCTAATCAACTAATTAATAAGTGGAAATGATGGTGACACAGTATGGTATGTGATGTGAATATGTGAATACATGATTAGTGCTTTATGATTGAATATAGTAATGAACAATGTTATGCATGAAACAGAATTGGATGAAGTGATTCTTAATTAGCATGATTGTTGACATGCAATGTGTGGTAATTATATCTGTGTGTAGAATTACTTGTTATATGTGTTCCCCACTAAGCGTTATCGCTTAGCACGGGTTTATTCTAATCCGTACAGGTACGGACCAGAGGTGGCCGTAGGACGCACCCGCATATCGACGGTCAACAATAGGAAGTGGATAGCGTAGGTTTTGGGGTTTGTTACTAGGAAATTTTGTATAGACTTTTGTATAATTATTATGCGCATCAGATATGCAAAGGCATATAATAATGAGATAACTAAGAATAGTAACGAACAGTTGTATAAGTTTGTATAATGTATGATCGTATGTGATGAAATCTTTTTGTTTGGGTTTCCATAAGGTTATGCATATGTTTTGTTGTGTGTGCACGACCTTCTCTAACTAAGACTAGCTAAGCTAGTCTGACGTGGGGAAAGGGCGTCACCAGTTGTGGTATCAGAGCTTTAGGTTTAGTCTTTTCTGGGAGATTGTTTAGCTCGATTGTGTTTAGTATTGTTGACCTGATGCGGACGTCCTTGTTTGATTTGTGTAGTCAGCAATGGATCCTGATCACAATACTAGAGAAGAGACAGCTGAAAGTGTGAATCCTCGAGAAGTAGAAGTAACGGAGTCTGGTCAGTCTCGGCCAGCTAGCTTTGGGAATGTTATTCCAGAGGGTCCCATGGAAACTCTAATGAAAATGTCGCTAGATATGGCAAGGGTTATGGAACGCATGACTGCACCGCAAGCACCATTGGAAACTCTGAGGAAACATGGGGCAGAAGAATTCCATGGTACCAGTATGGATGAGTTTGAAAAGGCAGAGTACTGGCTGCAAAAGGTACAGAGGATTTTGGGAGAGATCAAGTGTCCTTTGGGGCAGCAAGTGGAGTGTGTGGTGTCGCTACTTCAGGGTGCAGCATACGACTAGTGGAAGCTAGTTCTGCAGAATCCGATGCTTCCTAATCCTATTACTTAGGAGTTCTTTGAAAAGGAGTTCAGGAATAAGTTTGTGACGAAAGCTCACAAAGAGGCCAACTGGAAGCAGTTCTTGAATTTAAGACAGAGAGCTATGACAGTAGCGGATTATGAGAAGGAATTCTGTCATTTGAGCAAGTATGCTTCGAAAGGTGTTTTGACTGTGGAGTTTCGATGTCAGCAGTTTGAAGAGGGATTGAATGAGGAAATCAAGGCATTGTTGGTTTCATTGACAACTGAGCAGAATGTGAGTTATTACCGGATAGTTCAGGTGGCAATGAGAGCTGAGAGATCCTTGGGAGCTCAACGAGACAGGTTACAAAGAAGAAATGTGCATAGAGGTGGGTTTCATGGGGGTAAAAGATCTAGAGAGTCTCCTATGGTACCACCTGCAGAATCAGTATTCAGTTCTGCAGCGAGAGGTAAGAAGCGTGGCGCTCCTACGGCATCTGTTTCTAGGAGAGGAACATCTAGTAACAGAAGTGAGGTACATGAGTGTCCTCACTGTGGTAAAAGGCATAGAGGAGAATGCTGGAGAGTGACTGGTGCTTGTTTTAGATGTGGAAGCACTGAGCATTTCCTTGCTAACTGCCCGAACGCTTATGAGGTGACAGGGAATCAGCAAGAGCAAAGTAGGGATGGTTCGAATTTGCCTTCTGCTAATAGAGGAAGAGGAAGAGGACGTGGCAGAGGTAACCAGTCCAGAGGTGCAGCAGATTTTGAGAATGTGGATAGGCCTAATGTGGCACCAGTGCGGGCTTATGCAATGAAGGCACGAGAGTATCACGATGCGCCTGAGGTGATAGCAGGTACTTTTCTACTTTATAATGTGGAAATGTTTGCACTTATAGATCTTGGTTCAACTCATTCTTATGAGTGTGCTAAAAAGTATGTGAAAGGATGCCTAAAGCGGAATGTTTAAAATATGATATATATGTATCTAGTCCTTTGGGAAATAGTGTGAATGTGAATAAGGTGTATAGAGATTGTGCACTAGAAGTTCAGGGTAGTGTGTTCCCAGTGGATTTAACTGAGCTGCCTTTTGATGAATTTGATATAATCCTGGGTATGGATTGGTTGACTAAGTACAATGCAGTGGTTAAGTGTAAAAGAAAGACTGTGATACTCAGTAATGGTAAGGGTAATAAAGTCATAGTAAAGGGAGTCGATGCGATTTCCCTTGTGAATGTGGTTTTAGCAATGCAAGCATATCGATGCATGAGGAAAGGGTGTGAAGCATACCTGGCTTTGGTGTTGGACAGCAAGAAGGAACATATGAAAGTACAGGATATACCTATGGTAAGAGAGTTCTTTGATGTGTTCCCAGAAGAATTGAGTGGTGTACCACCAGTAAGAGAGGTGGAATTATCCATCGAGGTTGTATCTAGATCAGCGCCGGTGTCTAAAGCGCCCTACAGGATGGGCCCGACTGAGTTGAAGGAGTTATAGTCTCAATTGCAAGAATTACTAGATAGGGGGTTCATTAGACCTAGTGTGTCTCCTTGGGGAGCACCAGTCTTATTTGTAAAGAAGAAGGATGGTACCATGCGAATGAGTATTGACTATCGATAGTGGAACAAAGTGACAGTAAAGAACCGGTACCCTCTACTGCGAATTGAGGACTTGTTTGATCAGTTAAGAGGAGCAGGTGTGTTCTCAAAGATTGATTTGCATTATGGGTACTATCAATTGCAAGTAAAGAAAGAAGATATACCTAAAACTGCATTGAGAACCCGATATGGGCATTATGAGTTTCTGGTGATGCCTTTTGGGTAAACTAATGCGCCTGCTGCATTTATGGATTTGATGAATCGGGTGTTTAGACCGTATTTGGATCAATTTGTGGCAGTGTTTATAGATGATATTCTGGTTTATTCAAGGAATGAGATGGAGCATGAGCAGCATTTGTGAATTATTCTTCAGACATTGCGGGAGCATCAACTGTATGCCAAACTGAGTAACTGCGAGTTTGGTTGCAAGAGGTATCTTTTCTGGGTCATGTGATATCTTCTGAAGGTATTAAAGTGGATTCAGCTAAGATAGAAGCGATTGTGAATTGGAAGCCACCTAAGAATGTGCTTGAAATTCGTAGTTTCTTGGGGTTGGCTGGATACTATAGGAGGTTTGTGAAAGCGTTCTCCGTGTTAGCTTCTCCACTGACAAGGTTACTGCGAAAGGGACTTAGGTATGAGTGGTCAGAAAAGTGTCAGCAGAGTTTTGACCAGTTAAAGCGGATGCTGGTCGAAACATCGATTCTTACACAGCCTGTGACTGGTAAAGAGTATGTTCTGTACACCGATGCCTCAGGAATAGGGTTTGTAACACCCCCTAACCACCTGTAGAGATTTACTAAGGTGACTATGGAGTGTTACAACACAAACACATGCGCATCAAATAGTTTTTCAAACAAAGTTCAGGATTAATAAAATTTCTTTAACATACAATACTAGATGACGTTTCGAAAATCCAAACATTAAATTTCATATCATTCATAGTCTTATATCAGTTGTGACTTTACAAAATACAACATCTTTATTACAAACACTTCAGTTCTTATGCACATATCAATTATATTTACACATCTTATAATATTACAAAATAGCCTACTATTGCAGCGGTTCCTAACGTGTTGGCCGTTGGCAATGCTGGACTGTCTTCCAAATACTATCTTCAAATACCTACATGGACAAAACATCCATGCTAAGCGATAAACGCTTAGTGGGGAACGACAAAAGATGGATAAACACTCATAGTGATTACTAATATTAATCACATACCCTAGCAATATACACATATACATATAGTTCATTTTAACACCTTCAATAGTACACCCATCAGGAATTACTCATAAGTAACCATCCAAGTTCCCACATAAATATTTGTTTGCTTAATATGGTATTTACTCAGTTGTTCATTTGGGATTCTATAAGTCTTAATATTACTAGAATCGCATACTTATATACAGCTTTATAATTACCTATGAGTATACATATAAATATGAACATATGTACATCAAATAGCCATTAGCACTCACCAATGTGAGAACACCTTCAGCATGTTACAAATACAAACTCAAACAATGCATACCTTTATTCAATTTCCAATAGTACCACATATACATATACATATACATTAATTAATGTAAAGCTTACCGTTATTTACTTGTGATTCGACATAGCATTCAAGATATAACATATTATACTCATAATGCATTAACTTACATTATACAATATCAATTATCAACACCAACACCCATTTAATACAAATCCGCATCAATTACAATCACAAACTATATAGTACATGACATTTATAGCAGGTTAAGGTACATAACAACTTGCATGCAGATTATTCATGTACTCTTATGTCAATAAGCATATTGCATTGCTTAAATCAATGGGTATGCACTTAATCATATTTTGGCATTCTCTTAACGTTATTTCAGTAATTTATAGCTTTATTTATACAAATATTCATGCCCATACACATATATTCTTCCTAATGAGTCATACCCATATAACTGTATCGCATGACAATTATAACATATCACATTCACATTCTCACTAACATAATACTCAGCTCATGGTCACAATATCATTATTATTGTTATTATTATAAGCTTCGCCTGCAACTCAAGACGCGGATAACGGGTATCACATCAGTACCTCCTAGGTACCCAGAATCTCATCGAGATCACTTTTACACATTAGTACCTTCTGGTACTTTTCATCATTCCACATATAACAGAATCCAGTAAGGATATTCGCATTCTGAATCATTCCACATATAACAGAATCCAGTAAGGATATTCGCATTCTGAATCATTCCACATATAACAGAATCCAGTAAGGATATTCGCATTCTGATTCCCATGGAATCAGACACATTTAACGCATGGGGCTGCAGCACTTAACCCTATAGGCATGCCTAACTATCCACTACTTGACTCGCAGGCTTAAGTTGTTAAACAAATTATTCATTTCACTTTGATCACTTTTCACATCACATACGTAGATAGGCCATGTCACATATGTTGTTGGCCAACATCACATTCACTTTAGCACATAGCTACTCACTTCACTTGCATACTCATTGTGTTTCCAAACTCATTCTTTCATAGTTGATAATCACATGTTTAATCACATTCGAGAATCATCATGTTTGTATGCGAATATACATCACTTAATACACACATAATACACAGGGTAGGTCACTTCATAATTCACTATCATGGTTAACATATTCGCATGGTATAACTCATTCATATAGTCATATGAAATAGCTCATAACGCATAATAGCTCACACATGTTTGTAAGCATACAATCATGTTCACATTCCTCTCCAAAGTACACATTCATATAATTCATAATCACCTCATAAGCTGAAAGCATTTAATCACATTCATCATTATCATAATATACAATCACTCATTTATCCGCATGAACCAATATAACATCCTTAAATATCTTGCATAATAATTCATTCTAATGGCAGTGTACATTCTCATAACAAGACTCCTTCTCACGCTAAAATCCAAGCACATAGGTTATTTATCGCATATGTAATTATTCTACTTTATGATGCAATCAAGCATAGTTAGGCTAATCATGCATATCTAATTCACATAGTCGCATGTTCGCATGATGATGCATTCAAGCTTAGTTAGGCTATCATGCATCTCTATTTCGCATAGTAATATATTCGCATGATCATCTCAATTATATGCTTATATACTTCATTTATCATATTCGAACCCATGGTTTTTCATCCTTAATTATCCCCTTTCACATACTTAGTTCATCACCCTTAGAACACTTAAAGCTCATACATACTTATATAAATTAGCATTCATAGTTCATCATGCTTAAGATACTCATTTTATAATGATAAACATGGATTGGACAAGCTATGGGAACTCGTAGTGAAGTTCGGGTGCATTTCGGAAAGAAAAACACCCTAAATAGACAAAACAGAGAGGGGTCACGGTGGCAATGAATTGGTTGTGACCGTGAGGTCCATAAATAGTCATTCTGCCCTCTATAAACATATGTCACGGTGGCAATGAATTTCATTGTGACCGTGACATACCAAAATAAGCAAAACAGAAGCTAAACTTCAGGACTGCTTCGCACCACAGTTTTGTACAGCCCAAACGGATGTCTTAAACTCAGTTTTAGGCAAGAGTCTCTTCTTAACATTTATTCATATATGTCTTATCTTTCAAATGGGATAAGTTTAAGGTAAATTGGATTTGTAAAAGATCAGTTATGAATTAAACAATACAGACTGTTCCAGTGAGCCTACCAAGGTAGAGACACGTCTGTTTTTGCAATTTTTAGGTTTCTTAGAGCCAGAATTAGCTCATAGTCATTTATGTGACTTTTGTAGTTATGGGAGTCATGGTTCAAATGGCGCAACAATAACTTAATTTAGAGTTCTAAAACTCTAGTTAGGACCGAAACACTACACGGAGGTCTGGTGACATATAAACAGAATTTTTCCCTAACTAGGGTTTATACTTTAATTAAGCACACAACAATTCAATGATCAGTTCCAACACAAATCAACCATATATTCCAACTATACCATCTTTCAATTGTCACATGATAAACTAATTTACACATATATAACAAAGGTTAGTTCCCAAACCTCTCTATCCTTAGCTCCTCTTAAGCTCACATGGCACTTTTATCATCAATCCTCTTCTTTTCGTTTTTCCTTTCTCGTGACCACCAATACCCATATTTCCAGAAATAGAGAACAAGGATCAGAATCTCATTCTCAAGCAAAAAGCAAGAAAGATGAGGATAGGTGATTTTCAGGTAGAATATAACTCACCTTCTAAGATGCAGAAACACACACACACGCATGCACTCCTCTAGACCTTTTTAATACAGCAGAACTTCCACCCAATACACCAAGAGGAAAATGGAGAAAGGAGTAGTAGAAGAACACATAAATCTTTGAGAGAAAACTGAAAGGAAACGTATGAGAGAGATAGCAAGCAGAAAATGAAAGAGAGAGGAATATGGAAATAAAAGCTACCGCCCCTTGCAACCAATGCATGCCAATCCACCTCTTTTCCCTCCAATGCATGCCATTCCCACTTGTCACATTCTCTCTCCCTCATGCATAATCCTAGGTGGAATTTACAGCAATGGATCATGGGCTCTACTACAAATCTGTCCCACTAATGGACTTTAAGCCTTAAGCCCAAAAACCCATCTAATTTAGATTAAGCCCACAGCCTCCTTAGTCCAAATTGAGCACATTCATAAATCTGATTTCTCAAGTCCATTACTTTAGTCACTTAAATAATTTTATTTATGCAATTGGGTCCTCAATTCTTAATTACTCTTAAATCCAAATTAGCAAACTCACTATTAAATTCACGTGATTACCCTCATCAGCCAACATATTACTAGGGTAGTTTTCGGGGCGTTACAGGGTTGGGTTGTGTATTGATGCAAGATGGAAAGGTGGTAGCATATGCATCAAGGCAATTAAAACCACATGAGCAGAATTATCCAACTCATGACTTGGAATTGGCGGCAGTAGTGTTCGCTTTAAAGATTTGGCGACATTACTTGTATGGTGAGAAGTGTACAATTTACACCGATCACAAGAGTTTGAAATATCTGCTTACTAAGAAAGAATTGAATCTAAGACAGCGAAGATGGCTCGAGCTGTTTAAAGATTATGATTGTACTATGGATTATCATCCGGGAAAAGCTAATGTAGTGGCGGATGCATTGAGCAGGAAATCTATTTCAGTATTACAATTGAAGCAGATTCGATGGAGAATCTCTACAGATGGAGCCTTGCTAGCACAGTTGAAAGTGAGACCGATCTTGAGAGATGAATTAATAGCTGCATAGAGGAATGATGCAAGGTTATAACAGATTTTGCAGTCCGTCGGTACTGGTGACAAGACTGATTATTCAGTGAATGAGTATGGAGTGTTGTTGCATAAGAACAGGATATGTGTGGCAGATGATAAAGAATTGAAGAGACGATTGATGCATGAAGCCCATAATACAGTTTTCACTATACATCCAGGTGGAAACAAGATGTACCAGGATTTGAAACAGTTGTATTGGTGGCCCAGTTTGAAGAAAGGCATAGTGGAATACATGTCCAAGTGCTTGGTATGTCAGCAAGTTAAGGCGGAACATCAAGTCCCACAAGGAATATTGAATCCACTCCCTATTCCACAATGGAAATGGGAAAACATCACAATGGATTTTGTTTCTGGATTGCCTCTAATCTCAAGACAGCAAGATGCAGTATGGGTTATTGTGGACAGGTTCTCAAAATCAG
Organism: Excoecaria cochinchinensis; assembly: GCA_947683425.1. Lineage (NCBI taxonomy): Eukaryota > Viridiplantae > Streptophyta > Magnoliopsida > Malpighiales > Euphorbiaceae > Excoecaria > Excoecaria cochinchinensis. The sequence goes on from CANTUQ010000034.1 coordinate 4,606,149, forward strand.
CTCATTTTATACCAGTTCGGATGAATTACTCTATGGAAAGGTTAGCAGAATTGTATGTGAGAGAGATTGTTCGGTTGCATGGAGTACCCTTATCTATTGTTTCTGATAGGGATCCCAGGTTTACTTCTAAGTATTGGAAGAGTCTGCAGGTTGCCTTGGGTACAAAATTGAACTTCAGTACTGCTTTCCATCCGCAAACTGATGGACAATCGAAAAGAATTATCCAAGTGCTTGAAGATTTGATGCGAGCATGTGTATTGGATTTCTCTAGGAATTGGGATAAGTATCTTCCACTTATGGAATTTGCTTATAACAACAGTTATCAGACTAGTATTGGCATGGCACCGTATGAAGCTTTGTACGGAAGGAAATATCACACACCGATTTGCTGGATGGAATTGAATGAACATAGAGTCATTGGGCCAGATTTGGTTCGCAATACAGAAGAGAAAGCAAGGCTTATTCAGCAAAGGCTAAAGGCAGCTAGTGATAGACAGAAGTCCTATGCGGATTTGAAGCGAAGGGATGTTGAATTTGAAGTGGGTGACAAAGTGTTTTTGAAAGTATCTCCTTGGAAGAAGGTACTAAGGTTTGGCAACAAAGGAAAACTAAGTCCGAGGTTTATTGCACCATATGAAGTTCTGGAAAGAGTGGGCCTTGTAGCATATCGATTGGCATTGCCTCCGGCGTTAACTAAGCTTCATGATGTGTTCCATGTGTCCATGTTGAGAAGATACAGGCCGAATAAATCTCATGTGTTGCCTGTACAAGAGGTGGAAGTATAGCCAGACTTCACCTATGATGAGAAGCCAAAAGCGATACTAGCAAGGGAGGTGAGACAGCTTCGGAATAAGCAGATACCACTGGTGAAAGTGCTCTAGCAGCATCATGGTGTTAAGGAGGCAACCTGGGAACCAGATGCTGCTATGCGAGAGCAACACCAGCAGTTGTTTATCACAGGTATGAATTTCGAGGATGAAATTCTTTAAGGAGGGGAGAGTTGTCATGGCCGGACTTGTACCCTAAAAGAATTAACTTGAATTGGCATGTGTGTGCGAATTAAATGTGAGGTTTGGACTAAATTGAAATGAAAGCGGGACTTGATTGAAAGTTGAGTGGATAGTTCAGTGGCTAATTGGTATATTTATGAGATTAAGTTAGGAATGGTTTAAGGGCTGATTAGGTCACTTAATGATGGTTTAATTAGGAATAAAATAATGTAAGAATCAGTTGGTGGAGGCTGATTTTGTGAGTGGAATCCGTGTGGCTTCTTGAGAGTAAGCCACCTCCACTTTTGCATGCATAAGTCCCTTGAGGAGGGTAATGACCCATTTGTGAGGATTGAGTCATTTTCTGTGTTTTCTACCTCCTTTTGCCGTGTGAGTAGTTCCTTTAGTCTCTAAATCAAATTGCATAATTGTTAAGAAGTTCAAGTTGTTAAGTTGCTCAAGAGTTAAGTTGTTGGACTTAAGAGGTAAGTGATTATGAATGCTTGTTCTCATCTTCTACTTTTCTTCTTGGTCTTGATTTGTTATTGGAATGAGAATTGATGGATTATGTTCAATTCTGGAATTTGACTTGTTTTGCTAGTTGAAAAAGTAAAGAAGGATAAAGGGAAAGCTGTAATTGGAGAACCGAGCGTTCGTCGATATTAGGAGCTAAGGCGACAAGGTTTGGGAACAAACCCTAGTTGTATAACTATGAAAATTGTGTTGCTTGAATATGAGTTTGGTATGAATCATGTGTATATGAGAAGTAATGGCCTTGAGCATGAAATTGTATGGCTAGGTTTAATATTGGATGTGGAGATATGCTTTGTGAAGATGTGGTTTGAGAATATGTATGCTATGTGTATAATGAATATGAATATGATTTATGCTATGAGTGAATGCCAATATCAAGATGAAAATCAGGTATGTGCCAATTGGGTATGTGGTTGATGAATTGGGTTAATTTGTTAGAAAGGAAAATGGGTTAGAAGTCCTTGAAAGGAGATGGGAATAGAATGTGGAATTGGAATCTTGCATAGGTCACGGTGACAATTAAAATTGATTGTAACCGTGAGGTATGCTGGAATTCTATTATGCCTAGCTGAATTGGGTATGTCATGGTGACAACCAAAATGGTTGTGACCGTGAGGTACCCAAGGAAGCATTCTGCCCTGCAAAATATGATATGTCACGGTGACAATCAAATTGATTGTGACCGTGACATACCCTCAAGTAGCATTCTGCCGAGAATTGGGAACATGTCACGGCGGCAATCAAATTGATTGTGATCGTGACCTGTCCTCAAATTGCATTCTATTTTGGACTTCAATATGTCACGATGACAACCAAATTGGTTGTGACCGTGACCGACCCTGTTTTGGCAATATAACCCTAATGTGTTTGGCCTTCCAAATGGCAAGGCTTTGAGCTGAAATGAAGGACATTATGAGTAAGTATTATGTGTGTATTAGGTAATGTACAATTGCATACGACATGATGATTCTTGAATGCAATCAAATATGTGATTATTAACTATGAAGAATGAGTTTGGAAATATATTGAGTATGCAACTGAAATGAATAGCTATGTGCTACTGCGAAAGGGTAAAACGAATGTGATGTTACCTATCAACATGTGTGATGTGAAAAGTGATTAATGTGAACTTAATAATATGTTTAACAACTTAAGCCTGCGAGTCAAGTAATGGATAGTTAGGCATGCCTATAGGGTCAAGTGCTGCAGCCCCATGTGTTTAATGTGTCTGATTCCATGGGAATCACAATGCGAAAACAATGCGAATGTTCCTTGCTGGATTTTATTATAAGTGGATTGATGTTAAGTACCTGAAGGTACCAATGCGTAAATGTAATCTCGATGAGATTCTAGTACCTGAGTGGTACCAATGCGATACCCGTTATCCGCGTCTCTGGTTTGCAGGCTAATCAACTAATTAATAAGTGGAAATGATGGTGACACAGTATGATATGTGATGTGAATATGTGAATACATGATTGGTGCTTTATGATTGAATATAGTAATGAACAATGTTATGCATGAAACAGAATTGGATGAAGTGATTCTTAATTAGCATGATTGTTGACATGCAATGTGTGGTAATTATATATGTGTGTAGAATTACTTGTTATATGTGTTCCCCACTAAGCGTTATCGCTTAGCACGGGTTTACTCTAATCCCTGCAGGTACGGACCAGAGGTGGCCGTAGGACGCACCCACATAACGACGGTCAATAATAGGAAGTGGATAGCGTAGGTTTTGGGATTGTTACTAGGAAATTTTTTATAGACTTTCTGTATAATTATTATGTGTATCAGATATGTAAAGCCATGTAATAATGAGATAACTAAGAATAGTAATGAACAGTTGTATAAATATGTATGATGTATGATCGTATGTGATGAAATCTTTTTGTTTGGGTTTCCATAAGGTTATGCATGTGTTCTGTTGTGTGTGCCTGACCTTCTCTAACTAAGACTAGCTAAGCTAGTCTGACGTGGGGAAAGGGCGTCAAATCTATCATTTGGTGCAAAGTGGATGGCACTCCTCCAAGTTTGTGAAACCATAGCCTCCCTAGCAATGCTGAGGAGTTTTTGGGGATTGGGAGGACTGCGAACTCTGCCTCCATCTCGACTTGCCCAGTCTTCACCAATGCTTAAAAATCTCCTGAAGTTTGTCTTTTGGAGTTGTCATAAGCTGTGATTGTAAGATGTGACTTGTTCAAAATATTCTCATTCAGCCGAAAAGTAGGTATTGCTACTAGAGGATAGACATTGATAGATGACCCATCGTCTACCATTACACAAGTAATGTGCTTGTCATTGATTTGCACCCTTATGTACAATGGGCGGTTATGATTGCAGCCTTCCGCTCGCAAATCTATATCTAAATAAATGAGGTTTTCTCCAGAGCTTTCTTTCACAATATCTAGTAATTAGTGGGGGAAATGGTGGTTGCAACAGTGGACTCGTACAAGGCTTCAACCAGCTTCTGCCTATGCGATGGTGATTGTCTCAATAGGTCCCAAATCGATATTTGAGTTGATGTCTTCTTCTATTGTTTCATTATCGGATTCTCCTCTGGCTCTTCTTCTTCAGGTACAAACACTGGGTCTTGCTATTTTTCTACTTTTGGAATCACCCTTCCAGTCAGAGTTACAGCTCCGATCTTTTTCTTCCTTCCATCTTTCGAGCCCTATAAGCCAGTAGGTTCATCTTCTTCTCCACTTTTACTAGTGGATTCCCAACAATCAATTGCCGCTACAAGCAGTTCCTCATCACTTTCCCTCTGCTCATGGTGGGTGAGGGCTACATACTCGTTCCCAAACAAGTCTTTCAACACATACCATTTGAGCAGACTAGATCCGATCATGAAAACAGGCAGGGGGAGGTGTTGTATCCTGACTTTTTCTTGCTCTCTCTACTCTGGATCAATGATCTATTTAGTGTTAATTAGTTAATGGATCTTATACCCTAATGTCCTGCAATAATTCATTGTGTGTCCAATATGCTAGTGGTATGCACAATATTCATCACCCTTATGCCCTAGCTCCCCTTGGGTTCTGGTTGGCCTTGGTGGCAAGGGCTGCAACTTCCATTCCTTAATCAATCTTCTTAATACACATGACAAAGTCCAACCCAAGTTCAAAAAGTAACTTTAACTTACATTCATGGCCAAAATCTCAGCTGTCTTACCTGTTCTGTTACCACTGCAGGAGCTTGCCGATTTGCTTGCTCCCTAATTGCCATATCCCTTTCTGACAAAGGCCTCATTGCTCACCCTTTTTACAAAATATTCTCCTTCGATTTCTATAATAATATCCTTCAAGGCCTCCCAATCTATCAATCTCTTCATCTTTAGCCCCTTCTTCAGATATGGGCTAGCATTCCTAATAAACAACCTGATCTGATCTTGGGTGTCATGTTTCCTCTTTATTTCCATGACCCAGTTTCTCCATCTAGTGAGGTATTCATAGAATGACTCCCCCGACATCTGTTGTAAGAGCTCTAGGTCTTTCAGAGTGACCTCTATTCTTATACTATAGTCATATTGTTTGAGGAACTCCTTCGTCAACAAGTTCCAGTCCTCCTTCGTCCTCTTGTCTAACCCGTGGTACCAATCGATTGCTGGCCCCGTTAATCTCAGTCAAAAATATTCTATTTTCTGCTTTCTTGTTAAAGTTGTACCCTTCATCACCAGTGAGTATTGCTTAACATATTGTAAGCACCATGTCCCGGAGCGGTCCGGATCAGAGGTTACCCTATGATGAAATCGGTGTCCAAGCCTATATGGTAGGCTGGACTTAGAGGTTTTGGCCCCGCGTTCCATGAGAAATGAGGTTTTTTATCATTCCTGGGCCGAAGGAGAGAAAAACAGAGGTTTTTTTCGGGTCAAAGGGCTTTTTCTTGTCCTTGACAGACGGCCAGCCCGTCTGCGAAGTCAGCCCGTCGCTCCGAGTCACCGATGGCTCTGGGTATTTTCCGACGCTCGTCGGAAAATCACCGCCCCTGTCAGATTGCCGCCTGGTTTCCCGGAGCACGCAACCCTTCCGACGCCCGTCGGTGGATGTGGCAGGGCCGTCGGACTAATCCTTGTGTCAGAAGGATTCTTCCGACGCCCACCTCTATACACCGATGCCCGTCGGTCGTGTCTGGCTATAAAAGCTCCGGATTTTCATTTGAAAAGGGTTGGAAAAATTTTCAGAAGAGGAAACTCTGCCAAATTTCAAGCACATTTTCTCTTTCTTCCAAAAACACTTTTTTCTAAAAGAACTTTATTGAATCAAGGATCAAATCAATCAAAGGAACTAAAAACTAATTAGTTTTCTTTAGATCTTGACTCCAAAATCGATTTTCTGAAGGATTGAAGGTGAAATATCTCATTTTCTCTCTTTAATCTTTCATTTCTGCTTCTCGTGGAACGCGCGGGGATCTAACCAACACCAGAATCTCACCTGAAGTGATTATCTGAGGGTAAATATTCCGGATTCTTTCTCCATTTTCATCTCATATTTAATTATTTATCTATTTATTTATTCATTCTGTGAAATTTGTGAATATCTGTCATTACTTTCTTTCATTTTGACTCCCTCATCTCCTTTTGGGATAAAATCTGCTTTTTGACCTTGAAAAGGTTTCTTTTTTTTTCCTTTTATATTTTTCGGAGACAGAGGTGACCGACGGGTCATCTTAATGATCGACGCCCGTCGGTCACCCACCTACAGACGCCCATTCTTGAGTGACAAACGGGCATATCGGATAACCGAACCGACGCCCGTCGGTCAACCAGGAAAGGCCGTCGGTGGGTTCTGTCTCCACCTTTTTAAATCATTTTTTATCTCTATCCAATCTCGTTAATTTCTTATATGTTAATTTTATGTATATTAGCATCTCTTAACTTTCTGTGAGTATACATCGGTCCTCCTGGGTTATTTCAAGCTTGAGCGGCTATCTACCATGTTTGGAGGATCTCGTCCGGTTTAGTTTCCTAATCCTCTTGTTTCATTTCTTTTATTGATTATATTATGCATATGGATGTACTCCTTTCATATCCCGTTGTTGTATAATAATGATTCAATGGTTTTATATTTCATAAAACGAGGTTTACACAAAACTGGACCAATGTCCTATTTTATCCAATAAAATCATCACAATGAAAACATTCAATTTTAATAACAATGCATGCGAGGACCAAAGTCCTCAGAATAAGCAATGTCTCGATTTATGTATGATCTGCACATTTACAAAAGGGAGTTGTATTCCGCTCCTTGTATTATTGTAATTTATCGTTTTTATTACCTATCTGATCATTTATTGCTTTCAAAATGTGAATAAGTGCGCCTTTTAATCAACTGCATAGTGTGGAGAGAGAGCAAATTAATGATATTAAAATTTGATCATAAACTAATTGAGGTAGAAATAGATGAGAAATCCCGGACCCAGCTCTGGTCTTTGGGCTCGAGAGGTTAGAGGTTATCCTCCAAAATACTTCTTGGGTCACGAGGCTTTAGCGCTAATCCTAGGCTCTTTAGGGTGAGAAGTTCACCTTCCATGATCCCTCTAGCTGGCCCAAAATGGATACCAAGCGCAGTCTTAGGCTCTCCGAGGCGAGAGAAACTTTCCCAATGTTCTATTGGGTGGCGACTCCATGAAACCTCCGTGTTGCTCAACATAGACGCACTTGCGATTTATCGTAAGCTGTCAACGGACCCGCAAATGCCCCGATCGCCCACGTGCGGGCGGTCCGAAAGGGCGGCGCAATCGGGATCCGGCGCGCGTCACATTGGCGACTCCAATGGGGACGTTTATGGTTCGAGATTTCGATTTGAAAATACCTCTTTTAACATTTATGATAAAAATTTAATTCATAAATTCGCTTTTTCTCAAATTTGCATTGGCATATCATTAGAGCCTTAGAATACGCTCGTTTGGTCCCTCTTTTAGCCCCGGTGCGTTCCTGAAGCACCTCCTCATTTTCACTCAATTTGGGGAAGTGTTAAGGATAATCACCAGCCCAAGCCACGTACCTCAATGGTATATCAAAATGGTGACCCGATCGGTCGCTACGCTCGTGATGAGCTAGACCCGTCGGCAGGGATCATGCTTGGGTAGCCTCAAAGAAATATCTCCTTTGTCCAAAGCTCATGTAATGGCTGTAGTCACTTTCCACAGGTGAAATGAACCGTAATCTCATGCTTGCTGTATGGATCCTCATGTATCGGATGAGTCCAAATGTCTTGCTTGGTAACCTAGCCAAAGGCTATCATGCCCCGATAGGGCCATGTCGAAATTTATGGAACGTCCGAATACGTGGCGATTATTATCCATCCGCTTGTACATTAGCATAGGAGTGTTATGCTGCCGATTTTCTGCCGCGCACCATACGCGTCCATTGGGTCCCTCGTTGACCCTTGGGCTAATCCCACCTAGGAAAGAGACTGCACGACCACGTGTGTGGGAGAAATAAGGGTGGAAGGACCTACTTGCTTGCTTCTGCTCTATAAATATTGCATAACACGGTCATGCATTATACCTACATTTCATGCATCATTCTAACTTTCGTCCCTGCAGCCATCATAGATCTGCCCAGGTGGACTAGATCACCAACCGGGCGACTGATCCGAGTTCTTACTCCTGAGCTGTCAGATAGAGAGCGCCTACCGGAGATTTTATCAGAAATTAGTGGTGCTGTATCTCAGATGGCAAACTCACCTAGGGGGAAGATGCCACTAGGGCCATGATTGCGGAAGAAGTGGGCCGCCGTTTCGAAGAATTCGAGGGCTGGATGATGAATATGTTGACCGCCTTGGCGCAGCAGAACGCTCAGCCGAATGCTCCACAGAACCCCCCCTCCTCCAATGAGACAGAATGAGCCCGAAGAAGAAAGGTTTGAAAGGCGAGAAGAGCCCGTTAGGCCGCCACCAGTAGAGTTAAGATCAGTAGCTTCGGGAGAGTTGAGAAGAAGGCCAGTGCTAAGAATTGATGACGATAGAGATATCGAGGATGATAGATTGAGCATGGCATCTGAGAAGGGGAAGGCGCCTCAAGCTGATGACTTTATTCTAAGGAAGATGGAAGAGAGGTTCGAGGCTATGGCTCGTATGATAGGCAGAGCTCATGGGTGAATCCGGAGGATAGGGAGTTGGACGGAGAAGACCCGATCCCTTATAATTTCAAAATGCCGGATCCGAAGTTTGATTGTACTTCTGATCCCACCGCACATGTGAAGCAATATTCTCTGGTCATGAAGGGGACCACATTGTCCAAGAAGCAGAAAGTGGAATACTTTTGTCTGAGTCTGACCTCTCATGCCATAGATTGGTATCATGGCCTTGACCGCCGCACTAAAGAAGATTGGGATCTACTCACTGAGGAGTTTCTGAAGCAGTATGACTGTAATACCAGAATGGAGGTGACTCTAAAAGATCTTGAGCTACTTCAGCAGAAGGCCGGGGAATCCTTCCATGAGTATCTTACCCGATGGCGGAACCGAGTAATGGAGATGCGCCGAAAGCCTGACACTCAGGATCAGATTCGTCTTTTCATTAAGAATGCGAGCCCGTACTTGAAGGAGGGATTGAGGATGAAAGGGTTAAAGGACTGGGAGTCGCTCAAAGATATAGCCATCGAAGAAGAGGGAGAGTTTTTAACCCGAAAAGCTAACAATGACAATTTCGCCAAAAGGGCTAACCCCGGTCAAGGAACCAGCAGGCCGGCGGGTTCCAGTAACAGCACTAGAAGAATGGGTGAAGTCTCTGCTACAGAGGTGACCACCAAGAGGAAGTTTTCAAACTTGGGGAGACCGTTATCCTGGGTCTTGAGGAGCTTTATGAAAGAAGGAAAATTGCGCCCTCTGACTCCTAGGCCAGCTTTGACACAAGGGAAACCGGGACATAAGGATAACGAATTCTGTGCATTCCACCAGCACTCGGGCCATATCACTGATAAATGCAAGGCGCTCCGGTACTCTATCCAAGACTAGATCGATAGCAAGCAGATCTCTGACCCTGAGAAGAGAGAAACTGAGAAGAAGCCCGGTTATAATGCCGTACCACCACCCGTGTTTATGATCCAATCTAGCCTGCCAGAGTGGTACGTGCTACAAGATATGTATGGGAGTGAGGAGTCTGCTGTTGATAATTCCGAGGATGGGAAGGAGAAAGCAGTTGTGGCGACCCTTGATTGCTGGTCTAGCAGTGAAAGCGGTGGAGAAGCCGAGGATGAAGAAGGGTTGAACCTTGATCTGTGGGGCTCCGATGGAGACGAAGGAGAGATAAGCGCTGTCACGAGAAGTGGAAGGGTGATCCCCGAGATTACAAAGCTACCTGAGCCGGTACAGCCATTAGCAGAGAAAGAGCCAGAGGAGGAGCAGATTGTTAGGCAATTGAAGAAGACCGCGGCTCAGATACCCATTTGGGATCTGTTGAGGCAATCCCCCTCTCATAGGCAGAAAGTAGTAGAAGCTTTGGTTGAGGCCACAGTCGCCACCACTATTTCCCCGTCAGAGCTTTTGGGTTTAATTAAGGGAGGATCCGAGGAGAGATTGGTCTTTTCCGACGCCGACTTAACTGTTGAGGGCCGCAACCACAACCGACCCTTGTACATTAAAGCACAGATTAACGATAAGCACACTGCTTGCATTATGGTGGACGACGGGTCTTCTATAAACGTGTGCCCTTTAATAGCTTTGCAAGCTTTTGGTTTAAGCGAGGATATGCTCAGCGGATCAGATCTGACTATCACGGCCTACGATAACTCGAGGAGGCAAGCCTCGGGAACCTTCAAGACTTTGGTCAAGACAGGACCTATCGAAGTGGAGGTCGAAGTTGTAGTTCTGCCTATCCCTGCTAACTTCTCAGCTTTGCTTGGGAGACCCTGGTTTCATAAATTAGGAGGAGTGCCATCCACACTGCATCATATGATAAGGTTCCCGCATTAAGGGGAGGTGGTGACTATCAAAGCGGCTAGGGAAAACCAGGTCTCAGCGCTGGAGATTGCTAATCAGCCGTTCAGCGGCTTCCATGTGTCTATGATAAGGGAAGAGCGTGGATCAGTAGATAGCCCGGCTGTGGTTAATATGATGAAGAAGATGCACTATCTTCCCGGGGCTGGATTGGGTGGAAGCTCCCAAGGGTTGCAGACCGCGATCACCACTCGAGGGCAGAAGAACCGGAAAGGCCTGGGGTATAGAGGTGGCTTCGGCAAGAAGAGGGTGACAGACAAGATCCCCCACATTTCAGAGAGCTTTGTGCCAGCATCCTCAGTTTGTGCGTATACTGGTGAAGATGAGCCGCAATGGGTAAATGGGAGGATTGTCCCTGGCTTTGAGATCTTTAATGACGTGTATGACTGGCATGTTGGGTTCGTCAACACTGTTGAAGACTTTTGGGATGAGGAAGTCATGACTCGGGGGATCACTTGGGACAAGTGCGAGCTTGAGGAGGTCGTTACTGAAAAGATGGTAGCTGCCAGGCTGAAAGGAAAAGAGAAGATAGCAGAATTAGAGCTGAAAATGGGGGATTTGAAGATTTCTTCCGACGTGCCTGAGGGGCCTCTGCTAAATCAGAAAGTTAGTGAGCAAGCTGCAACGGCATCAACCTCGGGAGTAGCGGAAGAAAACTCTAGCCTAGATTGTCTTTTTATTCCAGAACTCTTTTATGATGTAAATGATAACTATAATATTATCAATAAGATGAACAATTTCACTTATTTGTGCGATGTTTCTAATGATTTCAACATGCATGAACATGATCATATTCCATCAATTTTTGACATTGACTCCACTGGTACAACGCCTTTTAATCTTGGAACCTCAGAAAATCCGAGAGAAATTCTAATAGCATCAAATATAACTCCTGAGGAGAGAAAAAAGTTTGAGAGAATAATAAGAAAACATGAAAAAGTCTTCGCCTGGACCTACGAGGACATGCCGGGGATTGACCGAGACGTGGCGGAACATGCCATCCCGACTTACCCAGATTGCAAGCCTGTGAAGCAGAAGTTGAGAAGGCTAAGACCAGAATGGGCTGATAAGGTTAAGGAGGAAATTCGACGTCAGATCGAAGCTAAGTTCCTTGTGGAAGTCCAGTATCCTACATGGCTGGCAAATGTGGTCCCTGTAGCGAAGAAGAACGAAAAGGTCAGGGTGTGTGTGGATTATCGAGATCTTAACAAAGCCTGCCCTAAAGATGATTTTCCACTATCCCATATTGATGTGTTGATAGACAGTGCTGCCAATTGCGCGATGTACAGCTTTGGGGACGGCTATGTAGGCTACAACCAGATCCTGAACAAGATAGCTGACCGGGTTAAGACTGCTTTTATCACAGAGTGGGGTACTTATGCCTATCGGGTCATGCCTTTTGGCCTGAAGAATGCGGGGGCCACATACCAGAGGATGGCAACCAAGATCTTAAGTGACCTGATTCATAAAGAAGTGGAGGTGTATGTCGATGACATGATGGTCAAATCAGCCACCTGAGAGGGACACTTTGAAGCTCTAGAGAAGTTCTTCACCAGGATCGATAAGTATAATCTGCGACTTAACCCCAAGAAGTGCATTTTCGGAGTGACTTCAGGAAAGCTGTTGGGACATGTCGTCAGTCAGAGGGGGATAGAAATTGACCCAGACAAGGTAAAAGCTATCAGAGAGATGCTTGTGCCACAAAAAGAGAAAGATGTAAGGAGTTTCCTGGGCAAGCTGCAGTATGTCAGCCGGTTTATTTCCAAGCTCACTTCGATATGCGAACCTATTTTCAAGCTGCTTAGAAAGAATCAGCCCGTAGTCTGGAACGAAGACTGCCAGAGAGCCTTTGATAATATCAGGGAGTATCTGTTAAATCCGCCAGTGCTAAGGCCTCCGCAACCTATCAAACTGCTTATTCTATACCTTGCAGTAGAAGACGGTTTAGTGGGCGCCATGATGGCTCAAGAGGATGAATTTGGGGTGGAGTTTGCAATTTATTACCTCAGCAAGAAGTTCCTGGCTTATGAAATAAAATATACTGAAGTGGAGAAGATCTGCCTTGCAGTGATTTGGGCATCAAAGAAGCTGAGACATTACTTCCACTCATACAAGGTTCAGGCAGTAGCCAAGCAGAATCCATTAAGATATCTGCAGGAGGCACCGTCTTTGCTTGGAAAGATGGGGAGGTGGCTGCTCTTGCTACAAGAGTTCGATGTGCAATACATCACCCGCAAGACTATTAAGGGGCGAGCTATAGCCGAATTTCTTGCTGAACATCCTATCCAAGGGGACACCCCCGAGTTTACCTTTCCTGATGAGAGCATAGGCACGATTTCTGTTCAAGGGTGGCAGTTGCACTTTGACGGGGCAGTGAATAACAGGGGAGCCGGAGTCGAAATCATCTTAACAACCCCAGATAATGAAAAGCTCCCTCTTGCTAAGAAGCTGAGATACAAAGCGACCAATAATGAAGCTGAATATGAAGCGTGCACCTTCGGGTTAGAAGCTCTAGCTGTGTTGGGGGCAAGGAACGTAGAGGTATTTGGCGACTCGTCCTTGGTAATAAACCAAATCCGAGGTGAGTGGGCTGTTAAAGAAGAACGACTAGTTCCCTATGTTCAATATCTGAAAGGGATGTGTGGGCAGTTTGAGACTTGCACTTTCCACTTTGTGCCCAGAGATGAGAACCGTCTGGCTGACGTGTTGGCAACCTTAGTGTCAATGTGGGATAACCCTGAAGGAGTGGCCATGAAACCTGTGCTAATTTCGAGCTCTGATAAGCCTAGTTTCGAAACCGAGCCAGTAATGGAGGTAGAGGCATCAAATGGGATGCCATGGTACTTTGATATCATGAATTACTTGGAAAACGATAGATTTCCAGAAGAAGCCACTGGAAAAGACGAGAGGATGATACGTAAGTTATCTACTCAGTTCATATCCTTGGAAGGGGTGTTGTACAAAAGACGGTCAGATGGGATCTAGCTCAGGTGCTTGAATGAAAGAGAAGCGCGCAGGATAATGGAAGAAACCCATGCAGGGGTCTATGGGGCCCACATGAATGGTTTGACCTTGGCCAAGAAGATCATGAGACAAGGCTTTTATTGGCTTACGATAGACACTGATTGTTCGAAGTATGTCAAACAATGTCAGTTGTGCCAACAGTACGCAGATCTGAGACACCTGCCGGTATCAGAACTACATAACCTGACATCACCTTGGCCGTTTGCTGCTTGGGGGATAGATATCATTGGAGAGATTCGCCCTACGACGTCCAATGGGCACAGATACATCATAGTCTCAATCGACTATTTCACCAAATGGGTCGAGGCAGAATCTTTCAAGAAAATTGAAGCAAGGGACATGGCCAAGTTCATAGAGAGGAATTTGATCTGCAGATATGGCCTCCCTCATCACATAGTGTCTGATAATGGAGTGCAGTTCATGGGAGAAACTAGAAAACTTCTCGAGAAATATGGTGTTGAGCATCATAAATCCTCTCCCTACCGACCGCAAGCGAATGGAGCAGTAGAAGCCGCCAATAAGAATGTGAAGAAGATCTTGTCCAAGATGGTCCAAACCTACAAGGACTGGGCTAAAAAGTTACCCTTTGCCCTGTGGGGATACAGAACGATGGTAAGATCATCTACAGGCTCTACGCCATTTTCCCTGGTGTACGGAACAGAAGCAGTATTGCCAGTAGAGATAGAACTTAAATCTCTAAGGGTGGTCATGGAAGCCCAAATCCCGGAAGCCGAATGGGCGCAGCAGAGGTTGCAGCACTTGAACTTACTGGATGAGAGTAGGCTGAAAGCTTATTATCATAATCAGATATACCAGAAGAGATTAGCGAGAACTTTCGGAAAGAAAGTGAGGAAGCACCCGCTGAAAGAAGGGGACTTGGTGTTCAAGTAGATGAGGCCAGGAATACCAGACATTAGGGGGAAATTCAGACCTACCTGGGAAGGGCCGTATATCCTTAAGAAGCTGTTGTCCAAAGGGGCTGCAATCTTATCAGATAGCGATGGGAACGAATTCAAAGAGCCGATCAATGTCGACAGACTCAAAAGGTTCCACGGCTAAAGACCAAAATAAAAAGAAGAGAATAAAATGCCCCGCAAGTCGAAAACCGAAAAAAGGCGGCTATGCTAAAATTGGGCGCCTCGACAGGGTGAAAACCGAAAAAAGGCATCCTGTGCAAAAATTAGAGGCATGAGAGAAAATGTCCGATCGTGAAAACCCGAGAGGGCCGATTGGTAACAAGAGTTGATGCTGTTAAAATTTGGTTTCATGTATTGATGGTGCGTAAGCAGCTGAGTAAATGCCAAAACTGATCATGTATGCTGAAATTATATGGAAATGTACACAAAACTCGTGAAAAGGGATGAATATTATTCTTTTCACTTTCGTCATTTTCTAGTTCTGTATTAAAAAGAAATGTAGCACCAAAAGAAATACACATGTAGGCTAAGCTAAGTCCTGCTGCTGCTCTCGCCGATCAGATGCTTGAGCCCTCGGGTCCTGTTATCAGAGGCTGGGCTAAGGATCCACTTCTTGTACCCGCTGGTCGAGGATGCAGAATGGTTGCCAAACCTCGGGATGACGGTCTTCACGGGTAATCTACCCCATAGCTCATGATACCGGGAAGCAAATGCGGCCGAGAGATCTCCTCCTCGGAAGGACAGGGGAAGCCTCACTATATCTTGGGTCATCCCCAGCTGCCGTGTACACCGAGAGGTGATGCAGAAGGTGGCCTGACGGAGGCCGTAGAGGGGAACGCAACCCGACGGCCCATTAGTGACCGCATGAGACAGCGGGAGCCAGGCGGATGTAAAGCTGATATCGTCATCTGACAGATCGCCAAATCTGGTAATGCCTTCACCAGCAGTGATACACCCATGCAACCGTCGACGAGGCAAGAAATGGCTCGGCGAGTACTGGGGGGTAACGCGAGGGGGTGGTTCAGACAGCATCTTCAGTTTTTCCTGTAGCCAGATCTGAAAAAAAAAAAAAAAAAAAAGCCGCTGGGGTAAGTAGGGTTTACTTCAGGCAAAAATAAGGCATAGGGTTGTGTGAAAATCCGAAAGGACGCACCTCCCGGTAAGAAAAGCTAGTGTGAAAATCCATGAGGGACACACTACCTTTAAAATAATGACGTACCTGGAGTAATAAGGGGCTGCCGGCAAAGGTTGTAGTGGACCCAGAACTCACAGCGTCCAGACCCAGGATGGTTTCAGCCAGGACAAGTGGTAGGGGGGACAGTCCCAGATGAAAGTCGCTCAGGACTCCGAACAGACGAGAGTCGCCGGTCAAACCCCCCGGAGCAATAGTAAGGAAGTTCACCATGCAGAATAAGAATGTGATGCTTACCCGATATGTGGGGATGTTAGTGAACCGATCCAGAGCCTCGATCAGTGGATCCAAAGCAAAGGAGGAGCTCAGAGGAATCAGCTGGTTGGCCTCCGAAGGGGATATGCCCAGAGCTAGGGCTATGTCCCGGGTCTGAAGTAGGCCACAGCGGGGGACGCAAGGCAGAGCGCCAGGAGGGAACCAAGCTCCCAGAATGGAAGCTAACTCTTCAGACAAGGGGCACAGTTCCTGATAGGTGAATTGGAAAACGTGGAACCGTGGGTTCCAGAAGTGGGTCGCTGCCAGGAGGAGGTTCTGGTCGATTTTCACCCAGCACAGGTATTTCAGCCCAGACAGAGAGGAAAGGGCGCCTTCTCCACAAGTGTGTTTGTCATCTAAAATACGGTGCATCCTTTGGGCAAGAAGGGAGGACATTTTGAGAAGAATAAAGGACTCAAGATGTGGGAAAATGAAGAGACAAAAATTTTGCAAGATTTTATAGGCAAGCGTCACCGACGGCCTGCCCGTCTCTCCACAGGGATGGCCTACCCGCCTCTACACAGGGACGACCTGCCCGTCTCCCCACAAAGACGGCCTGACCGTCGGTCTAGGTCCACCTGGCAGATGCATACGTCAGTATTGCATTCATCACACGTATTAACTCGCATTTATTGCATGACTGACGGCCATCCCGTCGGTCGCTTGTACAGACGCCCTGCCCGTCAGTCAAGAATTTCTATATAAGGGCGAGTGATAGACGGTTTAAACGTTGCTGTCCCTTTCTTCTCCCTCTCTCAAACGGTTTCTTAGCGTTTTTTAGCGGTTTTTAAGACTTTTCTCCTTATTTTTTCGCGATTTCTTCATATTTTCGCATTTTCTACCCGCCGGGCACTTTGATATTCATATTTTCTCCAATTTCTACACTTCCCGCGACTACAAGTAAGTAAATAACTACTTTTTTTTGAATTTTATTCAATTTATCTCTTCATCTCTTTTCCTTTTGACTTTAGGATGCCTTAGATGTCTTAGGAATTAAGGGAGAATGCTGCCCAATTTTCTATATTAATTTTTTTTGTAGTTAAATCTGAACTTTTTGTATGACCACATAGAAATAGAACCTCTCTATAATCTTGGTGCTTTAGAATTGCATCCTCTTGGTGCACCATTTTGTGCATGATTTGCTTTTGCGGCCTGAGGCCATTATTTTTGTATCGTTGGGGGCACACTCTTGCCGGGGTGCATCCCATCTATATGTGAGCACTATTGTTGAGGCCTGAGGCCTATGTTGTTATCCTTTTGTGCAGGAGGTTGGGCATATCCCTGCCGGGATGCTGCCCAAATTTTTATTATTTATTCTAGAATTGAATATTTATTTTCTTTTCATGTATAATGCATGCCTCGGGTCCTAGAAGGCCCATTCCTATTACTCGTTTTAAATTATTTGTATGATAATTGCATATTGTTTTTGCCTCGATACGTGCAAAGCACGTTGGCAACTGTTGCCCCTTTAAATTTATTATCTTTCTTTCTGCCTCATTTTTGGGTCGCCATTGCCCCGGTGAGGCCTAAATCGGCCTTCACCTCGGAAATGAGTTAAAAATACTTGGTTCGCCAAATTTCTGATATTTAATCTTTTCCCTTTTCACAGGATGCCTCCAAGACGCAGAGCACCATAGGCCCAGCCCGAGCTTGTGGCTCCAGCTTGGATGGATGACGAGTCTGCTCAAAGGTACAGAGCGTTGGCTCAGGTAGAGTTTCGGGCCAGCCGTTTTGTATCTCGCCCTTCTCTAGAGGCCCTTGGGTTGGCCCCAGAGTTTGATCTACTTGCCGAGGGAGCTGGTTGGACAGAGTTTCTTGAGCCCGCCTTCCAGACATTTCCAGAGGCTACCCGCCAGGTCTTGGCCACTCTCCGCTACACTGGCTTTCAGAGTGCAGATACCGACCCGGGGGTGATTCAGTTTTGGTTCGATGGCGACCATGTCAGCATCACTAAGCAGAGGTTTGCTCAGGCCATGGGGCTCCCTACGGAGGAGGGGGTCGAGATCCCGCGGCGAGCGGTGAGACGCGCCCATTGGGCGGCCATTGCTATACCAGGAGTGCTGTACGATCACGATACAGCGAAGAGCACAGTACTGGTGTCTCAGGCACTCCGGTATTTGCACAGAGTGCTTTCCAGCTCGTACCTCGGTCGAGCTGGTAATCCAGGGTCACTTAATGTGGCCGAGATCTGGAGCCTCTGGGCTATGGTGGCAGGCCAGCGTCTCAACATTAGCCACGAGATCTTGGCCAACCTGACCAGAGTCAGCAGAGGGTCGACACCGGTGGTGATGGTAGGAGGAGTCATCACCCGGTTATTGTTGAGATTGGGGTTTAACCCCGAGAGGTTGAGAGGACCCTTGCCCGAGGGGATCCATGTAGATGCCGCAGCGGCGGTTCAGATGGGGATGATCTCTCAGATTCCAGGCCAGGTAGAGGCCTACAGGGTGTTGACCATCCATGAGACCCGGCGGCTGTTCTCGCTTCCACCCTTGGGGGCAGATCCTGATCACCCAGAGCACCAGGAGGAGCAGCCTCCACAGCCAGAGCCTGAGCCACAGCCCCAGCCACAGCCTCAGCCCCAGCCTCAGCCTCCGCAGCCAGAGCCTCAGCCGGAGCACCAGCCTCCTCAGCCGCGGACGGTGCCTCCACCATAGCAGTAGGAGCCACCTAGGACCCCCTCGGATTTTGACTTTGAGATCACGATGGACGACCTCTTTGCCGCTTCACCGGCATCCAGAGCGCCGACCCCAGTCCCATAATCGAGCGCCAGGGTACAGAGGTCTATCCATGGGCCCTCCGAAAGATACCATCCGTACTCCCGAGGCGACCCAGGGGCATCCACCTCCTCGGCACCACCACCAGAGCCAGCACCGCAGCCTGACTTATCTCAGCTCCTCACCTCCATGTTCACAGCCTTTGAGCGGCGACAGGATGAGAGAGACAGAGCTACCCACGAGAGGTTAGATCGCTAGCAGGCTGCCATTTTGGAGCAGTCCCAGTCGGTGGAGCGCTTGGCTCGGGAGCAGGCTGGCTACATCGAGCACACGACTCGGGAGCAGACTCGGGCCATGGATGCCTTTAGGGATGAGCAGACTCGGGCCCTGGAGGCTTTCAAAGGAGAGCAAGTGAGGCTGATTGAGCAGATTGTTCAGGGTCAGAGGGAGTTGAGGCAGCAGCTCGCTCATGATGTGAGGACGTCACAGGACCAGGCGTCTCAGAGGGTCGATATGACCCTACAGATGATTAATGAGTCACTTGACTCTCTGAGATCCCGCGTCCAGGCGATGGAGGGGATTCTCCCCCCTCTTTCTCAGACCATGAGGGAGTTTAGGGAGCAGACGGAGCAGAGCCTGGAGCAGAGGAGAAAGGCCGCCAGCGAGCAGACTATTCAGTTGAGCCAAGCCTTCAAGAAGTTGGGAGAGAAGGTTTCTGAGACCTTAGGGTTTATGAGCGCCTGCACCCAGCCCTTCTTGGATGGCTACGCTCAGATCAGGTTCAGGCAGGCCCATGATCATGAGGCAGGACCCTCCACAGCTCCGCCACTGCCTCCGGCCCGTCCACCTCCGCCAGGGACCGTGCATATATCGGATGACGAGGATCTCGATGAGCCCTCAGACTACACACCTCTCTGATCTTCAGGGAGTTATTTTTGTATTTTTTGTATATTTTATATATTTTGTATATGCACTGTACAAAAATGACATTTCTAGTGGAAAACTTTTGCTTCCTCATTGCATGATCATTCGATTGTAAATTGTTTAATCACATCATAGAAAGTGTATGTTCTCATATCTACCTACATGTCGATAAAAATGACAATATAAAAAATACAAATACAAAACAAAAAAAATAACAACAAAACAACAAACAACAAAAATGATAATCGATAACATCTCAATAAGAAAAAAAATGAATAAAAGATGAAACATGGCATAGACAATAAAGCAAGGTCACGCCATCAATAGACAGGTCAAAAGATGACCACTCAAACATGAATTAACAGAATCTTTTATCTCACAGGTACAGAGGAATACCGATCTGAGCACAGACATCGATTAAAAAGATCTCCTTTGAAACTAGGAAACCAGCGGAGTTTCCACACTCCAAGATCAAAGCTGCAGTTGAAGAAACACTGCCCTTCACCAGATCGAGATTGTAGCCAGAGAGTGCTGCATCTCACCAATCGAAGTTGCGGTTAGAGAAACACTGCCCTTCACCAGATCGAGATTGTAGCCAGAGAGTGCTGCATCTCACCAATCGAAGTTGCGGTTAGAGAAACACTGCCCTTCACCAGATCGAGATTGTAGCCAGAGAGTGCTGCATCTCACCAATCGAAGTTGCGGTTAGAGAAACACTGCTCTTCAACAGATCGAGATTGTAGCCAGAGAGTGCTGCATCTCACCAATCGAAGTTGCGGTTAGAGAAACACTGCTCTTCACTAGATCGAGATTGTAGCCAGAGAGTGCTGCATCTCACCAATCGAAGCTATGGTCAGAGAGTGCCGCACTTCACCAGATCGAGATTGTAGCCAGAGAGTGCTGCATCTCACCAATCGAAGCTGTGGTCAGAGAGTGCTGCACTTCAACAGATCGAGACTGTAGCCAAAGCATGCTGCATCTCACCGGATCGAGGTTGCAGCCAGAGAGTGATGCATCTCCATGAGTACCTACCGGTCGAGAAAAGGCCGATGGGAATATCTTTGCATCACCGAGCGGATCGAGACAAGGTCCACCCGGCAAAAGGCACGGAGGGTGAAAAGCCGTTGCAGGTACGCTTCCTACTGACCTTTCTCTGAGTTTTGGCTTATCTAGGCGCTTGTGCACTAGTTTCCCCAAAACTGGGGGCAACTGTAAGCACCATGTCCCGGAGCGGTCCGGATCAGAGGTTACCCTGTGATGAAATCAGTGTCCAAGCCTGTATGGTAGGCTGGACTTAGAGGTTTTGGCCCCGCGTTCCATGAGAAATGAGGTTTTTTATCATTCCTTGGCCGAAGGAGAGAAAAACAGAGGTTTTTTAGGGTCAAAGGGCTTTTTTTTGTCCTTGACAGACGGCCAGCCAGTCACTTCGAGTCACCGACGGCTCTGGGTATTTTCCGACGCCCGTCAGAAAATCACCGCCCCTGTCAAATTGCCGCCTGGTTTCCCAGAGCACGCAACCCTTCCGACGCCCGTCGGTGGATGTGGCAGGGCCGTCGGACTAATCCTTGTGTCAGAAGGATTCTTCCGACGCCCGCCTCTATACACCGACGCCCGTCGGTCGTGTCTGGCTATAAAAGCTCCGGATTTTTATTTGAAAAGGGTTGGAAAAATTTTCAGAAGAGGAAACTCTGCCAAATTTCAAGCACATTTTCTCTTTCTTCCAAAAACACTTTTTTCTAAAAGAACTTTATTGAATCAAGGATCAAATCAATCAAAGGAACTAAAAACTAATTAGTTTTCTTTAGATCTTGACTCCAAAATCGATTTTCTGAAGGATTGAAGGTGAAATATCTCATTTTCTCTCTTTAATCTTTCATTTCTGCTTCTCATGGAACGCGCGGGGATCTAACCAACACCAGAATCTCACCTGAAGTGATTATCTGAGGGTAAATATTCCGGATTCTTTCTCCATTTTCATCTCATATTTAATTTTGTATCTATTTATTTATTCATTCTGTGAAAATCTGTCATTACTTTCTTTCATTTTGACTCCCTCATCTCCTTTTGGGATAAAATCTGCTTTTTGACCTTGAAAAGGTTTCTTTTTTTTTTTCCTTTTCTGTTTTTCGGAGATAGAGGTGACCGACGGGTCATCTTCATGACCGACGCCCGTCGGTCACCCACCTACAGACGCCCATTCTTGAGTGACAAACGGGCATATCGGATAACCGAACCGACGCCCGTCGGTCAACCAGGAAAGGCCGTCGGTGGGTTATGTCTCCACCTTTTTAAATCATTTTTTATCTCTATCCAATCTCGTTGATTTCTTATATGTTAATTTTATGTATATTAACATCTCTTAACTTTCTGTGAGTATACATCGGTCCTCCTGGGTTATTTCAAGCTTGAGCGGCTATCTACCATGTTTGGAGGATCTCGTCCGGTTTAGTTTCCTAATCCTCTTGTTTCATTTCTTTTATTGATTATATTATGCATATGGATGTACTCATTTCATATCCCGTTGATGTATAATAATGATTCAATGGTTTTATATTTCATAAAACGAGGTTTACACAAAACTGGACCAATGTCCTATTTTATCCAATAAAATCATCATAATGAAAACATTCAATTTTAATAACGATGCATGCGAGGACCAAAGTCCTCAGAATAAGCAATGTCCCGATTTATGTATGATCCGCACATTTACAAAAGGGAGTTGTATTCCGCTCCTTGTATTATTGTAATTTATCATTTTTATTACCTATCTGATCATTTATTGCTTTCAAAATGTGAATAAGTGCGCCTTTTAATCAACTGCATAGTGTGGAGAGAGAGCGAATTAATGATATTAAAATTTGATCATAAACTAATTGAGGTAGAAATAGATGAGAAATCCCGGACCCAGCTCTGGTCTTTGGGCTCGAGAGGTTAGAGGTTATCCTCCAAAATACTTCTTGGGTCACGAGGCTTTAGCGCTAATCCTAGGCTCTTTAGGGTGAGAAGTTCACCTTCCATGATCCCTCTAGCTGGCCCAAAATGGATACCAAGCGCAGTCTTAGGCTCTCCGAGGCGAGAGAAACTTTCCCAATGTTCTATTGGGTGGCGACTCCATGAAACCTCCGTGTTACTCAACATAGACGCACTTGCGATTTATCGTAAGCTGTCAACGGACCCGCAAATGCCCTGATCGCCCACGTGCGGGTGGTCCGAAAGGGCGGCGCAATCGGGATCCGGCACGCGTCACACATATGCTGTCGGGTCAAAAGTGGCATCAAATTTTGAGACGTTAGACATTTTAAAATTTTGGGGGACTATATCTTCTCCGCCATATTCCTTATCCTTTGGGTTCATTTGTAACACCCCCACCGTCACCCCCATTGGGAGGGCACTGGCGAGCGCGCTACCCGAAGCTCACTCACTAAAAACGAACATACATTCACTAAGCGGAAGCATTCACTAACAATAATAACGGAAACTATATATATATCATAGTTAAAATTCTTTATATACAAAAATCCAAAAGATTGCATCTTAAATCCTTTACAAAATTAATACATATACAAAAAAAAAATTGCAGGAGGAGATAACAAAACACTCTATTCCTATGTGGCCGACCTGTAGATGCGCGACACGAGCAATCTACCAAAATTCTGTCACCTACACGGGACAAAAACCCGTGCTAAGCGATAACGCTTAGTGGAGAGGAACAAAACACAACAGAACATTATGCAGTAATATCATGCATTAACATAAAGAATCCATTAAGTACCAGAGGACAGAAGTATATATATATACATTAATAATCACCATATGAAATCAGAATTGAAAACAGAAAGCATGAAGCAATTACTATAATCAAGATCACGCAATAATCAAAACACTTCACTAAACCAATACCAGACACTATACATAATAGCCTGAATTTCCCTGGTGGAGGATACGGGAACACGTCACGGGAGACCGAAGCGTCAAAAACAATTTTAACACCCGAAGATAACGCGGGCGACCAGAGTCTCAAAACATTTTATCACTACACAGAAAATGACCATCTCGGAGGTCGACCGCTTCGTCCAAACGGGGCGGACACAGGCGGCTGCACTCACAAACCCTTCTTAAGTATGCTTAATTATCCACTACCTTGACACTTCAGGCTCGACATGTCACGCCCAGTTCCACTCGCTAAAGCTGATGCAACTATAACGATAGGAAGTGACCGCGCACGCAAAATTACTTACATATGCTGAACTTAAGGTGATCATAAAAACCGGTACAAATAAATTTTTATCTATACTTATTCATGCCATCCACATGTAGCACACATAAACATATATTTCACCATAAACATGCTAGGTTGTTATCCTTATAGTTACATGCCAACATACTTGTACGTTACACATAAACTTATATATCACATGAGCATACAGCTTTACTTACTTTCCATTTTGCATATAGTATGTTATTATCTTATGCTTACAAGCCAAAACATGCTTTGTACATACAACACGCATATCCCAAAGGATAACCCAACCTACACTAATCCTAGTGCTGACCTTTGACCTGCGGAGTCTTCCTTCGAATACCTACTTCCGTACCTGCACGGATTAAAGAAAGCCCGTGCTAAGCGTTTTACGCTTAGTGGGGAACTCACACATAACAAGCAATATGGTATATTAACATATGCATCAGCAACATATAAGATAAGCATATTTAGCATCTCAATTCATAACATATATTCATGCCAATTAAACTATGCGGTCATATTACCATTTATCACATAAGCTAATTTTTCATCCCATTATTACCACACACATTTATTTCCCTTTTTCCTTTATCTAGATTATTTTTGCCTGCAGTTCAAAGTCATGGATAACGGGTAAATTTCAGGCAGAAATATAGGTACCTCAAAGGTACTTCTTGTAAACAGAAATAGGTACCTCAAAGGTACTTCTTGTAAATAGAATTTTCAGTCATCTTAGTACCCCTCGGGTACATTTATTCTTGTAAATCAGGGAATCCCGCAAGGATTAATTCATAATGATTCCATCGGAATCAACTTACTTACTTAAGCTGCAGCACAGGGACCCTATAGGCATGCCTACCTATCCAATACTTGACTGGCAGGCTTAAGTTGTTTAATTATGTCATTCATTTCACATTCATCAATCTTCATAGCACATATATCATTCAGGACCACATTCTCTTTTACAAATGCACTTTAACCCATCAACTCTTTATATTACTTAGTTAAGTTCAAGAATCATCATGTCATAAGCATATACACATCATTTGAGCATAACATCGCTTTCACACATATGTATATTGTTAATTTATTAAGTAAATTACAAATCTTAATCATGCTCATAAGTTCTCCCCATGATAACTACTTTTGTGATCATTTAATAACCCTAAACATACATAATAAGTTGAGGGGAAGGTTATGGGCTTGACCCATGCCAACCATATGCTTTAAAATATAAATATAAGTCATTTTAAGCATTTCTCTGTCGCGAGGTCGCGAGCGCGACTAGCTCACCTTGGGAGCCCTACGAGACTGGGTTTTACACCCATATTGCATCGCGAAAACCGACCACTAGACGTCATTTTTAGGCAAAGTTGTCTTCTTAACAATTGTTTCTCTACGTCCTATATTTCAATTGGGACAAGTGTCAGGTCATTTGGATTCCTAAATTAAGAGATATGTATTAAACACTACAGACTGTTCAAACCAACCAAGCTAGTCAGATACATGTCCGGTTTTTGCCATTTTTGAGCATCTTAATGACAGAATAAAATTATGGTCATTCTTATACTTTTGTAGGCAAAGCAGTCACGGATCCAATGAATCAAGAATCACTCAATTTGGATTTTGTAAACTTTATTTATGACAAAAACTCTACCCGGAGGTCAGATCACATATAAACAGAACCTTTCCCTTAACCAAGGTTTATACTTTAATTGAGCTCATAACAACTCAATCATCAACTCCAATACAAATCAACCATATAATTCAACTATATCATCTTTCAAATCACGTACACCATAATCATATATAAGTTTCTAAAAAAACAAGCATACAATTCACACATTTAGATTAGTTCCCAAACCTCACACTCCTTAGCTCCTAATGGGGTTGTTGTTCACTTGTTTCCCCAACCTTAGCCTTGTCTTTGATTCTCTTCTTTTCTTCAGCTAGCAATCAGAAATTCATTACACACAACTCCACAACTTGTTCTCAAACACTAAATCCAGAAATCAGATAAAGAAGAAATACATATATCAAACCCTTTACTTACCTTCCCAACTTAATCTTAATTCCTGATTTCTTACAATTCTTTCTTACACACATCAAACTCCAGCTCACTTCATTCACTCTCACCACTCACTTTCTCTCTCATGAAATGAAAAAGGAAGAAGGCTCAATATTGGAATAAAGATGCAAAAAATAATGACCTCAAAAACCACTGAACTTTCCCTCTCCACTTAAACAATTAATGCTAAGTGATGATGAGTCCACTCATCACAAACCCACAGCAAAAGCCACTAAGAAAAACTGCTCCCCATTAGCTTCCACTATACTTATTTTATTCTTCTCAACTTCCAGCAATTCCCACTAAAAATCTGCTTCCATTAACTTATAATTATCCATTATTTTATGCCTTAATCCTTATTAATTAACTTAATTAGTCATCCACTTAATTAAGCATGCATAATATCATTTCAATCACTTACATACTTGTTATTTTAGCAATTAGGTCCTTCTGTAAATTTCAGATTAATCCACATTCATAATTAATTGCTTAAACACCACTTAAATCAAAAATTACCCCTTAACACATACACATACATACTTCACATGTCATACCGAAACAACTAGGGTGTAATGCGGCCATTACAACTCTCCCCTCCTTAAAGAATTTTGTCCTCGAAATTCATACCTGCGTCAAACAAATGAGGATGTTGTTCACGCATAGCAGCTTCTGGTTCCCAAGTTGCTTCTTCTACTCCGTGATGTTGCCAGAGTACTTTAACAAGTGGTATCTACTTATTTCGAAGTTGCCTTACTTCTCGTGCTAGAATTGTCTTTGGTTTTTCATCATAGGAGAAATTCGGTTGCACTTCTACTTCTTGTACATGCAACACATGAGATTTATCTAATCTATATCGTCTCAGCATAGATATGTGGAACACATCATGTAACTTGCTTAATGCTGGAGGCAAAGCTAAACGATATGGCACAGAACCTATTCTTTCCAAAATCTCATAAGGTCCAATAAACCTTGGACTTAATTTCCCTTTATTACCAAACCTCAATACTTTCCTCCAAGGCGACACCTTCAGAAATACTTTATCGCCTACTTGGTACTCAATGTCTCTTCGCTTCAAGTCAGCATAAGATTTTTGTCTATCACTTGCTGCTTTTAGCCTTTGCTGAATCATCTTAGCTTTTTCCTCAGTATCTCTCACAAGATTCGGCCCAATAATTCTATTTTCATTCAACTCTGTCCAACATACTGGTGTACGACATCTTCTTCCATACAGCACCTCATATGGCACCATGCCAATCCTGGTTTGATAACTATTATTATAAGCAAACTCCATGAGTGGAAGGTATTTGTCCCAACTCTTGGAGATATCCATAACACATGCCCGCATCAAATCCTCCAAAATCTGAATAATTCTTTCCGATTGCCCGTCTGTCTGTGGATGGAAAGCTGTACTGAAATTCAACCTTGTTCCCAAAGCAGCTTGTAACCTCTTCCAAAACTTGGAAGTAAACCGGGGATCCCTATCAGACATAATTGTCAAAGGTACTCCATGAAGACGAACTATCTCTTTAACATACAGATCAGCCAACTTATCAAGAGAATAGTCCATCCGAACTGGAATGAAATGTGCTGACTTTGAAAATCTGTCCACAATCACCCATACTGCATCTTGCTGTTTTGAAGTTAAAGGCAATCCTGTGACAAAATCCATTGTGACATTATCCCATTTCCACTGTGGAATAGGAAGTGGATTCAACATCCCTTGAGGTACTTGATGCTCTGCTTTAACTTGCTGACAGGTAAGACATTTAGATACATACTCAATTATATCCTTCTTCATACCTGGCCACCAATACAGTGGTTTCAGATCCTGATACATTTTATTTCCGCCCGGATGCATAGTGAAAACTGTGTTATGTGCTTCATGAAGTAATCTTTTCTTCAATTCTTTATCATCAGCCACACATATCCTGTTCTTATACCGTATTACTCCATTTTTTTCCACCGTATAATCACAGTTATCACCTTTGCCAACTGACTGCCATACTTGTTGTAACTTAGAATCATTTTTCTGAACTACTAATAGATCATCTATCAATACAGGTCTTGCTTTTAAATGAACAAGCAAAGCTTCATCAGCTGCACATCTCCATCTTACTTGTTTCAACTGCATCGCTGAAACTATCTTCCTACTTAATGCATCCGCTACCACATTTGCTTTTCCCGAATGATAATCTACTATGCAGTCATAATCTTTAAACAACTCTAACCATCTTCTTTGCCTCAAATTCAACTCCTTTTGGGTAAGCAGATATCTCAAACTTTTGTGATCGGTGTAGATTTTACACTTCTCACCATACAGATAATGTCGCCATATCTTTAAGGCAAACACTATTGCAGCCAATTCTAAATCATGAGTTGGATAATTCTGCTCATGCGGCTTTAGTTGCCTGGATGCATAGGCTACCACCTTTCCATCTTGCATAAGCACACATCCTAATCCCACTCCAGAGGCATCTGTGTACAACACATACTCTTTACCAGACATAGGTTGCGTAAGAACCGGGGCCTCTACTAACATCTTTTTCAACTGATCAAAACTCTGCTGACATTTTTCAGACCACACATACTTCACTCCTTTTCGTAGCAACCTGGTCATAGGTGAAGCTATCACTGAAAATCCTTTCACAAACCTTCTATAATATCCTGCCAAACCTAAGAAACTATGAACTTCAAGCACATTCCTAGGTGGCTTCCAGTTCACAACAGCTTCTATCTTAGCTGGATCCACTTTAATCCCCTTAGAAGATATTATATGACCCAAAAAAGATACTTCCCGCAACCAAAATTCACATTTACTCAACTTGGCATACAACTGATGTTCCCGTAGCGTCTGAAGTACCATCCTTAGATGTTGCTCATGTTTTTTCTCATCCTTGGAATAAACCAGAATATCGTCGATGAACACCACTACAAACTGATCAAGATAAGGCCTGAATGCTGGATTCATCAAGTCCATAAATGCAGCAGGCGCATTTGTCAACCCGAATGGCATTACTAAAAATTCATAATGTCCATACCGAGTTCTGAATGCTATTTTAGGTATATCATCTTTCTTTACTTGTAACTGATAATACCCAGAACGCAAATCAATCTTAGAGAACACACCTGCTCCTCTTAACTGATCAAACAAATCTTCAATCCGTGGTAAGGGATACCGATTCTTCACTGTCACCTTATTCAGCTGTCGGTAATCAATACACATTCTCATCGTGCAATCTTTCTTCTTAACAAACAAAACAGGTGCTCCCCATGGTGACACATTGGGTCTTATAAAACCCCTATCTAACAATTCTTGCAATTGAACCTTCAGTTCCTTCAATTCTATTGGAGTCATTCTGTATGGTGCCTTAGACACTGGTGTCGTTCCCGGTAACACATCAATAGATAACTCTACTTCCCTTAGTGGTGGTATACCACCCAATTCTTCTGGAAACACATCAGGAAACTCCCTTACAATCGGTATATCTTGCAGCTTCACATTCTCTCTCTTATTATCCAAAACCAAAGCAAGATAAGCTTCACATCCTTTTCTTAAACATCAACTGGCTCGCATCGCAGTTATCACATTCACAAGAGGATTAGTACAAACCCCTTTTATTGTCACTCTATTCCCTTTGTCATCACTAAGCATCACAATCTTTCTTTTACACTTCACATCAGCGTCATACTTAGTTAACCAATCCATACCCAAAATCAAGTCAAACTCATCAAAGGGTAACTCAATCAAATCTGCAGGAAATTCATAACCTTGTACTCGTAATGCGCAATTCCTATGTACCCGATTCACATACACAGAACTCCCCAGAGGACTTGTTACACATATATCATATGCTAAACATTCAGCTTTAGACATTCTTTCACTTATCTTATTAGAACATACATATGAATGAGTAGATCCAGGATCTATAAGAGCAAACATATCCATATCATAAAGTATTAAAGTACCTGCTATCACTTCTGGTGCATCTTGCTCTTCATGAGCCTTCAGGGCATAAGCACGGATAGATCCCGCACCTGACCTGTCTACATTTTCAGAATCAACTGCCCACCTTGACTGATTTCCTCTATCACGTCCTCTACCTCGTCCTCTGTTAACTGAAGGCATATTTGAACCACCTCTACTTTGCTCCTGCTGATTACTCACTGCTACATGTGGTTGAGGGCAATTGGCAATAAAATGTTCCGTGCTTCCACATCTAAAACAAGCACCTATGACCTTCCGACACTCACCCCAATGTCTCCTCCCACGGTGAGGGCATTCAGGTATATCAATTCGACTATTGGCTGTTCTTCGACTCTGATGAGCTACTGGGGGTTTTCCCCACTTCTTTCCTCTTACTGCAGAACCATATCTAGATTCCTCTGGTGGTGCCATGATAGAATTTCGTGGCCTTTTTCCCGCATTGTATCCTCCTCTATTGGCACTTCTTTTCTGTCTCCATTCCCTCTGAGCCTCAAGATTCTTTTCAGCTCTTAAAGCTGCCTGTACTATCTTGTAATAACTCACATTCTGATCTGTAGTTAATGAAATCAGCAATGCCTTTATTTCCTCATTTAGTCCTTCCTCAAATTGCTGACACCTCAATCCCACAATCAGGACATCTTTTGGAGCATACTTACTCAATCGACAAAATTCTGCTTCATAGTCAGAAACAGACATAGTTCTGTCACACCCCAACCTATAATATGGAGACTTCTATTCGGATTAGAGGAAGAAGAATCCAAGATAGATAGGAGTGTCACATCCCACTAGACTAAACAAGTAAACATCACATAAATAGAGTGACATATCCAGGATAATTAAAAACTTTGAAAGAAAGAAGAGTGATACTGAACAAAATGAATACTTTATTTAATATACAAAAATAAGAAACCATACACACATGCATACTTATAATCATACAACAGCAACCTAGTAAGAAAGATACATAAGTGTGTAAATATTTACATAGCTTACAATATTACATCAAAATTTTCACCTATTATTACATATACATATTACACAGATATGCAAAAATCCCAAATTACAAAAGCCGAACAAAAATACAAAACTTCTAGCTTCTATATGGCCGACTCTGCAGATGCGCAACTCGAACAAAAGCAAACCTGCCACCTGCACGGGACAAAGAACCCGTGCTAAGCAATAACGCTTAGTGGGGAGTACACAAGAAATATGGGCGGCCATTAACAATGGTCGCCAAGACATAATACATGAAAAAGACATATACAGCCATTTATAACGCATATCGTATTATACTTACATATATTAATCGTGCATTTAATTGATCACATTCACATTCATATATAATCATTCAATGATCAATGAGTAATTTGCACACTTACTAGTTCACCTGCTAATTCATAATAATTAACAGTATAAAATCACATTTTCAACCATACTAATTCACATATTTATAACCACAATGGATTATGTTCAAACACAGTCACAATACGGTATACATATGAGTAACTGCACATAATAGGCATGTTTGAGTCACATTAAATCCAACCAGAGATTTATAATCACATTCAAATTCATAATTGATTCACGTGACCAAAATCTTACATATTCGGTTATCATATCCTCATAATCATATCGAATAAAGCAAACGAAATACCTGCTGACTGAAAATAGTGGATAACGAGTACTGAAAGGTACCTTACGGGTACGAATCGAACACATAATATAATGTACCACACAGGTACAAGTCGTAAGGCAACATTTCATTGAACAGGACCTTAAACAAGATCCATACACATACACATAATAGGGGTTCGCGAGGAACCAATCGTGGACCTGATCAGGGTCCAAATCGTTCAAAGGGGCGCTGCAGCTACACATACATAGACTCTATTAGGCATGCCTAACTATCCACTAGACTGACTCTCGCAGGTCATGCATCATACAAATCATATTTCAAATCACTTAATTTACATCATTGTACATAATCAGCAATAGGAGAGACATATGAATAAGCTCATAAAGTCAATCATGCATCATACAATTTACACTTAAGTATAACATAATAATCTTAGAGAAAGATCATAAGTATAGATATGCATATTACATTCAATTATATTAACATGCTTCATAAAATAGTCAAAGAATAAACCTAAAGGCATCACAAGTTCGGAATTCAAACATTGGAATCACCAAAGAAAACTCATTCAACACAACACATCTGTCGCGCTCGCGATCCCTGTCGCGCTCGCGACAAAGACCGTAGTCTCTTCGTTGCTCGCGCGCGACGGACTTCGCGATCACGGGAAGGAGAGAAGGGTCCGGCTCTGTCGCGCTCGCGATGTTGTCGCGATCGCGACAGAGGGCAAACATTGCTATCGCGGGGTCGCGACAAGTCGCGTGCTCGCGATAGCACAGGCCAACAATGTGCTCTGTCGCGATCGCGACGGTTGTCGCGCTCACGACAGAGAGCAGACAAGCTATTGCTATCGCGGGCTCGCGACAGCGTCGCGTGCTCGCGACAGCACAACATCAGAATCATCGGTCTCTATCGCGCTTGCGACAGTGTCGCGATCGCGACAGAGTCCTGATTCCGAAAATCTGCAGAATTCTGCCGGATCTTTCCTTCCTCAAACTCACTCACAAACACACGAAACATATCCAAAGGTCTTTTACCTCATCTCCAGCAAGCCACACATCATTAACAACATAAACCCAACATTCGTATCAATAATTTCAATAAAACATGCCACTCATAATGTCCATTTACACAATCTACAATAACAACATTATTCATCAATCATCTCAATCGCACTCACGTTAAATGCATTCAAACATATGATATATCATGCTTAGGTTACTCAAGAGATCAACACATATTAATCCTCATCCTTCACAAGTTATACCTACTATTATTTACTAGCTAAATCACCAATCTTAATCATACTCCTAAGTTCTTCCCAACGATAATTACTTATATAGTCATTTAATTACCCTAAACATGCATAATAACTGATGGGAAAGATACGGGATTGATTCGGGTCAACCCTAGACTCAAAAATAAAGAAGAAAAGGCTCAAAACATATTTTTCTGTCGTGAGGTCGCGACCCTTGTCGCGCTCGCGACAGAGGCTCGCCTCAGCTACCAAAACAGACTGCTTTCTACTATAAACTAGTATCGCGAAAAACGACCTCTAAACCTAATTTTTAGGAAACGTGGTCTTCTTAACAAATGTTCCCCTACGTCTTAACTTTAAAAAGGAACAAGTTTCAGGTCAATTAGACATCTAGAACTCGAGATATAAACTCCACAATCTATACTGGTCAAATAACCCGACATAAAAAGAAACACTACGGATGTATCCAACTTTCATGGTCTTAGAGCAAGAATTCGCCCAAGGCTATTTCTAAGACTTTTAAAGAGATGGGAGTAATGGTTCTAATGGCGCAAGAATCTCATGGTTTGGAGTTCTAAAACTCTAAATATGACAAAACCATTGCACAAGGGTCAGATGAGAACGAAACAGGGTTTACCCCAATTACACACTTCACTTCCAATTCTCACACACCTTCAACTTAAGCCACTTCATGCATTATTAATACATTTATCAAAGCAAATACATGTATAAAACTCATATCAACACACTCAATTTACTGGAAATCATATACAACGGTATATTCCTAATCCAAGAAGAATTTAGGGCAAAGACAAATTAAAACTCAAATGTAAGAATCAAATTCCCAAACCTCTTGTTGCACAATAGCGGTTCTCTTCAAGCATTAAATCTTCTCTTTTCCTTTACTTTGCTTCTTCCTATCACCAATCACTTGCACAAACAAACCCAGAATATTACTTAATCTATAACCTTAACTCATCCAATTTAAAAGCAAAACAAGGAAAAAAGAGAAATCAGCCACCTACAATCCTAACTTACCTCTTAGAAGCAACTCAAACTACCCATGGGAAGAAGAAAGAGCAGAAACGAGTAAAGAAGAAAAAGGAAATAAGAAGAAGAGAAAGAAGAAGATTAATGGCGTGAGGAAGAAGAGGAGAACGGGAAAGGAAGAAGAAAACCCAAGTGATTTACAGTTGTCCTCTTGTGACGCGCGCCAGATCCCGGTGCGCCGCCCTTTCGGACCGCCCGCACGTGGGCGATCGGGGCATTTGCGGGTCTGTTGGCATCTTGCAATAAATCGCAAGTGCGTCTATGTTGGGCAACAAAGAGGTATCATGGAGTCGCCACCCAATAGAACATTGGGAAAGTTACTCTCGCCTCGGAGAGACTAAGACTGCGCTTGGTATCCATGTTGGGCCATGAGGCCTAGGATTAGCGCTAAAGTCTCGTGACCCAAGAAGTATTTTGGAGGATAACCTCTAACCTCTTGAGCCCAAAGACCAGAGCTGGGTCCGGGATTTCTCATCTATTTCTACCTCAATTAGTTTATGATCAAATTTTAATGTCATTAATTCGCTCTCTCTCCACACTATGCAGATTAATTGAAAAGCGCATCTATTCACATTCGGAAAGCAGTAAATGGGCAGAATAAATATCAAAGCGATAAATTATAATAATACAAGGAGCGGAATACAACTCCCTTTATAAATGTGCGATTCATACACAAATCGGGGCATTGTTTATTTTGAGGACTTTGGTCCTCTCATGCATCATCATTAAAAAATGGGATATTTAATATGTGATGATTTTTATTGGATGAAAATAGGGCGTTGGACCCTTTTTGCATTTTATACAAAACTCAATTTTATTTAAGTACAAATCGTTAATCTATTCTTACATTTGACGGGATAAAAAGAGCTTATTCATATACATAAAATAATCAATGAATGAAAAAGCGAGAGAAATAAATCAAGAGGTTTAAGAAAACTAAACCGGACGAAATCCACCACGCATGG
The DNA here is from genome assembly GCA_947683425.1 of Excoecaria cochinchinensis. NCBI lineage: Eukaryota > Viridiplantae > Streptophyta > Magnoliopsida > Malpighiales > Euphorbiaceae > Excoecaria > Excoecaria cochinchinensis. The sequence goes on from CANTUQ010000034.1 coordinate 4,640,847, forward strand.
TAGGCAACCGCTCAAGCTCGAAATTATCCAAGAGGACCAATATACACTCACAGAAAGTTAAGAGATGTTAACATTCATAAAATTAACACGTAAGAAATCGAAGAGACTGAATAGAGATGAAAAATGATCAAAAAAAATGGAGGCAGAATCCACCGACGGCCTTTCCTGGTTGACCGACGGGCGTCGGTTTGATTATTCAATATGCCCGTTTGTCACTCAAGAAGGGGCGCCTGTAGGTGGGTGACCGACGGGCGTCGGTCATAAAGATGACCCGTCGGTCACCTCTGTCTCCGGAAAACAGAAAGGAGAAAAGGGCCTTTTGAGATAAAAAAAAAAAACAAGTTTTATCCAAGAAGGAGATGAGGGAGTCAAAATGAAGAAAAGTAATAACACATATTCAAAATTTTCACAGAATGAATAAATAAATGATAAATAATTAAATATGAGATGAAAATGGAGAGAGAATCCGGAATATTTACCCTCAGATAGTTGCCTTGGGTAGAATTTTGATGTCGGTTAGATCCCCGCGCGTTCCACGAGAAAGTAAGATAATGAAAGATTAGAGAGAGAAAATGAGCTATTTCACCTCCGATCCTTCAGAAAGTCGATTTAGGAGTCCAAATCTAAAGAAAACTAATTAGTTTTTAGTTCCTTTGATCGATTTGATCCTTGATTAAGTAAAGTTCTATAGAAAATGTGTGTTTTTGGAAGAGAGAGAAAACGTGCTCGAATTTTGGCAGAGTTTCCTCTTCTAAAATATTTTCCAACCCTTTTGAAGTGAAAATCCGGACCTTATATAGCCAGACACGACCGACGGGCGTCGGTGCGTAGGGACGGGCGTCGGAAGAATCCTACTGACACAAGGACACTTCCGACGGCCCTGCCACATCCACCGACGGGCGTCGGAACGGTTGCGTGCTCCGGGAAACCAGGCGGCTCCTGACAGGGGCGGTGACTTTCCGACGGGCGTCGGAAAAAACCCTGAGCCGTCGGTGACTCTAAGCGACGGGCCATCTCCACAGACGGGCTGGCCGTCTGTGGAGGACAAAAAACCTTTTTTACTCAGAAAACTCCCGTTTTCTCCCCCTCTGCCCCTGAAGTGTAGACAAACCTCATTTCTCATGGAACGCGGGACTAAAACCTCCAACTTCAGCCTCCTGTACAGGCCTTGAACATTGATTTCATCATAGGGTAACCTCCGATCCGGACCGCTCCAGGACACGGTGCTTACACCTCTCTCTCTCTCAACTCATTAATTCAACTCTATCCACTTGCCAAGTGTCACTCTCTCATAGGATTTGATCCCACAAGAATACCCTACTCCCATACTCTCACCTACACATAATTCTTTTCCTTTACTCATACCCTACTTCCCTATCTTACACACATACGCTAACATAACTCCTACAATAATATCTCCATGTTACCAAATCTAAGTCACACCCTAACATTTCTTATAACCCACTTTTCATCCAAGGTACCATGCTCATAAATCACTCAATAGAATCTCTTAGCCCATAAACATCCTACTACCATACACTACTAACACACCATAATAATTCCTTTACTTACTTTATTTAATTAATTTCTTAGCAAATAAATCCTTATTATCCATATTACTCATGCATAAATTACCAAAATACCCTTCACTTAACCGACTTAGCTTGCCGATTTCGACTAGGCCCGATTTGGGGTGTTACAGGTTCTCTGTCTCAGACTTAAGAATTTCTTCCAATTTGCCTCTTGATATGCCTTGGTGAGAAACTTTTGCCTGAATTCACTTTCAAAGAAATTCCAGTCCACCGGATCAGGAAGCTCAGGATTCTGCAATACCAACTTCCACCAGTCATAAGCAGCGCCCTGAAGCAAAGACACAACACACTCAAGCCACTGATCTTGAGGACACCGTATCTCCTTGAGAATTCTCTCTACCTTCTCAATCCAGTATTCCGCTTTTTCATATTCATCTAACTTTGTCCCAAAGAACTCTTCGGCTCCATGCTTTCTTAAGGACTCTGTTGGTATTCTAGGTGCCATCATACGCTCCATAAACCTTGGCATATCCTGTGTCATTTTTATCACTGCTTCAATAGGTCCCGCTAACATCTCATCTCCATGTCTAGCTGGCCCAGATTGTCTAGTGCCCGTCCTCTCAGCTTCACGAGGGTTCACACTTTTAGCTGTTTCCTCTTGACGATCAGGATTCATCGTAAAATCTACAAAAATTTAACCAAGGACTTCCGCATTAGGTCAACATAACAATACACATCCTATCTATCTATTATTCCCAGAAAAGACTAAACCTTTACTCTGATACCACAACTTGTCACGCCCAGTTCCACTCGCTAAAGCTGATGCAGCTATAATGATAGGAAGTGACCGCGCACGCAAAATTACTTATATATGCTGAACTTAAGGTCTTCATAAAAACCGGTACAAATAAATTTTTATCTATACTTATTCATGCCATCCACATGTAGCACACATAAACATATATTTCACCATAAACATGCTAGGTTGTTATCCTTATAGTTACATGCCAACATACTTGTACGTTACACATAAACTTATATATCACATGAGCATACAGCTTTACTTACTTTCCATTTTGCATATACTATGTTATTATCTTATGCTTACAAGCCAAAACATGCTTTGTACATACAACACGCATATCCCAAAGGATAACCCAACCTACACTAATCCTAGTGTTGACCTTTGACCTGCGGAGTCTTCCTTCGAATACCTACTTCCGTACCTGTACGGATTAAAGAAAACCCGTGCTAAGCGTTTTACGCTTAGTGGGGAACTCACACATAACAAGCAATATGGTATATTAACATACGCATCAGCAACAGATAAGATAAGCATATTTAGCATCTCAATTCATAACATATATTCATGCCAATTAAACTATGCGGTCATATTACCATTTATCACATAAGCTAATTTTTCATCCCATTATTACCACACACATTTATTTCCCTTTTTCCTTTATCTAGATTATTTTTGCCTGCAGTTCAAAGTCATGGATAACGGGTAAATTTCAGACAGAAATATAGGTACCTCAAAGGTACTTCTTGTAAACAGAAATAGGTACCTCAAAGGTACTTCTTGTAAATAGAATTTTTAGTCATCTTAGTACCCCTCGGGTACATTTATTCTTGTAAATCAGGGAATCCCGCAAGGATTAATTCATAATGATTCCATCGGAATCAACTTACTTACTTAAGCTGCAGCACAGGGACCCTATAGGCATGCCTACCTATCCAATACTTGACTGGCAGGCTTAAGTTGTTTAATTATGTCATTCATTTCACATTGATCAATCTTCATAGCACATATATCATTCATGACCACATTCTCTTTTACAAATGCACTTTAACCCATCAACTCTTTATATTACTTAGTTAAGTTCAAGAATCATCATGTCATAAGCATATACACATCATTTGAGCATAACATCGCTTTCACACATATGTATATTGTTAATTTATTAAGTAAATTACAAATCTTAATCATGCTCATAAGTTCTCCCCATGATAACTACTTTTGTGATCATTTAATAACCCTAAACATACATAATAAGTTGAGGGGAAGGTTATGGGCTTGACCCATGCCAACCATATGCTTTAAAACATAAATATAAGTCATTTTAAGCATTTCTCTGTCGCGAGGTCGCGACGCTGTCCCGCTCGCGACAGTAGCTCACCTTGGGAGCCCTACGAGACTGGGTTTTACACCCATATTTCATCGCGAAAACCGACCGCTAGATGTCATGTTTTGGCAAAGTTGTCTTCTTAACAATTGTGTCCCTACGTCTTATCTTTCAAATGGGACAAGTTTCAGGTCATTGGGATTCCTAATGAAGAGATATGTATTAAACACTACAGACTGTTCAAACCAACCAAGCTAGTCAGATACATGTCCGGTTTTTGCCATTTTAGAGCATCTTAATGACAGAATAAAATTATGATCATTCTTAGACTTTTGTAGTCACAGTAGTCACGGATCCAATGAATCAAGAATCACTCAATTTGGATTTTTCAAACTTTATTTATGACAAAAACACTACCCGGAGGTCAGATCACATATAAACAGAACCTTTCCCTTAACCAGGGTTTATACTTTAATTGAGCTCATAACAACTCAATCATCAACTCCAATACAAATCAACCATATAATTCAACTATATCATCTTTCAAATCACGTACACCATAATCATATATAAGTTTCTAAAAAAACAAGCATACAATTCACACATTTAGATTAGTTCCCAAACCTCACACTCCTTAGCTCCTAATGGGGTTGTTGTTCATTTGTTTCCCCAACCTTAGCCTTGCCTTTGATTCTCTTCTTTTCTTCAGCTAGCAATCAGAAATCCATTACACACAACTCCACAACTTGTTCTCAAACACTAAATCCAGAAATCAGATAAAGAAGAAATACATATATCAAACCCTTTACTTACCTTCCCAACTTAATCTTAATTCCTAATTTCTTACAATTCTTTCTTACAGACATCAAACTCCAGCTCACTTCATTCACTCTCACCACTCACTTTCTCTCTCACGAAATGAAGAAGGAATAAGGCTCAATATTGGAATAAAGATGCAGAAAATAATGACCTCAAAAACCACTGAACTTTCCCTCTCCACTTAAACAATTAATGCTAAGTGATGATGAGTCCACTCATCACAAACCCACAGCAAAAACCACTAAGAAAAACTGCTCCCCATTAGCTTCCACTATACTTATTTTATTCTTCTCAACTTCCAGCAATTCCCACTAAAAATCTGCTTCCATTAACTTATAATTATCCATTATTTTATGCCTTAATCCTTATTAATTAACTTAATTAGTCATCCACTTAATTAAGCATGCATATTATCATTTCAATCACTTACATACTTGTTATTTTAGCAATTAGGTCCTTCTGTAAATTTCAGATTAACCCACATTCATAATTAATTGCTTAAACACCACTTAAATCAAAAATTACCCCTTAACACATACACATACATACTTCACATGTCATACCGAAACAACTAGGGTGTAATGCGGCCATTACACGACAACTCACACTCAATCACAACATTTACTACACAAGTCTCGAATCAAAATAATTCACTACAATGACACTAATATAAAAGGTCAACAAGACATAAACTCAATCATGTACCATGCAATAGTGAGAAAGTAGGACAAAAGAATCACATTCAGAAAATAGGGCAGGCAGGAAGGTCTTCTGTCGCGATCGCGACAAGTGTCGAGCTCACGACAGAACATTAGGTACTTCATTGCGGGCTCGAGCCAGGAGGCGCGCTTGCGATGAAGCACACTCGACAGACTTACACAAGATTGAGCTCTGTCGCGCTCGCGACAGCGTCGCAGTCACGAAGAGACCAGTTACCTCCTCCTCGCGCGTACGTTCAGCAATATGCTCGCGTTGAGGATCTGGCCACCGAGCTCTCTGTCGCGCTCGCGATAAAGGGCTCTTCAGCACAAGAGACCAAATCCGTTCTCTGTCGTGCTCGTGACAGCGTCGCGATCGCGACAAAACCCAGATTTGCCCAGAATCTGCATTTTTCCTGCTCTCCTACACGCTCAACCTCCAAAACACATATTCAATCACGTACAAACACTTACCTTGTTTCTCCCATGCATACAAATCATACACAAGTTCAATATACACCTAACTTGAATAATAAAACACAATAAGTTCTCAAGAACACAAGGAGCTCACTTTACTCTAACACAACTACTTCACTACAACAACATGCAAATCATTACAAATTGAATCATGCTAACCTGGCATTTCAATTAATAACATACATACCTTTACCCAAACAAAACACTCAAGATATCCAGAATTAAAGGGCACACAAAAACATACTTTCCATCCAAATGAGAACTAGGGCGCAATCTCAAAACTCATCACAACAGAAAACAAACTCCCAAACCTCTTATAGTCCAAAACCCAGCTAATCTTCACTCTTGAACCTTCTCCTTGCCTTTGCTCTTCTTCTTGCCACCCGATTCTTGCACAAACCCAATCAAAATACACTAAAATCTAACCCAGAAATTCATCCAAACTAGAAAATAAAAACAAAGAAAAGAAGATGAAGAAGTACAAAGTAAACCCAAACACTTACCTTTCACAAACCCAGCTCAAAACTTCAGGAAATCCCACTCAAAGCTCAAAGAAGCACACAAGAGAAAGTGGAGAGCAGTCAAATGAAGAAAGGAAAGAGAAAAGAGGAGGGGAAAGAGTGAACAAGAGAGGGAATGGGTGGCTTCCACGGGAAGCTATCCCATTTCAGCCTTTCCTCTCTCCTCCTCTCACCTCACTTCTTTTCTTCATTAATTGCTCACCTAACACTTCCACTTGGCATGCTCCTATTGGTTCCCACAACCAATCTTGACTTATTCCTTCAATACACCAAACACAACACACACACAATCATTTCTTAGATAAATATCCACATCCTTGTTACCAAACCTAAATTCCACTAAATCACTTCTCATAAATTACTTTACATATATGGCACCATACACACAAACCACACTAGATTAATCCCAATAATTTCACTACTTCCATACACCATATGCACACCTTATAATTCCTCCTCTTAACTTAATTAATTGATTTCTTTGCTATTAAAATCCTTATTATCCAATTTTCCTCTTACTCAAATTACTGAAATACATGGCATGCAATTTCCGACTAGGGCCTTTTTGGGTTGTTACATTATTCCTTTCCCCACTGTTAACATACGGGCCATAGGTTCAAAATTTTCCTCCATTTTCTTGGAGATCATCTACTCGAACCTAAGTACTTTTCCCCTTATCACTACTGGCTCCTCTTGCTCTTCCTCAAAGAAATCATAGTTAGGGTCATGTACACTCCTCTGCTCAACGTGAGCTGTACCCCTGGGTTCAGTTGCTGGCGAGAATGCTACTGTCGAGGGATCTTCTTTAATTTGTTCTTATTCATTTTTCCCCATGGGAGAAGCGGCCGGATTCTACCCAGCGAGTGGTGCTATTGTAGCAGTGAGGCTCCCCATCATTGTCATCATCTGAGTCTCAAAATTCTCCAGCCTTCTGCCCACTTCCTCAACAATCAAGGTACGGGTCACATAAAATTCTCATAGTAGGTTGGCCATACTGGTTTCTACTGAATATTCTGAGGAAAAAGTCTCACTTCTGTTAAGAGTGACTTTGAACCCCATCTTTTCGGCAATTCAAAGAATGGATTCCTAATCAATCGACCGCCGGGACCTCTGGACTACTTAGAAGAATCTATGATGGTTGTAAGGTTCACCTCATTAAGATGATGCATGAATGACATATAATGCATGATTGTGTTTTATGCAACATCCACAACCACATGCAAGCAAATAAATCCTTCCAACCTTATCGCTCCCACACAGGAGGTCGTACAGTCTCTTTCCTAGGTGGGATTAGCCCATGGGTCAATGGGGGAATCCAATGGACACGTATGGTGCATGGTGTAAAACCGAAAGCATAACCTCTCTTATGTAAAACACATACGTATGGGTTTTTACCATTGTGCATTCGAGCAATTCAATAAAATGAGGATAGGCCCATGAATGCCTTTGACGAGCATCCCCCTAATTTAGTTGAATTTTTTCAATGTGTAATGGCCCACATAGCAAGCATAGTATTATGGTTTATATCACCTAGGGGAAGTATCTATTTGTCATTACATAGGCTTTGGTCGAGGGTCGATGTTTTATGGCTACCTAAGCATGATCCCTGCCAACGGGTCTAGCTCATCATGAGTATAATGACTGATCGGGTCATCATTTGATATACCAAATGGTACAATTCTTGGGATAGTGATTATCCCTAACACTTCCCTAGATTAAGTGAACATAGGGTCGTGCTTTGGGAATGCACCTGGGCTAAAGAGAGACCAACTGGCATATATCTAAGGCTCTAAGAGGGATAATGCAACTTTTGAAAAGAGATAGAATTTTAAGTATAAAAAATCAATTATATATTATTTAACAAGGCACTTTAGGAGCAAGGTCTCTAAGTCCTTAGTGGAGTCACCTCTGTGATGTGTACTGAACCCCATGGTTCCCAAAGGCCCCCTTCTAGGGTCTGAGAGAGGTTCACTAAACTCGTGAAGATTGGTCAAACTTACGAGTGCATCTATTTTTGGAAACAAGAGGTGTTTTGGATTCGCCACCTAATAAAACATTTGGAAAGTTCATCCAGCATCATTGAGCCTAAGAACATTGTGACGCACAGGAACCCGCTTATGTCTCCCGGAGGGTCCGCTTTTAGGTTGCAAGAAGGGTTTGCATCTAGATCTTGGGCAACACAGGATATTTTGGAATTCCTTACCCAATAGACCATTGGAAAGTTCATCTAACCCTATGAAGCCTTTTCTCACCTTTGAGGTATTTTGAAGTCGCCACCCTGTAACACCCCAACCCATACGTAGGCGAACCCATCCGTAAGGGAGTAGGAAGCCGTACGAGTAGGTGTGTTACCGAACAGAAGCAATACAAAGCATATAAAAATACGGAAGAATTAAAACTTTTAAGGAGCAAAATCTGAACATACGTATTCATAAACGCGCATATTTTAAACGAAAACATACACATATACAAATTTACAATCATACAATAGGAGCCTGAAATGTTACATCATTCTCTTTACATATTATTACATACACATATTATACTGAATTACAAAATCCAGGCTACAGAAACTGAACAAAATACAAAACTTCTAGCTTCTATGTGGCCGACTCTGCAGATGCGCGACTCGAACAAAAGCAAACCTGCCACCTGCACGGGGAAAAGAACCCGTGCTAAGCGATAACGCTTAGTGGGGAGAATATACAAAAATATAGACGGCCATTCACAACGGTCGCCAAAGTATAACACATACACAACAGTGAATGCATAAAGTCCTAACAGATAATTATACATGCTTTAAACAATAGCCACACATTCCAAATGTTCCTAACTGCGGTCATATACTTATTTGATTAACACATCCAATTATCATGTCAAGAACGTAAACACATTCTAATATAACAAACTTACTACGATAACTAACAATACATATTCACATTAATATACATCTACCTCAACCGTCGTATTCAGTAATTCAAACTCGCATTCGTGTACATGTTAATTTATCACATTACTATACAGAAATGTAGTGTCAACATTATATGCTACACCGACTTCAATCACACATACTATATACAAGATCATTTACAGATAAGGACAAAGGTACATTATGCAGGTTAGAGTTACATTAAACCTACTCGGAGATTTGTAAACACATTCACATATCCCAAAATCATATTCATACTGACATCACATTCTTATATTCATAACTGGTTCATATGACCGGAATCTTACACATTCGGATATCATATTCTCATGTTTATATCAGATAAAGCAAATGAAATACCTGCTAACTCAATATAGTGGATAACGAGTAATAAACTATACCTTACGGGTACAAATCGCAAAGTACTGTCACTTTCCATATTTCAAAAGCATTTCCCAAAACAGGATCTTAAACATGATCCATACACATACACATAATAGGGTTCGCGAGGAAACATTCGGGGACCTGATCAGGGTCCAAATCGTTCAAAGGGGCACTGCAGCTACACATACAGACTCTATTAGGCATGCCTAACTATCCACTAGACTGACTCTCGCAGGCCATGCATAATACAAATCATATTTCAAATCACATAATTTATATCATTGTACATAATCAGCAATAGGTGAGACATAGGAATAAGTTCATAAAGTCAATCATGTATCATACAATTTACACTTAAGCTTAACATAATAATCTTAGAGAGAGATCATAAGTATAGATATGCATAGTATATCCAATTATATTAACATATTTCACAAAATAGTCCAATTATAAACCTAAAGGTGCCACAAGTTCGCAATTCAAACATTGAAATCACCAAAGAAAACTCATTCAACACAACACATCTGTCGCGCTCGCGATGCATGTCACGCTTGCGACAGAGACCATAATCTCTTCGCTGTGCGCGCGCGACGGACTTCGCGATCGCGGGAAGGAGAGAAGGGCCCGACTCTGTCGCGCTCGCGATGTTATCGCGATCGCGACAGAGGGCAAGCATTGCTATCGCGGGGTCGCGACAAGTCGCGTGCTCACGATAGCACAGGCCAACAACGTGCTCTGTCGCGATCGCGACGGTTGTCGCGCTCACGACAGAGAGCACACAAGCTATTGCTATCGCGGGGTCGCGACAGCGTCACGTGCTCGCGATGGCACATCATCAGAATCACTGGTCTCTGTCGCGCTTACGACAGTGTCACGATCGCGACAGAGTCATGATTTCGAAAATCTACAGAATTTTGCAAGATCTTTCCTTCCTCAAACTCACCCACAAACACACAAAACACATCCAAAGGTCTCTTACCTCATCTCCAGCAAGTCACACATCATTGACAACATAAATCCAACATTCGTATCAAGAATTTTAATAAAACATGCCACTAACAATATCCATATACACAATCTATCACAACAACCTTATTCGTCAATCATCTCAATTGCACCCACATTAAATGCATTCATACATATAGTACATCATGCTAAGGTTACTCATGAGACCATCACATAATAGCACTCATCCATAAACAAACCTTCGTGGAGTTATATCTATTATTAATTACTAATTAAATCACCAATCTTAATCATACTCATAAGTTTTTCCCAACGACAGTTACTTATATAGCCATTTAATTACCCTAAACATGCATAATAACTGATGGAAAGGTACGGGATTGATCCGGGTCAACCCTAGACTCAAAAATAGAGAAGAAAAGGCTCAAACTATGTTTTTCTGTCGCGAGGTCGCGACCCTTGTCGCGCTCGCGACAGAAGCTCGCCTCAGCTACCATAACAGACTGCTTTCTACTACAAATTAGCATCGTGAAAACCGACCTCTAAACCACATTTATAGGAAATGTGGTCTTCTTAACAAATGTTCCCCTACATCTTAACTTTCAAAAGAAAGAAGTTTCAGGTCAATTGGACATCTATAACTCAAGATATGAATTCCACAACCTGTACTGGTCAAACAACCCGACACAAAAAGAAACACTACGGTGTTATCATAAATTCAGGGTCATAGAGCAAGAATTTGCCCAAGGCTATTTTGAAGACTTTTCAGCCGATGGAAGTAATGGTTCTAATGGCGCAAGAATCGCATGGTTCGGAGTTCTAAAACTCTACTTATAACAAAAACATTGCACAAGGGTCAGATGAGAACGAAACAGAGTTTACCCAAATCATACACTTCACTTTCAATTCTCACACACCTTCAACTTAAGCCACATCATGCATTATTAATACATTTACCCAAACAAATACATGTATAATACTCATATCAAAACACTCAATTTACTGGAAATCATATACAAATGTATATTCATAACTCAAAAAGAATTTAAGGTAAAGACAAATTAAAACTCAATTAAAGGAATCAACTCCCAAACCTCTTGTTGCACAATTAGCTGCTCTCTTCAAGCTTTAAATCTTCTCTTTTCCTTTAGTTTGCTTCTTCTTATCACCAATTACTTGCACAAACAAACCCATACTTCCATACACAACAAGCACACTCTAACCTTTCCTCACTTAACTTAACTTATTTAATTAATCACTTTACAATTAAGTCCTTATCATCAAATTCACTCACATACAAATTACCGAAATACCCTTCACTTAACCGACTTAGCTTGCCGATTCCGACTAGGCCCGATTTTGGGTGTTACACACCCAATTTACAAGAAATCGGAAAAGGTATTCGGAACATCACTCTTATTAATTCCTTAAGTTAAGTTATCAATGAGGTTTTTAGCAATTGAAATTTCATCTCTCATCTCCCGTGATCATGCAATAAAATAAAGTGCATTTCAAGCATTTTTAGAAAGCAGTAAAGAAAGCAATAAAGAAAGCAGCAAATAAATTACAAGAGAAAAATGGGACAAAATAATCCCCCAAAATAAAAAAACATAAATAAATGAATAAAATTGCCCCAAAATTAATTGCAAGGGCCCAAAATAAATAAATACACAAAGAAGAATAAAGTAAAATACATAATACATAAATCGGGACATTTATTAGATTTTAGGAACATTGGTTCCCTTGTATTGACTTAAAAATCTGAGAGTTATTTTTGGGCAATAAAAATAGGGATAATTGGATCCCATTTTTATGAAAATTAACTCCCTTTTGAAAATGAAAGTTTATTGGGTAAAATCAAGACATTGGTCCTATTTTGTTAATAAAAATCCCAATTTCTAATATTGTAAAAAAAACATGAGTTTCTCTGAAATAACGGATCTGAATTCCTTTTCGCATAAAAGCATACAAAACAATAAAATAAAGGAAATACATGAATCAAAATGGAAACCAAACTTTGAAGGCTCCTAATCTCCTGATTCTCCAGCTTGCACAGCAACGTTACTCAAAATGAAATAAATAAGTTTGGCATACAACAAAAACAAGAACAAAAAATGATGTTAGCAAATTAAATAGAATATGACATAAGATAAGCAATTAAATGAAGCAAATATAACAAATAATTCTAATTGAGGAAAATATTAATGATTACTACAGAAAATAATGTTTGGTGAAAAGCAATGTAAAATAGCAAAGTGGATTAATGACCAAAAGTAGAATCAAATGAAAAACACAAAATCAATATTAGATATCATATAAATTCAACTTACATTCCATGCATCATACCAATAATTTGATTAAATTAATCTAAGTTCGTCTTAATTACAACAAACAACAACAGCAGATAAATGAATATTAGTCTACAGTAATTATAATGGAAAAACTAGGAATAACACTATGTAAAGAAAGAGAGAGGATTAACTCTAACCCATAAATTTACCCTCACAGGTTCAATTTTGGCTGCAAAAGAAGAAGGATTGATTTCCTCATCTGATTACTTAAAAAGAAGAAAGTAAAGAAAACTTGAAGCAAAGCTTTTCTATCACTCAAAATTGAAGTTAAAACTCGTATTTTTGAAGAAAATAGATAATGAGAATTGAACATTAAACGCAAATAATTAATTTTTTTGGCTCAAAAACAATTTTAAAATTTTTCAAAAGCTCTCAAAAATTTTATTTTTCAACTTTTTTTTGTCGCCATTCTAATTCTCTCAATCCTTCTTCTGTGTTCAAACTTTTCTTTTTATATCCTCCCCAAAAATTAGGTTTTAGGAGCTCTTAAATCCTGTTAAAACTATTTAATTATCCTTTAAAAATCAAGCTTTATCCTTTTCAAAATCTGAAAAAAGAGTTTGATTTGAATTCAAATTTTAATTCAAAACCCCAAAAATCTAGGAAAAAAAGAAAAAATGAAGTCCCGGTGAGGTAGGAGACGTACGAGGTGCGGCCTTCGCGCTGGAGGCCGTACCTTGCGAGCACGAGGTGTGGCCTCATGCTGGGAGGCCGCGCCTCACGCGGTCACACCATGCATGTGAGAGGTGCACCCTCGTGCGGGACACCGCATGCCTCACGCATGAGGTTTGGCCTCACAAAGGAGGCCGCACGCCTCATGCGCGAGGTACAGCCTTGTGCAGGAAGCTGCATGCCTCATCCGCGAGGCGCAGCCTAGCGTAAGAGGCCGCTCGCGATATGCCTCGCGCGGGCAGCCTATAAACACTGTGCCTTGCATCCGCCGCCAACAAGATCCGTGCTTCACGCACGCACCGCGCTAGCCACCAAAAACCCTAAAAATAAAATAATAATAAATTCTTAATTTTTATTTAAAAATAACGGTTTCGACAAGGAAATCATCACTTCTATCTTTTTTGCATTTGAATAAGTATCATTTTCATCACTGGGTAATCTTGGTTTGGGATGTCTTAGGACTCGGTGTCTACAGTTACCCCCAGTTTTGGGGAACATAGTGCATGGGTGCTTAAGTGAGCCAAAACTTAAAGAAGGAAGGAAGAGACACATACTTGAGGTATCTCTCTTTCCGGTCTAGATGAAATTGGTGGTTGTAGTTACTGTTAATTTTCCAATGTATCAAACTTTTCTTGAAGCAGTAGTGCCATGATCGTGCTAACCCTCATTGGAGTGGTAATGCTGTCATCGTACTAACCCTTTTAAAGTAGTAGTGCTGTGGTCGTGCTAACTTTGTGTAGAATGGTAATGCCGCCATCGTGCTAACCCTTTTGAGATTTGAAGTGGTATTATTGTGGTCGTGCTAACCTTCTGTAGAATGGTAGTGCTGCCATCGTGCTAACCCTTTTGAGATTTGAAGTGGTAGTGTCGTGGCCGTGCTAACCTTCTGTAGAATGGTAGTGCCACCATCGTGCTAACCCTTTTGAGATTTGAAGTGGCAGTGTCGTGGTTGTGCTACCCTTCCATAGAATGGTAGTGCCATCATCATGTTAACCCTCATGAGATTTGAAGTGGTAGTGTCGTGGTCATGCTAACCTTCCGTAGAATGGTAGTGCTGCCATCATGCTAACCCTTCTGAGATTTAAAGTGGTATTGTCGTGGTTGTTCTAACCTTCCATAGAATGGTAGTATCGCCATCGTGCTAACCCTTATGAGGTTTGAAGTGGTGCCCCCTGAGAGGCCTTTGGTTGATTGCCCCCTGCGAGGTCTTTGGTTGATTACCCCCTAAGAGTTCTTTAGTTGATTGCCCCCTGAGAGGTCTTTGGTTGGTTGCCCCCTGAAAGGTCTTTAGTTGATTTTCCCCCTGAGAGGTCTTGTAATAGCCGCATTACACCCTAGTTGTTTTGGTATGACATGTGAAGTATGTATGTGTATGTGTTAAGGGGTAATTTCTGATTTAAGTGGTGTTTAAGCAATTAATTATGAATGTGGATTAATCTGAAATTTACAGAAGGACCTAATTGCTAAAATAACAAGTATGTAAGTGATTGAAATGATATTATACATGCTTAATTAAGTGGATGACTAATTAAGTTAATTAATAAGGATTAAGGCATAAAATAATGGATAATTATAAGTTAATGGAAGCAGATTTTTAGTGGGAATTGCTGGAAGTTGAGAAGAATAAAATAAGTATAGTGGAAGCTAATGGAGAGCAGTTTTTCTTAGTGGCTTTTGTTGTGGGTTTGTGATGAGTGGACTCATCATCACTTAGCATTAATTGTTTAAGTAGAGAGGGAAAGTTCAGTGGTTTTTGAGGTCATTATTTTCTGCATCTTTATTCCAATATTGAGCCTTCTTCCTTCTTCATTTCATGAGAGAGAAAGTGAGTGGTGAGAGTGAATGAAGTGAGTTGGAGTTTGATGTGTGTAAGAAAGAATTGTAAGAAATCAGGAATGAAGATTAAGTTGGGAAGGTAAGTAAAGGGTTTGATATATGTATTTCTTCTTTATCTGATTTCTGGATTTAGTGTTTGAGAACAAGTTGTGGAGTTGTGTGTAATGGATTTCTGATTGCTAGCTGAAGAAAAGAAGAGAATCAAAGGCAAGGCTAAGGTTGGGGAAACAAGTGAACAACAACCCCATTAGGAGCTAAGGAGTGTGAGGTTTGGGAACTAATCTAAATGTGTGAATTGTATGCTTGCTTTTTTTTTTAGAAACTTATATATGATTATGGTGTACATGATTTGAAAGATGATATAGTTGAATTATATGGTTGATTTGTATTGGAGTTGATGATTGAGTTGTTATGAGCTCAATTAAAGTATAAACCTTGGTTAAGGGAAAGGTTCTGTTTATATGTGATCTGACCTCCGGGTAGTGTTTTTGTCATAAATAAAGTTTGAAAATTCTAAATTGAGTGATGCTTGATTCATTGGATCCGTGACTGATGTGCCTACAAAAGTCTAAGAATGACCATAATTTTATTCTGTCATTAAGATGCTCCAAAATGGCAAAAACCGGACATGTATCTGACTAGCTTGGTTGGTTTGAATAGTCTGTATTGTTTAATACATATCTCTTAATTTAGGAATCTAAATGACCTGAAACTTGTCCCATTTGAAATATAAGACGTAGGGAAACAATTGTTAAGAAGACAACTTTGCCTACAAATGACGTCTAGCGGTCGGTTTTCGCGATGCAATATGGGTGTAAAACCCAGTCTCGTAGGGCTCCCAAGGTGAGCTACTGTCGCGAGCGCGACAGCGTCGCGACCTCGCGACAGAGAAATGCTTAAAATGACTTATATTTATGTTTTAAAGCATATGGTTGGCATAGGTCAAGCTCATAACCTTCCCCTCAACTTATTATGCATGTTTAGGTTTATTAAATGATCACAAAAGTAGTTATCATGGGGAGAACTTATGAGCATGATTAAGATTTGTAATTTACTTAATAAATTAACAATATACATATGTGTGAAAGCGATGTTATGCTCAAATGATGTGTATATGCTTATGACATGATGATTCTTGAACTTAACTAAGTAATGTAAAGAGTTGATGGGTTAAAGTGCATTTGTAAAAGAGAATGTGGTCATGAATGATATATGTGCTATGAAGATTGATCAATGTGAAATGAATGACATAATTAAACAACTTAAGCCTGCCAGTCAAGTATTGGATAGGTAGGCATGCCTATAGGGTCCCTGTGCTGCAGCTTAAGTAAGTAAGTTAATTCCGATGGAATCATTATGAATTAATCCTTGCGGGATTCCCTGATTTACAAGAATAAATGTACCCGAGGGGTACTAAGATGACTGAAAATTCTATTTACAAGAAGTACCTTTGAGGTACCTATTTCTGTTTACAAGAAGTACCTTTGAGGTACCTATATTTCTGTCTGAAATTTACCCGTTATCCATGACTTTGAACTGCAGGCAAAAATAATCTACAAAAGGAAAAAGGGAAATAAATGTGTGTGGTAATAATGGGATGAAAAATTAACTTATGTGATAAATGGTAATATGACCGCATAGTTTAATTGGCATGAATATATGTTATGAATTGAGATGCTAAATATGCTTATCTTATCTGTTGCTGATGCGTATGTTAATATACCATATTGCTTGTTATGTGTGAGTTCCCCACTAAGCGTAAAACGCTTAGCACGGGTTTTCTTTAATCCGTGCAGGTACGGAAGTAGGTATTCGAAGGAAGACTCCGCAGGTCAAAGGTCAACACTAGGATTAGTGTAGGTTGGGTTATCCTTTGGGATATGCGTGTTGTATGTACAAAGCATGTTTTGGCTTGTAAGCATAAGATAATAACATAGTATATGCAAAATGGAAGTAAGTAAAGATGTATGCTCATGTGATATATAAGTTTATGTGTAACGTACAAGTATGTTGGCATGTAACTATAAGGATAACAACCTAGCATGTTTATGGTGAAATATATGTTTATGTGTGCTGCATGTGGATGGCATGAA
This sequence comes from Excoecaria cochinchinensis, assembly GCA_947683425.1. Classification (NCBI taxonomy): domain Eukaryota; kingdom Viridiplantae; phylum Streptophyta; class Magnoliopsida; order Malpighiales; family Euphorbiaceae; genus Excoecaria; species Excoecaria cochinchinensis. The sequence goes on from CANTUQ010000034.1 coordinate 4,658,251, forward strand.
TAAGTATAGATAAGAATTTATTTGTACCGGTTTTTATGATCACCTTAAGTTCAGCATATGTAAGTAATTTTGCGTGCGCGGTCACTTCCTATCGTTATAGCTGCATCAGCTTTAGCGAGTGGAACTGGGCGTGACAGGTCTTTGATTGATTTTTGGATTGGTGTTTTGACTAATGTCACCACTCAGCATTTGTTGGCTTTGGCGGCATCAAATCTCTCTTACTGCAAAACTGGAAAACCAAATGTGTGGAAAAAATGGTGAGCATGCAAGTGAAATGCATGGGTCTTGCAGAAATGCAAGACAAGAATTCATCTAAGTGAGTTTGGAGATGATAGTCGGGCTGGTCACAATTTGCAGTAGGACCGATGCCCTTTGGAATTGCTTTTGAATTTTGTGCCATTTGGGATTACAAGGTTCTCATCTGATACCTGTAGTCATTTTCTTAAGGTAGTGCATCCCTTGTGGATTTTCACACTAGCTTTTCTTAGCAGGAAATGCGTCCTTTGCAGATTTTTACATAACTTTGTGCCTTATTTTTGCCAGGATTAGACCCAACCCAACCCAACGGCTTCTTTTTCTTTTGTTTTTTTTTTTCAAAGGATAGACTGCCTATTTTTGGGTTTTCACCCTATCCTTTTGCATAACTTTTGGTAAGAGAGCCAGTTATGGTTTTCATCTCTAACAGCTTTTTTCCTTTTTTTCTTTTTTCCTTTTTTTCTTACTAATTACAAGAGAGGTTGAAGCGGTTGCCAAATATCTTTCAAGGGTGATTAACATCTACTTATGCCCTAGACTATAGTCCTATGAGCTTGATTCTTCTCATGATGGTGTTGTAGAATTGACTTCACGGTTGATAGCAGGACGAGTCAACTGAAGCACTTGAGTCGCAAGAATAATAGAGGGTAGATAATAAAAATGTGCTAGTTTTATACAGGAACTAAACAACTTTGAGCATGCAAAATGAATTGCTCTGATCAAATTAATATACCATTGCATAAATGCATATGTTTCAATTTGATTTCATAACACATGATCTTTATTTGGCATCAACTCAAAGAATACAAGACCTCATCTAATCTTAGGATAAATCGTGTGAGCATTAAACTCCTGTTATCAATCAGCCCTCTTGGTTTTTCTTGATTGAATATTTTCTCTCAGCCCTTAATTTTTGCCGAGGATGCCCTTTCACCCTTGGAGGGTGCCCAATTTTAGCAAGGTCGCCTTTTTTTGATTTTCAACCCGCGGGGCATTTATTACCTATTTTTCTCTTTTTTTAGCCTTTGCCACGTAACCTCACTCAGTCTATCGATGTTGATTTCTTTCTTTAAATTCTCTTTCATCCTTGTTAGCCGAAAAGGCTATTTCTTCCAACAATGCTTCTTTTTTAGCATAAAAAACTCTTATGCGAACTGAGACGATAAGTTCTTTGTTTGGAACTTGAATGCGAAATCCCATATCTCACTTTTTTCTACTTTAGCGGCTCAATTTCTGAAGTAGCCTTTAATGGTTGAGATTGGGTTATAAGTTAGCCTTAGGGGGTTTATGGCAAAACTGTGATTTTTATTGAAGGCACAAAGTTTCGCTTGTCTTGAATTTGATATAACCCCTTAATGATCGAAGTTTGATTTTGTTGGGTTACATCGCGTGTGTCCTAGATGTCAAAGGGACAAAGGAATGGCTTTTGAAATTTTGCTCGTCGCCATGTTGGCATTTTGAAGCAGCAGTGTCGTAGCAATGCCCTTGTCAATTTTTAGCAAGTTATTCCACGTCTAGGTAGAGGCTTCTTTTCTCTCTTATTTTTCTATTTTTTATTATTTTTTCTTATTTTCTCCCAGAATTTTCCTCTTTTCAGGAGTTATATCAGATGCTATCAAGATTTTCTTTGGGTTTTCCAAAGTCCCGAGATTAAATACAGTCATATTAATTGAATTAATGTCAATAATGAGTGCATCATGGTCATGTGAAATGAAATCATTAGAAACATCATACAAATAAGCAAAATTGTTCATCTTATTGAAATTGCAAATATTGTCATAAGAAGTTCTTGGAATAAAAAAGAACAAAGCAGCTAAAAATAAAATATTATCTTCTCCTCCACTCTCACTAGTGGATTAACAATCTACCACCGCCACAGGAATCCCTTCATCACTCATCTCCCGATGCATGATAGCAATGTACTCATCTCTATATGTTCTTGCAACACATGCCACTCGGGTAGACCGGACCCGATCAACAACCTAGTAGAGGGACTGCATTATAGCCTGCCTTCTTCTTCTTCTTCTCTCTCTTCTCAAGGTCAGTGATCTCCTTGGAGTCAATAAGGTCTAGGATCTTGTTCCTCAAAGACCAGCAATAATCTGTTAGATGCCCAGTGTGCTGATGCTATTCACAGTATTGATCATCTTTATGTCCCGGCTATCCCTGGTTCATAGCTACCTTGTGACAATGGTCTCAATTTGCCCTCCTTTGTCATTCTATCCAATACCCAGGATAGAGACCGGCCTAAATTAGAATAGTACCTTTGACCCTGGCTAACCTCGATAGCTGAAACCTCGGCTGTCTTACTATTTCTGTTATTGCTTCCAGCACCGCTCGACTTGTATCCAGATTTGTTCCAAAAATTTTTCCCAACAAAGTTATTTTGGCTTGCTTTCTTTGCTAGGTAAGCCCCCTCAGCCTCTACAGCAATATCCTTAAGTGGCTCCTAATTTCTGAGCCACTTAAAGTTGAGTAAGTCCCTCAAGTAAGGGCAGGAGTTCCTGATAAATAACCTGATCTGGTCAGCAGTGTTAGGCTTTCGCTTCATCTCCATGACCCTATTTCTCCATCTGGTGAGGTATTCATGGAATGACTCATCACTTTTTTGCTGTAAAAGCTCGAGGTTCTTTAAGGTGACCTCCATTCAGATGTTGTAGTCGTACTGCTTCATAAACTCTTCAGTCAGAAGGTCCCAATCTTCCTTGGACCTCCTATCCAACCCGTGATACTAGTCCACTACCGTACCCACCAGACTAAGGCAAAAATATTCCATCTTTTGCTTCTTGGTCAACCCTGTGCCCTTCATCACCAGGGTATGCTGTTTAATGTCAACATATGGGTCCGTAGTAACATCAAACTTCGACAGCTCAGGCATCTTGAACCTTTGGGGCAACAACTCTTCATCTCCCAGATCTCTGCCTTCAGGATTGATCCCCTTTTTAGCTGATAACATGCAGGTGATCGCCTTAATCTGCTCTCTAATTCCTCTCATTGCTTCATCTTCTACCCTGGGTGCTCTGGCCCTCACAGCTTGAGGTACTATTGACTCTTCATTTCCCTCTTCCATCACAAAATCCTCATTAAGATTAGGGATTATTGCCCTTCTTGGCTAAACAGGCACTGCGGCTCTATGCTCAATAATAGGTTGGCGCACAGCATTAACTATAATGGGAGCTTCTCCGCCAACAGGCGGTTCAACTTGCCCCCCAGCATGGACTATCGGTGGTTGTGGAGCAACAGGTGGTTGTGGAGCAACTGGTGGTTAAGCAGCAAGAGGATGAGCAATCCTCTCAGCCATGGGATTCATCATTTCTAACATCCTCCGCTCAAAATCCTCTAGTCTCCTAGCAAAGTCTTTAGTGGTTAAAGCTCCGGTCTCTTTTGCCACTAATGATTCAATGGATGATTCCCTGGTCATTGAGAGTGACTCAAAATTCCAATCAAACACTAATTCTATCAATCCAACGAGAGGATTTGTCCTCACCAGCTGACCGTCAAAACCTCTAGTCCACTTAGGTGAATCTATGATGGCTGAAAGATTCAAACTGTTAGGATGATGCATGAATGACATATACAATACATGATCGTGTTGATCCAGCATAGGCAACCACATACAAGTAGTTAGATCCTTCCAACCTTGTTACTCCCACAAAGGAGGTCATGCAGTCTCTTTCCTAGGTGGGCTTGACCCATGAGTCAACGGGGAACCCAATGGGCACGTATGGTGCATGGTGAGAAACTAACAGTATAACACTTTTAATTTAAAGTACATGCATATTGGTTTTGGCCATTATGTATTTAGACCTTTCAAATAGAGTAAAAATGGGCCTATCGGGGCATAAGAGCCTTTGATAAGTGTTCAATTAATATGTTCGAGTTTGTTCAATATATAAAGACCCATGTAGCAAGCACATTATTAGGGTATACATCACCTAGTGAAGGTTTCTATTGCTATTACATGAGCATTTGGGAAAGGGTGGTGTTACTTTATGTCTTTCCAAGCATTATACCTGCCAATGGGTCTAACACATCACGAGTATAACGACCGATTGGCTCTCCATTTGATATACCATTTATGGTACAAGGCTTGAGCTAGTGATTATCCTGAGCACTTCCCTACAATGAATGAAAGTAGGGTTGTGTTCAGGAATGCACCGGGATAAAATAAGGGACCAACTAGCATAATTCTAAGGCTCTAATGGATGCAATGCAATTTTTTTGAACAGAAATGGAATTTTCAATTCTTAAAAACTCAATTATAATTTTATGTTAAGTCACTTTCGAAGCAAAGTTTCGATCGTCCCCAATGGAGTTGCCATTGTGACGCGTGGGAACCCGCTTATGTCTCCCGAAGGGTCTGTTTTCAGGGTCCGAGAAGAGTTTGTGTCTAGATTTTGGGCAACATCGGATATTTTTGAATTCCCTACCCAATAAAACATTGGAAAGTTCATCTAACCCTATGAAGCCTTTAGGCACCTTTGAGGTATTTTGGAGTCGTCACCCAATTTACAAGAAATTGGGAAAGGTCATTTAACCTCGGGGGTCTTAAACTGGAGAAGGTGTTTGGAACTTCACTCTTATTAATGCCTTAAGTTAAGTTATAAATGAGATTTTTAGCAATTGAAATTCCATCTCTCATCTCACGCGATCATGCAATAAAATTAAAGCGCATTTCAAGCATTTTTGGAAAGTAGTAAAGAAAGCAATAAAGAAAGTGATAAATAAATTACAAAAGAAAAATGGGATAGAACAATCCCCCAAAATAAAAAGCATAAATAAATGAATAAAATTGCCCCAAAATTAATTACAAGGGCCCAAATAAATAAATATGCAAAGAAGAATAAAGTAAAATACAAAATACATAAATCGGGATATTAGACTTTAGGAACATTGGTTCCCTTTTGTTGACTTAAAAATCTAAGAGTTATTTTTGGGCGATAAAAAAAGGGATAATTGGATCCCATTTTTATGAAAATTAACTCCTTTTTGAAAATGAAACTTTATTGGATAAAATCAGGATATCGGTCCCATTTTGTTAATAAGAATCCCAATTTCTATTATTGTAAAAAAAAAATGAGTTTCTCTAAAATAACGCATCTAAATTCCTTTTTGGATAAAACATACAAAAGAATAAAATAAAGGAAACACAGGTATCAAAATGCAAACCAAACTTTGAAGGCTTCTAATCTCCGGATTCTCCAGCATGCGCAGCAACATTACTTAAAGTGAAATAAATAAGTTTGGCAAAGGACAAAAACAAGAACAACAAATAATGTTAGCAAATTAAATAGAATATGACATAAGATAAATAATTAAATGAAGCAAGTATAACAAATAATTCTAATTGAGGAAAATATTAATGATTATTACAGAAAATAATGTTTTGTGAAAAGCACTGTAAATTAGCAAAGTGGATTAATGACCAAAAGTAAAATCAAATGAAAAACACAAAATCAATATTAGATATCCTACAGATTCAACTTACATTCCATGCATCATACAAATAATTTGATTAAATTAATGTAAGTTTATGTTAATTACAACAAAAACAATAGCAGATAAATTAATATTAGTCTACAGTAATTATAATGGAAAAACTTGGAATAGCACCAAGTAAAGAAAGAGAGAGGATTGACTTTAACCTGTAAATTTACCCTTAGAGGTTTGATTCTAGCTACAAAAGAAGAAGGATTGATTTCCTCATCTGATTGCTTAAAAACAAGAAATTAAAGAAAACTTGAAGCAAAGCTTTTCTGTTACTCAAAATAGAAGTTAAAACTCTTGTTTTTGAAGAAAACAGATGATGAGAATTGAACGTTAAATGCAAAGAATTAATTTCTTTTGCTCAAGAACAATTTTAGAATTTTTTGAAAGCTCTTAAAAATTTGCTTTTTCAGAATTTTTTTTTGTCGCCGTTCTAATGCTCTCCCCCCTTCTTTTGTGTTTTAACTTTTCTTTTTATATCCTCCCCAAAAAGTAGGTTTTAGGAGCTCTTAAATACCATTAAAACTCTTTAATTATCCTTTAAAAATCAAGTTTTATCCTTTTCAAAATTAGAAAAAAGAGTTTGAGTTTAATATAAATTTTAATTCAAAACCCCATAAATCTAGGAAAAAATTAAAAAATGAAGTCTTGGCCAGGTAAGAGATGCACGAGGTGCGGCCCTCGCACTAGAGGTCGTACCTTGCGGGCGCGAGGTGCGGCCTCACATGGGAGGCCTCGCGCACGCTGCTAGTAGGCGCTGCACCTCACGAGTGCTGCCTACAGGTGCTGCGCCTCGCGTGCGCTGCCAGTAGGAGCCATGCTTCGCACGCGCACCACGCAGACCACACGGCGACAGGCCACCGAAAATCCAAAAATAAAATAATAATAATTTCTTAATTTTATTTAAAAAGAAGGGTTTCGACAAGGAAATCATAATTTCTAATTTTGTTGCCTGTGAACAAGTATTATTTTCATCACTGGGTAACCTTGGTCTTGGCTGTCTCAGGATTCAGTGTTTACAACCATGCATATGTGTCTATTTTGGGCAACAAGAAAGTATTTTGCAACCGCCTTCAAATAAAATATTGGAAGGGTCATCTAACCAGATGAAACCTAAGACTAGAGAGAGTTTGAGACCTCACCCTTACTTATACCTTGGTTAAAGTTATAAATGAGTTTTTATATTAAATTTCCAATTCTTTTCTCACACGATTGTGCAATTAATTTAAAGCGCATCTAATCACATCAAGAAAAGTAGCAAATAAAGCAATAAATAAATAAAATTAAGTTACAATTAAAAGGGGCGGAATACAAGCCCAACAAATAGAATGAAAATAAGTTTTGCATAAAACGAGGTATTTATTTGAGGTGGAAAAGTTGGCTTCCGCACGCATATTTACAAAATCGAATAATTCTTTTGATGACGTTTTAATGGAAGAAAACTAGGATATTTGTCCCATTTTATTTAGGAAGACCTTATTTTATTGTACAAAAATCTTTTAGTTAAGTTTTATATTAACGAGCACAAATACAACTTTATTATAAGCTAAGTTCAAGTAATAGTCAAAAGCAAACTAAGGGAATAGCAAATAATGGAGAAAAAGGTCATGAAGGGATGGATCAAACCAAGGGTTTCCCAATCCTTTAACCTTTTAATCTCCGTCCATAAGCAACACTCAATTAAAGCAAACATTATACGTCAAATAAAGAAACAAAAAAGTAATAGGTTAGCTGGTGTGCTAAATCCGCAAGTGCATGGTTTACCGATTATAGTACTTAAGATGTCATTCCCACGAGGAACATATGTTGATAATTACTCACTATTACTACTTGATTTTATCTTGTTTACAATGTTCAATATTTTGTAAGTTTAATTCTATACTATTCGTGTAATGCAAATTAATTATAACTAATTAATGATAAACAAAGAAGACAATTCAGATGATGAAGATATAATGATTATGAAACTTGATTCCATCTTTAAAATATAACTATAATCTTATAAGCAAGCCAAATTGGAATAATATTCTAATCCACTCTCTCGACATGAACTAGAGTGCTTAAAACATGCAATGACAATGCTAATCCTCAATTCTCATTGATGAACTAGTTAATTCCAATTACATATTTTAAGATTAATTACCAATTAATAGCAATTATCTTAACATACTGATCTCTCAAGCAACGTATTGATAATGAATTTCTATTAGTTGTAAGATAAAGTGAATCTCTCAACTCCACTTTAACTTATAAGGATCATGCAATAATATCAATAGACAATTCTGCATTAAAAGACTAATAACAATGATGGAAATAGAAAATAACATTAATATCATTCAAGTTTCCTGAATATAATTCATTTAATTACAAAGAAGAAGTAAAAGATTAGAAATAAGAAGAAAGAAATCTCTCAAGCCTTTTCCCTTCAATAAAGTATGATCTTCTTCCTTGCAATTATCTTCTCTTTAAAAGATAAAAACTAACTAAAGAAATTTAACTATCGAAATTGTTCTCTAAACTTACAAAAAAATACTTAGTTAAAATTCCATCCTCCCTAAATTTAAAACTGAAATTAATATATAATGTTCCAAAGTTCATGTCCCTTTAAATGCCTCTTCAAAAGGTTGCAAAAGTTGGCAAAAGGCACAATTGTTCAAGTGGATTTTCAAAGTAAACTGCACAATGGATCTCTCTGTCGCGCTCGCAATGTCTGTCACGCTCGTGACAGGACACGGACTCCACCTCCTTTGACTTTTCCTCAGCTACGCTGACTGCTTTGTTCTCCCTTTCTTTGTCGCGCTCGCGACACCTTCACACTCGCGACAGGACACGCTTTTCTCTTCTTTGCTTTCTTCTTCTCTTCTCTTCTTTGTTCTTCGGCATCTTCTGTCGCGCTCGCGACAATGGCATCCTTTCCTTGCTCAATTCTGCTCCTTTCTCAACATTTTCTCCCTTTTCTCCTACAAACACAAAACTTGACACAAAAACATAAAACAAACCTAATTCTAACATAATTAACCATAACTAAACATAATTTTAATAAAACAATATTAGGTAAATATGAGCTATTAGGCTCATATCAAATCCCCACACTTAACATTTTCTTGTCCCCAAGCAAAACATAAAATGCAAAAACACACAACACATAACAAATAAAAACATTCACACAATTTTAGAGCTTGCATTCATATTTGACAAATATTTGGAAACAACATGAATAAACCTTCATCTTTTAATGCATTAGCCTTAATATACAAATTCTCAAACAATATAATTCTCCATTAAACTTCAACAACCATGTCCATTTGGGAAATCATGAAGTTGCAAAACACAAGAATATTTGCCCTCAAGAAGTTGAATATCTTAACACATGTATAGATTATTTTGTACAAAATATTGCCTAAAGTAACTCTCAGTCAAACACTTTATCTTTTCTTCATTCAATTTGTTTATGGTTAGTGTTTCACTCTTTCCTTTAATATGCTATTACATACCATAAGCTTTTAATAAGTAAACATCTCCACTACTAGCACAAGTTAGTACATAAAATCAAAGGGTCTTATTAAAGGTTGTAGCTTGGATTAGGTAAAGGTACGACAATTTGGGTAAGTAGCTCATAATGTATAAAGAAAAAGTAATCACTATATCATAAGAGACTCAAAAATAAGCATAGCATGAACTCATGAAATCTTAACTTGCCATTCTAATTCCCTTATTACTGTCCATTTTTTTTTCACTAGTTCCCATTTTCACAACTTCTTGTTTTGTTTTTTTTTTTTTATTTATTCTTTTCTACTTTTCCTTTTTCTTTTTTTCTTTTTGGTTTTTTACTATTAACTTTCTTTTCTTTTTATAGGAACTAGCTTGTCTAGCATTGGAATTTTGAGAAACAGGGAATTCAAGTAACATCATGCTTATACTAAATAAAAATTATCTCCAATGACATAGCAATCCTAATCCTTTACACAAAAGTTTAACAAAAGAAATAGTCTATTATTCAAGAAGGATTAAGGCTAATTAAGTGCTTTTAGAACAAAAAATTGGTTAAAGGCTCAAAATTGGCTACCTAAAGTAAAAAAGGTGAGTTATTTAAGCAAGCTAAAATTGGTTGCTCTAAATGACCTTATCATTTTTTCATGCACGACTCAAACTAAATGTAATCTCGAAATTTACCTAAAACAAGTTCTAGAGGATATGGCATATCAAGGCTCTCATACAAAGAAAAAATTCAATATAAAATGCTTTAAAAGCTCACTTGGCTATAGATCAAATTACCCTAAATAATGATTTACCAAAATAATCATATTTACATGTGAAAAGATAAACAACTTAAAAAGAACTTACACTAAAGTGCTTTGCCAAGTTATAACCCTCACTATGCACATAAAGTTGTCAAAATAAAATAAACTAGGATATTCCTCTAAAATTTGGCTAATTAGACCAATTATTTAAAAACTCAAGCTAAACATGTATTATGCTTCCAAATATGCATCAAATATAATAGCTCCAAAACTAGGCAAACAAAAACAATCTAAACATATAAACCTACAACACAAATACACTAACAATACATAGCACAACAAATACCTAATACTAACATATCATGCATATCCACAAGCTATACTAAACACACAAATAAACCATATAAATATAAAATGTATTCCCCACACTTAAAGGACACAATGTTTTCATTGTGTAAGAAAATCAATCACAAACGAACACAAACTAGAAAGACAATCAAAACATAGAACACCAAATAAAGAAAATAAACATAAAAATACAAGGAGAAAAGGAACTGCCCTCAAATCCCACTAGGGGAACCCGGTGGAGATGGTGTAAACTCCACATTTTGTTTGCGAAACAAGGAAAGTAACTTGCGACTGAGGCTCTTATGACTCTTGTGCATCTCTTGCATTGATGCCTCCATTGAATCCATCCGCGCGGCTAAACTTTGGTTGGCAGCCTCCATGCCATCTAAACGATTTAAAACTTGTCTCCACCCTGCTGCATTACTACCCTCCTCATGCTTAGAATATGAATCCCTTGCTTTACCGGCTTCTTCATCATCAGATTCCTCTTCATTTGCAGCAGCTGTAAAGGTTGAAGGGCCTTTGCCCTTGTCCAAACCAGCGCATTTAGCCTGCACATGACGATTCACAAACATGGGAGGCTAACCTCCTCTTGTCAACACATTAGAATTTTGCCAAATATTTGGCATCCATCATGGCAACATGCTCATGGTCATCCATTACAAAACTATTGAAGTCTCCCAAACAACCTAACACAATTCCATTCACCATATGGCCCATACCTACAGTTTTAGTCTTGGCAATAGAAACATGATATAGACCATCAAAAATAAAATCGATTGAATAAGGGGTTTTCTTGGATAGCATTAGATTTAAAACAAATAGGTCCTTAGCCAACACTTTATTACTCTCCACACAACCAAACAAAGCATGGCATATAAACGTATGAAAGAGCAACAAAACGTCATCTTTAAATTGCATATTAGTGGAATTTTTAGGATTAAAATGATCTAACCCTGTCAATTTTTTCCAAACATCAGAGGGGTTAAAAATGTGAGGCTCAAATCTTTTTCCATTTAGTGGAAACCCAAACCAATCATGCATTTCATCAAATCCAAAAATATATTCCTTACCTTGATGTCTAAATTTAAAATTGATTTTGCGCTTATCAACATATTCAAGAGTCATAAAAAATTCTAGAGCCCAATCTTTTATAACATTGAAATTCATATGCACAAATTCCCCCCATTTTATATACTTCAAATACTTTTCCAAATTCTTGTGTAATGCCCAAATCATTCAACAAAGAAAAATCAACAGGCCACATCCCTAAAGACATTTTCTTAGCAAAACAAAGATATTTCTCACCTTCATCATCAAAATAAAGTGGAAAAGGGCAATCATACTTGAATTATAGAGAGTGCAAATCGAAGCCTTGTGAACTAGATTCTCCCGTTGCCTTCTTTCCTTTATTGGCTAAAGATTTAGTACACACCATCTTACAAATACTAGCAAAATAACCAAAATAAATGGACAAGAAGAAACAAAAACAAAAACAACAAAAAAACCCTAGAACAATGAACGAAAAATCAAAGAGTAAGAAAAATATAGAGAGAAAATGTGAAGGGGATGGAGAGAAAACTGAAAATAAGAGTGGGAATGAGAAGGTAGGGCTCAAAAAGTATTTATAGGGGTGTTTAAAATGAGTTGACAGTTCAAATTTCCCAAAAATTTGAAATCCCTCTTTCTGTCGCGCCCGCGATAATCGTCGCGCTCGCGACCCCTGCTTTGTGCTTGTGAAACAATCGAGCTCACGACAGAATGCCTTCTCAACCATTACCCTCTTACTATCGCGCTCGCAATAGTAGCTAATTTATTGCCGTCTAGCACACTCGCGACACTTGCAAACTCACGACAATAACCAATTTCCTTCCTATGTCGCGCTCGCGTCAAAGAGGAAATACACAACAAAAATTTTCCTTTGAAGAAAATACTCAACATTCAAACAATACTACTAAACTTACTTACTAATATATCCTGTAGAACAAAAATAAACTATGTTAGCATACGAAAACCACTTAAAAATAACACAATAAATACTGAATAAAAAGAATGTGTAAACAACCTTCAACCCAATCTTAGAGAGATAATTAAGACCATGAAAACTTCCACCTAAATATATCTTACACCTTTGACCATTGGCTTTAAATAATTATCCTTTATCATTTTTAAGTTCTAAATAACCATGGTCAAACACTTGTGTCACCTCAAAAGGTCCACTCCACCTAGACCTTAATTTTCCAGGAAACAATTTTAATCTAGAATTAAATAAAAGAACTTTGCTTCCTACTTTAAAGCTCTTGTACCTAATGTGAACATCATGCCACTTCTTTGATCTTTCCTTATATAATCTTGCATTTTCATATGACATAAGACGTAATTCATCTAGCTCATTCAATTGTAAACATCTTTTGACACTAGCCTCTTTAATGTCATAATTCAATGCCCTAATGGCCCAATAAGCTCTATGCTCTAACTCAACAGGTAAATGACATGGTTTACCATAAACTAACCTATATGGTGACATCCCAATAGGTGTTTTAAAAGCAGCACGATATGCCCAAAGTGCATCATCTAATTTGTGTGCCCAATCTTTCTAAGAGATAGAAACTATTTTTTTAAGTATCCATTTAAGCTCTCTATTGGAAACCTCTACTTGACCACTAGTTTGTGGGTGATAAGAAGTAGCTACCCTATGATGAATACCATATTTATGTAATAAGCAAGAAAAAGATTAGTTTATGAAATACGTACCTCCATCACTAACGATAACACGTGGCACTCCAAATCTTGAAAAGAGCCTCTTTAAGAACTTGACCACTACCTTTGAATCATTTGTTGGTGTTGATTTAGCTTCAACCCATTTTGATACATAATCCACCCCAACCAAAATATAGCTTTGTCCAAAAGATGTAGGAAAAGGACCCATAAAGTCTATCCCCCATACATCAAATATTTCAATTGTGGAAGGAAGGCAGATTTTGCAAGCGCACGGTTTACCGATTATAGTACTTAAGATGTCAATCCCACAAGGAACATATGTTGATAATTACTCACTATTACTACTTGATTTTATCTTGTTTATAATGTTCAATATTTTGTAAGTTTAATTCTATACTACTCATGTAATGCAAATTAATTAAACCTAATTAATGATAATCAAAGAAGACAATTTAGATGATGAAGATATAATGATTATGAAACTCGATTCCATCTTTGAAATATAACTATAATCTTATAAGCAAGCCAAATTGGAATAATATTCTAATCCACTCTCTTGATATGAACTAGAGTGCTTAAAACATGCAATTACAATGCTAATCCTCAATTCTCATTGATGAACTAGTTAATTCCAATTACATATTCTAAGATTAGTTATCAATTTATAGCAATTATCTTAACATACTGATCTCTCAAGCAATGTATTGATAATGAATTTCTATTAGTTTTAAGATAAAGTGAATCTCTCAACTCTACTTTAACTTATAAGGATCATGTAATAATACCAATAGACAATTATGCATTAAAAGACTAATAACATTGATGGAAATAAAAGATAACATTAATATCATTCAAGTTTCCTAAATATAATTCATTTAATTACAAAGAAGAAGTAAAAGATTAGAAATAAGAAGAAGGAAATCTCTCAACCCTTTTTCCTTTTATAAAGTATGATCTTTTCCTTGTAATTTCCTTCTCTTCAAAAGATAAAAACTAACAAAAGAAATTTAACTATCAAAATTATTCTCCAAACTTATAGAAAAATATTTAGTTAAAATTCCATCCTTCCTAAATTTACAACAGAAACTAATATATAATTTTCCAAAATTCATGTCCCTTCAAATGCCTATTCAAAAGGTTGCAAAAGTTGGCAAAAGGCTCAATTATTCAAGTGGCTTGTCAAAATAAGCTGCGCAACGGATCTCTCTGACGCGCTTATGATGTCTGTCGCACTCACGACAGGACACGGACTCCTCCTCCTTTGACTTTTCCTCAGCTGCATTAACTGCTTTGTTCTCCATTGCTTTGTCACGCTCGTGACGCCTTCACGCTCGCTACAGGACACGTTTTTCTCTTCTTTGCTCTTTCTTCTTCTCTTCTCTTCCTTGTTCTTCGACATCTTTTATTGCGACCGCAATGTCTTTTGTGCTTGCGACAATGGCATCCTTTCCTTGCTCAATTCTGCTCCTTTCTCCACATTTTCTCCCTTTTCTCCTACAAACACAAAACTTGACACAAAAACATAAAACACTCCTAATTCTAACACAATTAACCATAACTAAACATAATTTTAATAACAAAACATTAGGTAAATATGAGCTATTTAGGCTCATATCATTAGCAAAATAATATGGAAACAAAATAAAACTAATAATCATAGTAATGGAATTAAGAGAATAGGCAGACAGAAGATCAATAAGATATTTGTCCTATTTTATTAAGGAAAACCTTATTTTATTGTACAAAAATCTTTTTAGTGAATTTTTATATTAACAAGCACAAAATGAACTTTATTATAAGCCAAGTTCAAGTAATAGTCAAAATCAAACTAAGGGAATAGCAAATAATGGAGAAAAAGTTCATAAAGGGATGTATCAAACCAAGGGTTTCGCAATCCTTTTGCCTCCTAATCACCGTCCATAAGCAACGCTCAATTAAAAGAAGCATTATACAACAAGTAAAGAAACAAAAAAGTAACAAGTTAGCAAAATAATCTAGAAATAAAATAAAACAAATAATCATAGTAATGGAATTAAGAGAATAGGCAGACATAATATCAATATGGTAAAATAACATTAGAATAACACATAAAAATTAACATGCAAAAAATAATATGAAAAGAAGTAACAAAAGAGATCAAAACAAATAAAAGGAAAGGGAAAAGAAACAAGGGACGGCCATCGGAAGAGGCAGCCGATAAAAGGAAGTGAAACCAGAGACTGTCCGTCCCTCGGTTGAACGACGGGCATCGGTTAAGCCTTCTTCTCGTTGGTCATCTCCAGAATTCAAAAAGACGAGCAAACTCCATGGATGAACATTCAAGCTTTTATTTCTTACATTTTTTCACATACTCTTATTCCATTTTTACATATTCATATTAAAATCAATTTATGGCCAAGATTTATCATACAAAATAATAAAAACAACACAAATGAATAGAATCACATTTCATGACCTAATCTTGAATCAATGCAAAAGGTTGGACTTTAAACCCAAAATGTTTACCATTGGTATATTGATCTCTAGGGGACAAAAAAACAACGAGTCTCTTCCTCGAATTTCACAATTTTCATTAAAAATGAAGTGAAGATTTTCACTTTCTCTCTCTAACTTCTCTCTAAAATTCTTTTTTAAAAAACAATGGAAATTTAAGAGAACAAATCAAGAAAAGAGAATTGATTTATCTTCCTCAATAAGACTCTTCAATTTTTAAACAAAGAATTTGAAGGAAAATAGATTTTGCTCTTGAATTTTCTTCACCTGAAAATGCACCCTCTCCCTATCTTCATTAAATTCAACTCCATTTATAGGCTTTAAAATCCTTGAATTTCTGGATTTTAGATTGATTTCAGGAATAAAATCAGGCATTTTTTATCTTAACAACCCTAAAACCCATTAATGACAACCCAAAAATCAACTTTTTGATTCCTAAAATATAATTCCAGATTTCCCGTTGAAGGAAATCTGGAAATTCATTGTCCGCTCATGATCGACAGGCATACGGCCATCGATCACGGAGCCAGTGTGAATTCCCACCTTTCCCACTCAATAGCCTGTCCTTCAAGGGACAGGCATCACATCGAGCAATGGACGGTCGTCCTTCAAGGGAAAAATGGGCATCTGTCGCTCAACAGGCCACCCCTCCTGAGGCTCATCCAGTAAACGACGGGTGCACTTGGCACTCGACTGACATGCATCCCTGGTGAGGGATGGATGCCTGTCGGTCACCCAAAAACCAAAAATCTTAGAATTGAAATCCTTTTCTAAGCCAGTGAAAACATAAAAGAATTTTGGTCAAAGATAACTTCAAAACTTTGTGAAATTCAAAGGCGAAAACTAGCGCGTTGAGCTTTCCACCTGTGAAACAAGTATCTGTATCCTCATTAGGTAACTTTGATCTGGGCTATCTCAGGAGCTGGTGTCTACAATAGTGATATTGTAAATTTCGTTTAATGTTTCATGTGAAAACTATTTTGTAACGAAAGAAATTTAATAATTCAGTCTTTGTTATTTTGTTATCTTGTAAAGCATGCTTAGTTGGGTAACATCCTTCACTTGCCATCGTAAACCGACTATGTATGCTTATGGTTTGCTATATACAGGTAAGGAGTGTTATACTTACAATCATATTCTAAATTCTTGTAATCCTATAGATTTAAATCTATAGTGGTTTGCATACACCGATATAAGTCAAAACATGATATTAACCATAATTTCAATTCCCATCCTTATAATGTTACTATATTACCTTAATCACATATGCCATACACATCATAACTCTCTACTTATCATCATCTTTATCACTATAATCGAGTTATAATAGGAAAACAAATCTCGTATTCTATTTCTGTTGCCATTACTGAATCAGAGGCATTATCTCCTAATACTATCACTAATCCTAACTTAATATCCCAGATAATTATTCCATATTCCATATTATATTCCAAACATAAAGTTTCCTTTTTTTCTAAATATTTCTATTATATTCCCTTATCTAAACATTACTCCTCATTATTCTTAATAATATTATGTCTCCATTTGTACTTCCATAAATGTTACATATTCCTTAATACCTTTGATTTCTTTTCAAAAGACTAAACTCTGCTATATACACTTTGATACACTGAATCTTTCCGTCCTGGGAGCACATACGTTATGTCTTTTACTATAGCTAACTAGTCATTTAATCTTCAAAATTTCTTTTCGCTTAGTTTCGTATATCCCATTGTCTCCTTCATCTAACTTTTATTTATTTATTTTTAATATTATTTTTTTCAATCACCAAGTGTATGAGGAGAGTCTTCAAAATTTGAATTTGTATATTTCTCTCCATTCTTCTTAAATTACTTTGGACACTTTTCCCACATTAATCCCCATTCCAATAAAATAATTAATTAACTTGGAGTAAAAGAGCTAGCAGATGATCCTGTCGATTAGTTAAGGAGTGTTTCAAGTATCTAATATGTATTTTCTTCTTCTGAATAATTAACTCATCAAGGGTTTTCATGAGGATTTCTAGGCATGTTCCAACATGCACGTGTATAGAATTGAGTATGTTTAGAAAATTCAAATCAATATAGATTCAAATCATAAGGTTAAATGAAATGCTAAAACTTAACAATATTTTTCCTTCTTAACTCTACTTGCGAGTCTGGTGCCAACTTTGTAATACACTGACTAATAGTAGATCTAATTCGGAGTCATATCACTTCCTCAATATTCATTGGCAAGTACCTTTATCTAGTCTCTTACTTTCCTTACTACTTCTTTTACCCTTATTAGCTCCAATCCACTACCATCTTTTGGTAAAAGATATCTTTTCCTAACATCACTGCACTCAATGTATATCTTGTCAGTTCCCTTTCAATTGGGGTATATGCACAAAATCTGTGTTTATCATGAATGGTAAAATGATGCTGATGCAATGAATGTAAAATTTCTCATGGATGCAGTATCATGTAAATGCATATCTCATAAAATGGAAATGTTTGCCACATCCCATGCTATAAAATATTTAGGAGATTTGCCCCATTATCAAGGATTACTGACAGGTACACATAGTGCTAATCTTCCATTCTTACATCCTGTTATCCTAGGACTAGAACTGCCTAAATCGTAGCTCTAATACCACTAAATGTAACACCCTACACCCTATACGATGAGCGAACCAATTAAGCATGTCACAAACTAGTTTATGTTCCACAAATATAAGAATAACAAAATTTCTTTTATATTAGAACTACTCTAAATTTGTCACTATACATTTTTTTATAAAATTTCGGTATAATTTTCCCTAAAATGTTGCCTAACCTCCTCTAAAGAAATTTCTTTTACACTTCAAAAATCACATTTCTAGTAAAAAATTCAATAACAAACTCTAACGCAAGTTACCCATCCTCCAATGTCTAATAAACCATAATTTCCAAACTACTCACTTGTCCAACAGCATTTACTTGTTTCTACTATACACATACATGAACCATAATGCCATTTATATCTATTAGGGGTGTTCATGGACCGAATAACCAATCCATGAGCCCTAAAAGAAACCAGTCCATTAAATTCAGTTTTTTAAAAACACTAACCGTTAACCAGTCCATTACTATCGGTTAACCAGTCTATCGATTTCGTATTTTTGGACTGGTTAACTAATATTTTTTGATTAACCATTACAACAATAAAATACATTCATAAAAAAATTTTAATATTCAAGTTACTTAAAACTTATAATTAGAAAACAAACATAATTCAATAAAGTAATTAAATATAATGTTCAAATTACAATTATCAACTAAACATTTTCAAAATATTTAAAAATTAAAATTACAAATCAAAAATATAATGATCCAACTAGTTAAACAAAAGAAATTCACATAATGCTGAAATATCTTCGATCTTGTAGTGCCCCAATACCCCTTGGAAGGATATTAGGTCACCACAAACGCATATACATATAGAACACTCATGCGTAAGTGAAAATAATAAGCATTCAATCACACACAGCGGAAATCAACCTTTTAAACACATAAACTAATAACATGTCATATATCCATTTATATTACAAAATGAAACTGTTCTTTTACATATAAGCATTCTTTTACATTTACATATTAGTCACAAAAATTATACTTTACTTTATCATGTACATCTCGTATACAAAATTTTCTTTACATCTCATATGTCAAGCTATAAAAAAATTCTATACACATAACTATGCCATATACAAAAAGACACCAACTCAAACTCCTAGTGGCCATGACCTTGCAGATGTGCAACCCTTTGTACCTGTAAACCTACACGGGACAAACACCTGTGCTAAGCGATAACGCTTAGTGGGGATATCACATATAGAAGACTTCTAATGAAGTCTCATGCATCACTTAATCAACAATTAAGTCAATCATAAGCATGCCAATATTTGATTCATATACCAACGAAGCAACTTCTAACAAACAAATATAGCATCATGTACCAGTTCATATAGTCCATCTCATGTTCATGTTCTTTTAAACACAACTACAGCTTATACATATATCATGTGTCATCTTTCCAATGTATCCTAATTTCATGCTCATATACATATGCTTATACTCATGTACATGTACCTTTTATATACATATAGCATGCAACTTATCATACCTTTTAAACTCATGCAATCTAACACCATTTCATGCACACATCATATACAATATCATGTCTTTACTTCTTTTACATTATCACATGTATATTTAGACACTAGAAATACTTATAGCATATCTTATACAAATAGCAACTTCTCATTTACATGTATAAGATAATATAAACATTTCTTATATACTATAATCATATACTTCTATATGCTTCTCTGGCTATGTACTATAGCTCTTTAACATTTATACATCTCTTGTACATATAGACATCATTTCTTATACATATAACAGTATCATCTCTTGTACATTTAACATCATCTCTTATACATTTACATATTATAATTAGCCCAATGTCGTGACATAAGTGGATACGGGTACATATAGATACCAAGTAATGGTACTAAATTATATAGAGACAAAAGTCTCGAATCATCTGGAGACTGGAGTCTTAATTCATCTAGATACTAGTAAGTATCAACATCTAGACATCCGTCGATGCCAAACATATAGACATCCATCGATGCCAAACATCTAAACACCCGTCGGTGCCAAACATCTAGCAGCTGCAAATCATCTAATCCTTTATAGGCATGCCTATCTATCCACTTATATGAACATCTTAGGCTAATAACTATTATTCATAACAAAGCATATACACATTTTCATATATATTTACTTTAACCTTTACTATGCAAATATGTAACTTATAGCATATATCAACTAGAACATTCATGCACTCTCTTCATTTCTTACTACCTATGCATACATGCCATCCTAAACTCACTCACATACAACACTTTATATATATATTATTGCATACTAACTTATACATGATATTACATATTAACACATACATGTTTATACGCATTCGCATACATGGTTCATTATACTTGAGATACCCATACCTCACACACATATTTGTCATTCCATTTGCTAGCCTTCACATAATTATATATATTGTTACTTTATTAGTTAAATTACAAATCTTAATCATACCCATAAGTTTTTCCCAATGATAACTACTTTTATAATCATTTAATAACCCTAATCATGCATAATATGTTGAGGGGAAAGATAGGGGATTGATCAATGCCAACCATGGGCTCAAAATTAAGAGGAAAAGGCTTCATGTGAGTTGTTCTATCGCGAGGTCACGACCTGTGTCGCGCTCGCGACAGTAGCTCCCCTAAGGTGACTTACGAGACTGGTTTTCACTCCAAAGTTTTATCGCCTAAACGATCCTCTAGACCTCATTTTTAGACAAAGTGTCCTTCTTAACAATTGTGCCCTAGGCTGTATAATTTCGAATGGAGCAAGTTCCAGGTCATTTGGACTCCACAATTAAGAGATATGTATTAAACACTATAGACTGATCAAATCAACCCAGCTAGACAGAAACACGTCCCTTAATTGCCATTTTTAGGCCTCTTAGAGGCAGAATTAATTTATGGTCTCTAGACTTTTAAAGATACGAAAGTTATGGTTCAAATGGAGAGACAAAAACTCAAATTGGAGTTGTCAAACTCTAGTTATAATCAAAACAATACATAGAGGTCTAGTAGGACATAAACAGGATTTTACCTAAACTAAGGTTCATCTTGCTCTTTGTTTTGCACATGCTAGTTTTTCATTCTCACCACATAGCATCTATAACACTTCAATTACATTTCATCACATAGCACATAATCATTCTCAATATCTCAAATCTCATATTCATGCATCATTTACACATCAAAGGCAAACTAATCAACATACATATTCAAGTAAAGTCAATATATAACACATATATATACCAAACCTCAAAAGCAGGTTGTTGGACACTCTCAATCTCTAACTACACCTTCTCCTTGCCCTTAGCTCTTCTCTTGTCCAAATCTTACACAACAATCAAACGCATGCTCTCTTAGTCCATAACTCAAAATCCAAATCCAAATCAAACTCAAAGAAAGGGGTAGAAGTAGAGATACTCATAATATATCAACTCACTTACCTTCTTAATTCAACTCTTCAACCAAACCAATGCAAATTTCTAGATTCAATCAATAAGTAACCGAGTTTAACTTAATGAAAAGAAGAAGATGAATTTCAGAAATGAAGAGAGAGAAATGGCCGAATCACTTAATACCCAATTCCATTTTTTTGCCTTTCATTTCACTTATATTTGCATGGAAGAGTTTGGTTGGCAAGGGGCATGATCCACACGTGGATTCCACTTCCACATCTAAGCCAAACTTGCACCTCAATCCATGGTAAATCTCCTCTTAGTCCCTCTCTCAAATTCTGTCTTTTAATTACAACTTTCTTTCTTTCAATTACACCCTTGCTCACTTAATTACTCACAAATTCTAATCTCATTTATACCTCATTATGCAATTGACACTCCAATCTAACTATGGTACACTTTGGGGTATTACAGATCTAGTCATCAACTTGAATCACATTATGATCAGCTGTATCACAAGTTGACTCTGCAATTTAAAAAAATAAACTATAGTGTCTAAACTATCAGTAAAAAAGTAAATAGAAAAATCAAAATAAAGAAGAATAGTACCTATCTCCAAACTTTCAATTTCTTCTAGAACTCATTCAACAAAAATTGGTTTACTACATGATCTAAACCAATCTTGTCCACAAATGAGCGCTTCTACAACTCTCGGAGTTAAACTAGATCGAAAAGAGTAAAGAACACTACCTCCTGTGTTAAAAGCAGATTCTGAAGCAACACAACTCGAGCCATTGCAGAAAATATTTGATACTTTGATGAATTAACCTTCCGCTATTTCAATATATCAAAATTTTCTTTATCTTCCTCAAGCATCTCATTGTAGTACCTATCAAACTTAGTTTTTACATCCATACTACATTGAGGTATCTTTTGTTTCTTCAAAACTGCTCTAATTATATCAGTAGTAGCTCTAGTCTTACCCTCATTTTTCTCAACCTCAACAGTTTCAATTGCTTCTACTTGAGTAGATGGCATTATTGATGCACCATAAGAATCATACATAGCAGATAAAACTCTTCTCAATTTGTGTTTTAGCTTTTCACCAAGCTCAGAACGATAACAATAATCAATAATGACATCAACATATTCCAATTTATAACGAAGATCAAGCACTATAGCAATAAACAACATAATATTCACATTATCAATATTTGCCCAATACTTATCAAATTTGTTCTTCATCTTAATAGCCATTCCCCTCAAACCCAAATGATCACTTTCACACCATGAAGAAATCAACAAGCCAATACCATAAATCTGTCTTATGTATTCATTTCCAGTGACATAAAGTGAACTGGAAAAACTCATAGTTGTTTCATAAAACATTTCAAGAAAAGGAAGTAGACTTTTGGCATATTCCCAATCACTCCTATCTGGTAATCCCCACTTACTCAAAAGATCACTCACATACTTTTTATTGGTAAGTTCAAGCAAGTTAAAAGCCTTTTCAAACTTAATCGTGAACTTTAACATTAAGTAAGTTGAGTTCCACCTAGTTTCACATATAGGCATATAAGACTCAAAATGTCTAACAACTCTTTTTTAGCACAATCTTTAAACATACTCAACCTTGAAGGAGAAGAGCGGGCAAACTTCACTGCATTTTGAATTTTCTCAATTGAATTATCAATTTCTTTCAAACCTTTTTTCATAATAAGGCTCAAAATATGGGCAGCACATCTCATATCCAAGTATTCACCATGCAAAACACTATCCCCCTAACTATTTAGCCTTCTTTTTAACTACTAAATACCCAAGTCATTTAAGGCAGCATTATCAACTGTTACAGTAAAAACTCTACGACTACCCCAATCAAGTAAACACTTTTCAATTGATTGACCCATAACCTCACCAGAATGACTAGAAATTGGACAAACTGAAATAATCTTTTTATGCAAAGTCCAATCCTCATCAATAAAATGACATGTGATACACATATAACTCAAATTCTGGATAGAAGTCCATGCATCAGTTTTAAGGAAAATTCTAGAACATAATTTCTTCAAATAATTCATAAAATTTGATTTCTCATGTTTATAAAGATCATAGCAATCCCTAGCAACTGTAATTCGTGAAGGCATAACAAACAAAGGTTGCATAGCATGACAAAAGTCACAAAATCCTTCATGTTCAACAAATATAAAAGGCAGTTCATCACAAATTATCATTCTAGCTAGACATCTCCTACACTCCCCTTAATCAAAATTCCAATGCATAGTGTATGTGTAGTGCCAGCTGACCTACCACTCGGTGCAGGTTTAAATGTCAATATTCTTTGGCTTATGCTTTCTACATTTGGAGGATAGCTTTTACACCTACTCAAGTTGTAACACCCCGATTTCCCCCCTAATAGTTTGAGCCATGTTTGCTATGTGTATGTGTGCATGTGTGAGATTTTTGGCATGTGTCAAGGGCATTTTGGGTAAAATGCATGTTTTATGGGCTGTAATATTGTGTGGGTGCATATATATTAGTAGGGTGTATGTGCATTGGGTTGTGTTAGTGTGTGTATGAGCATATGGTTGTAGGGTGTTAGTTATGTGGGTTGGTCTTGTGTGTGGTAGCATGTGTGTTTGTTGTGTGTGAGTGGTCAAATTCCACCAACCAAAAAGTGACACATGGCTAGGAGTAGGAAATGGGTAATAAAGAGAATGATAGAGAAATGAGAACAGCAAATTGTTGTCTCTTTCCCGTTCCCTTTTCCTCTCTTCATCTCTTTCTTCCTCTTTTCTCTTCACTTGGTGCCCTAGCTTGGATTCAAATTGATCATCCCCTTGAGCTTAGATTGGTATGTATTATTGGGTTCTTCTTCATCATCTTCTTCCATTATTCTTGTTTTGTTTAGATTGGGTTGTAATTTAAGTTTTGTGTTTGTGTGATTTTGTTGGGTGTTCTTGGTTAGTTGAGCCTCCTCGCAATCCCAAGGGAAAGGAGAAGGCTAGTGGGAGTGGTGCTCACTAAGTAGGAGCAAAGCAATTTCAGGTTTGGGATTTTGTTGAGATTTGTTTGTGAATTTGATTATACTTGATGTGAATTTATGATTTATGCCTTTGCATGTGATTTCTTGAAAATTGATGTTTGATGAGGCATATTATAGTGTTAACTTTATGGGTATTCAATTGATTTGAGTTATAATGCATGAATGTTGAAGTATTGAGCAAAATTTGAAGTTTAATGAATTTTTGCTGAAAATTCTAGGTTCGTGTTCTTGAGAAGTTTGATGTTTGTTAATGCATGATTTTAATTGTGTTGATTGTTGAATTAAGTTGCGTTTTATGTTATATGTGATGGTGGAAGGCTTTTTTGAAGGTAAGATGATGTTTGAGTTGATTGTGTCTGAGATTGGAAACTTGGGTGTTTTGGAAATGTGGAAATCTGCAGAAAATTCACGCAAGAGCTAGAAATCCATATTCTGTCGCGAGGTTGCGACAGGGCTCGGTGATTTCAGCCCTTGCATGAGGCCGAGCAGATTTGCGTGGCCAAGCTGCTGGGCTGCCGAAAGCTCGCAACGAGTTATCGGGAGCGCGACAGGGCGCTCGGTGCCGAGCGAATTGGACTGCCGACCTCTCGACTGCCGAGCGGTTTGGGCTGCTGTGACGCGCGCCGGATCCCCGCGGCCGCCCGTTCTGACCGCCCGCACGTGGGCGATCGGGGCAATTGTGGGTCCGTCAACAGCTTGCGATAAATCGCAAGTGCGTCTATGTTGGGCAACAAGGAGGTTTCATGGAGTCGCCACCCAATAGAACATTGGGAAAGTTTCTCTCGCCTCGGAGAGCCTAAGACTTGCACATTTTATCCATATTGGGCCATGAGGCCTAGGATTAACGTCTAATTCTCGTGACACAAGAGGTGTCTTGGAGGATAACCTCTAGCCTCTTGAGCCCAAAGACCAGAGAAGGGTTCGGGACTTCTCATTTATTCGTACCTTGATTAATATTATAATTAAGTTTTAAATTCATTGTTTCATCAACTTTCCACAACAATGCAATTTAAAATTAAAGGCGCAATCATTCATATCAAAAGCGGTAAATGTAAGCAAAATCCAAAATAAAGCATTTAAAAATAAATTACAATAACACTAGGAGCGGAATACAACTCCCATTTATAAAAGTGAAATATATGCATAAAACGGGTTATTCATTAATAGTGAGAACATTGGTCCTCGCATGCATATTTATTATGAAACAATTTTTATGTGATGATTTATTTGGGTATGAAAAACTAGGACATTGGTCCCCTTTTATTTAGAAAAAGAAACCAAGTTAAGTAATAGAAACATTTTTGTGATTTTCTTTTTAGCGTGCCTAAATGAAGAATTTTACAAGAAAATTATATGGCAAAATTAAATAAAATATTACAAATAAAGAAAATAAATATGTGAACCAAACGAGCCTTTTTGGACCTCCCGATGTGCTCGCAAAAAAAACGCCCAAGCAAAAAATGAGTTTAGATATAAAAACAAAATACAAATAAAATAATGTTAGTGATTAAATCAATTAAACATACAAAATAATGAATAACAAATTAAAATAAAATAAGATGATAATGGAAAGAATGATAATTGAATCAAAAATGTTAATAAACTAAAATAAAATGAGAAACATGCATTATATGTGACAAATGATTAAATAATGTAAAACATGTTAATTAAATAATACATGTAAAAATATGAACATGATAACAATGATGATGAAGATAAACGAATCAAAGAATATATCAAATGATAAAGAAAAGAATAATAGATTAAAACAATTAAAGAATGATGAAAACAATTAAATGAAACAACATGATTAATTAAATATGTTCACAAATGATATAAACCATTTACATGGCAAAAAGATCAATTAAAATGAATTTATTAATTACATGTTAAAAATAATGATGAATTAAAGTGAAATAAATTAATTACATGTTAAAAATTAATAAACAATCAATATTTATATGAATAAAAATCATATCATGTATAAACAATTAAATGGAACAAATATAAAATCAATACAACAAATGAATAAATTAATACAATAAATAAATCAATAAAAACAACAAAATATACATGAATAAATAAAATGAAATAAAATAGAAATTGAAATGGAGCCAAGAATATTTACCCTCAGAATATTGGATTTGATGAAGGAAAAGTGATGATTGATTTCTTTGTTTGATGATTCACAATATTAGAGTGAAATATTATGAATATGTTGGAATTTTATTCCAAGAAACATGAAATAAAAATGATCAAAAATTCTTTAAGAACAAAGAATTGATACCTTTGCCTAAAGAAATGATTTTGAAAAAAAAAAAAAGCTTTTATTGATTAAAATAAAGAAAAATTGATTGAAGTTTTATCAAATAAAAATTAGATTTTGATGACAAACAATTATTTTATTTGTCTCAAAATCAATTTTTTATCAAAAAGAGATTCAAAACAAAATCAATGAAAAAAGTTTTATTGAACACAAAATAAAAGGTTAAAAACAATTTTGAGAACAAATAATTATTCTATTTGTCTCAAAAATTAAATCAAACAACAAAACTTCCTCTAAAAAATAATGTTTAGAAGAAATTATGTTGGAAAAAGAATGAACATTTGATTTTTCTTTTTGATTTTTGGTTGGGGAAAAAATCTGGAATTTTTGGTGGAAGAAGAAGAAGAAATCTGGAATTTTTAGGTCTAAAAAATGTGGAGAGGAGAAGAGATGAGAGGCTACTTTGATTTCATCATAAACTATTTATAGGATAAAATAGGTTGCCCTAATTTAATTAAGGAAAAAACCTATTTTAACCCAAAATTATTTTATTTTTAATGTTAAAATCAAGTTTTATTATTTAATTACCTAAAAAAATATTTTAGAATTTAATTTGAAGTCAAAAACCCCAAAAAAATGGGATAAAAAACGGATTTTTGGGTGAAAAAATCGGAAAAAAGGCTGAAAAAGAGGAAAAGGGTATCAGACCCTGTACCGACGGCCAGGAGGCCGTCGCCACAGAGGGCACCGCCCGTCGCTATAGAGCGACGGGCACTCACGCGGCGAGGCGCGCGATTCCCGCCCGAGCTTCGCGCGGGAATCGCGCGAAGAGGCGAGCGGTGCGGCGCGCAGCGCGCAACGCTGCGCGTCGCTTTTTAGCGACGCGCAGTATTGGCGACGCCACGCGTCGCTAAATCGCGCCCAGCGCGCTGGGCGCCTGGGCGTCGGCGTGCTGGGCGCCTGGCGCCTGCGAGCTGGGCGCCCGCGCGCCTGCGCGCTGCCGCAGGCGCGCTGCCGCGCCCGACACTCGCGGTCCGAAAAATTTTTTTATTTTTTTTTTTATTTTTTTTCTATTTTTTTAAACTTTAAATTGACTAAAAACACCATAATTTTAAGTCCCCATTTTTCAAAATTTATTTTTTAAATCTTTTTTTTTTATTTTCTAATTTTCACTCTAAAATGCAAATTTGACGAGAAAATCATCACCTTTAACCTTTTAAGCCTGTGAAGGCAATTATCATCATTGGGTAACTTCGATCTAGGCTGACTCAGGACCCGGTGTCTACAGTTGCCCCCAGTTTAGGGGAATCTAGTACACTAGTGTCTAGGTGAGCCTAAACTCAAAGAAGAAAAGGAAAGAGACGCGTACCTGAGTCGGCCGTCTTTCCGAACTGGAGAATTCTGAGATGGTGGTATGTTTTCGTTTGTTGAAGTGGTGCTATCTGTGAGCCCTTCGGTTGATTGCCCCCTGAGAGGTCTTCGGTTCATCGATCGTTTGTTTGCCCCCTGAGAGGTCTTCAGTTCATTTATCGTTTGCCCCCTGAGAGGTCTTAGATTTGCTGCTCCCTGAGAAGTCTTCCGTTGATTGATTGTTTGCCCCCTGAGAGGTCTTAGATTTGCTGCTCCCTGAGAAGTCTTTGGTTGATTGCTTGTTTGCCCCCTGAGAGGTCTTAGATTTGCTGCTCCCTGAGAAGTCTTTGGTTGATTGCCCCCTGAGAGGTCTTCGGTTCATTGATCGTTTGCCCCCTGAGAGGTCTTCTGTTCATTGATTGTTTGCCCCCTGAGAGGTCTTAGATTTTCTGCTCCCTGAGAAGTCTTCGATTTTCTGCTCCCTGAGAAGTCTTCGGTTTTCTGCTCCCTGAGAAGTCTTTGATTTTCTGCTCCCTGAGAAGTCTTCGATTTTCTGCTCCCTAAGAAGTCTTTGGTTGATTGCCCCCTGAGAGGTCTTTGGATGGTGCTTGGATTGATGATTAAGCTGGTATGTGGATTGATGATTGAGTTGAGGCTTGGATTGATGATTAAGCTGGTATGTGGATCGATGAATGAGTTGAGGTTTTGATTGATGATTTGACCGATGTCATCACTCGGCTTTTGTCGGTGTCCGCCTCAAGTCTCTCTTTCTGCAAAATAAGGAAACTAAACTATGCAAAAATGGTGAGCATGCAAGTGAAATGCATGAGTAATGCAGGAATGCAGGATAAAAATTCATCTATGTGAACTCGAGGATGATGTCGGGCTAGCTGCGATTTGCGATATAATTGATGCCTTTTGAGCTGCTTTTGAATTTCATGCCCTTTGGGATTGCGAGATTCTCACCTGGTACCTGTAGTCATTATTTGAAGGTAGTGCGTCCCTTGTGGATTTTCACACTAGCTTTTCTTAGCGGGAGATGCGTCCTTTGTGGATTTTCACATAACCCTGTGCCTTATTTTTTTTTTTTTTTTTTTTTTGCCTGGAATGGACCCAACCCAATCCAGCGGCTTTTCTCTTTCTTCTTTTTTTGAAGGACAGACTGCCTGTTTTCAGGTTTTCACCCTATCCTTTTGCCTAGTTTTTGCTTAGAGCGCCAGTTACGGTTTTCACTCTAACGGCTTTTTTTTTTTTTTTTTTTTTTTTTTTTTTTTTTTAAGAGTGCTGAAGTTGTTGGCAAGAATCTTTAGGGAGTCTTAGGACATGGTTGCATGAGCTTGATTCTTCTCATTTGATAGCAGGATGAATCGGCTGAAGCGTTTGCGTGCTGAGAGTAGCAGAGGGTAGGCATATACATGACTTTGATCACACAGGGTACAATACTCTGATCACATCATTTCATAAATGCATGTGTTTCAATTTGATTTCATTAAACATGATCATTATTTTGGCATTGATTTTAAAAAATACAAGACTTTAGCTAATCTCGGGATAGATCTTGAAAGCATCAAACTCCTATTATCAATCAGTCTTCTCGGGTTTTATGATTGAAGATTTTCTCTCAATTGTTTTTTTTTTGAATGTGAATTCTAGAAGCAATGTTGGAGACGAGACTTAACTCGAATGCATGAATGCACTCATGGCTTCTCACTTGAAGCTCAAGAAACACCATAGGCCTCTTCTTACGTACCAAACCTTTTTAGAAGGTCATCTCCGCTAATTGGATAAGACTGACCCCAGAATCAAAAGGTCTTACTTTGGTTGTAATGTTAGGCTTGGGTAGATGGCTGTCAAAGAAAGATCAGGTTGCTAGAGAAAAATGGCCGCGATATTTTCTCGACCGATGGATGAACCGTTCTCGGCTCAAAAATATTCTTGAATTTGGACTCGATAACATTCTAGCTCCTTGAGATCAGAAGGTCAATCATTGAAATTGGTCAATTGGTCTCCATTTTGAGCTCTCTTTTTTATTCTTCTTTTTTTTTTCTTTTCTTTGCTTCTTTTTCATTCATTTTTTATTCATTTTTTTCTTTTTCTTTTTTTTTTTTTTTTTGCTTTCGCTTCTCTTTTTTTTTTTTTTTTTTTTGAGCTCATGCCTTTCATGCATGACTAAACCCTCTTTCCAAAGTATGAACTTGCTCTTATCAAGGCAATTTTTTAATAGTCCGAAGAATTGTGCAAATGTACATCCATCAGTTTTAGAGCGGCCACTCTTCTAAGGGGAAGCCAAAATCATTTTAGGCGAGGGGATAGTTTTAATGTGTGTAACAACAAAATTGGTACGCATTCAGCATACCTTCATAAAGGCTCAATGGGCTAACAAGCGATTGCAGAATAAGGGTAGGAAATGGTCATTTAGAGAGCTATACAAAGAAAATGTTGCCTAAATCATTTTCTAGGTTCCGTCTTATCCAGGGATCGCTTTGACGGGTAATCAGAAAGGTTCTAGTGCTCTTAGTGAGTTTCCATCCAGTCCCCTAATTGCAACTAGTTTTTCTCTCTTATTTTCATTTTTTGTCTGACTCTCTCTCTCTCTCTCTTCAGGAGTTATATCAGATGCTATCAAGATTTTCTTTGGGATTTCCCAAAGTTCCGAGATTAAATGCAGCCATATTATTTGAATTAATGCCAAAGTAAATGTGTTATGATCATGCGAAATGAAATCAATAGAAATGTCATACAAATAAGCAAAATTGTTCTCTTTATTACAAATAGAAAATAAAAAGTTCCAAAAGTAAAAAGATTCCAGCATCCAAAAGCAATATCACTAGTGGACTGCAAGACACGATCATGTTCGCGGTGGAGGGACTGCGTTGTAGCCTGCCTTTTTCTTCTTTTCTCTCTTCTCAGGATCTGTGATCTGATTGGTGTCAATGAGATCCTGGATCTTATTTCTCAGAATACGGCAATAGTCAGTCAAATGGCCGGTGTGCTGGTGGTAAGCGCAGTACTGATCACCTCTATGTCCTGGCTGTCCTTGACTCAAGGCTGGTCTAGATGGCAAAGGTTGTAACTTGCCTTCTTTCATTAGTTTCTCCAGTACCCAGGATAGAGAGCGGCCTAAGTTGGAGTAGTATCTCTGACCCTGCCCAACTCCAGTAGCTGAGACCTCTGCCGTCCTACCGTTTCTGCTGTTGCTGCCTCCAGCTCCGCCTGATTTGAATCCCGACTGGTTCCCATAGCCTTTCCCAGCAAAGTTATTTTGGCTTGCTTTCTTTGCCAGGTAAGCCGCCTCAGCTTCTATAGCGATATCCTTAAGCGACTCCCAGTCCTTGAGCCCCTTAAAACTGAGCAAGTCCCTTAAGTAAGGGCATGAGTTTCTGATAAACAACCTGATCTGGTCTGCAGTGTCAGGCTTCCTCTTTATCTCCATGACCCTGTTTCTCCATCTTGTAAGGTACTCATGGAATGACTCATCATTCTTCTGCTGTAGAAGCTCGAGGTCTTTTAGGGTGACCTCCATCCTGGTGCTGCAGTCGTACTGCTTCATGAATTCTTCGGTCAAAAGGTCCCAATCCTCTTTAGACCTCCTATCCAACCCGTGGTACCAGTCAACTGCCGGGCCCACCAGACTAAGGCAGAAATATTCCACCTTCTGCTTCTTGCTCAGCCCTGTGCCTTTCATGACCAAGGTGTACTGCTTGATGTGGGCGGATGGGTCAGAGGTGCCATCAAACTTCGGAAGCTCGGGCATCTTGAATCTTTGGGGCAGCAGCTCTTCATCCCCTAGATCTCTGTCTTCTAGGTTGATCCCCTTGCCTGCTGACAGCATGCGGGTGATAGCTTCGATCTGTTGTCTCATACCTCTTAAAGCTTCATCCTCTACTCTGGGTGCTCTGGGCCTTGCAGCTTGGTGGACTATCGGCACCACTTCTTCTTCCTCCTCCATTAGGAAATCATCATTGGGATTGTGAATCCTTTCCCCTCTTGGCTCGATGGGTGCGGCAGCTCTGTGCTCATTGTTGGGTTGACGAGCAGCAGCTCCAACGAAGGGAGCCTCCCCACCAGCAGGTGGTTCGGCTTGCCCCCGAGGAAGGGCTGCTTGTGGCTGTAGAGCAGCAGGTGGCTGTGGGGCAGCAGGTGGATGGGCAATCCTTTCAGTCATGGCACCCATCATGTCTAGCACTCTCCGTTCAAAATCCTCTAGCCTCCTAGCTAGGTCTTGAGTGGTCAAAACTCCAGGTTCTTCTGCCATTGATGATTCTACAGAGGCTTCACTGATTGATGGGAATGACTCAGAATCCCAGTCAGGCACTAGTTTCGGCAACTCAAAGAGCAGATTTGTCCTTATTAACCGACCGTCGGAACCTCTAGTCCACTTAGATGAATCTATGATGGCTGAAAAAAATTAGATTGTTAGGATGATGCATGAATGACATATACAATGCATGATAGTGAGCTATGCAACATTTACAATCACATGCAAGCAAGTAGATCCTTCCAACCTTATTACTCCCACACACGAGGTAATGCGGTCTCTTTCCTAGGTGGGCTTGATCCATGGGTTAGCGGGGAACCCAATGGATGCGTATGGTGCTCGGTGAAGAACCGGCATCATAACATCTCTTATCTAATGTGCGAGCACATGGGTTATGATCGTTATGTATTTAGGCAGCCCGAACAAGTTGACATGGGCCTATCGGGGCATGAAAGCCTTTGATTAGGTGACCAATCAGATTATTTGGGTTTGTCCAATACATAATGATCCATATAGCAAGCAAGGTATTACGGTTCATACCACCTAAGGGAAGTATCTATTTCCATTACATGAGCTTTGGTCAAAGGGTGGTGTTACTTTAGGGCTACCCAAGCATGATCCCTGCCGACGGGTCTAACTCATCACGAGCGTAACGACCGATCGGGTCACCATTTAATATACCATGACGGTACGAGGCTTGGGCTGGTGATTATCCTTAACACTTCCCTAAATTGAGTGAAAATAGGGTCGTGCTTCGGGAACGCACCGGGGCTAAAAGAGGGACCAAACTAGCATAGATCTAAGGCTCTAATGAGATGCAATGCAGTTTTGAAAGAAGATGAAAATTTTAAATTAAAACTCAATTATGATTTTTAATTAAGGTACTTTCGAATCGAAGTCTCGAGTACGTCCCCAGTGGAGTCGCCACTGTGACGCGCGCCGGATCCCCGCGGCCGCCCGTTCTGACCGCCCGCACGTGGGCGATCGGGGCAATTGTGGGTCCGTCAACAGCTTGCGATAAATCGCAAGTGCGTCTATGTTGGGCAACAAGGAGGTTTCATGGAGTCGCCACCCAATAGAACATTGGGAAAGTTTCTCTCGCCTCGGAGAGCCTAAGACTTGCACATTTTATCCATATTGGGCCATGAGGCCTAGGATTAACGTCTAATTCTCGTGACACAAGAGGTGTCTTGGAGGATAACCTCTAGCCTCTTGAGCCCAAAGACCAGAGCAGGGTTCGGGACTTCTCATTTATTCGTACCTTGATTAATATTATAATTAAGTTTTAAATTCATTGTTTCATCAACTTTCCACAACAATGCAATTTAAAATTAAAGGCGCAATCATTCATATCAAAAGCGGTAAATGTAAGCAAAATCCAAAATAAAGCATTTAAAAATAAATTACAATAACACTAGGAGCGGAATACAACTCCCATTTATAAAAGTGAAATATATGCATAAAACGGGTTATTCATTAATAGTGAGAACATTGGTCCTCGCATGCATATTTATTATGAAACAATTTTTATGTGATGATTTATTTGGGTATGAAAAACTAGGACATTGGTCCCCTTTTATTTAGAAAAAGAAACCAAGTTAAGTAATAGAAACATTTTTGTGATTTTCTTTTTAGCGTGCCTAAATGAAGAATTTTACAAGAAAGTTATATGGCAAAATTAAATAAAATATTACAAATAAAGAAAATAAATATGTGAACCAAACGAGCCTTTTTGGACCTCCCGATGTGCTCGCAAAAAAAACGCCCAAGCAAAAAATGAGTTTAGATATAAAAACAAAATACAAATAAAATAATGTTAGTGATTAAATCAATTAAACATACAAAATAATGAATAACAAATTAAAATAAAATAAGATGATAATGGAAAGAATGATAATTGAATCAAAAATGTTAATAAACTAAAATAAAATGAGAAACATGCATTATATGTGACAAATGATTAAATAATGTAAAACATGTTAATTAAATAATACATGTAAAAATATGAACATGATAACAATGATGATGAAGATAAACGAATCAAAGAATATATCAAATGATAAAGAAAAGAATAATAGATTAAAACAATTAAAGAATGATGAAAACAATTAAATGAAACAACATGATTAATTAAATATGTTCACAAATGATATAAACCATTTACATGGCAAAAAGATCAATTAAAATGAATTTATTAATTACATGTTAAAAATAATGATGAATTAAAGTGAAATAAATTAATTACATGTTAAAAATTAATAAACAATCAATATTTATATGAATAAAAATCATATCATGTATAAACAATTAAATGGAACAAATATAAAATCAATACAACAAATGAATAAATTAATACAATAAATAAATCAATAAAAACAACAAAATATACATGAATAAATAAAATGAAATAAAATAGAAATTGAAATGGAGCCAAGAATATTTACCCTCAGAATATTGGATTTGATGAAGGAAAAGTGATGATTGATTTCTTTGTTTGATGATTCACAATATTAGAGTGAAATATTATGAATATGTTGGAATTTTATTCCAAGAAACATGAAATAAAAATGATCAAAAATTCTTTAAGAACAAAGAATTGATACCTTTGCCTAAAGAAATGATTTTGAAAAAAAAAAAAAGCTTTTATTGATTAAAATAAAGAAAAATTGATTGAAGTTTTATCAAATAAAAATTAGATTTTGATGACAAACAATTATTTTATTTGTCTCAAAATCAATTTTTTATCAAAAAGAGATTCAAAACAAAATCAATGAAAAAAATTTTATTGAACACAAAATAAAAGGTTAAAAACAATTTTGAGAACAAATAATTATTCTATTTGTCTCAAAAATTAAATCAAACAACAAAACTTCCTCTAAAAAATAATGTTTAGAAGAAATTATGTTGGAAAAAGAATGAACATTTGATTTTTCTTTTTGATTTTTGGTTGGGGAAAAAATCTGGAATTTTTGGTGGAAGAAGAAATCTGGAATTTTTAGGTCTAAAAAATGTGGAGAGGAGAAGAGATGAGAGGCTACTTTGATTTCATCATAAACTATTTATAGGATAAAATAGGTTGCCCTAATTTAATTAAGGAAAAAACCTATTTTAACCCAAAATTATTTTATTTTTAATGTTAAAATCAAGTTTTATTATTTAATTACCTAAAAAAATATTTTAGAATTTAATTTGAAGTCAAAAACCCCAAAAAAATGGGATAAAAAACGGATTTTTGGGTGAAAAAATCGGAAAAAAGGCTGAAAAAGAGGAAAAGGGTATCAGACCCTGTACCGACGGCCAGGAGGCCGTCGCCACAGAGGGCACCGCCCGTCGCTATAGAGCGACGGGCACTCACGCGGCGAGGCGCGCGATTCCCGCCCGAGCTTCGCGCGGGAATCGCGCGAAGAGGCGAGCGGTGCGGCGCGCAGCGCGCAACGCTGCGCGTCGCTTTTTAGCGACGCGCAGTATTGGCGACGCCACGCGTCGCTAAATCGCGCCCAGCGCGCTGGGCGCCTGGGCGTCGGCATGCTGGGCGCCTGGCGCCTGCGAGCTGGGCGCCCGCGCGCCTGCGCGCTGCCGCGCCCGACACTCGCGGTCCGAAAAATTTTTTTATTTTTTTTTTTATTTTTTTTCTATTTTTTTAAACTTTAAATTGACTAAAAACACCATAATTTTAAGTCCCCATTTTTCAAAATTTATTTTTTAAATCTTTTTTTTTTATTTTCTAATTTTCACTCTAAAATGCAAATTTGACGAGAAAATCATCACCTTTAACCTTTTAAGCCTGTGAAGGCAATTATCATCATTGGGTAACTTCGATCTAGGCTGACTCAGGACCCGGTGTCTACAGCTGCCGAGCAATCTCAGCAAGAGCTCTCTTTCACGAGCGTGACAGAGCGCTCAGCTACTAGACAGTTCGGGGCAGTTCCCTATCGCAAGCGCGATAGCCTTTGTTAGCAGCACACTGTCGCGAGAGCGACGATCTTCGCGAGTGCTATAGTGAGTTGTGTTTTATCTTTGCGCGAGCGCGAGCGTCAGGACTGCCGCGATTGCGACAGGGGGGCAAGCTATGCCTCTGTCGCGAGCGTGACACCCCTAGTTTCAAATTGTGTTTTCTTTTGTGATTTCCAATGTTTCTTTTCCGAACTTGTGATGCTATTAGAATTATACTTGGGCTATTTTATGAAGGATATGAGCATAATTAAGTGCATTATGCATGGATAATGATATGAATTCTATAAATGTGATTTAGTGGATTATGCATGATCTGCAAGAGTTAGTCTAGTGGATAATTAGGCATGCCTAAAAGAGTCCTTTAGCTATAGCCTCTGTACTGTTTTAGACCCTGATCAGGTCCCCGTTGAGTTACTCGCTAACTTCTACGTGTACAGATCTTGTTTAAGATCCGTTTGTAAAATGTTTTGAAAAGAGAAAATATGATATTGTTTTCCCAATTCGTACCCGTAAGGTACCGCTACGTGTCGATTTGTACACGTAAGGTATCGCTACGTGTTTATTCGTTATCCACTACTGTGAGTCAGCAGGTGTTATGATTTGTTCTGATATGAATATAAGTATGTGAATCCGAATGAGTATGATTATAAGTATTTGAATCTGAATAACTCTAGTATGAGCATATGAATCTGTTGGCATATGAATATGTTTATTAAACCTTTGAATGGTTATGAATGAGATTTGATTATTATTATATCTTATGATATTCAGTATGTCATTTCGTATGTGATTTGCCTTTAAGACCATTGTGAATGGTCATCCATATATTATTGTTTATTTCCCCACTAAGCGTTATCGCTTAGCACGGTGTTTTCACCCGTGCTGGTGCGGAAGGTGTATAGCTTTTGGGAGAGTCGCCGCCAGTTAAGCCAACACAGTGGGATTGTTGATAGGACATAGTTTCTTTTTGTATGATCATTATTTTGTAATAGTGATCTCTCTTGTATATAGTTTTGTGCAGCTTCCACTATGTATCTCTGAATGTTGTAATTATGTTGGTATTAGAACAATTTTGTAATTGAATATTGTTATATCATGAATGAATGCTCAGTTGGTTTTAAAGTTTTCATTTCCACTGTTTATATGTATGTTTATATTATGTGAATGTATATTTTGTACCATTCTGTTTGGTGTGACACCCCCTGCTCGTATGGATTCTCACTCCCTTGCGGATGGGTTCCCCTACGTATGGGTAGGGGGTGTTACACAAGTGGTTACTCAAACAACTTGTGCCACTAGTTGATAGACATGCAAGCAATTTCTTACAATATTTGCAATTAGCCCTTTGATCACTACTGTTGGTAGTTGCAATTTTATCAAAATGATCCCAAAACCATGATTTTCGCTTATAATTCTTTTTTGATTTTGGAAGAGCTGGTCTTGCTTGCTTCCCAACTTGAGTTGCAGTTTGTCCTTCTACTTGTTGAGTACTCTCTTCATTTGTTACATGTTCTTGCTACTCTTGTTGTTGGGGGGTACTTTCAGTGTTGGTTGTGGTATTTTCAACAGTACTTGACAAATTGTCCATAGCTTCTAAACAATCCAAAAATATAAAGTGTTACTGTAAGCACCGTGTCCTGGAGCGGTCCGGATCGGAGGTTACCCTATGATGAAATCAATGTTCAAGGCCTGTACAGGAGGCTGAAGTTGGAGGTTTTAGTCCCGTGTTCCATGAGAAATGAGGTTTTTTCTACACTTCAGGGGCAGAGGGGGAGAAAACGGGAGTTTTCTGAGTAAAAAAGTTTTTTTGTCCTCCACAGACGGCCAGCCCGTCTGTGGAGATAGCCCGTCGCTTCGAGTCACCGACGGCTCAGGGTTTTTTCCGACGCCCGTCGGAAAGTCACCGCCCCTGTCAGGAGCCGCCTGGTTTCCCGGAGCACGCAACCGTTCCGACGCCCGTCGGTGGATGTGGCAGGGCCGTCGGAAGTGTCCTTGTGTCAGTAGGATTCTTCCGACGCCCGCCCCTACACACCGACGCCCGTCGGTCGTGTCTGGCTATATAAGGTCCGGATTTTCACTTCAAAAGGGTTGGAAAATTTTTCAGAAGGGGAAACTCTGCCAAAATTCGAGCACGTTTTCTCTCTCTTCCAAAAACACACATTTTCCAAAGAACTTTACTTAATCAAGGATCAAATCGATCAAAGGAACTAAAAGCTAATTAGTTTTCTTTAGATTTGGGCTCCTAAATTGACTTTCTGAAGGATCGGAGGTGAAATAGCTCATTTTCTCTCTCTAATCTTTCATTCTCTTATTTTCTCGTGGAACGCGCGGGGATCTAACCGACATCAAAATTCTACCCAAGGCAACTATCTGAGGGTAAATATTCCGGATTCTCTCTCCATTTTCATCTCATATTTAATTATTTATCATTTATTTATTCATTCCGTGAAAATTTTGAATACGCGTTATTACTTTTCTGCATTTTGACTCCCTCATCTCCTTCTTGGATAAAACTTGTTTTTTTGATCTCGAAAGGCCCTTTCCTCCTTTCTGTTTTCCGGAGACAGAGGTGACCGACGGGTCATCTTTATGACCGACGCCCGCCGGTCACCCACCTACAGATGCCCATTCTTGAGTGACAAACGGGCATATCGAATAACCAAACCGACGCCCGTCGGTCAACCAGGAAAGGCCGTCGGTGGGTTCTGCCTCCATTTTTTTGATCATTTTCATCTCTATTCAGTCTCTTCGATTTCTTATGTGTTAATTTTATGAATGTTAACATCTCTTAACTTTTTGTGAGTGTATATTGGTCCTCTTGGATAATTTCGAGCTTGAGCGGTTGCCTACCATGCATGGTGGATTTCGTCCGGTTTAGTTTTCTTAAACCTCTTGATTTATTTCTCTCGCTCTTTCATTCATTGATTATTTTATGTATATGAATAAGCTATTTTTATCCCGTCAAATGTAAGAATAGATTAACGATTTGTACTTAGATAAAATTGAGTTTTGTATAAAATGCAAAAAGGGTCCAACGCCCTATTTTCATCCAATAAAAATCATCACATATTAAATATCCCATTTTTAATGATGATGCATGAGAGGACCAAAGTCCTCAAAATAAACAATGCCCCGATTTGTGTATGAATCGCACATTTATAAAGGGAGTTATATTCCGCTCCTTGTATTATTGTAATTTATTGCTTTGATATTTATTCTGCCCATTTACTGCGTTCCATATGTGAATATATGCGCTTTTCAATTAAACTGCATAGTGTGGAGAGAGAGCGAATTAATGACATTAAAATTTGATCATAAACTAATTGAGGTAGAAATAGATGAGAAATCCCGGGCCCAGCTCTGGTCTTTGGGCTCAAGAGGTTAGAGGTTATCCTCCAAAATACTTCTTGGGTCACGAGACTTTAGCGCTAATCCTAGGCCCCATGGCCCAACATGGATAAAATGCGCAAGTCTTAGGCTCTCCGAGGCGAGAGTAACTTTCCTAATGTTCTATTGGGTGGCGACTCCATGATACCTCCTTGTTGCCCAACATAGACGCACTTGCGATTTATTGCAAGATGCCAACGGACCCGCAAATGCCCCGATCGCCCACGTGCGGGCGGTCCGAAAGGGCGGCGCATCGGGATCCGGCGCGCGTCACAGTGGCGACTCCACTGGGGACGTTTATGGTTCGAGATTTCGATTTAAAAATACCTTTTTTAACATTTATGATTGAAATTTAATTCATAAATTCGCTCTCTCAAATTTGCATTTGCATATCATTAGAGCCTTAGAATAAGCTAGTTTTGTCCCTCTTCTAGCCCCGGTGCGTTCCTGAAGCACCTCCTCATTTTCACTCAATTTGGGGAAATGTTAAGGATAATCACCAGCCCAAGCCAGGTACCTCAATGGTATATTAAAATGATGACCCGATCGGTCGCTATGCTCGTGATGAGCTAGACCCGTCGGCAGGGATCATGCTTGGGTAGCCTCAAAGAAACATCTCCCTCGTCCAAAGCTCATGTAATGACTGTAGTCACTCTCCACAGGTGAAATGAACCATAATCTCATGCTTGCTGTATGGATCCTCACATATTGGATGAATCCAAATATCTCGCTCGGTAACCTAGCCAAAGGTTATCATGCCCCGGTAGGGCCATGTCGAAATTTATGGACCGTCCGAATACGTGACGATCATTATCCATATGCTTGTACATTAGCATAGGAGTGTTATGCTGCCGGTTTTTCGCCGCGCACCATACGCGTCCATTGGGTTCCTCGTTGACCCTTGGGCTAATCCCACCTAGGAAAGAGACTGCACGACCACGTGTGTGGGAGAAATAAGGGTGGAAGGACTTACTTGCTTGCTTGTGCTCTGTAAATGTTGCATATCACGATCATGCATTATACCTACATTTCATGCATCATTCTAACTTTTGTCCCTGCAGCCATCATAGATCTGCCCAGGTGGACTAGATCACCGACCGGGCGACTGATTCGAGTTCTTACTCCTGAGCTGTCAGATAGAGAAGGTCTGCCGGAGATTTTATCAGAAGTAAGTGGCACGGTATCTCAGATGGCAAACTCACCCAGGGGGGAAGATGCCACCAGGGCCATGATTGCCGAAGAAGTGGGCCGTCGATTTGAAGAATTCGAGGGAAGGATGATGAATATGTTGGCCGCCTTGACGCAGCAGAACGCTCAGCCGAATGTTCCCCAGAATCCTCCTCCTCCTCCTCCAGTAAGACTGAATGAGCCTGAAGAAGAAAGGGTTGAAAGGCGAGAGGAGCCCGTTAGGCCGCCACCGGTAGAGTTGAGATCAGTGGCCTCGGGAGAGCTGAGAAGAAGGCCAGTGCTGAGAATTGATGACGATAGAGATATCAAGGATGATAGGTTGAGCATGGCATCCGAAAAGGGGAAGGCACCTCAGGCTGATGATTTTATTTTGAAAAAGATGGAAGAGAGGTTCGAGGCCATGGCTCGTATGATAGGTAGAGCTCACGGGATGAATCCTGAGGATAGGGAGCTGGACGGAGAGGACCCGGTCCCTTATAACTTCAAGATGCCGGATGTGCCAAAGTTCGATGGTACTTCTGATCCTACTGCACATGTGAAGCAATATTCTCTGGTCATGAAGGGGACCACATTGTCTAAGAAGCAGAAAGTGGAATACTTTTGTCTGAGTTTGACCTCTCATGCCATAGATTGGTATCACGGCCTTGACCGCCGCACTAAAGAAGATTGGGATCTGCTCACTGAGGAGTTTCTGAAATAGTACGATTGTAATACCAGAATGGAGGTGACTCTGAAAGATCTTGAGCTGCTCCAACAGAAGGCCGGGGAATCCTTCCATGAGTACCTTACCCGATGGCGGAACCGAGTAATGGAGATGCGCCGAAAGCCTGATACCCAAGATCAGATTCGTCTTTTCATTAAGAACGCGAGCCCATACTTGAAGGAGGGACTGAGGATGAAGGGGTTAAAGGACTGGGAGTCTCTCAAGGATATAGCCATCGAAGCAGAAGGGGAGTTCTTGACCCGAAAAGTTAGCAATGATAATTTTGCCAAAAGGGCTAACCCTGGTCAAGGAGCCAGCAGGCCGGCAGGTCCCAGTAATAACAATAGAAGAATGAGTGAAGTGTCTGCTACTGAGGTAGCCACCCCGAGGAAATTTTCGAACTTAGGGAGACCATTATCCTGGGTCTTGAAGAGACTGATGAAGGAGGGAAAATTGCGTCCTCTAACTCCTAGGCCGGCTTTGACACAAGGGAAGCCGGGACATAAGGACAACGAATTCTGTGCATTCCACCAGCACTCGGGCCATATCACTGATAAATGCAAAGTACTTCGGCACTCCATTCAAGATTTGATCGATAGCAAATAGATCTCTGACCCTGAGAGGAGGGAAGCTGAGAAGAAGCCTGGTTATAATGTCGTACCCCCACCTGTGTTTATGATCCAATCTAGCCTGCCATAGTGGTACGTGCTACAAGATCTGTATGGGAATGAGGAATCTGCTGTCGGTAGTTTCGAGAATGAGAAGGAGAAAGCAGTTGTGGTGACTCTTGATTGCTGGTCTAGCAGTGAGAGCGGTGGAGAAGCCGATGATGAAGAAGGATTGAATCTTGATCTGTGGGGCTCCGATGGAGAAGAGGGGGAGATAAGCGCTGTCACTAGAAGCGAAAGGGTGATCCCCGAGATTGCAAAGCTACCTGAGCCAGTACAGCCAGTGGCAGAGAAAGAGCTAGAGGAGGAACAGATTATAAAGCAATTGAATAAAACCACGGCTCAGATATCCATTTGGGATTTGTTGAGGCAGTCCCCCTCTCATAGGCAGAAAGTAGTAGAGGCTTTGGTTGAGGCCACAGTTGCCACCACTATTTCCCCATCAGAGCTTTTGGGTCTAATCAAGGGAGGATCCGAGGAGAGGTTGATCTTTTCTGATGCTGACTTAACGGCAGAAGGCCGTAATCATAACCGACCCTTATACATTAAGGCACAGATTAGCGGCAAGCACACTGCTTGCGTTATGGTGGACGATGGGTCTTCTATCAACGTATGCCCTTTGATAGCTTTACAAGCTTTTGGCTTAAGCAAGGATATGCTCAGCGAATCCGACCTGACTATCACGGCCTACGATAACTCAAGGAGGCAAGCCTCGGGAACCTTCAAGACCTTGGTCAGGACAGGACCTATCGAAGTGGAAGTTGAATTTGTGGTTCTGCCCATTCCTGCTAATTTCTCGGCTTTGCTAGGGAGACCCTGGTTTCATAAATTAGGAGGAGTGCCATCCACACTGCATCAGATGATAAAATTCCCGCACGAAGGGGAGGTGGTGACTATCAAGGCGGCCAGGGAAAACCAGGTCTCAGCGCTAGAAATTGCCAATCAACCATTCAGTGGTTTTCATGTATCTATGATAAAGGAAGAGCACGGATCAGGAGGTAGCCCGGCTGTAGTTAATATGATGAAGAAGATGCACTATCTTCCTGGCGCTGGTTTGGGTAGAAGCTCCCAATGGCTGCAGACCGCGATCACCACTCGAGGGCAGAAGAACCGTAAAGGTCTGGGGTACAGAG
Organism: Excoecaria cochinchinensis; assembly: GCA_947683425.1. NCBI lineage: Eukaryota > Viridiplantae > Streptophyta > Magnoliopsida > Malpighiales > Euphorbiaceae > Excoecaria > Excoecaria cochinchinensis. The sequence goes on from CANTUQ010000034.1 coordinate 4,701,824, forward strand.
GTGGTTTTGGCAAGAAGAGGGTAACAGACAGGATCCCCCACATTTCAGAAAGCTTTGTCCCCGCATCCTCAGTATGTGCTTATACTGGTGAAGATGAACCGCAGTGGGTAGATGGGAGGATTGTCCCTGGCTTTGAGATTTTTAATGATGTGTATGACTGGCACATCGGATTTGTCAAGACCGCTGAAGGCTTTTGGGATGAAGAAGTCATGACTCAGGGGATCACTTGGGACAAGTGCGAGCTTGAGGAGGTCGTTACTGAGAAAATGGTAGCTGCCAGGCTGAAAGGAAAAGGGAAGATAGCAGATTTAGAGCTGGAAATGGAGGATTTGAAGATCTCTTCCGACGTGCCTGAAGGGCCTCTGCTAGATCAGAAAGTTAGTAAGCAAGCTGCAATAGCGTCAACCTCGGGATTGGCAGAGGAAGACTCTAGCCTAGATTGTCTTTTTATTCCAGAACTCTTTTATGATGTAAATGATAACAATAATATTATCAATAAGATGAACAATTTCACTTATTTGTGCGATGTTTCTGATGATTTCAACATGCATGAACATGATCATATTCCATCAATTTTTGACATTGACTCTACTGGCACAACGCCTTTCAATCTTGGAACTTCGGAAAATCCGAGAGAAATTCTAATAGCATCAAACATAACTCCTGAGGAGAGAAAAAATTTTTGAGAGAATAATAACAAAACATGAAAAAGTCTTTGCCTGGACCTACGAGGATATGCCGGGGATTGACCGAGCCGTGGCGGAGCATGCCATCCCCACTTACCCAGATTGCAGGCCTATAAAGCAGAAGTTGAGAAGGCTAAGGCCAGAATGAGCTGATAAGGTTAAGGAGGAAATCCGACAGCAGATCGAAGCTAAGTTTCTGGTGGAAGTCCAGTACCCTACTTGGCTGGCGAATGTGGTTCCTGTGGCTAAGAAGAACGGAAAGGTCAGGGTGTGCGTGGATTATCGAGATCTTAACAAAGCCTGTCCTAAAGATGATTTTCCACTACCCCATATTGATGTATTGATAGACAGTGCCGCCAATTGCGCGATGTACAGCTTTGGGGATGGATATGTGGGCTACAATCAGATCCTGAACAAGATAGCTGACCGGGTCAAGACTGCCTTCATCACAGAGTGGTGTACTTATGCCTATCGGGTTATGCCTTTCGGCTTGAAGAATGCGGGGGCCACGTACCAGAGGATGGCGACCAAGATCCTAAGCGACCTGATTCACAAAGAAGTGGAGGTGTATGTTGATGATATGATGGTCAAATCAGCCACCCGAGAGGGACACTTTGAAGCTCTAGAGAAGTTCTTCACCCGGATCGACAGGTATAATCTGCGACTTAACCCCAAGAAGTGCATTTTCGGGGTGACTTCAGGAAAGCTGTTGGGACATGTCGTCAGTCAGAGGGGGATAGAAATTGACCCCGATAAGGTGAAAGCTATCAGAGAGATGCCTGTGCCACAAAAGGAAAAAGATGTAAGGAGTTTTCTGGGCAAGTTGCAGTATGTTAGCCGGTTTATTGCCAAGCTCACTTCGATATGCGAACCTGTTTTTAAGCTGCTTAGGAAGAATCAGCCCGTAGTCTGGAATGAAGACTGCCAGAGAGCCTTTGATAATATCAGGGAGTACCTGTTAAATCCGCCAGTACTAAGACCTCCGCAACCTGTCAAGCCGCTTATTCTGTACCTGGCAGTAGAAGACGGTTCAGTGGGCGCCATGATGGCTCAAGAGGATGAATTTGGGGTGGAGTTTGCAGTTTATTACCTCAGCAAGAAGTTTCTGGCTTACGAAATAAAATATGCTGAAGTAGAGAAGATCTGCCTTGCAGTGATTTGGGCATCGAAGAAGCTAAGGCATTACTTCCACTCGTACAAGGTTCAGGCTGTAGCTAAGCAGAATCCTTTAAGATATTTGCAGGAGGCGCCATCTTTGCTTGGAAAGATGGGGAGGTGGCTGCTCTTGCTACAAGAGTTTGATGTGCAATACGTCACCCGCAAGACTATTAAGGGGCGAGCTGTAGCCGAATTTCTTGCTGAGCAACCTATCCAAGGGGACACCCTCGAATTTACCTTTCTTGACGAGAGCATAGGCACGATTTCTGTTCAAGGATGGCAGTTGCATTTTGACGGGGCGGTAAACAACAAAGGAGCCGGAGTCGGAGTCATCCTGACAACCCCAGATAATGAGAAACTTCCTCTTGCTAAGAAACTGAGATACAAAGCAACCAACAATGAAGCTGAGTATGAAGCATGCACTTTCGGGTTAGAAGCTTTGGCCGTGTTGGGGGCAAGAAATGTAGAGGTATTTGGTGACTCGTCCTTGGTAATAAACCAGATCCGAGGTGAGTGGGCTGTTAAGGAAGAGCGACTGGTCCCCTATGTTCAATATCTGAAAGGGATGTGTGGGCAGTTTGAGATTTGCACCTTCCACTTCGTGCCAAGAGATGAGAACCGTTTGGCTAATGCGTTGGCAACCTTAGTGTCAATATGGGATAACCCTGAGGGAGTGGCCATGAAGCCGGTGCTGATTTCGAGCTCTGATAGGCCCAGCTTTGAAACCGTGCCTGTAATGGAACTAGAGGCGTCAGATGGGAGGCCGTGGTACTTTGATATCATGAATTACTTGGAAAGCGATAGATTTCCAGAAGAAGCCACTGAAAAGGATCAGAGGATGATACGTAAGTTATCTACTCAGTTCATATCCTTGGAAGGGGTGCTGTATAAGAGACGGTCAGATGGGATCCAGCTCAGATGTTTGAATGAGAGAGAAGCGCGCAATATAATGGAAGAAACCCATGCAGGGGTCTGCGGGGCCCACATGAATGGTTTGACCTTGGCCAAAAAGATAATGAGGCAAGGCTTTTATTGGCTTACGATGGACACTGATTGTTCAAAATATGTCAAGCAATGTCAGTTGTGCCAACAGTACGCGGATCTGAGGCACCTGCCGGTATCAGAGCTACATAACTTAACATCTCCTTGGCCGTTCGCCGCCTGGGGGATAGATATCATTGGGGAGATTCGCCCTACGGCGTCCAATGGGCACAGGTACATCATAGTCGCGATCGACTACTTCACCAAATGGGTCGAGGCAGAATCTTTCAAGAAAATTGACGCAAGGGATATGGCCAGGTTCATAGAGAGGAACTTGATCTGCAGATATGGTCTCCCTCACCACATAGTGTCTGATAATGGAGTGCAGTTTATGGGAGAGACCAGAAAACTTCTTGAGAAGTACGGTGTTGAGCATCATAAATCCTCTCCCTACCGACCGCAAGCGAATGGAGCAGTGGAAGCCGCCAATAAGAATGTGAAGAAGATCTTGTCCAAGATGGTCCAAACCTACAAAGACTGGGCTGAAAAGTTGCCCTTCGCCCTGTGGGGATACAGAACGACAGTAAGATCATCTACGGGCGCTACACCATTTTCTCTGGTATACGGAACAGAAGCAGTATTGCCGGTAGAGATAGAGCTTAAATCATTAAGGGTGGTCATGGAGGCCCAAATCCCGGAAGCCGAATGGGCGCAGCAGAGATTGCAGCACTTGAACTTGCTGGATGAGAGTAGGCTGAAAGCTTATTATCATAATCAGATATATCAGAAGAGATTAGCGAGAACTTTCGGAAAGAAGGTGAGGAAGCACCCGCTGAAAGAGGGGGACTTGGTGTTCAAGCAGATGAGGCCAGGAATACCAGATATCAGGGGGAAATTCAGACCTACCTGGGAAGGGCCGTACATCCTTAAGAAGCTATTGTCCAGAGGGGCTGCAATCTTATCAGACAGCGATGGGAACGAGTTCAAAGAGCCAGTCAATGTCGACAGACTCAAAAGGTTCCACGGCTAAAGACAAAAAAAACAAAAAAGAGAATAAAATGCCCTGCAAGTCGAAAACCGAAAAAAGGCGGCTATGCTAAAATTGGGCGCCTCGACAGGGTGAAAACCGAAAAAAGGCATCCTGTGCAAAAATTAGAGGCATGAGAGAGAATGTCCGATCGTGAAAACCCGAGAGGGCCAATCGGTAACAGGAGTTGATGCTGTTAAAATTTGGTTTCATGTATTGATAGGGCATAAGCAGCTGAGTAAATGCCAAAACTGATCATGTATGCTGAAATTATCTAGAAATGCACACGAAACTCGTGAAAGGGATGAATATTATTCTTTTCACTTTTGTCATTTTCTAGTTCTGCATTAAAAAGAAATGTAGCAAAAAATACACATGTAGGCTAAACTAGGTCTTGCTGCTGCTCTCGCCGATCAGATGCTTGAGCCCTCGAGTCCTATTACCGGAGGTTGGGCTGAGGATCCACTTCTTGTACCCGCTGGTTGAGGATGCAGAATGGTTGCCAAACCTCGGGATGACAGTCTTCACAGGTAATCTGCCCCATAGCTCATGATACCGGGAAGCAAATGCGACCGAGAGATCCCCCCCTCGGAAAGAAAGGGGAACCCTCACTATATCCTGGGTCATCCCAAGCTGCCGTGAACATCGCGAGGTAATGCAGAAGGTAGCCTGGCGCAGGCCGCAGAGGGGGACGCAACCTGATGACCCATCGGTGACCGTATGAGACAGCGGGAGCCAGGCGGATGTAAAACTGATATCGTCATCTGACAGCTCACTAAATCTGGTAATGCCTTCACCAGTCGCGGCACACCCATACAGTCGCCGACGAGGCAAGAAATGGCTCGGCATGTACCGCGGAATGACTCGAGGGGGTGGTTCAGACAGCATCTTCAGTTTTTCCTGTAGCCAGATCTGAAAAAAAAAAAAAAAAAAAAAAAAAGCCGCTGGAGTAAGTAGGGTTTGCTTCAGGCAAAAATAAGGCACATGGTTGTGTGAAAATCCGAAAGGACGCACCTCCCGCAAAGAAAAGCTAGTGTGAAAATCCATAAGGGACGCACTACCTTTAAAATAATGACGTACCTGGAGTAATAAGGGGCTACCGGTAAATGTTGTAGTGGACCCAGAGCTCACAGCGTCCAGACCTAAGATGGTTTCGGCCAAGACAAGTGGTAGAGGGGACAATCCCAGATAAAAGTCGCTCAGAACTCCAAGCAGACGAAAGTCGCCTGTCAAGCCTCCTGGAACAACGGTAAGGAAGTTCAACATGCAGAATAGGAACGTGATACTTACCCGATAGGTGGGGATGTCAGTGAACTGATCTAGGGCCTCGATCAGTGGCTCCAGAGAAAAGGAGGAACTCAGAGGGATCAGCCGGTTGGCCGCCGAGGGGGATATGCCCAGGGCTAGGGCTACGTCCCGGGTCTGAAGTAGGCCGCAGCGGGGGATGCAAGGCAAGGCGCCAGGAGGGAACTGGGCTCCCAGAATGGAAGCCAATTCTTCAGAAAGAGGGCACAGTTCCTGATAGGTGAACTGGAAGACGTGAAATCGAGGGTTCCAGAAGTGGGTCGCCGCCAGGAGGAGGTTCTGGTCGATTTTCACCCGACACAGATATTTCAGCCCAGCCAGAGAGGAAAGGGCGCCTTCTCCCCAAGTGTGTTTGTCATCTAAAATATGGTGCATCCTTTGAGCAGGAGGGGAGAACATTTTGAGAAGAATGAAAGCCCAAAGTGCTGGAAAATGAAGAGACAAGAAAATCTTGCAGATTTTATAGGAGGAGGTCACCGACGGTCTGCCCGCCCCTCTACAGAGACGGTCTGCCTGCCTCTTTACGGAGACGGCCTGACCGCCCCTCCATAGAGGCGGCCTGCCCGTCGGAAGTCCACCGGGCAGAAACACGCGTCATCATCGCATTCATCATGAAATTAAATTGCATTCATTTCGCGACAGACGGCCAGCCCGTCGGTCGCTTTTACAGACGCCCTGCCCGTCGGTCACGAAATTCTATATAATGGCGAGTGACAGACGGCGCAAACGTTGCTGTCCCTTTCTCCTTCCTCTCTCAAGCGGTTTCTAAGTAGTTTTTAGCGTTTTTTGAGTCTTTTCTTCTTATTTTTTCGCGATTTCTTCGTTTTTTCGCATTATATACTCACCCGGTGCTCGGATATTTGTATTTCCCTAATTTCTACACTTCTCCGGATTGCAAGTAAGTAAATAATTACTTCTTTATTATTTATTTATCTATTTATTTAATTCATTTCTACATTCTTTCTTCTTTTAACTCTAAGGAGTTTTAAATAATTTTAGAATTCAAGGGGGAAATGCTGCCCAATTTTCTATATAATTAAATCCGAACTTTTTGCATGATCACATAGAAATAGAGTTTTTCTATAACCTTGATGCTGTAGAATTACACCCTTTTTAGCGCACCATTTTGTGCATATCTGTGCTTTTATGGCCTGAGGCAATTATTTTGATTTGTTGGGGGCACACTCTTGCCGGGGTGCGCCCCATTTGCAAGCATTTAATATTGCTAGGGCCTGAGGCCTATTGTCTTGCTTTTTCACGCAGGAGGTAGGGCACATCCCTGCCGGGGTACTGCCCAAATTTTTATCTTTTATTCTAGAATTGAATATCTATTTACTTTCCCAGTATGATGCATGCCTTAGGACTTAGAAAACCCATCTTTATTCGCTTTAATTATCTCCGTAAGGATTACATGTTCCTTTGCCATGATGCGTGCAAAGCATGTTAGGATACTTCCGTAGACAGGATGTTTGCTTTTTTTTATCCGTTATTACTTTTTTATCTCATGTTGGGCCGCCATTGCCCTTTTAAGGCCTAGATGGACCTTAGATTTTGGAAAATAAACCTGATAGTGCTTGTTTTGCCAAGTTTTCGCTATCTGACTCTTTCCTTTTTACAGGATGCCTCCCAGACGCAGAGCACCACAGGCCCAGCCCGAGCTCGAGGCCCCGGCTTGGATGGATGATGAGTCCGCCCAGAGGTACAGGGCGTTGGCTCAGGTAGAGTTTCGGGCCAGCCGCTTTGTATCTCGCCCTTTTCTAGAGGCCCTCGGGTTGGCCCCGGAGTTCGATTTACTTGCCGAGGGAGCGGGTTGGACAGAGTTTCTTGAGCCTGCCTTCCAGACATTTCCAGAGGCTACCCGCCAGGTCTTGGCCACTCTCCGTTACACAGGCTTTCAGAGCGCAGATACTGACCCGGGGGTGATACAGTTTTGGTTTGTTGGCGACCATGTCAGCATCACCAGGCAGAGGTTTGCTCAGGCTATGGGGCTTCCTTCGGGGGAGGAGGTTGAGATCCCGCGGCGAGCGGTGAGACGCGCCCATTGGGCGGCTATTGCTATACCAGGAGTGCTGTATGATCACGATACAGCGAAGAGCACCGTACTAGTGTCTCAGGCACTCCGGTATCTGCACAGAGTGCTTTCCAGCTCGTACCTCGGTCGAGCTGGTAATCCAGGGTCGCTTAACGCGGCCGAGATCTGGAGCCTCTAGGCTATGGTGGCAGGCCAGCGTCTCAACATTAGCCACGAGATCTTGGCCAACCTGACCAGAGTGGGCAGAGGGTCGACACCGGTGGTGATGGTAGGAGGAGTCATCACCCGATTACTGTTGGGATTGGGGTTTACACCCGAGAGGCTGAGAGGACCTCTACCGGAGGGGATCCATGTAGATGCTGCAGCAGCGGTTCAGATGGGGATGATCTCCCCGATTTCTGGCCAGGCAGAGGCCTACAGGGTGTTGACTATCCATGAGACCCGGCGGCTGTTCTCGCTTCCACCCTTGGGGGCAGATCCTGATCACCCAGAGCACCAGGAGGAGCAGCCTCCACAGCCCGAGCCACAGCCACAGCCCGAGCCACAGCTTCAGCCTCCGCAGGTACAGCCGCAGCCTCCACAGACTGAGCCTCAGCCGGAGCACCAGCCTCCTCCACCTCCTCAGTCCCAGGCAGTGCCTCCGCCACAGCACTAGGAGCCTCCTAGGACCCCCATGGATTTTGATTTTGAGATCACGATGGACGAGCTCTTCGGCTCTTCACCGGCATCTAGGGCCCCGACTCCGGCCCCGTCGGCGGGTACCAGGGTACAGAGGCCTGCCCGCGAGCCCTTCGAGAGATACCATCCGTACTCCCGAGGCGATCCTGGGGCATCCACTTCTTCGGCACCACCACCAGAGCCAGCGCCACATCAGCCAGCTCAGCCAGACTATTTCCAGCTCCTCTCCTCCATGTTTACGGCCTTTGAGCGGCGACAGGATGAGAGGGATAGGGCCATTCATGAGAGGTTGGATCGCCAGCAGACTGCTATCCAGGAGCAGTCTCAGGCAGTGGAGCACCTATCCCGAGAGCAGGCAGGCTGCATGGAGCATGCAGCGAGGGAGCAGACTCGGGCCATGGATGCCCTTAGAGATGAGCAGATTCGAGTTCTGGAGGCCTTCAGGGGAGAGCAGATGAGGCTAGTTGAGCAGATTGCTCAGGGGCAGAGAGAGTTGAGGCAGCAGCTCGCTCATGATGTGAGGACGTCGCAGGACCAGGCGTCTCAGAGGGCTGACATGACCCTTCAGATGATTGACGAGTCACTGGACTCTCTGAGATCCCGCGTCCAGGCGATAGAGGGGATTCTCCCTCCTCTTTCCCAGACCATGAGAGAGTTCAGGGAGCAGACGGAGCAGAGCTTAGAGCGTAGGAGAGCGGCCGCCGTTGAGCAGACCACTCAGCTGAGCCAAGCCTTCAAGAAGTTGGGGGACAAGATCTCTGAGACCTTAGGGTTCCTGGGCACTTGTACCCAGCCCTTCTTAGACGGCTATGCTCAGGTACAGTTCAGGCGAGCCCATGATCACGAGGCAGGACCCTCTACAGCTCCGCCACCCCCTCAGGCCCGTCCACCTCCGCCAGGGACCGTGCATATTTCGGATGATGAGGATCCCGATGAGCCTTCAGACTACACACCTCTCTGAGCTTCAGGGAGTTATTTTTGTATCTCTTGTATTTTGTATATGCATTGTACAAAAATGATATTTTTAGTGGAAAAACTTTTGCTCTATTATTTGCATGCTTTCCTTCTTTTTTTTCCTTTTCGATTAATTGCTTAAATAACACCACAGGAAGTGTATATTCTCCTACTTACTCATGTGTCGATAAAAATGACAATGAAAAAAATAATAATAACATGAAACGAAGACAAACAACAAAAGAATAATAATCAATAGCAGGTCAAAAGATGACCTTTCAAACATGAATTAACAAAATCTTTTATCTCACAGGTACAAAGGAATACCAACCTAAGCACGGACATCGATTAAGGAGGTCTCCTTCGAAACAAGGAAACCAGCGGAGTTTTCACACTCCAAGATCGAAGCTGCAGTTGAAGAAACACTGCTCTTCACCCCGAAGCTGCGGTTGAAGAAACACCTCTCTTCATCAGATCGAAGCTGCAGTTAAAGAAACACTGCTCTTCACCCCGAAGCTGCGGTTGAAGAAACACCGCTCTTCATCAGATCGAAGCTGCAGTTAAAGAAACACTGCTCTTCACCCCGAAGTTGCGGTTGAAGAAACACCGCTCTTCATCAGATCGAAGCTGCAGTTAAAGAAACACTGCTCTTCACCCCGAAGCTGCGGATGAAGAAACACCGCTCTTCATCAGATCGAAGCTGCAGTTGAAGAAACACTGCTCTTCACCCCCAAGCTGCGGTTGAGGAAACGCCGCTCTTCACCAGATCGAGATTGAAGCCAAAGCTTGCTGCATCTCACCAAGCCCTACGGATCGAGATGAGGTCTAACCGGCAAAAAGGCATGGAAGGTGAAAAGCCGCCGAAGGTACGCTTTCTTTCCAACCTTTCTCTGAGTTTTGGCTTATCTAGGCGCTTGTGCGCTAGTTTCCCCAAAACTGGGGGCAACTGTAAGCACCGTGTCCTGGAGCGGTCCGGATCGGAGGTTACCCTATGATGAAATCAATGTTCAAGGCCTGTACAGGAGGCTGAAGTTGGAGGTTTTAGTCCCGCGTTCTATGAGAAATGAGGTTTTTTCTACACTTCAGGGGCAGAGGGGGAGAAAACGGGAGTTTTCTGAGTAAAAAAGTTTTTTTGTCCTCCACAGACGGCCAGCCCGTCTGTGGAGATAGCCCGTCGCTTCGAGTCACCGACGGCTTAGGGTTTTTTCCGACGCCCGTCGGAAAGTCACCGCCCCTGTCAGGAGCCGCCTGGTTTCCCGGAGCACGCAACCGTTCCGACGCCCGTCGGTGGATGTGGCAGGGCCGTCGGAAGTGTCCTTGTGTCAGTAGGATTCTTCCGACGCCCGCCCCTACGCACCGACGCCCGTCGGTCGTGTCTGGCTATATAAGGTCCGGATTTTCACTTCAAAAGGGTTGGAAAATTTTTCAGAAGGGGAAACTCTGCCAAAATTCGAGCACGTTTTCTCTCTCTTCCAAAAACACACATTTTCCAAAGAACTTTACTTAATCAAGGATCAAATCGATCAAAGGAACTAAAAGCTAATTAGTTTTCTTTAGATTTGGGCTCCTAAATCGACTTTCTGAAGGATCGGAGGTGAAATAGCTCATTTTCTCTCTCTAATCTTTCATTCTCTTATTTTCTCGTGGAACGCGCGGGGATCTAACCGACATCAAAATTCTACCCAAGGCAACTATCTGAGGGTAAATATTCCGGATTCTCTCTCCATTTTCATCTCATATTTAATTATTTATCATTTATTTATTCATTCCGTGAAAATTTTGAATACGCGTTATTACTTTTCTGCATTTTGACTCCCTCATCTCCTTCTTGGATAAAACTTGTTTTTTTGATCTTGAAAGGCCCTTTCCTCCTTTCTGTTTTCCGGAGACAGAGGTGACCGACGGGTCATCTTTATGACCGACGCCCGCCGGTCACCCACCTACAGACGCCCATTCTTGAGTGACAAACGGGCATATCGAATAACCAAACCGACGCCCGTCGGTCAACCAGGAAAGGCCGTCGGTGGGTTCTGCCTCCATTTTTTTGATCATTTTTCATCTCTATTCAGTCTCTTCGATTTCTTATGTGTTAATTTTATGAATGTTAACATCTCTTAACTTTTTGTGAGTGTATATTGGTCCTCTTGGATAATTTCGAGCTTGAGCGGTTGCCTACCATGCATGGTGGATTTCGTCCGGTTTAGTTTTCTTAAACCTCTTGATTTATTTCTCTCGCTCTTTCATTCATTGATTATTTTATGTATATGAATAAGCTATTTTTATCCCGTCAAATGTAAGAATAGATTAACGATTTGTACTTAGATAAAATTGAGTTTTGTATAAAATGCAAAAAGGGTCCAACGCCCTATTTTCATCCAATAAAAATCATCACATATTAAATATCCCATTTTTAATGATGATGCATGAGAGGACCAAAGTCCTCAAAATAAACAATGCCCCGATTTGTGTATGAATCGCACATTTATAAAGGGAGTTGTATTCCGCTCCTTGTATTATTGTAATTTATTGCTTTGATATTTATTCTGCCCATTTACTGCGTTCCATATGTGAATATATGCGCTTTTCAATTAAACTGCATAGTGTGGAGAGAGAGCGAATTAATGACATTAAAATTTGATCATAAACTAATTGAGGTAGAAATAGATGAGAAATCCCGGGCCCAGCTCTGGTCTTTGGGCTCAAGAGGTTAGAGGTTATCCTCCAAAATACTTCTTGGGTCACGAGACTTTAGCGCTAATCCTAGGCCCCATGGCCCAACATGGATAAAATGCGCAAGTCTTAGGCTCTCCGAGGCGAGAGTAACTTTCCTAATGTTCTATTGGGTGGCGACTCCATGATACCTCCTTGTTGCCCAACATAGACGCACTTGCGATTTATTGCAAGATGCCAACGGACCCGCAAATGCCCCGATCGCCCACGTGCGGGCGGTCCGAAAGGGCGGCGCATCGGGATCCGGCGCGCGTCACAGTTACTTTTGATATTAAAAAATAATTAAATCTCAATTCAATTGTAAAAATAATAATAGTTATCAGCATCAAAGAATCACCATTTCTTACTAATGGCACATTACAAATAGATAAGTTGTAACAACCTTATAACACTGTACTATACGTACGTTAACAGATAACATATCATTGAACAGTTGCTAATAACATTACTCTAAACAGTACGGTAAATTTTTTTTCTAACATTCAATTATTCAACACACTAAAATAAACAATTCTTATATAAATCTATTCATATTCCTTACATTATACTTATATGACCCTAAAAGATCCGTACAAACAGATTTCAATCCTAGTTCATCGATCATATAAATGCCAAGTCTATACTACCGTCCCTGCTATCTGTCACTTCTTTCAAATCAACAGTCACTCTTCGGCCACTTTAAGCTTCCTACTACTCATAACCTACATACAGTTATAAGACTACATGCTGAGTATTAAAATGCCTAGTAGTGGATATATATCCTAAACTTTCCATCTAAATGCATGCACACATACAAGCATATTTGTTTCAATGCCATTTAAATACAATATGCATATTACACTTATTAATCAATTAATATATACATACAACTATCGCATTTTATTCAACTCTCTTTTTGTATTATTTTCTTTGTCATATTCTCCACTCCTATGATTACTATTATTACATTTCACTTTTGGTTCAAACTACTTTCATTTAAATGGCGAGCTATTGATTTTGTACTAGTGACTTAGGTTATTAATATTATCACAATATCATTATCTTTTTAACATTATTAATCATTTCATTATCTTTTTTTAAACTCCGTTACTTTTCTATTAACACTTTATTTAATTTTTGCGAGACATACACTAAGTAATCACATTAATTTTTGTTTTAACTTTTTAATACTTTATTCTAGTCCATTAGTGTTAATACTTTATTCAATTATAATAGTGTTAATTCTATTATTGCCCATTATTATTATTATTATTATTATTATTATTATTATTATTATTATTATTATTATTAAATAATTACAATTCTTAGTGACACTCACTTTATCATTGTCATTATTTTATTTATTATCCATTTAGCTCCCATTATTAATGTTAATATAATTAGTTTACAATTTCATTCTTCATTTCTTTATTTTATTCTTTTTACCATTCTTAATTAATACTCATTAATGTTCATTTTTATTTTACATTCCACATATAAAATATCCGTAAATTTTCTACTTACTAAATGATGCACACAACTACATACATACATTTAAATAAGCATGAATCATAAATAGTTTTACTATTTCATTTGCCATAATCATAATTATTAATTATTTATTTTCATTCAATTAATCCCCATACAATTTACATAACTTATATTCTACATTAATTTGTTCATTTTATTATCATTATCATTGCTATTTTTATTCATTACTCGATTCATCTACTATAATTGTTTTGTTCACTGAATTTATCAATCCACTTTTTACCCCAATTATATTTTAACTCTTTAATTACATCATTATTATCAAATTTCAGTTTAATCCCCTAACACAACTCAATTTACAGTTTTACCTTTTGCTTTACCTATAATTACAATTATGCCATTATTTATCTATTGCTCATAATTAACTTACAATTTGACTTGTTAACTCCTTGTTAGTCCATAATTATTGTTCTTGCACCAATTTATTCTTTTAATTTTTATACTAACATTATTCATTAAATATTCTACTTTTTCTTAATTACACTATTAATTTATATACTATTATCAATTTACAAGTTACTCATTGAATAAATACTATTATTGTGAATTTACAATTCCATCCTTAATCTTTCATTAAATTAACCCATAGAGAAATAAATTTTCTTTTTGTCAATTTAATTCATTAGTAACCTTATTTATTCACTAATAATCCATTACCATTTAGCTTCTTAATTATTTCTTACAGTTTCATTTAATTTACATTCTAATCCTTACTTAACTTGATTATCATAAATTTACTCCTTAATACTTACACTTCACTAAATTACAACATTACCCTTCAATCCTGCTTATTTACAACAATGACACTAATTAATTTTATTTTCATATTAATTCCATTATTTTCATATACAAATTACCGTTTAGTCCTTTAATTATTATTATGTCACTAATTAGTGATTTTTACTTTTGTTTCATTGCTTACATGTAAAATTATCATTTTATTTTCAAATCTCATTATTATTTCAATTTACTTTATTATCTTTCCCTTTGCATTTAATTATAATAATATCATTAAATAATCTTGTTTCTACAATTAATTCAATATTTAACTTACAAATTACAATTTAAACCTTAAAATATTATTTTAATGTCAAATTACATTTTAATCCTTATTTCTTAATCAATTCACTTATAATACCAATTCATTCATATTTTCTCTTATTTAACTCTATTAACTATTCAATTTACATTTTTTCCATTTAGTCCCTATATCTATGTAATTTCTTACAATTAAGTCCATTATCATTATATTTCTCATTTTAACTCTTATTTACTCAATTTAATTCACTTTTACCATTTTAATTTTTTTTATTTTTTACAATTTTGCTCTTAGTATCAATCCGGTAGAAATCTCTAAACTGGATACACGGGATGTAGACCCCACAGATCCACTATATTTTAGAGAGATCCCGAAGGACCACCCATACATTCCATTTTATTTTATTTTATATTTTAATATTTTAACATTCTAACATTTTAGTAGACCGTCATTGGCCTACTTAAACGAGTTGTCATGACTCGTACCACGATGTATAATCCTTATGGCTAGCTAACTATATCTTGAACTAGATTTAACCACCAAACCACTATTAAGGATAATAACATTATTTATTTCATTAAATTACCACAAAATACTTAACTAACAATTATTTCATAACATTAATTTATTAGAAAATCATTTAGCAAATAAAACATTTTCACTTCCGTTTCATTTAATTTCCATCAATTCAACTCCAAACCATTCATTACTTAATATTAACATCATTCATACCATAAATTCATTAAAACACCATATATTTCACAACTTTTAATATAAACATATTACATTATTATACTCCAAAATATTCACATACCTTCAATTAATTCCAAATAAATTATCACATACTCATTTTCCATTGTATATTCATTTTATGTCTTTATACTTAGTTAATTAGCTAAATATACTATAGTTTAGTCTTATATACCATTCGGCCCAATTAATCTTGTTCTTCTTATTTTTATTTTCCATTCATTCTTCAGTTATTTACTTAAATTACATTTCATTAAGCCTAAGTATACAATTTAATTACATTATATCCTAACATATATTCAATTTAGTCTAAATAATATATTCGGCCTATATTATATTTCCACTCTAAATATTATTTTTCACTTCTTTAATTATTAATTTAACCATATTACATATAAAATTATTATGAAAATATCATTAATTCATATAAACATCAAAATATACCTTAATATTTTTTACATATATATTTGGCTAAGACTTCATTTCCTCCTCTATAATTAATTTTTTTCCATTATTCATTCATTTGACTAGATTACATATTAATCACCATGTATACATAGTTGTTATGCCTTAAACATCAATTTATGCATTAAGAATTTCAACATAACCATTCGGCCGTGTACTTAATTCTTTACCAATATCTATTTTCTTCAATTAATAATTAATTCATCTAGGTTATATGTTATTTATCACAAATATACCATTTATTTGCATTAATTACCAAAGTATACCCTTGTATACTAAGGTACACCATCCGGCTTACATGATGTCTATGGTATATAATTTATTTATTTTTTAATTTAAACATTCAAATCATCATTTTTATACTCCCTAAACATGTTTATAAGGTTTGATTTCATTTAGCATGCATACTTCACACACATACCATATAAACATAACCTAAAATCACAAATATTCATTGGAAAGAGTGGGATATTGTATCCATTAACCTCATTTTCTTATTCTCCACTCCTTAATCTTCCTTTGCCATGCCTTAATCCTTTGAAACACCATCATCTCCCTTCAATACCATAAGTGGCCCAATATGTTCATCAAGGAAACCACCATAAATTTGCTTTCTTTTTGTAATATAATTACATAAACATCATCTATATACCCTAAGATAGCTATTTGAACCTTTAAATCTAATTATAGAACCCTAAATCACTTACCTCATTTTTAAGACATAATCTTTATTACTTGCTTTGTCCCACTTATTTCACTTCAAATGAGCTTTTAAGACCATTACCAATGAAAAAATAAGCTAAATTTTATTTAGTAAGGTTAAATTTTGGGAGAACTTTGGAAGAAGAATGAAGAAAATTAAGGAGAAATGGAGAATACTCCATTTGGCCAAGAGAAGGGAGGAGAGGGCTGGAGAGAGTTCTAGAGTTTGGTTGATTTTTTAGCCTTATATAGGGATTTAAAGCGAGCTTGTGCTTAGTTCAACCAATTGGGCCAACCCAAAAGCCCATTTAGGTTTTTAAGCCCATTTTCTAATTCGAAATTACTTCTATCACTTCTCAAGTTCAATTCCTCCCAAAATCAATTCCATAATTCATAATATATTTACGTTAGCCTTCATATAAAATTTTAGCCCAATTGAAGACCATTTTTCGGTTCGATAATTTCTTACCAGTCCGATAATCCTGTTTTCTATCTAACCGTAAAATTTATTTTTCATCACCATTTGATTCTCCACACTATTTAAAGCAAATCCATACTTTTAGATAATTTTTGTGAGTTCCATAACACCATTTAGAGCTCGGTCAACTTTTGGTCAAACCAAACCTATCGGTTCGGTTCTATGGTTGGATCGGTTCGGTTCACTTTTCATCCTTAACTTCCTTTTTGCTCTTAATAACTCATTTGACCGTGGTTTTATCTCAATCCAGGCTCATTTACAGTCCGGTTCAATTGAACCGGTCCGATTCACCAATTTTTCAATGTTACAATAAAATTACTTTTTAAATTCCAAACTGTTCTACACATTATTCTAAGTCTATCTATACCTTCAGATGACTTTTCAGAGGTCATTTACAATCTTTAAAAGTCCGATCAAACCTCAATCAGTCTAGTTACTATTTGAATCGAACCCAAAGCTTTTTCTCATTTTTGACTTTTGGTGACCTATTTGACCTCATTTTTTCTCCAAATTGCATCATTGGACGCCGTATAACTCATACTTTCTAATGGTCCAATAAAATATTTTTTGCTCCCGGGTGGCACTATTCATCCCGGTGTCACTATTCACAAAAATAAATATTTTGGCCCATTACAATTCTCCCTTACTTATAAAAATTTCGTCCTCAGAATTTTCTTATCTACCACAATTGAACCCACTATTTCTACACTTAGAATCACTTTGTGGGAATATTTGACTCAGGAATCCCATTTATACTGCATTACTCTTAATACCTACACTCCTTACACTCCAATGAACTTACAATATCCTTATATCTCCTCTAATACCCTTAATCACTTTGTCATCAATACTTATTCATGGTATGTATACGTATCATTTCGTCCTTATTACACCATTTTCGATCTTAGGACCGCCTAAATCGCGCTCTGATACTAATAAAATTGTAACTTCTTTATAACACTGTACTATATGTACGTTAACAGATAACATATCATTGAATAGTTGCTAATAACATTACACTAAACAGTACAGTAAATATTTTTTTTCTAACATTCAATTATTCAGCACACTAAAAAATAAACAATTCTTATATAAATCTATTAATATACCTTACAATATACATATATGACCCTAAAAGATCCGTACAAATAGATTTCAACCCTGGTCCATCGATCATATACATGCCATGTCAATGTTAGCGTCCCTGTTATCTATCACTTCTTTTAAATCAACAGTCACTTTTCAGCCACTTTAAGCTTCCTACTTCACATAACCTGCACGTACTTATAAGACTCCGTGCTGAGCATTAAAATGCCCAGGGGTGAATACATATCCTAAACTTTCCATCTAAATGCATGCACACATACAAGCATATTTGTTTCAATGCCATTTAAATACAATATGCATATTACACTTATTAATCAATTAATATTATAACGACCCAAAAAGGGCCTAGTCGGAATTTGCATGCTAAGTCGAGAAATTAAGGGTATTTCAGTAATTTGTGCATATGGGAATTTGATTATTTAAGGACCTAATTGAAGAATTAATTAAAGTGTTAAGTGAAGAGTTTATCTAGTGAATAATGTGTATGGTACCAAGGATTAAGTGTTTAGTGAAGATTTTATTTAAGAGAGTGTTGTGTACTGTGCTAAGGGAGAGTAGTGTATAGTCAAGATATTTGACTCTTGGTGTAACATCCCTTACCCATACATAGCATACTGTATGATAACATAGGCAGTATGCGACGATGAGTGAAGAATGCTACAGGCAAAAACACGCAAGGAATATTGACAGAAGTAGAACTACAAAATTTATTTTAATATTCAAGCATTCACAAAAGATAATCATATAATTGGCGTCACACTTTCATTAAAATCTTATTACATACCAATCACTTAAAACAACATTAATAAGGAATTACATTATAAAGCTTGACTATAAACTCCAAACAATAACTACTACAGACTTGATGGCCAAACTGCTGCGGATTGTCCTCGGCGACAAGACTAACTCTAAACCTACATGGATACACACCCATGCTAAGCACAAAATCTTAGTGGGGAAAAACAGATAATATGGACGACCACTCACAATGGTCGTCAGTCACAACACACAATAAATATTCAAAACAAAATTATGTGAATATATATATATATATATTTACAAGTTCCAAACACACTTAAAGATCTCATTTAATAAGTACATAAAATTGATCATAAATGAAACATTTTAATCTTAATTGTTCACATGGTCAACCAGAGTGACAATCTTAATTAATACATGTTTTTCATGTTTATTATTCTTACTCCTCATGCCACACATATAGTTATATTCAGCCAATAACCAATTCTTACAAAAACAATTCCCACACGTTAAAGAGTCATGAGAATGAAACAAGAAGTCTAACTTCATATCCAAGTGTTTTATTGCATACCACACATACAGTTATTTTCATTTAATCATTTATTTCAAATCATTACATTATTTTCATGTCATTTGCTCTGTTTAGATTTCAAAGGAAATAACAAAACTGGACCGTGAAGGCATTCAAGGATATTATCTCATTTTTGCATAAGGATCCATACAGGATCCAAAAACACATAGGTGCGCGAGGCACAAACTCATGCCACATGTAAGTCAGAGCAGACATTTTGATCACATTCTTATTAAGTGCTTAATCTCAAACAAGTATTCACATATCTTTATCAATTCACATCTTATTGTTCAATTCACATACTCTTGTTCATTTAATGCCTGCCAAGTCAAAGGAGTGGATAAGCAAGTGAACACATGGCGGTACCTTACGAGTACGAATCGAATGCATGGCGGCACCTTTCGAGTATGAATCGAACGTATGGCGGTACCTTATGGGTACGAATCGAAAAGCAACATCACATTTTTCTCATTCAAAACATTTTCACATTGGGGATTACGAGGATCCGAACGGGGACCTGATCAGGGTCCAAACAGAATAGAGGGCTGCAGCTAACTGAACTCTATAGGCATGCCTATCTATCCACGACTCGACTAACGCAGGCTAACACATACTTGTTTCCTTTAATGATTTACATGTTATTTTTAAAACTATTTTCGAGGTGCATACTTTTATTGTAGCCACATAATAGTCATGTGCATAATTCATTTATAATGAAAGCAATGGCTCATATAAATTATAACAACCATAACCTTTCAATTCAATCACATCTTAGTCTTAATACATGCTTAAAAATTTGATTCAATTATAGCTTTCATGGTATAACACATCCTAGTTTACAGCATAGGTTATAAGCAAATCATAAATAAAAATCCATGCCAAAAAGCTTAACAACATACCTTCATAGCATAGGTAAGAGTTGCGCTCGTGACATAAAACTAGATGGCCTCTGTCACGCTCGCGACACCATTCGCGCTCGCGACAGAGCTAAACATTACGCTCCGCCAAACCAACCAATTCTCAATGGACCATATAACTAGATTACACTCATATCATTTCTCACTTAAATACAAATTCACATATAAACATATTGATTCTTATAATGTCCATAAATAATTTCATAAACATTACTTTCCCAAATTCATGCATTAAATTGAAGAACTCCAACACAAACATCTCAGAGTATTCAATTTATTAAGAACCATTCATTAGTTAGATAGTCATATAAAAACCATTTGAGATACAAATGATTCATTTCAATTTTAGTTTTTAACACACCCAAAACAATCATTTAATTCAATCTTAACATCATATATAAATTTTAAACTATAAATAATCCTACTAAAGATTTGAATCATTAATGGCTCTAAAACGTTTATAAATATGCACATACGTGCCACATTTATTTTTAACAGAATATCTAGGCACTAACAGAGTTCAGGTGATACTTTATCTTTCATGTCCGGATAAGTTTTTATGCTTTAATTCGGACTTGGAAGGGTGTTCCAAGCTTCCTATGTATCCCAAAGGATCAGGAATCAAACCCCATAGTTCTAAAGGTTCAGGGTACAAAATTGTAGTATTCTCACTTATAGTTTAATAATATTTCATGCCATATCACTTCCAGATTATTCGTAAGGTTTGACTCAATAAGCTTTAAAGTATCTTAGCACCTATTCCTATTTACAACCTTTACTACTTGTATTTCCAAGTGACAACCATTTATTTATTCTTCTACGAGACTCTCAACATGATAATGGATAAGTTTTAGACGATTCTAGGGAAGTTCAGATGCATTTCGAAAGGAAAAACATGTCAAAATACACAACCTATGGGAGGATAAAGAAGGGCAAGAGTTCCTACCAACCACGAGGTTCAAAAGAAGAGGAAAAAACTTCAACAATCAGGTTCTATCGTGCTCGCAATAGAAGCCTCTCCCAAGTGCCCTACGGAAATGGGCTAATAAGACTGCTTCTCACCCCCGACTTTGTAATGCCTAAACCAACCTCTAAAACTCATTTTTTGCCAAAAATTCCTTGTAACAAATGATTAATAGGATTCTATATTTCAAATGCAACAAATTTCAGATCAGTTAGACATCTAGAACGTCAGATATGAGCTATAAAACCTACACTGCTCCAGTGAACCCGTCTAAGCAAAGGCACCCTAATTTTTATAATTTTCGAGGATCTTAGAGCAAGAATTGGTTTTCGGTCCTTCAGAGACAATTCTAGATACAGGTCTTAGATATCTAATGGCACTAGAATCATTCAATTTGGACATCTATAACTCTACTTATAGCTAAAACGATCCCTAAAGGTCCAGTGAAATCTGGGCAGAGTATTCCCTAAAAACTCAAACTCTCTATCTTCAACCAAATCATCACAACCAAATTAACAAAAGCAATCCAATTTAACAAAAACACATATCAAAACATCAATTTATCAACACACATGTATATTTATACATTAAAACATATAAATTTCCCAAACCTACTATAAAGCTCAAACCACTCTTCCACAAGCTCCAATCTTCTCTTTACTCTTGTCTATCCCTTGATCAAGGATGCTTGCACAAATTAAACCAAACAAAACACTCTTAACCCAACTTACACATAATTTAAACCCAAAAAAAAAAAGGGAAGAAGAAGAAATCATTTCTAACCATTACTTACCTTACCACCACACACACTTATCTTCCTCAAACCCAGCTCAGAGTCCTTAAAGAGCAACCCAAAAAGAGAAGGAAGAAGCAAGATATGAAGAAAATAAGAGGAAGAAGAGGATGGATCTGGTTCACGTGGGAAGAGGAGAGGGATGAAGAGCAGAAATCTGAATTTCCTCTCTCTCTTCCTACCCTTTTTCTTCTTCTTTTTCTTTTTCATTTATTGCTTCAACAACTCCCTCCCTAGGTGTCAATCTGTCATTGGCCCAACTTAAAAATCTTTGTCAAATATCCTTTTAATCCCTTGTCCAATTACCACTTACTCACCTAATGAATTTATTTCTTAACAACTTCTTAATCTTTTCAATTGCATCCTTATTTAAATCCATAACTCATGCTATACACTTACCTTTGTGCTCTTATTAATTCAATTAACACTAAAATCCTACTAGGGTATATTTCGGGGTGTTACACTTGGGATCATGGGAGTGTGACACATGGCATGGTAGTTGAGGGTAATTAATGAGGAAAAGAAAGGGAAGTGAAGGGAAGAGAGAGGAATAGGCAGAAATTGCTTGCTTCACGTGGAAGCTACCCTTGCTTCTCTTGCTCTTTCCGCTCTCTCCCTCTCTTTCATAATACCTCAATTTTCTGCTCTTCACTCCTTCCTTATGTGATTCCTCAAGATTTGAGTAGGATTTCTAAAGTTTTGAGCTCGGTTTTGAAGAGGTAAGTTTCATTGGTCTCGTTTCTTCTTCTCATCTATTTCGTTTGCTTTGGCATGGATTTTTGGGTTTGATTTAATGTTGATTTGGCTGGGTTTTGTGCAAGAATCGGAGGAAAAATGGAAGAGCAAAGGAAAAGAAAAAGTTGGATCTTGAAGGGTTGGACTTAAGCTTCATTCAGAGGTTTGGGAGCTGTCTGCCTTGTTCTTTTCGGATCATTGTGTGTGTGTGTTGTGTTCTAATTTCTAGAAATTTTGAGTGTTTGATATGTGTATATGCATGGGTTGTTTGAGTGGGTATGATGGCTTTGCTTATTAGTGTTGAGTATGATTGCATTTGAGTTTTGGAAGTGAAATAGCATGAGTTAGTGTAAATTTTAGTTTGCATGCTCTTGTGATTTAATTGTGATTCTTGTTTAAATTAGTGTCAATTGAGTGTGTATTAATGATAAGCATGTCTTGGTATGTATATGAGTGATGAGGTAAGTGTTAGTGCATGATTGAGCAGATTTGAGTATTGGTTGAGTTTGGAAGAAGTGTAGTGAAGTGCAGATTCTAGGAAATTCTCGTCACTATCACGAGCGCGATGCCTATCGCGAGTGCTATAGAGTGCGGATTGGCCTTTGTGTTGCTGAGGAGCCCTCTGTCACGAGTGCAACGTAAGTCACGAGCGCGACAGAGAACTCGGTAGGTCAAGCTTTGATAAGCCGAGCCCCAGTGGGAGCGAGCCTCCGAGAGTAAATATGAAGGGGAAATGTCCGGTCTCTATCACGAGCGCGACAGAGCTCGGTAGAGTGAGCATTGCAGAGCTGTGCTTCGTCGCGAGCTCGCGACGGGTTACCCTGCACTATGCATGTCGTGATTGCGACAGAGGCCCTTCCTGCCATCCCTGTTTTCTGAATTGTTTCTTCTTGTCCCACTTTGCATGGTTTCCCACTATAGTATGGTTCATGTTTTGCTTGTGCCTTGCTAAAATTATTGTCCTAGTGTTGTATTAGTGAACAATGATAATGATAGTGTTTTGATTCGTGTCTTTGGATAATTTAAAATATTATAATTATGAGTGGGTAGTTAAGCCTAAAGTGTCATAGTGGTGGATAGATAAGCATGCTTATAAAGGGATAGTGAGTGCAGCTGCCTATGTTGCCCCGTTTGGGCCTTGCGATGACCCCACTTAAGGTCTAATGATTAGTAATAGTGTTGAGGCTTCGGTCTCCACTTTTTGATACTATTCGTAGTGTCCCCTCCAGTGTAGTGTTCCCGTATCCCCCACCACTGAAATTCAGGCTATGGTTTGAAGTGTTTGGCATTTTGCTTAGTTAAGTGTTATGATTATTGAGTGATTCTAGTTATTGTATTTTGCTCTATGCATGCTGTTATTAAGTCCTGCTTTCTTATAGTGATTATGACTTATGTATCTCTGTTTTTCGCTACTTAAAGAATTCAGTATGTTGATGCTTATTTACATATGTAGTTTCATGATATTATTGTGTAGTGTTATGTTATCTTTGTTCCTTCCAACTAAGCGTTATCGCTTAGCACGGGTTATTTTCCCGTGTAGGTGGCAGGATTTTTGTTCCGCTCGAGTCTCGCGTCTATAAGGCGGCCACATAGGAGTAGTGTTTTGTTTTATTTTGTATTCCTCATGTATTCTTTTTGTACATCATTTTTTATAGTGTATTTGAATTTCAGTATGTATTATTTATGTAATACTGATCAAGGATGGTTATGTAATTTTTGAATGATGTATATAACATATTTTGATTATATGTTAAGATTTATTATTGTTATTATATACTTCCGCTAAGATGTATGTTTTGAGTGAGTGTCATGGTAGCACTCCGGTATCCTTCCAACGGGTGTATCGGGGCGTTACATTTTGTGGTATCAGAGCACCGGTTTAGGCAGTTCTAGTAGCTTTGATTGTTAAGTGTCAAGTCTTTGCATGTGAGTTGGTTTTGTGTCATGGCCTAATGCAGATGTTTCTTCTGTAGTGTCTAGATGGAGTCTGATCCAAGTGAGAACATGGGTGAGACAACGACCAGTGTTAATGCAGTTAGAGTCGAGGTGCCTGCTTCCCAGCATCAACGTGATGAGCATCATGATATGCCTAGTATGGGATTTGAGAATCCGGCCTTAGTGCAAGGTTTGCTTCAGCTAGTGGATAAGTTAACGGCTCCTAAGGCTCCTACTGAGTTGTTGCGAAAGAGAGGAGTGGAAGATTTTTATGGGACTTCTTTGGACCAATCAAATGTGACCGAGTTCTGGATTGATAGAGTAGATCGGATGTTGCAAGAGATTAACTTCCCGCAAAATAGAGGGTATCTTGTGCAGTGTCACTACTTCAGGGGTTAGCTTATGATTGGTGGAAGCTTGTGCTTCGTAACCATCAGTGACCAGCTGAGTTGACATGGGAGCTCTTCAAGCAAGAGTTTGAATAGAAGTATGTGACGAAGGCATACCGTGAGGCCAAGTGGAAAGAGTTCATCAGTTTGAAGAAGCGGGGTATGTCAGTGAGTGAGTATGAGAAGGAGTTCAGCCGTTTGAGCAAGTATGTGCCCGAGTTGCTTTTGACGAAAGAGTTCAAGTGTAGGCACTTCGAGGACGGTTTGAGGGAAGTGATCCGAGGACCGTTATCGGCCATGGCGATCATGCAACCAGTTAACTATTACCAGTTAGTGGCGGGAGCAATCAAGTTAGAAGAATCTGAGTTGATCAAGCAGAGGATTGAGCAGAAGAGGAGAGCCCCGGATAGCGGACTTGGGAGTGGTAAGAAATCAAAAGGAGTTCCAAGTGGCCAAGGAGCAAATGGTTCGATTCCTGTCCGTTCAGAGGTTGGGAGTGTAGCGCCACCCTCTAGTAAGGGGAGTGTAATTTTGGAGTGCGAGCATTGTCAGAAATGCCATTAGAGCGAGTGTAGAAGGATCTTTGGAGCATGCTTCAAGTGCGGAAGTAAGGAGCACTTCCTAGCCAATTGCTCGGAAAGAAGAGAGCTTAAGGACTAGCCGAAGAGTAGAGTGAGTGGACATAGATCGAGAGGGAACCAAAGTGGTAGAGGGAGTGGATGACCTTCTCAGGCGCGATTAAAAATCATGCAAAAATCGCCAACTGAAGAAGTGTATGTGCGCCCGCGAGTGTATGCAATGATTGGGGAAGATGCAGCTGATCCAGCAGGGCCTTCCGGTAAGTTTGTATTATTAAGCTTTTTAGTAGGCTTGGTTTTTGGGTTGTTGGATATATGTGATTAACGGGGAAATTTTGATGATGAAATTTTTTAAGGGAAAGTGATTGTAACGACCCAAAAAGGGCCTAGTCAAAATTTGCATGTTAAGTCAAGGAATTAAGGGTATTTTAGTAATTTGTGTGTATGGGAATTTGATTATTTAAGGACCTAATTAAAGAATTAATTAAAGTATTAAGTGAAGAGTTTATCTAGTGAATAATGTGTATGGTACCAAGGATTAAGAGTTAAGTGAAGATTTTATTTAGGAGAGTATTGTATATTGTGCCAAGGGAGAGTAGTGTCTAGTCAAGATATTTGACTCTTGGGACCATGGGAGTGTGACACATGGCATGCTAGTTAAGGGCAATTAATGAGGAAAAGAAAGGAAAGTGAAAGGAAGAGAGAGGAAAAGGCTGAAATTGCTTGCTTCCCGTGGAAGCTACCCTTTCTTCTCTTGCTCTTTCCGTTTTCTCCCTCTCTTTCACAATACCTCAATTTTCTGCTCTCCACTCCTTCCTTGTGTGATTCCTCAAGATTTGAGTAGGATTTTTGAAGTTTTGACATGTGGTTTGAAGAGGTATGTTTGATTGGTCTCGTTTCTTCCTCTCCTCTATTTCGTTTGCTTTTGCTTGGATTTTTGGATTTGATTTAGTGTTGATTTGGCTTGGTTTTGTGCAAGAATCGGAGGAAAGAAGGAAGAGCAAAGGAAAAGAGAAAGTTGGATCTTGAAGGGTTGGACTAAAGCTTCATTCAGAGGTTTGGGAGCTATCTGCCTTATTCATTTCGGATCATTATGTGTGTGTGTGTTGTGTTCTAATTTCTTGAAATTTTGAGTGTTTGATATGTGTATATGCATGGGTTATTTGAGTGGGTATGATGGCTTTGCTTATTAGTGTTGAGTATGATTGCATGTGAGTTTTAGAGGTGAAATAGCATGAGTTAGTGTAAATTCTGGTTTGCATGCTCTTGTGATTTAATTGAGATTCTTGTTTAAATTAGTGTCAATTGAGTGTATATTGATAATAAGCATGTCTTAGTATGCATTTGAGTGATGAGGTAAGTGTTATTGCATGATTGAATTGATTTGAGTATTGGTTGAGTTTGGAAGAAGTGCAGTGAAGTGCAGATTCTGGGAAATTCTCGTCTCTGTCGCGCTCGGATAGGTCTTTGTGTTGCTGAGGAGCCCTTTGTCATGAGCACGACGTAAGTCATGAGCGCGACAAAGAGCTCGGTAGGTCCAGCTTCGGTAAGCCGAGCACCATTGTGAGCGAGCCTCCGAGTGTGAACGCGAAGGGGAAATGTCCGGTCTATATCACGAGCGTGACAGAGCTCAGTAGAGTGAGCATCTGCCGAGCTGTGCTTCATCGCAAGCGCTCGACGGGGTACCCTGCATCGCGCTCGCGATAGAGGCCCTTCCTGCCAGGCCTATTTTCAAAATTGTTTCTTCTTGTCCGATTTTGTATGGTTTCTCACTATAGTATGGTTCATGTTTTGCTTGTGCCTTGATAAAATTATTGTCCTAGTGTTGTATTAGTGAATAATGATGATGATAGTGTTTTGATTCGTGTCTTTGAATAATTTAAAATATTGTAATTGTGAGTGGGTAGTTGAGCCTGAAGTGTCATAGTAGTGGATAGATAAGCATGCTTATAAAGGGATAGTGAGTGCAGCTGCCTATGTTGTCCTGTTTGGGCGTTGTGATGACCCCACTTAGGATCTAGTGATTAGTGATAGTGTTGAGGCTTCGGTCTCCACTTTTTGATACTGTTCGTAGTGTCCCCTCCGGTGTAGTGTTCCCGTATCCACCACCACTTTTAGGCTATGGTTTGAAGTGTTTGGCACTTTTCTTAGTGAAGTGTTATGATTTTTGAGTGATTCCAGTAATTGTAATTTGCTCTATGCATGCTGTTATTAAGTCCTGCTTTCTTATAATGATTATGACTTATGTATCTCTATTTGTCGCTACTTAGAGAATTCGGTATGTTGATGCTTATTTACATATGTAGTTGCATGATATTATTGTGTAGTGTTATGTTATCTTTCTTCCTCCCCACTAAGCGTTATCGCTTAGCACAGGTTATTTTCCCGTGTAGGTGGTAAGATTTTGGTTTGTGCATCTGCAGGTCGGCCACATAGGAGTAGAGTTTTGTTTTATTTTGTACTCCTCCTGTATTCTTTTTGTACATCATTTTGTTATAGTATATTTGAATTTCAGTATGTATTATTTATGTAATATTGATCAAGGATGGTTATGTAATTTTTTAATGATGTATATAACATATTTTGATTATATGTTAAGACTTATTATTGTTATTGTATGCTTCCACTAAGATGTATGTTTTGAGTGAGTGTCGCGGTAGCGCTCTGGTATCCTTCCAATGGGGGTATCGGGGTGTTACAAATATATATATATACAACAATCACATTTTATTTAACTCTCTTTTTGTATTATTTTTTTGTCATATTCTCCACTACTATGATTACTGTTATTACATTTCGCTTTCGGTTCAAACTACTTTCATTTAAATGGCGAGCTATTGATTTTTACTATTGACTTAGGTTATTAACATTATCCCTATATCATTATTTTTTTAACATTATTAACATTCATTAACACTATTATCATTTCATTATCTTTTTTTAACATTCATTATTTTTCTATTAACACTTTATTTAATTTTAGCGACATACACTAAGTAATCACATTAGTTTTTGTTTTAACTTTTTAATACTTTATTCTAGTCCTTTAACGTTAATACTTTATTCAATTATAATAGTATTGATTCTATTATTGCCCATTATTATTATTATTATTATTATTATTATTATTATTATTATTAGTGACACTCACTTTATCATTGTCATTATTTTATTTATCATTAATTTAACTCCCATTATTAACGTTAACATAATTAGTTTACAATTTCATTTTTCATTTACTTATTTTATTCTTTTTACCATTCTTAATTAATATTCATTAATGTTCATTTTTATTTTACATTCCACATATAAAATATCCTTAAATTTTCTATTTACTAAATGATGCACACAACTACATACATACATTTAAATAAGCATGAATCATAAATAGTTTTACTATTTCATTTGGCATAATCATAATTATTAATTATTTATTTTCATTCAATTAATCCCCATACAATTTACATAACTTATACTTTACATTAATTTGTTCAATTTTATTATCATTATCATGGCTATTATTATTTATTACTCGATTTATTTACTAGAATTGTTATGTTCACTGAATTTGTCAATCCACTTTTTACCCCAATTATATTTTAACTCTTTAATTACATATTATTATCAAATTTCAGTTTAATCCCCTAACAAGACTCAATTTACAGTTTTACTCTTTGCTTTACCCATAATTACAATTATGCTATTATTTGCCTATTCCTCATAATTAACTTACAATTTGACTCGTTAACTCCTTATAAGTCCATAATTATTGTTCTTGCACCAATTTATTCTTTTAATCTTTATACTAACATTATTCATTAAATATTCTACTTTTTCTTAATTACACTATTAATTTATATATTATTATCAATTTACAAGTTACTCATTAAATAAATATTATTATTGTGAATTTACAATTTCATTTTAACTTTTTTAACTTTATACACACACGCACATATATATATATAATCGGTTGGTTAACCAAAATCGAAACAAAAATTCAACTAAACTACTAATCATTAACAATAAAAATCGATTTATTTAACCTATTTTTTGAATGAAATTCGGCTCGGTTTATCGGTTAATTCAAAATCCATTGGTTTCTTTGAACACCCCTAATGTCCATAGTATATTAAGCTCATATCTAATTTATTACATATAATATATATGGATTTTCTATTTAAACCACATTAAAACATCTTAAACTACTAAATTCATTACATCATTGTGATGCGCGCCGAACCCCATGGCCTCCCGAAAGCGCACTTTAGGGCGATCAGGATGGGATTTATTAAAACTTGTAAGGTATTTATAAGTGTGTCTATTTTGGGCAACAAAGAGGTTTCTTGGAGTTGCCACCCAATAGAACATTGGGAAGGGTCGTCTAGCCTCAGCGAGCCTAAGACGGCGCATACATATCCATCTTGGGCAAACCAGAGAGATTTTGGAGGTCTCAGCCTCTATCCCCTGGAGCCTAGGATTATGTACATTAAGCCTTTCGAAGGGGAACAAGAGATATTTTGGAGGTCCTAGAAATCTAACCTCATTGAGCCCAAGACCAGAGTGAGTTCGGGACTTCTCATTTATTTGTACCTTGATTAATATTAGAATTAAGTTTTGAATTTATTGTTTTATCAACTTTCCACAGGATGCATTTAATTAAGGTGCAATCATTCACGTCAAAAGCAATGAGTAAAGAATTTAAAATAAACATTCTCAAAATAAATTACAATAAAACTAGGGGCGGAATACAATCCCCATTAAAAAAAACAATATATAAATCATTCAAAAATCAGGAAATTCATTTGGAGTGAGGACATTGGTCCTGCCATGCGTATTTATTATAAAATAATTTTTGATGTGATGGTTTTATTTTGGATGGAGAAAATTGAGACATTGGTCCCATTTTTATTTAGGAAAAATTTTTAATTAATTAATAAAAATGGTTTAGTGACTTTTTCCAAGCGATATTGCAATAATCTTCATAATAAAATGAATAAAGTCAAGGGTAAAGAAAGAACCCAAATAGGAAGCCTCAGGTTGGCGCGACCACCCACAATAACCACTCCAATTCCAACATGGTCAAAAAAATAACTCATAGAAATAAACATGTTAGTCTCAAAATCATGAATAAAATAAAGAAAAATAACATAACAAGAAACTTTAAAAGAAATGGGTTAGAAGATAAAAGGGGTAGAAAATAAATTAAAAAGCCTTTCAAAAATTCCAATTCTTTGTTAAAAAAATATTATTTCAAAAAAGAAAATTAATACGAGTTAAGTTAAATTATACAAAGATCAATCCAGAATGTTTACCCTCGGATTTTACCTTTTTGGGTGAATGTCGAATGATTTCGGTCCTCACACGCTCCACAAAGATCAAATAAAAATGGATCAAAGAAAGAAAATTTATGTTTTTCTTTCTTTGAAAATTTAACAGCGATCAAGTATTTGAATTAGCTAGATTGATGGAAACGAATGAATTTCGTTACCTCAAATTGGCTTAATTCACAAAAAGAATTTGAGAAAAAATCAACTAACTGAAAGAATTTTTATCGAACAAAAAATTTGAAGATAGTAGAGATTTTTTAGATTTGTAAATTGCTCACAAAGATTTTTCTTTAAAAATTTCCACTCTCTCAAAAATTGCTAATTTTCCTTCAAAAAAATTGTTAATTTTTCCAACCCCTTTTAATGAAATTTTCTTCTCAATTTATAGAATTTTTGGAGATAAATAGGATAAGCATCAGTTTAAAGTTTGAATTTTAAAAGGAGTTTAAAATTCAACTTTTTAACCAAATATCTCATCCAATTTTTGAAGATAAAAACTTATCCTAATTAAATTTTAACAAATCCGGCGCTATCTGATCAGATCCACTACCGACGGCCATCCCTTTAAATACCGACGGGCTTTACGCCCCTAATGAGGGTATGCGTGGAAATCTGGACACAGACGGGCCAAGGCGCGAGACTAGGGACGGACGTTTCCACGCCGGCACGTGTTCGCCAATACCGATAGGGCCGTCCCTGTGGCGCATAAAGACGGCATATCTGTCAAAACGATGGCCCGTCCCTATATACTAGAGACGGCCTATCTGTCCAAACGATGGCTCGGCCCTATATGCTAAAGACGGGGTACACCAACTAGGAACGGGCGTCCCTACTCCGACGGTCATCCTGTCTGAACAGCAAAATCACAATTTTAAGCTAAATTTCCCAAATTCTTTCAAAACCTCAAGCTATAGAGAAAAAGATTTTTATCCTTGTGAAACCGAAAGACAAAAACCTCCGAATTCCATCAATTTATCCAAAAACCGATATTGATCTCTTCATCAGGTAACTCTGACCTGGACTGCCTCAGGACCCGGTGTCTACAGTTACCCCCAATTTTTGGGAAACTAGTGCACTAGCGTCTAGATGAGCCAAAATTCAGAGAAGAAAGGAAAGAAATGCATACCTGTGGCAATCCTTACCTTTTTACCGTGGAAGTAGCGATGCGTTGAGTCTGCTCCAGACTTGCAAAATGCGAGGGTTGCTCTCCTGAGCTGCACCGAGTCTGCTCCAGACTTACGAAGTGCGGATGGTGATGCGTCGAGTCTACTCTAGACTTGCAAAACGCAAGGGTTGCTCTCCTGAGCTACACTGAATCTGCTCTAGACTTACGAAGTGTGGATGGCGATGCGTCGAGTCTGCTCCAAACTTAAAAAATGCGAGGTTTGCTCTCTTGAGCTGCACCGAGTCTGCTCCAGACTTACGAAGTGCAGATCCAATCTATCGCGTGTACCCCGCTGTCCTTGTCTTGGCATGCACGGTGGCTAATATGTCCCGCTAGCCTCATCTCAGCCTGCGTGGTGTCTGATTTATATCGCTAGTCCCATCTTTCCTTACTAACCCCCATCCAATCTGCAAGGTACGATTCTGATATGTTGATTCTCATCTAACATTGAATGTGATCTTGAAGGACATAATGTTTGATCTGCTTATCCTTCCTTTTGACTGCTGGTCATTTTTGAAATGGTTTAAACCATGTTCCTGTATTGTAAGAGATTCTTGTTAATTCTCGCACCAATTAACTCGATTGGTAGATTTATGAACATTTTTATGTTGCCCTTTATTATTTATCATCCTTTTTACCATATGATCAATTGTCTTTCTTCCTCTTTTTTTTTTTTTTTTAAGAAAGTTAAATCATGAAGAAATAACATGCACATTTAATAGATTAACCATAAATGTTTTTCCACTAAGAGGTTAAATTTTGTACAATATACATATGTGATTAGAACAAAAGCAAAAATATAAAGCTAGAAGAACTCCCTGAACAGTCTATAATGGCAAATAATCTGAGGGCTCCTCTGGATCATCATCATCATCTGATAGATGAATTAGCTGTGGCTGACTGGGAGGGGCTGATGGTTCGGCCTCATGAGCAGCCTAGGCTATAGCCTGCCGCTGGTATCTGGGAGGTACAGCCACCAGTACTGATAACGGCTGCGCTCTCGCTGGGTCCGGCTGCTGGACCTGGACTTGAGCATACCCATTAAGAAAAGGCTGTACATATACCGACATGAACTGTAGCGTATCAGTGACGACCCCCCTAACTCTCTGAAAGCATCGCCCAGGCGGAGAGTCTGAACTGTAGAGTGGTCCCCATACTCCTCAGCCTATCCTCTGTTTGCTCTCTAAACTCTCGCATGGACTGGGCAATGGGAGGTATGGCACCCTTTAGGACCTTGATCCTAAATCTGAGAGCCTCGACTGACTCATCCACCTTCTGTGCAGATGCATCTATCCTCTGGGTCGCCTCATCCTGGGAGGCCCTCATCTCCTGTCTCAACTGACCTACGAGTCTCTCCTGCTCCCATCTCAAATAATCAATAAGCCTCCCCTGCTCCTGGATGATACCCTACTGCTGATCCAGCCGCTCAAAAATGACTCTATCTCGCTCCCCGAGCTGCCCAAGAAGGGCCCTGTCTCTCTCCTCCTATCTGTGCTCAAAAGATGCGAACATAGAAGTCAAAATTGCAGTAAAATTTGGCTGTGCTGGTGAGTCGATGGTGTGGATGGAGGGGGAGCTGACTTTGGTGCCCGCTCTTGAGGTGGAGCTATAGAAGTAGATGCCCCCGGGTCCCCTGCTCTAGCATATGGACTGAATCTCTTAGGTGATGGATGAACTGTCCGCTGTACTCTCGATGGTGGAGGAGGAGTAGGGCTCTGCACTCTCTGCACCGGAGATGTACCGAACAAGTCATCAAGGGTGAACTCAATCCCCATGTTAGAAGGTGTACCCGAATGCTCCTCCTCGTGCTGTGGCTGCGGGGGATGACCCTCCTGGTGCTCTGGATGTCGGGGAGGCTGAGATTTTTACGAAGAGTCCAGATAGACCACAACCTTCTTTTAGCAACGACCCACTTCTGGGACCCTCGTTTTCATGTTTTCAGGTTCACCTACTAGGAAATATGCCCCCTGCCTGAAGAACTTGCTCCTATTTTCGGGAGCTAGTATCCTCCTAGTGCTTTGCCCTGCGTTCCTCGCTGTGGTTTGGTTCAATCTCGGGATATTGCCCTGTCCTTAAGTATAGCTCCTTCTGACGCTGCTCGTTTAGTTCCTCAGGGCCCTGTATTTGCCTTAGAACCTCTGATTGAAGCACTGGATGAATTCTCTAACCTTCCTTTATACAACAGAAGTGTCATCTTTCTTTTTTGTCTGATGAAGTATTTGATTGTGACTTTAGAGGAGCTGCTTGGAGACCCTCGTCTGTTTGGAATTTTGGACGATTTTCACCACGGGCTGTCCCCTTTTCCCCTTATTCTGGCTGAGACTATCTTGGGTTTGGACTCTGTCTGTGCCGGGCCTACCACTTCATTCTCTGGGAGCCCCTTATTACTCCAGGTATGTCATTGTTTTAAAAGGTAGTGCGTCCCTTGTGGATTTTCACACTAGTTTTTCTTAGCGGGAAGTGCGTCCTTTCGGATTTTCACACAACCCTATGCCTAATTTTTGCCTGAAGTAAATCCAATTTACTCCAGTGGCTTTTCTTTGCCTTTTATCTTATTTTCTTTGGCTTTTATTTTTCCTTGCTTCTTCTTTCAGATTTGGTTGCAAGAGAAATTGAAGCTGCTGTCAGAGCCACCTCCTAGGGTCATTAGTCAGTACTCTGCGAAGCATTTCCTTCCTTGCCGGCGTCTGTACCTACCTGGGACCCTTGACGAAGGCATTACCAGATTCAGTGAGATATCAGATGAGGATATTAGCTTCATGAACACTTGGCTTCCCTTATCCAGTGCAGTTATTTATGGGTCTTCAGGATGCGATCCCCTATGCGGGCTTCGTGAGGCAACCTTCTACATCACGGCCCGCTGCTCTCGTCAACTTGGAATAACTCAGGATGTGGTGAGACTCCCTCTATCCTTTCGAGGTGGAGTCCTTTCTGCGGCTTTTGCCTCCCGCTATCATGAGTTTTGGAGCCAACTTCCATTGAAGACTATCATACCTCCCTTTGGGAACCACTCTGTCACCTCTACTAGCGCATACAAGAGGTGGATACTTAGCCCATCATCTAACAATCGAACATGGCGATAGAGAGCACACACCACTTTTGCTATCGCGAGCTCGCGACGGCACAGGATAAGATCACTGGTCTCTATCGCGCTCGCGATAGTGTCGCGATCGCGACGGAGTCGGGATTTCCAAAATCTGCAGAATTTCTGCAGATTTCTTCCTCTCCCAAAATTCACACACAACCTCACAAATCACATCCAATGGCCTCTTACCTCAAATCCAGCCACCCATTACGATCAATATCCATAATATAACATTTATCAACAAGTAATTTAACACTAAACATCAATTCAAACTCACAATCTCACAATTTATTAATACTCACAAATTTGCAGCAAAAACCCATCAATCCTCACAATCACTACAATAATCCCAAGCTTATGCAAAATTACCTTACCAAAACAAAAACCCATAACATACATGCCATAACAAGAGCATATTACAACCTAATTTCCAGAAATCACCAAGAACACATACATGAACATATTTACATAAAAATCAAGAAATTTCCCAAACTTTGAAATCCTTTGCTCCTAATGCTTAGACCCACTAGATCCCGCCTTCTCTTTACCCTTCGATTCACGAGGAGGCTCAACTAAGCACAACCCAACAAAACCCACAACAAAGTAACTCTAGATTAAAACCCAAATCCAGAAAATATGAAGAAGATGATGAACCAATTGAAGAAAAGAAGAGCAAATGCAATAGACTTACCTATAAAATGCTAAAGGATGATCAATTCCCACCAACTAAGCCTTGATTCCAAGCTAGGATTCCTAGAGGAAGAGAAAAGGAAGAAGAAGAGAGTGAGGGGAAGGGAAAACGGGATTGAAGGCAGCCACCGCCCATCCCTCCCTTCTCTTGTCTTTTTCTTTTTCTTTTCCCTAACCCTAGACAAGTGTCACTTCCCTAATAGTGGGATTTGATCACTCACACCCAAAACACATGCATCACATACACACAAGACTCTCCCAACTAATGCATACCCAACAAGTGTGTGAACACACACACACAAGCACACCCCCAAAACACACTCTACAAACATATGAGTAAACACACCAAAGTGCAACCCAACTAATTCACTTCCTAACACCACACATGCACCCACATGCTAACAAAACTCTTAAAACATGCATTTCTACCGAAAATGCACTTTACATATGCCAAAACTCACACAATGCACATGCACAAACATGGCTCATTCTACTAGGGGCCAAACGGTGTGTGATAACTCTTCCCTACTAACAAGAATTTTGTCCTCGAAATTCTCACAAGATCTGAACAATTACGGGTACTGAACTCTCATCGACTCTTCCGGTTCCCAAGTCGCTTCCTGAACCCCATGGTGACTCCATAACACTTTTAACAGAGGAATCTGCTTGCTTCTTAGCTGTCTCACTTCTCGGGCTAGAATAGCTCTTGGTTCTTCATCATATGAAAAATCAGGCTGAACTTGTACCTCTTGCACTGACAAAACATGCGACGGATCCGATCGGTACCAACGAAGCATCGAAACATGAAACACGTCATGCAACTTCTATAACTCCATTGGCAAAGCCAATTTATAAGCCACTAGACCAACTCTGGCCAAAACCTCATACGGACCAATGAAGCGAGGACTAAGCTTCCCTTTCTTTCCAAACCGAAGCACCTTTTGCCAAGGCGACACTTTAAGGAAGACTTTATCCCCAACTTCAAATCGCACATCTTTCCTCTTTAGATTGGCATAAGACTTTTGTTGATCTTTAGCTACCTTCAAATTCCGCTGCACAACTCTGATGTTTTCCTCTGTATCCCTAACCAATTCTGGCCCAATTACTGATCGCTCGGATAGCTCGGTCCAACAAACCGGAGTCCTACACTGCCGACCATACAAAGCCTCATATGGTGCCATACCAATGCTCGACTGATAACTGTTATTGTAGGCAAACTCCATAAGCGACACATATCGGTCCCATCTACCTGGAAAGTCCAAGACACAAGCTCGTAGCATATCCTCCAAAATCTGTATAACTCGTTCGGACTGGCCATCTGTCTGAGGATGAAACGCTGTACTGAAGTTCAGCTTGGTACCCAAAGCTGTCTGCAACTCTTTCCAAAACTTAGATGTAAACCTTGGATCCCGATCTGAAACTATGGACAACAACACTCCATGCAATCGAACTATCTCATCCACATAGATACTGGCCAACCTATCCATCGAATAATCCATTCTCACTGGCAAGAAGTGAACTGACTTCGTAAGCCGATCCACTATCACCCAAACTGAGTCATGCTTCTTCTGAGTCAAAGGCAAACCGGAAACAAAATCCATGGCGATGTCATCCCACTTCCATTCGGGAATGGATAAAGGCGTGAGCAATCTCGAAGGAACTTGGTGCTCAGCCTTTTCTTGCTGACATGTCAGGCACTTGGATACAAAATCCACTATGTCCCTCTTCATACCGGACCACCAATAAAACTGCTTCATATCCCGATACATCTTCTCACTACCAGGATGCATAGTGAAAACTGTACTATGCGCCTCACCCAAAACTGTCTTCTTAACTCTTTATTATCCGGTACACACAAACGGTTTCTAAACAGAAGAACCCCATCCTGAAGCGAGAACTCTGACTGCTTGCCCAAACTAACTTCTTGCACAATCCGCTGAAGCCTTTCATCAACCCTCTGAGCATCAACTATCCTCTGTCTCAAGGTAGGCCTCACTCTCAACTGAGCCAACAAGGCTCCATCTGAACCATGCCTCCATCTAAACCGCCTCAGAAATAAAGCAGAAACCGACTTCTGACTCAAAGGATCCGCGACTACATTGGCCTTACCCGGATGGTAATCCACAATGCAGTCGTAATCCTTAAACAACTCGAGCCAACGACGCTGTCTCATATTCAACTCCTTCTGTGTGAGGAGATACTTTAAACTCTTGTGATCCGTAAATATCCTACATCTCTCCCCATACAGATAATGACGCCAAATCTTCAAAGTAAAGATTACGGCCGCCAACTCTAGATCATGCGTCAGATAATTCCTCTCGTGCGGCTTCAACTGTCGAGAAGTGTAAGCTACAACCTTACCTTCTTGCATCAGAACGCAACCCAGACCAACACCCGAAGCATCACTATACATAACAAATTCCTTACTCGAAATGGGTTGAGTCAGTATAGGAGCTTCAACTAACAACTTCATCAACTGCTTAAAATAAGTCTGACATCTATCTAACCATTCAAACTTAATTCCTTTCCTCAACAACCTGGTCATCGAAGCGGCAATTACTGAGAAACCCTTAACAAACCGACGGTAATAACTCACAAAACCGAGGAAACTCCGCACTTCTTGAACATTCCTAGGCGCTTTCCAATCAACTATCGCCTCAATCTTGGCTAGATCCACTTGGATACCCTTAGCTGAAACTATATAACCCAAAAATGACACTTCCCGAAGCCAAAAATCACACTTGCTAAGCTTAGCAAACAACCGATGATCTCTCAAAATTTGCAAAACTAACCGAAGATGCTCCTCATGCTCGTTCTCATCCTTGGAATACACCAAGATATCATCTATAAACACCACTACAAATCGATCTAGGTATGGCCTAAACACTTTGTTCTTCAAATCCATGAATGCCGCTGGAGCATTAGTCAAACCAAACGGTATCACAAGGAACTCATAGTGGCCATACCGAGTCCGGAATGCAATCTTAACCACATCCTCATCCTTGACCCGAAGCTGATAATACCCCGACCGAAGATCTATCTTGGAAAACACACCTGCACCCCGAAGCTGATCAAACAAATCCTCGACTCTAGGCAGCAAATACTTATTCTTCACTGTAACCTTATTGATCTGCCTGTAGTCGATACACATCCTCAAGGATCTATCCTTTTTCTTAACAAACAAAACCATATCTCCCCAAGGAGATATGCTGGGTCAAATAAACCCCTTATCCGATAGCTCTTGTAGTTGAGTTTTAAGTTCCCTCAACTCCACAGGAGCCATCCGATAAGGTGCTTTCGATACAGGTGCGGTACCCGGCATAATCTCAATGGCTAACTCAACTTCTCTTTCTGGAGGTAACCCAGGCAAATAACTGGTGAAAACATCACTAAACTCCCGTACCACAGGAATATCCTCAATCCTCACTTGATCCCTCTTGGAATCCAAAACCACAGCTAAGAAGGCCTCATAACCCTTACTAATAAACCTCTTGGCTTGCATCGTTGAGATCACATTATTCACAGAACTAGCTCCCAAACCTCTTACAAACACTGGAAATCTGTTCCTATCTTGAAGCACAAAGGTCTTCCTATGGAAATCAACCACAGCCCGATGCTTACCCAACCAGTCCATACCCAAAATCTGGTCAAACTCTTTAAAAAGCAACTCTATCAAGTCTGCATAAAACTCAATTTCCTCAACTAAGATGGGACAACCCCTATAAACTCTACTCACATTGACACTATGCCCTAATGGATTGGTCGCACATATCTCATAGTCTAACTGATTTACCACATGCAACTTATCAATAATCTTATCCGTGCACAAATATGAGTGTGTGGAACCAGGGTCTATTAGAGCATACAATTCAGTGTCATGGAGTAGGAACTTACCAGTAATCACATCAGGGGCATCCTGCTCCTCTCTAGCTCTCACAGCATAAGCTCTGGCTGCGACTGGTGGAGGACGCTCAACTGTCTCCGAAACAGCTCCATCTCTAGGTTGACCGCCTCGACCTCTACATCGGCCCCTACCACGGGCAGCCTGCATAGCACTAGATCCAACTCCACTAGCCCCTCTCTGTGGACCTGAATCCTCACTCATCTATGGACAATTAGGCAGACGGTGCTCGGTGCTCCCACATCTAAAACACCAACGAGTGAGCCATCTACACTCACCCCGGTGAGCCTTACTGCAATGCAAACAAATAGGCATAGGCTCAGATCTACCACCCCTGCCAGAACCAGACTCAGCTGCTGAACCCTGCCTTCTACCCCTCGCGGCTAAACCAGATGATAACTAATCTTGCAGATCCTTTGCTCTCTTACTAGAGGACGAAGAAGAAGAACCACCCCGAGACTGATTCCTCCTCTGAGCTCTCTTTCTCAGCACCGACTCTGACCTTTCAGCCCTCATGGCAGCATCTGCAATCTGATAGTAGCTCACTCATGGCGTGCTCATCAAGGAGATCAAAGTTACTCTTAAAGATTCATTCAAGGCAACCTTGAAATGCTTACATCGAAAATCATCTATCATAACCCCTCTCGAAGCATATCGGGACAACCGATTAAACTCTTTCTCATAATCCAAAACCGACATAGCCCTTTGCTTCAAACTCAGAAACTGTGCCCATCTCACATCCTTGTAGGTCTGAGTTACATACTTCTTCGTGAATTCCTCAACAAAGAATTCCCATGTAACAGGATCAGGCATCTGAGGTTGTCTGCACACTAGTTCCCACCATTCATACGCCGACCCTTGAAGCAAGGCCACGACACCCTCTGCTTGCAACTCCGGAGGACACCTGACTTCTCTCAAAGCCCTCTTCACCTTAACTAACCACCTCTCTGCTACCTCTGATTCATCCAACCCAGTTCCATAAAAGTCTTCGGCCCCAGCTTTTCTTAAGTTCTCTATGGGAGGCCTGGGGGCAACCACTCTCTCCAAGACCCTTGCCATGTCCTGTGACAGCCTGAACATGGCTTCAAAAGGCATGGCAGCGGCCTCGGGCTGGACCCTAGCAGGTTGAGCCGAAACTATAATAGAAGGATCCCTAGCTTGAGGGTTCACACTTTCAGCGTACTCCTCAAGCGATCCACGAGCAGAATTTGAAGCCATCTAAGCAAACAAAGAGAATCGCATCAACCAACACAGCCCTAGACATAGACACATATATACACAGCATCACGTTAACAACACCCAGAAATGCCTAAACCGGTCTCTGATACCACAACTTGTAACACCCCCTACTCATACGTAGGCGATCCCATCCGATAAGGAGTGAGATGCTGTATGGGCAACGGTGTCACCATGCAGATATAGAATATACATACATTAATACACAAGCATACATACCTAAAAATACACTTATACATATGCGGAAGCTATTACAAAATTATCATAAGAGAGTTCTATACAAAAAGAATCATCAGAATACAAAAAACAAGCCCT
Organism: Excoecaria cochinchinensis; assembly: GCA_947683425.1. NCBI lineage: Eukaryota > Viridiplantae > Streptophyta > Magnoliopsida > Malpighiales > Euphorbiaceae > Excoecaria > Excoecaria cochinchinensis. The sequence goes on from CANTUQ010000034.1 coordinate 4,742,809, forward strand.
ATACTAAAACCCAACTGTGTTGGCCTGGCTGCGATTACTCTCCCATGGCAACTCCTTCCACACCTGCACGGGTAAACACACCGTGCTAAGCGATAAACGCTTAGTGGGCAAACACACAAATCAAATGGATGGCCATTCACAATAGTCGTCAAGCAAAACACATACAAATGGCATAGTCAAAAATACACATTATATAAGAGTATGAACATACGAACATATAGTCATACATTTGATATAACATAACTGTCTTCATAAATCACATTAATAACATATTCGGATAATAAATTCTCATAATAATCAAAACGGTTAAAAGTATTTAAGTACCTGCTGACTCAAGGTACTGGATAACGAGTGAATGGACAGTACTTTACGGGTACGAGCCGATTACAGACAGTACCTTACGGGTACGAATCGAAAACCAATTTACTTTGTCATTTACAAAACATTTTATTAAAGGGACCTTAAACAAGATCCAAACACATTAAGGGTTCGCGAGGAACCAAACGGGACCTGATCGGGGTCCAAACTGAACAGAGGCTGCAGCTATGAGACTCTATTAGGCATGCCTAACTATCCACTAAACTGACTCTAGCAGGTTATGCATAATCCATTCAATTCATTTCATAATATCCCAAATCACATATATATATACATATTTACATACATATAGGCATATTCATATCATGGATTCGCATTCATATAATTCATAAGTTAATAGATATAAGGCTTATAGGCACCCAAAAGAAACTGGAGTTCAAAACCATACCCACACACACCAAGGAAAAACTCATTCAGCATAACTAGGCTGTCGCGCTCGCGACAGAGACCATAGTCTCTTCGAAGCGCGCGCGCGACGGACTTCGCGATCGCGGGGAGGACGGAAAAGCCGGGCTCTGTTGCACTCGCGACAGAGACTCTAAACATCGCCATCGCGAGCTCACGATAGATTGCAGGCTCGCGACAGCACAGGCCAGCATTGCGCTCTATCGCGATCGCGGTGCCATCGCGCTCACGAAAGAGAGCACACACCACTTTTGCTATCGTGAGCTCGTGATGGCACAGGCCAAGATCACTGGTCTCTGTCGCGCTCACGACAGTGTTGCGATCATGACGGAGTCGGGATTTCCAAAATCTGCAGAATTTCTGCAGATTTCTTCCTCTCCCAAAATTCACACACAACCTCACAAATCACATCCAATGGCCTCTTACCTCAAATCCAGCCACCCATTACCATCAATATCCATAATATAACATTTATCAACAAATAATTTAACACCAAACATCAATTCAAACTCACAATTTATCAATACTCACAAATTTGCAGCAAAAACCCATCAATCCTCACAATCACTACAATAATCCCAAGCTTATGTAAAATTACCTTACCCAAACAAAAACCCATAACATACATGCCATAACAAGAGCATATTGCAACCCAATTTCTAGAAATCACCAAGAACACATACATGAATATATTTACATACAAAGCAAGAAATTTCTGAAACCTTTAAATCCTTTGCTCCTAATGCTTAGACCCACTAGATCCCGCCTTCTCTTTACCCTTCGGTTCACGAGGAGGCTTAACTAAGCATAATCCAACAAAACCAACAACAAAGTAACTCTAGATTAAAACCCAAATCCATAAAATATAAAGAAGATGATGAACCAATTGAAGAAAAGAAGAGCAAATGCAATAGACTTACCTCTAAAATGCTAAAGGATGATCAATTCCCACCAACTAAGCCTTGATTCCAAGCTAGGGTTCTCAGAGGAAGAGAAAAGGAAGAAGAAGAGAGTGAGGGGAAGGGAAAACGGGAATGATGGCAGCCAACGCCCATCCCTCTCTTCTCTTGTCTTTTTCTTTTTCTTTTCCCTAACCCTAGACAAGTGTCACTTCCCTATTAGTGGGATTTGATCACTCACACCCAAAACACATGCATCACATACACACAAGACTCTCCCAACTAATGCATACCCTATAAGTGTGTGAACACACACACACAAGCACAACCCCAAAACACACTCTACAAACATATGAGTAAACACACCCAAGTGCAACCCAAATATTTCACACCCTAACACCACACATGCACCCACATGCTAACAAAACTCTTAAAGCATGCATTTCTACCCAAAATGCCCTTTACACATGCCAAAACTCACACAATGCACATGCACAAACATGGCTCATTCTACTAGGGGGCAAATGGGGTGTGACACATTTTATGTCTATAATAATTTTGTGGGAATTATTGAAATTAATTGAATGTGATTTTATTAAAAAGGTTTTATGATTTGAAATTGAACTAATGTGTATGTTCTGATGAAAGGTGATTTTAAGATATTGGCCTAATAAGTAAATGGAAGGAATTTTCCTGCCCTTGGTAGTGTCTAGTAGTGAATCTAGTTCAGGATATGGTGGCTAGACATAGAAAAACTGTACTGCGATTGTGTGACACCCCTACATCCCCTGGAAGGATATCGGGGCGCCACGCGGACACTTACACATACATAAACGTATACCAGCGGAAGCGATAGCAAAATACACATTAATACACAATAATAAAAATAAAATAACGCTTGGGCCCAACATGCATTTTACACATATTATACATATTATACAACTATTGTCGTTTTACTTTACATATTCATTTCAGTACATATATTACAATAAACTTTACATGTAACAACTATACTCTTTTATCACATAATGATGTTACTCAAAACATTACCAACTCTATTTCTATCTTATACAAAAAGAGATCAAAACAAAACTCCTAGTAGCCTTGACCCGCAGATGCCCGCTCACTGATCCGAACCTATAAACCTACACAGAAACTAACATCCGAACTAAGCGATAACGCTTACTGGGGATGAAAATAAAGCATAGGACTTCTACCGAAGTCGCACACACATCACATGCATCATTTAAACCATCATGCTCAATACAACATCAGTATTCACATAGTCTATACAATCTTATGTTCACATGCATATGAGCTTATTCATTTACAGATCATTTTCACATGCATATAAACTCATATTCATTAATAGGTCATGTATACATATTCTCATTCTCAAGCAAAAGCCTATATACAAAACAATACTTACACTTCAAAACATATAATAGGAATAGCCTGAAATCCTTTAGTTGTGGATACGGGCGTTACATAATCAGAAGATTGAAGTCTCAGAACATGTACTATATCACATCTGTATTTATATGACCATCTCAGAGGCCGACCGCTTCGCCCAAACGGGGCGGTCGGTAGCAGCTGTGTGGTAACCCTTTATAAGCATGATTATCTATCCACTCCTATGACTTTTCAGGCTCAACACAAAAAAATCTATACACCATATCATGTACATTACATCTCTCAAGCATTATAACATGATTCAAACCTATATAATCAATATCACATGGCATATCCTGCTTAATAATCAAAAAGAATGTAAACATTTGGGTTCCATTCATAAACTTATATACCACAGCATCATTTACATGTGATTTAATTAGAAAGACATTCATATACCAATTTAATAATGTTAGACACAAGTTGGACATGTGGTAGGAACTTCCGGTGAAGTTCGGGTTCAATTCGGGAAGGAAAACACCTAAAAATATACAAATTAGTTGAGGGGAAAGGTGGGGAATTAATTCATGTTAACCATGGGCTCTAAATCAAGAGTAAAATCACTCTTATGATGTGCTCAGTCGTGCTCGTAACCACTGTCGCGCTCGATGTAGAAGGCTCCGTCAGGAGCCTTCATGAGACTGCTTTCCACCTCAAACTTGTATCATCTAAACCGACCTCTAGACATCGATTTTAGGCAAAACACTCTTCTTAAAGATTGTTACCTAGGATGTTATATTTCAAATGGGGCAAGTTTCAGGTAGTTTGGACATGTACAACAAAAGCTATGAGCTAAATAACCTATACTGCTCCAGTAACCCGACTCAAACAGGGACGCTATGGTTTTTGCCAATTTTTAGGGTCTTAAAGCAAGAATTTGCTCAAGATCATTTCTGAAACTTTTGTAGGCATAGAAGTCATGGTTCTGAGAGATCAAGTATCACTCCATTTAGACATATAAAATTGTGCCTATGGCATAAATGTTACACAGAGGTCAGATGACAAATAAGCAGAATTAGCCAAACCAAACTTTATCATCACAAATATATGGTAACCCTTCTAACAACATCAACACACATTCAAATGATCAAGTTACATACTTATAAACATATATACACATATCATAAGCATCACAAGTAATCAAAATAAACGTCTAACAAATATACTCTAAAAGAGCAGTTGAGCTAATTAAAGCTCATCAAGCATCTCTTTATTCAAACATGTCTCTATTCAAACATATTTCATGTAAACAAATGCAAGAATAATACAACCACACTCGATCCCAACCTCTAGGAAGCTTGATCTCAGCTCTCTATTCAGTTCCAATCTTCTCTTTGCCTTTATCCAACTTCTTGTTAACTACTTCAACAAATCATATAGAAAACACTTGAATTAAACCTCTTCTCACTTTAAATCAAAAACAGAAAGAAAAAGGAGGTCAGATCGGAGAACAAATCCAACTTACCTTTGACACACTCTCTTCAAACCAATCCAAGAGGTTCTCTCTCAAGAACAAACCAAATGAAGAAGAAAAGAACAAAAGGAATAGCAAGAGAGGGAGCACGGCAGAAAAGTAAAGGAAAAAGGAAGAAAAAAAAAACTAAAGGCCAAAAGCAAATTCAACGTGGTAAAAGGAAGCAAGGCAGCTGGTCCATCCTCATCCTAAAATTAATTGCCAAAAACATAGCTGTGTTTAATCCAAAAGCACAGCTGTGTTTTCCAATCCCTCACCCCACAACTAAATGCCCACAATAAATGCCACTTACCTCATAAATACATGTATATCTCTTTTATAAATACATGTATATCCCTTTAGCCACATGTCACCCTCCTACGATGCCATGTGGTAACCTCCTACGATGCCACATGTTAAAAATCCAAACTCCAAGTCTCTTAAAATCCACTTATGCATGCATTTCGTTGGACGGTTTTGTCGCGATCGCAACAGAACGCTCGCACACAGCACCTACTCTTCTTCTCAAGCCACACTTACACCATCGAAACCTTACACCCCCTAAACACTTACAAATTCGAATAATCACAGCTCGATACACTTCTAAACTCATCGTAACCCGACAAAATATCGTCATATCTTCTAGGGCCAAATCGGGGTGTTACAGATTGGGGTCATAATGACTCAATTAGGTAGGCCAATGACGGACTACCATAGTGAAAAGTGATAAAGTGTTCAGTGATATTGTTGAGTGGTCCTTCGGGGTCACTCTATACTATTGTGGACCATGGAATCCACGTCACATTTATCCGGTGCTCAGATTTCTACTGGAGTGATACTAGGCGCAATATGATGAAAACTGAATTAGAATTGATTAATTGAAAAATGATATAAAATTGTAAGTTAAGTTAGTAATGAGAATTAAATAGTAAAAATGATAACGATGGTTATAAAACAAATTGTTATGCACGTGTGCATGAATGAATAGTTGTGGAAAGTTTTGAATTAGTAAGCACCACTGAGCATATTTAATGCTCAACAAATAGTTTTATTGACTGCATGTAGGTACTGTTTCATCGCAATAATTCAAATTAAACGTAGCGGAATATAAATCGAAACCAAACAGGATCCATGTATTTTCAATTGATTTAAAAGGAGGGATTAAGATAACCGACCTTTTGGTGTGCTGAAAAAATGAACTAACTCCTAGTTATATCGGATTGTAGGCGCTGCTCCAACCACGAACGCCCTCTATCGGTATCCACACGCACGAATCGACGAACAGATTATCGCAGGGGTGCTAGATCCCTTCACTTGCGACTGGATTTTCTATGTTTTTCTTTCTAAAAGAAAATGGCGGCTAGAGTTTTTCAAGTGGCGGCTAGGGTTTCTCAAAATAGCCTTTCTTAGGAAAACGTAATTAGGAGAAAACGTGAATCCTTTTCCTTAAACATATATCTATTTATATATGTAAACTTTAGAGAGATAAATTAGGGATATTATCTCTTATTCAAAATAAGATATATATATATATATATATATATATATATATATATATATATATATATATATATATATATATATTATTTATTTATTTATTTATTTATTTATTTCTTATTGAAAATAAGAAATATCATATGTAAATATATATATTTATATATCATTACAAAATTTAAATATAAATACCCATATTTATATAATTTCATAATACCCTAATTAAAATCCAATCCATTTATTGTGGTCTTGGTGTATGACCCAATAGATTTATATTAAGTTGGCAGTGGTCCCAAGACCATAATAGGCTCACAAGTCATAATTGATTTCTAGCAAGACATTATGACTACTCAAATAATATAAATACCGTTAGTCTGATTTTAACCTAACAATAGAACATGCTATTATCCTTTTATCACACGATATCTTGTTTAAACATAAGTCATGGTCCATGTCAAACTTATATTGTTCAAACATATAATTTTTGGATCAGTAAGTAGACTGATAAATTCAAATGACATTGATCATACTATCAATTCATTCGAGCATGGCCATGCATTTTTACAATCCTACTTATCGAGGGGCCCAATAGATATCTCTCTCATAAGAGAGGGACAAATTCCATCTTGATTATTCACTTTCCTCTGCATAATTCTCATTTTGTCCTATCATAAACTTTATAATTATCCGATTAAAGATAATGTTTGATAATGTCAAAACATAATGTTCCTTATGTAAGAAACCGTGATAACCTCAGGTCAAACGATTCAATAACATATCTATTATAAGATCACTTATGACACTATCCCATGTAGTGATCTAACAGTGGGTCTATCCAGTACTTTTTTCTCTAATAAGTACCTACAGATTTGATTTATATCATCATATATATAATCATCCCATGATTATCAATGCAAATCTATACTAGTCTTAATTTATCTTTATGCCCTTTTGTGATAAATGACTAGGGACGACATGAATAACATTGCTATTCATAAATATTACAATAATATAACATGTAAATAATATTAATGTGAAGAAAACCATCATATAAATGAAAATATAATGATTACATCTAGGTCCAAATATTTTTCCTAGGGCATAACCACTAACAGGTACAACGGGTTTTTGTGAGGAGTAAGCATACCTCAAGACGTTTGGGAGCTGAAGAAGTATAGTCAAAGAATCTTTTTGTATGAATTTTTGGGAATATGTATATGTATTAATGCAAATCCTTTGGATATTGTAATAGCATGTATATGAACGAATGAATATGATGGGTTGTAATTAATAGATATTGTGATGATGATGAGTTGGCGGATGGGTTATTACTGTAGTTGTGCCCAGGATGGGCTGTGTATTGTTTGCTTTGCTGGGTCGTTTATTGATATTATAGCCGTTATGCCGCTGATTTTCTGCTAGATAAGCAGTAACCTTTAATATGATTGTACAGTTAATGGAAATTTATGAGATTCATATGAGCAAGATAAATAAATGGAATTATTGGTTTTAAAAAAAAAATTTACCCAAATTTTTTCATAGTCTCGCTGCATTAGCAATGTTAGCACTCCCGCCCTTCGACAGGTGTATAGCAGAGTGATAGTAAGGGTGTTACACTTGGTCCAACCAATTGGCAACCCAATTCCAAGCCCATTTAGGTATTTAGGCCCATTAAGCAAATCCAATTTATTTCTCTCACTTTCCAACTCCAATTTCTCCCAATTATGATTCTCAAATTCTCCAAAAATATTTATTAGCCTCCATGAATATTTTTGAGTCAATTGGAAACCGTTTTTCAGTCCGGTAATTTTTTACTAGTCCGATAACCTAATTTTCTGTTTCACCGTAAAATTTATTTTTCATCATCATTTCATTTCCCAAATTATTTATAGCAAATTATTTTTTTAGATAATTTTTCTAAAGTTTGTAGCACTATTAGAGTCCGGTCAAACCTTGGTCAACTAGTCAAACTGCGGTCAAATTGGTCCGACCGGTTTTGCTCACTGTTCATCATTCCCTTCCCTTTAGCTCTTAATAGCTTATTTGACCTTGATTTCAGCTCAATCATGGTCCATTTTTGATTCGGTTCAATTGAACCGGTCTTATTCACCAATTTTTTTTAGTACCACCGGAAAATTACTTTTTCACTGCCAAATTATTCTACACATTATTTTGAGTCTATATATACCTTCAAATAAATTTTCAAAGGTCATTTACTATTTTTAAAGGCCCGATCAAAGTTCGGTCAAACCTGATTACTATTTGAATCAAACTAGTGGATTTTCTTCTTTTTGACTTTTGAGGACTTATTTGACCCAATTTTCACTCTAAATTACATCACCAGACTCCTTATAACTTGTACTTTCCAATGGTCCAATAAAATATTTTTCTTCTTTAGTTGCAATTTATATTCTACTGGCTTACCATGTCACCAATCCTAGAATTTCCCTCACCTTTGCACGTTTAACCTCACGGTTCTACTAGAATTCAATATATTAATGCTGGTATATTAACACCCAAAATATACTATTCACACTACAAAAAATAAAGGTCACAACTAATCCAGTATTTAGGCCATTACATATTGACTATGGCAACTTTGGGCCATTACAGTTCTTATGATATTTATTATACAATTATGCTATTAGTCCAACAATTTAAAATACAAGTGAATTTTTCTTCTACTTACATAATGTGTTAAAGTGAATTTCATCAAGTTAGGTTCTATAACATTAATTTTGATATACCAATTGCCTCATTTTAACTCCAATTTCACTTCCATAACCTTAATTCACTAAAATTCTATACATTTAATTTATGTCCCATAGATACATAATGTGGGTTTCATGGCAATTTTACTACCTACATATCTTTCCTTCAATTTTAGCATTTCACATAATTTAATTTAATCTTAATTTCAGATCCATACACCTAATTTCAATTAGCCCTAAATTTTGTTACATGTATATACACAAACATACACATGCATTTACATCAAAAATATGGAAAATGTAAATATTTGTATCCACTAACCTTAAATTCCTTGTTGGCTTGCTTAATTTTCCCTTCCTTTCCCTTTTCCCTTACTTTTTTCTTTCTTTCTCTTCTTCTTCTTCTTCTTCTTCTTTTTCTTCTTCTTCTTCTTCTTCTTCTTCTTCTTCTTCTTCTTCTTCACCTAGGTTGAATTTACTCCATGAACATTCATTCAATTCTCTCTTTCAATTCATCAAAATTTGCATGCATAATGAATCTCGACATCAAATTATACCTAAAAGTCAATTAAAACCCTAAATTGCACCTACTTGAACTTTTTGCCCAATACTTGTTCTTCACAAATTCTATAAAATTTTCAACAAACTTGTGCTCAAGAGATAGTAGAAGGCTTAATTAAGGCTTTAGAATTGTTTGGGAGGTGGAATTTAGCTTGGAAAGTTGGTGAAAAATTAAAGAAAAATGGAGAAGATGGAAGGGAGGAGAATTACGTTCAAGGAGGGATGGAGAGGAGTGGATAATTCTCATGAAGTTTCTAATTTTTGCCACCTTATATATTTCCCATGAAAGGCTAAGATTAGGTCTTGCACTTTTCAATCAAATGGCCATAATTATGCCACTTGTCACCTCTCTATTGGTCCATACTTATTTTTTATTTTTTCATGAAAATATATCTAAAAATTCTAAAAAATATTCTTTAGGGTGCACAAAATTTTTTGGGTCAAAACGATGTCGTTTCAGTAATTTTTTCGATCCAGTGGAATTTTAATGGTCTGTTAATTCATTTTTCTGTCTCAACTAAAAATTAATTTTTCACTTTTAAATATTCCCTTGTAATATTTTCAATGAGTCTCTATAATTGGATAATTTTTCGGAGGTTTCTAGTATTTTTTTTAGTTTTGGTCAAAGTTCAGTCAACATTATTACTATTCCTACCGAACCATGATCTATTTTTATTTCTGACTTTTAAAGGCATATTTCAACTCAAATTCACCTCAAATTTGGATTATAATGACTTCTCTAGAACCAACAGTTAAAAAAAGTTGCAATTTATGAGCCAAGCAATGTAGATAATAGGCATAAAGACTTAAGAAATAGTGCATGTAGTCCATTCCATCCACCCCTCATATTGCTAGCACCATCATGCCCTTGATCATGACTAACATCAAGATTATATCCAGAAAGAACAACACATAATTATTTTTTAAGAGTGTAAGAGTGATAGCTATAGTGTCCTTAATATGCACAACATCGAAAAATTATTATTGTATATATAAAACCACCTTTATCTAGAAACCTCAACATAGTAGCAATTTGCTCCCTTTTTAAGTCATCATGTGCTTCATCAATAATTATGCAAAATTTAGAATTTCCAATCTGTTCATGAATATGACTTCTCACTTTATTAGCAAAGATGTGCAATATTTCCTTTTGAATTTGATAACAAGAATGTTTTTAATTATAAGGAGCATTTTCCAACACAAATTTTATAACTCAACATTATACATCATTAAGAGTTTTATCATCTCAATAAGATATCTTTTATTTTTTGAATCTAGCTTTTCATTATGGCCTCTAAATGAATAGGTTTGAATTGTCAACTAATGAACTATTTCAATAGAAGTCTTGAGACATAGTCGATTCATGGATTTTTTTTATGTGAATCTTGAACATTTTATAATGTTCTCGATGCACTTAGATTGATTCAATAAGTCTTGACAAGCTTTCATAGCATTATTGTGTGGCGAGTAAGAACCCTCACTAATATGGTTAAGAAAAGCACACTTCTTCCCAACATTAACCTTTTTTCGAGTTCTAAATCCCTGTCTAGTAAAGACAACTGCTCTAGGACGTCCACTTGAATTATTGTTGAAAAGATAGCAAGGCAAATAATAAGTAGCATCAATAATTTGGAACACTATAACCAAGTAGGAAAAAATGCTAAACCAAGTAGATTTAAATCTTATTGGGTTTTTTCTCCAAAAAAGAGGATAATCTTTAATATGTTTGTGATTTAATTCCATTTTAGATAAGTTTTTCAAATTTCATCTCCTCTTTGATTAAATGGATATTCCCATATTTGGAGGCATTTTCATAGATCACATTCTAAAGAATTAACATTTGTAATTTTTACCACTTCCAAAAGAGCAATTACAAAGGAATATGAGAACAATTAACAATTTAATAAAATTCCAATAACGTCAAATGCCCAAGTGTATACAATATAAATAAATAATTTATAATTTGCACAAATTAGAAAAAAAATTCTTAAACACTCACACATTTTTACGTAGCATTTGTTAGGCACTAGTTATTATTTGCCATATATGCTCTAACAATATTTACACATTAGTTGCCTCATTCAAAATCATTTCCTTAGCTTTCAAAATGAATAACTGGAGCATTAATTATTACTATTATAGAACTATAAAAAAATTAATATGATTTTTGAAAGGTCAAAGGTACAAATTTGCCCCTAAAATTTATGAAAAAGTGTAACATTGTCCCTAAAGTTTCAATCGGTATAATGTTACCCCTAAAGTATCAAAAGTGGTGCAATGTTACCCTCCACTAAATAGTCCGTTATCTTTGACTAAATTTCACCTATTGACCCGCTGATGTGGATTAAAAAGTGACATGTGTTGCCATGTTGGAATTACTAAAGGAGCAATTTTTCCCCTAAACCTTGCTTAAAAGAGCAATTTTGCCCCTTAAGTTACAAAATGGAGCAAATCAGGTCCTGCCTAGTCAAATATTTAAATTTCACCATCTTTCGTGTAACGCTCCAAAAATTTGAGTTCGTAAATAATAACTATGAATTGTAAATAGTTCCATTCGAGATTCGGTTAAAATAATTATAACACTAATAAAATAAAATAAATAAATAAATTAAAAAAACAAAGCATAAAAATTGGGAAGAAAGGAAACAAAAACATAGAATGGGAAAAATAAAACACAAAAGAGAGAACAGAGGGAGACTGGGGAGAGAGCCATCCTCATCGGCTCCGGCAGCTGGCTTATAATTGCCCCAATACCGGGTTAGCCGGGAATAGCATTTCCCGATAGTGAATAATGACACTGGGGTGAATAGTACCTCCCAGAGTTGAAAAGTATTTTATTTGATTATTGGAGAATATAAGTCACAATGAGTTCGAAATTAAAATTTAGAGTGAAATCGAGGTTAAATAGGGCCTCAAAAATCGAAAATACGAAAAAATAGCGGCTATGGTTTGAATAGTAATTTGCGTTTATTGAGAGTTTGACTGGACCGTAGAGGATGCTATGGACCTCAGACAAATGATCTAAGAATATGGACGTACTCGTATTGATGAGTAGAATCATATGGTAATGAAAAATTAATTTTTGGTGACACTGGAAAATTGAGCTATCGGATTGGTAAATAATTACTAGATCGGGAAATGATTTTCAATTGACCCCAACATATAATTGGAGTCTAATGAATATGTGTTAATACTTATGGAGTCATTTTTATGAGGAATTGGCCTTAGGAAGTAAGGAAAAAGACGTGATTTCGGTTTGAATAGTACTCGATTGACCGAAGGTTTGACTAAAACTTTAAAAATAGCAAATGATGTCCAAAAATTGCAGGAATTTCCAGATTGACTCTACATGATGTGTAGAATATTTTGGTAGTGAAAATGAAATTATTCGAGAACACCGATAATTATTGAACTAGACCAATTTGATTGAACCAGATCGAAAACGGACTCCGATTGGACTAAAATTTTATCTACAACCTAGTTTTTACATGATATGAATTATAAAATCAATTTGGAGCAATTTGGAGTTGGAAAGTGAGAAAACCATAGAAAAATTGCATATTGGGTTTAAAAATGCAATTGGGCTTTATAGGTTGGACCCTTGGTTGGACCACTTTGGGCAACTATAAAAGAAATTGATGGCAATTGGTGGGTGCATAATCCTTATCTCTTTTCTACTCTTCTCCTTCCCTTAGTGGCCGAAGTTCCTCTCCTTGTTTTTCCTTTAATTTTCTTCATACTTTGCTTGAATTTTTGCTTAATTCAAGTCTCCTAAATGTAATTCAGCACCTCTATGAGTTTATAGTAGCCTCTAGTATCCATTTAGTGGATCAAAAGCAAGGAGAAGCATGGATCAAAGATTATATCTCAAATTGGAGGTAAGAAATTTAGATTGTTTTAAATTTTTTTAATGGTTTCTATGAGTACTCTAAGATGTCTAGAGCATGTTTATAAGATTAGATTATATAAAAAGAAAATTCATGTGTGTTTCTTTGTTGTGTGAATTCGGCCACCATGAGGAATTTGGAGGGAATTGGCTTTTTAAGGGCCAAAATAAGGAAAATGAGGAGCTTGTGAAGAAATTAGCATGGATATAAGGTTTGTGATTACCTAATCAATGTATTTCCTTTGAAAATTTTGGGTTTTATGTTGTGTGTAAATAGTGACTATATGTAAAATGCATGTGTAATTGAAATTGAGGTGATAATTGAGTTTAGGGAGGGTAACTAAGCTAAATAGAGTGATTAGTTTGAAAGAAAACCAATGGCAAGTGTTGGCCATAGTAAAACATAACGGTATACTTAGGTATATTTGAGTTATACCTAGTGTTTAAATGAAATTAAATTGTATATACATATGAATTGGAGCCTAATTTAGTGTAATAAGTAATATGTACATGGAAACTAAAATGTTAGTGACAAACACTAAGTAGGGCCGAATGGTTCAATGAGAAGAACATGATAGGTTATATGATATATATGTCATACAAGATGTGAATTAGATAAATGAGTGAATTAGAAGTGTAAAGGAAGGTTAAATAAAAAGATATACATTAAAAGTGAATAATTGAATTGAATGAATTTTTGTTAAATGTAAGCTTGTTTGAGTACAAGCTTAGAAAAATGATTAAAAACCCTTAAAATGACATTTGAAATGTTAAAATGAAATTAAAAGAATTTGTAAGGTGATTTGATCACCTTGGTCGAATAGTACACTAGTATACACTAGGGTATCTCATGAGTATAATTGAAAGATAACAGCTTAAAATGAAATTATACATGAAAATGAGTGTCCATAAATTTATTTGAAATTTATGGAATTTATATGAATATTTTTGAGTATGATATTCCATCATGCTCAAAGTGAAAATAATGATAATCATTGAATAATTGAATTTCAAATGATATAAAATAAATGAAATCAGTTTTGAAATAAATTTATAGCCATTTAATGGCTTAAGCATGCTTATTATGGAGACATAAGTATATAATAAGCATTGCGCATAAATAATGAATTATGATGAGATAATTCATGAAATGTGCAAAAATGACGAAATGTTAACTAACTAGTGCATTGATATGAAAGTGAAACGTAAAATGGAAATGAAAGTGTTAAAAGTATGAAAATGCATTGATAAGTTATACGTCATATGTTATACATTATATGTAAAATGAAAGTGCTAATATGTGAAAAAGTGGAACTAATATGATTGAGAAAATTTGCCCTTAGTGGTCTGGCGGTTTAATCTAGTCCAGGATATGTTTGGCTAGCAATGGGGACACCCGTACCGTGGTGCGAGTCATGACAACTTGCTTTGCTATGAAAGATTCGCGATGGTCTCTCATAACCCTATGTTATATGTCATACATCACATGTCATACGTCATACTGTAAACATCGGGTCCCGAGGCAGCTTAGATCAGGATTACCCAATGATGAAATTAATTGTGCCTGTTTATAGGCAAAAACTGAAAGTTGGAAGTGATGATTTCCTTATCAAATTGATTTATTAAAAATAAATAAAAATGTGTTTTAAAAATATTTTGAAAATGTTTTAAAAATTATTTTAAGATAAAAAAAAGTGAGTTTTGAAATTATAGTGTTTTAGCAAAAATTTAAAAAAAAAATTTTGCGAGTGTCAGCCTGCGGCAGGGTGCTGGGCGCGCGCACGGGCGTCCATCGCCCACGCATGGCCTGCAGCGCGAGCGATGCGCAGGGCATCGTTCAGGCGCTCGCCTAGCACGCTGCTGCGGGCAGCGACGCCAGTCTGGCATCGCTCGCCCCTGCTGCCCCTCCAGCAGCCCTTTGGGCGTTTTTAACCCAAATTTTATGTTTTTTTCTCATTTTTTTGTAGAATTTAATTTTAAAACCTTTTGTCTTCTTAACCCTTCAAATTCTTCAGTTTTTGGGTTTAATGAGAATTAAATTAAATTAATTTAATTTCTTAATTAAAAATTTCATTTATTTGGAGGTATAAAATGATTTTTTTGGAAGAAAATTAGGGGGATTTTTCTTAAAAAAAAAAATTTCTTCTTCTTCTTCTTCTTCTTCTTCTTCTTCTCCTTCGTCTTCTTCTTCTTCATCATCTTTTTTCTTTTTCAAGAAAAATTCTCCAAATATTCCAATTGATTTTTCCAAGTTAATTCTTAAGGTAAAAAGAACAATTTTTGTTCTTGAAAATTTTCTTCTTTTTATTTAACAATCTCTTTTTTGAGACAAATAGATTAATTATTTGTTCTTGAAATAAAATTTCTATTCAATATTTTATTTTTCTAATCTTATTTTTCTTAATCAAGACAAGCAAATTTATCATCTACCTTCATTCATCAAATCAAAATTTGAGGGTCAGCATTCTAGACAAATTTTTAATTTATTTTTTAATCTAATTTTTGTTTACAATTAATTAGTCATCATGTAGATTTTTAATATTTTGTTATTTTTTAATTTGTTTGGGTGATTTAGTTATGTGATTTCATATCTTTAGCATATTTTATTTTATATTTGCATATTTATTTTGATTGTTCATCTTTTGTTGTTATTTTTATTTTTATTTTTATTTTTATTTTTATTATTTTTATTATTATTATTATTATTATTATTATTATTATTATTATTATTATTATTATTATTATTAATATTATTATTATTTTTATTATTATTATTATTATTATCATTATCATTACTTTTGTTCATACATTATTATTATTATTATTATTAGTATTATTATTTAACATACTTTAACATGTTTTGTTTATTTTATTTCTTTTTATTTTTGCTTTGCTTGATTGCTCATCTTGTTTATTGTTATTGTTTATTATTATTATTGTTAATATCATTATTACTTTTGTTTTATTATTATTATTATTATTGTCATCATCATTAGTATTATTATTGTCATTATCATTATTATTACTATTATTATATATTATTATTATTATTATTATCTTCTACTACTACTACTACTACTACTACTACTACTACTACTACTACTACTATTATTATTATTATTATTTTTATTATTTTGGCTTTTTATGCATATTGAATTGTTAGTATGTTAAGTTACATATTTTTATTATGTCATTTAATTGATTTGTCATGCATAATGTATTGTATTTTATTTATTTTTATGTGTTATATGTTTAATTCATTTTTTACTAACATCACTTTTATTTGTGTTTTTTGTATTTATTTCAATATTTATTTTTATGTGTAAGTCTTTTCAATGGCAAGTGAGAGCCTATGGAGATTTGAAAACACTCTCATGATTTAATTTGTCATTTTTAGTTTGTTTATTATTCTTCATTATTTTGCTTTTATTTTGTTTTATTATGTAATATGTAATAAATTTATTTATTTTTATGCACGTTAATTAAAAAATCACATAAAAATTTTGTCTTAATGAATTGGACTTTTTCTAATAAAACGGGACCAATGTCTTAATTTCAATCAATAAAAACTCACTTTAAAAAGAATTGTCAATTTTCTTAAAATGGGATCACTCATCCTGATTTTTCCAAGTATACTAAAAATAACTCTTCGATTTTATAAAGTGAACATGAAGGAACCAATGTTCCTATTTTAAACAATATCCCGATTTATGAATGTTTATTTTATTCAAGTTTATTTATTTATTTATTTATTTACTTGATTTTATTTTTGGAGATTGTATTTTCTATCCCAAATTTTAATACCTTTTTATTTTTGGGGGATTGTATTTTGTCCCACTTTTTATCTTTCTATAGATTTCTTTCTTTACTGCTTGATTTGCGCTTTATTTTTAATGCATAATCGTATGAGAAGAGAGATAAAATTTAAAATTAAAAACCCATTTATAATTAACCAAGGCATTAATAAGAGTAAAGTTTTGAATCTTTCTCTTGGGTTAGGATATGAGTCCATTCATGCTTGAAAGTATGACTGTGTCTTGTTCTGGAAAGAAAATAAAAATGATGAGTGTTGTCCCACATGTGGTACTTCTAGGTGGAAAATTAATGATGGGAAGGGAAAAAAGGTAGCGCATAAAGTTTTACGGTACTTTCCAGTAAAGCCCAGGCTGCAAAGATTATTTATGTCCTATAAAATATCAAAGAAAATCATTTGGCATCATGAAAAGCGTGTTGGTGATGAATATATGAGGCACCCAGCTGATTCTGAAGCTTGTAAGGACTTTGATAATAAGTTTCCTTGGTTTGCAAATGATCCTCGCAATGTAAGGCTTGCTTTAGCTGTAGATGGTTTTAATCCATTTTGTAACTTTAGTAGCACATATAGTATGTGGCCTGTGATTTTATGGCCATTGAATTTCCACCTTGGGATTGCATGAAACCACTATTTTTTATGATGTCCTTGCTAATTCCAGGACCCAAGTCTCTAGGAAAAGATATTGATGTCTACTTACGGCCATTAATAGATGAGTTAAAGGAACTATGGATAAAAGGGATTGAAACATTTGATGTTTCTTGTCAAAATAGTTTCCAAATGCATGCAGCTGTATTATGGACTATAAATGACTTTCTTGCATATGGTGATTTATCGGGTTGGAGTACTAAGGGTTATATGGCATGTCCAATTTGTAATGACCAAACTTGCTCCCAGTTATTGCGCAACAAGATATGTTACATGGGACATCGTCGGTTCTTACCAAAAAATCATAGTTGGAGAAAGAGTAGGAAGTTTAATGGTGAGAGAGAAGGTAGAGAGGCACCTATTGAATTAAATGGAGATGAAGTGTTAAGACAGCTAGAAAAATTGACTATTGTGGCACCTGGGAAACATCTAACTAATAGAAAGAGAAAATGCACTTTACAAGAATTAAATTGGATGAGACATAGCAAATTTTATGAGTTGCCTTATTGGAGTAAGTTGAAGTTGAGGCACAACTTAGATGTAATGCATATAGAAAAGAACATTTGTGAGAGTATTTTAGGAACCATGTTGAATATTGATGGAAAAATAAAAGATACTCTGAAAGCAAGCAAGATTTAGAAGACATGGGAATCTGTAAAGAGCTACACTTAGTGAGAAGGGATGATGGAAAATATGAAATGCCTGTTGCATGCCATGTCATGAAAAAGAAAGAAAGGCAAAATTTTTGTGAGTTCTTACAATCTGTGAAATTTCCTGATGGGTATGCCTCTAATATCTCTTGATGTGTTAGTTCAAGTGATAACAAGATATCGGGATTGAAAAGTCACGATTGTCATGTACTTTTACAACGTATACTTCCTGTTGGCATTCGTGGAAGTTTAAGAAAGGAAGTATGTAGTGTATTGGCCGAATTGGGTGATTTTTTTCAACGTCTGTGTTGTAAGAAGTTGGATAGAAATGAATTGAAAAAAAATGAAAGATGACATTTGTCTAATTTTATGCAAGTTAGAAATGATATACCCACCTGCTTTTTTTGATATCATGGTTCATTTACCAATCCATTTACCAAATGAGGCATTACTTGGTGGATCGGTTCAATTCCGTTGGACGTATCCTACAGAAAGGTAATATAAAAAGTCAAAAAATATTGACATTATTTATTTCTTAGTTGTCATGGATAATTAGATATTTTTTTTCTTTTTTTTTTCTTACAAGATCATTATGTGAATTAAAGCAAAGTGTTCGTAATAGAGCTCATCCAAAAGGGTCGATTACAGAAGCTTATATTGCCAAAGAGTGTATAAGTTTTTGCTCTATATATTTGAAGGGTTTTAATCGTGATGAGCGAAATTATGACATTTGCAATGATGGTGGTCTATCAATTTTTTCACAAAAGTGTCGACCTTATGGTGCAACAAAATATATCGAGTTATCAAATGAAACATTCAATATAGCACAGTGGTTCGTCTTGCATAGTTGTGAAGAAGTTGAGCAATATTTTGAGTAAGCACATACATGAACATATGACTATGATATTAAGACGAATGCAAAACTTATAGTTTCTTTTCTCTTTATTAGAAAGCACAAAGAAGAACTACAGTTAGAAGGCTGTAAAAACATTGAGCAAACCCACAAAGAGAAATTTCCAATATGGTTTCGTCAACATGTAAGCTTTGTATTTAGCATAATATGGATTTAAAATTTAAATATAATCAAACAAGCTCTCTAAATTATTTTGTTTGCTTTATCTAGATGTCATAGTTATACATCAAGGAACAATCAAATGTATTTGAAGCTTTGTATGCACTTTCATGTGCACCACGTAGGTGTGTTAAGAAGTACAGTGGGTGCATAGTGAATGGAGTGAGGTTTCTCACTAAGGAACGTGACAGCAGGCGTAGAAGTCAGAATAGTGGCATTTTTGTTAAGGGAAATCATGGTGATGAAATTATAGATTTTTATGGGGTATTAGATGATATTATTCAACTAGACTATGTGAATGACAAATATGTTATACTTTTCAAGTGTGAATGGTTTGACCTTGGTAGGAAAAAAAAAGGGATTCAAAAGGAAGGGAGTATAACTAGTGTCAAAGTTAATGGGAGGTGGTACGAAAATGATTCTTATATTTTAGCAGACCAAGCAAAACAAGTTTTTTATATCAATGATCCTAAGTTAGGGAGTGAATGGCAAGTGGTGCAACCATTTCAACATAGACATATTTATGACATTGATGAGATCCAAGATGAAGCTTTAAATATGGATGAAGTTATTGAAGACGAAGTGTACCAGGAGAATAGGACTGATGAAGAACTTGAAGTGGATACCACTGAAATCCCTGTGTTAAATAGATTGGATATAGACATCGAGGACCTGGATTCATTGATAATCCCAAGTATCCCTAAAGTGGATGGCAATGAAAATATCATTAATGACAATCAAGATGATGATGAGGTTGTCTTAGATGATACTTTGGTTGATTATTGTAATAGTGATGAAGATGTTGGCAACTTAATTGATCGTGATGCAGATTATGATGAAGATGATGAAGATGAAGAAGATGATGATGATGATAGCATCATAAGATTGGCTTTCAGTTGTGATAATTTAGGAGCTCCTACATTGTTATACTTTTAAATGTTATGGCTTTTTTTGCATCAATTTCAGTTATCATTTGAATTATTTTCTGCATAGCTGTATTTTAAATAAGGATGTCAATATTTTTTTTTAATTTACCACAAATTGTTCATTCATTTTTATTGATGAAATCCATACAGGTTAAATAAGGGCTCCTGGTAAGACAATTGCTCCTGGTACCCTCAAGAGTCATGCTAAGTCATCCAATCATTCAAGCATTAGAGGACTCTAGGATAGGATGAATCATGTAAGTACTAGGAAAATATCTTCATTGGAAAATGAAAAATCCTCAAAGATCACAACAAAGACACGCAGTCAAGTTTTAACAGAAGAATCACCAGTAGATTCCTCACCTAACCAAGGAAATTCAAGTGCTCCTGTTCCATCAGAAGAATCACCACATGGTTCCTCACTGGAAATAGATTTTGAATTGTAAATTTTGAACTAGCGATATATGTTAGGCTATTTGCATTAATTTAAGGCAGCCTATATATTTGACTTTGATTATTTCATTTTATAGGAACTAACTCTAAAAAGAGGGTTCGAGGACAAACTATGGGAAAAAATCTTATGAAGGCCGCGGTTACTATAGGAAGTAAAATGAAGATTAATGTGGATACTGATATAGGAAGGCCAGTAACAACAGATGCATCAGCAAAATTTGCAAGTCAGATTGGAGTTGTGACGCGAGATGTCATTTCAGTACCTGTTAAATGGTCGGAATTGAAGAAAGATGATTTAGATCCAGCCTTTCGCCACTTGGATGTAAATCAAAATATTAATCTCTGTACGACATTATTATTTGTCTTATTTCTCTTCCATATTTAAGATATAAAATTTGAATAAACGCAGATGTACATGGATGTGAATATGGATGATCCAGGAGTGAAAGATTGCTTGATAGAAAGGTTCAAAAGTAGTACTCGACAAGAGCGTTATAGGTTGCATCAGTATTTCAAAAAATTTAATTCTGTAGAAGAGGCTAAGATGAACAAGCCTGAAAAGTATACTGATTTTGAAAAATGGAAAGAACTTTGTGATCATTTTGCATCAGAGAAATTCAAGGTATATATTTTTAAGTTAGTTTTATTGTCTTGAAATGCAAAGATGAGATGGTGTATATGCACTTGAATGAAGATGCAAATATATATTTCAATAATTTTTTTTTATTTCTCTTGAAAAATGCTCACATTTCATAATTTTATAAAGGTCAAAAGTGTGAAAAATTCTTTAAATAGAAATAAGGTCAAAGCTCCTCATATATCTAGTAGAAAGCCTTTTACTGTTCGTAGACATGAAATTGTAAGTATTTTGTTAACTTATCTTTGCAAATTCCACCTTAATTGAATTAATGATTATTCTAATTATTATGTTTTTTTTAATAGTCTCAACATGAATTGAACGGAGAATCATGTGGTAGGATTGATCTTTATAAGCAAATCCATTATTCAATTCGAAAAGGTTGGTCATCTCAACAAGCAGCCGAAAATTAGGTAAGTACTTAATATACAAGTTTTATAATGTAATTAGTTTGTTTTGAGACTTACATAAATTCTATTTTCTTTTAATTTCTTGTAATAGAATTTAATGATATAAAAGCAAAACCAATATAATGAGCAAGATATTCAAAAGACTGAAGATGAAATTGTTCAAGAAGTCCTTAGCCTTGGTACTGGTTATATAAAAGGCATTGGATATGGTCCAAAACCTCCTTCAAGACGATTATCATAGGACTACATTGCTACACAAAAGCTTCAAAATAAACTTTGTAATATTCAAGAAAAGTTGAGTGAGTCTCAGTCAAAAGTGAACATACTTAAGAGTCAGGTGACTGATTGTGAGACAAAAGTAAGCGAGTTGAATTCCACTATCCATAAACTGCTTGACATTTTAAAATCAAACGGGATGAATGTCGATTGAATTCCCCAATGTAAGTTTTATATACTTGTGCATTTATTTTTGCAATGTTCAATGATATGAAAATAGTTGAAAATATTTGAAAATACTTGCAGATTTTTACATTGGTTTTTATGTTTTTTTGTTTTATTCTGAGGGGAAAATTTAAATGGTAAAGACTATGTATGTTTTACTTGTATTTGATTTTGAAACTCTTTGACTTGCTTGGTATCTCATGTTTTAGTGGTTTTTAATTTTGCAGTTCTTTAATTTAGGTTCATTCCAAACTGTTTAATTGATATCGACGTTTATGAATTTTCAGGTAACAAGTGTAACTTATCTTTTATTTACGTCAATGTGATACTTGTGCATTTATTTTTAGCTGATAGTTTTGATGTATTAATATTATACCTTTGTATTTTGAATAATTGAATTGAGTACTGAAATTGGATGATATAAGTATATTATAATATATGGTGTGTGAGATTGGATCTAAATTGGAGGATGGGCAAACTTGTGTTGGAGTTTGAATTGAAGTGGGGTCAATAAATACTTTATATTAGTTGATTGAAAATTTTCTTTAGAAATTTAATTGATTGTATAACATTAAATTTAAAATGTGTCATTTTTAGTACAACACATATATGACTTTAGTGCAATGCATATATGATAAGTATATTTGTCATAATTTGTTGACTTGTTAGTTCATAAATGACGATATAATGTTCACAATTGCGATATTAATATTATCATATTAAGTGTTATTTAATGACAATAAAAAGTTGTAACTAAAACTAATTTTTTGTGACAATTATTTTTGTCCGTATTTATGTCACTAATTTATAAAATAATATGACGATTTATATTCATCATTAATATACATTAATTTAATGACAAAATCATTTTTCGTCACTTAAAGTATTAGATTTAATGACGATATGAAATATTTTATGACGAAAATTACATTTATTTGTGACGACAATTACGTAACCAATATTTAATGGTTTTAATTAGAAGTAGAGTTTTGTCATTAAAAATGTTTGATTTCGTGACGAATTTTAAATTTGTCATAAAAAATGTTAATCTTTTGTGACGATAAACAATATAATGTAACGAAATATAATTTTATTTATGACATAATTTTTGTCATGAAAAGCAAGAAACAAAGATGACGATAATCATTTTCGTCACAAAAAATGATACTTACGGTGACAAATAACTAAATTGTCACTTAAATTTTTATGTTACGCACCTACCGTTATATTCTCTGTGACGTTAAAAATTCGTCACCTTATTTGTTTAGCGACAAAAATTGAATTTTTCATGACAATTTTTTGCGTCATAAAATATGTAATTTCTTGTAGTGCATGAAAACATAACATAAAACCGAACAATAAAATTTTCTAAGATTAAGACCTCAATGACACACAAATCCTAAACTTGTATCACACACACACCATTATTCGTACTAAAGAATATTACAACTCAATACAAATGCTAATACATAAAACTTAATTACATTCCAAAATCAATAACACTTCCTATAAAACTTCTACAGACTTGTTGGCCAAAGTCACAGAGGACTGCACGAACTAAACTTCGATTTCCTAACCTGCATGGATAAACAACTGTGCTAAGCGATAATGCTTAGCGGGGATACACAAATAATAGGCAGCCACTAACAGTGGCAGTCGATACAAATACATGCATAAGCAATATATACATATGCATCGAGATACTGGCTAGAGTTAGCACAGAATTGCAACATTAATCTCATACGGAAACTTAAGCCATTTTACACGCATATGCATTTTAGAAATGATTAACAGAAATACTTTACTACTTTTCATCACAATACAATATACATACTTATCGTTTGCATTAAATCGCTTAATGACCTTATAAATAGTTATACCTCATGAATTTCCGAAATACGTTTGCGAAAATCGAAATATAAAGTCTAGAAATTCCCATTATTATGAATATTTCCAAAACCATGCAAATTACGGTATCAATACTCAAGTCAAAACATTTCTTTTGATCAAACCATTACTTGTTCAAAACTAAACAAAACACTTCAATTCTTAGATTTGTTTCGAGCTTAAAATAATTATCCCAAGCTTCCTACGTATCCTTATGGTTGGGAATCAGAACCATGTAGTTCTATAGAAAACCTTTATACACACATGTTCCAAAATTAATCCTAATTCATTCTCTAAACCCAGTTATTTATATCATGTATACTACTTTCTTATTCCATACTTACCAAGCGTTACTTATTTACAATATTCAGTAAAGCCAATAAATAATGCACACAAATTGCTTACCACCATACTTACAGTAGATATCCAAGCTACAGTCCAGTAGGCAATTAATATATAACATACTTGTATTCTCATCGTAAACATATAAACGAATATACATATATATATATATATACATAAAGTTCATTTACTGAATAGTCAATTATAACAGTCACGCATATCAATTACTTCAACAATTCTGTAACGACCTAAAAAGGGCCTAGTCAGAATTTGCAAGCTAAGTCGGAAATTAAAGGGGTATTTCGGTAATTTGTGCATGTGGAAATTCGGATAATTAAGGATTTAATTGAAGAAATTACGCGATGGGGAAGAGCCCGGTCTCTATCGCGAGCCCAACAGAGCTCGGTGTAGTGAGCGCCTGTTCTCTGTCACGAGCGCAACAGAGTTTTGATAAGAGTGCGTCTGCCGAGAGTGCTTCGTTGCGAGCATGCTTTTTAGCGCAAGCGCGCGATGGGATACCCTACGCTCTATCGTGAGCGCGACACACGTCCGCAATCGCGACAGAGGCCTTTCCTGCCTGCCCTATTTTCTGAATTGTTTCTTTTTATCCCACCTTGCACGGTTTATCACTATTGCAGGGTACACGGTTTTGCTTATGCCTTGATGATATATTGTCCTAGTGTTGTATTAGTGAATATAAATAATGATAGTGTTTTGATTCGTGTACTTGAATAATTTAAAGTATTGAATTGTGAGTGAGTAGTTGAGCCTAAAGTGACATAGTAGTGGATAGATAAGCATGCTTATAAAGGGATAGTGATTACAGCTGCCAGTGTTTGCCCTCGAGCTATGCGATGACCCCACTTATAGGCGGTCGACCTCCATTATGGTCTTAGTGAAAATGTTTTGAGGCTTCAGTCTCCCATGTAGTGTTCCTGTATCTACCACCACTGAAATTCAGGCTATGTTTCTAAGTGTTTTGCATTTGCTTATTGAAGTGTTATGATTATTGAGTGATTCCAGTTAGTGTGTCTGCTTTATACCTGATGTGATTAAGTTCTACTTTCTTATAGTGATTATGACTCATATATCTCTATTCTCTATTACTTAGAGATTTCAGTATGTTGATGCTTGCTTACATATGTTTTTGTATGATATTATTGTATAGTGTTCTATTATCTTTGTTCCTACCCACTAAGCGTAATCGCTTAGCATAGGTTCTTTTCCCGTGTAGGAGGCAGGTTTTGGTTCCGCTCGAGTCACGCATCTACAGGGTTGGCCACTAGGAGTAGAGTTTTATTTATTTTGTACTCCTCCTATATTCTTTTTGTTTATGTATTCTTTTGATTAGTGGCTTATGTAATTTTGAACAATGTATATATATATTTTACATTTCAGATATTTGCGATTTATTATGATTATTGTACGCTTCCGCTGAGATGTATGTTTGTGTGTGAGTGAGTGTCGGGTAGCGCTCCGGTGTCCTTCCAACGGGGGCGTCGGGTGTTACAAATTCTCTACAAAGGATTCATATAGACAATGAATACTCATAGCTTTTAAACAAATTAATAACATGCAATTTCCACATGCGAACTCTTAAGCAGTCAGTATTCATTCGTACACGCCTATTTGAACAAACATTATTTGATACGTCTCTTTTCATTTTACTGACATTAGATTTGGATACAAAAGCATTCAGGTACTCGAAGATACCACACAATTCCACATGGTGTCCATAAAGGATCCAGAACATTTAAGTGCATAAAGCACAAGCTTAATATATCAACAAACAATTTCGAATGCTTATTCACATAATTCTATGCACATCATCACATAACTTGTCACTTTATTCACATTTTTTTATTCTTTTAATTGCTTGCTAAGTCAAGGGAGTGGATAAATGAGTAACAAAACACATTGGGGGTACCCGAGGGTACAATCAAAAAGCAACATCTTTCATTTTCTCATTCGAAAACTTTTTCACATTGGGGGATCTTAAACAAGATCCGTACAAATTGAGGATCATGAGGATCCAAACAGGGACCTGATCAGGGGTCCAGAACCAAAGGGGCTACAGCTATCAGAGATCTATAGGCATGCCTATCTATCCACGACCAACTACACAGACTAAAACACGTGTGTTTTATTTCAATACTTAGAACATTCCTTTATAATCACATAGGCACATGCATTCATATACTTGCATATTATTTGCACTAATTACATTTATCATATTCTAAACTAATCATCATGCATTCTTTCTTGCATTGGAATATTCATATAAATGCATTGAATATATTCATATTATTAGATATCATGCATGTCACACACTGTTTGCCCCCTAGTAGTTTGAGCCTAGCATGCATTTACATGTGTTCGGCATATCATAAGGGTATTTTGGTAAAAATGCATGTTTTTGGGGTTTATTAGCATATGGTTATATGTTTGGCATTAGAGTGTGAATTAATTTGGAAATGATTGTGTGCATGTGTTCATACCATTGTAGGGAGTGCATTAGTTGGGAGTGCATTGGGTGTGTATAGTGCATGCTTGTTGGGTGTGAATGATTGATTCCCACTAATAGGGAGATGACATGTGTCTAGGGTTTTGGAAAAGAAAAAGAAAAAGGAAAGAAAGAAGGGGAAGAGCAGAATTTACGTTTCCCTTCTTCTTCTTCTTCTTCTTCATTTTTCTTCACTCTAAGAGCTCTTGTGTGGATTCAAATCTTTATTGGTGGAATTAATCATCTCTTTACATCCTTTTTGGTAAGTGAATGTATTCTTCTCATCTTGTTTTTCATTTGTTTTCTTCTTCTTCTTCTTTGGGTTTAGATTTAACTAGGGTTTGTTCTTTGTTGTTCTTGTTGGTTTTAATTGTTAGTTGATCCTTCCCGCGATCCTAAGGGCAAGGAAATTGTTGGGACTAGCGGAGCTAAGTGATTGAAGCTTAGAATTTTAGGTTTGGGACTTGTCTCTATTTTTGTGATTTCAGTTGGCTTTTGTCTTTTTAGAAAAATTTGATGATTAATTGTGTTATTGATGAGGGTGTTTGTTGTTTGAGCTGGAAAGGTAAGTTCTTGGGTCGAATTTATGGTTTGGAATGTGTATTTTGTGATGTGTGTGATTTTGGGTTCGGATTTTGGAGTGACTTCTGCGATTTTTGGAATTTCCAGAAGGTACACAGCGGTAAGGAAATAGCTAACCGCCGTGTGGATCGAGGAAATTCCTCAAAAATTGCAAGGCTGAGATTTTACACGGCGGTGAGGATACACCCATACCGCCGTGTAAAACGCTACTGCCCAGTTATGTTTGAGCTGTGAGTTTCACACGGCGGTATGGATTTCCCTTACAGCCGTGTGAAACGCCTCTGTTGGAGCAGTGTTTATGCCTTCGTCCAGCTTTGTTGGGCATGTTACACAGCAGTATGGGATACCCCATACTCCCGTGTAAACTGTCTTACACGGCGGTATGGATTTACCATACCGCCGTGTAAAACGCTTCTATCCTAATTTACAGATTTTGGACTTCTTTTCTTTTCACTCCTTTTCCTCTTGTGTTTGGTTTTATTTATTGTTTAGTGTTATTCTATCTTTTTAGTATCAATTAATTGTGTATTTTTGCCATGCGAATGTAGTATGTGTTTTATGTATTATATATTGAATTATGCTCAAGTATGAATTCCTTGTGATGAGTATTCGAATGTAACTTGTGTTACGCATGACCTGCTAGAGTCCAGTAAGTGGATAGTTAGGCATGCCTAATAGAGTCTTTTAGTTGTAGCCCTCAATTCAGTTCGGACACCGATCAGGTCCCCGTTAGGTTCCTCGCGAACCCCTCAGTATTTGGATCTTGTTTAAGGTCCCCTCAGTAAAAATATTGTGTTAATGATAAAAATGAAATGACTTTTGATTTGTACCTGTGAGGTACCCTCAGTAATCGATTCGTACCCGTAAGGTACCCTCAATTCACTCGTTATCCACTACCTCGAGTCAGCAGGTGTTCGATTGGTTTGCTCTGCTCTGATTTGACTATATAAATGTGATATCTGAATGAGTATAATGTTGAGATGTATGTTTGATTATGGGAATGGATGTGAATTTGAGATGCAGAATGTATGGCTTTAAATTGTGAGCATGTTTATATGGATTATATTATAAACTATTGCATTTGCCATTGTGAATGTGTTATGCCTTGACGACCATTATGAATGGCCATCCATATTTTATGTGTGTTTCCCCACTAAGTGTTTATCGCTTAGCACGGTGTTTTTACCCGTGCAGGTGCGGAAGGAGTTTTGTTTTGTGAGAGTCGCCGCCGTCAAGCCAACACAGAAGGTTTTAGTGTAGGGGTTAGCTTTTTTAATCGTTGATGATTCTTTTTTTATAGAACTCTCTTGTATCAGTTTGTTATAGCATTCGCTTTTGTACTTATATTTTGGTTATGTAATAACTTTTGTATCAGCTGGTTTGATCAGAACATTATTGTAATGATTTATTATATTAATGTATGATCAGTTATTGTTTTCTTTTCCCTTAATGTTTTTAATCATCCCGTATTTCGGTATGTATGTTATGAATGATTGTATGGTTTGCTTTGTATCCGTTCGGTGGCACCCTGACTCATACGGCATCTCACTCCTCATCTGATGGGATTGCCTACGTATGGGTAGGGGGTGTTACAGTTTTTGTTATCAGAGCTCCGGTTTAGGCATTTCTTGGTGTTGTTTTATTGATTTGTGGAGGTGTATAAATGTGTATGTGTCTAGATCTGTGTTGGCTGATGTGGTTGTCCTTTTGTTTGTTAGATGGATTCTGATTCTGCTCATGGTACGCTTGAGGAATCCGCGAAAAGTGTGAATCCTCCAGCAGTAGGTCAAGATCCCTCTGTTTCTATTTCTGTGTCGGCTCAACGTGCTAGGGTCCAGCCTGAGGCCGCAGCCATGCCTTTTGAGGCTATGTTCAGATTATCACAGGACATGGCTAGGGTCTTAGAGAGAGTGACTACTCCTAGAGCCCCTATGGAGAACTTGAGAAGGGCCGGTGTTGAAGACTTCTATGGCACAGGTTTGGATGAGTCTGAGATAGCTGAGAAATGGTTAGACAAAGTGAAGCGTGCTTTGAGAGAAGTCTGGTGTCCTCCCGACCAGCAAGCAGAGTGTGCACTGGCTTTACTGTAAGGGTCCGCTTATGAATGGTGGGAATTGGTTTGCAGGCATCCTCAGCTACCGGATGCTATTACTTGGGATTTCTTTGATGGAGAGTTCACGAAAAAGTATGTAACTCAGGCTTATAGGGATGCTAGATGGGCGCAGTTTTTGAGTTTGAGGCAGAGGGCCATGTCAGTTTCAGATTATGAGAAAGAGTTCAATCGGTTGTCTCGCTATGCTCCGCGTGGGGTTATGACAGATGATTTCGGATGCAAGCATTTTGAAGTGGGGTTGAACGAGTCTTTGAAGATTACTTTGATTTCTCTGATGTGTATGCCTGGGGTAAGTTACTACCAGATAGTAGAAGCTGTTATGAGGGCTGAGAGGTAAGAATCTGTGCTGAGAGAGAGGGCTCAGAGGAGGAACCCTTCTCGTGGAGGATCTTCTTCTTCGTCCTCCCGTAAGAGATCAAGGAACCCGCAGGATGAGTCATCATCTTGCCCGGCTACTAGAGGTAGAAGACAGGGTTCTGCAGCTGTGTCAGGTTCTGGTAGATGTGGTAGACCTGAGACTACATTGGTATGTCCTCATTGCAGTAAGACTCACCGGGGTGCAGGTGGCTCTCTGGTGCGTGCTTCAGGTGTGGGAGCACTGAGCATCTTTTGGCTAGTTGTCCGAGATTGTATGAGGATTCAGGTTCCCAGAGAGAGGCCAATAGGGGTTGGTTCGAATGCTACACAGGCTACTTGTGGTAGAGGCCGTGGTAGAGGTCGAGGTGGTCAACCTAGAGAGAGTGCTGCATCAGAGTCAGTGGAGCGTCAGTTGCCAGTTGAAGCTAGAGCATATGCTGTGAGAGCCAGAGAGGAGCAGGATGTGCCTGATGTTATTGCTGGTAAGTTCCTACTCCATGACACTGAATTGTATGCTCTAATTGACCCTGATTCCACACACTCATACTTGTGCACAGATAAAATTATTGATAAGTTGCATGTGGTTGATCAGTTAGATTATGAGATATGTGTGACCAGTCCATTAGGGCATAGTGTCAGTGTGAGTAGAGTCTTTAGGAATTGTCCTCTGATGGTTGAGGGAGTTGTGCTTCCAGCAGATTTGATTGAGTTGCCTTTCAGACAGTTTGATCTGATTCTGGGTATGGACTGGTTGGGTAAGCATCGGGCTGTAGTTGATTGCCATAGGAAGACAGTTGTGCTTTGGGATAGAGGTCAGTCTCCTGTGTTTATGAAAGGTTTGGGTGCTAGTTCTTTGAATAATGTGATTTCTGCGATGCAAGCCAAGAGGTTTATCAGAAAAGGTTGTGAGGCTTTTCTAGCGGTCTTGTTGGATTCCAAGAGAGATCAAGTTCAGATTGAGGACGTCCCTGTTGTGCGGGAGTTTAGTGATGTGTTCCCGAGCAAGTTGCCTGGTTTGCCTCCTGAGAGAGAGGTCAAGTTGTCCATAGAGATTATGCTGGGTACCACTCCCATTTCGAAATCACCTTATCAAATGGCTCTTGTAGAGTTGAGAGAACTTAAAACTCAACTACAAGAGATATTAGATAAGGGGTTTATTCGACCTAGCATATCTCTTTGGGGAGCTCCAGTTCTGTTTGTAAAAAAGAAAGATGGATCTTTGCGGATGTGCATCAACTATAGGCAGATCAATAAAGTCACAGTGAAGAATAGGTATCCTTTGCCAAGGATTGAGGATTTGTTTGATCAGCTTCGTGGTGCCGGTGTTTTCTCCAAGATAGATCTTCGATCAGGGTATTACCAGCTACGAGTTCAGGATGCAGATGTCGTTAAGACTGCATTTCGGACTAGGTATGGCCACTATGAGTTCCTTGTGATGCCGTTTGGTTTGACCAATGCTCCAGCGGCTTTTTTGGATTTGATGAACCGTGTGTTTAGGCCATACTTAGACCAGTTTGTAGTAGTGTTCATAGATGACATCTTGGTGTATTCCAAGGATGAGAGTGAGCATGAGGAGCATCTCCAATTTGTTTTGCAGATGTTGAGAGAGCATCGGTTGTTTTCCAAGCTTACCAAGTGTGATTTTTGGCTTCGGGAAGTGTCATTTTTGGGCCACATTGTTTCAGCTAGGGGTATTCAGGTGGATCCGGCCAAGATTGAGGCGATAGTTGATTGGAAAGCGCCTAAAAATGTTCAGGAAGTGAGGAGTTTCCTTGGTTTGGCAGGTTACTACCGTCGGTTTATTAAGGGTTTTTCTGTGATTGCCGCTCCGATGACGAGATTGTTAAGGAAAGGGGTCAGATTTGAGTGGTCAGATAGATGCCAGGCTTGTTTTGATCAGTTAAAGCAGTTGCTAGTTGAGGCTCCTATACTTACTCAACCCATCTCGGGTAAAGAGTTTGTCATTTATAGTGATGCTTCGGCTGTCGGTCTTGGGTGTGTGCTGATGCAAGAAGGTATGGTCGTGGCTTATGCTTCTCGACAGTTAAAGCCACATGAGAGGAACTATCCGACACATGACCTAGAGTTGGCGGCTGTGATCTTTACCTTGAAGATTTGGCGTCATTATCTGTATGGGGAGATATGTAGGATCTTTACGGACCATAAGAGCTTGAAGTACTTCCTTACCCAGAAAGAGTTGAACATGAGACAGCGCCGTTGGCTTGAGTTGTTTAAGGACTACGACTGCATTGTGGATTACCATCCTGGTAAGGCCAATGTAGTCGCTGATGCTTTGAGTCGGAAGTCAGTTTCAGCTTTGTTCCTGAGACGGTTTAGATGGAGGTTTGGTTCAGATGGAGCTTTGATTGCTCAGTTGCGTGTAAAGCCTACCTTGAGAAAGAGGATTGTGGATGCTCAGAGAGATGATTAGAGACTTCAGCGGTTTGTGCAAGAGGTCAGATCGGGTAAGCAGTCAGAGTTCTCAGTTCAGGATGAGGTGCTTATGTACATAAATCGCTTGTGTATGCCAGAGTTTGAGGATTTGAGGAGACAGCTTATGAGTGAGGCGCATAGTACAGTTTTTACTATGCATCCTGGCAGTGAGAAGATGTATCGGGACATGAAACAGATTTATTGGTGGTCCGGTATGAAGAGAGACATCGTAGATTTTGTGTCCAAGTGCTTGACATAACAGCAGGTAAAGGCCGAGCATCAAGTTCCTTCGGGATTGCTTACGCCTTTATCCATTCCTGAGTGGAAGTGGGATGATATAGCCATGGACTTTGTATGTGGTTTGCCTTTGACTCAGAGGAAGCATGACTCAGTTTGGGTAATAGTGGATCGGCTTACGAAGTCAGCTCACTTTTTACTAGTTAGAGTGGACTACTCGATGGACAGATTGGCCAGTATCTATGTGGATGAGATGGTTCGGTTGCATGGTGTGCCATTATCCATAGTGTTAGATCGGGATCCGAGGTTTACTTCCAAGTTTTGGAAAGAGTTGCAGAGAGCTTTGGGCAATAAGTTGAACTTCAGTACAGCGTTTCATCCTCAGACAAATGGTCAGTCAGAGCGGGTCATTCAGATTCGAGAGGATATGATGAGAGCTTGTGCTTTGGATTTTCCGGGTAGTTGGGACAGATATGTGTCACTTATGGAGTTTGCCTACAATAATAGCTTTCAGTCGAGCATCGTTATGGCACCATATGAGGCTTTATAGGATCGACAGTGTAGGACTCCGGTTTGTTGGACCGAGCTATCCGAGAGATCAGTGATTGGGACAAAGTTGGTTAGAGATACCGAAGAAAAGATCAGAGTTGTGCAGCGGAATTTGAAGGCGGCCAAGGATCGACAAAAGTCTATGCCAACTTGAAGAGGAAAGACGTGCAATTTGAGATCGGGGACAAGGTTTTCCTTAAAGTTTCGCCTTGGAGGAAAGTGCTTCGGTTTGGAAAGAAAGGTAAACTTAGTCCTCGCTTCATTGGTCCTTATGAGATTTTGGCTAAGGTTGGACAGGTAGCCTATAGATTGGCGTTACCGATGGAGTTGGTAAAGTTGCACGATGTGTTCCATGTTTCGATGCTTCGTCGGTACAGATCAGATCCTTCGCATGTTCTTTTAGTTCAGGATGTGCAGGTTAAGCCAGATTTTTCCTACGACGAGGAACCGAGAGCCATTCTAGCCCGAGAGGTAAGACAGTTGAGAAGTAAGCATATCCCAATGGTAAAAGTGTTATGGAACCATCATAGAGTCGAAGAAGCGACATGGGAACTGGAAGAGTCGATGAGACCTCAGTATCCGCAGTTCTTCAGTTTAGGTGAGAATTTCGAGGACGAAATTCTTGTTAGTAGGGGAGAGTTGTCACACCCCGTTTGCCCCCTAGTAGTTTGAGCCTATCTGTGTGAGCATGCATTTAAATGTGTTCGGCAAATCATAAGGGTATTTTGGTAAAAATGCATGTTTTTGGGGTTTATTAGCATATGGTTATATGTTTGGCATTAGAGTGTGAATTAATTTGGAAATGACTGTGTGCATGTGTTCATACCATTGTAGGGAGTGCATTAGTTGGGAGTGCATTGGGTGTGTATAGTGCATGCTTGTTGGGTGTGAATGATTGATTCCCACCAATAGGGAGATGACATGTGTCTAGGGTTTTGGGAAAGAAAAAGAAAAAGGAAAGAAAGAAGGGGAAGAGCAGAATTTACGTTTCCCTTCTTCCCCTCACTCTTCTTCTTCTTCTTCTTCTTCTTCTTCTTTTTCTTCTTCTTCTTCATTTTTCTTCACTCTAAGAGCTCTTGTGTGGATTCAAATCTTTATTGGTGGAATTAATCATCTCTTTACATCCTTTTTGGCAAGTGAATGTATTCTTCTCATCTTGTTTTTCATTTGTTTTCTTCTTCTTCTTCTTTGGTTTTAGATTTAACTAGGGTTTGTTCTTTGTTGTTCTTGTTGGTTTTAATTGTTAGTTGATCCTTCTCGTGATCCTAAGGGCAAGGAAATTGCTGGGACTAGCGGAGCTAAGTGATTGAAGCTTAAAATTTCAGGTTTGGGACTTGTCTCTATTTTGGTGATTTGAGTTGGCTTTTGTCTTTTTGGAAAAATTGGATGATTAATTGTGTTATTGATGAGGGTGTTTGTGGTTTGAGCTGGAAAGGTAAGTTCTTGGGTCGAATTTATGGTTTGGAGTGTGTATTTTGTGATGTGTGTGATTTTGGGTTCGGATTTTGGAGTGACTTATGCGATTTCTGGAATTTCCAGAAGTTACACGGCGCTAAGGAAATAGCTCACCGCCGTGTGGATCGAGAAAATTCCTCAGAAATTGCAAGGCTGAGATTTTACACGGCGGTGAGGATACACCCATACCGACGTGTAAAACGCTACTGCTTAGTTATGTTTGAGCTGTGAGTTTCACACGGCGGTATGGATTTCCTTTACAGCCGTGTGAAACGCCTCTGTTGGAGCAGTGTTTATGCCTTCGTCCAGCTGTGTTGGGCATGTTACATGGAAGTATGGGATACCCCATACTCCCGTGTAAACTGTCTTACACTGCGGTATTGATTTACCATACCGCCGTGTAAAACGCTTTTGTCCTAATATGCAGATTTTGGACTTCTTTTCTTTTCACTCCTTTTCCTCTTGTGTTTGGTTTTATTTATTTTTTAGTGTTATTCTATCTTTTTAGTATCAATTAATTGTGTATTTTTGCCATGCTAATGTAGTATGTGTTTTATGTATTATATATTGAATTATGCTCAAGTATGAATTCCTTGTGATGAGTATTCGAATGTAACTTGTGTTACGCATGACCTGCTAGAGTGTAGTAAGTGGATAGTTAGGCATGCCTAATAGAGTCTTTTAACTGCAGCCCTCAGTTCAGTTCGAACCCCGATCAGGTCCCCGTAAGGTTCCTCATGAACCCCTCAGTATTTGGATCTTATTTATGGTCCCCTCAGTAGAAATATTGTGTTAATGATAAAAATGAAATGACTTTTGATTTGTACCTGTGAGGTACCCTCAGTAATCGATTCGTACCCGTAAGGTACCCTCAGTTCACTCGTTATCCACTACCTCGAGTCAGCAGGTGTTCGATTGGTTTGCTCTGCTCTGATTTGACTATATATATGTGATATCTGAATGAGTATAATGTTGAGATGTATGTTTGATTATGGGAATGGATATGAATTTGAGATGCAGAATGTATGGCTTTAAATTGTGAGCATGTTTATATGGATTATGTTATAAACTATTGCATTTGCCATTGTGAATGTGTTATGCCTTGACGACCATTGTGAATGGCCATCCATATTTTATGTGTGTTTCCCCACTAAGCGTTTATCACTTAGCACGGTTTTTTACCCGTGCAGGTGCGGAAGGAGTTTTCTTTTGTGAGAGTCGCCACCGTCAAGCCAACACAGAAGGTTTTAGTGTAGGGCTTAGCTTTTGTAATCGTTGATGATTCTTTTTGTATAGAACTCTCTTATATCAGTTTGTTATAGCATCCGCTTTTGTACTTATATTTTGGTTATGTAATAACTTTTGTATCAGCTGGTTTGATCAGAACATTATTGTAATGATTTATTATATTAATGTATGATCAGCTATTGTTTTCTTTTCCCTTAAAGTTTTTAATCATCCCGTATTTCGGTATGTATGTTATGAATGATTGTATGGTTTGCTTTGTATCCGTTTGGTGGCACCCTGACTCATACGACATCTCACTCCTCATCGGATAGGATCGCCTACATATGGGTAGGGGGTGTTACAATGCACCCATTTAAACTTATCGAATAAATTTACATTTCAATACACATATACGTTCGTAACATAATATTGGTAGATCAAATTCTCATATCTCAATTACTACCATGCATAGGAACATTTGAATAATTCATATTTTAAATCATATATGCACAATATAAATGAGAAACCGCATAAAGAAGACATTTTTTAAAAACACATTAAGGCAGGGAGGGGACCGTCTCTATCGCGACAGAAGGTCGCGCTTGCAACAGTGGCCAAGTTGGCCTTGTGGGAAAAGAGCCTGTCACGAGTCATGCTCAAAGTCATGACTCATGGAGGTAATTCACATAAGAACAAAGGGCAGGCGCTTGAGGGAGAGGAGACTGTCACGAGTCATGGTCAGTGACACGACTCGTGCTCCATAGCATGACTCATGCACAATTGCATGACTCGTGCTCCATAGCACGACTCGTGCTTTACTGCACGACTCGTGTTCCATTGTCACTACTTGTGACAGCTAAAGTCATACTGAGTCGTGAAAATTGTCATGAATTAGACAGTTCCTCCATTGCCCATGAGATACTGGAATCGCTGGCTCTATTGCGCTCGCAATAGGGTCGTGCTTGGGACAGAGTCGTGTTTTCCAAATCACCAGAAATTCTGCAGAAATCCCTTTCTTCCAAAATCGTGCCTGATATGAGCTTAAATAGCTCATAATTAATCTATATTTTGTGGATTAGAAGTAATGTTTTAAGTGTTTTTATTTGTTGGAATTAGGTATGTTTTATGTGTTTTGTTGAGTTTTGTATGTAGGAGGAAAATGGAGAAAATATGGAGTAAATAGAGAAAAGAAAAATGAAATGAACCAAGGCAGAAAAGATTCTGTCACGAGCGCGACAGGCAGCACGAGCGTGACAGAACGCGCTAATGGAAGACCAAGAGAGAAGAGAAAAAAGAGAAGAAGAGTAGCTGTTGCGACCAAGGGAAGGCGTCGCGAGGTTGCAATAGGGCGCGGAGAAGGCACACGAGAGGAAGGGCGAGCGAAAATGAAGGCGTGCTCTGTCACGAGCGCGACAGCGTCGCGATCACGATAGAGAGATCCGTTAGACGCTAAAGTTCAAATTTGAACTCTAAGAGTTGTGCCTTTCCACCAACTATTACAACCTTTGTAGAAGGGCATCTGATGGAGCATGAGTTCGTATTATAATGCTATTTCTAACTGTAATTTACATATAGAAAAAAGAGAATTGAACATTTGAATAATTTTCTGTAAGTTAGAATAGTTTTTCTTAAGTAGAGTTTATGTGTTAAAGAGAAGATAGCATTCAAAGAAGAAGACTATAATTGGTGATTTGAAAAGGGTTGAGAAATCTCCTTCTTCAATTCTTATCTTTTAATTCTTCTTTGTAACTTTTGTGATGTAAATTCTGAACTTGAGTACTTAATATCAAATATTTCATTGTCCATATTAATTCAAGTGTTCTTACTTGTAGAATTTCTCATTAGTATATTATTTATGATCATTATAAGTTTGAGTTTGATTGAGAAATAAATTCATTCTAACATCTAATTGGAAATTCATCATCAAGATATTGTTTGAGAAATCATAATATTGAAATGGTTGTTATAGGTTGTGTTCTATTCCTAATATTTGCATGTATAATCATCTAGTTCTTAAATGAAAGTTTGGAATTAGACTTATATGTGTATGTTTTAGGCAGTCCTATTTATATTGAGAGAGTAAGTAGGAAATTTATTCAACTTGGCTTGCAAGATAAGAATGCTAAAATCATTAAGAACAATTAATTCAAATTCCATCTTTTTACTTAGCATCATTAATCTTTTCTATCTTCTTGGATTCTCATAAACTCGATTTAATTAGTTTACATGTTAGATTAGTTTAGAATCACTTTTCCATCATTTAGTCATTGTAAACAAGATTAAAATCAATTAGTAATAGTGTGTAAGCACGTTCCTTGTGGGATCGACATCTTAAGTACTATTGCGGTACACCGTATACTTACTGTCAATAAGCATATATAAAAAATGTTCAACAATGCCCAAAACTCCCATTTAAAACAAACATCAACACAACACAAAATTGTTCATTCAAAACCTCATATTAAACTCAAACCCAACTTTTATACCATTTAAAAAATTTACATCATGCTATTAACATCATCAAAATCCTCAATTAACAAAACCGAAAATTTACTGCATAAACTCATAAATTTCCTAAACCTCAAACTCCGTTGCTCCTATTAGCTTCCTTGGTTGATCATTCTTGCTCCCAAACTCATCTAAGGTCTTTTTCATCCAAAATCCTCATTAATCACGTGTACAAAAATAAAAAACACAAACCTAGGTCAAAACCTAATCAAGAAGAAACAAAAGATAAACCAAAACTTATAACCCACCTTACCTCAATAATCTTCACTTAAATCTCTTGAACTAACAAACTTAATCATCAAAAATCTTGGGGCTTTGATCTAAGGGAGAACAAATGGCATTGAAATAAAAAGGAGAAGAAGAAGAAGAAGAGGGAGGAGAACGGGAGAAAGAGAGAGGGGAGAGCAGAATTTTCTGCCTTCTCTCTTCTTCTCTCTCTTCTTTTATACCCCTTCTTATCCCCTTGCCACATATCATAATGCCATTGGTCCAATCTAGATATTTATGCCAAAATCTCGTTTCCATCCTTCAACTATCATAACCTCCAACATTTAGATTTATGACTTAATAATCCTTCACATTGGCCCACTCAATTAATTTCTATTCTTTCAATCAAGTTCTAATTCCACACTTCACAATTTACTATTGGCCGCACATGTAGAAACTTTGACATCAGTTCTTAAATTGTCCATTTAGCATACCTAACACTCAACTTGCACAACTCTAATCACCACTTATTCTCAATATGCCTGAACCCTTCTAGGGTACTTTTTGGGTTGTTACACGTGATGAGCTAGACCCGTTGGCAGGGACCATGCTTGGGTAGCCCTAAAGTATCATCACCTTTGACCAAAGCTCATGTAATGGCAATAGATACTTCCACTAGGTGAAGATGTACTGTGATACCATGCTTGCTATTTGGACCGTCATATATTGAACAAAATCAGTTAAATTAAATGGTCTTTCATCAAAGGCTTTCATGCCCTGGTAGGCCCATCTTGATTTAGTTGAAGTTTTTAAATACATAATGGCCAAACACCCATACGTATGTACATTAGGCAAGAGATGTTATGCTACTAATTTTTTACCCTACACCATACGCGTCCAATGTGTTCCCTGTTAACCCTTGGATAAAGCCCACCTAGGAAAGAGACCGCACTACCTCGTGTGTGGGAGAAATAAGGTTGGAAGGATCTATCTGCTTACATGTC
Organism: Excoecaria cochinchinensis; assembly: GCA_947683425.1. Lineage (NCBI taxonomy): Eukaryota > Viridiplantae > Streptophyta > Magnoliopsida > Malpighiales > Euphorbiaceae > Excoecaria > Excoecaria cochinchinensis. The sequence continues at coordinate 4,782,500 of CANTUQ010000034.1, forward strand.
CATGTCTATGCTGCATCATTATGACCATGCATTGCATTTTAATCATGCATTATCCTAACGTGGTGTATTCTGCAGCCATCATAGATTCATCCAGGTTGTTTAGAGGTCCTGACGGTCGGCTAAGAAGGATTCCACTCTTTGGATTACCAGAGCTAGTGTCAGATCAGAGTTCAGATTCTCTTTTAGAAGGTAGTGAGATATTGTCTTTCGAGTCATCCGCTGAGATAAGTATGGGTAACCAATCAAGTGGGTCTGATGCAACCCAGGCAATGATTGCTGAAGAGGTAGGGAGGAAAATGGAAGAGTTTAAAGCCAGAATGATGGCGATGATGGGCAACCTGGCTACCACCCTAGCCCCACTTGCTGGGCCACAAGCTGCTGCTCCACTAAGGGGGCAAGATGAACAAGGAGCTGTCAAGGAGGATCCCCCTGCTGCAGTTGACCCACCTGCTATTGAGCTAAGAGCACCAGCATCTATAGAGCGCAAAGAAGGCCCTAAATCTGAGGTTGACTTATCGGAAGAAGAGCAAGAAGAGCTAATTATAACAAAGGGGAAGTTGCCCAAGCTTGAGGTCATGACAAGGATGTTGATTATAGGAAAGGGAATGAACCTTGAGGATCGGGAGCTGGACGGTGATGATCTAATCCCCCAAAACTTCAAGATGTCTGATATTCCTAAGTTTGAAGGCACTTCTGACCCGGCTGCGCACATCAAACAGTATTCACTGGTCATGAAGGGGATAACTCTGACAAGGAAGCAGAAGATAGAGTACTTCTGCCTGAGTCTTACGGGGGCTGCCATTGACTGGTACCACGGGTTGGACAGAAGGTCCAAAGAAGATTGGGACTTGTTGACCGAAGAGTTCCTAAGGAAATATGATTGTAGTACCGGGATGGAGGTCACGTTGAAGGATTTAGAGCTGCTGCAATAAAAGGCTAGGGAGTCTTTTCATGAGTACCTCACTCGATGGAGGAACCAAGTTATGGAGATGAAGCGCAAACCTGACACTCCTTATTAGATCCAGTTGTTCATTCGAAATGCTAGCCCCTACCTGAGAGATGGGCTAAAAATGAAAGGGCTGAAGGATTGATAGTCTTTAAAGGACATCGCCATAGAGGCAGAAGGTGAATATATGGCCAGGAGGGCAAGTAGTGAGGCTTATGCCAAGAAGGGCTGCACTAATCAAGGGGCAACCAAGTCAGCAAGCTCCAGTAGTGGTAATAGAAGTGGAAAGACAGTTGAGGTGTCGATAACAGGCGTGAATCAGAGGTACTTCTCAAATTTGGGTCGATCTTTGTCATGGATGTTGAAGAGACTGGTAAAGGAGGGGAAGCTACAACCCCTGCCACCCTGGGCAGCCAGAACCCAAGGATAGCCGGGGAATAAAGTGAATGAATATTGTGCCTTTCACCAACATACTGGGCATATGACAAACAATCGCATGAGGCTGAGGCACAAGATTTAAGATCTAATCGATAGTAAGCAGATCACTGATCCTGAACAGAGAGAAAGCAAGAAGAAGTCTAACTACAGTGCTGTGCCACCACCTGTATTTATGATTGGGTCAAGTCTACCTGAGTGGTATGTCTTGCAGGACTTATATGATAATGAATACATCGCTATCACTTGCCCTGAGGCAAGTGAAGAAGGGATGCCCGTGGTGGCGATAGATTATTGGTCCACTAGTGAGAGTGGAGAAGAAGACGAAGAGGAGGAAGAAGGAGGAAAGTTTGTTGATCTGTGGGATTCAGATGGAGAATGGAAGGAAGTTGGGGTTGTAATAAGAAGTGGGAGATTGGTCCCAAAAGTTGAGAGGTCGCAGGACCTAGTGCAAGCACTTACAGAAAGGGAGCCAAAAGAGAATCCTATAGTAAAGCAGTTGAAAAAGACCACGGCTCAAATATCTATTTGGGACCTTTTAAGACAATCCCCTTCCCACAGACAATAGTTGGTTGAGTCTTTGAATGAATCTACTGTGGCCACCATGATTTCTCCATCCGAGTTGCTAGATCTTGTCAAAGAGGGATCAGGAGAGAGATTGGTATTTTCTGATGCGAACTTGCCAGCAGAAGGCCGCAATCACAACAGACCACTATACATTAAGGTGCAAATTAATGACAAGCACACCGCTTGTGTTATGGTCGGCGATGGCTCACCCATAAATGTCTATCCTTTAGTCGTGTTCCAGGCTTTTGGGCTAAATGAAAACATGCTGAGCAAGTCTGATTTAACCATCACAACTTACGAAAATTCTCAAAGGCAAGCGTCGAGAACATTTAGAGCTTTGGTCAAGACTGGGCCTATTGAGATAGAGGCAGAATTTGTGGTCCTGCCTATCCCAGCAAATTTCTCAGCTCTACTTGAAAGGACATGATTTCGTAAATTTGGAGGAGTGCCATCTACCTTACACCAGATGATCAAGATACCACATGAAGGAGAAGTGGTGACCATTAAAGCGGTGAGAGAAAACCAAGTGTCTGCCTTGGGGATTTCTAACCAGCCATTTAGTGGCTTTCATATATCAGTGATAGGAGAAGAGCAGGGTTCAACCCATAGCCCTCAAGTGGTAAATATGATGAAGAAGATGCACTTCCTCCCAGGGGCTGGTTTGGGAAAAAATTCACAAGGGCTGCAGTTTGCTGTCACTACGCAAGGCCAGAAAGATCGGAAGGGTTTGGGCTATAAAGGAGAACATGGCAAGAAGAAAATGTCAGAGAAGATCCCTTATATTTCAGAGAGTTTTATTCTCGCATCCTCGGTCTGGGTTTACACCAGAGATGAAGAGCCTCTGTGGGTGGATGGAAAGATCATACCAGGTTTTTAAATATTTACTGATGTCTTCGACTGGGAGGTTGGAGTTATCAAATCTGCAAAGGACTTCTGGGATGAAGAAATTATGACTCAATACAGTGTCTAGAACAAGGATGGGCCCGAGGAGATTGTCACTGACAAGCTATTGGCCACCAAGTTGAAGGGAAAAGAGAAGATGGCAGAGTCAGATTTGAAGATTTCACCGGGGGTAGTTGAAAAGCCTCCACGAAGCCAAGAAGTCAAGGAACAGTCGGCTGTAACATCGGAGTCGACAGAGAATGAAGGCCATAGTTATTTAGATAAGCTTTTTATGCCAGAACTTTTCAGTAATGACAATGTTAATGTTTCTGATTATATTAATGAGATGAGTAACTTTGCTTACTTGTGTGATGTTTCTGATGATTTCATTTCTCATGATTATAAACATGATGCATTCATTTTTGACATTAATTCAACTAGCACGACTGCATTTAATCTCGAAACTTTGGAGAACCCGAAGAAAATTTTGATAGCATCAAACATAACTCCTGAGGAGAGGTTAAAATTTGAGAGAATTTTTAAAAAATATGAAAAAGTCTTTGCCTGGACCTACGAGGACATGCTGAGAATTAATCGAGATGTTGTTGAACATGCCATCCTAACTTTCCCAGAGTCTAAACCAGTCAAGCAAAAGCTCAGAAGACTTAGACCGGAATGGGAGCAAAAGGTGAAAGAAGAGATCCATAAGCAGATTGAGGCTAAGTTTCTAGTAGAGGTTCAATACCCGACCTGGTTTGCTAATGTAGTTCCTGTGGCTAAAAAGGATGGAAAGGTTCGAGTATGTGTGGATTATCGGGACCTGAACAAAGCCTGTCCGAAAGACGATTTCCCTCTGCCTCATATTAATGTGCTGGTAGATAGTGCAGCTGCTTGTATGATGTACAATTTTGTAGATGGATATGCAGCGTACAATCAAATCCTCAACAAGGTCGTAGATCGAATTAAGACAGCTTTTATCACTGAATGGGGTACATTTGCTTACCGGGTTATGCCATTCGGATTAAATAATGCAGGAACAACCTATCAAAGAATGGCAACCAGAGTTCTCAATGATTTGATCCACAAGGAGGTGGATGTGTATGTTAATGCCATGATGATTAAGTCAGCTACTAGAGAAAGTCACTTATGGGCTTTGGAAAAGTTCTTTCAAAGGATCAATAAGTATAATCTGCGCTTCAATCCCAAGAAGTGCATCTTTGGAGTTACATCAGGTAAGCTATTGGGCCATGTGGTAATCCAGAGAGGAATTGAAGTAGATCCTAATAAGGTCAGAGCCATTAGAGAGATGCCAGTGCCCTAAAAAGAGAAGGAAATTAGAAGTTTCCTGGGAAAACTTCAGTACATCAGTCGATTTATTGCCAAGCTAGCTTCAGTATGTGAGCCCATCTTTAAGCTTCTCAGGAAGAATCAGTCGGTGATGTGGAATAATGATCGTCAATTGGCTTTTGATACTATTAAGGATTATCTCCTAAATCCACCAGTTTTAAGACCACCACGTCGGGCCAAACCACTAATCCTGTATTTGGCAATAGAAGATAGTTCAGTGGGTGCCATGATGGCCTAGGTGGATGAATTTGGAGTGGAGTTTGCTATTTATTACCTTAGCAAGAAATTCCTGACATATGAAGCCAAATATGTGGAAGTAGAAAAGATTTACTTAGCAGTAATTTGGGCCTCTAAAAAGTTGCAACACTACTTTCACTCTTTAAGTGTGCAGACGGTTGCCAAGCATAACCCGCTTAGGTACCTTCAAGAAGCGCCCTCTCTACTAGGAAAAATGGGAAGACGGTTATTACTGTTGCAGGAGTTCGATTTAGAATACTGTGACGCGCGTTGAACCTCGCGTCCTCCCGAAAGCTCGCTTCAGGGCGATCGGGAAAGGTTCATAAAGCTTGTAAGGTATTTACAAGTGCATCTATTTTGGGCAACAATGAGGTTTCTTGGAGTCGCCACCGAATAGAACATTGGGAAGGGTCATCTAGCCTTATCGAGCCTAAGACGGCGCATACATATCCATCTTGAGCTAGCCAGAGGGATCTTGGAGGCCTTATCCTCTACTCCCCTAGAGCCTAGGATTGTATATTTAAGCCTTTTGGTGGGACTCAAAAGGTGTCTTGGAAGTCCTAGACCTCTCGCCTTTTCGAGTCCCAAAGGCCAGAGTGAGTTCGGGACTTCTCATTTATTCGTACTTTGATTAATTTTACAATTATGTTTTGGATTTATTATTTCACCAACTTTCCATACGATGCATTTTATTTAAGCGCAAATCATTCACATCCAAAGCGGTAAATAGAAGCAAGAATCAAGATAAAGTGTTCGAAATAAATTACAATAACACTAGGAGCGGAATACAACTCCCATTTATAAAAGTGCGACACATGCATAAAACGGGATATTCATTGGAATGAGGACTTTGGTCCTACCATGCATATTCATTACAGAAATGGTTTTTTATGAAGTATCAATTTTATTAGCTGAAATGGGACATTGGTCCACCATTTTCAGGAAAATCTCCAGGTTTAATTGTTAAAAATCTTTTGGTCCTTTTTTACCTTAATGACGTTAAAACCATTTCCATAACAACATAAATACAAGGTAAGGGTAGAAAAATGAACCCGAATCGAGATCCGCAGGATGGTGCCACCAACATCTCTCACAATTCCAACTTCTAACGGTCAAAAAAGAACTCACCAAGATAAACACGTTAGCCAAAACGTAAATAAAAAAATAAAAATGAGAAAATTCTAACAGCAATGAGTTAAGAGATAGGATTTTATGAGGTAAAGAAATGAGAATTTTGCCTAGAGACGGCTACCTGGATCGTGCCAGTGGCCGTCCCTAGTGAGGGGAAAACAAATAAAAAAAAAAACTTCTTAAATCTTTTGGGTAAAAAGGGATAATGAAGTATATATAAAAATTAGTGTGATTCAAATTAAATTATATAAATGTTAGTCCAGAATGTTTACCCTCGGATTTTACCTTTTAGGGTGGATGTCGGATGATTTTGTCCCCGTGTGCCTCACAAGGATCAAAAGAAGAATCAGATCAAAGAAAGAAAATTTATGTTATTCTTTCCTTGAATATTTGATTGCAATAGTGTGTTCGAATTAGTTATATTGATGGAAACGACTGAATTTCGTCACCTCAATTTGACTTAATTCGTAAGAAAAAATTGAAGAAATCGATTAATCAAAAGAAGTTTTATCAAAATAAAACTCTACAGATGAATAGAGATTTATGAATTTTTACTTGATCTACTCACAGAAAAACCCTTTTCTCTAAAAAGCAATTTTCTCCAAAAATATTTGATAGTTTTTAAATAAAACTCTTTTTTTAATTTCTCTCCAAATTTTCTAACCCCAAAAACTTAAATTTTATTCTCTATTTATAGGGTTTTTTATTAGATAATTCAGATTAATCTCTATCTAAAGTTTGAATTTTAAAAGGACTTTAAAATTCAAGTTTTAGATAAATTCTATCCCTGTTTTGAAAAGAAAAAGATTAAATTTTATCCAATCTCGAGTGATCCGGTCAGTTACCGTACCGACGGGCTTCCCTGTGCCTACCGACGGCCGTCCCTACTAAGGGAAAATGAGGGAGACTGACTAGGGACGGGGCGTGAACTAGGGAGGGGCATCCCTAGATCGCCACCTGTCCGTCCCCACTACACCTAGAGACAGGTAGCTCCCCAAGTAGAGACGGGCGTCCCTACACAGACAGCATTCCCGTCTGTGAAGCAAAACTCACATTTTTACCCAAATTTTGTAAAATTTATCCAACTCTTTCAAAACTCCATGCTATAGAAAAATATTTTAATCCTTGCGAGACCAAAAGACGAAAACCTCCGAATTCCATCCCCTTGCTCGTAAATCGGCATGGATCTCTTCATCGGCTAACTCTGATCTGGACTGCCTCAAGACCCGGTGTCTACAGTTGCCCCCAATTTTGGGGAAACTAGCGCACTAGTGCCTAGATGAGCCAAAATTCAGAGAAGAAAGGAAAAAGACGCATACCTGAGGTAGTCCTGACCTTTTTGCCGGGGAGGCGATAATGCGTTTGAGTCGATTCTGGACTTATAGAACGCGAGGTTTGCACCGAGTCCTCTTCGGACTGTACGAAGTGCGATAATTGCTCTCCTGCTACACCGAGTCTTCTTCGAACTATACAAAGTGCGATACTTGCTCTCCTGAGCTGCACCAAGTCTTCTTCAGACTGTACAAATTGCAATTATGGCTCTCCTGAGCTGCACCGAGTCTTCTTCGGACTGTACAAAGTGCAATTATGGCTCTCCTGAGCTGCACCGAGTCTTCTTCGGACTGTACAAAGTGCAATTATGGCTCTCCTAAGCGGCACCGAGTCTTCTTCGGACTATACAAAGTGCAATTATGGCTCTCCTGAGCTGCACCGAGTCTTCTTCAGACTTGAGCGATTTAACTTGGCGGCCTCATCGTGCCCCCAAAGTGTAATTCTGATCTTTTGATTTCCTGTGGTCGGGTTAATTACTTCGATGGTCACTGAACTTTAAGGGTTGCAACGATTTGGTCACTAAACTTCAATTTGTAACAATAAAATAATACATATATTATTTTGTAACCAAAAAATCAAAATGATCGGAAATGGCAACCGGAACCTGACCTATTAGCAAAATAAACATTAAATTTTTTGCCACGTCGGATCTGACATGGATCTGACATAGCTTTATGGTTAAAAAGAATCAATTTTCACTGTCTTCAAGCAGCTCCCGTTTGCCGCCGAAACCGAATTTTCGATCATTTTGATTTTTTCGTTACAAAATAATAGATGTATTATTTTATTGTTACAAATTGAAGTTTAGTGACCAAATCGTTGCAACCCTTAAAGTTCAGTGACCACCGAAGTAATTAACCCTCCTGTGGTCCCGAAGGAGATGATGTTTGACTTGTTTTTTTTCCTTTTAACTGCGGGTCGATTTTGAATCGGTGTAAAACCATGTTCCTGTATTGTAATAGACTTTTGTTAATTCTTACGCCAAGTACCTTGATTGGTAGAGTTATGAACATTTTATATCTCTCTTTATTATTCATTATCTTATTTCCATGTGATCAATTCCTCTTTTCCTTTTTCTCTTTCTCTTAAATTTAAGTCATGAAGGAATAACATGCAAATTTAATAAGTTGATCAAAAAATCCTTTTTTTTCTTTTCTCTAAAAGATTAAATTTTGTACAATATACAGATGTGATTACAAAAAGTAGAAACACAAAACTAGAAGAACTCCCTGAACGATCTACAATGGCGCATAATCCGAGAGCTCCTCTGGGTCATCATCATCGTCCGATATATGAACCGGCTGGTCTAACGCTGGAGCATCGGAGGGCCCTGCATCTGAGGCAGATGGCTGGCTGGGAGGGGCTGACGGTCCGGCCAGCTGAGTAGCCCAATCCCTGGCCACCTGCTGGTTTTTGGGAGGTACAGCCATTGGTACCGATAACGGCTGTGCTCCTGCTGAGTCCTACTGCTGGAACTGGACCTGGGCATATCCATCGAGAAATGGCTGTGCACAGACCGTCATGAACTGGAGTGTACTGGTAACAACTCCCCTTAACTCCCTAAAAGCATCGCCTAGGCGGAGGGTCTGATCTGTGGAGGTGGTCCTCATACTCCTCAACCTATCCTCAGTCTGCTCTCTAAACTCCTGCAGGGACTGGCCAATGGGAGGTATGGCACCCTCCAGGACCTGAATCCTGAATCTGAGAGCCTCCACTGACTCATCCACTATCAGTATGGATGTGTCTATCCTCTGGGTTGCCTCACTCTGGGACACCCTCATCTCCTGCCTCAGCTAACCTACGAGTGTGACACCCCAATGCCCCCTGGATGGACAAGGGAGCGCTACACAGCACTATTATGCAATTATCTTATTAACTTTCCTTACATTTTAACATTACCATTTCTTATAATTCATGCATACCACTACACTATAATTTTATCGGATGTTCTTCACTATACACTATTACAAGTTACTAGCTTCACTACTATACGTTACATATAACACTATACATATACAAAAGAATAGCTTTTACAAAATGGAGCTCCAAATACAAAACTATACACTTGAAGAGACACTTCACGCTCCTATGGTGGCCTGCAGTACTTCTTCAAAAACTCGACTCCAATTCACAACCTACACGGGAGACAAGCACCCGTGCTAAGCGATAACGCTTAGTGGGGATGTACAAACAGGTACTAACACAATAATCACAAAACATTACACAATAGAGAGCATGCTTAACACATATGGCATATGATGTACACTCACTAGATCAATATTACGCTATCATGTCAATACGCTGTAACTCATGTTAATCACAAGTCATAAGCTATCTATAACATGCTTTAAATCGCTATTCACTTACCATGTTCAATATTCACTTCACCAAGTCAATGAGGAACAATAAGTCACTATCATTCAATATCCATGTACACTGCTCATTAGTCACTACACTAAGCCAATTGTAGGCTCATTGCATTATTTCTAATTCAATAGCATGGCATAAATATCACACTATCATCAAGAACAATAATTCCAACACATATTTATCATGAACACATACAATATTCTTGTTATTCATTAATAGCCTGTATAGTCTTAGGAATGGATACGGGTACACTGATCAATAACATTAGAGACCGAGGCCTCGAACACTATATCACTAAAGACAGAAGTCTCGATCGCTATATCACAAAATACCCTTCGGTATCAATCACTAGACACCCGTCGGTATCAATCACTAGACACCCGTCGGTATCAATCACTAGACACCCGTCGGTGCCAATCACTAGCAGCCGCAAATCACTAGCCCTTCATAAGCATGCTTATTTATCCACGACTCGACTACAGGCTTATTACTTTATTCACACACTACGCATCCATTCTCATGGCATTATTCATTCGCATAGTAAATTCATTCGCATGATTTGATTCTCCTCACATGTTCATAATTCGCATGATAATGCAATCAAGCTTAGTTAGGCTGTCATGCATTTGTAATTCACATTGTCACATGTTCGCATGATGATGCATTCAAGCTTAGTTAGACTATCATGCATCTCTAATTCACATAATCACATGTTCGCATGATGATGCATTCAAGCTTAGTTAGGCTATCATGCATCTCTAATTCACATAATCACACGTTCACATGATGATGCATTCAAGCTTAGTTAGGCTCTCATGCATCTCTAATTCACATAATCACCCTAGTTGTATGCACATAAACTTCATTTATCATTGATATAATGCTCATACAATAAGGCTCCTAGTTATAGATAAGATTGCACAATTTATACATTCATATGCAATAGGGTTACATTGCCAAGACAGAGGGGTCACGGTCACAATCAATCTGGTTGTCACCGTGACATACTGAATCCCCAAAACAGAATGTAGTTTGTGATAATTCACGGTCACAATCAATTTGATTGTCACCGTGACTTATGACCAACTCACGGGCAGAATGCATGTCTGGGGTATGTCACGGTCACAATGAGTTTGATTATCACCGTGACATACTGCACTTCAAAACAGAATGCTCATTTTGATGCCTCGCGGTCACAACCAATTTGGTTGTCACCGTGACGCATGCCAAATTTCCACTTCACAGCTGTGTTTTACCAAGACACAGCTGTGCTTTTTCTCATACTTGGCATTCTTGCATTCACATGCTTGGGCAACCCTCTTCACCACACAAGCATACTTTACCTCTTCATTTACATGTCATGATACACAATCACTTTGAGCATGCCAATAAATATTACAAATCACTAGATGCCATTAACACTAATATCACTACAATAATCACTTTACACTTGTTCACTATCCAATTCAATATCAATAACAAAATCAGTATCCCATCTCATTTACAAGAACTTCAAACACACTAATCACATCAAAACACAACAAATCCCTAACCTCTTGGAGCACTCCTTCTTACTCTTCTATATCACTTTCTCCTTCCCTTTTCCAGCTCTACCTGACTCTTCAACTCATAACACATAAGCACACAACACATTTAAGTCCATTAGACTTTACCCATAACAATTATGAAGCAAATAGAAAGATATGAAGAAGATGAACTCAACATCAATATACCTTTTTCTAGACAATAATGCACAATCTTCTATCTATCAATATCTACCCTTTGGTCTCCATGGTCAAAGAGAACAAATGAAAGAAGAGCAAAAAGGAAGAATGAACTCATGAGAGAGTGAGGGCCGGATCAAGGGATCAAAATGGCTGAATCAAGGAACAAAAGACAGGTTTACTCACTAATCCACCTCATGCTTGCATGTAAGAATGAGGTGTCAAGTTCTCACTCTCCCTACACAAGGTGGCTGGTTCACACACTAACACATGGAGTCCACTAGCATCCAGCTAAATCCACTAACATACAGCTGATCCCACTAACTTTTGATTAACTTAATTAACAGCCATTACAGTAAATAAATCTTCATTTGCTAGTTAATCATACAAAGTACAATTCAGCAACTACAATACTTTATTTTCCTTCAATTAAGTCCCGCACTTCACTTTCTCACTTAGGTCCAAGGCTGTAAACCCTAATTATCATGCACATTATTACACCAGTGACACTCAATTCTTCTAGGGTGATTTTCAGGGTGTTACAACGAGTCTCTCCTGCTCCTTCCTCAGATGATCAATAAGCCTCCCCTGGTCCTGGATGATTCCCTGCTGCTGATCCAACCGATCTAATATGACCCTATCTCGCTCTCCGAGCTGTCCGAGAAGGGCCCTGTCTCTCTCCTCCTATCTATGCTCAAAAGATGCGAACATAGAAGTCAATAGGGCAGTAAAATCTGGCTGCGCTGGGAAAGCTGATGATGAGGATGGAGGGGGAGCTGAATCTGGTGTCGGCTCAGGTGGTGGAGCTGTAGAAGTAGATGCCCTCGGATCCCCTACTCTAGCATATGGGCTAAACCTCTCAGGCGCTCGAGGAGCTGTCTGCTGTACTCTAGACGATGGAGGCATAGGACTCTGCACTCTCTGTCCTGGAGGAGTAGCCAGCAACTCATCCATAGTAAACTCGATCCCCATATCAAAAGGTGTACCCGGCTGCTCCTTGTGCTGCGGCTGCGGAGGCTGACCATCTGGATGCTCTGGCTGTCGGGGAGGCTGGTCCTCCTGATACTGAGGGTGCTCGGGAGGCTGGTCCTGAGCATGCTCTGGGTGCTCTGGCTAATCCTGAGCCTGCTCCTCTACTGGCTCTAACGAGGGCAAGCTAAATGTGCGTCTAGTCTCGTGCACTGTGCGAAGCCTTTACGCCTCGGGGTGGCCCGGTATCGGTAGTATCATGACCATCGTCATAGCCGCTGGAGCATCCATATAAATACTCTCATCCAAAGGGCGCCTCAAAATATCTGGACGAACACCCAAACTCAAGAGCAACCTGGTAATGACCCCCCCGACATACACTACTGGGGCTGCCCCCTGGATACCCTCACCAGGTTGACCAAAATCTTGTGGCTGATATTGAGCCTCTGACCTACCATCATTGCCCATAAACTCCAGATCTCTACGGCATTGAGGCAACCTGGGTTACCAGCTCGTCCCAAATTTGAGCTGGACAATACTCGATGAAGATAGCGCAGAGCCTGTGATAAAAGTATTGTACTCTTCACCGTGTCGTGATCGTACGGCACTCCTGGTAAGGCTATAACCGCCCAATGCTGACGTCTCACTGATCTCTGGTGTGTTATGACATCCTGCCCGAATGGGAGCCCCATGGCCTCTGTAAACCGCTGACGGGTGATGCTGAAATGGTGGCCCTCAATCCAAAACTGAATGACACCCTCCTCCGTGTCAGACCTCTGATATCCGCCATAGTGTAGCGTAGCGAGGAACTGTCGTACCACCTCTGGGTGAGTCTGGAAAGCGGGTGTCAAAAACTCTATCCAACCCGCGCCCGCCATCAGTATATCGACCTCATCTGCCATCCCAGAGCCTCAAGGAACGGCCTATAAATGAAACGGCTAGCTCGGAACTGCACCTGAGCTAGTGCCGCATACCTCTGTCTAGCCTTGTCACTCATCCAACCTGGGGCCTCAGGCTTGGGCTAATCATGTGGAGCGTATCGTCGTGGTGGCATCCTGTGAATAAGACAAATAGTTAGTTTGATATTGTGGGCATGAATAGACCTTATGGTAGAATTTTAGGTGGCATTCTGCCTGGGTATGTCTAAACCAAAAAAGATTTCAAAAAATTTGGGCAGCACCCCGGCAAGGGTGTGCCCAACCTCCTGTATGAAAAGATAAAAATAAGGGACGGGCCTCAGACCCCAAGCAACAATATAATATTCACATTTGCTAAAAACTGGCAGCACCCCGGCAAGGGTGTGCCCAAACTCTTGCATAATGAAGAAGAAAATAGAACAGAACGGGCCTCAGACCCCAAATAACAACAATGCAATATAATCACTTTGCTTTCTAGTTCTCAGATTATTTGCTCCAAAATATATGAATTTCTAAGGCCGTATTTATACTCTAAACACTAATTATTCCTTGAACAGCATACATTTGTGCACTCTTTATTTATTAACACAAAATTCATCCTATTAACTTATTTATAGTGCCAATCAGAATTTAACAGGCCACTAATTCCATTAATTCAAAAGAAAAAGAAATCTCCTTGCTCGTAATAATAAAGAAACAAAGAAAAATGGGAGTATTTTTACTAACCTGGAAGTCGAGACCCACTGAAGAAGTCAAAAAACTGAAAACAGGTGCGAAAAAATGCAATTTGAAAAGATAAAAATTAAAAAACACAGTTGGAAACAAAGGAAAAGGCATCGGTGTGGAGAAGAAGGAAAGAAAACGATTTCTCGTCGGTACTTGCGTCTTTATATAGATTTTCAGTACCGACGGGCTTTTCGCCCATACAGCGACAGACGGGCATTCCATTTGTCTATCCAGATTCCCTCATTAATTGTCTAATTAATGCGCGTGAAATGTACAATGCACGATTCGCTAGGTGGACAAGTACAGACGGGGTCGCCGTCTGAATATAGGGACGGGTTAGCCGTCTGTAAGCCAAATCTATAAAAGTCAACTATTTTTCTTGAATTTCGTGCCCCTTCCTTATTTTAGCTCCAAAATATCTCTTTTCTCTAGTTTTTTTCCCCTCTTTTCCTCTTAGCAACTGTGGCTTTAGCTATCAAGACATGAATTCTCCTTTCCTTTCCAAGATGCACCGTATCTTAGATGATGCTCAAACTTGGGAACACAGTACTCTTGCCCCCCTTTCTGGACTGAGGTTTCTACGGAGAGTCAAGGTAGACTACACCCTTCTTTTGGCTACAACCCACTTCTGGGATCCTCGTTTTCATGTTTTCAGGTTCACCTATCAGGAATTATGCCCCTTGCCTAAAGAATTTGCTGCTATCATCGGAAGTTGGTATCCACCTGGTGCTTCGCCTTGCGTACCTCGCTATGGTTTGATCCAAATCCGGGATATTGCTTTGTCCTTAAGTGTAGCTCCCTCTGACGCTTCTCGTCTAGTTCCTCAGGGCTCAGTATTTTCTTTAGAACCTCTGATTGAAGCAATGGATGAATTCTCCGACATCCCCTCATACATCGTAAGTGTCATCTTCCTCTTCTGCCTGATGAAGTATCTAGTCCTGACCTCAGAGGAGCTGCTCGAAGACCCTCGTTTATTTGGAATTCTGGATGGCTTTCATCACAGGCTCACGCCTTTCCCCCTCATTCTAGCTGAGACTATCTTGGGTTTGGACTCTGTTCATGTTGGCTCTACCACTTCATTCTCTGGGAGCCCCTTATTACTCCAGGTACGTCATTGTTTTAAAAGGTAGTGCGTCCCTTGTGGATTTTCACACTAGCTTTTCTTAGCGGGAAGTGCGTCCTTTCGTATTTTCACACAGCCCTATGCCTAATTTTTGCCTGAAGTAAATCCAACTTACTCCAGCTGCTTATCTTTGCCTTTTATTTTATTCTCTTTGGCTTTTATTTTCATTGTCTTTCTTTGTTTCCCCCTATCAGATTTGGTTGCAAGAGAAATTAAAGCTTTTGTCAGAGCCTCCTCCTAGAGTCATCAGTCAGTACTCTGCGAAGTGTTTCCTCCCTCGACATCGTCTGTATTTACCTGGGACTCCTGATTAGTGCATTAACAGATTCAGTGAGATATCTGACGATGATGTTAGCTTTACGCACGCTTGGCTTCCCTTGTCAGGTGCAGTTGTTGATGGGTCTTCGGGATGTGTTCCCTCATACGGGCTTCGTGAGGTGACTTTCTACATCACGCCTCATTGCTTCCGTCAACTCGGAGTGACTCAGGATTTTGTGAGACTCCCTCTATCCTTTCAAGGTGGAATCCTTTCTGCGGCCTTTGCCTCCCGCTACCAGGGCATACCTTTGTTCAGGGACCATTCTACCATCTCTACCAGGGCATACAAGAGGTGGATACTTAGCCCGGCGGCTGATAACCGAACTCGGGGACTGAGGCATTTAGCCAGCGAGGGTAGTAGTAGGGCATAGTTTAGCTTCACATGCATTTTGAGCAGTACGTTTCTTTTTAAAGCAGAATTGGACAATAATGTAAATGAATAAATCAAACTTATTTCATTTCAAAAATTTGTGCACATTTCAGTACGACTTCAGCATACATGATCGCTTTTCGACATTAATTCTATTATGCAAGACTACATTCATTCATGGAACCAAATCTTGACAGCATCAAACTCCTGTCTCCAACCAGCCCTCTCGACTTTTCATGATTGGATATTTTCTCTCAAGCCTCTAATTTTTGCCCAGGATGCCTTTTTTCGGTTTTCACCCTGACGAGGCGCCCGATTTTAGCAGGGTCACCTTTTTTCGGTTTTCGACCCGCGGGGCTTTTATTCTCTTCTTTTGATTTTGGTCTTTAGCAATGGAACCTTTTAAGTCTGTCAATATTGACCGGTTCCTTGAATTCATTACCATCGCTATCCGGTAAGATTGCAGCTCCTTTGGATAACAGCTTCTTGAGGATATATGGTCCTTCCCAAGTTGGTCTAAATTTTCCTCTGATATCTGGTACTCCTGGTCTCATCTGTTTGAACACCAAATCCCCCTCCTTTAGCGGATGCTTTCTCACCTTTTTCCCAAATGATCTAGCCAGCCTTTTCTGATAGATCTGATTATGATAGTAAGCTTTCATCCTGCTCTCATCTAATAATTTCAAATACTGTAACTTCTCTCGTATCCATTCAGCTTCCGGAATCTGAGCTTCAATGACTACTCTCAGTGATTTGAGCTCTACCTCAACCGGCAACACTGCCTCGGTCCCATAAACCAAAGAATACGGAGTAACGCCTGTAGACGTCCTTACCGTCGTTCTGTAACCCCACAATGCAAAGGGAAGCTTCTCTGCCCAGTCTTTGTAGGTTTGGACCATCTTGGCTAAGATTCTCTTCACGTTCTTGTTGGTGGCCTCTACTGCCCCATTAGCTTGTGGTCGATAGGGGGAGGATTTGTGGTGCTCGATCCCGTTCTTCTCAAGAATCTTTCTGGTTTCCCCCATGAATTGGACCCTGTTATCAGACACTATGTGATGTGGGAGGCCATATCTGCATATCAGATTTCTTTCAGTGAACCTGGCCATATCTCTTGCGTCGATCTTCTTAAAGGACTCCGCCTCCACCCATTTTGTAAAATAGTCGATTGCGACTATTATATTTCTGTGTCCGTTGGATGCCGTAGGGCGGATTTCTCCAATAATGTCTATTCCCCAAGCAGCGAATGGCCAAGGTGACGTTAGGCTGTGTAGCTCTGACACCGACAAATGCCTTAAGTCTGCGTATTGCTGACACAGTTGGTACTGCTGCACGTACTTTGAGCAATCGTTATCCACCGTAAGCCAGTAAAAGCCTTGCCTCATGATCTTTTTGGCTAATGTCAGCCCATTCATATGGGCTCCGCATATTCCGGCGTGTGTTTCTTCCATTACGCTCCTGGCTTCTTTTTTGTCCAAACACCTTAATTGGATACCATCGGCTTGTCGTTTGTACATTGTCCCATTTATGCAAATAAACTGGGTAGACAGCTTGCGAATCATCCTTTGATCCTTTTCGGTAGCCTCCTCTGCAAATGTCGCATTCTCTAGGTAATTCATAATGTCATAATACCATGGCTTTCCATCCGTCACTTCTACTTCCATAACTGATCTTGATTCGAAGCTAGGTCTCTCAGAACTATAGATTAAGACTGGCTTCATGTGCACCCCTTCAGGGTTGTCCCACATTGATACTAGCGTAGCGAGCGCATCGGCTAATTGATTTTCATCCCTGGGAATGAAATGGAATGTGCATACTTCGAATTGACTGCTCAGGTCTCTCAAGTACCGGATATATGGCATTAGCCTCTCTTCCTTCACGGCCCATTCACCTCGGATTTGATTGACCACCAAGGAAGAGTCACCAAACACTTCCACACTCTTCGCTCCTAAAGCTATTAACGCCTCCAATCCAAAGACACATGCTTCGTATTCAGCTTCGTTATTTGTAGCCTTGAATCTCAACTTTTTTGCCAAGGGAAGCTTTTCGTCATCCGGGGTTATCAGAATGACTCCTACTCCTGCCCCTTTGTTATTTACAGCTCCGTCAAAGTGTAATTTCCAACCTTGAATCCCGATAGCTGCCACATCCTCGTCTGGAAAGTTAAACTCGTATGAGTCTACTTGGATCGGGTGTTCTGCTGGAAATTCCACCACTGCACGCCCCTTGATGGTCTTCCGGGTGAGATACTCCACATCAAATTCTTGAAGTA
Organism: Excoecaria cochinchinensis; assembly: GCA_947683425.1. Classification (NCBI taxonomy): domain Eukaryota; kingdom Viridiplantae; phylum Streptophyta; class Magnoliopsida; order Malpighiales; family Euphorbiaceae; genus Excoecaria; species Excoecaria cochinchinensis. Next base: position 4,800,163 of record CANTUQ010000034.1, read on the forward strand.
ACAGCAACCACCTACCCATTTTCCCAAGCAAAGATGGGGCCTCTTGCAAATATCTCAGGGGATTCTGCCTCGCGACTGCTTGCACTTTGTAAGCATGAAAGTAATATCGCAATTTCTTAGAAGCCCAGATTACTGCAAGGCAAATCTTTTCTACCTCTGTGTACTTGACTTCGTAGGCTATGAATTTCTTGCTGAGGTAATAAACAACAAATTCCACTCCAAAATCATCCTCTTGGGCCATCATAGAACCTACAGAACTGTCTTCTATGGCAAGGTATAGGATCAGTGGCTTGACTGGCCGTGGTGGTCTCAGTACCGGTGGATTCAACAAATATTCTCTGACAGCATCAAAAGCCTTTTGACAACTCTCGTCCCATACTACTGGTTGATCTTTTCGGAGCAGCTTAAAGATTGGCTCACAGATCGAAGCAAGCTTAGCGATAAATCTACTGATGTATTGCAACTTGCCCAGAAAGCTTCTTACATCCTTTTCCTTCTGCGGTATTGGCATTTCCCTGATGGCCTTAACCTTATCCGGGTCAATCTCAATCCCCCTTTTACTAACTATGTGTCCTAAGAGCTTCCCTGAAGTAACGCCAAAGATACACTTTTTAGGATTCAATCGCAAATTGTACTTATCTATCCTTTGGAAGAACTTTTCCACGGCTTCAAAATGGCCTTCTCTAGTGGCTGACTTGATCATCATATCGTCCATGTATACCTCTACCTCTTTATGAATCAAATCATCCAATATCTTCATTGCCATCCTCTGATAAGTGGCCCCTGCATTTTTCAGGCCAAAAGGCATCACACGATAAGCATAAGTCCCCCACTCTGTGATGAAGGCTGTCTTGATCCGATCAATTATCTCATTGAGAATTTGATTGTTGCCCGCGTAACCATCTCCGAAGCTATACATCTCGCAAGCAGCAGCACTGCCTATTAGTACGTCTATATGAGGCAATGGAAAATCATCCTTCGGACAGGCCTTATTCAGATCCTGATAATCCACGCATACTCTTACTTTCCCATTCTTTTTGGCTATAGGGACAACATTGGCCAACCATGTTGGGTATTGCACCTCAACTAGAAACTTGGCTTTGATTTGCTGGTGAATCTCTTCTTTCACTTTCTCTGTCCATTCCGGCCTAAGCCTTCTCAATTTCTGCTTAACAGGTTTATGGTTCGGATAGGTGGGGATAGCATGCTCTGTGACTTTCCGATCGATTCCCGGTATATCTTTATAGGTCCAGGCAAAGACTTTTTCATATTTTTTTTAATATTCTCTCAAATTTCTCTCACTATTTAGGAGTTATATTTGATGCTATCAAAATTTCTTTTGGATTGTCTAGGGTTCCAAGATTGAATGGAGTAGCATCAGTTGAATCAACATCAAATATGGATGGATAATGATCATGATCATGCATAGTGAAATCATCTGAAACATCACACAAGTAAGCAAAACCATTCAATTTATTAATAAGATTGAAATTGTCATTGACATCATTGAAAAGTTCTGGAGCAAAAAGAAAATCTAAACTATCTTCCTCTTCCTCCTCTGCTAGTGTATCTGCCGCAGTCGATGTTTTCGCATCACATTGGCCCTTTGGAGTCTCCTCATCCATCTCCCGCACAGCTTCTTCTATCTTGGCCTTTCCTTTCAGCTGGGTGGTTATCATCTTTTCAGTAATTATTTATTCCGGCGTCTCGCGGTCCCAAATTGTCCTACTGGTCATGATTTCTTCATCCCAAAAACCCTCTGTTGGCTTGATTAATCCAATGCCCCAGTCATAGACATCATTGAAAACCTCGAACCCTGGCACAATTCTTCCATCCAGCCACTGCGGTTCATTTTCTCTTGCATAGGCACATGCTGCGGTTGCTGGCACAAAGGTCTTCCAAATATGGGGAACTTCCATTTTTGACTTCTCGCCCCTTTTTACAGCACCTGTGTATCCAAGACCCCTCTTGTCCTTTTGACCCTTAGTGGCAACGGCTATCGGTATCCCTTGGGAATTCTTGCCCAGCCTTGCACCAGGGAGGAATGACATTTTCTTCATCATATTCAATACCTGGGGGCTTTCTTCTTTTTGCTCTTCTTTGCCTATCATGGTGACATGAAACCCATTAAACAGCTGCCTGGCTATCTCCAGTATTGATACCTGATTCTCTCGTGCAGCTTTTATAGTCACGATCTGGCCCTCATGAGGTATCTTTACCATCTGATGAAGTGTAGAGGGGACTCCTCCCAATCTATGAAACCATGGTCTGCCTAGCAAAGCTGAGAAATTGGCAGGTATGGGCAACACCACAAACTCTACTTCTGACTCTACCGGTCCCATTTTTACCATTGCTGTGAAGGTTCCCGAAGCCTGCCTATGCGAGTTGTCATATGCCGTGATGGTTAGATCAGATTTTGCCAACATATCCTCTGTTACCCCAAAAGCTGCTATTGCTACCTGTGGGCATACATTTATGGAAGAGTCGTCATCCACCATCACACAGGTGGTATGCTTGTGGTTAATCTGCGCCCTTATGCAAAGAGGGTGATTATGGTTGCGACCTTCTACCGGCAAATCTGCACTGGTAAAAACAACGTTTTCTCCCGATCCTCCTTTTACTACCTCCAGAAATTCCGTAGGTGAAATGGTCATAGCCACGGTTGCTTCGCATAAAGCCTCCACCACCTTCTGCCTATGTGATGGCGACTGTCTCAAAAGATCCCATATTGAAATCTGAGCCGGCGTCTTTTTCAGTTGCTTGACAATCGGATCTTCCTCCGGCTCCTTTCCCCTTCTGTCCTCAATTGGCTCTTATGGTTTTTCTACTTCCGGGGACTACCCTTCCACTCTGGGTCATAGCTCCCACTTTTTTCCTCTTTGGTTCTCCTCCATCCTCTTCCAAACCCCAAAGGTTTGAAAATGTTTCCAAATCATCGTTTTCAGTTCCAATATCATCAGTGGACCAGCAATCGATCACTGCAGCGGGAAGCGCTTCTTCACTCCCCTCATAGAGGCTTGTGACAGCAGTGTGGATATCGTTGTCGTATAGTTCCTTCAACACAAAGTTCTCGGGCAAACTGGACCCGATCATATTCACTGGCGGAGGCGTGTTATTGTACCCGGCTTTCTTTTGACCCCCTCTCTTTTCTGGATCTGTGATCTGTTTTGAGTCGATCAAATCCTGAATTGCATGCCTCAGAGTCCTACAGTTATCGGTTACATGTCCAATGTGCTGATGATATGCACAGTACTCATCATCTTTGTGTCCCGGCGTGCCTTGAGTTCTCGCAGGTCTGGGCGGTAGGGGCTGCAGCTTATTCTCTTTCATTATCCTTCTTAGTACCCATGACAAGGACCTCCTGAGATTAGAAAAATGTCTCGGGGTGGCGTTCGTAGTTGATACCTCAGCAATTTTCCTTGTACCACTAGAAGAGCTTGTTGGTCTGGCGGCCCCTTGACTTCCACTACCTCTCTTAGGATAATTCTCACTTCCTGCTTTCCAAACAAGGTACTCTCCTTCGGCCTCAATGGCGATGTCCTTCAGGGACTCCCAATCTTTTAGTCCTTTCATCCTTAATCCATTCCTCAAATACGGGCTCGCACTTTTAATGAACAACCATATTTGATCTTGGGTATCCGGTTTCCTCTTCATTTCCATCACCCGATTCCTCCACCGGGTTAGATACTCATGGAAGGACTCTCCTTCTCTCTGCTGTAATAGTTCCAGGTCCTTCAGGGTCATCTCCATTCTTGTACTGCAATCATATTGACTCAAAAATTCTTCCGTCAATAAATCCCAGTCTTCCTTAGTTCGGTGATCAAGCTCGTGATACCAACCCACTGCCGGGCCCGTCAAGCTCAAGCAAAAGTACTCAATCTTCTGCTTCCTCGTCAAAGTGGTGCCTTTCATCACTAATGAGTACTGCTTTGTGCTAGGGGATCAGAAGTACCGTCAAACTTTGGCACGTTCGGCATCTTAAAGTTCATTGGGACCAGATCTTCTCCTTCTAACTCTGTATCCTCAGGATTCACTCCGTGGCCTTTTGTCAACATCCTCGTCTTAGCTTCAAATCTCTCCTCCACCTTCCTCCAGATGGCCTCTTTAATTTGAGGGGCTTTCCCTTTCTCAGACATACGTTCCTCATATTCCTCATCTTCTTAATCATCATCCAGCCTTGGGACAGGTCTTCCCCTATGTGCCCCCGAAGTAGTAGCTCTTAGGTTCACGAGTGGCGGCCGAGTTTCATCTTGTGGGTCCTCTCTGACCTCTTCCCTTTTATTATTCCTCACAGGAGGAGGTTGTGGGTTTTGCGAGGCTGCTTGTTAACCCATTGTGGCTATCATTGCCAACACCCGGTTCTCAAACTCTTCCAACCTTCGGCCTACTTCCTCTGCTATCATTGCCCTGGTGGCCTCTGCCCCTCTCGGTGAATTTGCCATTTCTTCGAGTACAGAAAACTGATCTAAAGTGGCGTAACTGGTCTCAGAAGTACTGTCCGGATACTCTATCCTTTCTGGTAATTAAAAAAATGGATTCCTGCGTAGCCGTCCCCGGGACCCTCTTGTCCACTTAGGCGAATCTATGATGGCTGAAAAACACAGGGGTCAGGATGATGCATAATTGCGCAAAATAATGCATGATCGTGCTATGCAACACTCACAAGCCACATGTAAGCACATAGGTCCTTCCGACCTTATTACTCTCGGACACACGGTCATAGTCTCTTTCCTAGGTGGGCTTAGCCCATGGGTCATCTGGGGACCCGATGAACACGTATGGTGCACGGTGGAAATCCGGCATGTAACACCCCCTACCCATACGTAAGCAATCCCATCCGATAAGGAGTGAGTCGCCGTATGAGTAAAGGTGTCACCAAATAGATACAAAGCAAATCATACATTCATTCATAACATGCATACAGAAACATGAGATAAATAAAAACTTTAAAGGAAAAGAAAGTCATAGCTGATCATACATTAATATAATAAACCATTACAATAATGTTCTGATCAACTAACTGGAACAAAAGATATTACATCACCAAAACATAAGTACAAAAGCGGAAGCTGAAACAAAATTGATACAAGAGAGTTCAATACAAAAAGAATCATTACAGATTACAAAACTGAGCCCTACACTAAAACCTTCTGTGTTGGCTTGACGGCGGCGACTCTCTCAAAGCAAAACTCCTTCCGCACCTGCACGGGTAAAAACACCGTGCTAAGCGATAAACGCTTAGTGGGGAAACACACATAAAATATGAACGACCATTCACAATGGTCGTCAAGGCATAACACATTCACAATGGCAAAATGCAATAGTTCATAACATAATTCATAAGAACATGCTCACAAATTAAAGCCATACATTCTGTATCTCAAATTCATATCCATTTCCAGATTAGTTCAACATACATTTCATCAATATACTCATACAGATATCACATGTATATAGTCATAAGAGTAGGACAAACGAATCGACCACCAAAAGAACACCTGCTGACTCTGGGTAGTGGATAACGAGTGTACAGACAGTACTTTATGGGTACGAGCCGATTACAGATAGTACCTTACGGGTAAGAATCGAGAAAACCATTTTACTTTTAACTTTTACAAATCATTTTCAAAAGGGACCTTAAACAAGATCCTTACAAAATAGGGTTCGCGAGGAACCAAACGGGGACCTGATTGGGGTCCAAACGAAACAAAGGTGTAGACACCGGGTCCTGAGTCAGCCTAGATCGAAGTTACCCAATGATGATAATTGCCTTCATAGGCTTAAAAGGTTAAAAGTGATGGTTTTCTCGTCAAATTTGCATTTTAGAGTGAAAAATTAGAAAATAACAAAAAATATTTAAAAAAATTAATTTTGAAAAATGGGGGCTCAAAATTATAGTATTTTAGTCAATTTAAAAAAAATAAAAAAAAAAATATATATTTTTTTTTCGGACCGCGAGCGTCGGGCGCGGCAGCGCGTAGGCGCGCTGGCGCCCCGCTCGCAGGCGTCGGGCGCCCAGCGCGCTGGGAGTGATTTGGCGACGCGCAGCGTCGCCAATGCTGCGCGTCGCTAAAAAGCGACGCGCAGCGTTGTGCGCACTGCGCGCCGCTCCGCGCGCTGAGGCGCACGATTCTCGCGCCTCTGAGCGCGGATTTCGCGCGAGGCCGCCTGGCTGCCGCTCCGACGCCCGCCCCTCTATAGTGACGGGCATACCGGCCGTCGGTACAGGGTCTGTTACCCAAAAATCCTATTTTCAGCCCTTTTTCCGATTTTTTCTCCCAAAAATCCGTTTTTTATCCCATTTTTTTGGAGTTTTTGACTTCAAATTAAATTCTAAAATATTTTTTTAGGTAATTAAATAATAAAAATTGATTTTATCATTAAAAATAAAATAATTTTGGGTTAAAATAGGTTTTTTCCTTAATTAAATTAGGGCAACCTATTTTATCCTATAAATATTTTATGATGAAATCAAAGTAGCCTCTCTTCTCCCCCCCTCCACATTTTTTTAGACCAGATTTTTCTCTTCATCTTCTTCTTCCACCAAAAATTCCAGATTTATTTCCCAACCAAAAATCAAAAAGAAAATCAATTGTTTCATTCTTTTTTCAACATAATTTCTTCTAAACATATTTTTTAGAGGAAGTTTTGTTGTTTGATTTAATTTTTGAGACAAATAGAATAATTATTTGTTCTCAAAATTGTTTTTTTAATCTTTTATTTTGGGTTCAATCAAACTTTTTCATTGATTTTGTTTTGAATTTTTTTTTTGATAAAAAATTGATTTTGAGACAAATAAAATAATTGTTTGTTATCAAAATCTAATTTTTATTTGATTTTCTAAAATAAAACTTCAATCATTTTTTTTTTTATATGAACAAAGTGATTGATTGTTCTTGAAATCATTTTTCTTTATTTTAATCAATAAAAGCTTTTCTTTTTTTGATCAAAATCATTTCTTTAGGCAAAGGTATCAATTCTTTGTTCTTAAAGAATTTTTGATCATTTTTATTTTCATGTTCCTTGGAATAAAATTCCAACATTTTCATAATATTTCACTCTAATATTGTGAATCATCAAACAAAGAAATCAATCATCACTTTTCCTTCATCAAATCCAATATTCTGGGGGTAAATATTCTTGGCTCCATTTCAATTTCTATTTTATTTCATTTTATTTATTCATGTATATTTTATTGTTTTTATTGATCTATTTATTGTTTTAATCTATTCAATTTGTTGTATTGATTTTATATTTGTTCCATTTAATTGTTTATACATGATATGATTTTTATTCACATAAATATTGATTGTTTATTAATTTTTAACATGTAATTAATTTATTTCACTTTAATTCATTATTATTTTTAACATGTAATTAATAAATTCATTTTAATTGATCTTTTTGCCATGAAAATGGTTTATATCATTTGTGAACATATTTAATTAATCATGTATATTTAATTGTTTTCATCATTCTTTAATTGTTTTAATCTATTATTCTTTTCTTTATCATTTTATATATTCTTTGATTCGTTTATATTCATCATCATTATTTTCATCATGTTCATATTTTCATGTATTAATTAACATGTCATATTTTATTTTCATCACATCATTTAATCATTTATCACATATAATGCATGTTTCTCATTTTATTTTGGTTTGTTAATATTTTTGATTCCATTATCATTCTTTTCATATCATCTTATGTTATTTTAATTTGTTATTCATTATTTTGTATGTTTAATTGATTTAATTACTAACATTATTTTATTTGTATTTGTTTTTATGTCTAAACTCATTTTTTTCGCTTGGGCGTTTTTGCGAGCACATCGGGAGGTCCAAAAAGGCTCGTTTGGTTCACATATTTATTTTCTTTATTTGTAATATTTTATTTAATTTTGCCATATAATTTTCTTGTAAAATTATTTATTTAGGCTCGCTAAAAAGAAAATCACAAAAACGTTTATATTAATTAACTTGACATTTTTTCTAAATAAAAAGGGGACCAATGTCCTAGTTTTTCATACCCAAATAAATCATCACATCAAAATTGTTTCATAATAAATATGCATGCGAGGACCAATGTTCTCACTATTAATGAATAACCCGTTTTATGCATGTATTTCACTTTTATAAATGGGAGTTGTATTCCGCTCCTAGTGTTATTGTAATTTGTTTTTGAATGCTTTATTTTGGATTTTGCTTACATTTACCGCTTTTGATATGGATGATTGCGCCTTTTAATTAAAATCGCATTGTGTGGAAAGTTGATGAAACAATGAATTCAAAACTTAATTTGATATTAATCAAGGTACGAATAAATGAGAAGTCCCGAACCCTGCTCTGGTCTTTGGGCTCAAGAGGCTAGAGGTTATCCTCCAAGACACCTCTTGTGTCACGAGAATTAGACGTTAATCCTAGGCCTCATGGCCCAATATGGATAAAATGTGCAAGTCTTAGGCTCTCCGAGGCGAGAGAAACTTTCCCAATGTTCTATTGGGTGGCGACTCCATGAAACCTCCTTGTTGCCCAACATAGACGCACTTGCGATTTATCGCAAGCTGTTGACGGACCCACAATTGCCCCGATCGCCCACGTGCGGGCGGTCGAGCGGGCGGCCGCGGGGATCCGGCGCGCGTCACAGTGGCGACTCCACTGGGGACATACTCGAGACTTCGATTCGAAAGTACCTTGATTAAAAATCATAATTGAGTTTTAATTTAAAAATTTCATCTTCTTTCAAAACTGCATAGCATCTCATTAGAGCCTTAGAATATGCTAGTTTGGTCCCTCTTTTAGCCCCGGTGCGTTCCCGAAGCACGACCCTATTTTCACTCAATTTGGGGAAGTGTTAAGGATAATCACCAGCCCAAGCCTCGTACCATCATGGTATATTAAATGGTGACCCGATCGGTCGTTACGCTCGTGATGAGCTAGACCCGTCGGCAGGGATCATGCTTGGGTAGCCCTAAAGTAACACCACCATTTGACTAAAGCTCATGTAATGGTAATAGATACTTCCCTTAGGTGATATGAACCGTAATACCTTGCTTGCTATGTGGATCATTTTGTATTGGACAAACCCATATAATCTGATTGGTCACCTAATCAAAGGCTTTCATGACCCGATAGGCCCATGTCAACTTGTTCGGGCTGCCTGAATACATAATGATCATAACCCATCTGCTTGCACATTAGATAAGAGATGTTATGATGCCGGCTTTCCACCGAGCACCATACGCATCCATTGGGTTCCCCGCTAACCCATGGATCAAGCCCACTTAGGAAAGAGACCGCATTACCTCGTGTGTGGGAGTAATAAGGTTGGAAGGCTCTACTTGCTTGCATGTGATTGTAAATGTTGCATAGCTCACTATCATGCATTGTATATGTCATTCATGCATCATCCTAACAATCTAATTTTTTTCAGCCATCATAGATTCATCTAAGTGGACTAGAGGTTCCGACGGTCGGCTAGTAAGGACAAATTTGCTCTTTGAGTTACCGGAACAAGTGTCTGACTCGGATTCTGAGTCATTCTCATCAATCAGTGAATCCTCTCTTGAATCATCAATGGCAGAAGAACCTGGAGTTTTGACCACTCAAGACCTAGCTAGGAGGCTAGAGGACTTCGAACGAAGAATGATGGAAATGATGGGTGCCATGGCTGAAAGGATTGCCCATCCACCTGCTGCCCCACAGCCGCCTGCTGCTCTACAGCCACAAGTAGCCCCTCCTCGGGGGCAAGCCGAACCACCTGCTGGTGGGGAGGCTCCCTTCGTTGGAGCTGCTGCTCGCCAACCCAACAATGAGCACAGAGCTGCCGCACCCATCGAGCCAAGAGGGGAAAGGATTCACAATCCCAACGATGATTTCCTGATGGAGGAGGAAGAAGAAGTGGTGCCGATAGTCCACCAAGCTGCAAGGCCCAGAGCACCTAGAGTAGAGGATGAAGCTTTAAGAGGTATGAGACAACAGATCGAAGCTATCACCCGCATGCTGTCAGTAGGCAAGGGGATCAACCCAGAAGACAGAGATCTAGGGGATGAAGAGCTGCTGCCCCAAAGATTCAAGATGCCCGAGCTTCCGAAGTTTGATGGCACCTCGGACCCATCCGCCCACATCAAGCAGTACACCCTGGTCATGAAAGGCACAGGGCTGAGCAAGAAGCAGAAGGTGGAATATTTCTGCCTTAGTCTGGTGGGCCCGACGGTTGACTGGTACCACAGGTTGGATAGGAGGTCCAAAGAGGACTGGGACCTTTTGACCGAAGAATTCATGAAGCAGTACGACTGCAGCACTAGGATGGAGGTCACCCTAAAAGACCTCGAGCTTCTACAGAAGAAGAATGATGAGTCATTCCATGAGTACCTTACAAGATGGAGAAACAGGGTCATGGAGATGAAGAGGAAGCCTGACACTGCAGACCAGATCAGGTTGTTTATCAGAAACTCATGCCCTTACTTAAGGGACTTGCTCAGTTTTAAGGGGCTCAAGGACTGGGAGTCGCTTAAGGATATCGCTATAGAAGCTGAGGCGGCTTACCTGGCAAAGAAAGCAAGCCAAAATAACTTTGCTGGGAAAGGCTATGGGAACCAGTCGGGATTCAAATCAGGCGGAGCTGGAGGCAGCAACAGCAGAAACGGTAGGACGGCAGAGGTCTCAGCTACTGGAGTTGGGCAGGGTCAAAGATATTACTCCAACTTAGAACGCTCTCTATCCTGGGTACTGGAGAAACTAATGAAAGAAGGCAAGTTGCAACCTTTGCCATCTAGACCAGCCTTGAGTCAAGGACAACCAGAACATAGAGGTGATCAGTACTGTGCTTACCACCAGCACACCGGCCATTTGACTGACTATTGCCGCATTCTGAGAAACAAGATCCAGGATCTCATTGACACCAATCAGATCACAGATCCTGAGAAGAGAGAAAAGAAGAAAAAGGCAGGCTACAACGCAGTCCCTCCACCGCGAACATGATCGTGTCCTGTGGCCCACTAGTGATATTGCTTTTAGATGCTGGAATCTTTTAATTTTTGGAACTTTTTATATTACAATTTTCTATTTGTAATAAAGAGAACAATTTTTTGCTTATTTGAATAATGTTTCTATTGATTTCATTTCGCATGATCATAACAAATTAACTTTGGCATTAATTCAAATAATATGACTGCAGTTAATCTCGGAAACTTTGGGGAACCCAAAGAAAATTTTGATAGCATCTAACATAGCTCCTGTAGAGAGAGAAAAAAAACTAGTTGCAATTAGGGGACTGGATGGAAACTCACTAAGAGCACTAGAACCTTTCTGATTACCCGTCAAAGCGATCCCTGGATAAGACGGAACATAGAAAATGATTTAGGCACTATTTCTTTGCACAACTCTCTAAATGACCATTTCCTACCCTTACTTCACAATCGCTTGCTAGCCCATTGAGCCTTTATGAAGGTATGCTGAATGCGTACCAATTTTGTTGTTACACACATTAAAACTATCCCCTCGCCTAAAATGATTTTGGCTTCCCCTTAGAAGAGTGGCCGCTCTAAAAAGGATGGATGAACGTTTTAACAATTAACAATTTCTTCGTGGGTTATCGAAATTGCCTTGGTAAGGGCAAGTTTACACTTTGAAAAAAAAAACAAAAGACCTCAAAACAGTAACCAATTGACTAGTTTCAATAATTACCCTTTCATTGTTATTCTGATCTCAAGGAGCTGAAATGTTATCAAACCCAAATTCAAGAATACCTTTGTATATACAACTGAGCTGAGAATGGTTCATCCACCAGTCGAGAAAATATTGCGGCCATTTTTCTCTAGCGACCTGATCCTCCTTTGACAGCCATCTACCTAAGCCTGACATTACAACCCAAGTAAGACCTCTTGATTCTTGGTTCAGTCTTATCCAATTAGCGGAGATGACCTTCTAAAGAGGTTTGGTACGTAAGAAGAGGCTTATGGTGTTTCTTGAGCTTCAAGTGAGAAGCCACGAGTGCGTTCATGCATTCGAGTTAAGTCTCGTCTCCAACATTGCTTCTAGAATTCGCATTCAAGAAAAAATTGAGAGAAAATCGTCAATCATAAAACCCGAGAGGGCTGATTGATAACAGGAGTTTGATGCTTTCAAGATCTATCTCGAGATTAGCTAAAGTCTTGTATTTTTTAAAATCAATGCCAAAATAATGATCATGTTTAATGAAATCAAATTGAAACACATGCATTTATGCAATGATGTGATCAGAGTATTGCACCCTGTGTGATCAAACTCATGTATCTGCGTACCCTCTGCTACCCTCAGCACACAAACGCTTCAGCCGATTCATCCTGCTATCAGATGTGAAGAATCAAGCTCATGCAACCATATTCTAAGACTCCCGAAAGATTCTTGCCAACAACTTCAGCAACCTCAAAAAAAAAAAAAAAAAAAAAAGCCGTTAGAGTGAAAACCATAACTGGCGCTCTAAGCAAAAACTAGGCAAAAGGATAGGGTGAAAACCTGAAAACAGGCAGTCTGTCCTTCAAAAAAAAAGAAGAAAGAGAAAAGCCGCTGGATTGGGTTGGGTCCATTCCAGGCAAAAAAATAAGGCACAGGGTTATGTGAAAATCCACAAAGGACGCATCTCCCACTAAGAAAAGCTAGTGTGAAAATCCACAAGGGACGCACTACCTTCAAATAATGACTACAGGTACCAGGTGAGAATCTCACAATCCCAAAGGGCATGAAATTCAAAAGCAGCTCAAAAGGCATCAATTATATCGCAAATCGCAGCTAGCCCGGCTATCATCTTCAAGTTCACATAGATCAATTTTTATCCTGCATTCCTGCATTACTCATGCATTTCACTTGCATGCTCACCATTTTTGCATAGTTTAGTTTCCTTATTTTGCAGAAAGAGAGGCTTGAGGCGGACACCGGCAAAAGCCGAGTGATGACATCGGTCAAATCATCAATCAAAACCTCAACTCATTCATCAATCAAGACATCGATCAAAACATATATCCAAGCCTCAACTCAATCATCAATCCACATACCAGCTTAATCATCAATCCAAGCACCATCCAAAGACTTCTCAGGGAGCAGCAAAGCGAAGACTTCTCAGGGAGCAGAAAATCGAAGACTTCTCAGGGAGCAGAAAACCGAAGACTTCTCAGGGAGCAGTAAACCGAAGACTTCTCAGGGAGCAGAAAATCGAAGACTTCTCAGGGAGCAGCAAACCGAAGACTTCTCAGGGAGCAGAAAATCGAAGACTTCTCAGGGAGCAGCAAACTAAAGACCTCTCAGGGGGCAAATGATCAATAAACCGAAGCCTTCTCAGGGAGCAGCAAGCTGAAGACCTTTCAGGGGGCAATGAACTGAAGACCTCTCAGGGGGCAAACGATCAATAAACCGAAGACTTCTCAGGGAGCAGCTAACTGAAGACCTCTCAGGGGGCAAACGATCGATGAAACGAAGACCTCTCAGGGGGCAATCGACCGAAGGGCTCACAGATAGCACCACAGCACTACCAAAATTCACAGCGGTTAGCACGATGGCGGCACAACCCACAAGAGGTTGGCACGACCACGGCACTACCAATTCACAGCGGTTAGCACGATGGCGGCACAATCCAAGAGAGGTTGGCACGACCACGTCACTACCAATTCACAGCGGTTAGCACGATGGCGGCACAACCCACAAGAGGTTAGCACGACCACGGTACTACCAATTCACATAGGTTAGCACGATGGCGGCACTACCCACAAGAGGTTAGCACGACCACGGCATTACCTGTTACAACCAAAAGACAGCAACAACTATCATCATAACTCCATCAAGCGGAAAGACGGCCGACTCAGGTACGCGTCTCTTTCCTTTTCTTCTTTGAGTTTAGGCTCACCTAGACACTAGTGTACTAGATTCCCCTAAACTGGGGGCAACTGTAGACACCGGGTCCTGAGTCAGCCTAGATCGAAGTTACCCAATGATGATAATTGCCTTCATAGGCTTAAAAGGTTAAAAGTGATGGTTTTCTCGTCAAATTTGCATTTTAGAGTGAAAAATTAGAAAATAACAAAAAATATTTAAAAAAATTAATTTTGAAAAATGGGGGCTCAAAATTATAGTATTTTAGTCAATTTAAAAAAAATAAAAAAATAAAAAAATAAAAAAAAAATAATTTTTTTTTTTCGGACCGCGAGCGTCGGGCGCGGCAGCGCGCAGGCGCGCTGGCGCCCCGCTCGCAGGCGCCGGGCGCCCAGCGCGCAGACGCCCAGGCGCCCAGCGCGCTGGGAGTGATTTGGCGACGCGCAGCATCGCCAATGCTGCGCGTCGCTAAAAAGCGACGCGCAGCGTTGTGCGCACTGCGCGCCGCTCCGCGCGCTGAGGCGCACGATTCTCGCGCGGATTTCGCGCGAGGCCGCCTGGCTGCCGCTCCGACGCCCGCCCCTCTAAAGCGACGGGTATACCGGCCGTCGCTACAGGGTCTGTTACCCAAAAATCCTATTTTCAGCCCTTTTTCCGATTTTTTCACCCAAAAAATCCGTTTTTTATCCCATTTTTTTGGAGTTTTTGACTTCAAATTAAATTCTAAAATATTTTTTTAGGTAATTAAATAATAAAAATTGATTTTATCATTAAAAATAAAATAATTTTGGGTTAAAATAGGTTTTTTCCTTAATTAAATTAGGGCAACCTATTTTATCCTATAAATATTTTATGATGAAATCAAAGTAGCCTCTCTTCTCCCCCCCTCCACATTTTTTTAGACCAGATTTTTCTCTTCATCTTCTTCTTCCACCAAAAATTCCAGATTTATTCCCCAACCAAAAATCAAAAAGAAAATCAATTGTTTCATTCTTTTTTCAACATAATTTCTTCTAAACATATTTTTTAGAGGAAGTTTTGTTGTTTGATTTAATTTTTGAGACAAATAGAATAATTATTTGTTCTCAAAATTGTTTTTTTAATCTTTTATTTTGGGTTCAATCAAACTTTTTCATTGATTTTGTTTTGAATTTTTTTTTTTTGATAAAAAATTGATTTTGAGACAAATAAAATAATTGTTTGTCATCAAAATCTAATTTTTATTTGATTTTCTAAAATAAAACTTCAATCAATTTTTTTTTATATGAACAAAGTGATTGATTGTTCTTGAAATCATTTTTCTTTATTTTAATCAATAAAAGCTTTTCTTTTTTTGATCAAAATCATTTCTTTAGGCAAAGGTATCAATTCTTTGTTCTTAAAGAATTTTTGATCATTTTTATTTTCATGTTCCTTGGAATAAAATTCCAACATTTTCATAATATTTCACTCTAATATTGTGAATCATCAAACAAAGAAATCAATCATCACTTTTCCTTCATCAAATCCAATATTCTGAGGGTAAATATTCTTGGCTCCATTTCAATTTCTATTTTATTTCATTTTATTTATTCATGTATATTTTATTGTTTTTATTGATCTATTTATTGTTTTAATCTATTCAATTTGTTGTATTGATTTTATATTTGTTCCATTTAATTGTTTATACATGATATGATTTTTATTCACATAAATATTGATTGTTTATTAATTTTTAACATGTAATTAATTTATTTCACTTTAATTCATTATTATTTTTAACATGTAATTAATAAATTCATTTTAATTGATCTTTTTGCCATGAAAATGGTTTATATCATTTGTGAACATATTTAATTAATCATGTATATTTAATTGTTTTCATCATTCTTTAATTGTTTTAATCTATTATTCTTTTCTTTATCATTTTATATATTCTTTGATTCGTTTATATTCATCATCATTATTTTAATCATGTTCATATTTTCATGTATTAATTAACATGTCATATTTTATTTTCATCACATCATTTAATCATTTATCACATATAATGCATGTTTCTCATTTTATTTTGGTTTGTTAATATTTTTGATTCCATTATCATTCTTTTCATATCATCTTATGTTATTTTAATTTGTTATTCATTATTTTGTATGTTTAATTGATTTAATTACTAACATTATTTTATTTGTATTTGTTTTTATGTCTAAACTCATTTTTTTCGCTTGGGCGTTTTTGCGAGCACATCGGGAGGTCCAAAAAGGCTCGTTTGGTTCACATATTTATTTTCTTTATTTGTAATATTTTATTTAATTTTGCCATATAATTTTCTTGTAAAATTATTTATTTAGGCTCGCTAAAAAGAAAATCACAAAAACGTTTATATTAATTAACTTGACATTTTTTCTAAATAAAAAGGGGACCAATGTCCTAGTTTTTCATACCCAAATAAATCATCACATCAAAATTGTTTCATAATAAATATGCATGCGAGGACCAATGTTCTCACTATTAATGAATAACCCGTTTTATGCATGTATTTCACTTTTATAAATGGGAGTTGTATTCCGCTCCTAGTGTTATTGTAATTTGTTTTTGAATGCTTTATTTTGGATTTTGCTTACATTTACCGCTTTTGATATGGATGATTGCGCCTTTTAATTAAAATCGCATTGTGTGGAAAGTTGATGAAACAATGAATTCAAAACTTAATTATGATATTAATCAAGGTACGAATAAATAAGAAGTCCCGAACCCTGCTCTGGTCTTTGGGCTCAAGAGGCTAGAGGTTATCCTCCAAGACACCTCTTGTGTCACGAGAATTAGACGTTAATCCTAGGCCTCATGGCCCAATATGGATAAAATGTGCAAGTCTTAGGCTCTCCGAGGCGAGAGAAACTTTCCCAATGTTCTATTGGGTGGCGACTCCATGAAACCTCCTTGTTGCCCAACATAGACGCACTTGCGATTTATCGCAAGCTGTTGACGGACCCACAATTGCCCCGATCGCCCACGTGCGGGCGGTCGAGCGGGCGGCCGCGGGGATCCGGCGCGCGTCACAAAAGGGCTGCAGCTAAAAGACTCTATTAGGCATGCCTAACTATCCACTTACTTGACTCTAGCAGGCTATGCATCATTCAAATCATATTTCAGAACACAATATAAAATTCATCTGAAGAATCATGATATCACTCATATTAAAGCATATAAAAGTATGACATGCATTAAACAGCAGTATAAGTCCATTCGGAAGAATTACGGAATTCATTGTGTTGGGTTTCAACGGATTAAATCACATTAAACGCAGCGGAAAAATTCGAAACCCGTAACAGGATCCAAGTATTTTCGATTGATTCAAAAAGGAAGAGATAAAGATTACTAACCTTTAGAACGAAATAACTCTTTAATCCGGACTGAAGACGCTGCCTTTACGCGAACGTCCTCTATCGGTATCCACACGCACGAACAAATGAGCAGGAGTCGCAGGGGTGCTAGCTCCCTTGAATGCGAATGGATTTCTTTTCTTTCTTTCTCAAAGAATAATGGTGGCTCTGTTTTTCTTTTTCTTTCTTTCTTACTGATAATGAAGAATGCAGCCACTCTAATCTTTTCTACGTTAGAATGTGATTAGTGTTTTATTTAGGGTTAAACTCTTTTTTAACATATATCCCATATATAATTATATATATATTTCAAATCCTTTTCCTCTTAGGAAAAGATAAATGAGGATATTATCTCTTAATTTAAAATTAAGATATAATATATATATATACATATATTTATATATATATATTTATTTATTTATTATTCAAAATAATAAGAAATAATATATTAATACATATTATTATCTCATATTCAAAATAAGAGATATTTATATGCATAAATATATATATATAAATATGTAATTTCGAAATTAAATATAAATACCGATATTTATATTTTATTCCAAAATAACCCAATAAAATCCATTCTGTTCATTTTGCTCTTGGTGTGTGACCCAATAGGTTTATATTATGTTGGCAGTGGGCCTAATCCCATAAAAGCCCACAAGTCATAATTGGTCTCTAGCAAGACATTATGACTACCCAAATAATATAAATATCGTTAGTCCGATTTTAACCTTGCAATAGAACATGTTATTATCCTTTTGTCACACGATATCTTGTTCGAACATAAGTCATGGTCCATGTCAAACTTAAATTGTTCAAACATATAATTTCTCGATCACCAAGTAGACTGATAAATTCAAATGACATTGATCACACTATCAATTCATTTGAGCACGGCCATGCATTTTACAGTCCTACTTATCGAGGGGCCCAATAGATATCTCTCTCATAAGAGAGGGACAAATTCCATCTTGATTATTCACTTTCCTCCGCATAATTCTCATTATGTCCGATCATAAACTTTATAATTATCCGATTAAAGATAACGTTTGATTATGTCAAAACATAATGATCCTTATGTAGGAAACTATGATAACCTCAAGTCAAAGGATTCAATAATATATCTATTATAAGATCACTTATGACATTAACCCATGAAGTGATCTTATAGTGGGTCTATCCAGTACTTTGTTCTCTAGCAAGTACATATAGATTTGATTTATATCAACATATATAATCATCCCATGATTATCAATACAAATCTATACTAGTCTTAATTTATCTTTATGCCCTTTATTGATAAATGACTAGGGACAACATGAATAACGTTGTTATTCATAAACATTACAATAATGTAACATGCCAATAATATCAATGCGAAGAAAACCATTATATAAATGAAAAAGTAATGATTACATCATGGTCCAAATGTTTGGCCTAGGGCATAACCACTAACACATTGTTGAGTTAAAACCGGGAAATTTCAGAAAAATAGGCCAAACGGAGGTGACCAACAAGGTTGGCCGGTCACGGGTCGTGACTGGCATCACAACTCGTGACTGGCCTCCTTCACAAGCCGGTCACGAGTCATGACTGGGAGTCACATCTCGTGACTGGCTCTCTTCCTTCGCTGGTCACGCGACGTGACTTATCCCTTCTTTCTCGCTAGTCACGAGTCGTGACTGGGTGTCACGTCTCATGACTGGCTTCTTTAGGGGTGGTCACGCGTGACTGTCTCAGGCCGATCAAGAGTCATGACTGGGATGTTAGTGTAAGCCCTAGCCCCAATACATTGTAATAAAACACTTTAGTTAATAAATGAGGCATTTGTTTTATCCATTGTATTCCTGTGCATGTCAATTGATAGAACTATCCAAGAATGTTGTTTCAGTTTAAGTTATCATGTGTGAGGCACATGGTTGTAAGACCTTGAAACAAATGAGACTTCATTCTAAATATCCCTAGTCAGTCATTGTTATGGGAATAACAAATGAATTAAGACTAGTATGCTCTCTCTGATTAGTTGAGTTCTGTCTTACGGATCATAAGGACAAAAGTGTCAATCGGAGATCATAGATACATGTTTGTAACATGGTATTTGGATACGATCCACACATGAGAACACTACATGGTACAAGTCATAAGTGTTCCTCATATGCAAGTTTTGTATCGGAGTTCTTAGACCTAAAATCTCTATGAAACTCTTTATGAATTACTGTGTACTTTGACATACACCTAACGTGCTCGTAACTGAGTGACAAGTATGGGTATGCTTGGGTATGCATTGATTCATGTTAGAGAGCATGAGAGAAGTGAAGGGATTACCCCTCTCTATAAGAGAGAAAATATCATCGGCCACTTGATCAGTGAACTGAGAAGTGTATGGCCATACCGAGATGTAATAATGTGCAATCATTATTTATCTGAAAAGTTCAGTGTCACTGGAATATCAAGAAAGGAATTAACTTACACATGAGGATGACTTGTTCCATGCCTTATGTTAATTCTGATATTTATGGGTAAGGGAATATATAAAATTGCATTAGGTCACTAAATGCCAATTGCATTTTCATTTAATTTGGAATGCTATAATATCTTGCTAGAGAATATATATAGCCTTTGAATTAATTTTTAATTCATTGCCAATATTAAATGGACCTATAGGATCGCACACAAAGCATTGGGCTTAAAATACTTGAATAAAGTATTGAGCATTAATTTAGGCTTTTAATTTAAGTCAAATTAATGTATATGTAATGGGTATTTAATTGCTAATGGACCTTGGTCCATGAGAGATGAAATTCGGCCCACATAGGTTTAATTTCAATTAATTAATTATGTTGTATTAATTAATTTAATTGAGTATTAAATCCTAAGATATTTAAGTCAAACTAAATCACTTAATAATGGGATGACCTAGCCGAAATTCCAAAGGATATATACCATGGGAATTTCAGCACATGTTAAATGGTAAGTGATTAGTTTGATTAATACATCTTAAGGTTTTATTTCAAATCAATTTGAATTTTAAATTCAAAAGGGATTGAGCTAATATTTACTACTGATCTTTAGGAAGTGTTTAAGGTTGAATTAACTATCTCAAGGTAGGAAAATTCGGATTAAAGACTTGCCATAAGGAGGGGTATATATTAGATAAGAATAAAACCCTAAGAGAGAAGAAAAAGAGTGGTGGCTAGGTTTTTGCGTGAAACTCATCTCTCTCTCTCTCATTTTTTTTCTTCTTGGCCGAAATACACAAGGAGAAGGATTCTTCCTTGCTTGCTTGTGACTTTGAGCATTCTTTACACATAGTAGAAGGACAAGATCAAGTCTTGTGGCTTCAAACTAATTCTATTACACTATACATATTTAGTAAGCTAGCACTTTCGGTTTTGAGCCGTCTTTGCAAGTGTGTGTGTGAGAATAGAGAGGAGTGGCGAAAAAGGCTGTTCCTTGGCATTGGTGGTGAACATCTAAGGTGGACAAGATCATCTAAGTTGCTGGTCATCATCAAATTCAATTTGAAAGGCATTTAAAGTTGTAAGTTATTAAAACCCTAAAATTGCATGTTTCCGATTCTTGTCATGGAATTGTTTGGCATGTATGATCAAATTTTTTGTTTTCCGCTGCGTGATCATCATACACATACCATGACCTTATTCCATCAGTGGTATCAGAGCCTAAACATGCTTATTTTAGTGCTTTAGGTGCATGAAATAATTAATTAAAAATCGTTACTTTTAATACATGCAATGCTGAAATTTTCTGTTTTGAGTTTTTTGCATTGTTTTGGTGTAAAAACGATTTTAATTGATTAGATAGGTATTATAATTAATATGACATGTTAATATACTGTCCTTAGGTTGTTTAGGGGCTGTTAATGGTCAGATTTAATTATGTATACCTGATGGTACATGTTAATGTTAAAACTAGGTGCATTATGGCATGTTAATTGAAATTTTAACAACTAGTTTTATATATTAAATGTAAAATTGGTTTTGGCATGTTTGTAAGTGTTTTTAAAATATTAAATATCAGGTCTGGACATTATTTAAATATGGTTTTAATTCTGGTCCATGACAAATTAATTGATTAATTTTAAAATCACTTAAAACATGACTAGTTTGTGTTTGTTACATGTTTAATCAACATTGTTTTGTTTTGATTTGATTAAAATGGTAAAAACACATTTAGATCAGATTGGTACAGAATGTTAAATCAATATTTATGACCTTATTTAGATTATTAAATGACTCATAAAATTGATTTAAGTGTTTGTGCATTTTTGGCATCACATAAGCATTAAACAACTAGTTTTTGTTGTTTGTTTGTTTTTATATGCATGCCATGTTTTATATATATGTTCTTCATGATTTTATTTTTAATTCATGTCGGTACATATTATATGAATTTTTTAATGTTTATGGGCAGTATGACATATTATTAAAATGGCAAAATTGGAAATTATACTAGAGTTGATTTATAGCACAAATCTAACTAGTTTGTGTTTTGGGCTTTTAAGAGAACTTATTCAATAAGAGGATTTAGTCCATTGGGCCTCGGCCCAGGCCCATCATAGGGTCATCTCTTAAAGGTTCAAGTACACAATTTCCATTAATGGGCTTGGCTAATTTAATTAAAATTGGACTTTGTTTGATCCATGAATGTTATGTATATTAATTTGCTTGTTTGGTGTGATAAATGGATATGCATGGTGCATTCATGGGCCCTGGGTTTTTGTAATTAATTATGGCCTGCGAGCCATTATGTATTATTGTAAAAGTTTCATTTATTTCTTAGAATAGAATTTACTTGAAGACTTTGTAAATCAAGATGAAGCCCAACTAAGAAGATTCTTGTGTAATAGTATAGAATCTTAGTTGTAGGTTTTATGGGCCCATGTTTGTCACGCTTTACTTTTTGCAATTATTTATATATGCATGCTATGAATGGATGACAAAGCGTATGCCATGTAAGCCGTAATAAAATGAATCCCTAAAATAGTAAGTCATAAAGTTGCCTTCCTAATTCGAAACATGTCAAGGCATCGATCATCGGTAACGTAGACTAGGAGTCCTAGATGCGCCCGATTATCTTTGTGAGGCATGAGTTGTGAATGTAGGTTGGACTTAACATGGAAAGGGATGCCCGGACCTAGGCAACTAATAAATGGGTTTGTGCTATAACATCTTAAGATGTTAGCCCATTTGATCCAAGAGTCATGTACGAATCATGATTGGAGTTATCCTACCTAAGTAACTTAACTTGTTAGGTGTACAAGCTCAGCTTGACTAATAAGGTTGTTGTGAAAAGTGGATCTTGGCCCACATTAAATCACTAACGCGAATTATTTAAAGGGATATTAATTCGGTTTGTGGGATTATTAATAAGACCTCATTTAATCTTGCTAAATTTTATTGTAGATTGAAAAATGGCATCTTCAAACAACAATTTCTCATTGCGATCGGTCCTTGAAAAGGACAAATTGAATGGCACCAATTTCATAGACTGGTCTCGAAACTTAAGGATAGTTCTTAAGCAAGAGAAAAAGTCGTATGTTTTGGATGCACCCTTGCCTCAAGAACCTGCAAGGAACGCTTCTGCGGTTCAAAGGGAAACTTTTGAGACCAAGAAGAGCGACTCCAATGATGTGACCTGTTTGATGCTAGCCACTATGGTGCCTGACTTGCAAAAGCAATTTATGGACCAAGAGGCGTATGCGATCATGGTGCACTTAAAGGAGATGTTCCAAGAGCAAGCTCGTCACGAGAGGTTTGTGACAACTAAGGCCTTAATTTCCTGTAAGATGGCTGCAGGTACTCCTGTTAGTACACATGTACTCAAGATGAAAGGGTATCTTGATACTCTTGAGAAGCTTGAGGTACAAGTACCAAAGGAATTGGCTACTGACTTGATTTTAGGATCATTGGCTGATGATTATGATCCATTTGTAATGAATTATAACATGCATGCGATGAACAAGTCAGTTACTGAGCTTCATGGGATGCTTAAGAATGCTGAAGAAAACATTCGAAAGACTAATCCCATACTGATGGTTCAAGGGGGCATTAAGAAGGGACCGGCTAAGGGAAAAGGAAAGGGAAAGGCAAAACCCAAGAATGACCTGGCTCGGTTCAAGTCAAATGGGAGCGCACCTCAGGCCCAATTCAAGCCCAAGGCGCAAAAGCCCAAAGAGAGTGAGAGCACTTGCTTCCATTGCAACAAAATAGGGCATTGGAAGAAGAATTGCGCTCTCTTCAAGGAAGAACAAAAAAAGAATGGAGCCAAGGCGTCCAGTTCAGGTATTTTTGTTGTTGAAATTAACCTTTCTATTTCTACCACTTGGGTACTAGATACCGGTTGTGGTTCTCACATTTGTTCAAATGTGCAGGGGCTAAGAAATAGGAGATTACTTGGGAAGAATGAAGTGGACCTCCGTGTGGGGAATGGAGCACGAGTTGCTGCCATGGAGATAGGCGACTATCAACTCACTTTACCTTCAGGACTTTGTTTAATTTTGAAAAATTGTTATTATGTGCCTGCTATGAGCAGAAACATTATTTCAGTTTCATTATTGGATTTGGATGAATTTGATTTTGTTATTAAAAATGGCAATGCTCATATTCGTCGCCAAGGCATTTCATATGGCAATGCCATGTTGCAAAATGGCCTTTATATCCTTGATCTATCAAACAAAGAGTCCATATACAACATTAATACAAAGAGGGTTAAATCAAATGAGTTAAACCCTACTTACTTCTGGCATTGTCGTTTAGGACATGCAAACGAAAAACGCATTTCAAGACTCCACAAAACTGGAGTACTTGGGTCATTCGACTTAGAGTCTTATGATACATGCGAGCCATGTTTGCATGGAAAAATGACAAAAAGTCCTTTTAATAAGAAAGGTGAGAGGACTAATGGCTTATTGGAGCTAATACATACCGATGTATGTGGACCATTAAGTACACAAGCCAGAGGTGGTTTTAGCTACTTCGTGACATTCACAGATGACTTCAGTAGATATGGCTATGTCTATCTAATGAAGCATAAATCTGAAACTTTTGAGAAATTCAAAGTGTTTAAAAACGAAGTAGAAAACCAACTTGGCAAAAGTATAAAAGCCATTCGGTCAGATCGAGGTGGCGAATATTTAAGCCAAGAGTTTGACTGTCATCTAAAGGAGTGTGGTATTATATCACAGCTCACTCCTCCTGGAACACCACAATGGAATGGTGTGTCCGAAAGGAGAAATCGAACTCTATTGGACATGGTTCGATCTATGATGAGTCAAGCAAATCTTCCTGTCTCTTTTTGGGGCTATGCATTAGAAACTGCTGCGTTTCTACTAAACCGTATTCCAACTAAAGCAGTTGAAAAGACACCATACAAGGTATGGACTGGGAAAGAACCCAATATGTCATTTCTCAGGATTTGGGGCTGTGAAGCACATGTTAAGAAATTAACATCTGACAAACTAGAGTCCAAATCCACTGTCTGCTTATTTGTGGGTTATCCCAAAGAAACAAAGGGATACTACTTTTACTCACAAACCGAGAACAAAGTATTTGTTGCTCGCAAGGCTGTTTTCTTGGAAAAGGAGTTCCTTCTCAAGAAAGACAGTGGGAGTAAAGTAGAACTTGGAGAAATTCAAACGCCACAAACTCCTATACAGGATGAGTTGGAAATGGGATCAAGTTCACAACCAATTGTGGAACAAGAACCCATTGCACAAGTACCTAGAAGGTCCGGTAGGGTACGTCAGGAGATTGAGAGATATGGTTTTCTAATCACTGACAGTGACACTATTGAGTTAGTAGATCGTGAGGATCCTACTACCTACCGAGAAGCTATTGAAAGCCCAGACTCGAAAAATTGGCTTGAAGCCATGAAATCCGAGATGCAATCAATGTACGATAACCATGTTTGGACCTTGGTTGATCCACCACAAGGTGCTAAAGTAATTGAATGCAAGTGGCTATTTAAACTCAAAGCTGATAAGACCTACAAAGGTAGACTAGTAGCGAAAGGTTTTCGACAAACACATGGTGTAGACTATGATGAAACCTTTTCGCCTGTAGTCATGCTCAAGTCCATTAGGATCTTGCTTGCCATAGCTGCATATCATGATTATGAGATATGGCAAATGGATGTCAAAACTGCTTTCCTCAATGGAAATTTACTAGAGGAGGTGTTTATGACACAGCCTGAAGGTTTTGTCAATCCCAAGCATCCTAAGAAGGTTTGCAAGCTTCAGAAATCCATTTATTGATTAAAGCAAGCAACCCGAAGTTGGAATCTTCGTTTTGATGAGGCAGTCAAAGAATTTGACTTCGTCAAGAACGAAGATGAGCCTTGTGTATACAAGAAGGTTAGTGGGAGCATAGTAGTATTTCTGGTCCTATATGTGGACGACATCCTTCTCATTGGGAATGACATTCCAACATTGCAAAAGGTTAAGCAATGGTTGGGGAAATGTTTCTCAATGAAAGACTTAGGTGAAGCTGAGACAATAATTGGCATTCGGATCTACAGAGATAGATCGAATCGGCTATTGGGACTAAGTCAAGAAAAGTACATAAACAAGGTACTAAAGCGTTTTAGTATGGGAGACTCAAAGAAAGGGTACATACCTTTGGCTTTGGGAGTTCCTTTAACTAAAGAACAGTGCCCTAAAACCAAAGAGGAAAGGGACAACATGAGTAGAATCCCATATGCATCTGCTATTGGATCTATCATGTACGCTATGTTATGTACTAGGTTGGATGTTGCTCATGCACTGAGTATAACCAGTAGGTTTCAGCAAGACCCTGGTGAAAAGCACTGGTTTGCTGTAAAAGGGATTCTCAAGTACCTACGAAGGACTAAGGATCACTTCTTGGTGTATGGTGGTCAGGAAGAGCTCGTCACACAAGGCTATGCCGATGCTGCTTTTCAAACCAGCACTCAGGACTCAAGATCGCAATCTGGATTCGTTTTTGTTTTAAACGGTGCTGCTGTCAGCTGGAGAAGCTCAAAGCAAGAGACCGTTGCCGACTCAACTACAGAATCTGAGTATATTGCAGCAAGTGAGGCTGCAAAAGAGGCTGTTTGGATTAGAAATTTCATTTCTGGATTAGGAGTGGTCCCAAGCATCCTAGATCCATTAGAAATTTTTTGTGACAACAACGGGGCCATTGCACAGGCCAAGGAGCCCCGTTCACATCAGAAATCCAAACACATACTCAGGAGATACCACCTGATCAGAGAAATCATTGATCGTGGGGACGTCAAGGTCAGCAAGATAGCAAGTGAAGACAATGTAGCAGATCCTTTGACGAAACAGTTGCGCCCAAATCTGCACGAAGCTCATTTGAGATCATTCGGTCTTAGGGCTATGCCCAATTGGGACTAGTGCTAGTGGGAGATTGTTAGTGTAAGCCCTAGCCCCAATACATTGTAATAAAACACTTTAGTTAATAAATGAGGCATTTGTTTTATCCATTGTATTCCTGTGCATGTCAATTGATAGAACTATCCAAGAATGTTGTTTCAGTTTAAGTTATCATGTGTGAGGTACATGGTTGTAAGACCTTGAAACAAATGAGACTTCATTCTAAATATCCCTAGTCAGTCATTGTTATGGGAATAACAAATGAATTAAGACTAGTATGCTCTCTCTGATTAGTTGAGTTCTGTCTTACGGATCATAAGGACAAAAGTGTCAATCGGAGATCATAGATACATGTTTGTAACATGGTATTTGGATACGATCCACACATGAGAACACTACATGGTACAAGTCATAAGTGTTCCTCATATGCAAGTTTTGTATCGGAGTTCTTAGACCTAAAATCTCTATGAAACTCTTTATGAATTACTGTGTACTTTGACATACACCTAACGTGCTCGTAACTGAGTGACAAGTATGGGTATGCTTGGGTATGCATTGATTCATGTTAGAGAGCATGAGAGAAGTGAAGGGATTACCCCTCTCTATAAGAGAGAAAATATCATCGGCCACTTGATCAGTGAACTGAGAAGTGTATGGCCATACCGAGATGTAATAATGTGCAATCATTATTTATCTGAAAAGTTCAGTGTCACTGGAATATCAAGAAAGGAATTAACTTACACATGAGGATGACTTGTTCCATGCCTTATGTTAATTCTGATATTTATGGGTAAGGGAATATATAAAATTGCATTAGGTCACTAAATGCCAATTGCATTTTCATTTAATTTGGAATGCTATAATATCTTGCTAGAGAATATATATAGCCTTTGAATTAATTTTTAATTCATTGCCAATATTAAATGGACCTATAGGATCGCACACAAAGCATTGGGCTTAAAATACTTGAATAAAGTATTGAGCATTAATTTAGGCTTTTAATTTAAGTCAAATTAATGTATATGTAATGGGTATTTAATTGCTAATGGACCTTGGTCCATGAGAGAGGAAATTCGGCCCACATAGGTTTAATTTCAATTAATTAATTATGTTGTATTAATTAATTTAATTGAGTATTAAATCCTAAGATATTTAAGTCAAACTAAATCACTTAATAATGGGATGACCTAGCCGAAATTCCAAAGGATATATACCATGGGAATTTCAGCACATGTTAAATGGTAAGTGATTAGTTTGATTAATACATCTTAAGGTTTTATTTCAAATCAATTTGAATTTTAAATTCAAAAGGGATTGAGCTAATATTTACTACTGATCTTTAGGAAGTGTTTAAGGTTGAATTAACTATCTCAAGGTAGGAAAATTCGGATTAAAGACTTGCCATAAGGAGGGGTATATATTAGATAAGAATAAAACCCTAAGAGAGAAGAAAAAGAGTGGTGGCTAGGTTTTTGCGTGAAACTCATCTCTCTCTCTCTCATTTTTTTTCTTCTTGGCCGAAATACACAAGGAGAAGGATTCTTCCTTGCTTGCTTGTGACTTTGAGCATTCTTTACACATAGTAGAAGGACAAGATCAAGTCTTGTGGCTTCAAACTAATTCTATTACACTATACATATTTAGTAAGCTAGCACTTTCGGTTTTGAGCCGTCTTTGCAAGTGTGTGTGTGAGAATAGAGAGGAGTGGCGAAAAAGGCTGTTCCTTGGCATTGGTGGTGAACATCTAAGGTGGACAAGATCATCTAAGTTGCTGGTCATCATCAAATTCAATTTGAAAGGCATTTAAAGTTGTAAGTTATTAAAACCCTAAAATTGCATGTTTCCGATTCTTGTCATGGAATTGTTTGGCATGTATGATCAAATTTTTTGTTTTCCGCTGCGTGATCATTATACACATACCATGACCTTATTCCATCATGGGAGTCACACCTCGTGACTGCCTTCCTCTTGGCTGGTCACGTGTTGTGACAGGCAGTCACAACTCGTGACTAGCTTCTATCTAGCAGGTCATGAGTCGTGACTGGAAGTCACGTCTCGTGACTTGCCTCTCTCTTGGGTAGTCACGCGACAGATACAGCAAAACGGGAATTTTGTACAGTAACACGATTTTCCAGTTTTCTAGAATTTTCCCAGAACACAGAAATCAACTCCAAACTTGAATCAAAATCACACAAATCAATTCTTACCTTCCAGAAGATCATTCAACCATCAAAATGACATATAACAACTTAATTCAACACTCATCACAACCAAAATCATACATTACCATATTCAAGAACATAAACCCTAGAATTTTACAGTAAGTTCAACTCAAGCACAATCCACAATCAAAAATCCCAAACCTGAGATTCTAAGCTTCAATCACTTAGCTCCACTCGTCCTAGCAACCTCCTTGCCCTTGGGATCGCGAGGGGCCTCAGCTAAACACAACAAATAAAAGAACACCCAACAATGCAAACCCTAAGTTAAATCTAAACTCAAGGAAGAAGAAGATGAAACAAATGAGAAAACAAAATGAGAAGAATACAATTACTTACCAGAGAAGATGCAAAGAGATGATTAACTTCATCAATAAAGTCTTGAATCCTCAATACAGTTCTTAGAATGAAGAAAATGAAGAAGAAGAAGGTGAGTGAAGAAGGAAACGTGAATCTGCCATTTTCCCTTCTTTCTTCCCTTTTTCTTTTTATTTTCTTTGCCCTAAGTATGTGTCCATTTCCCATTGGTGAAGCTAACCACTCACACCAAACTAACATGCACTACACACACCTAATACTTTCCCAACTAATGCACACCCTACAATGGTATGAACACACACAAACAAGCATATCCCAACTTAAAACACCATAAAATGATATGCTCAAGTACACACAACTATTACCCAATTAATTCACACCCTAAAGCCATATATGCACCCACATACTAACAAAACCCAAAAACATGCATTTTTACCAAAATACCCTTATGATATGCCAAACACATGCACATGCATGTTCACACAGACATGCTCATTCTACTAGGGGGCAAACGGGGTGTGACAACTCTCCCCTACTAATAAGAATTTTGTCCTCGAAATTCTCACCTGAACTGAACAAGTGCGGATACTGAGCTCTCATCGATTCCTCTGGTTCCCAAGTCGCTTCCTCGACTCCATGATGAATCCACAACACTTTTACCAAAGGAATCTGCTTACTTCTCAATTTTCTTACCTCTCGGGCTAGAATGGCTCGCGGTTCCTCATCATAGGAAAAATCTGGCTGAACCTGAATATCCTGAACTTAAAGAACATGCGAAGGATCTGATCTGTATCGATGAAGCATCGAAACATGGAACACATCGTGTAACTTTGCTAACTCCAACGGTAAAGCCAATCTATAGGCTACAGGTCCTACCTTAGCCAAAATCTCATAAGGACCAATGAAATGAGGACTAAGCTTGCCTTTCTTTCCAAATCGAAGCACTTTCCTCCAAGGTGAAACTTTAAGGAAAACTTTATCCCCGATCTCAAAATGCACGTCTTTCCTCATCAAATTGGCATAAGACTTTTGTCGATCCTTGGCTGCCTTCAAATTCTGCTGCACAACTCTGATCTTCTCTTCAGTATCTCTAACTAACTCTGGGCCAATCACTGATCTCTCGGATAGCTCGGTCCAACAAACCGGAGTCCTACACTGACGACCATACAAAGCCTCATATGGTGACATACCAATACTCGACTGAAAGCTATTATTGTAGGCAAACTCCATAAGCGACACATATCTGTCCCAACTACCCGGAAAATCCAAAGCACAAGCCCTCATCATATCCTTTAAGATCTGAATGACCCGCTTTGATTGACCATCTGTCTGAGGGTGAAACGCTGTACTGAAGTTCAACCTAGTGCCCAAAGCTCTCTGCAACTCCTTCCAAAACTTGGAAGTGAATCTCAGATCCCGATCTGAAACTATGGACAATGGCACACCATGCAATCGAACTATCTCATCCACATAGATACTGGCCAATCTATCCATCGAGTAGTCCACTCTAACAGGTAGAAAATGAGCTGACTTCGTAAGCCGATCCACAATTACCCAAACTAAGTCATGCTTCTTCTGAGTCAAAGGCAAACCAGAAACAAAGTCCATGGCGATATCATTCCACTTCCACTCAGGAATGGATAAAGGCGTAAGCAATCCTGAAGGAACCTGATGCTCGGCCTTTACCTGCTGACAAGTCAAACACTTGGACACAAAATCCACTATATAACGCTTCATACCAGACCACCAATAAAACTATCTCATGTCCCGATACATCTTCTCACTGCCCGGATGCATAGTAAAAACTGTACTATACGCCTCACTCAAAAGTTGTCTCCTCAAATCCTCAGACTCTAGCACACACAAGCGATCTCTGAACATAAGCACCTCATCCTGAACTGAGAACTCTGACTGCTTACCCGATCTGACCTCTTGCACAATCCACTGAAGTCTCACATCATCCCTCTGAGCATCCACAATCCTCTGTCTCAAGGTAGGCTTCACACGCAACTGAGCAAGCAAAGCCCCATCTGGACCAAATCTCCATCTGAATCGTCTCAGGAACAAGGCTGAAACTGACTTCCGACTCAAAGCATTAGCGACTACATTGGCCTTACCAGGATGATAATCCACAATGCAGTCGTAGTCCTTAAACAACTCAAGCCAACGGTGCTGTCTCATGCTCAACTCTTTCTGTGTGAGGAAGTACTTCAAGCTCTTGTGGTCCGAAAAGATCCTACACTTTTCCCCATATAGATAATGACGCCAAATCTTCAAGGCGAAGATCACAGCTGCTAACTCAAGATCATGCGTCGGATAGTTCCTCTCATGTGGCTTTAACTGATGAGAAGCATAAGCTACAACCTTACCTTCTTGCATCAAAACACATCCAAGGCCAACACCCGAAGCATCACTATAAATGACAAACTCTTTACCCGAAATGGGTTGAGTAAGAATAGGAGCCTCAACAAGCAACTGCTTCAACTGATAAAAACAAGCCTGCCATCTATCTGACCACTCAAATCTGACCCCTTTCCTCAATAATCTAGTCATCGGAGCAGCAATCACAGAAAATCCCTTAACAAACCGACGGTAGTAACCTGCCAAACCAAGGAAACTCCTCACTTTCTGAACATTTCTAGGCGCTTTCCAATCAACAATCGCCTCAATCTTGGCTGGATCAACCTGAATACCCCTAGCTGAAATAATGTGACCCAAGAATGACACTTCTCGAAGCCAGAAATCACACTTGCTAAGCTTGGCAAACAACTGGTGCTCTCTCAACATCTGCAAAACCAATCGGAGATGCTCCTCATGCTCACTCTCATCCTTGGAATACACCAAGATATCATCAATGAACACTACTACAAATCGATCTAAGTATGGCCTAAACACACGGTTCATCAAATCTATAAAAGCCACTGGAGCATTGGTAAAACCAAACGGCATCACAAGAAACTCATAATGGCCATACCTAGTCCGAAATGCAGTCTTAACCACATCTGCATCCTGAACTCGAAGCTGATAGTACCCTGATCGAAGATCTATCTTGGAGAAAACACCTGCACCTCGAAGCTGATCAAACAAATCTTCAATCCTAGGCAATGGATACTTATTCTTCACTGTGACCTTATTGATCTGCCTACAGTCGATACACATCCGCAGAGATCCATCTTTCTTCTTGATAAACAGAACTAGAGCTCCCCAAGGAGATATGCTAGGTCGAATAAACCCCTTATCCAATAGCTCTTGTAGCTGAGTTTTAAGTTCCCTCAACTCTACAGGAGCCATCCGATAAGGTGCTCTCGAAATAGGAGTGGTACCCGGCATAATCTCAATGGACAACTCGACCTCTCTCTCAGGAGGCAAACCAGGCAACTCACTCGGGAACACATCCCTAAACTCCCACACAACAGGGATGTCCTCAATCTGAACTTGATCTCTCTTGGAATCCAACACAACTGCTAGAAAAGCCTCACAACCTTTTCTGATAAACCTCTTGGCTTGCATTGCAGAAATCACATTATTCAAAGAACTAGCGCCAAAACCCTTCATAAACATAGGAGACTGACATCTATCCCGAAGAACAACTGTCTTCCTATGGCAATCAACTATAGCCCGATGCTTACCTAACCAGTCCATACCAAGAATCAGATCAAACTCTCTGAAAGGTAACTCAATCAAATCTACTGGAAGCACAACTCCCTCAACCATCAAAGGACAACTCTTAAAGACTCTACTCACACTGACACTATGCCCTAATGGACTGGTCACACAAATCTCATAATCTAACTGATAAACCACATGCAACTTATCAACAATTTTATCTGTGTATAAGTATAAGTGTGTGGAACCAGGGTCAATTAGAGCATATAATTCAGTGTCATGGAGTAGGAACTTACCAATAATAACATCAGGTGCATCCTGCTCCTCTCTGGCTCTCACAGCATAAGCTCTAGTGGCAACCTGAGGAGGACGCTCAACAGTCTCAGAAGCAGCTCCATCTCTAGCCCGACCGCCTCGACCTCTACCTCTACCTCTACCTCTAGCAGCTTGAGAAGCATTCGATCCAACTCTGCTAGCTCCTCCTTGAGGTCCTGAATCCTCACTCATCTGGGGATAACTAGCCATACGGTGCTCGGTGCTCCCACATCTAAAACATCAACCAGTGAGCCACCTACACTCACCCCGGTGAGCCTTGCTACAATTCGCACAAACAGGAATAACATGAGACCTACCACCTCTGCCATAACCAAATACTGCTGCAGAACCCTGTCTTCTACCTCTAGAAGCTGAACCAGCTGCTGGCTCATCTTGCGGGTTTTTAGATCTCTTACCCGAAGATGAAGAAAAACTACCTCTAGCTGAATTCCTTCGCTGAGCTCTCTCCCTAAGCAAAGATTCCGTCTTCTCTGCCCTCATGGCGGCCTCTGCAATCTGATAATAATTTATCCCAAGTATACACATCAAAGAAATCAAGGCAATCTTCATTGACTCATTCAACCCGGCTTCAAAGTGCTTGCATCTGACATCATCTTTCATAACCCCACGCGGAGCATAGCGAGACAACCGGTTGAACTCTTTCTCATAATCCGATACTGACAAAGTCCTCTGCCTCAAACTCAGAAACTGTGCCCATCTTGCATCCCTATAAGCTTGAGTCACAAATTTCCTAGTGAACTCCTCACTAAAGAAATCCCATGTAACCGGATCAGGCATATGAGGTTGCCTACTAACCAATTCCCACCATTCATAAGCTGACCCCTGAAGCAATGCCACAGCACACTCAGCTTGCTGATCGGGAGGACACCTGACTTCTTTTAAAGCTCTCTTTACCTTATCAAGCCACTTCTCAGCTAACTCAGACTCATCTAGTTCAGTCCCATAAAAATCCTCAACACCAGCTCTTCTCAAACTCTCAATAGGGGCTCTAGGAGCAGTCACTCTCTCCAAAACCCTAGCCATGTCCTGATGCAATATGAACATAGCCTCAAAAGGCATGGCTGCAGCCTCGGGCTAGACCCTAGCATGCTGAGCCGACACAGTAACAAAAACAGACAGATCTACAGCTGGAGGATTCACACTCTCGGCGGACTCCTCAAGCGCACCATGAGCAGAATCAGAATCCATCTAACAAACAAGAGGACAACCGCATTAGCCAACACAGATCTAGACACATACTCATCTACACACTTCAACACAACAACAAAGCAAACAACACCCAGAAACGCCTAAACCTATGCTCTGATACAAAAAACTGTAACACCCCCTACCCATACGTAAGCAATCCCATCCGATAAGGAGTGAGTCGCCGTTTGAGTAAAGGTGTCACCAAACAGATACAAAGCAAATCATACATTCATTCATAACATGCGTACAGAAACATGAGATAATTAAAAACTTTAAAGGAAAAGAAAGTCATAGCTAATCATACATTAATATAATAAACCATTACAATAATGTTCTGATCAACTAACTGGAACAAAAGATATTACATCACCAAAATATAAGTACAAAAGCGGAAGCTGAAATAAAATTGATACAAGAGAGTTCAATACAAAAAGAATCATTACAGATTACAAAACTGAGCCCTACACTAAAACCTTCTGTTTTGGCTTGACGGCGGCGACTCTCTCAAAGCAAAACTCCTTCCGCACCTGCACGGGTAGAAACACCGTGCTAAGCGATAAACGCTTAGTGGGGAAACACACATAAAATATGAATGGCCATTCACAATGGTCGTCAAGGCATAACACATTCACAATGGCAAAATGTAATAGTTCATAACATAATTCATAAGAACATGCTCACAAATTAAAGCCATACATTCTGTATCTCAAATTCATATCCATTTCCAGATTAGTTCAACATACATTTCATCAATATACTCATACAGATATCACATGTATATAGTCATAAGAGTAGGACAAACCAGTCGAACACCAAAAGAACACCTGCTGACTCTAGGTAGTGGATAACGAGTGTACAG
The DNA here is from genome assembly GCA_947683425.1 of Excoecaria cochinchinensis. Lineage (NCBI taxonomy): Eukaryota > Viridiplantae > Streptophyta > Magnoliopsida > Malpighiales > Euphorbiaceae > Excoecaria > Excoecaria cochinchinensis. The sequence goes on from CANTUQ010000034.1 coordinate 4,835,277, forward strand.
ACAGTACTTTACGGGTATGAGCCGATTACAGACAGTACCTTATGGGTACGAATCGAGAAAACCATTTTACTTTTAACTTTTACAAATCATTTTCAAAAGGGACCTTAAACAAGATCCTTACACAATAGGGTTCGCGAGGAACCGAACGGGGACCAGATCGGGGTCCAAACAAAACAAAGGGCTGCAGCTAAAAGACTCTATTAGGCATGCCTAACTATCCACTTACTTGACTCTAGCAGGCTATGCATCATTCAAATCATATTTCAGAACACAATATATAATTCATCAGAAGAGTCATGATATCACTCATATCAAAGCATATAAAAGTATGACATGCATTAAACAGCAGTATAAGTCCATTCGGAAGAATTACGGAATTCATTGTTGAGTTAAAACCGGGAAATTTAAGAAAAATAGGCCAAGCGGAGGTGACCAACAAGGTTGGCCGGTCACGGGTCGTGACTGGCATCACAACTCGTGATTGGCCTCCTTCACAAGCCGGTCACGAGTCGTGACTGGGAGTCACGTCGCGTGACTGGCTCTCTTCCTTCGCTAGTCACGCAACGTGACTTATCCCTTCTCTCTCGCTGGTCACGAGTCGTGACTGGCTTCTTTAGGGCTGGTCACGTGTGACTGTCTCAGGCCGATCACGAGTCGTGACTGGGAGTCACGCCTCGTGACTGCCTTCCTCTTGGCTGGTCACGAGTTGTGACAGGTAGTCACAACTCGTAACTAGCTTCTATCTGGCATGTCACGAGTAGTGACTTGCCTCTCTCTTGGGTAGTCACGCGACAGATACAGCAAAACGGGAATTTTGTACAGTAACACGATTTTCCAGTTTTCCAGAATTTTCCCAGAACACAGAAATCAACTCCAAACTTGAATCAAAATCACACAAATCAATTCTTACCTTCCAGAAGATCATTCAACCATCAAAATGACATATAACAACTTAATTCAACACTCATCACAACCAAAATCATACATTACCACATTCAAGAACATAAACCCTAGAATTTTACAGTGAGTTAAACTCAAGCACAATCCACAATCAAAAATCCCAAACCTGAGATTCTAAGCTTCAATCACTTAGCTCCACTCATCCCAGTAACCTCCTTGCCCTTGGGATCGCGAGGGGCCTCAGCTAAACACAACAAATAAAAGAACACCCGACAATGCAAACCCTAAGTTAAATCTAAACTCAAGGAAGAAGAAGATGAAACAAATGAGAAAACAAAATGAGAAGAATACAATTACTTACCAGAGAAGATGCAAAGAGATGATTAACTTCACCAATAAAGTCTTGAATCCTCAATACAGTTCTTAGAATGAAGAAAATGAAGAAGAAGAAGGTGAGTGAAGAAGGAAACGTGAAACTGCCATTTTCCCTTCTTTCTTCCCTTTTTCTTTTTCTTTTCTTTGCCCTAAGTATGTGTCCATTTCCCATTGGTGAAGCTAACCACTCACACAAAACTAACATGCACTACACACACCTAATACTTTCCCAACTAATGCACACCCTACAATGGTATGAACACACACAAACAAGCATATCCCAACTTAAAACACCATAAAATGATATGCTCAAGTACACACAACTATTACCCAATTAATTCACACCCTAAAGCCATATATGCACCCACATACTAACAAAACCCAAAAACATGCATTTTTACCAAAATACCTTTATGATATGCCAAACACATGCACATGCATGTTCACACAGACAGGCTCATTCTACTAGGGGGCAAACGGGGTGTGACACGGCAGCATAACCTCTCCAAACTAATGCACAGGCGGATGGGTTATGATCATTATGTATTTAGACAATCCGAATAAGTCGGCTTGGGCCTATCGGGGTATGAAAACCTTTGATTAGGTGACCAACCAAACTATCTGGGCTTGTCCAATACATAATGATCCATATAGCAAGCATAGTATTAAGGTTCATACCACTTAGGGGAAGTAACTATTTCCATTACATGAGCTTTAATCAAAGGGTGTGTTACTTTAGGGCTACCCAAGCATGATCCCTACCGACGGGTCTAGCTCTTCACGAGCGTAACGACCGATCGGGTCACCATTTAATATACCATGATGGTATGAGGCTTGGGCTGGTGATTATCCTTAACACTTCCCCAAATTGATTAAAAATAGGGTCGTGCTTCGGGAACGCACCGGGGCTAAAAGAGGGACCAAACTAGCATAGATCTAAGGCTCTAATGCGATGCAATACAGATTTTAAAAGATGGTGAAATTTTTAAGCTAAAATCTAATTGTAAATTTTAATCAAAGTACTTTTGAATCGAAGTCTCGAGTATTAGTCCCCAGTGGAGTTGCCACTGTGATGCACGCCGAACCTCGCGTCCTCCCGAAAGCTCGATTCAGGGAGATCGGGAAAGGTTCATAAAGCTTGTAAGGTATTTACAAGTGCGTCTATTTTGGGCAACAATGAGGTTTCTTGGAGTCGCCACCCAATAAAACATTAGGAAGGGTCGTCTAGCCTTATCGAGCCTAAGACGGCGCATACATATCCATCTTGAGCTAGCTAGAGGGATCTTGGAGGCCTTATCCTCTACTCCCCTAGAGCCTAGGATTGTATATTTAAGCCTTTTGGTGGGACTCAAAAGATGTCTTGGAAGTCCTAGACCTCTCGCCTTTTCGAGTCCCAAAGACCAGAGTGAGTTCGGAACTTCTCATTTATTCGTACTTTGATTAATTTTACAATTATTTTTTGGATTTATTATTTCACTAACTTTCCATACGATGCATTTTATTTAAGCGCAAATCATTCACATCCAAAGCGGTAAATAGAAGCAAGAATCAAGATAAAGTGTTCGAAATAAATTACAATAACACTAGAAGCGGAATACAACTTCCATTTATAAAAGTGCGACACATGCATAAAACGGGATATTCATTGGAATGAGGACTTTAGTCCTACCATGCATATTCATTACAGAAACGGATTTTTATGAAGTATCAATTTTATTGGCTGAAATGGGACATTGGTCCACCATTTTCGGGAAAATCTCCAGGTTTAATTGTTAAAAAGCTTTTGGTCCTTTTTTACCTTAATGACGTTAAAACCATTTCCATAACAACATAAATACAAGGTAACGGTAGAAAAATGAACCCGAATCGAGATCCACAGGATGGTGCCACCAACATCTCTCACAATTCCAACTTCCAACGGTCAGAAAAGAACTCACCAAGATAAACACGTTAGCCAAAACGTAAATAAAAAAATAAAAATTAGAAAATTCTAACAGCAATGAGTTAAGAGATAGGATTTTATGAGGTAAAGAAATGAGAATTTTGCCTAGAGACGGCTACCTGGATCGTGCCAGTGGCCGTCCCTAGTGAGGGGAAAACAAATAAAAAAAAAACTTCTTAAGGGATAATGAAGTATATATAAAAATTAGTGTGATTCAAATTAAATTATATAAATGTTAGGCCAGAATGTTTACCCTAGGATTTTACCTTTTAGGGTGGATGTCGGATGATTTTGTCCCCGTGTGCCTCGCAAGGATCAAAAGAAGAATCAGATCAAAGAAAAAAAATTTATGTTATTCTTTCCTTGAATATTTGATTGCAATAATGTGTTCGAATTAGTTATATTGATGGAAACGACTGAATTTCGTCACCTCAATTTGACTTAATTCATAAGAAAAAATTGAAGAAATCGATTAATCAAAAGAAGTTTTATCAAAATAAAACTCTACAGATGAATAGAGATTTATGAATTTTTGCGTGATCTACTCACAGTAAAACCCTTTTCTCTAAAAAGCAATTTTCTCCAAAAATATTTGATAGTTTTTAAATAAAACTCTCTTTTTAATTTCTCTCCAAATTTTCTAACCCCAAAAACTGAAATTTTATTCTCTATTTATAGGGTTTTTTATGAGATAATTCAGATTAATCTCTATCTAAAGTTTGAATTTTAAAAGGACTTTAAAATTCAAGTTTTAGATAAATTCTATCCCTGTTTTGAAAAGAAAAAGATTAAATTTTATCCAATCTCGAGTGATCCGGTCAGTTACCGTACTGACGGGCTTCCCTGCGCCTACCGACGGCCGTCCCTACTAAGGGCAAATGACGGAGACTGACTAGGGACGGGGCGTGAACTAGGGACGGGCATCCCTTGATCGCCACCCGTCCGTCCCCACTACACCTAGAGACTGGTATCTCCCCAAGTAGAGACGGGCGTCCCTACACAGACGGCATTCCCATCTATGAAGCAAAACTCACATTTTTACCCAAATTCTTTAAAATTTATCCAACTCTTTCAAAACTCCATGCTATAGAAAAAGATTTTAATTCTTGCAAGACCAAAAGACGAAAACCTCCAAATTCCACCCCCTTGCTCATAAATCGACATGGATCTCTTCATCGGGTAACTCTAATCTGGACTGCCTCAAGACCCGGTGTCTACAAATACATTACCAGGAAAACCATTAAGGAAAGAGCTGTAGCTGAGTTCTTAGCTAAACATCCTATTGCGGGAGACCAGTTCGAATACAATTTCCCAGATGAAGATGTCACAGCCATACCAGTACAAAGGTGGTAGATGTTTTTCGATGGGGCAGTTAACAGTAAAGGGGCAGGAGTAAGGATTATTCTTACGACTCCAGATGGTGAGAAGCTGCCATTAGCCAAAAAGTTGAGGTACAAGGCGACCAATAATGAAGCGGAATATGAAGCTTACATTTTTGAATTGGAAGCACCGCTTTCTCTCGGGGCAAAGACTGCAGAGGTCTTTGGAGATTCATCCTTAGTAATCTATCATATCAGAGGGGAGTGGTCAGTTAAGGAAGAGAGGATGTTGCCGTATGTGAAGTAATTGAGAATGTTGAGTAGCCAGTTTGAGACTTGCACTTTTCACTTCGTCCCCAGGGATGAAAATCAGTTGGATGATGCTCTCGCAACATTAGTGTCCATGTGGGATAATCCAACAGGAGTTGCTATGAGACCCATGCTGATCTCTAGTGCGAAAAAGACTTTTTTTACAACTGAGCAGGTGATGGAGGTTGAAGTTGCCGATGGAAACCCTTGGTACTATGAAATTCAGAATTACTTGGAATGGTCAGTTTTTCCAGAAGAAGCACTGAGAAAGACCAAAGAATGATTAGAAAGTTATCCACTCAATTCATCAGTGTAGATGGAACTTTGTATAAGAGGCAAGCTGATGGTATCCCATTAAGATGTTTGGCAAAGAAAGAAGTGAAAATAGTTATGGAAGAGATTCATGCTGGTGTCTGCGGGGCTCACATGAATGGCTTAGCCTTAGCAAAGAAGATTATGTGCCAAGGATTCTATGAGCTCACGATGGATATGGATTGCTCAAAATATGTGAAGCAATGCCAGTTGTGCCAGCAATACGCGAATTTGAGCTTTGTACCAGTTTTAAAACTACACAATTTGACATGTCCATGTCCATTAACAGCTTGGGGGATAGATATCATAGGTGAGATACGTCCTACAGCTTCTAATGGGCATAGGTCTGTTGTAGTCACCATTGATTACTTCACTAAAGGGGTCGAAGATGAATCTTTCAAAAAGGTTGATACTAGGGACATGGCTAAGTTCATCGAGCGGAATTTGATATGCAGATATGGTCTGCCGCACCACATTGTATTTGATAATGGGGTACAATTCTTAGCAGAAACTAAACAGATGCTTCAGAAATATGGAATCCAGCATCATAACTTTTCTCCTTATCGACCTCAGGCTAATGGCGCGGTTGAAGGAGCGAACAAGAATGTTAAAATAATATTGGCCAAGATGGTTCAGACCTATAAAGACTGGGCAGAAAGCTACCTTTTGCACTCTAGGGTTATAGAACCACAGTCAGAACCTCTATGGGAGCGATGCCATTCTCTCTGGTATATGGAACTGAAGAAGTTTTGCCAGTTGAAATCGAGCTGAAATCTTTAAGGATAGTCACGGAATCAGAGATTCCAGAGGGAGAATGGGCACAATAGGGGTTATTGCAGTTGAATCTGTTGGATGAAGACACGTTGCGAGCTTATTATCACAATCAAGTTTATCAGAAGAGGCTAGCTCGGTCGTTTGGCAAGAAGGTACGAAATCACCCATTGAAAGAAGGAGATTTGGTCTTTAAGATGATGAGGCCAGGAGTGGCAATCATACGGGGAAAATTCAAGCCAACCTGAGAAGGTCCGTTCCTGCTGAAAAAGTTACTAACAAAGGGAGTAGCAATTTTAGCAGACAGCGATGGGAATGAGTTTAAAGACCCGGTCAATATCGATAGACTAAAAAGATTCCATGGCTAAAGACTAAAATTAAAAGAAGAGAATAATTGCCCCACGGGTCGAAAACTGAAAAAAGGCGGCCTTGCTAAAATTGGGTGCCCTATTAGGGTGAAAACCGAAAAAAGGCATCCTGAGCAAAAATTAAGGGCCAAGTGAAAATGTTCAATCGAGAAAACCGAAGAGGGCAGATTGATAACATAAGTTTGATGCTTACAAGTTCTATTCTGAGATTAGGGGTAGTCTTGTGTTTTTGAGTTATTGCCAATTAAGGATCATGTATGATGAAATCAAATCATATAGAAATGTATGCATTTATGCAATTAATAAAAGAATTCAGTTTACATTTTCATCGAATTTTAGTTCTGTCTTAAAAAGAAATATCTCATTTATTTATCTAATGACTATTCTCTAATCATTTTCATCGAAAGGTGTCTAAGTAAATTGTGCTGGTCATCCTTAAGGGAGGTTCTAATAATAGCCTTCACTTATCTTGTAGCCTTTTTTTTTAAAAAAAAAAAGAGAAGGCCGTTAGAGATGAAAACCGTGACTGGCTCTCTAAGCAAAAGTTAGGCCAAAGCGCAGGGTGAAAACCTGAAAACAGGTAGTCTGCCCTAGACAAAAAAAAATGAAATAAATAAATGCCATTGGATTGGATTGGGTCCACTTCAGGCAAAAATTAGGCAAAGGGTTACATGAAAATCCCAAAGGGACTCATTTCCCATAAAGAAAAGCTAGCGTGAAAATCCACAAGAGATGCACTGCCTTTAAAACAATGACTTTCGATGCCAGGAGTGATAAGGCGGCATTACTTCGAGTGATCTCTCTTCAGGCGGATAGTTGTTAGTGGTTATGCCCTAGGCCAAATATTTGGACCTTGATGTAATCATTACATTTTAATTTATAGGATGGTTTTCTTCACATTAATATTATTGGCCTGTTATATTATTGTAATGTTTATGAATAACAATGTTATTCATGTCGTCCCTAGTCATTTATCACTAAAGGGCATAAAGATAAATTAAGATTAGTATAGATTTGCATTGATAATCATGGGATGATTATATATGATGATAGTGTCATAAGTGATCTTATAATAGATATGTTATTAAATCCTTTAACCTGAGGTTATCACGGTTTCCTACATAAGGAACATTATGTTTTGACATAATCAAACATTATCTTTAATCAGATAATTCTAAAGTTTATGATCGGACATGATGAGAATTATGCAAAGGAAATTGAATAATCGAGATGGAATTTGTCCCTCTCTTATGAGAGAGATATCTATTGGGCCCCTCGATAAGTAGGATTGTAAAATGCATGGCCGTGCTCAAATGGATTGATAGTGTGATCAATGTCATTTGAATTTATCAGTCTACTTAGTGATCGGGAAATTATATGTTTGAACAATATAAGTTTGACATGGACCATGACTTATGTTCAAATCAGATATCGTTTGACAAAAGGATAATAGCATGTTATATTGTCAGGTTAAAATCAGACTAACGATATTTATATTATTTGGGTAGTCATAATGTCTTGCTAGAGACCAATTATGACTTGTGGGCCCATTATGGTATTGGGCCCACTGCCAACTTAATATAAACCTATTGGGTCACACACCAAGACCACAATGAATGGATTGGATTTTAATTAGGGTATTATGAAATTATATAAATATGGGTATTTATATTTAAATTTTGTAATGATATATAAATATATATTTACATATGATATTTCTTATTTTGAATAAGAAATAAATAAATAAATAAATAAATATATATATATATATTATTTTGAATAAGAGATAATATCCCTAATTTAGTAATTTATCTCTCTAAGGTTTACATATATAAATAGATATATGTTTAAGGAAAAGTATTCACGTTTTCTCCTAATTACGTTTTCCTAAGAGAGGCTATTTTGAGAAACCCTAGCTGCTACTTGAAAAACCCTAGACGCCATTTTCTTTTAGAAAGAAAAACACAGAAAAATCCAGTCGTACGTGAAGGGAGCTAGCACCCCTGCGATAATCTATTCGTTGGTTCGTGCGTGTGGATACCGATAGAGGGCGTTCGTGATTGAAGCATCGCCTATAGTCCAAATAAAGGAGTTAATTTCAATTTTTCTTCATCAAAAGGTCGGAAAATCTTAATCCCTCATTTTGAATCACTTAAAAATACATGGATCTTGTTTGGGTTTCGATTTTATATTCCGCTGTGTTTAATTTAAATTATTGCGATGAAAATCAACAATAGTGTATAATGCAGGGACAAGAGTTAGAATCCTGGGCGTATGATCATTGGCCGGGGGACAAAGATGCACACCTGATATGTCTCTCAGAAAAGGTTTTGGCTTAGATTCCCTCAAGCCAAGATGTGAATCTGCTGGATCCTTGGGGAGCATGGTGGAGCAGCCAAGCCGTATCCTCAATGGACCCTTGACAACAAGGACATGGTCTATCCATTTTTGTGAGCATTTACATATCATTTCATACAATTCCTTTACAAGCATCAACATTTTGGTTTTTACACATACACACACAATTCTTGTATATATTTCTATGCACATAATTTTGCAGGAAATGTGTAAGTGAAAACCATCGCCATCTAAGGATGGCACCCGCACTCTATAGTCTTGTCAGCGACTCAGTGCAGCTCAAGAGAGCACTTCCTGCATTTTGTAAGTTTAGAACAGACTCGGCGCTTTGCCATTTGAGGATGACACCCAAGCATTTTGTAAGTTTGGAGCAGACTCGATGCAGTTTAGAAGAGCAATCCCGCATTTTGTAAGTCCGGAGCGGACTCGGTGCATCACCATTGGATGATGGCACCTCGTATTTTGTAAGTCTGGAGCAGACTCGGTGCAGTTCAAGAGAACAACCTCGCATTTTTGTAGTCGCATTTCCATCTGAGGATGGCACCCCTGCACTTTGTAGTCTTGTCAGCGACTCGGTGCAGTCCTCTGAGGAGGACATTTCCTGCGTTTTGTAGTCCTGTTAGTGACTCGGCGCATCGCTATCTGAGGATGGCACATCCGCACTTTGTAGTCTTCTTAGCGACTTGGTGCAATCATTTGTAGCCTATTTAACGGCTCAGTGATATTCAAGAATGTCTACACTTTGTAGTCTTGTCAGTGACTCGATGCAATCCGGAAGGATAGCATTTGCAGTTCAAATCACAACATTGGTCTCTAGAGAGCAGCTGGAAGGACGCAGTCTCAGGTACGCGTCTCTTTCCTTTTCTGAATTTTGGCTCACATAGGCACCCATGCACTAGCCTCCCAAAAATTGGGAGCAACTGTAAACACCGGGTCCCGAGGCAGCCTAGATTAGGATTACCCAATGGTGAAATAAATTGTGCCTGTTTATAGGCAAAAATTGAAAGTTGGAAGTGATGATTTTCTTGTCAAATTGATTTATTAAAAATAAATAAAAATGTGTTTTAAAAATATTTTGAAAATGTTTTAAAAATTATTTTAAGATAAAAAAAGTGCGTTTTGAAATTATAGTGTTTTAGAAATTTTTTTTTAAAAAATTTTTTTTTTCTAGTGTTGGCCTGCGGCAGCGCGATGGGCGCCCGCTCGCCTCGCCCAGCCCGGGGCTAGGGCTGGGCAATGCCCTCAGCGCGAGCGACGTGCAGGGCATTGCTCGCACGCGAGGACACCTGTTGGGGGGGCCGACTAGCGTCGCTCGCCCCTGCCGCGCGCCTGTCACTCCTCCAATAGCCCTTTGGGCTTTTTTGGCCCAAAATTCATGTTGTTTTCTCTTTTTTTTGTAGAATTTAATTTTAAAACCTTTTGTCTTCTAAACCCTTCATGTTCTTCAGTTTTTGGGTTTAATGGGAATTAAATTAAATTTATTTATTTATTAAAAAAATGATTTATTTGGAGGTATAAAATGATTTTTTTGGAAGAGAATTAGAGGGATTTTTTTTTAAGCAAAATATTTTCTTCTTCTTCTTCTTCTTCTTCTTCTTCTTCTTCTTCTTCTTCATCTTTGTTCTTGGAAATTTTCTTCTTTTTATTTAACAATCTCTTTTTTGAGACAAATAGATTAATTATTTGTTCTTGAAATAAAATTTCTCTTCAATATTTTATTTTTCTAATCTTATTTTTCTAAATCAAGACAAGGAAATTTATCATCTACCTTTATTCATCAATTCAAAATTTAAGGGTAAGCATTCTATGCTCAATTTTTAATTTATTATTTTAATCTAATTTTTTTTTACAATTAATTAGTCATCATGTAGATTTTTAATCTTTTGTTGTTTTTTAATTTTTTTGGGTTATTTAGTTATGTGATTTAATATATTTAGAATATTTTATTTTATTCTTGCATATTTATTTGGATTCTTCATCTTTTGTTGTTGTTATTATTATTATTATTATTATTATTATTATTATTATTATTATTATTATTATTATTATTATTATTATCATTACTTTTGTTCATACATTAATATTATTATTATTATTATTATTAGTATTATTATTTAACATGCTTTAACATGTTTTGTTTTTTTTATTTCTTTTTATTTTTTCTTTGCTTGATTGTTCATTTTCTTTATTGTTATTGTTTATTATTATTATTGTTAATATCATTATTACTTTTATTTTATTATTATTATTATTTAATGTTATTCTTTTTTTTTTATTCTTCTTCTTATTATTATTATTATTATTATTATTATTATTATTATTATTATTATTATTATTATTATTATTATTATTATTATTATTATTATTATTATTTTGGCTTTTTATGCATGTTGAATTGTTAGTATGTTAAGTTACATATTTTTATTATGTCATTTAAGTGATTTGTCATGCATGATGCATTGTATTCTATTAATTTTCATGTGTTATATGTTTAATTCATTTTTTACTAACATCACTTTTATTTCAAGAATTATTTTTATGTGTGAGTCTTTTCAATGGCAAGTGGGAGCCCATGGAGATTTGAAGACACCCTCATGATTTAATTTGTCATATTTAGTTTGTTTATTATTCTTCATTATTTTTCTTTTATTTTGTTTTATTATGTAATATGTAAAAAATTTATTTATTTTTATGCACGTTAATTAAAATATCTCATAAAAAATTTTATATTAATAAATTGGACTATTTCTAATAAAAGGGGACCAATATCCTAATTTCAATCAAATAAAAACTCACATTAAAAAGAAGAGTCAATTTTCTTAAAATGGGACCACTAATCCCGATTTTCCCAAGTATACTAAAAATAACTCTTCAATTTTCTAAAGTGAACATGAAGGAACCGATGTTGCTATTTTAAACAATATCTCGATTTATGAATGTTTATTTTATTTAAGTTTATTTAGTTATTTATGTTTTTGCGTGATTTTATTTTGGGGGATTGTATTTTCTGTCCCAAATTTTAATACCTTTTTAATTTTGGGGGATTGTATTTGTCACACTTTTTATCTTTCTTTAGATTGCTTTCTTTACTGCTTGATTTGCACTTTATTTTTAATGTATAACCGTGTGAGAAGAGAGATAGAAATTTAAAATTAAAAACCCATTTATAATTAACCAATGCATTAATAAGAGTAAAGTTCTAAATCTTTCTCTGATTTAGACCCCCGAGGTTAGATGAATTTTTCCAATTTCTTATAAATTGGGTGGCGACTCCAAAATACCTCAAAGGTGCCTAAAGGCTTCATGTGATTAGATGATCTTTCCAGTGTTTTATTAGAAAGAGGTGTCCAAAATATCTCATGATTGCCCAAGATCGAAAGATGCAAATCCCTCTCGGGCCTTAAAAGTGGGTCTCCGAGAATAGGTCGGGTCCACGCGCGTCGCACATGCGTCATGTATTACATGATGGAGTGATTTTTTGGGGTCATTCCCTATTGTATTGTAGTGGGACTTTGGGGCCCATGTCCCATATATCCAGTAGCAGATTGTCTGCCGAGATTGTACTAGGGGCATAAAAGTGATATGATTGCAAAATGTTTTGAAAATGCAACAAAGTAAAATTATAAAACGATACAAGGTAAAGTGATAAGATTGTAAAATGATTTGAAAGTGTAAAAAAAAATAAATGATCAAATGTAATATGACATAAATGTAATGTGCCATAATGTAATATGATATAAAGTAAAATGATGGAATGTAATATGCCATAGTGTAACATGTAAAAACTTAATATGTAATACGCCTAATATGTAAAAGCATCATATTCAAAAGTATAATATGAAAAGGCATAATATCGCACGACATTATGTAATATGATATAATATGTAAAAAGTATAATGAACAAAAGCTTAATATGTAAAAAGACTAAGTGTAATAAGCAGAATTGTAAAATGATATGATTCTGTCAAAAGTAAAATAACATAAGTAAAATGACTTGAAAGTGTGAAAAGTAACATGAATATGGAAATTTCTATAAGAAAGGACCTCAATGAAAGAAAGTAAAAAAAGCTTGGGGTAAAAAGATAATTTACCCAAATTATAAGCCAAACGGGTCATAATGATGAAAATGACCTGGAAATGTAATAAGTATAGTGAATATGAAAATTTAAATGAAAAAGGATTCATATGAAAGAAAATAAAAGTTTAAAGTAATTTACCGTAAAGACAATTAGTCGTGAGACTAATTGGTAAATTATGAGATAAGAAGTGAATAAATGATAAAATTGTACTTAAATGTTAAACGAAGGACCAAATTGTAATTTGATAAAGGTAGGTGCAAAACTATAATTAAGTGTAAAAGTACACTAATAAGTGACATGTAAATGAAAAGTGAAACTAAAATGATCATTTCGTAAAAAGTCCAAAGTTGAGGGACTAAAATGTAAGTTGACATGAAAATATCAAAACAAGGACTAATACGTAATTTGTAAGCCAAGTAATGATTTAAAATGAAAAGAGAAATGAACTAGTGGCAATTCCCGTAAATAACATCAAAAGAAAGGCAAAAAGGTAATTTGTCCTGAAATTGATAAAATAGGGATTAAACGGTAATTTGTATATGAAAAGATAGATAAATTAATAAAATTAATAAAATGAATGATTAGCGAATTTAAATGCAATGTAAAATGTTAATATGAACTAATATGTAAAATGACCATGAAAGTAGAAGTTTGAGGGAAAAAAGGTAAATTTTCACGTCAAATGAGTAGAGAAGTGCAAAGGGCTAGTGCTTGTGTGAAAACGTTAAGATACGATAGTATGTGATTAAATGAGTAAAGTAATGGTCAAATAAGGACCAAAATGAAAGTTCGAGGACTAAATGGTAATAAGGCGATTTGAATGTCATTAAGTGAATAACAGTGATATTTGTGAATAAATGTAAACTGAGTGGAAAAATAGTGATTTATTTAAACGGAAGAGTAACTCGATGTAACACCCTGTTACCTCCGTTGGAAGGATATCGGAGCGCTACACAAGCAGACACAAATAAGCATGCATATAACGATAGCGGAAAACGTTTTTAAAATCAAAAGGAGATTAAAACATCTAATAATATTAAAAGTCGGTACAATATTAAAAAAGAGAATTGTAAACCTTTTTATATACATATACTAGAATATTCCTTTGCAAAAAGTTACACTATCGAAATCAATATTTCTTTACAAAACATAAGCATATACATGGGCAATAGTAATAACAAAAGACAAAAAGAACTCCATCTATGAACTCCTAGTGGCCGACCTGCAAATGCCCGACTCCGACCAAACCTGCCACCTACACGAGAAAACAACCCGTGCTAAGCGATAATGCTTAGTGGGGAGGAACAAAACCAAGAGAAACATGTATACCATAATAATAACAATCAAATGCATAATAACTAGCTTACCAAACATGAGAACATTTATATAACCATATACTTATGCGATCTAAACATTGTATGCTCATAATAATAACTTCACATGTTTATAATATATACTCTGCGATAATGAATAATCAATCATCAAACTGCTTTACATTTAGTTGTACATCATTTACATAAAATATATAGCATACTCACGAATAAAAAGTAAATAATCATCAATATCCAACTACAAATATTGCATCATAATTAGACATATCAAATATATAAACATCTAGCGTATATTCAATTTCCACATCATTGGAAAACATAAAATAGCCTAATACTCACTAAACGAGTGAATACGTGTACTAATGATACTGATAGGACACAATATTGGAAGCATATAGAGACATGAGTCTCGAATCATATATACCTGAAGGTAGAAAGGGAGACCGAAGTCTCGAATCATATAGATTCAAACGGGATCAACTTATAAGACCCAAATGGGGTCAGCATATAGCAGCTGCACTCACACACTAACCCTTAATAAGCATGCTTACTATCCATGAAAAAGACTGATTAGGCTCAAAATAACAACTCATCTATGCTATAGTATTATTGCTGTACTATAAGAATATAATTCAAGTATAATCATATAATTCATGTATACATATACACTGATCAATTATAAAGACACATAAATTATAACTTATAATTAAAAGACCATAATATAATACAAGCCTAAATAAAATCATGTACCATGTAGAAGTAAGAACACTTGTGAAGAAAAACATGAAAACCAGGGCAGGCAGAAGGGTCACTGTCGCACTCACGACAGTAGCCAAAACGCCCGAGAAAGAGAGGACTGTCACGAGTCGTGCATGCTGACACCACTCATGACAAAGCTGCCCTTGCAGGAGAGAGTTGACATGGGTTGTGTCCTAGTGCATGACTCATGTCAAAGCTCCACAGAAGGAAGATGACATGAGTCGTGTCATAATGCACGACTCGTGTCATAGTCCCACCAATCTCCATGAGTCGTGCTGGCCATCTTCACCACTCGTGAAAGGCTTCACGACTCATGAAGATGCCAGACATCTCGCCGAGTCATGCTGCCCTTCACGACTCAGAACAGATCTTTCTTGCATGCTAACGCAAGAAGCTGAACTACTCGATTCTATCGCGATCGCGACCAGCGCCACGCTCGCGACATTATCGTGTTTTCCAATTCTCAGTTGAAAAGCAAAAAAACTCTGAGCTTTTCAAAATCAATTCCAAACTTACCTAAAGCCATTTCGATACAAAATCATGTAAAAACATACTTTTAATGCTCTCAAAATATGCTTATAACAATAACAACTCAAATTGGACAAATTATACACAATCAAATGACGTACTATAAATTTCAACAGTTCATCAAAACCCAAAAACTCATGCTCATATTCATGATCATTCACTTCTAAAACTGACATGCGAACCATTATAACCCTAGCATTTCAAGCATATACACTAATCTACTAACCCATGCATTTACATGTATCAAAATATACGATATCAACACCATCAAAACTCAACAACTGATCCGAAATGAGAAAGGCCAAAAACACTCCCAAACCTGGTTGCAGTGCAACTACTATCTTCAAGACCCAATCTTTTCCCTGCCCTTACTCTTCCTTCTCTCTTCAAATTCTTGCATAAATCCAATCAAAAACAAATACTCAATTAACCCATGCAATCAATACCATAACCCAAATCAAATTCGAATGGAAGAAGAAGAAGAAGCAACTCATAATAAACCCAGCCACTAACCTATTGGAACTGTTCTTGATCTCAAAAATCCAGCTCCAGCTCAAGCTCAATGACCAACACATGCAAAGAAAAGTAAACAGCAGAAAAGGAAGAGAATAAGAGAAAGAGGGTGGAACAACAAGAGAAGGAAGAGGAACAAGCTTCCACGGGAAGCAAACAAGTTCTGCCTTCCCTCTCTCTTTCTTTCAAATCCTCTTTAATGCTCTCACCTACCAATCCACATGTCATGCTCCTATTAGACCTCTTAGTCAATTTCCTTGACTTTACCATACGATCCTTGGCAAATCTCTTATAAGTCCTTATCAATTACCAAATGCTCACTAACAAAAATTCTTTCATTTAATACCTTAAATATCATTCAATTTAGTCCTCAGTTCACACATGCACAATTACTAAAATACCCTTAATTATCCAATTATCAATCAAATTCCAACTAGGTCCTAATTTGGGATGTTACAATTCTCTCCATCTTAAGAAATTTCATCATCGAAATTTCCCCGCTAATCACTAACATCCCAACTATCCAAAATAGAACTTAAGATAAAAACTCAACAAGTCAAAACTTACCGGAAGGGTCTGCTGGTTCTTCGACATCTTCTCTTATCATCGTGTACACTCGTGGTTTGACATAACCTCCTACAACCTCAGGCTATTGCACGGTCTCTGATAGTGCTTAAGGGAGCCTTCTTTTACCTCTACCACTTCTTGTTGTCCCAACTCTATCTCCAGTAGCTCTACTTTCTTGTTGTTCCTTGTTCTCAATTTGTTTGGGGCAATTAGCAAACTGGTGCTCCATGCTACCGCACTTGAAGCACGCTACTGTGATCTTTCGACACGTACCCTATTGCTGCCTTTGGCAATGCTCACACTTTAGTGCTCGACTTCCCCTACTAGAGGGCGGTGCTACACTTCCTACCTCTGAAGGTACTTGAGATACTCCCCTAGTTACTTGTCTACTCGGAACACCCTTAGTCTTCTTACTACCGACAGCTCCACTATTTTGTGCTCTCCTCTTATGCTCTATTCTCTGTTTTACCATTTCAGATTCTTCTAATTTCATGGCCGCTGCTACTAACTGATAATGCCCGACTTGGTGCATAATCGCCACAGCTGAGAAGGGACCTCTAATCACCTGTCTTAAGCCATCCCCAAAATGCCAACATTTGAGATCCTCAGTAAATAATATACTCAGCACATACTTACTCAAGCGAATGAACTCTTTCTCATAATCGCTGACCGACAAGTTCTTTTGCCTAATACTTATGAATTCCTTCCACTTTGCCTCTCGATAGGCCTTGGTAACATATTTCTTCTCAAATTCTTGCACAAAGAATTCCCAAGTCAGCTCAGCCGGTCTCTGAGGGTTTTGAAGCACGAGCTTCCACTAATCATATGCCGATCCTTGTAAAAGTGATACTGTGCACACAACTCGTTGATTTGGAGGGCAACTTATCTCTTGTAAAATCCTGTCAATCCTCTTTAACCAAAACTCTACCAAGTTTGACTGGTCCAAAGAGGTTCCATTGAACTCTTTCGCTCCTCTTTTCCTCAAAAGCTCGAAGGGAATCTTGGGAGCCGTCAGTCTATCCACCAAATGCAATAACCCTTGCACCAATGCTGGATCACCGTAAGCATGACTGGGACACTCTGCTGGAGCACGCTCAGGTGCAGGTCTATTAACCCCTACCGAATGCACACTGCCTGTTGTCTCGCCCACATTCTCACTCAGATCTGACTCCATCTAACTCTACGCAAAATGATATATGCATTAGGCCATGACTCTTGACAGACCCCCATACATATATGCTAAACTCAAACATCAAATAAACCAAAAACGACTAAACCTATACTCTGATACCAGAAATTGTAACACCCCGTTACCTCCGTTGGAAGGATACCAGAGCGCTATGCAAGCAGACACAAATAAGCATGCTTATAACGATACCGAAAAATGTTTTTATAATCAAAAGGAGATTAAAATATCTAATAATACTAAAAGTCGGTACAATCTTACAAAAGAGATTTGTAAACCTTTTTATATACATATACTAGAATATTGCTTTACAAAAAGTTACACTATTGAAATCAATATTTCTTTGCAAAACATAAGGATATACATGGGCAATAGTAATAACACAAGACAAAAAGAACTCCATCTACGGACTCCTAGTGGTCGACCTGCAAATGCCCAACTCCAACCAAACCTGCCACCTACACGAGAAAACAACCTGTGCTAAGCGATAATGCTTAATGGGGAGGAACAAAACCAAGAGAAACATGTATACCATAATAATAACAATCAAATGCATGATCACTAGCTTACCACACATGAGAACATTTATATAACCATATATTTATGCGATCTAAACATTGTATGCTCATAGTGATAACTTCACATGTTTATAATATGTAATCTGCGATAATGAGTAATCAATCATCAAACTGCTTTACATCTAGTTGTACATTATATACATAAAATATATAGCATACTCACGAATAAAAAGTAAATAATCATCAATATCCAACTACAAATATTGCATCATAATTAGACATATCAAATATATAAACATCTAGCGTATATCCAATTTCCACATTATTGGAAAACATAGAAATGGATACGTGTACTAATGATACTGATAGGACACAATATCAGAAGCATATAGAGACATGAGTCTCGAATCATATATACCTGAAGGTAGAAAGGGAGACCGAAGTCTCGAATCATATAGATCCAAACGGGATCAACTTATAAGACCTAAACGGGGTCAACATATAGCAGCTGCACTCACACACTAACCCTTAATAAGCATGCTTACTATACACTAAAAGACTGATCAGGCTCAAAATAACAACTCATCTATGCTCTAGTATTATTGCTATACTATAAGAATATAATTCAAGTATAATCATATAATTCATGTATACTTATACACCGATCAATTATGAAAACACATAAATTATAACTTATAATTAAAAGGCCATAATATAATACAAGCCTAAACAAAATCATGTACCATGTAGAAGTAAGAACCCATGTGAAGAAAAGCATGAAAACCCTTTTCGAAAAATAGGGCAGGCAGAAGGGTCACTATCGCGCTCGCGACAGTAGCCAAAATGCCCGGGAAAGAGAGGACTGTCACGAGTGATGTATGCTGTCAGGACTTGTGACGAAGCAGCACTTGCAGGAGAGAGCTGACACAAGTTGTGTACTTATGCACGACTCAAGTCGAAGCTCCAAAGAAGGAAGATGACACGAGTCGTGTCATAGTGCACGACTCTTGTTATAGTCCCACCAATCTTCATGAGTCGTACTGGCCATCTTCACGACTCGTGAAAGGCTTCACGACTTGTGAAGACGCCAGACAACTCGCTGAGTCATGTTGCCCTTCAAAACTCTAAATAGATCTTTCCTGCATGCTAATGCGAGAAGCTGAACGACCCGATTCTGTCGCAATCGCGACTAGCGTCGCGCTCGCGACAGTATCGTGTTTTCCAATTCTTAGCCGAAAAGCAGAAAGACTCTAAAGTTTTCAAAATCAATTCTAAACTTACCCAAAGCCATTTCGATACAAAATCATGTAAAAACATACTTTCAATGCTCTCAAAATATGCTTATAACAATAACAACTCAAATTGGACAAATTATACACAATCAAATGACGTACTAGAAATTTCAACAGTTCATCAAAACCCAGAAACTCATGCTCATATTCATGATCATTCAATTCTAAAATTGAGATGCGAACCATTATAACCCTAGCATTTCAAGCATATACACTAATCTACTAACCCATGCATTTACATATATCAAAACATGCGATATCAACACCATCAAAACTCAACAACTTAGCCGAAATCAGAAAGGGTAAAAACACTCCCAAACCTGCTCACAGCACAACTACTATCTTCAAGACCCAATCTTTTCCTTGCTGTAGACACCGGGTCACGAGGCGGTCCAAGATCAGGATTACCCGATGATGAAAATAATACCGGCTCATAGGCAAAGGTGTTAAAAATGATATTTTCCTTATCGAGACCCTCATTATTTTTTTAAATAAAAAATAAAGAAATAAATATATATAAAAAATTAAACCAAAAAAAAATTAGGAAGTATTACTTTTTATATATATCAAAATTGCGATTAAAAAAATATATTTATATTTAAAAAGGGAATTAAGAGTAATTAATTAAATATTTAATTAATTAAAAAAATTAGATTTACGAGGAAAAAAAAGGCAAAACAAAACAAAAAACGTGAAAGAATTAAAATGTGAAATTGAGGTTTCAATGGCCTATAGTGGCAGCATGTGGGGGCTTCCCACATGCAGCCACATGTGGAATTTCCACATGAGGCCGAATGTGGGAGCTTCCCACATGCGGCCAGATGTG
The DNA here is from genome assembly GCA_947683425.1 of Excoecaria cochinchinensis. Taxonomy (NCBI): domain Eukaryota; kingdom Viridiplantae; phylum Streptophyta; class Magnoliopsida; order Malpighiales; family Euphorbiaceae; genus Excoecaria; species Excoecaria cochinchinensis. The sequence continues at coordinate 4,855,530 of CANTUQ010000034.1, forward strand.
GGATGGCCGCATGTGGGGACTTCGCACATGCGGCCCCCATGTCGCGTCATCCGTGTGCTTTTCCCTGTTTAGTCAAAATTCTGACTGATTTTTTCACTTTTTTCATGTGTTTATGTTATTTTTGAACAAAGAGAATTAAAAGGTTTTTTTGTCCATTTTCCATTTTGGGACGTGACAGGAAATAAAATGGGACTTGCTTTCATTTTCCTGGGGGGCTGCACTTGTCAAAAGAAAAACATAGAAGGTTTTCTCTCAAGAAAAAAGGAAGCAGCCAAAAATTTATGGAAAAAAAATTCAAGAAAAGGTTTTCAAGATCTATTTTTCTTTTCTTCTTTCCTCTCTAAAATTTTTGACTCTCAGTTTAGTTTGAGCAAGGAAAATTAATTTCCTTTACTTGACCTTTACATCAAAATTAGTTTTCAAATTTTTATTTGTTTAAAACTTAGATTTTTTTTTCAAATTTTGTGTGTTTATTACCGCAAAAATCGACAACTGCACGGATCAAGACACCGTTTTTTGATCTATAAATTCTGAGGGTAAACATTATTGGAAACGTTTTCATTCATTTTTGTTTATTATTTGTTGTTTTTATTATTATCATCCTTTTGTTATTATTATCCTGTGTAGCATCTATTTCTAGCATTTTTTATTTTGTGGTTGCTGTTGGTATATTTTTTGGGTTTTGATTGGATTGTTATTGTTATTTTTTTGTTACTGTTGCTATTACTACTATTTTCATTATTTTATTGTTGTCGGCAATCTTCTTCCTCCTTTTCTTGTTGTTGTTGTTGTTGTTGTTGTTATTATTATTATTATTATTATTATTATTATTATATATCACCAATATTACTCCCCTATTGCTCTTCTTCCTACTACTACTACTACTACTACTATTATTATTATTATTATTATTATTATTATTATTATTATTATTATTATTATTATTACCATTGTTGGCGTGGGTATTACTGTTGGTATTATTAGCTTATATTTAGTTTATGTCATCATGGTTACTATTATGTTGTATTACTATTATTTTATATTATTATTATTATTATTATTATTATTATTATTATTATTATTATTATTATCATCATCATCATCATCATCATCATCATTACATGGTTGTATTATTATTATTATTATTATTACTATGATATATTATTGTCATTATTGTTATCTTATTTATTTATTGTTAGTATTATTATTTTATGCTTATCTTATTTTATTATTATTATTATTATTATTATTATTATTATTATTATTATTATTATTATTATTATGATTTTTGCTTGTGTTATTGTTATTATTATTGTTATTATCATCATTATTATTATTATTGCTATTATGCTACTGTTATTATTATTATTATTATTATTATTATTATTATTATTATTATTATTATTATTATTATTATTATTATTATTTATTTTTGCTATTGTCATTATTTTGTCATTATTTCAATCATTTTTTTTATGTTTTTTTGCATGACTTATTTTTAATTTCCCGTCGCATGTAAATTGTCTGCATATTAAATAGACATGTCTAATTTAACCTATTTTATCTCATACACATTTGCTAATTATTTTTGCATGTCCTCTTGCTTTATATTTATTTGGTTAATTTTCCGAATTATTACTAATATTTTTAGTGTCATTTTTTATTTGGAAATTTAAATGTGAACTTGCATTATGTGAGCGTTCTCTTGACCACGTTGAGGGGTCACTATGCGTAGGAGACCGCGTCATTTGGTGAGATCCTTCCTATTCCCCTCCTTTGTGTTGTGTCTGTTTGTAACCAAATATTTTGTTCATGCGCGCGTGAGATAGAAAGTCACTGAAAATATTTTATAACTAAATCGGGATTCTTTTTAATAAAATTTGAACCAATGTCCCTCATTTTAGCCAAGGAATGTGAAATGTCATAATGAAATAAATAGTTGAATTTTCTCTGAAATGGGATCACTCATCCCGGTTTTCAAACCAATAAATAACAACTCTTCGATCCCTCTTTTAAATGAGAGTAAAGGACCCAATGTTTTTAAACCAAACGAATATCCTGATTTATGTATGTTTATTTTACATTTGATTTTGTTTGTTTATTTAAATTCATGTTCATACATTTCGGATCCTTATAATTAATTTTGGGGCAATATTATTTAGTTTTCATTTGGGGTTGTATTTCGCCCTAATTTCTCTTGTAATTACATGCTTGGCGTGTTTATCGCTTTCCTTTATTGCTTTATTTATTGCTTTCTCGCTTTCTTTATTGCTTTCCTTTATTCCTTTTGAATGGTTGCAATGCGCTTTTACTTAAATGCATCAATCGTGTGAGAGAAGAGATAGAATTTTATGAAGTTAAAAACTCATTTATAATTAACCAAAACATAAATAAGAGTGAAATTCTGAACACCAATCTCTAGTCTAGACTAATAAGAGGTTAGAGACCTTTCCTAATTTCTTATAAATTGGGTGGCGACTCCAAAAATTCCTCAAAGGTGCCTAAAGGCATGTTGAGGCTGGATGACCCTTCCCAATGTTCTATTGGGAAGGAGGCATCCAAAATGTCTCACGGCACCCAAGTTCAAAATGACGCGAACCAATCCCTCAAATCCTAAAAATGGGTTCAATGAGGGTCTTTACTAGGTTCAACGCGTGTCACAGTGGCGGCTCTACTGGGGACTTCGTGACTTTGCTCTAAAAGTGTTTTGGTTAAAAGGTATAATTGAGTTTTTTAAAACTTAAAATTCTATCACTTTTCAAAATTGCATTGCACACATTAGAGCCTTAGAACTATGTTACCCTATCTTACCTCGGTGCATTCCCGAAGCACGACCCTACTTTCACTCATTGTAGGGAAGTGTTAGGGATAGTCACCAGCCCAAGCCTCGTACTATTAAAGGTATATCAAATGGAGACCCAATTGGTCGCTATGCTCATGATGAGCTAGACCCGTTGGCAGGGACCATGCCTGGGTAGCCCAAAAGTATCATTACCCTTGACCAAAGCTCATATAATGGCAAATAGAAACTTCCCCTAGGTGGTATGAACCGAAATACAGTGCTTGTGATGTGGGACATTATGTATTAGACAAAATCAAGCAAATTGAGTGATCTTCTATCAAAGGCTTTCATACCCCGGTAGGTTCACCTTAATTTAATTGAATTGTTCAAATATGTAATGGCCAACACCCATATACATGTGCTTTAAATTAAGAGTGTTATGCTGCCAATTTTCGACCGTGCACCATATGCGTCCATTGGGTTCCCCATTAATCCATGGATCAAGCCCACCTAGGAAAGAGACCGCACAACCTTGTGTGTGGGAGTGATAAGGTTGGAAGGAACTATCTGCTTGCATGTGGTTGTGGATGCTGCACAATATGCTCATACATCGTGTGTCATTCATCCATGTTAAAAAAATTAATAATATATATATATATATATATATATATATATATATATATATATATATATATATATATATGTATATATATATATATATATATGTATGTATATATATATGTATTTCATTTTTTTTTGTGTATATCCTTTTGTCTACGTATTATTATTTTTCACATGTACATATCATCCTACGTATAATTTTTTTATGCATTGCATCGTATCATTGTAATCTATTGATCTTTCACTCATCGAGGACCATCTGCATAGCACGATCATGCATTACATGTCATCCATGCATCATTCTAACCCCTTAGATTTTTCAGCCACTATAGACCATTTACCTGGGAGGTTTTGGGGTCCCTGTAGTTGCCTGAGGAGCAAGCAGAGTTCGAATTGGTTGGCAGAGATTTCAAGGCCAGTAATGACAGATTTATCGCAAGAAATGGGTGCGTTGACAATGCAAGATCTGGATAAAAGATTTGAGGATTTTGAGAGGAAGATGTTAGCTATGATGGCGAGCATCGTCACGCAGATGGCACCCAATACTTGACAACCATCTGTGGCTCCTGCTGTGGAGCAAATTGAAACCCCTGTTGTGGGGGAAACTCCTATAGCAGCTGCCACTGTGCAACAACCACTTGTCGAGCCTAGAGCGGTAGCTCCAGCTGAGCAAAGAAGGGTAAACATTCTAGACCCGACGGATGACTTCGTGGAGGAGGAAGACGATGAGCTAATAATTCCTCAAACTATGGGGGGAAGAGTCCTCAAAGTGGAAGATGATGTGGTGAGGAAAATGGAAGAAAAGATCGAAGCGATTAAGCATTTGCTGTCAGCCAAGAAAGGGATCAGCCCTGAAGATATGGAGTTAGGTGATGAGGAGCTACTACCTTAGAGGTTTAAGATGCCGGACCTGCCAAAATTTTGAAGGTACTTCGGACCCTTCTGCACATTTTAAGTAGTACACCCTGATAATGAAGGGTACAAGATTGACGAAGAAATGGAAGGTAGAGTATTTTTTCCTTAGTCTAATGGGTCCAACAGTCAATTGGTACCATGGGCTACACAGAAGGTCTAAGGAGGATTGAAATTTGCTGACCGAAGAATTTCTTAAGCAATATGATTGCAGCACAAGAATGGTGGTCACTCTGAAAGTCCTAGAGCTACTGCAGCAGAGGCCCAAGGAGTCATTCTAGGAGTACCTCACTAGATGGAGAAATTAGGTCATGGAAATAAAGAGAAAACCCGATACCCCTGACCAGATAAGGTTGTTCATCAGGAATGCTAGCCCATACCGAAGAGAGGCACTAAAGATGAAGGGACTCAAAGATTGGGAGTTGCTCAAAGATATAGCCATCGAAGCTGAGGCTGAACATCTAGACAAAATGGCTAACCATGCAAACTTGGCCTTGGGTGAAAGCAAAGGAAGCAGCAGTGGTAACGGGAGCAAAGCTTGGGCAGCAGAAGTTTCAGCCACAAGAATGACTCAACGCCACCTCACTATCTCAGGTAGGCCATTGTCTTGGCATTTCACCCATATCATCAAGGAAGGGAAGTTACGACCCTTGTTAGTCGGGCCTGCCCTAAGCCAAGGACAGCCTAGACACAGGACAAACTGCTATTGTGCATATCACCAGTACACAGGGTATAGAACAAACTATTATCATCGTCTGAGAGATCATATTCAAGAATTAATATCTGACCTAGAAGAGCGAAAGAAGGAGAGGAAGACAAATTGAGTACCTAAGTGGAGAGGAAGACGGTTCCTGCGGATGATGATGAACCATTGGCCAAAACAGCTGTGCTGGTGGAAACTGTATTTGGATATTCTTTTTATTCCGGAACTATTTAGCAATGACATTTTTAATTTTGGTTCTTATTAAATGAAATGAATGATTTCACTTATCTGCGTGATATTTTCTTGTGATTGAAAGAAGAAAAAGAAGCAAGGAAAGAGGAAGAGAGGGAACACAGATTGCATTTTCCCGTTCGTTTCCCTCTCACGTTCCTCTTTCTTCTTCTCTTCTCCCTTCTTTGCTTTTCCTTTCATTTTCCTTGGCTTGGAGTTGTATTTGGCTTGGATTGTGCTTTGCTTTGAAGAGCTTGGGACTGTAAGAAGAAGAAGGTTTAAGGCAAGGAAAAGAGAGAGGTTTGATCTTGAAGCTGGAAGCCTGATTTTGGAACGTGATTTTGAGGTTTGGGAGCTCTGTTTACTGCAATTGGATTTCTTAATGTTTTTGCCCTAAATCTCACTTAGGATGTATATGTGTTTGCATTTCTAGAATTTGGTATATTTGGCATGTGTATATGCATGATTATGTGAATATATGTGTTAGGAATGCATGATGAGAATTGAATTAAAGTTACTGGGTTTAGGTTTTGAACTTACTGTATTTTTAGGGTTTATGTGTTTGAGGAACTTGATTTCGATTGTCTTGATTAATTTCTGGAATGTTTAGTTTAGTTTGATCTTGAGTGAGTTGTGATATGCTTTTGAGTGACAAGGTAAGAGTTTTTGCATGATTGGATGAATTCTGAGGGTTTTCTTTTAGAACGAATTTCTGGAAAACGATGAGAATATGCAGGTTTGCGATTTCGGGGAAGAAGAAGAGGGCAAGAGGAGTCGCTCACGCGACGTGAGCAACGCTCACGACGTGAGCAAATTGCTCACGCTACGTGAGCTAATTGCTCACGCGACGTGAGCAACGCTCACGACGTGAGCTAATTGCTCACGCTACGTGAGCAACGCTCACGTTACGTGAGCAATGCTCACGACGTGAGCCATGCTCACGAGGCGTGAGCATAGCTCACGCGACGTGAGCAGCCCTCACGTGATGTGAGGTCTTCCGGTTCTTCTGTTTTGCTTCTGTTTTTCTCTCCCAAGCGTCCAGTTTTTATAAAATGTTTTCCAAACGCTTTTTAATGGTATTTTTCCTCTGCTGTGTATTATATTATCTTGCTTTACTGTATGATATGATTGAGTATTCCAATTTTATTTGGTACTAATATTATGTTATCTATAATAAGTTATTCTGGTATTTTGAAATAAGTTTTGGATTATAATGATCCTGTTAATGACTGTGGGATTCCAACTGTATGATTTGGTGTGAGATATGCTTATTATTGTGATTCTTATTACATGTCTCATTTCGAATGCAAAGGATTTGTGGAGGCTAACGTTCTGATTGTTAGTCTCAAACATGTTCTAGTTTAATGTAAATTATGTTGCCATATCTCTAGTCTGTTTCTTCTCCAAAGATATCATACCATGCTTAAAGGTATATTGTATTATTTTCATGATTTAGATAATGTGTTTTTAATCATTGGCATAGTATAATTTCCCCATGTGTTCCTGTCATACTTCAATATATTGAGTGGTGATAGAATGTTATTGATTGGATTATTGCATGCTTCAGAATATGAGTTGTATAAGGTATGATTGATGTTATGCTATGCTAAACTTACGCGAATAATATGGATGATGTCTGAATACATTGTTATGCTTTAACCTTTGAATTCCAAGTGATATGTTAAATGTAATTTGAACTGTACACCATTTATATTTAGTTATCGTCGCCTGATGCATGATTAGGTTTTGTATTGACAATGTTTGGCATGTTAAAGCTTTTATACCTGATTCTTGACATGCTTTAGAATATTGTTTAATGTTAAAGTGTATGGACTGTAATATGATTTGCAATGGGAATTGTATGAGTTATGGCCGACTTTATGAGCATATCTATATGCCTATCGTACTCTGATTTATGCATGCTGATTATATATGCCTTGTGCAATTCGAAATGTAAATTGGGTTACGCATAACCTGCTAGAGTCAAGTAAGTGGATAGTTAGGCATGCCTAATAGAGTCTTCTGTAGCTGCAGCGCCCTTTGAATGATTTGGACCCTGATCAGGTCCCCGTTTGGTTCCTTGCGAACCCTTTTCTGTATTGGATCTTGTTTAAGGTCCCTTCTGAAAATATCTGTGAAAGTTAAAGTATAATGGTTTAATCGGTTCGTACCCGTAACGTACTGTCTGTAATCGGCTCGTACCCGGAAAGTACTGTCTGTACACTCGTTATCCACTACCTAGAGTCAGCAGGTGTTCTTTGAATGTTTATCTGAACTGCTCTGATCTGATTTGACTATAAATGGATTATCTGAATGAGTATATTAATGTAATGTATATCGGATTTTCTCTGAACGAATATGATTATGAAATACTGATTGTATGGCTTTATTATATGAACACGCTTATATAGATTATGTTTTAGCCTTCGAATGTGATATCCGTTTGAGCTTGAAAAGGATTTCAGGAATCAGTTTATATGCATATGAATGTGACTATGGGCTTCAGAATGTATGTCTGTTTTAAGTAAGCATGACTTTACATTTAACATGACTATCCGTACTTGTCATGTGATTTGTTATAAGTTTCTGATTGCTTTGAAATGATTTGATTGATGTGTTTAAGTATATGACTTCAACATAGTTTTGTTATATATATTAGCATGTGAACCGAAGCAGCTGTGATGGTAAGTATGTTATGATTATTGTACTTTCTGCATGATGATGATATGAATGTAATACTAAGTGGTTACGTCTTCAATCTCCGCTATCAGAGTGTTTTTGCATGATGCTTAATATATATTAGAGTTGTGCAGCGGTATTGTGAAGCTCTAAATGTTATCCTTTGGATATTTGACTAGAGTATGTGTTTGGCATGTCTAAGTATGTTAAATGGCTAGCATTCTTAACATGATGGTTTGGTTGTCAGTTCATGCATGGGTATTTAGTTATGTCAATTGCATGAGTAAAGCTCTTATGACTCTGCACAGTAAGGTGTTGATATTTGCTACCCATGTAGGTTTATGCATGAGATATAGTATGTGGTTCAACATGATGATGCTTGTAATGTGTATTGTATTATGTCTGTTTTAGTCTATCCTGAACATGCAGTTATGGTTCGATTATGAGTATTGAAATGACTGCATTTAATATGCAAGTCTGATTATTTATATGTTATGAATATCCGCATTTGCCATTTGAATGTGTTATGACTTGGCGACCATTGTGAATGGCCGTCCGTATTCTGTTGTGTTCTCCCCACTAAGCGTTTATCGCTTAGCACGGATTTCCTTTCCGTGCAGGTGGCAGGTTTGGTTCTGTACGAGTCGCGCTTCTGCAAGGTCGGCCACGTAGGAGTTAGAAGTTCTGTATTTTGTTCAGCTTATGTATTTCAGCTTTTGTAATTCTGTAGTATTGTATATGTAATTAATTAGGTTTTGATCTTGAGTTTTCTTTTGAGATTGTAATAGTTAGTATGTCCTTATGTTTGGTTATTCATTTGTTTTATGATTTCGATTATGCTTCCGTTGAAGGGTCATATGTATGCCTCTGTGTATGCTTTTGCTTAGTGCCTGCGTGTGCGTGAGTTATTGCATGTTCAGTCTGTACCGCAAGGTAAGTCAAGGTAAGTTTTTAATTAATCCGTATTTCTGTATACCTGTTATGTATGAAAGTATGCTTCCGCATTGTGCATGTGTATATCTGTTTATGTGAACGTCGTGTAGCGCGTCCGTCGGCGTCCTTCCAACGGGGACGGCGATGGGGGTGTTACAGCTGTGTCCAGGGACTATAGTACTCAGGGGTGAAGATCGAGGATAAGATGCTTCCCTGGAAAGATAGAGGACGCCTCAGGACATCTTGAATCCCTCTAAACTGTCAAATGCAATAGGCGATGATATCGAAAGTGGTCTCGGCAAATCAAAACAAGAGAACAGAAAGGAGAGCCAGGGGCATAGGGAGTTGACCCTTGTTGGCCACCTCACCCGGTCAAACAACACCTTCATCAAAAGGGGCGAGGGGATATAATCATTGTTTAGGGGAAGATGTCTCAGCGAATAATTGCCAATTGCTATAGAAGGAGGCTTTGACAGCAGCTTCGGTCTTTCTTATAGCCATGCCAAAAAAAGAAAAAAAGAAAAAACAAAGGCTGTTAGAGATGAAAACTGTAATTGGCGCTCTAAAGAAAAGTTAGGCAAAAGGGCAGGGTGAAAACCTGGAAACAGGCAGTCTGTCCTACAAAAAATGAAATAAGCAAAAGTCGCTAGATTGGGTTGGGTACATTCTAGGCAAAAAATAGGGCACAACGTTATGTGAAAATCCGAATAGGACGCATTTCCCACTAATTAAAAGCTAGTATGAAAACCCATAAGGGGCGCACTACCTTTAAAATAATGACCTCCGATACCTTGAGCGACAAGGCGGCATTACTTAGGATGACCTCCCTTCGAGTAGAAAGTGCATAATACAGAGCATAAGTTAGAATCAGGGGGGCAAGATGCTTTACGGCTCATAGCAAAAAGGTGCATGCTCGTTGACCAAGGGGGTAACAAAGCACACCGGATGGTTCTCTCTGAAATAATTATGGGTCAAAGTTCCTAAGCCAAGATGATACTCTTCTATATCACTGGGGGCATCAGACAGTATGAACAGTATCCTCAACGAGTCCCTTAACTACCTAGGATGTGGTCTATCCATTTTTGCATCTCATGTGCATTCCACATTACAATCTTTCGCATATTTCTTTGCATAACTTTATGCATGCATGGCCTTTCACGACGCCCAACACGCATTCACAAATGCATGAACGTTATATATATCTTACATAAGCAATTCTTCGTGCACATTTCGTGCACATAATCTCTGCGTACTTGCAACACATAATTCTTTGCACATGTTTAGCATGCATAGCACAAGCACTTATCACGTGCATTTAATCTTTTACACGTATAGTTGTGTACACATAATTTTCTCACATTAATCGTTAGCATGATTTGTGTGCATATCTTTGCACATACATTTAACACTTATTATCTTTAAGTTTTTTCTCAAGGCATTCCCAGTCTCTTCGGAGTATTATCTTTAAGTCATTTTTCGCGGCATTCTCAATCTCTTAGGAGCATTATCTTTTATTCCTTTTTCAAGGCATTCTCGGTCTCTTCGGAGCATTATATCTAAGTCCTTTTTTCTAGGAATTCTCAGTCTCTTCGAAGCATTATCTTTAAGTCCTTTTTCCAAGGCTTTCTCAGTCTCTTCGGAGCATTATATTTAAGTCCTTTTTCAAGGCATTCTTAGTCTATTCGGAGCATTATATCTAAGTCCTTTTTTTGAGCTATTCTCAGTCTCTTCGGAGCATTATCTTTAAGTCCTTTTTCCAAGGCATTTTCAGTCTCTTCGGAGCATTATCTTTAAGTCCAATTTCAAGGCATTCTCAGTCTCTTCAGAGCATTATCTTTAAGTCCTTTTTTCAAGGCATTCTCAGTCTCTTCGGAGCATTATCCCGAGGCGGTCCAAGATAAGGATTACCCGATGATGAAAATGATACCGGCTTATAGGCAAAGGTGTCAAAAATGATATTTTTCTTGTCGAGACCCTCATTACTTTTATAAATAAAAAATAAACAAATAAATATATATATAAAAAAATTATTCTTATAAAAAATTAAATTAAAAAATTAGGAAGTGTTACTTTTTATATATATCAAAATTTTGATTAAAAAATATATTTATATTTAAAAAGGGAATTAAGAGTAATTAATTAAAGATTTAATTAATTAAAAAAATTAGATTTACGAAAAATAAGGGCCAAACAAAACAAAAAACGTGAAAGAATTAAAATGTGAAATTGAGGTTTCAGTGGCCTTTAGTGGCCACATGTGGGGGCTTCCCACATGCGGCCACATGTGGAATTTCCATATGAGGCCGCATGTGGGAGCTTCCCACATGTGGCCACATGTGGGATGGCCGCATGTGGGGGCTTCCCACATGCGGCCTCCATGCTGCGTCTTCTGTGTGCTTTTCCCTGTTTAGTCAAAATTCTGACTGATTTTTTCACTTTTTTCATGTGTTTATGTTAGTTTTGAACAAAGACAATTAAAAGGTTTTTTGTCCATTTTCCATTTTGGGACGTCACAGGAAATAAAATGGGACTTGCTTTCATTTTCCTGGGGGGCTGCACTTCTCAAAAGAAAAACATAGAAGGTTTTCTCTCAAGCAAAAAAGAAGCAGCCGAAAATTTTTGAAAAAAATTTCAATAAAAGGTTTTCAAGATCTATTTTTCTTTTCTTCTTTCCTCTCTAAAATTTTTCACTCTCAGTTTAGTTTGAGCAAGGAAAATTAATTTCCTCGACTTGATCTTTACATCAAAATTATTTTCTCAAATTTTTATTTGTTTAAAACTTAGATTTTTTTCAAATTTTTTGTGTTTATTATCGCAAAAATCGACAAGTGAACGGATCAAGACACCGTTTTTTCGATCTATAAATTCTGAGGGTAAACATTCTTGGACACGTTTTCATTTATTTTTTTTATTATTTGTTATTTTTAATATTATCATCCTTTTGTTATTATTATCCTGTGTAGCATCTATTTCTAGCATTTTTAATTTTGTGGTTGCTGTTGGTATATTTTTTGGGTTTTGATTGGATTGTTATTGTTATTTTCTTGTTACTGTTGCTATAACTACTATTTTCACTATTTTATTGTTGTCGGCAATCTTCTTCCTCCTTTTATTATTATTATTATTATTATTATTATTATTATTATTATTATTATTATTATATATCACTATTATTACTCCCCTATTGCTTTTCTTCCTTTTATTATTATTATTATTAATATTATTATTATTATTATTATTATTATTATTATTATTATTGCCATTGTTGGTGTGGGTATTACTGTTGGTATTATTAGCTTATATTTAGTTTATGTCATCATGGTTACTATTATGTTGTATTACTATTACTATTATTATTATTATTATTATTATTATTATTATTATTATTATTATTATTATTATTATTATTTTCATCATCATCATCATCATTACATGGTTGTATTATTATTATTATTATTATTATTATTATTATTATTATTATTGTTATTATTATTATTATTATTATTATTATTATTATTGTTATTTTATTTATTTATTGTTAGTATTATTATTTCATGCTTATCTTATTTTATTAATATTATTATTATGATTTTTGCTTGTGTTATTGTTATTATTATTGTTATTGTCATTATTATTATTATTGCTATTATGCTACTGTTTTTTTTTTTATTATTATTATTATTATTATTATTATTATTATTATTATTATTATTATTATTATTATTATTATTATTATTATTTTATTTTTGCTATTGTCATTATTTTGTCATTATTTCTATTATTATTTTTATGTTTTATTGCATGACTGATTTTTAATTTTCCGTCGCATGTAAATTGTCTACATATTAAATTGACATGTCTAATTTAACCTATATTATCTCATACACATTTGCTAATTATTTTGGCATATCCTCTAGCTTTATATTTATTAGGTTAATTTTTTGAATTATTACTAATATTTTTAATGTCATTTTTTATTTGGGAATTTAAATGTGAACTTGCATTATGTGAGCGTTCTCTTGACCACGCGGAGGGGTCACTACGCACAGGAGACCACATCGTTTGGTGAGATCCTTCCTATTCCCCTCCTTTGTGTTGTGTCTGTTTGTAAACAAATATTTTATTCATGCGCGCGTGAGATAAAAAGTCACTGAAAATATTTTATAACTAAATCAGGATTCTTTTTAATAAAATTGGGACCAATGTCCCTCATTTTAGCCAAGGAATGTGAAATGTCACAATGAAACGAAGAGTTGAATTTTCTCCGAAATGGGATCACTCATCCCGATTTTCAAAGCAATAAATAACAACTCTTCGATCCCTCTGTTAAATAAGAGTAAAGGAACCAATGTTTCTAAACTAAACGAATATCCCGATTTATGTATGTTTCTCTTACGTTTGATTTTGTTTGTTTGTTTAAATTCATGTTCATATATTTCGGGCCCTTGTAATTAATTTTGGGCAATATTATTTAGTTTTCATTTGGAGTTGTGTTCTGCCCCAATTTCTCTTATAATTGCGTGCTTGGCGTGTTTATCGCTTTCCTTTATTGCTTTATTTATCGCTTTCTCGCTTTCTTTCTCGCTTTCCTTTATTCCTTTTGAATGGTTGCAATGAGCTTTTATTTAAATGCATTAATCATGTGAGAGAAGAGATAGAATTTTTGGAAGTTAAAAACTCATTTATAATTAACCAAAACATAAATAAGAGTGAAGTTCCGAACACCAATCTCTGGTTTAGACCAATAAGAGGTTAGAGACCTTTTCCAATTTCTTGTAAATTGGGTGGCGACTCCAAAATACCTCAAAGGTGCCTAAAGGCATCTTGAGACTAGATGACCCTTCCCAATGTTCTATTGGGAAGGAGGCATCCAAAATGTCTCATGGCATCCAAGATCAAAAGGACGCGAACCAATCCCTCGAATCTTAAAAGTGGGTTCAAAGAGGGCCTTTACTAGGTTCGACGCACGTCACACTTACCCTTACTCTTCCTTTTCTCTTCAGATCCTTGCATAAATGAAGCCCAAAATAAATACTCAATTAACCCATGCAATCAATACCATAACCTAAATCAAATCCGAATGGAAGAAGAAGAAGAAGAAGAAGAAGAAGAAGAAGCAACTCATAATAAACCCAGCCACTTACCTTTTAGAACTGTTCTTGATCTTAAAAATCCAGCTCAAGCTCAATGATCAACACATGCAAAGAAAACTAGAGAGCAGAAAAGGAAGAGAAGAAGAGAAAGAGGGAGGAGCGACAAGAGCAAGAAGAGGAACAAGCTTCCACGGGAAGCAAACAAGTTCTGCCTTCCCTCTCTGTTTCTTTCAAATCCTCTTTACTGCTCTCATCTACCAATCCACATGTAATTCTCCTATTGGACCTCTTAGTCAATTTCCTTAACTTTACCAGATGATCCTTGGCAAATCTCTTATAAGTCCTTATCAATTACCAAATTCTCACTAAAAAAAATTCTTTCATTTAATACCTTAAATCTCATTCAATTTAGTCCTCAGTTCACACATGCACAATTACTAAAATACCCTTAATTATCCAATTATTAATCAAATTCCAACTAGACCCTAATTTGGGATGTTACACTCGATAAGTATTGAACCATTACGGATCAAATTGTAATTTGCCAATAATGAGGGCAAATAAAAGACTATAGTGTAAAATGGCACTAAGTAAAATGTTAGTGAGTGTGTTAATTGAAAATAAGAAATTTGTTAAGTATAGTGTATTTTATGCATGTGTGTGCATAAACTGGAATTGAAAATTATTAGATTCGTAATCACCACTGAGCATATTTAATGCTCAGCATGTAGTTTATTTGACTGCGTGTAGGTACCAAGTGGAGCGTCTGTGGAGCAGGCAAACCATCGACTTTGAGATCGAACTGGACCGTCGGATTAACATCAAGAATAGTATGGTTATTATTAGTAGAATGTGTATAAATAGTCTATGCTATAAAAAGAGATACATGTATATGTAAACGTTATATGTTAGTGAAATAGTTACATGATATGATAAATGTTATTGTATTGGATTGGTTTATATGTGTTGGATTAGTTATACGGATTAGACTTGAATGTGTAATAAGTTATAAATGTTGTGCCCCTGAGTTGGGTTGTGATTATTTGAATTGCAGGTTTTGGGTTAGTCAAGTGGCTGCTGTTATGCTGTCAAAAATTTATCAAATGAATAGTATTAGTGTCATGTATATGTAAAAGCTTGGTATTGATTATGTACTATGTAATATGGACAAGTTAAATGTTATAGATTATGATTAAGTGACATGATAAGTTAAATAAAATGTCTGAACTGAATTGAATGAGATTGTTAATGACATGTGTTTGTGACATAAGAGTATAAAAGGATAAATGATTTTATAAGAAAAGAAAAAAAAAATTTTACCGCATTTGTCATAAGCATCGATTAGACAATAGTGTCGTGACACCGTATATCTGTACCAATTGCGGGCATGGGGCATTACATGGCCATTAACACCAGCCTTTTCCCTACCATTTTTGCTCCGCCACCGGTCTCTCTCCCTCGCGATTCACTCTCTTCTCAAATCGAAGATATTTTTCCATTTGTCAGCTATTCCCCAACATCGGATGGAGACACGGACCATATTGATGAACTCTTAAAGGTGAGATGAATCTTCCTATGCCCATCGATCATCCCCACTCATCGTTGACGAGGAGATCGGAGCTGAGGAACCTCCAGCTTTTCGGTTTAGATCCTGATTAAACCGCATGGCTTTTGGGTGTGTGACCACCGGTGGGAAGTTACTGAAGCCTCGAGCTTCATTTTGCCAGTGGCAGTGTCATCACTGGCAAGACTCCATCGGCAGAATATGGATCTCGGTGATTTGAACTGAATATGAAGGATTGGCATCGATTTTTGTATGTGTTCATGCAAATTCATTTTTCTGAATTTTATGTGTTATGAAGTTTAGGATTTTTTATCTTCAAATTTTAGGATTGATGTTAATTTATCCAATTGATGTGTTAATTGTAAAAATTAGTTATGATTGAAATATTATATATATATATATATATATGCAATCTTGAACTAGCATATCTAAAGAGTTGTGTGGATTATGTGAATGTAGTTCAATTAAGTTATATGATGATTAAAGTGATTCGGAGACAAAGAAAACAGCTGGTGATTATGTAAATGAGATAAATTTTTGACAAGTGTGCTTGTAAAATATGTGCTTAACGTTTTTATATATCTAACTAAATAAAAGTAGTAGAGGCAATATGTATATGAAAGTATGACATTATGTTTATGTAATATCCCTTACCCGTACGCAATAAACCGTACCGTGATTTGGTTGTTCACGGCGACGGTCAAGGATGCTACTGAAACAAACATTTAAAACCTATAAAACTTTATGCCAAAATCTGAGTTATAAAATTTCTTTCATTTTCAAATACACTTGTATAGTTAACTATAAATTTATTACGCAAGCACCGTCAAAAATATACTTCTTCAGAACTTACTACAGATAGTTCAATTACATAGCTAATATTACTTCTACAAAACTTATATTTCAAAATTCCTAATTTTACATACATTCTTAAGACTATACAAGTCCTACTCTAAGATCACTTCATAAACTTGCATTGGCCTAGCCTGCTGCGGATGATCCTCAAAGAGACTCGATCACTTGCACCTACACGGATTAAAATAAAATCCGTGCTAAGCATAAAGTTTAGTGGGAAACACATAAATATGGATGACCACTAAGTATGGCCGTCAAAAAGGTCCAAAAAAAAGCATAATATAGAAAGTATAAACGTGCCGATTATAATAAGTTAGGCACTTTCAAAGAGTTCATTAAAACATACACACATCTTTCGCATATACATTTATTCAATTAACACATGCTTTTATTCACACATCAATGTTAACAAATCACTTTCACATTATTTATACCTTCTCACATCTTATACATGTCATTCAGTTCAGTTGTTCATATTTATTCTAGTTTACCACATTCATTTAACACATCTTGCCTAAATAGTTGCCTTATCACATTATTTTATCCATTCAAATAAGCATTTAATTCACAATAATAAAATGTATCTTATACATTTCAGGTAGTATCATTTTCATAATTCATATTACTTCATGTCATAATCATACACATAGTTTTGCCTGCAAACTCAATATAGTGGATAACAAGTGAACGCATAGATACCCCTAGGTACGAAAACATTTTTTTTTATTTTTCTTTTCTTTTAAAACACATAGGGATCTTAAACAAGATCAAAACACATAGAGGATCGCAAGGACCCAAACGCATAGGGACTTAATTAGGGTCTAAGAAATGCATAGGCTGTAGTAAACAGAACTCTATAGGCATGCCTATCTATCTATGACTCGACTATGCAGGCTAAATTTTTTGTCCAATTAATGTTCAATTATCCATATAATATAGCATGGTAATTTCAATAAGCAATATCCTATTATAGTTGATACATTGAATCATATATAACCCATAATTGAAAATCTATGCAAAGTATATTAAACAAGTAAACATTCATAGCATAAAGGAGGGTCGCGCTCGCGATAGGGATGAATCACACCATATGTCATGCTTGTGACAGAGAGCTGGACGACTTTCGTCGTTCTCTTGCATAAGGTCGTATTCATGACATACAGTGTCTGATAAAACATCATATCATGGGTTCTCTATCACGCTCGCGATAGAGTCGAGCGTCACATTTCGTCACTGTCCTGCATAGCTCTCTTCAAACTATACCTCCCCAAAACACCAAACTAACTCTTTGGCCACATGACAAACATCCAAACATCTCGGATTATTCAATTTGTCAAGATTTTTTCATTATTTAGACAGTTATTTAAAAATAATTTGATATACGAAAGATTCATTTCATTTTCAATTTATGACACACTTAAAAAAATTATTTAATTCAATCTTAACATCATATAACCATTTTAAACCATAAGTAAGCCTACTCGAGGCTCGAATCATTCATGGCCCCATAAACTCTCTATACATCTTCATATACATGCCACATTTATTTTTAACAAGTGCCAAGGCATTATCGAAGTTTCAGTTAATACATCATCTTTTATGTACGAATAAGTTTTTATACTTTGGTTTCGACTTGAAATGGTATTCCAAGCTTCCGACATATCCAAAGGAATTGGGAATCAGAACCCCGTAGCTCTAAAGGTTCAATATGCAATTTGAGTTATTTACACTTATAACCTATTAACATATCATGACATGTCACTTTTAGATTAATTCCAAAATGTTCGACTAATTATGCCTTTAAGTATCTTAGCAATTATTCATATTTATAACCTTACTCACTTGTATTTCTAAGTGATAGAAATTTATTTACATTTTACAAACTCTAAACATGTCATAGATAAGTCTTAGAAAGTTTCAGTTAAGTTCGGGTGTGTTTTGGGAGGACAAATACACCAAAATACACAAACTAGAGGAGGGTAAAGGTGGGGAATGATTCATGCCAGCCATGGGGTCCCAAATAAGAAGAAAAGCCCTCATTTAGCTTGTTCTATCACGCTCGTGACCATGGTCACGCTAGCGACAGAAGCCTCCATCAGGTGCCCTACGAAAAATAGGCTAATAGGACTGTTTTTCACTTCACAATTGAAAAGCCTAAACCAACCTCTAAAAATCATTTTTAGGTAAAATGTCCTTCTTAACAAATGATTCCTAGGATGTTATATTTCATACAAAACAACTTTCAAATCATTTGGACATCTAAATCATCATATATGATGAAAACAACCTCTACTACTCCAATGAACTCGCCAAAGTAGAGACATCTCTATTTTGGCCAATTTGGAAGCACTGAGAGCCAGATTTAGCTTATGGATATTTATAAGACATTTTTACGTCTATGTCTTATATTTTTAATGGAACTAGTTTCATAAATTTGGAGTTCTAAAGCGTCAATTAAAGCCTAGTAACCAAAGAGGGGTCAAGTATGTCCCAACACAGTTTTCACCAAATCCGATTCACATGCACATTTTTAATAAGTTAAAGCCAACACTCACTACCATCACTATAGATCAACACATATCATTCAAATATATCTCAAGTCGGATTATTCATCATCAAGACTCATAAAAATAACATAGTTTCCAAACCTCACTTCCTTTGCTCTTTTTAGTTCAATTGGCTGCACTCTCTTACTCCCATGCTCTTCCATGGTTACAATCAACCAATTTTCTCATCAAAACAAACAAATTTCATGTTAGCATCCCTACTAACCATAATTTCCATATAAATCTTAAATCCTCCCAATAGAGGGAAGAAGAGATGCAACTACACAAACGTACCTTTTTAACATGATTTATACACTTGAATTCCGAAACATCTATTTGGGAAAGCATAAGCATTAGAGGGAGAGCATAAATTTTGAGGAACTTGAAGAGGAAAGTGGCTGCTCTCCTCTCTCTCTCTTGTGCTTGGCAGAATTGCCTTAAAAAGCCAAGCCAAATTTGGCTTAAATATGGTCTTTAATGTATGCTTATCCATATCTCCACATGTCAACTTCTCATTGGCTACCTCTTGATTTTTATGTTAAATTTAAATTCAGTCCCTTCCTCTTTTCTTTCTTTATACATTTGGCATGCTACTAATCTATTCTCATACATTGGCCCACATAATTACTTAATTCCTTCCATTTGACCCATAAGTGTAAAATGACCAAATTACCCTTAACCTTTTCAAATAATACCGGTTACGTCCTTTACTACAATTAACCACTTCCATCATCCAATTACACATTTTTGGTCACAAAAATAATTCTTTTAATGCTATTTATGGCATAACAATATAATTGTCCAATTTAACGAAACTTACTGAAACTTTCAAATTAATGACGGTTGTATTCTTTTTGACACTTCCATTGCTAAATCAAACACATTTGATTTTTGTTTCACCCTAAACATGCCTTAATGTAGTTAGGGTGTATTTTGGGTCCTTGCAGTTTGGGTATAAATAAATAAATAAATTAAATTATGCTTTAGTTTGACAATATGGATGAAGAAAGAATTAGTATAGCTTGTATGTTCAAATATAGTTATGGGGTATAATACATTATATATAGTATATGAGTAAAGTATATAGATACAAGGATGAACTTGAGTATGTTTAAGAAGGAAGCAACATGATAAACGACATATATATTATATGTACATGTACATGAATATATATGTATGTGAGTATGTAAATGGCTAGAATTAGTTTTAGTTAATGATTGCGCTTTAAGAATTACGATATTATGAAAATGGAATTAATAATGAAAAATGATTTTTAGGCATGAAAATGTCTATATTTATGTTAAAACTAAATAAGGTGCATAAGTATGGTTGTTTAATGATTGAACACTATGACGTTAAGACTCAATTTTTGAACAATTAATGTATACTTAATATTGAATACTAAATAGATTAAATTGACTATTTTGATGCTTAATAAAAGATGAATTCATGTTAAATCATGATTTGATGATGATTATGAAGAATGAAATGAAATGAACTTGGCTATTTATGCTCAAGAGTATTATGATATTATATCTCTAATTTGCAATGAGAATTTAATTAGATATGGTCTTAGTACAAATAGAAAGGAATTGGAGGAATACGAGAAGGTTGGCATGCCAATTGGGGGATTAGCAGTACTGCATCATGATATATGTTACCGGACAAAAGGCTAAGAGCTTGGTTCCAGTGTTGAATATTTGAGATATATAAATAGACTGAAAGATGTCCCAATAAGAAAATATTGGAAATTAAGTAATATTATGAGATTTATATAAATTGACCTAATGGTTCCAAGAACTGGTGTCCCGTATTTAATATCCCGCTTATCCGGCCTAGCAAATCCTCTATAGTTTACTTGGGGCAAATGAAAATACAAGTAAAAAAAATGGAATAAATACTTGCATAATTGCTAATTAAAGAACTTCAAAGGGAAGTAATAAATGATTGTTAGTTTAATTGTAATATCTATTAATTATTATGTAGCTTAACATGAATTAGTAATTATTTGCATGTCTAAGTTTTTATAAATTAATTTTGATGTCTATTTATGCTTCGAAATAAATACAAATATTTACATTTGAAAAATATTATATGTTATGCTAAAATGAATTGAGATGGATAAAAAATGGAATTGCTTGAACATCACTAAAGATATAGCTTAGCGTGTAATGGTCCAAAATACCGGTCTAAAAGTATCAGTGCATTATTCCAGTGTTACCATGATAATCGCAGTGTCAAACAGTGTAGGAAGTGAGTTTACTAGTGTCGGAGTTCAGTGTTAAGTATGTTAAAATTATAGTGATTACGGGTCAGCTGACACCGGGGGTGGCTATACAGAGAACCCGGCTGTCCGGCGCCCAAAAAATTTTAATTTCGCAAAAATGATCTGTGGGTCATAAGGAGTCTAGTGATGAAATCGGAGCTAAATCAACCTCCGAAAGTCATTCTAAAGTTGGCCTCCGGTTCGGTTCAATTTGAACCGAGGTTTGACCGAAGTTTGACCAAGGGGTTATTAGATGTTTAAATGGCCCAATATATGTTAAGTGTGTAAAATAAGATAGTGGGAGTGTTATCTGTGAATTTTGATAGTTTTAGAGTTGTATTTTATGGCAGAAGAAAAATTGATCGAATCGAACTCGTTTAATTGAACCGGTGCTCAAATGAACTCCGATTGAGCTGAAAATTTGTAAGGAGCCTATTTTTGATGTTATAAGATCAATGGAATTGGTTAGGAGTGAAAATAATGAGTGGAGCATATAGATGCTTAAGAAAAGTGCAAATGAACCGAAAAACCAATATTTTAGTTTAAATCGGTCGGACCACTTCGGTTGAGCTAGTTAGGTTCATAAGGGGACTATAAAAGGAGAGAAATGGCTGGATTTCTCTAGATAAATCCAGCCAAAGTCGGGATCTTCTTCTTCCTTCAAAACATAACCACTTTTCTCTCTCTTTCCTCCATTTTTATCTCTTCTACTCCAATTTCTCCCCAAATCTTAGCTCCCTAACTAAATTTCAGCTCCTCTACAACATTTTGGAAGTGGTTTGAGTTCATTTGGTGCACTGAAAGTGGAGAAATCAAGTGAGCAAAGTTTAGGGAAATCAAAGTAAGGAGGGTGTTTCTCAAGCCAAAGGAAAGGAGAAACAAACTTGAGGTGATCTGGAGCTTGGAAAAAAGGTTTGTGGTTGCTAAATCTATACTTTTCCTATTGTATGTGTTGATTTTTAGGATTTGTCTAAGGTTAGGTATGTGAAAATGATAGGATTAATTAAATCTAACATGATATTCATGTTTAAGGGAGTAAATATAGTGTATAAAAGTGGTTAGAATAAATTAAATCAAATTAGTATGAAAACTTTAATAGTGGCCGAATTGAACATATGGGATTTAATTGAATTCTAAGGTAGTTTGAAGCATGAAAATTATATTTATAACATGTATAATTGGTGTATTGTATGATTTAGTGAGTAAAAGAATTAAAAGAGATCATATTGAAAAAGTGTATGTGAGGCCGGATGATATAATGGGAAATAAAGTGTAATATACAATGATATTTGGTATAATAATGATATATATAACATGTACAACATGGAATAAGTGTAATGGAATGAATAAGAGAAATTATAGTGCATGATAATGAAATTGGAAGGATTGACCGAATGGTATATGTGAATATCCGGGACGTGGACCCCACAAATCCACTACAATATAGAATGACCCCAATGGGACCACTCATCACTGCACTGTACTACACTGAATACTTTTGAACACTATACACTGTGACAGACCATCATTGATCGATCAATAACGAGCCGCCATGACTCGTACCGCTGTGTGGAATCCCTATGGCTAGCCAATTATATCATGAATTAGATTTCACTACCAGACCACTACTAAGGGCAATTATTATAAAAATTTCACTTAAATCTCAGAACATATATCAACATGCACAATTCGTCCAAGTCATTATTTCCACTTATAAATTTGCATACACACTCATTTATCATTAATTAGTCATTTTATGCCATTATATACCATTAAACATCAAATTGCACATCAAATGCCTCATGAGTTCAATTCGGCCAAGGTATTAATTTTTCATTATGTTCACTTTAATTTCATTTAACCACTCAATCATGTAATTTACATGCTATACTAATCATAAACATCAATTACATACCATAATTAACCTTATTCATGCATAATTTCATCATCATTCAATTCGGCCTCACTTAAGGTTTTCCATCCATGTTCCTATAATTCATTTTAATCACATACACATGCTTATTTAACCTCCCTAATCATGTTTATCACATTAGATTCAATTAATCATGCCTTAATCACAAGTTCATACTTAAACATAACCTAAAACTCAAACATAACAAGTGGACAAAGAGGGATTTTGTAACCACAAACCTCAAATTCTTGCTCTACACTCTCTAAGCTTCCTTTTCCTTCCCTTTAGCCTTTGAAATTTCTTCCTCACAAGAACTACCTATGGTCGCCGAATATAAAAACCCATATATCATCAAACAATGCTTTATTTTTACGAAATAACTTCATAAATGAACTCTACACCATTGAAAACCCCCATAGGGACCAATAAACCCAATAAAAAACACCTAAAACACTTATCTCAATTTTGACCCTAAACCTTTTACCCTTAGATTTTCCCATTTCCAATGCTCCAAATATGATTTCTAGATTGTAGAGGAGCTGAACTTTGTATGGGAGGCTGAAATTTGGGGAAAGATTGGAGGAAAGATGAAGAAAAATGGAGGAGAAAGTGAGAAGTATGGTTCGGCGAAGAAGAATAAGAGAGAGGGCAATGAAGGCTGGATTTCTCTAGAGAAATCGGGCCTCTTGCTTCCTTATATAGTGTGTAATTAAATGAAACTAGTCCAACCGAAGTGGTCCAACCGATTTGAGCTAAAATTTCAGTATTTCGGTCCATTTCCACTGTTTCAAAGCATCTATCTATTCCTCAAGTTATTTTAACTCCCAACCAGTTTCATCATTCTTAAAACATAGAAAATAGTCTCCTTATAAATTTTTAACTCAATCGAAGACCATTTGTGTCCCGGTTCACTTAAATCGGTCCGATTCAACCCTTTTTGATTTTGCCGTAAACACCATTCTAAAGCTGTCAAAAATTAAAAAAATTATTTTAACCCTGTACACTTCCCACATTACACACTTTTGAGCTCAATAACCATTTATAAAAATTCGGTGAAACCCCGGTTCAATTGAACCGAACTAGAGGCCAATTTCAAAATGACTTTCGGAGCCCTATTTGACCTCGTTTTCACTCCAAATTTCACCACTAGACTCCAGACAGTCCACAGATCGATTTTACCAAATAAAATTTTTTTGATTGGCGGCTGCCGGTCGGATTGTATAACTACCCCGAGGTTACCAATCCCGGTATTGTTATACCGAAACACACTTAACTTTTAACTCTACTACATATAACAACACTCATAACATCACTCTACACTAGAATCACACTAAAGAAACTGTAAACATTCACTGTACACTTCTAACCTGGTATTTGGGCCACTACAATTCTAAGCCACTAAAAAAAAAATTTCGTCCTCGAAATTTAACTGAATTGAATAGCTGTGGGTGGAAAGCTATACTATAATGCAATCTCGAACCCAAAGCTTCCTGTAGCTTCTTCCAAAACTGAGAAGTAAACCGAGGATCTCTATCGGATATAATGGATGATGGCACACCATGAAGTCTCACTATCTCATTAATTAGAGCTCGGCTAACTTAGTCAATAAGTAATCCATCCGCACTGGTAGGAAGTGTGTTGACTTGGTAAGCCTGTCAATAATCAACCAAATTGCATCATGCTTCCTTCAGGTGAGTGGTAGCCCAGTTACAAAATCCATAGTCACTCGATCCCACTTCCATTCAGGTATAGAAATAGGTTGGAGTAACCCGGATGGCACTTAGTGTTCTGCTTTCACCTATTAACAAATCAGGCACTTACCCACAAATTCTGTGACATCTCGCTTCATACTTAGCCACCAATAATGCATCTTTAAATCTTGATACATTTTATTACCCCCTGGATGTAATGGGCTTCTATCAATATATTTTTCTTTAACTCAGGCTGGTTTGGCACAAACAATTGTTGTTTGTAGTATAAACTACCATCACATGCTAAAGAGTAGTCACCATTATCACCTTCTCTCACTCGAACCATTACTGAAGACAATTTGTCATCTTGCTTCTGAGCAGCCTTCACTTGTTGCACAAAATCATACTTCACTTGCAATTCTGCTATCAAGGCTCCATTATCAGCCACATCTAACTTCACATTCACAGCTTTTAATGCTACCATACACTTTCTACTGAGTACATCAGCTACAATGTTGGCTTTCCCTGGGTGGTAGTCAATGAAACATTCATAATCTTTTATCAATTCAAACCATCTTCTTTGTCCGAGGTTGAGTTCTTTCTGAGTGACCAAGTATTTCAGGCTTTTATGATTTGTGAAGATATAACACTTCTCACCATGCAGATAATGCCTCCATATCTTCAATGCAAATACTATAGCTACAAGCTCAAGATCATTTGTAGGGTATCACTTTTCATGATTCTTAAGTTGTCGTGAGGCATATGCAACTACTTTACTATCATGTATAAGTACACAACCCAAACCATTCAAAGAAGCATCACTGTAGATTGTGAAGTCTTTGCCTGACTCGAGCTATGTTAACACTGGAGCTTCAGTCAACATCTTCTTAAGCTTATCAAAGCTAGCTTGACACTTGTCAGTCCATTCAAATTTGACCTTTTTCTGCAACAGGCGAGTTAAAGGTGTTGCAATGATGGAGAAGCCTTTAACAAACCTTCTATAGTAACTTGCTAAACCCAAAAAACTTCTAATTTTCGTAACATTCTTGGGTGTTCTCCACTGCAAAACCTCTTCAATCTTTTTAGGATCCACTTTAATACCGTCAGCTGACACTACATGGCCCAAAAATGACACTTCATTCAACCAGAAATCATACTTACTGAATTTTGCATACAACTTTTTATCCCTAAGAGTCTGTAGCACAATCCGCAAGTGCCGATCATGCTCTTCAGGGGTCTTTGAATACACCAGGATGTTATCAATAAAGACCACTACAAACTGATCCAAATAGGGATGGAAGGTCCGGTTCATAAGGTTCATAAAAGCTGCTGGTGAATTTGTGAGTCCAAACGGCATCACTAGGAACTCATAATGGCCATATCTAGTTTGGAAGGCCGTCTTGGGCACATTTGCTTCTTTTATCTTCAACTGATGACAGCTCGATCTCAAGTTAATCTTTGAGAATATGCCTGCACCTTTCAACTGGTCAAATAAATCTTCAATGTGGAGAAAAGGATTCTTATTCTTGATTGTCAATTTGTTCAGTTGCCTATAATCAATACAAAGCCTGAGTGACCCATCTTTCTTTTTCACAAATAGCACTGGTACTGCCCATGGTGATGTACTCGGCCTAACGAAGCCTTTTTCAAGTAATTCTTGTAGTCGAATCTTCAATTCCTTCAACTCTGCTGGTGCCATTCTATATAGAGAAATTGAAACAGGTGTTGTACCTAGAGCCACATAAGTAGAAAACTCAATCTCACTATCAGGTGGCAAGCCTGGAAGATCTTCAAGGAAAACATCTTGAAACTCGCACACTGTTGGCACATCTGACACTTTAGGAGCTTCCTTTTTTGCATCCATTGCATAACATAAATAGGCAACACATCCCTTTCTGATCAATCGCTTTGCTGCTATGGCAGAAGTCACATCAGAAAGATAATCTGGTCTTCGGCCCACTACTGTTATCTCCTGTTCATCTACAGTTTTAAGGGTTGCTCTCTTTCTCTTACAGTCAACCATCACATGATGAGTGGCTAACCAATCCATACCCAGGATGACATCGAACTCTTTGAAAGTTAGTTCAATCAAATTGTCTGGGAAAACACATTCTTGAACACTAATAGGACAATCTCTATACACTTTTTCACTATTACACTATGGCCCAATGGGTTGCTCACTAAAATATCATGATATAAGGATGAGTTATCTAACCCGTTACCCTGTGCAATGTCTGTGCTAATGTAGGAGTGTGTAGACTCGGGATCAATAAGTGCATACACTGAATCAGAAAATAAGGAGAATTTACTTACGATCACGTCAGGTGCATCCTCCTAATCTCTAGCCCTTATTGCATAGGTGCGGCCTACAACACATCCCTTGCCCTGAGATGGTGGTGGAGGAGGTCTGGCTGCAATATTCGAGGCTGTCCCTTTTCCTCTACCTCTACCTGCTGATGAACCTACACCAAGAGCTGGTTAAGTCACTGACAATGGCACTGCATCTGGACAAGCTTTAACTAGATGCTCCTTCGATCCACATTTAAAACAGGCACTGGATAGATATTTGCACTCCCTAGGGTGTGATCTACCACAATGGTTACACTGCTATGGGGTACCTCGGCCTCTGCCCCTGGGTGTACTACCCATTGATGATGCTTGTAACACCCTATAACTGCAAATGATACGGATATCGAATGTCACCACACCGTACTGTAATGCACTTATCAGAATTAGTGAATTTTTTTTTCAACAATAATAATCATACATATACAATAACATAACCATTACATTAAACACACCATTCATATACTTATCCTGTACAATCTCGTGCTCACCCATTGCAATCGTATACATGCCATGCCTATATTTTTACCCTTATTAACATTTATTAACATATATATAGATAAAATTACCATTTTACCCTTAAAGCTTTTCATTAATTACGATCATACCCTTTTTCACACAAATATCATTTCCATCACATATTAACCATTGAAAAGTTCATATTTATCATTTTACCCTTAACCCTATTTTTATTCTTTATCCTTTTCCTTATCACTTTAATCATTACCATATCTTATCTTTATCACATAATAACTCGCATATCTTATCTTTATCACATAATCACATACATATCTTATCTTTATCACATAATCATTTCATTTTATGGTCAAATTTACCATTGTGTCCTCAAAACTTTTTTATTTATTCGAATTAAGTCCATTTTTTGCACAAATATCATTTTAATCATAGATCAACCATATCAAGCTCAATTTTGCCATTTGCCCCTGTATAAAATCGACAGACATCTATGACCAGGATAAACGAGATGTGAACCTAATAGTTTCAATACAGCCCCGTAGGACCACCCCTATAGGTTTAATACAAAATAGAGGGACCCCGTGGGACCACCCCTATGATACAAGTAACAGAAATACAGATCAATACTGTATTAAGATAGAATAATATACAGAAGAGGACTGTCATTGGCCTATAATAAGTGACACGTCATACTCACACCCGCGGTCTTATGTCCCTATGGCTAGCTATTATATCTTGAACTAGACTTGACTACCAGATTACTGCATAGGGCATCAAAATTCCACTTTTCACATTTTTAAGTTACCAGTCATACTTTTCATGGAATTTTATCATTCTATTCCATTATTTTTCATACAATTCAATCATCATACATGTGATTATCATCATCATACCATCACATGCCATAATTCTCATGTTATCATCATGGTACACATGTAAACACACATGTCCATCATTCGGCCAACATGTTAACTTTTCACCATTAATTCTTTTCTTCAACTTTAACATTTATTTATGTCATTTACATGTTGAATAACATAGCCATACCATTAATTTCCATTAAAACACATCAAAATCATGCCTTTACACATGGTAACCATTCGGCCATACATGCATATCATACATTATAACATTTTTACATGCTCTAATATATACCATTAGGTAGATCACATGTCAAACAACATAGTCATGTCATGAAATCACATCAAAACCCATAAAAATCATGCCTTTTCATTTATTAAGCATTCGGCCTCATGTATACATTATGCATCATGAAACTTTTTCATGCTCTATCACATACCATGTGACGCATGCCGAACCCTGAGGTGCCCCAAAAGCCCACTTTTAGGACTTTCGAGAGAGGTTCATGAAAACTTGTAAAAAATTACAAGTGCATTTATTTTGGGCAATAAGGAGGTTTCTTGGAGTTACCACCCAATAGAACATTGGTAAAGGTCGTCTAGCCTCAGTGAGCCTAAGACAGTGCATATGTGTCCATTTTGGGCAAGCTAGAGATATTTTGGAGGCCCCACCCCAATAGAACATTGTGATGATCCTCTATCCTCATGGAGTCTAGGACAATGCAAATTGGGCCTTTTGGATAACAACATATAAATTTGGAGGCCCCACCCCAATAAGACATTGAGATGGTCCTCTAACCTCATTGATCCTAAGACTAGAGATGGTTTGGGACTTCCCATTTATTCATACCTTGATTAAATTATAATTGAGTTTTAAATTTAAGATTTTATCCCTTTTCTCATTCATTTAAATACAGTAAATTAACGCGTATGTCAATCACATAATGAAAGCAGTAAATAAAATAGGATTAAAATAAAGTAAATAAGAATGCAGTAAATTATAACAAAACGAGAAGCGAAATACAACCGCTATTGTAAATAAAATATAAATCATACATAAAATGGGATATTTATTAAGGATGAGGACATTGGTCCTCTCATGTATAGTTAAAGAAAATACTTTTAAAGTGACAATTTATTTGGATGGAAAAACTAAGACATTAGTCCCATTTTTATTAGAAAAAGTTCCAAGTTAATTAATAGGAATAATTTTGTGATTTTCTTTTTAGCGTGCCTAAAATAAACAATTTTATTAGGAATTACATTTGACAAAATAAATAAAAAGCCAAATAAAGCAAATAATACAAATAATAAAAATAAATGATTAAACCAAACGAGCCTCCTGGATCTCCCCGTTTTCTCATGAGAATGCCCAAAAAGGGAAAATAGATATTGGAGTCAAGAAGAAATACAAAAAAAATTAATTTTAGTAATTAAATCAATTAAATCAATTAATCATATAATAAATAATAAAATAAAATAAAATGAATGTTAGTAATCAAATCAATTAAATCAATTAAACATATAATAAATAATAAAGTAAAATAAAATAAGATGACATCAAAATGACAAATGAATTACAATGTTAATAAATTAAAATAAATGAAAAAATGCATTATGAATGACAAATGAATTAAATGATATGATTGAAATAAATAAAACAACATGTTAATGAATTAATAATAATAATAATAATAATAATAATAATAATAATAAAATAATTATAATAATTATAATGATTAAATGATAATAATAATATATAAACATATTAAATAAGACAAATATACAAACAATAGAATAAATAAATAAATGAAAACAATAAAAATTTACATGTTAATAAATTAAACATGAATAAAAATAAATAAAAGAAAATATAAAAAAAAGATCAAGTCTAAAATGTTTACCCTCAGAGTTTGGATTCAATAAAAGGAAAAAAGTTGATTGATTTCCTTTCTTTGTATTGAAAAATTAGAATTAAAGATGATAAAAATTGGAATTTTATTAAAAAAAATAAATTGCAAAAAAGATGAAATAAACTAAAAAAATTCTTAATAACAAAGAATGAATTTCTTTGTCTAAAGAATGATTATTGATCAAAAAGTTATTTTTATTTGAAAAAGAAATAAAAAAATAATGAAAATCGTCAAGAACAAAGAATGAATTACTTTTTCTCAAGAAGAAAAAATAGTCAATTAGAAAAAAGTAAATAAAAATATCTGAAAAACAAAGAATGATTTTTCTTTGTCTCAAGAATAAATATTCATGAAGAAATTAAACTTTTTAGTATTGAAGAATTTTTATTTTTGAGGAGAAAACCTAAAAAAATCTAGAGAGGATTTTGAAGAAGAGAAGAATTGAAGAAGAAACCCTAAAATGAATCCTCTTTTTTTTTCATCTTTTTCTATTTATATCAAGAAAAAAAAAGGAAAAAAATTAATTAAGGAAAAACTAATTAATTAATTCAAATATTATTTATATATATTTAAAAATGGAAAAAATCATGAAAAACCTTTAAAAATGGGATAGATAATCAAATTTGGTGAAAAACTCCCGAAAAAATAAAATTTGGGCAAAAAATCAGCATTTTCGGCGGAACAGGGGCGACGAACACCCGTCGGTGCACGCGATGGGCATCGGCGCGAGCGCACAGCAGTGTGCGGAGCGATGCCTCATGCGTCGCTTGCGCTCAGGCGACGCTCCAAGCGGACGCCGCGGGCAGGTGTTGGGCGCTGCGCCGGCACGCCGCGCGCGGCCTACAGCTGAATTTTTTTTTTTCAAATTTAACTAAAAACACTATAATTTTTAAACTCCATTTTTCAAATTTAATTTTTAATATATTTTATATTTTTTTTATTTTTTTTACTCTAAAATGCAAATTTGACAAGGAAATCATCACTTTCAACCTTTTTGCCTGTGAACAGGCATTTTATCATCATTGGGTAACTCCGATCTGGGCTATCTCAGGAACCAGTATTTACAGTTGCCCCCAATTTTTAGGAAACTAGTGCACTAGTGGCTAGATGAGCCAAAATTCAGAGAAGAAGGAAAGAGATGCGTACCTGAGGTAGTCCCTTACCTTCCGTGGTGTGTTCAAGCCGGTGACCCCTTGCTGCCGAGTTGTAGTGTATTTCACCGCAACCCTTTGACGATTCATTTTGTCAGCTTCATTTTAATGGCCTCCTCTCAGCCTGCACAATATCTGACTGTCACGAGATGCAGTGTTATCCAATTGCAACCCAATTGCAATTTGTTATATTGTATATTCCTTGCTAGCCTTGTCTCGGCTCGCACGGTGTTGGAATATCAAGTAGTGCTCTCTAACTACCACCCACTTGTGATTTATTCTATCGCATGTGTCCCGCTTGCCTCATCTTGTCTTGCACGGTGTATGTGAGATGCAGTGTTCTCTAACTACAATCCTATTGCGATTTGTTCTATCGCAGCTGTCCCGTTTGTCTCATCTCTGCTTGCACGGTGCTGTGAGATGCAGTATTCTCTAACTACAATCCCGATTGCGATTTGTTCTATCGTATGTGTCCCGCTGGCCTCATCTCGGCTTGCATGGTGTTTGAGAGATGTAGTGTTCTATAACTACAATCCCGATTGCGATTTGTTCTATCACATGTGTCCCGCTGGCCTCATCTCGACTTGCACAGTGTCTGTGAGATGCAGTGTTCTATAACTACAACCTTGTTGCGATCTGTTCTATCACGTGTGTCCTGCTGGCCTCATCTCGGCTTGAACGGTGTCTATGAGATGCAGTGTTCTCTAACTGTAATCCTGTTGTGATCTGTTCTATCGCATGTGTCCTGCTGGCCTCATCTCGGATTGCACGGTGTTTGAGAAATGTAGTGTCCTCTAACTACAATCCTAGTTGTGATTTGTTCTATCACATGTGTCCCGCTGGCCTCATCTCAACTTGCACAGTGTCTGTGAGATGCAGTGTTCTCTAACTACAACCTTATTGAGATCTGTTCTATCGCATGTGTCCCGCTGGCCTCATCTCGGCTTGAGCGGTCTCTATAAGATGCAGTGTTCTCTAACTACAAACCTGTTGCGATATATTCTATCGTATGTGTCCCGCTGGCCTCATCTTGACTTGCACGGTGTTTGAGAGATGTAGTGTTCTCTAACTATAATCTCGAATGCGATTTGTTCTATTGCATGTGTCCAGCTGGCCTCATCTCCGCTTGCACAGTGTCTGTGAGATGCAGTGTTCTCTAACTACAACCCTGTTGCGATCTATTCTATCACATGTGTCCCGCTGGTCTCATCTCAGCTTGCACGGTGTCTGTGAGATGCAATGTTCTCTAACTACAACCCTGTTGCGATCTGTTCTATCACATGTGTCCCGCTGACCTCATCTCGGCTTGCACGGTGTATGTGAGATGTAGTGTTTTCTAACTACAACTCGTTGCGATTTGTTCTATCGCATGCATCCTGCTGGCCTCATCTCAACTTGCATGGTGTTTGAGAGATGCGGTGTTCTCTAACTACAACACTTTTATGATTTGTTCTATCGCATGTGTCCCGCTGGCCTCATCTCGGCTTTCACGGTGTTTGAGGGATTCAGTGTTCTCTAACTACAATCCTGTTGCGATCTGCTCTATCGCATGTGTCCCGCTGCCCTCGTCTGGGCTTGCACGGTGTCCTTGCTAACTCCCATCCGGTCTGCAAGGCATGTGATTGAATGCTCTGTCTTGCTAGCCGCTTCCGGGCTTGCACGACATAATCTTGCTAATCCCCATCCATTCTGTAAGACATGATTTTTGATCTACTGGCCTCTATCTGGTCTGCTTGGTTTCTACCTGGTAACCACTGTCTAAATGATATAGTGTCTGATTTGCTAACCACCATCCGGTTAACCCATTGCTTGACTATTGACCATCCTTGGGTCGGCATGGTGACTCGTTCGTCGTGGTCTTTGCTGGCGCTTATCTTGAACCTCTTTTTTTTTTCTACAAAAAAAGGGCAAAGCAAATGTGTAAGGTATATGAAAGAGATGCGTACCTATGGCAGTACATACTTGTTGGGGTCAAAGTCAGACGGGTGCCCTTTGAAGGACGGTTGGTTGTTCCTCATGGAAAATAGTTTGTGGAATATCATCCTCTTGGATTTTTGCGGAGTCTTTTTTAGACTTCCAAAGTGCGGGACACCGTTCTCTTGATTGCACCGACTTTGATTTACTAGATTTTGGTCTCCATCATCTCCAACCGGAGCCTCCTTGTTCAAAAGACCTGTGTGCCTCTTGAGAGCACTTTGTGCTCATAGGGAGACTTTAAAAATCTATGCTCACTGAGAGGGTTAAATGCTCACTGAAAGACTTAGGTGCTTTGATGCTCATTGAGAGATTTTGATGTTGAGCCTCCTGATTGCCCTCGGCCTGGTATACATGAATAGGCTTATTTTCCTAGGTGTTCTCCCCTCTATACAGATGCACCTGACTTTATGCTGATATAGTGTACAACAATGTTGAGCTAAACCCATCTCTTGGATCATCTTTGCGCATGAGGTCTATTCGGACCTTTACCCCTGAATCATGTACACAGCAATGTATACAGAATATTGTGTGTGCATATGGAATCATGTGTTTGAAATACACACACAAAACTATATACAGGAAACACGTACAGAGGATTAATGTACAAAAATTATGTGTACGCAACTACACGTGTAAAGGATTGAATGCACGTGATATGCTTATGATATGCATGCTAAACATGTGCAAAGAATTATGCGTTACATGTATGCAAAGATGATGTACACGGAATGTGCATGAAGAATTGCATATGCAAAATATATACAAAGCTCAAGCATGTGTGAATGCATGTTGGGCATCATGAAAGGCTATGCACGTGTAAAGTTATGTAGGGAGATATCCAAAAATTATACATGCGAGATGCAAAAATATATAGACCACATCCTAGGTGGTTAAGAGATTCATTAAGGGTACTGCTTATACTGTTTGATGCCCCCAGTCATCTAGAAAAGTGTCATCTTGGCTTAAGAATTTTGGCCCATAAGCTTTTTAGAGAAAGCCGTCCCGTGTGCATCTTTGTCTCCCGACCAACGAGCATTTTGCCCCCAAAACTTTAACTCGTGTCCTGAATTATGCACTATATGCCTAAAGGCAAGTTATTCGAAGTAATGCCACCATATCACTCTAGGCTTCAAAAGTCATTGTCTTAAAGGCAGTGCGTTCCTTATGGATTTTCACACTAGCTTTTCTTAGCGGGAAATGCGTCCCTTTGGGGATTTTCACATAACCCTGAGCCTAAATTGTGCCTGGAATGGACCCAACCCACTCTAGCGGCTTTTAATAATTTTTTTTTTTAGAACAGACTGCCTTTTTTCAGGTTTTCACACTGCCTTTTTGCCTAACTTTTGCTTAGAGAGCCAATTACGGTTTTCATCTCTAACAGCCTTCTGTTTTCTTTTTTTTAAGGGTAGGAGGAGGAATTGTCACTTGAAGTGTTGTTAATTACTGCCTTCAGACTTGCTCTAGCATATACCCCCAGGCACGCTACAGGTTTCTCTTAACCATTCAATTGCATGTTTATGCCTAGCTTATGCATGCATTTCTATCTATATGCACCATATAGCAATAACAACGATCATGACTAGGCATGTGATGCAAAAACACAAGCTTTATTCAATCACAATGAGTAACACCTTAGGTGCATTCGACTCCTGTTATCAATTAGCCCTCTCGGGTTTTCTTGATTGAATACTTTCTCTCAGCCCTTAATTTTTGCCCAAGACACATTTTTTCGGTTTTCATCCTGGCAAGGCTTTTATTATTTTCTCTCTTTTTTTAGCCTTTATCATGGGACCCTCTTCAGTATTTCGAGGCATATGTGGTTCCCTTGAATTTACCTTATTCTTTGGGACGACTGTTCCTTCTAACCATGCCTCCCTTTTAGCACCAAAGGATTCATCTTGATCCTTGTATAAACTGGCTGAATAGGTGGGTTCTCTTTTGGATGTAAAATCTCACATATTGCCTTCTTTCGATTTTGGTTACTTAATTTCTAAGGTAGCTTTCAATGGTTGCAGGTTGGATTATAGGTTGGCCTCGGATGGTTTAGACCAAAGCTATTGGTTCTATATTTTTTTCTTTTTTTCATTTTCTACTTTTTTTCTTTTTTTTTTTAAAACCCAAAGCCTTGTTCGTCTTGGATTTGATTGTCCAGCTTCTGAGACAATACCTTAATGAGTGG
The DNA here is from genome assembly GCA_947683425.1 of Excoecaria cochinchinensis. Lineage (NCBI taxonomy): Eukaryota > Viridiplantae > Streptophyta > Magnoliopsida > Malpighiales > Euphorbiaceae > Excoecaria > Excoecaria cochinchinensis. The sequence goes on from CANTUQ010000034.1 coordinate 4,891,221, forward strand.
AGATTTATTTTGCTTTGCTACATTGTATCCGTCCTAGATTCAGAGGAAGCAAAGGAATAGCTTTTGAAAATTTCAATTACTGTCGAGTTGACAAATTGAAGCAGATTGCCCTCGCATGTCACCCCAGGTCAAGGTAAAGGCCATCTTCTCTCTCTCTCTCTTTTTTTAATCTTTAAAATTTTATCTTGCTTCAGGAGTCAGACTGGATGCAACTAAGATTACTATTTATTGACACTGAATGAAATAATGTTTATTAAACCAATGGCTTAATCATGATGATCACTTATGCTTGATGAGATAAGATGTGACAATGCATATATAAGAAAAGCCCATACTATTAAAATAGAAAAGAGAAACAAGTGCATAGTTCAGGAATACACTTTATATCATAAAAGAGAATGGCCTTATATCAACTTTAATTATTTCTTTCTTCCTCCAGGCCAGGTATCAATTCTTGTATGCGATCTCTTAGAGGATGGCAATAGTCTATTCTATGCCCTGTGTACTGGTGATATGCACAGTACCAGTCTATTCTGTGTCTAGGCTGTCCTTGACTTGGGGCTGGCCCGGATGGGAAGGGTTGTAACTCCCTTCCTTGATGAGATGGGTGAAGTGCCAAGATAATAGCTTACCCCATATAATGAGGTGGCGCTGAGTCATTCTTGTGGTTGAGACTTCTGTTGCCCCAGTATTGCCCCAATTACCGCTACTGTTTCCTTTATTTTTGTCGAAGGCCAGGTTTACAGATTTAGCCATTTTATCCAGATGCTGAGCGTCAGCTTCGATGGCTCTATCTTTCAAGGACTCCCAGTCTTTCAGCCCCTTTATCTTTAATCCATCCTTCAAATATGGGCTATTATTCCTGATAAAAAGCCTGATCTGGTCTATAGTATCCGGATTCTTCTTCATCTCCATTACCCAGTTTCTTCATCGGGTCAGGTACTCATGGAATAACTCGCCTGACTTTTGCTGCAGTAGCTCCAGATCTTTCAAAGTAACCTCCATCCTTGTACTGCAGTCGTACTGCTGGAGGAACTCCTCCGCCAGCAGATCCCAGTCTTCTTTCGTTCTTTGGTCCAGTCTATGATACCAGTCCACTGCAGGAACTGTCAAACTTAAATAGAAGTACTCTACCTTCTGCCTCTTTGTTAGCATAGTACCCTTCATTATCAGAGAGTATTGCTTGATGTGTGCAGTGGGGTCCGATGTGCCATCAAACTTCGGGATATCAGGCATTGAAATTTAGAGGGATTAGATCCTCTCCATCCAGCTCTTTGTCCTTGGGATTCATCCCCTTTCCCATCATTAGCATTCAGTACATCACGTCGAACTTCTCTTCAATTTTTCTCCAAATGGCTTCTTCTATTTGGGGTCCTTTCCCTCTAACCGACTTAGGCTCTTTATATTCGTCCTCTTCCAAATCAACCTCTACTCCATGGGTTATCCCTTTTCTCTAGCCTCCCAATGTGGTAGCCCTCAAATCCTCTAGTGGTCGATGAACCTCCTCAAGTACGTCCTCTCTAGCCTCCTCCTGTTCATTTTGTCTCATAAGAAGGGCAGTTGGGTTTCGTACAGCAGGTTGGGCCATCATCGCCATCATGGCCATTATCCTGTTCTCAAATTCTTTGAACCGTCTGCCCACTTCCTCGTGTATCAGGGCTCGAATTGTATCTACCTCTCTCAATGAATTGGCCATTTTTGAAAATTTTTCTGAAAGCCTGTTAATCGCACTTGATTTTGATTCTAGTCGCTCAATCGAAACCCTCTAAGAAGGCAGTCATCAGAACCCCTAACCAACTAGAAAAGTTCTCTTTGACGGCTAAAAAATTAAAGAGTTAGAATGATGCATGAATAATATGTGATGCATAATCGTACTATGCAAGTGGTCCTTAATGGCTGAAAGAGGCTATAATGATACACGTGAAACATGTAAAAAACTATGCACAGGATGATATGTACATGTAAAAATTATATGTAAAGAATAGGATGTACACATAGGCAGGAAAATATTTTTTTTTATTTGTGCATGAATTAAATGAATATGCAATGCATCATCCACAACTACATTTAAACAGATAGATCCTTCCAACCTTATTGCCCCCACAAACGAGCTCGTATAGTCTCTGTCCTAGGTGGGCTTGACCCATGGGTTAACAGGGAACCCAATGGATGCATATGGTGCAAGGCGAAAAAATCGGCAGCATAACCTCTCTTAGTTAATGTACAAGTGTAACAACCCATTTCAGACCCTAGTAGTTTAGGTAATATTTTATCGGGATAAGTTAAGTGTAAAGGTGGAATAAGATGAATGAGTGGCTTAGTGTGGGTTTTGTCGCGATCACGAAAGTGTCGCGAGTGCGACAGAATGCTTCATGGGAAGCCTATTTGAGTTGGATATTTTTTGGTTTCTTTGAGGGGTTACTGATAAGTGGCAGCTTAGAGTGGTGACACCTGGCTTTTTGCATGAGTTAGTAGAGAGAATGAAATGGATTGAGATGTATTTATTATGGTAAGAGGTATTAAAGGCTTTTAAGTGGGCTTTTAATGTAAGTTATTGGCTTAGATGAGGGTTGACCGGCCACTTTCTTACTTTCCTTTCATTTTCTGCTTTTGGGTTATTCTTTTCTTTATTCTTTGCTCTTGGCTCTGCCGTGTTCCTTCCCCTTTTCTTTTCTTTTTCATTTGTTCCTTAAGTGGATCACTTGGATTGGTTTGAAGTGAGTGAGATAAGGGTAGAGTTGGTTCTTGAGAAGGTAAGTAGTGTGATTTTGTTAGTATTGGTCTTCTTTTTCTACTTTGGTTTCTGTTTTTGATTTAAAGTGAGAAAGGGATTGATTCATGGGTTATTTTGAATGATCTTATTGAAGCTATTGACAAGAGGTTAGACAAAGGCAAGGAGAAGATCGAAAACGAGTAAAGAGCAGTGATTGAGCTACCTAGAGGTTGGGATCGAGTGTGATTTCAGTTATTTTGCATGTGCTTGTGATTGAGTAATTTATGCTCAAATAGAGATATGTATGAGTAGTGATGTCTGGTGAACTTTGACTAGTTCAATAGCTCTATTAGTTGTATACTTGTTTATATGCTTATTTTGATTAGTTGCAGTGTTTAAATGTGTATGGTTTTTTATATGAATTTCTGAATTAGGGTAAATTGTAATTTGAATGTTCTAGTGGTTTAATTCGTATGTTGAGCGTATTTCTTATTAATAATTAGCATATGATGGTTATAATTTGATTATAACAAGTTTTTGTGTGCATATGAGTGCTGAGGTAAGAGTTTTTGCATGTTAGAGTGTTATGTACACGTTTGGTTTTGAAGCAAAGTAGTGAAGTGCCGATTTTAGGGGAAATCCTTTACTCTGTCGTGAGCGCGACGTACGTCGCGATCGCGATAGAGCCTGGAATTCCTTCCTCTCGCGTTATGTGAGATTTCAGAGAAGGGAGGCATTTTGTCCAAGTTGTGCAGGGCAGCATGACTCGGCAGCTGGCCCTGTGCATGAGTTGTGCACCAAGGCACGACTCGTGCCAAGCACTTGTGGCCAGCACGAGTCATGCACCATCGCATGACTCGTGCCAGCTTGTGTAGCTGTCGCGAGTGATACATCGCGACAGTCTCTGTTTGCTTGCCAGTGGCGCTTAGCGGCTACTCTCGGGATCGCCACGCAAGTCGCGATCGCGATAGCGAGCCTCCTCCTACCTTTTTTGTTTTGCCTGAAATGTTTTCTTCTCTCTCTTTACATGGCTTCCCAGCATTGGTATAAGTTATATTTTGTATCTCATACAAGTGTGTATTGATCTTCTAGAGTTATGTAATTAATTAATGATATGCTGATCATGATAGTGTTTTGATACTTGTTTTAGCATTGTCTAGTGATGAATGTCTTGAGTGAGTGAGTTAAGCCTGAAGTGTCATAGTAGTGGATAGATAAGCATGCTTAAAAAGGGTTAGAGGCGGCTGCTACAGTGACCTTGGTTGTGTCTACTTGATGAATACCTAGTGTATTCAACGCTATTGAGTTAGGTCTCTAGAGTTTATACAGTATCCACAGTACCCGTATCCACCATTATTGAGAATTCAGGCTAATGTGTATTTCATAGTGTACAAGAGGTGAAGTAGAGACTTGTATATGTATATGAACATAGAATAAAATGTTACCGATATCATTTGCCATATTTTGATTTTTACACATGAATGGGTTTAAGCATGATGTTGTTTGCTTACAAGGTTGTGTATATGATTATTTTTATATGACATGACTATCGATATGCCTTTGATATATTTGTGACTTCGTTAGAAGCCTATTGCTTCTACTTATCCCCACTAAGCATTATCGCTTACCATGGCTGTTTTTCCCGTGTATGTTTATAGGATGGAATTAGAGAGTTTGCATCTGCAAGTCATAGCCACTAGGAGCTTGAGTGAAGATCTTTTTGTATAAAATAGAATTTCTTATGTTTTGAGTAACATCATTATGTATATAGAAAAGTATAGTATCGAAGTGTAAATATTAACTGTTTTGTACATGTATCGAAGATAATTATGTATTAATTACAAAACTTTTGTAATATGTACAGTTTATATATGTTATAAGAGTAGTATGTTTGGCCCAAGTTATTCTAATTATTTATTGTTATTGCTTCCGCTTTTGAGTTTAAATATGTATGTATTTGTTTGTGTTCGTATGGCACCCCGATATTCCTTCCCAGGGTTATTGGGGTGTTACAATTAGTGGTATCAGAGCATAGGTTTAGGCGGTTTTGTATAGAGTTTGTGCATGTGAGTCTGTCTAGAGTTATGGCCTAATGCAGATGTTTTTTATTTTGTAGTGTATAAATGGAGTCGGATCCGAGTGAGAACATAAGAGAGACGACTGGTGGTGTGAATGCAGTTCATGGGGATTCGTTTGTTCAAGAACAAGGTAGAGATGAAAGAGTTGATCCTGTTAAGGATAACCCGGTGCTGATGCAAGAGTTAGTTCAGATTTTAGATCGACTGATGGCTCTTAAGGCGCTAACAGACCTCATAAGAAAGAGAGGAGCTGAAGAGTTTAATGGAACCTCATTGGACCAATCCAATATAGCGGAGTTTTGGCTCGAGAGAATAGGGAGAATGTTGTAAGAGATCAATTGTCCACAGAACCAGAGAGTGGCTTGTGCTGTGTCATTACTGTAAGGTGCAGCATATGACTGGTGGAAGTTAGTATTGAGAAACCCACAGCGGCCAGTGGAATTGTCATGGGATTTCTTTGTCCATGAGTTCAAAGAGAAATATGGGACTAAAGCATATAAAGAGGTAAAGTGGGAAGAGTTCGTGAGCTTTAAGCAAAGGAATGTGACAGTCCGGGAATATGACAAAGAGTTCACCAGATTGAGTAAATATGTGCCCGATATTCTATTAACAGAAGATTTTAAGTTCCGACAGTTTGAGGATGGATTAAGAGAAAGTATTAGAGGACTCTGAATTATTAAAACAGAAAAGAGAGCAAAAGAGAATAGCTCTGAGAGGAGATGAGGGCACTGGCAGAAGAGCTGTATAAGCAAAGAGAGGAAGAGATGAGCAAGAAGTAGTGCACGTGCCAACTTCAGTTGGGAGTGCAGTGCCACCTACCAGTATAGAAGTGTAGCACCAAAGTGTGCTCATTGTGAGAGGCACCACTGGGGTGAGTGTAGGAAACTCACCGGAGCTTGTTTTAGGTGTGGCAGAATGGAGCACATGCTTGCCAAGTGCCTCACGTCGAGGGAGAATTTAGCTTCGCAAGCAAGCAAAGATAAAGTGAATGCATCTGGAACCATCAGAAGTGGAAGAGGAAGAAGTGGATCTAATAGACCACCATCGAAAACGGTAGAAAAGCCATTTCTTACCGAGGGACAGCCATGAGTCTATACAATGGTTGCAGAAGCTGTAGACGCCCCTGTTGGTTCTTCTGGTAAGTTTCTTTGGTGTTTAAATTGTGTGGTTGTGTATACAAAAATATATGATAGAATATGCTCTATGGTTCAGGGGAAATTTTGAGGACAAAATTTCTTAAGGGGGAGAGATTTGCAACAACCAGTTTCAGACCCTAGTAGTTTTGGTAATATTTTATCAGGATAAGTTCAGTTTAAAGGTGGAATAAGATGAATGAGTGGCTTAGTGTGGGTTCTGTCGCTATCATGAAAGTGTCGTGAACGTGACAGAACGCTTCACAGGAAGCCTATTTGAGTTGGATATTTTTTGGTTTATTTGAGGGGTTATTGACTTGTGGCGGCTTAGAGTGGTTACACATGGCTTTTTGCATGAGTTAGTAGAGAGAATAAAATGGATTGGGATGTATTTATTATTGTAAGAGGTATTAAAGGATTTTAGGTGGGCTTTTAATGTAAGTTGTTGGCTTGGATGAGGTTGGCCGGCCACTTTCTTACTTTCCTTTCATTTTCTGCTTTTGGGTTATTCTTTTCTTTATTCTTTGCTCTTAGTTCTGCCGTGTTCCTTCCCCTTTTCTTCTCTTTTTCATTTGTTCCTTAAGTGGATCACTTGGATTGCTTTGAAGGGAGTGATATAAGGGTAGAGTTGGTTCTTGAGAAGGTAAGTAGTGTGATTTTGTTAGTATTGGTCTTCTTTCTCTACTTTGGTTTTCTGTTTTTGATTTAAAGTGAGAAAAGGATTAATTCACGGGTTATTTTGAATGATCTTGTTGAAGCTATTGACAAGAGGTTGGACAAAGGCAAGGAGAAGATCGGAATCGAGTAAAGAGCAGTGATTGAGCTACCTAGAGGTTGGGATCGAGTGTGATTTCAGTTATTTTGCATGTGTTTCTGATTGAGTAATTTATGCTCAAATAGAGATATGCATGAGTAGTGATGTCTGGAGAACTTTGACTAGTTCAATAGCTCTATTAGTTGTATACTTGTTTATATGCTCATTTTTATTGGTTGTAGTGTTTAAATGAGTATGGTTTTTTATATGAATTTTTGAATTAGGGTAAATTGTAATTTGAATGTTTTAGTTGTTTAACTCGCATGTTGAGTGTATTTCTTGTTAATAATTAGCGTATGATGGTTATAATTTGATTATAACATGTTTTGGTGTGCATATGAGTGCTGAGGTAAGAGTTTTTGCATGTTAGAGTGTTATGGACACGTTTGGTTTTGAGGCAGAGTATTGAAGTGCCGATGTTGGAGGAAATCCTTGACTCTATCGCGAGCGCGACGTGCATCGCGATGGCAACAGAGCCAGGAATTCCTACCTCTCGTGTTATACGAGATTTCAGAGAAGGGAGGTATTTTGTACGAGTCGTGCAGGCTAGCACGATTCGGCAGCTGGGCCCGTGTACGAGTCGTGCACCAAGGTACGACTCATGCCAAGCACTTGTGGCTAGCATAAGTCGTGCACTATCGCACGACTCGTGCCAGCTTGTGTAGCTATCAAGAGGCGTGCATCGCGACACGACTCGCGATAGTATCCGTTTGTTTGTCATGAGTAGTGCTCCTCAACACGACTCGTGATAACTCCCCTAGCCAGTGGCGCTTAGCGGCTACTACGTCCCAATCGTGACAGTGAGCCTCCTCCTGCCTATTCTGTTTTGCCTGAAATGTTTTCTTCTCTCTTTTTACATGGCTTCCCAGCATTGGTATAAGTTATGTTTTGTATCTTATACAACTGTGTATTGATGTTCTAGAGTTGTGTAATTAATTAATGATATGCTAATCATGCTAGTGTTTGGATACTTATTTTGGCATTGTCTAGTGATGAATGTCTTGAGTGAGTGAGTTAAGCCTGAAGTGTCATAGTAGTGGATAGATAAGCATGCTTATAAAGGGTTAGAGGCGGCTACTATAGTGACCTTAGTTGTGTCTACTTGATGAATATCTGGTGTATTCAATGCTATTGAGTTAGTTCTCTAGAGTTTATACAATATCCATAGTACCCGTATCCACCATTATTGAGAATTCAGGCTAATGTATATTTTATAGTATACAAGAGATGAAGTAGAGACTTGTATATCTATATGAACATAGTATGAAATGTTACCGATATCGTTTGCCATATTTGGATTTTTACACATGAATGGGTTAAAGCATGATGTTATTTGCTTACAAGGTTGTGTATGATTATTTGTATACGACATGACTATCGATATGCCTTTGATATATTTGTGACTTCATTAGAAGTCTATTGCTTCTGTTTATCCCCACTAAGCGTTAACGTTAAGCACGGGTGTTTTTCCCGTGTAGGTTTACAAGATGGAATTAGAGAGTTTGCATCTGCAAGTCATGGCCACTAGGAGTTTGAGTGAAGATCTTTTTGTATAAAATAGAATTTCTTATGTTTTGAGTAACATCATTATGTATATAGAAAAGTATAGTATCGAAGTGCAAATATTAATTGTTTTGTACATATACCGAAGATGATTATGTATTAAGTACAAAAATTTTTTAATATGTACAATTTATATATGTTATAAGAGTAGTATGTTTGGCCCAAGTTATTCTATTTATTTATTGTTATTGCTTCCGCTTTTGAGTTTAAATATGTATGTATGCGTTTGTGTTTGCGTGGCGCCCCGATATTCCTTCTAAGGGTTATTTGGGTGTTACAACAAGCATATGGGATTTTGACCATTGCGTATTTAGGCAGTCTGAATAAATTGACATGGGCCTATCGGGGCATGTAAGCATTTGGTTAGGTGACCAATCAGATTAACTGGGTTAGTCCAATACAAAATGATCCATATAGCAAGCGTAGTATTATGGTTCATACCACCTTGGGGAAGTATATATTGCCATTACATGAGGTTTGGCCATGGTGATGATACTTTAGGTCTACCCAAGCAAGGTCCCTGTAAACGGGACTAGCTCATCACGAGCGTAACAACCGGTTGGGTCTCCATTTAAAATAACAAACGGTACAAGGCTTGGACTGGTGATTATCTTTAACACTTCCCTACATTGAGTGAACGTAGGGTTGTGCTTTGGGAAAACAATTTGATTAAAAGAGGGACCAAACTAGTATAGATCTAAGGCTCCAATGAAATGCAATGCAATTTCGAAAAGGGATGAAAATATTAAATTCAAACTCAATTATATGTTTTAATCAAGGACGTTCGAAGCGAAGCCTCTTTTAAGTCCCGAGTGTAGTCGCCACTGTGATGCATGCCGAACCCTGGTGCGCCCCGAAAGCCCGCTTTTAGGACTATCGAGAGAGGTTCGTGAAAACTTGTAAGAAATTACACGTGCGTCTATTTTGGGCAACAAGGAGGTTTCTTAGAGTCGCCACCCAATAGAACATTGGGAAAGGTCGTCTAGCCTCAGTGAGCCTAAGACAGCGTATATGCGTCCATTTTGGGCAAGCCAAAGATATTTTGGAGGCCCCATCCAAATAGAAAATTGGGATGGTCCTCTAACCTCATAGAGCCTAGGACTATGCAAATTGTGCCGTTTTGGACAACAAGAGATATTTTGGAGGCTCCACCCCAATGAGACATTAAGATGGTCCTCTAACCTCGTTGAACCTAAGACCAGAGATGGTTCGGGACTTCCCATTTATTCATACCTTGATTAAATTACAATTGAGTTTTTAATTTAAGATTTTATCCCTTTTCTCATTCATTTAAATGGAGTAATCTAACACGCATGTCAATCACATAATAAAAGCAGTAAATAAAACTAGATTAAAATAAAGTAAATAAGAATGCAATAAATTACAACAAAACTAAGAGCGGAATACAACACCCATTGTAAATAAAATATAAATCATACATAAAACGGGATATTTATTAAGGATAAGGACATTGGTTCTCGCATGCATAGTTAAAGAAAATACTTTTAAAGTGACAATTTATTTGGATGGAAAAACTAGGACATTGGTCCAATTTTTATTAGAAAATGTTCCAAGTTAATTAATAGAAACATTTTTGTGATTTTCTTTTTAGCGTGCCTAAAATAAACAATTTTATTAGGAATTACATTTGACAAAATAAATAAAAAGCCAAATAAAGCAAATAATATCAATAATAAAAATAAATGATCAAATCAAACGAGCCTCCTGGATCTCCCCGTTTGCTCGCGAGAATACCCAAAAAGGAAAAATAGATATTGGAGTCAAGAACAAATAAAAAAAAAATAATGTTAGTAATCAAATCAATTAAATCAATTAAACATATAATAAATAATAATATAAAATTAATATTGTTAGTAATCAAATCAATTAAATCAATTAAATATATAATAAATAATAAAATAAAATAAAATAAGATGACATCAAAATGACAAATGAATTACAATGTTAATAAAATAAAATAAATTAAAAAAATGCATTATGAATGAAAAAGGAATTAAATGATATGATTGAAATAAATCAAACAACATGTTAATGAAGTAATAATAATAATAATAATAATAATAATAATAATAATAATTATTATTATTATTATTATTATTATTATTATTATTATTATTATTATTATTATAATTAAATGATAATAATAATAATATATAAACATGTTAAATAAGACAAATATACAAACAATAGAATAAATAAATAAATGAAAATAATAAAAATTTACATGCTAATAAATTAAATATGAATAAAAAAAATAAAAAAAATAAAAAAAGAGATCAAGCATATAATGTTTACCCTCAGAGTTCGGATTCGATGAAGGGAAAAAAGTTGATTAATTTCCGTGCTTTGTTTTGCAAAATTAGAATTAAAGATAATAAAAATTAGAATTTTATTCCAAAAAAAATAAATTGCAAAAAAGATGAAATAAACTAAAAAAATTCTTAACAACAAAAAATGAATTTCTTTGTCTAAAGAATAATTATTGATCAAAAAGTTCTTTTTATTTGAAAAATAAATAAAAAAATAATGAAAATCCTCAAGAACAAAGAATGAATTTCTTTGTCTTAAGAAGAAAAATAAGCAATTAGAAAAAAGTAAATAAAAATATCTCAAGAACAAGGAATGATTTTTCTTTGTCTCAACAATAAATATTCATGAAGAAATCTAAAAAATGTAGAGAGAATTTTTAAGAAGAAGAAGAGAAGAATTGGAGAAGAAACCCTAAAATGAATCCTTTTTTTTTTTCATCTTTTTCTATTTATATCAAGAAAAATAAGGAAAAAAAATTAATTAAAGAAAAACTAATTAATTAATTAATTCAAATATTATTTATATATATTTAAAAATGGAAAAAATCATGAAAACCTTTAAAAATGGGATAAAAAATAAATTTTGGTGAAAATATCCCGAAAAAATCAAATTTGGGCCAAAAATCAGCATTTTCGACATAACAGGGATGACGGACGCCCGTCGGTGCGCGCGACGGGCGTCGGCGCTCGCGCTCGCCCAACGCGTAGCAGCGTACTGAGCGACGCCTCGCGCGTCCCTCTGGCGGGGGCGACTATCCACGCGCAGGCGCAGGGCAGTCGCGCTCTGTGCCCGCGTGCCTGCGGGCTGCAGCAGGGCGCTGCCACGGCCGACACCCGAATTTATTTTTTTTTTCAAATTTAACTAAAAACACTATAATTTTCAAACTCCATTTTTCAAATTTAATTTTTAATTTATTTTATATTTATTTATATTTTTTTTACTCTAAAATGCAAATTTGATAAGGAAATCATCACTTTCAACCTTTTTGCCTATGAACAGGTATCTTATCATCATTGGTTAACTCCGATTTGGGCTACCTCAGCACCCGGTGTCTACATACCATCATCTAAATCACATGCCAAAAATCATGTATACATCATAAAAATGCCATAAACCCTATCAAAACACATCAAAATAATGTGATATACCATTCGGCCTAAATAGGGATCCATCATGCCAACTTTATTTTCTCATTCATAACATCATTGTTAACATCCCTAAGCATGAATATCAAGTTATTTTCAATTAAACATGCATATTTCTCACACTTTATGTTTAAACATAACCTAAAATCATACTTTTAACATGGAAAAAGGAGGATATTGTACCCACTAACCTTATATTCATGCTCTCCACACTTAGATCTTCCTTTCCCTAGCTTTGCTCCATAAAACATTACCATTCCCTTTGTATTCCTTAAGTGGCCGAGTTCTCACATTATAGAAACCACCATTATTTTACTTCCTTTTTGCAATATAACTTCATAAATATGATCTACACATCCTAAAGTACCTATAGGAACCCTTAAACAAAATTATAGAACCCTAAATCACTTACCTCATTTTGAGACATAATCTTGAACAATTGGATTTTCCCACTTCCAAACCTTTAAAAGGACTTCTAAGACCACCAATAGATTACAGAGGAGCTAAAATATGTTAGGGAGGCTTGAATATGGGGTGAGATGGAGAGAAAATGGAAGAAAATGGAGGAGAAAGTGTGAGTGTTCAATTCGGAGCATTATCTCTAAGTCCTTTTTCAAAGGCATTCTCAGCCTCTTCGGAGCATTATCTTTAAGTCCTTTTTCAAATGCATTCTCATCCTCTTCAGAGCATTATCTTTAAGCCCTTTTTCAAAGGCATTCTCAGCCTCTTCGGAGCATTATCTTTAAGTTCTTTTTCAAAGGCATTCTCAGAGTCTTTGGAGTATTATCTTTGAGTCCTTTTTCCAAGGAATTCTCAGTCTTTTTGGAGCATTATCTTTAAGTCATTTTTCAAAGGCATTATCGGCCTCTTCGGAGCATTATCTTTAAGTTCTTTTTTCAAGGCATTCTCAGTCTCTTCGAAGCATTATTTTTTTTTCAAAATATTCTAAATCCTTTCAATCCAAGAGGATGTCCACACTTTGTGTTCCAGATAACGACTCAGTGAATTTCAAGGACGTCCGCACTTTGTAATCTAGATAACGACTCTGTGAGATCAAGAATATCCGCACTTGATAGTCTAGATAATGACTCGGTGTGACTCAAGGATGATATTCATATTCTGCAAATAGTTCTCCGGGGATTAACCAGCCTTTCAGGAGGCATCCATTAAACACCAAATTAAAAGGGATTTGAAGTGCCAACAAGACGATGTACTTGTGTGAATGTGTTATGCCTTGACGACCACTGTGAGTGGCCGTCCATAAATTATGTGTGTTTCCCCACTAAGCGTTTTATCGCTTAGCACGGTGTTTTTACCCGTGCAGGTGCGGAAGGCGTTTTGCTTGAGAGTCGCCGTCATCAAGCCAACACAGAAGGGATTAGTGTAGGGCTCAGTTTTGTATCAGTTATTGATTCTTTTTGTATAGAACTCTCTGTATCAGCTTTCGCTTTTGTATCTATATTTTGTATATGTAATATTATTTATATCAGCTTGTTGATCTGATCATTATTGTAATAGTTTAATTATAGTAATGCATGATCAGCTTTTGCTTTCTGCATGTAAAGTTTTTAATTATTCTGTATTTCTGAATGTATGTTATGAATGGATGTATACTTTGCTTTGTATCTGTTTGGTGACACCTTGTCTCATACGGCTTCTCACTCCTTATCGGATGGGAACGCCTACGTATGGGAAGGGGGTGTTACACTTGGCTTGGCTTAGGATAGGGATGAATTAAAGGAAGTGGTTGGCTTTTAATGTGGTTAATGGGTAATTAATTTGTTATTTTCTTTAGTTTGACCGGCTACTTACCTATTCCCATCTTATTTTTCTTACTTTTGGCCTTCTCTCTTCTTTATTCTTTTGCTTTATTTGGTTTTTCCGTGCTCTTTCACTCTCCATCTTTTGGTTGCCTTTTTCTTCATTTGTATTTGCTTCTTAAGAGAGTCACTTGAATGGTGTGAAGAGGGCAAGAGAAGGGTAGAGTTGGGTCTCTTCAAAAGGTTAGCTTAATTTGTTTTCCGATCTCACCTCCTTTTTCTCTTTATTTTTGATTTGAAGTAAAAAGAAGAGTAACCCAAGTGTTTTCTATGTGATTTGTGAAAGATGTGGATAAGAGGCTAGTGAAGGGAAAGGGAGAAGCTCAGAATCGATTAGAGAGAAGCGGTTAAGCCACCTAAGGTAGGGATCGAGTGTGATTGTGTTAATTTTGCATGTGTTTACATGAAAAATGCTTGAACAAAGACATGTGGAAATAAAGAGATGCTTATTGAGCTTTAATGAGCTTAAAATGTTCATTTTGATTGCTTTTAGTGTTCATAACATGTGTATATATGCTTATAAGTATGTGAAATTGATCAAGAGAGTGTGTGTGTAAATGATATAGTTTGATTTGGCAAATTCTGCTTATTTGTCATCTGACCCCTGTGTGATGTTTTTGTCATACATATAGTTTTGGACGTCTAAATTGAGTGATTTTTGATCCATTGGAACACTGACTTATATATCTATAAATGTCACAGAAATAAGCTTGAGCAAATTCTTGCTCTAAGACCCTGAAAATTTGCCAAAACATAGGTGTCTCTACCTTGGCCGGTTCATTTGACCAGTTCAGATTATTTAGATCATAAATGATGTTATAGATGTCCAATTGACTTTAAAGTTGTCCCATTTGAATGTTAACATCCTAGGGAAGATTTGTTAAGAAGGAAGTTTTTCCTAAAAAGGTCGTTTCGATGTCCGTTTTGATGGAACAAAATTGAGGTTGTTGGGTATTTGTCTGGATCTCCATGGCTCTGTCATGAGTCGTGATAGTAGGCCCCTGTCACGAGTAGTGACAACCTCCACCCCTTCTATTTTGACCATTTTATGTGTTTTTCTTCCCGAATTGAACCCGTATCGCACCCGAACTTCAGGGTAAGTTCCTATAACATGTCCAACTCATATTAAATGAGCATGTGAATGTTCCCAATTGACATTATATGTAAATAATAGTATGATATAAGAGTTTATGAGTGGAATTAAATGTTATATGTTTTTAACTATTAAACATGATTAATTACGTTAGTACATGAGTTAATTATCCTTGAATTTGATGAGTGCACTTGAATTATAATCCATGCTTGGTATCAAAGTAGAGTATAATCGAGTTGTTTCTTTTGAGCCTGATTACCGTTATAGTGGATAGATAAGCATGCTTATAAAGGGTTAGAGTGCAGCTGCTAGAGTTAGCCTTAATTGTGCCCAGAGTTCGGAATACGTCGTGTATTCCATAGAGTTTAAGTTAATTCTCCATATGTAAAATACTGTAAACAGTATCCAGAGTTACCCGGATCCACCGTGAAAGGAATTCAGGCTTGTCTTATTAGTGTTGTGTAGTGAACTTGAGATGATTAAAGTTTTGCTTTGAATAAAGCTATAGTACATGAGAGTAATGTTTAAATACATAACAGTTTTGTATACAAGTGTATGATTACATGAGTATGTTTACATGTATGTGAACACATGATAGCGTATATTTGAATAAATGAGATGTACAAGTTATAGTGTGCATGAGACAGTGAAAGAGTAAATGTTACTTATATGTGAGCTCAGAGTACTTGATAATCGAGCATGCTACCTATACACGTATAAGAGTTATATGCATGAGATATATGATTGTGTGATTTATCTGTGACTTCGTAAAGAAGTCCTTTATAGTATTTTCATCCCCACTAAGCGTTATCGCTTAGCACGGATGTTTATTTCCGTGTAGGTTATAGGTTCGGATCAGTGAGCGGACATCTGCACGTCAAGGCCACTAGGAGTTTTTGCTATACCTTTTTGTATAAGAAAGAGTTAGAGTTTTACATTTTGAGTAACATCATTATGTAATATAAGTAGAAAAATCACAAGTAACGGTACATGTAAATGTATATGTAAAGCTAAATGGAAACAGATGTAATATGAACATGTAAATATATATGTAGTTAATATGAAATGCAAGTGGGCCCTAGTGTAGTATTTAATTACTTTTAAATGGATGTGTTTATGCTATCGCTTCCGCTAATGCATGTACATGTATACGTAAGTGTCCGCGTAGCGCCCCGATATTCCTTACCGGGGGTATGGGGATGTTACACATTTCCTACAAACGTGGATTGTAATCCGAAGGAGGAGGCAAAAACAATCTATTTAAGGACTGGTAAGAAGGTCGAGACAAGAAAAGATGGGGTAATAAATGCGGTAGAACCTACAGTGGAGGTAAGAAAATCTGACCCTATTTTAGTAAGAGATGCACCAAAAGTTTTGGACAAAGGTAAGAAAATTATGCACGAAATTAATAAAAGTCTACTACCTTATCCATCTCTATCTAGGAAAGAGAAAAATAATGAACAATTCTCCAAATTCATTGAAATGTTTAAAAAATTGCATATTAATTTGCCATTTGCTGAAACTCTATTATTTATGCCTAAATATGCAAAATTTATGAAGGAGTTATGTTCTAACAAAAAGAAGCTAGAGGAGTGTGGCATTGTCCAATTGTCTGAAAATTGTAGTGCAGCTATTTTGAACAAAATTCTTACTAAATTAGAAGATCCTGATAGTTTTACAATACCATGTGAATTAGGAGGGAGTTTTGTGGGTCAAGCTTTATGTGACTTAGGGGCAAGCATAAATCTAATTCCTTACTCATTATGCAGGAAATTAAAATTGGGTGACATTAAAGAGACAAGAATGACTCTTTAACTTGCTGATAGATCCATAAAGCAACCAATGAGTATTGTAAAGGACTTGCCCGTGAAAGTACGAAATTTCATTTTTCCCGTTGACTTTGTTGGGATGGACATAGAAGAGGATCAAAAGGTACCTCTCATTACAGGACGACCATTCTTGAACACGGCAAGAGCACTTATAGATGTTCATGGGAAGAAAGTTACCCGACATTTCAATGATGAAGATATGAGTTTTGATATGCACAAAGTAATGAAGCACCCCATTATAGACTTTGAGGAATCGATATGCTTTATGGATTGCATTGATGAGTGTGTAGTAGAAAAACAAGAGGAGATACTATTAGATGATCCTTTGAAAAGTTGTCTTATGCATTCAATGGAAATAGAGGATTATAGAGCTATAAATGAAAAGCTAAATGCTAAGCTGGAGGAAGGAAGAAAGGAGGATGTTATTTGTCTTCTAATAGATGAAAAATTTTCTTAACTTAAACCTCTCCCTGATAATTTAATGTATATATTTTTTGAAGAGAATGCTAAAATGATGATAATTTCTTCTATTTTGACAGGTGAGGAAGAAGAGATGCTGATTTCTATTTTAAGGAAACATAAAAAAGCTATAGGCTGGGAAACGTCAGATTTGAAGGGAGTGAGCCCAAGTATAAGCATGCATGGAATTCACATGGAGGAAGATGTTAAACTAGTTGTGCAATCTCAAATGAGATTGAATTCAACCATGCAAGAAGTGGTAAAAAAGGAGGTACTAAGGGTACTAGATGTAGGCATAATCTACGCTATTTCTGATAGTAAGTGGGTTAGTCCTGTACAATGTGTACCTAAAAAGGGAGGGATGACAATAGTGAAAAATGAGAATAATGAATTAATCCCTACTAGGACAGCTACGGGCTAGAGGGTATGCATAAACTATAGGAGACTTAACAATGCTGCTCGAAAGTATCATTTCCCATTACCCTTCATGGATCAAATGTTAGAAAGGCTAGCTGGTAATAGATTTTATTATTTCTTATATGGGTATTTGGGTTATCTCCAAATACTAATTGCACCGGAGGACCAAGAGAAAATAACATTCACTTGTCCCTACTGTACATTTGCTTATAGACGGATGCCATTTGGGTTATGTAATTCACCAGCCACATTTCATAGATGTATGATGTCTATCTTCCATGATTTCATTGAGACATTTATGGATGACTTTATACTTTATGGAAGAGAATTTGAAACTTGCTTAGGCAATTTAGCATTAGTTTTTAAGAGATGTGAGGAGACCAATCTAGTTCTGAATTGGAAAAAATGGCATTTCATGGTAAAAGAAGGTATAGCATTGGGGCATAAAATTTCTAAAAATGGAATTGAGGTGGACAAAGCCAAAGTGGATGTGATAGAAAAGCTTCCACCCCTAACAAGTGTGAAAGGAGTATGAAGTTTCCTCGGACATGCTGGCTTTTATCGTAGGTTTATCAAGGATTTTTCAAAGATAGCAAAAGCCTTGTCAAATTTTTTGATGAAAGATACTGCTTTTAATTTTCCATCTGAGTGTTTATAGGCATTTAAGCTATTGATGCAGAAATTGATCTCACCTCCGATTATTCTGTCACCGAATTGGAGTTTACCTTTTGAGTTCATGTGTGATATAAGAGACATACAGTAGGAGCTGTACTTGGATAGCAAAAATATAAGGTGTTTCATGCTATTTACTACGCAGTTCATACTCTCATGGGTGCCTAGCTCAACTACACCACAACAGAAAAGAATTGCTGGTGATCGTGTACTCATTTGACAAAATCAAATCTTATTTGTTAGGAGCTAAGGTGATTGTTTGGACGGAATAAAGGTGTAACCCGAACTGCTATATATGGGGGGAAGTCCAAAAATTGAGGATTAGGATTCTTTTTCAAAATAACTTTTATTTATATTTCATTCTTCTCTGTAATGTGGATTTAGGGTTTCATTCTTAGCATTTAAATACTTAGTTTTTTTTTCAATACACTTTTAGCTTTAGATTCTATAGTTACCTTATATTAAAAGTTGTAATTGTAACACCCCCGCCGCCGCCCCCGTTGGAAGGACGCCGGCGGGTGAGCTACCCGACGATCACTCACAACATACATACAGAGATACATACACTGAGTGGAAGCGTTCACTAACAATAATAACAAAGGCAAAACATAAATCTCATATAATCAAGATATAGAGTTATTTACAATATCCAAATTATTACATCTTAAATCCTTACAAGAGTTACTAGAGCCACTATACAAAAATACTACATACAAAAAGAATTACAGGAGGAGATAACAAAAACAACTCTACTCTTATGTGGCCGACTTGCAGATGCGCGACACGAGCAAGCTCCCAAAAACCTGTTACCTACACGGGACAAGAACCCGTGCTAAGCGATAATGTTTAGTGGGGAGGAACAAAACACAACAGAACACTATACAAGATATTAAGCACTAACATGTAGAATTTACTAACTACCGGAGAACAGAAATATATGCACAGATCAAGAGTCACTATATGAAATCAGAATTGAAAACAGAAAGCATGAAGCAATTACCATAATCAAGATCACGCAATAATCAAAACACTTCACTAACAAATGCCAGACACTTCACACAATAGCCTGAATTGAATGGTGGAGGATACAGGAACACGGCACTGGAGACCGAAGCCTCAAAAACAGTTTTAATAGCCGAAGGTTATGCGGGAGACTGGAGTCTCAAAACATTTTATCACTATACGGAAGATGACCATCTCGGAGGTCGACCGCTTCGCCCAAAAGGGGCGGACACGGGCAGCTGCACTCACAAACCCTTCTTAAGCATGCTTAATTATCCAATACCTTGACACTTCAGGCTCGACAACTCGCACTTAATCACAACTCTTACTATTCAAAACTCAAAGCAAAAATCCCAACATCATACTAATTCACTACAATGACACGAGTATAAAAAGGTCAATAAAACATAACTCAATCATGAACCAGGCAATAGTGAGAAACCGTTCAAAGTGGGACAAAAGAATCACATTCAGAAAATAGGGCAAGCAGGAAGGGCCTCTGTCACGATCGCGATAGTGTTGCGCTCGCGACACGGGGCACCCCATCATGAGCTTGTGCTAGGAGGCGCGCTCGTGATGAAGCACGCACGGCAGACTCACACAACTGAGCTCTGTCGCACTCGCGACAGAGACCAGTTCCTTCTTCCTCACGCACACGCTCGGCAGCATGCTCGCGCGGAGGACTCAACTACCGAGCTCTCTGTCGTGGTCGCAACAATGTCGCGGTCGCGAAAGAGGGCTCTCCAGCCATGAGGGACCAATCCGCATTCTATCATGATCACGACAGTGTCGCGATCGCGACAGAACCCAGAATTGCCAAGATCTGCACTTTTCCTGCTCTCTTCACAACACAACCCTTCATACATTCATTCTACCATGCACAAACACTTACCTTAAGCCTCTAGTACATCACCGTATCATTCTCAAGGCCACATAAACACATTTTAATACAATAATCAACCATCCATTCATCATGAATGCCATCAAAACTTAACCCAAAATTTCATTAAAATAATAGGTTCAAGTTCCAAAAACACATCCCATGCTCACTATATTACTAACATTTCACTTAAATTCCTCACATACTAGTCACATTCATTTACCCAAACAAAACACTCAAGACGCTAAGAATTAGAAAACATAATTACACATAGAATCGATTTGAGAACTAGGGCATAACTCAAAACTCATCACAACAAGGATCAAACTCCCAAACCTGGAAATTGCAGCATCAAACCGAGCTCCTCACAATCCCACTTTATCTTTACCTTTGCTCTTTCTTCTCTCTTCCGATTCTTGCACAAACCAAACCAAGAAGACACTTAAATCAAACCACAAACTCACACTTCAAAACCAGAATTTAAGGAAAGAAGAAGATGAAGATACCCAACTCAAATCCAAGCACTTACCTTCAAGAACTCAGCTCAAAAACTCAGGAATCCTACTCAAAGCTTAAGGATGACACAAGAGAAAGGAGATGAAAGTAGAAAATGGGAGCAAGAGAGAGAGAAGGGACGGGAAATGGAATAGCAAGGGAAGAGGGCAGCTTCCACGGGAAGCTTCACAAGAAAATCTACCTTCCCCTTACCTCTCTCCTACCTTTCCATTTAATGCTCACCTGCCCTTGCCACTTGTCACATTCCTATAGAATCAAACCATCCACTTTGACTTATCCACTCTTGGCACCATACACAAAACACACACAACCATCTCTTAAATAAATATCTCCAAGGCACCAAACTTAACTCACACCATAATATTTCTTATAAACCACTTACATCCAAGGCACCATACACACATAAACCACACAATAAAATCCCTTAACCCACTTACATCCTAACACCATACACTACAAGCACACTTAATAATTCCTCTTCTTCACTTAATTAATTAATTACTTAACAAATAATTCCTTATTGTCCAAATTTTCCTCTTACTCAAATTACGAAAATACCCTTACTAATCCGTCTTAACACACGGATTCCGACCAGGCCCTTTCTGGGTTGTTACAGTAATAGCTAATTTAGATTGAAGAACATCCATATACTTTTGTAAGAACTTCATTTTCAGATCTAAAATGGGTAATATCAATTTCTCTTTATCTATTTCAATTTTTATTTTAATAATGAATGAGTAGTTCTTTTTCTTATTAAGGAATGCCTTGAATCCCCAATAACCATGTAAATGCTCTATTTTGATTAATTTTCGCTTATGCTTTAGTTTTATCTTCTATAAGTTTATGTGTATCTAATTGATTATAATGCAAGTTTGAGGTTGATTCAGTGTGATGATCTTTTGATTGTATTTGATTCATTCAACTTATATATGCTCTATTCTATTTCTATTAGTTTTCTGTTGGTTTAATGAATCTAGAATAGTAGTTAAACCTGTGGATATTTATTTAATAGGTTTAGAATGGAAGGGGATAAATGGGTTTAGATATCTGAATTAGGAATGGTAGGATTATCCAATCTTAGGACTTAAGACCTATTTGAAGCTAATTTATGTGCTGAATTCAGAATGGTAGGTGTATATTTTAGAAAAGCTAAATCCGGAATGGTAGGATAGGGTGTAGGCTAGGTTGTTCACTGAATTTGCATATGTTATTGTTTAGTTAGAGTAATTGCATGGTAATATTGGGGAGAATAGGTATTCCTTGGCAAGGCTTTTAATTAATTTGATCATAGTATTATTAGTTTGAGTTTGATTTTTACTTCTATAATTTATTTTTCTTTGGTTATTTGCTTTATTTGTAGTTGCTTGATCGAGTAATTTCATAGTTTAATTTCTTTAAGACAAAAAATCATACAAAAATTTGTGATATTCTTTCGCATAATTTTAACAAATTAATTCTTAAATTCCTTTCCCTTGGGTACGATATTTGTGGGTCATAATTTTACTCACTTTACTACTTGCCTATTCAGTACACTTGCTGAACTCCGATCAATTAGTAATAGAGATAATTTAAAATAATGACTTTTATAATATAAATAATCAGGCATGTGGGTGTAAATGAGCAGTAGTGGAAATTTTTGAATTGATAACCACCACTGAGCATATTTAATGTTCAGCATGTAGTTTTATTTACTGCATGTAGGTACAGCTTGGATTTGTGAGGAACAAGCATGCCTCAAATTTTTGGGAGCTGAAGATTTAGAGAATAGTGAAAGATTTTATTGTATGAACTTTTGGGAATATGTATATGTATTAATGAAATCTTTTGGATTATGTATTAGCATATATATGAACAAATGTTTATGACTATTTTTAACTGGTAGAAGTTTTTTTGGATATTATGATAATTTTAGATTGGTAGACGGGTTGTTATTGTTATGCCCAGGATGGGTTGAGTTGTGCTTGAAATTTGCAGGATGGACAGTTAATATTATAGCCATTATGCTATCGAATTTCACTCAGACAAACAGTAACTTTAGACATTTTAAGTTTTCGATAAAAATTATTATGAATCACGTAAGTATTGTAAGTGGAAGGAATTATGGAAAAATAAATTAATTTACACGAATTTTCATAGTCTTTATTACAAACTTTACTCCTTCTGCAATAGTAACAGTATGCGTTTGACGTGTGTAATGTATGAGGATAGTATGGGAGTTACATTTTCTTTCTTCATAAATTTGACATATAATTAATTCATTCACACACATTGGCCCATATGATTATTTGATTTATTCAATTTGATCCATGGATGAAAAATGACCAAATTACCCTTGACCTTTAACATAATACCGTTCACATCCTCCACTTCATTTTACTACTTTAATCATCCAATTTTACATTTACCTTTTAATTAACTTAATTATTTTTATTTTCATACCAAGTAGCTCATTTCTTCCCTTAAAGTCTATAAATATCAAATTATTAATTTATCCTCAACTTTTCAATTAATACCGAATAAGTCCTCAACTTTACTTACCCATTTCAAACACCCAATTACACATTTTTGATCACTTTTCTGCCCTAAACATTCACGAACCCATTTAGGGTACATGTTGGGTTATTGCACTATGCTATGCAAGCAAGATGATATTTAAGGATAGGATGTGAAGCTTTCCTAGCTTTGGTATTGGATTCTAAGTAGGGTCAGGTACCAGCGGTAAGTGTTTTTTCTAATGTATTCTTTGAGGAATTATGGTTTACCACGTGAGAGGGAAGTGGACTTGTCTATTGAAGTTCTACAGGGCACTACTCCTATATCTAAAGCTCCCTACTATATAGCTCCTACTGAATTGAAGAAGTTGAAAACTCAGTTGCAAAAGCTTCCAAACAAGGGTTTTATTCGACCCGGTGTGTCTCCATAGGGTGCTTCAATTTTGTTTGTTAAAGAAAAGGATGGCACCTTAAGGACGTGTATTGATTACAGGTAGATTAATAAGGTGATGGTAAAGAATAAGTACCCCTTGCCTAGAATAGAAGACCTGTTTGATCAGTTAAAAGGAGCTGGTGTCTTCTCTAAGATTGATTTATGGTCGGGATATTATCAGCTCCGGGTGAAGAATGAAGATGTCCCAAAGACTGCTTTTAGGACCCGATATAGCCATGATGAGTTTCTGGTAATGTCATTCGGGTTGACTAATGCGCATGTTGCTTTTATGGACTTGATGAATCAAATTTTGACCATACCTTGATCAATTTATCACTGCATTTATTGACAACATACTAGTGTTTTCAAGAAATGAACAAGAGCATGAGGAACATTTGCGGATTGTGCTCTAAATGTAAAGGGAAAAGCAGCTGTATGCAAAGCTCAGTAAATGTGATTTCTAGTTTAAAGAAGTATCATTCTTGGGCCATATTATTTCTTCGGATGGTATTAGGGTTGATCCAGCTAAGGTTGAAGCCATTGTGAATTGAAAACCACCGCGAAATATGCCCAAAGTGAGGAGTTTCTTAGGTTTAGCAGGTTTTTATCGATGGTTCGTGCAAGGGTTCTTTGTTATTGCTTTTCCCCTTACTAAGTTACTTTGGAAAGGGGTTAAATTTGAATGGATTGATAGATGTCAAGCTAGCTTTGAGCAATTGAAGAGAATGCTTATTGTAGCACCTGTACTTACTCAGCCCATTTTTGGTAAAGAGTATGCCATGTATAGTGATGTTTCGGGAATTGGTCTCGGATGTGTGTTGATGCAAAATGGGAAGGTGATAGCATATGCTTCAAGATAATTGAAGCCTCACAAACAGAAATATCCAACTCATGATTTGAAGTTAGTTGCAGTTTTTTTTGCTTTAAAGATTTGGCGCCATTATCGGTATGGTGAAATGTGCCGAATCTATACCGACCATAAAAGCCTCAAATATCTACTTACACAGAAAGAACTTAACTTAAGGCAATGTCGGTGGCTTCAATTGTTTGAAGATTGAGACTACATAGTGGACTATCATCTTGGAAAGGCTAATATGGTTATTGATGCCTTAACCAGGAAGTCAGTTTCAGCTTTGACACTACAACGTGGTAGATAGAGAATAGCATCTGATGGAGCTTTAATAGCTTAATTGAAAGCTAAGCCTACTTTAAAGCAGATGATAATTTATGCTTAGAGAAGTGATTCCAAGCTGCAAAAGACACTGTAATTAGTTAGAAATGAGGACAAGACTAACTATTTAGTGAATCATGATGTTGCCCTTTATTACAAGAACCGATTATGTGTACTAAAGGATAGGGAGTTGAAGAAAAAGCCTTTGTATAATGCTTATAACACAGTTTATACAATGCATCAGGGAGGTAACAAAATGTATCAAGAATTAAAAGCAGTTTTGTAACAACCTGATTTATACCCTAGTAGGATTTATGGTGTAACTGTATTGTAAGGGTACAAAAGAAGTGGACTAAGAGTAAATTTATGAGTTAATAAGGACTAAATTTAAAGGAAAATAAAGTATTAGTAAAGCAAAATTTTAATTAAGGGACTGATCTGAATGTTGCCTTGGACCAAGAGAGAGATTAGTCGTGAGTGGGACATATGTCATCTTGTGGACATGGGGCATGTTAGGAGGGTACCACATGGATTATTGCATGCAATAAAAGGAAGGGTTAGTGGAAATTTTAGTCCCAATGTTGTAACGCCCATTTTCAACCACTGGTACAGCTTAGCTGAAGCAGTTGAGAATGATCGCCACACAGTAAACACATGCACATAACACTATCACTCCTGCATGCTAAAACCTATACAAATAAATTTCATCACTTTCGCATTCACATGCAGTGGATATCTCATGCACAATTTACACATTCACTTACTTATATACATCATACACATATATTGTAACATCCGTTCTTATAGCTTGATACAAAAGGATTAAATATTGTAAATACAAAACTCATTGCCCAAAACCCAAAAACCTACACTATAAGCTCCTAGTGTTGATCGTTGGTAATATAGAACTCGTCCTTCATGATCACCTCGCGTTCAAACCTATACGGATTAGCAAACCCGTGCTAAGCGATAACGTTTAGTGGGGAAACAACATATACACATATATGAGCATACAATACAATAATTACACAATTACCAAAGTATAACATATTGCAAGCATAATGACAATCAATTCAGTTTATCAAGATTGATGTATCATATAGACGCCTATGCTGTCATATAATTAAATAGTTCAAATCATGCATAATAATCTTCATTGTAATGGTGTACTCATTCACATTGAATCCATAATTATTTTTTTGTATATCACATTGTTCACTTAATACTTTTATTAGTTTAGTCTTGCCTGCAATTCAAAGATGCGAATAACGGGTATCGCATTGGTACCCTAAGGTACAGTAAAATTCAACATTTTCAATGTTTCACATTGAAGAATCCAGCAAGGATTCAAATTGCATTGTGATTCCGGAGTAATCGAACACATTGGGCTGCAGCACTTAGACCCTATAGGCATGCCTATCTATCCACTACTTGACTCGCAGGCTATAATTATTTAATTCGATTATCAATTTATTTGATCACATGATCCAGCAGTTACAATAAGTCATTAGAGCAATTATTAATATTGTTCCTCCATTATACGCATTTGTAAACTAATGACAAACTCACATTCTTGGCCTCCAACATGCCATTCTTTAACTCATCACATATTTCATGGAATAACATGGCATAGATTTTAACATAACAAACCATATAACTCATTAATCACATATGATCATCCCATTTGATATCAACAATAAACACTTATTAAGTGTTATTATACTTAATTAATCATTGCTTTACCATTCGGACATCAATCATGACTAATAATTCTTCACAAAATAGGATACCTCACAGTCACAACCATTTTGGTTGTGACCGTGACATACCAAAGGTTTCAAAACAGAATGTAATCTAGGGTATCTCATGGTCACAACCAATTTGGTTGTCATCGTGACATACACCAATTGCCCGAGCAGAATGCAACTCTTGAGTATCTCACGGTCACAACCATTTTGGTTGTCACCATGACATACTCCTTTGCTGCAAGGCAGAACGTAAATCAAGGTACCTCACGGTCACAACCATTTGGTTGTCACCGTGACATACCAAGTTCACTTCGGGCAGAATAGAATTCCTAGTATCTCACGGTCACAACCATTTTAGTTGTCACTGTGACATACCAGTCATAACTAGGCAGAATGCAACTTTGCATACCTCACGGTGGCAATCTTGATTGTCATCGTGACCCATGCAGGAGTTGTAAATCACAATTGTACAAACCACCTCATTTCTCATGTCAATCACAAGACTTACCATTCCACTATTTCATCCTCATACCATTATGCAAATCAACTTATTAACTAGCATATTGCACAATTTCCATTCAAATTAACTCAATTCAAGTTGCATAGAGATAGGCACATTACATGTTCCACAACCCTAGTTATATTTCACCATGCTATAGGCATCTCTTATTCACATGCCATTAGAGCTCCTCAAGCAAACACATGCCAACCAACATTTTCATACTATTCACATAGCAGTTATCCATATGCCAATATTTAACATTCAATATAACAAAATCAACTAACACATAGTAAAACAAGGCAAGTTTCCCAAGCCTGTTCTCCTATGTTCCTAAAGATCTCCTTTGAGCTAGGTTCTCCAATCTTAGCTTTCCGTTTGTGTTGCTTTGATTTTCCAGCTACACACATAGTCCAATTTCCAGAATTGGAACATAACATCAAATTCCATACCAATTCAAAAATCAAAGAAACAAATGGAGAAAATGAAGAGTAATCCAACTAAACCACTTACTTTTCAATTACCAAATCTTAATACTTGTTCATCATAGCAAAATTCATTAGATCAAAATGGAGAATGCTAAAGGGAATTACACAGAAGAGAGGAGTAGAAGAAGCAGAATTTGAGAGATATAGAAATGGCTGAAAGACACATGCAAGCTAATGGCTTTCTCTCTCCTAAAGAACTTATATTGCATGTTATGGGATTAGGTGGCCGCTCTATCAATGGACAACCGGATCCCACTAGGTTTCCATTAATCCCATTATGCTTTTGTTAACTTTATTAACCTCTAATTAAACTTGCTTAAGACTTAACATGCACAATTGCCAATAAGCCACTTAACTTTCTTTTAGTTATTCAATTAAGTCCTTCACTTCTATTTCAATTTAGTCTACATCACAAATCAGTACACACACAGACCTCCTCAAAGTGATGAGTTAAACCAATTACTACCTTAAGGTATAATTCGGGCCATTACAAATGGCATCACATGCAACCTTAAATTTCACTTCTCTCACTCTCCCTCTCTCAGTTTTCTCTTTTCCTTTCTTCTTTTGGTTTTGTCTTCTTTGGTTAATTTGTGCAATTGGATTGATTTGAAAATGTTGTTAAAAGGAATTAAGAAGGTAAGTGTGTTTGACAATATGATATGATCTTCTTCTACCACATTTTTTCTTTGTGTTTAAATTGGTTGGTTTGATGGACTAAGATCTTATGTGTATCTTATTTAATTATGCAAAAAGCTGTGGGTAGAAGGAAAGATAAAGGCAAGGAGAAAGTTTAACTTTGAAGAATAGAGTCTTGAGCTGCATTCTAGAGGTTGGGATCATGTGTTCTTTTGAATTAGTTGCATGTGCAAAGTTGTTAGTTTTGAACCATGCATGTGTTGTTATATTGAGTTTTTGTCTTTGAGATGCTGCTAATAGATGCATATTTGGATAAATGATAGATTTGTATGCTTGAGTTAATGCTATAGTTCAATTGAGAGTTTTGATCAATTTTGCATGTTGAGATTTTTGAATGAAGAGCAATTGCCATGCTTATTACATTTAATTGTTATTTTGATTTATATTAGTAGTTGATTCAGTTTAATCTTAAAATGGTGTTTAGAAGTACTTATTGCATGAATTTAAAGAATATGCATGTGAGTTTTAAGCTGGTTTGTGAATTGTGCTTGTATGGTTTGTTTTGCTTAGAGTTAAACACTTAGTTCGATTCTGTCATGAGCGTGATAGAACACTCCTTGGTGAGGTCTGCCTACCATACATTGGCCAGCTTTGCCAAGCTTTCTCTTATATGGCCGAGTGGTGTCAAGCTTCATTGCTAGCACAAGCTCCATCATGGGTGCTACAGAAGCCACTTGGGTATTCTATCGAGAGGACGATGAGGCCCGCGTATGCGACCTCAATGTGTATTGGGTTATATCATGAGCATGAGTATGATCGCAGGAGCGACAGAAGCTAGTTTAGCATTCTGTCGCGAGACCGACAGTGTGTAGAGTTGTAAGTTAAGTCTTTTTCTTCTTATTTTGGTATAGCATTGCATTGATTATGAATGACATGCATATTAAGCTTCTATTTATAAGGATGAACCATGTGATGGTTTGCTTGACTAGTACATGAATGGAAATGGTTATGCATTCTTGGTTGAGTCCTCGGGTAATTGTTGAGTTTGTGATATTGTGATTAGAGTGTTTGTTCAGCCTGAAGAGTCATGGTAGTGGATAGATATGCATGCTTATAAAGGGTTTTATGCAGCTGCTCTATAGACTCGTATGGGTCTTTTGTTTAGAGATTTTGGTCTCTTCTGTTACCTTCAGGTATAAGTATATTTGAGACTTAAGTCTTTTGTGTATTTAGATATTGTGTCCAATCAATATCTTCAGTACCCATATCCATAATTTATGAGAGTTCAGGCTTCCTATTTGGCTATTTGGCTTTTAAGCTATTGCTTTAGCAATTGAATGATTGTTTTTGAGCATTCATGTTAATACTTGAGATAAGACCATGCTTTAGCAAGTGTATTTGATAATGTTATGACTAAGGCATGTGTTATGTATTGTGAGAACGTACGTGATTATTATGGGTATGAAAGGTGCATGTAATCATTTTAGTTGTGCTATTTATAGTTATGTTTATATTATGTTTATGCCTTTGATTATGGCTAATTGTTGCAAGTGTGTATGATTGTATAACTCCTATGTATTGTTGTGACTGCATGTGTAGTCCTTTGTATCTGTATATCGCCACTAAGCGTTATCGCTTAGCATGGGTGTTTTATCCGTGTAGGTTGCAAGTTCTATTCGGTTAAGAGAGGCATCCATCTACTGGCCAATAGAATTGGAGTGAAGCTTTTTCTTTTTGTTAAGATTCTTTTGTATAGTGTATATGCTAAGGAGATGCTTTGTATTGGTATATGAATATTTTGATCATGTAATGCAAGGATGGTAATATTCTTTTTGTACTACGAATTTTGCTTTAAAGTGTTCATTAATACAAGTATGTTTTTGTTAATCGATGCTTCTGCTTATCGAGTGTTTATGCATGTTATATTGCTTCTACTTCAGTATGTGAATGAATGTCATTATATGTGTTATGTGCATGCATAGCAACCCCATATTCCTTCCGAGGGGTATTGGGGTGTTACAATTTATTAGTATCAAAGCTTAGGTAGATGGTTCTAGACTATAAGATGTATAGATGTGTGTGAGTCTGTCTAGAGTTGTGGCCTAAGGTAGATGTTGTCTTGTATAGAGTTAGATGGAGTTCGATTTGAGCAAAGAGATAGGAGAGACGATGGGTAGTGTGAATCTAGCGAGAGTTAATCAGCCTGCACATGAGAGACCTTGAGCTGAAGGATTGGGTCCAGCTCAGGGTGACCCCAGTTTAATGCAAGGATTGATGCATCTGACTGAGAGGTTGACTGCCCCTAAGGCCCCTACCGATCTTATTAGAAGGAGAGGGGCAGTGGAATTTAATGTTACTACTATGTATCAATAAAAAATAGCTGAGTATTGGTTAGAAAAGATGGGGAGGATACTACAAGAGATAAATTGTCCTCAGAACTAGAGAGTTACTTATGCAGTGTCACTACTACATGGTCTAGCTTATGAATGGTGGAAGCTGGTGATGAGAAAAATCGAGCAGCTTATTGAGATAACTTGGGAGTACTTTATTTAAGAGTTTGAGAAGAGGCATTTCACTGAGGCATACAAAGAGGCGAAATGGAAGGAATTTGTGAGTCTAAAACAAAAGGGTATGTGTAATGCGCGCTGAACCTAGAAAAGGCCCTCTTTACGAGACCCGCTTTTAGGGGTCGAGGGATTGGTTCGCTTCTTTTGATCGTGGGTGCCATGAGATATCTTGGAATCCCTAACGAATAGAATATTGGGGAGTTCATCTAGCCTCATGACACCTTTAGGCACCTTTGAGGTATTTTGGAGTCGCTACCCAATTTACGAGAAATTGGGAAATGTAATCTAACATCTACGGTCTAAACCAGAGATGATGTTCAGAACTTCACTCTTATGTATGTCTCGGTCAGTTATAAATGAGTTTTTTTTTAAATAAAATCCCATCTCTCCTCTCACGCGATTAATGCATTTAATTTAAAAGTGCATTACAAGCATTCAAAAGCAGTAAATAAGAGCCTTAAGGAAAGCGATAAAATAAAGTGATAAAGAAAGCAGTAAACACGCCAAGCACACAAATATAAAAGAAACCGGGACAGAATACAATCCCGAATGAAGGAATTAAAATTGAAGTGGAAATTAGGACACAATACAATCCCAAATTAAAGTCAAATAAAATTGCCACTAAATAATTAATTACAAGGGCCCGAAAATATGAACATAAATTTAAACCAAATAAACAAAGTCGAGCATAAAAATGACATACATAAATCGGGGCATTCTTTTGGGTTAGGAACATTGGTTCCTTCACGCTCACTTAAAGAGAGATCGAACAGTTGCTCGATTGTTGGTTTAGAAACCGGGATAAGTGATCCCATTTTTGGAAAACTTTAACTCTTCGTTTTATTCATGACATATTTCATTCCTTGGCTAAAGTGAGGGACATTTGTCCCTTATAAAAATATTTTTGTGATTTTGTATCTTACATGTGCATAAAATAAAACTATTTTACTGGCAAAGTAAACACAAACACAAAAAGGGGATAGGAAAGATCTCACCCAAATAATGTAGTTTACTGCACGTCGTGACCTCTCCGTGTGGTCACGAAAATGCTCATATAAGGCGAATCACATTTAAATTCCACACAAAAAATAACATTAAACATGTTTGTAACAATTCTAAAATCAACCAAATAAATATAAATACAAGATAAATATAAAACATGTTCATTCAATATACGAACAATTCGCATGAAAAGGGAATTAAAAGGTCATGCCAAAAAAACTAAGGATATTGGCAAAAACAAGGACAATAATAAAATTGTGAGAACAATAATAAAGTCATCATAACAAGAATAATAATAGTTAGGGCAACATAATAATAATAATAATAACAATAATAATAATAATAATAATAATAATAATAATAATAATAATAATAATAATAATAATAACAACAACAATAATAATTATAATAATAACAATAATAGTAAACATGATAATAGGACGAACAAAGGTGTAGGGCAATGACAAAATAAATAATGACGATGCACATAATAAGAAGACAATGGTGAACACAGTAGACATAAGAAATAATAATAATGATAATAAGAATGATCTAATCAAAACCACAAAGAACATATCAACAGTGGCAAAACCATTAAAAATGCTAGAAATAGATGATAAACGTGGCAATAATAACAAAAATAACAACAAAAATAACAATATTAACAACAATAATAATAAACAAAATTAAATGAGAACGGATCAAAGAATTTTTACCCTCAGAATTTATAGAATGGAGAATGATTCTTAATCCATCCTCCTTGTTGATTTTGTGGTTGCAAAATACCAAAAATATTTGAGAAAGAATAAATTTTTAACACAAAAACCCAAGAAAATAATTTGATGGAATGATCAAGCCCAAGAAATTAGTTTTCCTTACTCAAACCAATCCAAGAATAAAATCTTTTTGTAGAAAGAAGAAGAATTTATGCCTAAGATTTTCTTGAAAATTCTTTTTTTTTTTGCTCCCTCGTCTGCCTTCTTTTCTACAGAGAAAATCCTTTTCCTTTTTCTTTGTTCTTAAAAATCAGCCCCCCTGAAATGAAGACAAAGCACTCATTTCACTCCCTCTGTCTTCCTAAAAATGAAAGAGACAAAACACCCTTTTAATCTCATTTTCAAAAAGAACATAAAAACATGAAACAAACAGTCTGAAGTCTAACTTTTCAGTACTGAAAGTTGATCGATTTTGCAGGTGGAAAATGACAGGACAGGGTAGGGGAAACAAGCGCAGAGGCATGCATTTGAGGAGCATGAGCTGCGGCCTGCCTGCGGAGGGCTGCAGCTCGCGTACATGGCATGCGACATGCGGTATGGGGGCCGCATGCTGGCGCACGGCATGTGGCCTCCTTGCAGGAGGCTGCATGTCGTGCATGGGCATGCGGCCTGGGGTCCGCATGCTAGTGCGCAGTATGCGGCCTCCTTGCAGGAGGCCTCATACCGCGCGGGATGGCACGAGCGAGTGCCCTGCGGCCTCGTGCACGATGCTGCATGGGCCCGCACGCAGGCTCTACGCTCCGGGTACCGAAACCCCCGAAATTAATTAATTAAAATATTGAATAGAAATAAAATAAAAATGAAATAAAGAAGAATAAAGATAAGAATAAATATTTTTTCGAATTAAAATTTTTGAAGAAAAAGGAGATTCTCGACAAGGGAAACATCATTTTTGACACCTTCGCCTATGAGCAAGCATCATTTTCATCATCGGATAATCCTGATCTTGGACCTCCTCGGGACCCAGTGTCTATTGTTGCCCCCAATTTTGGGGAATCTAGAACTTAGATGCCTGGGTGAGCCAAAATATAGAAAAGAGGAAAGAAGTGCGTACCTGAGGGGGCGACCTTCCTGTTGCCACGAAGAGGGGATCATCTCCTCAAGTCACCGTCTAGACTGCAGAGCAATTACCATCTTTCTATACTGAGCCTGCTCTAGACTTGCAAAGTGCAGGGTGTGTGAGATTTGCCTCCTCAAAGGACTTGGAGAATTGGCCTCCTCAGAGGACTTAGAGATCTTTCCTCCTCAGAGGACTTTGAGGTTTTGCCTCCTCAGTGGATTTTCAGATTTTTCCTCCTTAGAGGACTTTCAGATTTTGCCTCCTCAGAGGACTTTCAGATCTTGCCTCCTCAGAGGACTTTTAGATTTTGACTTTCAGATTTTGCCTCCTCAGAGCACTTTGATATTTTGCCTCCTCAGAGTACATTCAGATTTTGCCTCCTCAGAGAACTTTTGGATTTTGCCTCGTCAGAGGACTTTGAGGTTTTGCCTCCTTAGAGGAATTTGGGATTTTGCCTCCTCAGAGGACTTTGATATTTTGCCTCCTCAGAGGACTTTGGGATTTTGCCTCCTCAGATGACTTTGGGATTTTGCCTCCTCAGAGGACTTTGAGATTTTGCATTCTCAGAGGAATTTGAGATTTTGCATCCTCAGAGGACTTTCAAATTTTGCCTCCTTATAGGACTTTGAGGTTTTGCCTCCTTAAAGAACTTTGAGGTTTTACCTCCTCAGAGGACTTTGAGATTTTGCCTCTTCAAAGGACTTTCAGATTTTGCCTCCTCAGAGGACTTTGAGATTTTACCTCCTTAGAGGACTTTGAGGTTTTGCCTCCTCAGAGAACTTTCAGATTTTGCCTCCTCAGAGGACTTTGAGATTTTTGAACCTGTGCAGACTTCTTCTTTATTTGGTTGTGCAGCAAGGGTGAGTGCTAATGTTGAGCTGAAGTTGTCCTGGGCCTGCTTTCGTGCGTACGGTCTTCGTTCGAACTTTTCCCACAAAGTTGTGTACACAGGAATATATACAAGGAATTGTGCATGCATGTGTAAAATGTCATATGCAGATATGAGATGTATGCAAAAATGGATAGATCATGTCCTGGGTGGTCAAGGGTTTGTTGGATGTATGGTCTGGCTGCTTGATCATGCCCCCAGTATCTAGGGGAGCATCTTCTCATCTTGAGAATTCAGACCCATAACGTCTTCAAGGAGAACTGTCTGGTTTGCATCTTTGCCCCCTAGGATTCTGACTCATGTCCAACATTATACACCATCCGTCCGAAGGGAGATTGTCCGAAGCGTCACCGCCTTATCACTCTAGGCATTGAAGTCATTGATTAAAGGTAGTGCATCCCTTATGGATTTTCACACTAGCTTTTCTTAGAGAGAAATGCGTCCTTTCCGAATTTTCACACAACCCTGAGCCTAACTTTTGCCTAGAATGGACCTAACCCAATCCAACGGCTTTTATTCATTTAATTTTTTATAAAACAGACTGCCTGTTTCCAGGTTTTCACCCTGCCCTCTGGTCTAACTTTTGCTTAGAGAGTAAGTTACGACTTCATCTCTAACGGCCTTTTTTTTTCAAATTCCCTCATACTTTTCAAGAGTGGCTACAAGAAAAATTTTAACTACCATTAGAGCCTCCTTCTAGAGAAATCGGCAGCTATTCGCTGAGGCATTTTCCCTTAAGCAGTGATTATATTCCCTTGCCTCTCCTGCATTTGATAACAGGGCCCATCGACTTAGGCATCTGGTCGGTGAGAGCAGAGGCAGAGTATAGCCATTTAGATTTGACACATTCAGTAATGAATGATGTTTCTCTTTTTATAAAAGAACTAACAAATGATGAGTACATGAGTTGAACTACTTTTGTTTTATGTATTTGCAAAAATTGTGTGCATTTTAGCATGATTTCTCCATACATGATCACCATTTAATATAGATTCAGAATTCAAAATTACATTTAATCTCAAAATGGATCTTGAAAGCATCAAAAGTCCTGTTTCTAATCAGCCCTATTGGGTTTTCTTGATTGGACATTTTCTCTCAAGCCTCTAATTTTTGCCTAAGGTGCCTTTTTTTTGTTTTCACCATGACGAGGCGCCCAATTTTAGTAAGGCCGCATTTTTTCGATTTTCAACCCACGGGGCTTTTATTCTTTTCTTTTGATTTTTAGTCTTTAGCCATGTAACCTCTTAGGTCTGTCAATCCTGACTGGTTCTTCGAACTCATTTCCATCACTATCTGTCTGAATGCTACTCCCATGGATAACAACTTTTCAAGAACAAATGGGTTTTCATACGCTGGTTGAAATTTACCTCGCCCATCTGGGACACTCGGACCTATTTACTTAAAGACCAAATCTCACTCTTTTAGTGGGTGCTTTCTGAATTTTTTCCCGAATGATTGAGCAAAGTGTTTTCTGATAGGTCTGACTGCGATAGTAATCCCATAACCTATTTTCGTTCGACGTACTTAGCTATTGTAGCCGCTGC
This sequence comes from Excoecaria cochinchinensis, assembly GCA_947683425.1. Lineage (NCBI taxonomy): Eukaryota > Viridiplantae > Streptophyta > Magnoliopsida > Malpighiales > Euphorbiaceae > Excoecaria > Excoecaria cochinchinensis. The sequence continues at coordinate 4,926,994 of CANTUQ010000034.1, forward strand.
TTCCATGATTGCCCTTAAAGATTTGACGTGCTTCGATAGGCATAGTGCTTCTGCCGCATGCATCGAGGAAAAAACCGTGACTCTTGTAGGGGAGCTTACCTCTTGTACTACACACCCTCCACACTGATGAACTGGGTGGATGGCTTGTGAATCAGTCTTTTGGTCCTTTTCAGTAGCCAAGAAGAATGGCAAAGTACGGGTATATGTAGATCAACGGAATTTGAAAAAAGCTTGACCCCAGATAACTTTCCCTTGCCCCATATCGGTGATCAATTATTTTTTTCTTCTTATTTGGTTTTATTATTTTTTTGTTTGCATTTTTTTTTGTTTGTTATTTTTTTGTTTGTTTGTTTTGGCTCTGTTTAAATCCTGATAGTTCACACACACGTGCACTTTCCTTATTAACCACTGGGACAACGCTGACCAAGCAAGTCGGGCATTGCTCTTCAATAAGAAATTTGGCCCCATTTTTGATTGTAGATATTTTCTTTTAACCTTTTCTGGCCTGAGCCTTCTGAGCTTATGCTTGACTCACCCATGATCGGGATATGTTAGCACAGTGTGTTCTGCAAATTCAAGATCATGTCCCGGCATGTCTTCATAGGTCCAGACAAAGACTGTTATATTATTATTATTATTTTATTTTCTCTCTTTTAATCTCTCTTCAGGAGTCACATCAGATGCTATCAAGATTTTCATAGGGTTTTCAAAGTCCCGAGATTAAATGAAATGGCATCATTTGAATCACTATTAAATATGAATGTGTCATGATTATGCATAGTGAGATCACAAGAAAATGTCACACAGATAAGCGAAACCATTCATTCTATTTAATAGAAAATTAGAATTAAAAACATCGTCTTCAAACAGTTCAAAAATAGAAAGAACATCTAAATAGCTATCTTCTTCATGTTTCCACCAGCACAGCTGTTTCAGCTAATGGCCCATCACCATCCGCCAGAACCGCCTTCCTTCTCGACATAGGTACTCAATTTGTCTCCCACTTCTTCTTTCACTTTTCTGGGGTAGAGATTTGCTTGCTATCAATGAGGTCTTGAACCTGGTCCATTAAAGTCTGATAATAGTTTGTGCTGGTGGAATGCGCAATATTGATCCGCCCTGTGGTTGGGCTGCCCTTAGCTTCTGGAGGGTTTAGCTGGTAATGGTTGTAACATCCCCCCTTTCATTAGCTTCTTAAAAACCCATGACAAGGATCTCCCCAGATCAAAATAGTGCCTTTGATTCATTTTCGTGGTTGGTACTCCCGTGCTCTTAACATTGCCCTTATTATTATTGCGGATATCCGGGCTTTCATTTTTCAGAGCATGGATTCTCACTGGATCTGCACCCCCTTTAGGCGCGATGTTAGACTCTAAGGTAGGCCTCTTACTTCTTCCTTGTCCAACTGGTGAGTCAAGCAGCTCTTTGCCTCTGTGCTTAGGAGTACAAGGAGAAGCCGTGGTCATCACTATATAGGCCTTTCGACAGTGGCCGGCTCAACATGGTTAAGGGTAGTCGCCATAAGTTGAGCTTGAAGAATTAGTGCCATGGCATCTATTCTTTCCTTAATCATGACTGATAATCTTTTTTCAAGCTCCTCGAACATTCTATCCATCTCTTGGGCCATTAAGGCATGAGTCTCTTCAATCTGTCGCGGAGGATCAGCCATTTTTAATGCCCGGTTAGATCCCTCTTGTTTTCCTTCCTCATCCTCCTCCCCATTCTCGCTAGTGGACCAATAATCTATTGCTGCCACAGAAATCCCTCCTTCATCTGGCTCAAGGCAAGTGACAGCGACGTATCCATTACTAAATAAGTCTTGCAGTACATACCATTAAGGCAGGCTTGAACCAATCATGAAGACCGGTGGTGGCATGACATTATAAGCGGACTTTTTCTTAGTCTCCCTCTGTTCAGGATCAGTGATTTGCTTACTGTCAATCAATTCCTGAATTTCATGCCTCAGCTTTGCACAGCGGTCTACCATATGCCCTGTGTGCTAGTGGAAAGCACAATACTCATCGTATTTATGACCTAGCTGTCCTTGGGTTTTGGCTGGCTTAGGCAGCAGGGGCTGCAGCTTCCCCTCTTTTATTAGTCTCTTTAACACCCAAGATAACAGTCGGCCCAAATTCAAAAAGCGCCTTTTGTTCACCCCTACAGCCGACATCTCAGCCGTCTTTTTAGTCTCGTTGCCAGTACTGGAGCCTACCTACTTATTCGCCCCCTGACTGTTATAGCCCTTCTTAGCAAACTCTTCACCACTTGCTTTCTTTACCATGTGTTCACTCTCTGCCTCTATGGCGATGTCCTTTAAAGAATCCCAGTCTTTTAACCCTTTCATCTTAATCCCTTCCCTCATGTACGGGCTTGCATTCCTAATGAACAGCTTGATCTGATCAGCCATATCAGGCTTCCTCTTCATCTCCATCACCTAATTCCTCCACCGAGTGAGATAGTCATTGAAGGACTCGCCAGCCTTCTGGTACAATAGCTCAAGGTCTTTCAATGTTACCTCCATTCTGGTACTGCAATCATATTGCTTAAGGAATTCTCCTGTCAACAAATCCCAATCTTCTCTAGACTTTCTATCCAACTCGTGGTACCAGTCAACCATTGGACCTGTTAGACTGAGGCAAAAGCACTCCACCTTCTGCTTCTTCGTAGGCCCAGTACCCTATATGATCAGGGCGTACTGTTTAATATGTGTAAAAGGATCCGAAGTACCGTCAAATTTTAGCAAATTTGGCATCTTAAATCTCTGGGGCAATAGCTCTTCATCACCTAACTCCATATCATCAGGGTTGATCCTTCTTTTAGCTGACAGTAGATGTGTGATCGTGTCAATATTTTCTTCCATCTTCTTTACAACATCATCCTCCACTTTGGGGACTTTTCCCCTCACAGTTTGAGGGATTACTGGCTCATCCTCCTCCTCCTCTATGAAGTTATCCGTCGGGTATAAAATACTCACCCTTCTCTACTCAGTTGGTGCTGCCGCTCTAGGCTCGATAAGTGGTTGCTGCACAGTGGCAGATGCTTTAGGAGTTTCCCCCACAACATGGGTTTCAATTTGCTCAACAGTAGGAGCCACAGATGGTTGTCTATTATTTGGTACCATTTGGGCGACGATGCTCCCCATCATAGCTAACATCTTCCTCTCAAAATACTTAAATCTTTTGTCCAAATCTTGCGTCATCAAAGCACCCATTTCTTGCAGTAGATCTGCCATTATCGACACAGAAGATTATTCAGAAGAAGAATATAAATTTTTATCCCAACCTGAATCCGATACTGGCTTTCTGATCAGTCTTCCACTAGGATCCCTAGACCACCTGAATGAATCTATGATGGCTGAAAGACTCAAATTGTTAGCATAATGCATGAATGATATTAAAAATGTATGGTTGTGTTGATGCATCATAGACAACCACACGCACGCAGATAGATCCTTGCAACCTTATCACTCCCACACACAAGGTCGTGCGGTCTCTTTGCTAGGTGGGCTTAGTCCATGGGTCAACAGGGGACCCCTATGAACACGCAAAGTGCATGGTAAAAAATCGGCAGCATAACATCTCTTATATAATTTGCATTCGTATGAGTTTTGGCAATTACATATTTGGACAATTCAATCAAGTTGAGGTGGGCTTACCGGGGCATGAAAGCCTTTGATAAAGGACTACTTAATTTGCTTGATTTTGTTTAATACGTAATGGTCCACATAACAAGCATCGTATTAAGGATCATGTTACCTAGTCGAAGTTTCTATTTGCCATTACATGGGCTTTGGTCGAGGTGATGATACTTTAGGGCTACCAAAGCATGGTCCCTGCCAACGGGTCTAGCTCAGCATGAGCATAACAACCAATTGGGTCTCTATTTGATATACCGCGAGGTACTAGGCTTGGGCTGGTGATTATCCTTTACACTTCCCTACAATGAGTGAAAGTAGGGTCGTATTTCGGGAATGCACCAGGGTAAAATAAGGGACCAACTACCGTAATTCTAAGCCTCTAAAATTATGCAATGCAATTTTCGAAAAGAGGTAGAATTTTAAGTTTTAAAGACCCAATTATATATTTCAACCAAGACACTTTCAGAGTAGAGTCACGAAGTTCCCAGTGGAGTCACCACTGCGACACGGTCGAACCTAGGAAAGGCCCTCTTTACCAGACCCGCTTTTAGGGCTCGATGGATTGGTTCGTGTCTTTTGATCTTGGGTGCCATAAGACATCTTGGAATTCCTACCCAATAGAATATTGGGGAGTTCATCCAACCTCATGACACCTTTAAGCACCTTTGAGGTATTTTGGAATTGCCACCCAATTTACGAGAAATTGGGAAAGGTCATCTAACCTCTACGGTCAAAGCCAAAGATGGTGTTCGGAACTTCACTCTTATTTATGTCTCGGTTAGTTATAAATGAGTTTTTTATTAAAATAAAATCTTATCTCTCCACTCATACGATTAATGCATTGAATTTAAAAGCGCATTGCAAGCATTCGAAAGCAGTAAATAAGAGCCTTAAGGAAGCGATAAAATAAAGCGGTAAAAAAAAGCAGTAAACACGCCAAGCACACAATTACAAGAGAAATCGAGACAGAATACAATCCTGAATGAAGGAATTAAAATTGAAGTAAAAATTGGGACATAATACAATCCAAAATGAAAGTCAAATAAAATTGCCCCAAAATAATTATTTATAAGGGCTCGAAAATATAAACACAAATTTAAAACAAATAAACAAAGTCTAGCATAAAAATGACATACATAAATTGGGGCATTCATTTGGGTTAGGAATATTGGTTCCTTCAGGCTCGCTTAAAGAGGGATCGAACAGTTGTTTGATTGTTGGTTTGAAAAGCGGGATGAGTGATCCCAATTTTTGAAAACTTAAACTCTTTATTATATTCGTGACATTTTTCATTCCTTGGCTAAAATGAGGGACATTGGTCCTAATTTTATTAATAAAATCCCAATTAGGTTATAAAAACATTTTTGTGATTTTTTATCTTACATGTGCATAAAATAAAACTATTTTATTGGCAAATCAAACACAATCACAAAAAGGGGATAGGAAAGATCTCACCCAAATAATGTAATTTCCTTTGCTTCATGACCCCTCCGTGTGGTCACGAAAACGCTCATACAAGGCGAATCACATTTAAATTCCACACAAAAAATAACATTAAACATGTTAGTAACAATTCTAAATTCAACCAAATAAATATAAATACAAGATAAATATAAAACATGTTAATTCAATATACAAACAATTCGCATGAAAAGGGAATTAAAAGGTCATGCCAAAAAAACTAAGGATATTGGCAAAAATAAGGACAATAATAAAATTGTGAGAACAATAATAAAGTCATTATAACAAGAATAATAATAGTTAGGGCAACATGATAATAATAATAATAATAATAATAATAATAATAACAACAACAACAACAACAATAGCATAATAATAATAATAATAATAATAATAATAATAATAATAATAATAATAATAATAATAATAACAACAACAACAACAACAACAACAACAACAACAACAACAATAACAATAATAGGAAACATGAACATGATAATAGGAGGAACAAAGGTGTAGGCTAATGACAAAATAATTAATGACGATGCACATAATAAGAAGGCAATGGTGAGCACAGTAGACATAAGAAACAATAATTATGATAATAACAATAATCCAATCAAAACCATAAAGAACATATCAACAGTGGCAAAACCATTAAAAATGCTAGAAATAGATGATAAACGTGGTAATAATAACAAAAATAACAATATTAACAACAATAATAAAAAAAAAAATTAAATGACAGCGGATCCAAAAATTTGTACCCTCAGAATTTATAGAATGGAGAATGATGTCTTAATCCATCCTCCCTGTCGATTTTGTGGTGGCAAAACACCAAAAATATTTGAGAAAGAATAAATTTTTAACACAAAAACCCAAGAAAATAATTTGATGGAATGATCAAGCCCAAGAAATTAATTTTCCTTACTCAAACCAAACCAAGAATAAAATCTTTTGATAGAAAGAAGAAGAATTGATGCCTAAGATTTTCTTGAAATTTTTTATTTTTTGTCCCTCGTCTGCCTTCTTTTCTAGAGAGAAAACCATTTTCCTTTTTCTTTGTTCTTAAAAACCAGCCCCCTTGAAATGAAGATAAAGCACTCATTTCACTCCCTCTGTTTTCCCAAAAAGGAAAGAGACAAAACACCCTTTTAATCTCATTTTCAAAAAGAACATAAAAACATGAAACAAACAGTCTGAAGTTTGACTTTTCAGTCCTGAAATTTGACCTATTTTGCAAGTGGAAAATGACAGCACAGGGTAGGGGAAACAAGCACGGAGGCCCGCATGTGGGAGGCGCAAGCGGCGGCCTGCCTGTAGAGGGTTGTAGCTCGCGTGCGTGGCATTCGGCTTGGGGGCCGCACACTGGCGCACGGCCTGTGGGCTGGCGCAACCAAGCGCCCTGCGGCCTCGGGAGTGGATGCCGCACGGGTCCGCACATAGGCGCTACGCTCCGGGTACCAAAACCCCCTAAATTAATTATTTAAAAAATAAAATAAAAATAAAAATAAAAATGAAATAAAGAAGAATAAAGATTTTTTTCGAATTAAAATTTTTGAACAAAAAGAAGATTCTCGATAAGGGAAACATCATTTTCAACACGTTCGCCTTTGAGCAAGCATCATTTTCATCATCGGGTAATCCGGATCTTTGACCGCCTCGGGACCTGTTTCTACAGTATGTCTGTGGGAGAATAGGAGAAAGAGTTCAGTAGGTTAAGTAAATATGTGTTACATGTGTCGCTTACCGAAGAGTTTAAGTGTCGTCATTTTGAAGATGGTTTGAGAGAGATTATTATAGTTCCCTTATCGGCCATGGCTGCAATGCATGGAGTGGGTTACTACCAATTAGTTTCCGCAACAATGAAGTTGGAAGAGTCTAAAGTAATTAAGCAAAGAAAGGAGCACAAGAGGAAGGTAGTTGATAGTAATGTGCTGAGTAGCAAAAAAGATAAAGAAGCGGCAAATGGATAGCATACCCGAGGGTCGGGTCCAGTACAAGAATCGAAGGGAAGTGTTTTGGCACCCTCAAGTAAGGATAGTGTGTGCCAAAATTTGAGCAGTGCAGGAAGTTTTATCGGGGCACGTGTAGAAAGCTCACTGGAGCGTGTTTCAAGTGTGGCAGCATGGATCATATGCTTACTGACTATCCGGAGCTGAAAGAGAGCATGGTTCAGCAAGGTTGTAGAGACAACATAGGAGTGACTGGACCTACAAGACGTGGAAGAAGAAGAGGTCGAGTAGTGCATGAGCTATTGGAAACGGTTGAGAAGCCAGTTCCTTCGGGTGGTCCAGCTCGATGTTATACAATGATCAGAGAGAAAGAAGATGAGCAAGCAGTTCCTTCTATTGAGTTCTTTATTGCTCAAGCTTATTTTATTTCAGTTATTGGTTAAGTGTAAGTATAATCGCATGTGTAGTAACATGGGAAAATTTCGAGGACAAAATTTCTTAAGGAGGGAAAAGTTGTAACAATCTGAATTATACCCTAGTAAGATTTATGGTATAATTGTATTGTAAGGGTACAAAATAAGTGGATTAAGAGTAAATTTATGAGTTAATAAGGACTAAATTGAAAGGAAAATAAAGTATTAGTAAAGCATAGTTTTAATTAAGGGACTGATTTGAAGCTTGCCGTGGACCAACAGAAAGATTAGTGGTGAGTGGGATATATGTCATCAAGTGGACATGTGCCATGTTAGGAGAGTACCACATGGATTGTTGCATGCAATAAAAGGAAGGGTTAGTGGAAATTTCTGTCCCAATGGCATCAAATGCAACCTTAGATTTCATTTCTCTCACTCTCCCTCTCTCAATTTTCTCTTTTCCTTTCTTCTTTTGGTTTTGTATTCTTTGGTTAATTTCTGCAATTGGATTGATTTTTATAGGTTTTTAAAAGGAATTAAGAAGGTAAGTGTGGTTAAGAATAGGTTATGATCTTCTTCTACGCTGTTTCTTCTTTGTGTTTGAATTGGTTGGTTTGATGGACTAAGAGCTTGAGTGTATTTGATTTAATTATGCAAGAAGCTACAGATAGATGGAAAGAGAAAGGCAAGGAGAAAGTTTGATTTGAAAGAATAGAGTTTTGAGCTGCATTCTAGAGGTTGGTGATAGGAGCTAAATTGAAGTATAATTTAGTATTTATTTTGTGTGTATTTATGCAATTAATCATGCTATTGTATGTAAATTTAATGTAATGTGTTAGATCATGTTAATTTGTATCAGTTGAGTTTTTATTGATTTTACTGTTGATTTTAGGTGAAGAAATGGAGAAAAGAGTAAGTCACGAGAGCAAAGGAAAGAGATCACGTCGTGACCAGAGGTCACGTGATGTGACTTGATAAGAAGAAAGAAGAGGAAGGATGAAAAGAAGAAGGGATTGCGAGAGAGAAGGAGTCACGCCGTGAGCTAAGGTCACGTGACGTGACTGAAGAAGAGAAAGAAGAAAAAGAGAAAGAAAAGAAGAGGAGGAGTTGCGAGAGGAGAGGTCACGGCGTGAGCAAAGGTCACGCGACGTGACGCCACAGAGAGGCCAGGAAAGGAAGGGAAAAGAGAAGGAAGGGAAAAGAGAAGAGAAGAGAACGGAGGCGAGGCAACGCGAGACGTGAGCGCCAGTCACGCCACACGCGAAGAAGGCACTCCGTGATGGAAAGTCACGCGACGTGACTGGCCAGAGAGGGAAGCATAAACCGAAGAGAGGAAAGAAGGAAGAAATGGGCAAGCGCGTTCTGTCGCGATCGCGACTGCGTTGCGAGCGCGACAGAGGCGACCGTTGGACGGTTTTCAGCCAAAAATCATATGAAAAGTCACCATCTTTCACCCAAAGTTGCAATTATTCCCAAGGGACATCTTCTAGGGACATAAGCTTTCAATTATATTCTATAAATATGTAGTTTAACTGTAGTTTTTAATATACAATAGGAGATAATAATATTGGATGAATTTGTAGTAAAGTAATTTTCTGTATTTTAGTTAAACAATATTCTTTAGTTTTATTATTTAGTTCTATGTATTGAAGAAGAAGATCAAGGAGGAGAAAATTTATTTCAAGAGAAAGAGAAAAGGGTTGAAGAACTTCTATCTTGTTCTCTTATTTTTAATTCTTCTCCACTATTTTTATGAATATCATTTTAATGAACTTACATATTATAATTCTTTCTATTTCTATCTATTTTCATAGTCTTTCATTGTAGATTCTCTATTAATATCTTTTGAATGATTTTTACAAGTTAAAGTAATTCGAGAGTTTGCTTTATCCGACATTTAATAGAGATTCATTATCAAGGTATATTTGAGAGATTGGTATATTGAGATAATTGCTATAGGTTAGTGTTTATTCTTAAAATATGTAATTAGAAACCTCTAATTCATTAATGAAAATTGTGAGTTAGAATTCTGATTATATGTTTTAGGCATTTTAATTCATGTCGAGAGAGTGGGTTAAAAGTTTATTCTAACTTGGCTTGCATAAAAAGATGAAAGATGTTAATTTAAATGATGGAATCAAGTTCATTGTTTTTAATTTTTCATGATTTATTTTATCTTCTTTTGACTATCATTAACTAGGTTTAATTAGTTTACATGTTAGATTAGATTAAAACCAACTCTACCATTAATTAATCATTGTAAACAAGATTAAAATCAATTAGTAATAGTGTGTAACACGTTCCCTGTGGGATCGATATCTAAAGTACTATTTCGGTACACCGTATACTTGCGGTCAATAAGCATATAAAAAAATGCCCAACAAGTTTTTGGCGCCGTTGCCGGGGAACGGTTGTTTGCCATTATGAAAATTGATTTATGATTTTGGATTACAATATTTTGTTTTGTTTTAATTTGTTTGTATGTTAAATTAATTTTGTGTTTTGTTTTTGTTTTACAGGATTTTAGAAGTTCATGCCTAGTACAAGGAGTTCTTTAGAAGAGCTTGAGCCTTTAAATCCTGAAATTGAGAGGTTTTTATTGAGTAACCGAAAATCAAATAAAAAGAAGAATAAAAATAGGAAATCAATTGGGATGGCTGATGAAAATCCACCAAGATTGATGGACTTTGCCACACCTGCATTGAGTGGTGCTCAACAAGGAGTGGTAAGACCAACGGTAAATGCCAATCAATTTGAAATTAAGCCTTCATTATTACAAATGATTCAAAATAGTATACAATTTTATGGTTTGGCAAATGAGGATCCAAATGCTCATTTGGCAAATTTCCTTGAAATTTGTGATACCTTTAAGATAAATGGGGTTTCAAATGATGCAATCAAGCTTAGGCTTTTTCCATTTACATTAAAGGATAAAGCAAAGGCTTGGTTGAATTCTTTGACAAGGGGTTCTATAACTACTTGGGACCAATTGGCCCAAGCATTTTTATCAAAATATTTTCCCTTGGCAAAAACCGCAAAAATCATAAAGGATATTACTACATTTGTTCAAAATGAAAATGAGTCATTATATGAGGCTTGGGAAAGATTTAAGGAATTGCAAAGGATGTGTCCACATCATAATTTGCCAAGAGAGTTGTTGATGCAAACATTCTATAATGGTGTAAATCCAACTACAAGAGGTACTATTGATGCTGCTGCTGGTGGATCTTTAATGAGAAAAACAATTGATGCAGCATATGAGCTTTTGGAAGAAATGGCAATGAATAACTGTATGTGGCCTCCTGAAAGAGTAAGAGAGTATAATAATTCTAATGCTAGGGGGATACATTCAGTTGATTCTATGGTTGCATTACAAGCTCAAGTTGAGGCTTTAACTCATAGAGTTAATAGTCTAAGCATGGGAGGTAATTCATCAAATACATGTAATGTGTGCGGTCAATAAGCATATAAAAAAATGCCCAACAGTTGGGATAGTGTGTTCTTTTGAATTACTTGCATGTGCAAAGTTGTTAGTTTTGTACGATGCATGTGTTGTTATATTGAGGTTTTGTCTTTGAGATGCTGCTAATAGATGCATATTTAGATATATGATTGAATTGTATGCTTGAGTTAATGCTATAGTTCAATTGAGAGTTTTGATCAATTTTCCACGTTAAGATTTTAGCATGAACAGCAATTGCCTTGCTTATTATGTTTAATTGTTATTTTGATTAATATTAGTATTTGATTGAGTTTAATCTTAATATAGTGTTTAAAAATGCTTATTGCATGAATTTAAAGGATATGCATGTGAGTTTTGAGCTGGTTTGCGAATTGTGCTTGTATGGTTTGCTTTGCTTGGAGTTGAACACTTAGTTCAATTCTATCACGAGCACGACAAAACACTCCTTGGTGAGGTCTACCTGCCGTGCATTGCCCAGCTTTCTTATGCATGGCCAAGTGGAGCCGAGCTTCGTCACAAGCCCGAGCTCCATCGCGGGCGCGACATAAGCCACTTGGGCATTCTATCGCGAGGATGATGAGGCCCGCGTGTACGACCTCAGCGTGTGTTGGGTTCTATCGCAAGTGCGAGTATGATCACGGGTGCGATAGAAGCTAGTTTGGCATTCTGTCGTGACCGCGATAAGGGTCGTGAGCACAACACTGTGTAGAGTTGTAAGTTAACTCTTTTTCTTCTTATTTGGGTATAGCATTGCATTGATTGTGAATGTACATGCATATCAAGTTTATATGTATATGCATGAACCATGTGATGGTTTGCTTGACAAGTACATGAATGGAAATGGTTATGCGTTCTTGGTTGAATTGTTGGGCAGTAGTTGAATTTTTGATATTGTGATTAGAGTGTTTGTTCAGCCTGAAGTGTCATAGTAGTGGATAGATAAGCATGCTTATAAAGCGTTTTGCGCAGCTGCTCTGTAGACTCGTATGGGTATTTTGTTTAGAAATTTTTGTCTCTTCTGTTACCTTCGGGTATAAGTATATTTAAGATTTACGTCTTTTGTGTAATTAGGTACTGTGTCCAATCAGTATCTTCAGTACCCATATCCACAATTTATGAGAGTTCAGGCTTCCTATTTGGCTTTTTGGCTATTAAGCTATTGCTTTAGTAATTGAATGATTGTTTTTGAGCATTCATGTAAATGCTTGAGATAAGACCATGCTTTAGCAAGTGTATTTGATAATGTTATGACTAAGCCATGTGTTATGTATTGTGAGAATGTACGTGATTATTATGGGCATGAAAGGTACAGGTAATCATTTTAGTTGTGCTATTGATAGTTATGTTTATATCATATTTATGCCTTTAATTATGGCTAATTGTTGCAAGTGTGTATGATTGTATAATTGTGATACGCGTCGAACCCTGTAGGATGCCCCGAAGGCCCGCTTTAGGGCTTTCGAGGGATCAATTTCACTCATGGTCACTCAACTTATCACTTATCGCGCAAAAGTAACCGACTTTTTTTTTCTTACTTAAATGTCACTGAACTTTTAACATTATTGCACAAAAGTCATGTTGACCGGAATCCGGCGACGACCCTTGCCGGATTGATGACTTTTTTGCAAAAATGTTAAAAGTTCAGTAACATTTAAGTTGAAAAAAAAAAGTTAATTACTTTTTCGAGATAAATGATAAGTCTAGTGACAGTGAGTGAAATTAATTTAAATGTAGTATTTGTTGAACTTATCAATCCAGTAAGAGTCGTCGCCGGATTCCGGTCAACATGACTTTTGTGCAATAATGTTAAAAGTTCAGTGACATTTAAGTAAGAAAAAAAAAGTCGGTTACTTTTGTGCGATAAGTGATAAGTTGAGTGACCATGGGTGAAATCAACCCGGCTTTCGAGAGAGGTTCATAAAAAACTTGTAAGGTATTTACAAGTGCGTCTATTTTGGGCAACAAGGAGGTTTCTTGGAGTCGCCACCCAATAGAACATTGGGAAGGGTCGTCTAGCCTCAGTGAGCCTAAGATGGCGCAGACATATCCATTTTGGGTAAGCCAAGAGGGTTTTGGAGGTGCTAGCCCAATAGGACATTAGGATGACCCTCTAACCTCGTGGAACCTAGAATTACACAGCGCGTAAATATCCATCTTGGGAAAACCAGATAGATCTTTGAGGTCTCAGCCTAATAGAACATTAGGATGATCCCCTACCCCCTGGAGCCTAAGATTATGTAATTTAGGCCTTTTAGAGGGGAACAAGAGATATTTTTGAGGTTCTAGACCTCTAACCTCATTGAGCCTAAGACCAGAGTGAGTTCGGGACTTCTCATTTATTTGTACCTTGATTAATATTATAATTAAGTTTTGAATTCGTTGTTTCATCAACTTTCCATACAATGCAGATAATTAAAGCGCAATCCATTCATGTAGATAAAGCAGCAAATTGACACGAAATAAAATACACGAAATAAATTACAATAACACTAGGGGCAGAATACAATCCCCATTATAAAAACAATATGTAAATCATACTGAAATCGGGATATTCATTGGAGTGAGGACTTTGGTCCTGCCATGCATATTTACTACAAGCTGATTTTTGAGAAGTGTCGGTTTTATTGGCTAAAAATGGGACTTTGGTCTCCGGCTTTCGAAAAAATCCCAAATTAATTACTATAAAACATTTGGCCCTTTTTGCTTTAACAACATTAAAATAAACCTCATAATAAAATGAATAAAGGTAAGGGTAAAGAAAGAACCCGGATAGAAATCCTCAGATTGGCACGACCACCATCATTAACAAATTCCAAAATGGTCAAAAAATAACTCATAGGAATAAACATGTCAGTGTTAAAATCGTGAATAAAGTAAAGAAAAGTAAAATAACAAGAAACTTTAAAAGAAATGAGTTAAAAGATAAAAGGAAAAAAAAAGGGTAAAAGAAATAAATTAAAAACATGAGGACTTGCCTAGGGACGCCCTTCTACACAATACCGACGAGCATCCTTAGTGTGACCGGCGAACGGAGTGGGTGCGTCACCTACATCCCGCCTCTCGGAATAGGGACGGGCGTCGGTAACCACTCTGCCCATCAGTCACCCCTGGTGGCAAAAAAAAATACCTAAAAAATTTCGATTGAAATTCTTTGTTTAAAAAACTTATTATTGAAAATAAAAAAACAATTAATATAAGTCAATTAAATTGCACAAATATTAATCCAAAATGTTTACCCTCGGATTTTACCTTTTTGGGTGAATGTCGAATGATTTTGGTCCCCGCACGCTTCACAAGGACCGAATAAAAATGGATCAAGGAAAGAAAATTTATGTTTTTCTTTCTTGGGAATTTGACAGCGATTCAAGTATTGGAATTAGCGGGATTGATAGAAATGAAGGAATTTCGTTACCTAAAATTTGCTTAATTCACAAGTAGAATTTGAAAAAAAGTCAATTAATTCGAAAGAATTTTTATCAAATAAAAATTCTCAAAATAATAGATATTTTTTAGATTTCAGTAAATTGCTCACAAAAGATGAAATAATTTTTTTCCTTTTAAAAATTTGCGAATCTCTCAAAATTTGCTAATTTTTCTCCTCAAAAATTTGTTAATTTTTCTAACCCTTAATAATGAAATTTAATCCACTATTTATAGAGTTTTTAGGAGATAATTAGGATAAACATCAATTTAAAGTTTGAATTTTAAAAGGATTTTAAAATTCAATTTCTAACCAAATATCTGCCCCAAATCTTATCCAAATTTGAAAGATATCAAGCTTATCAGATTAAATTTTACCAAATCCGGCGTTATCTGATCAGATCCACTACCGACGGTCATCCCTAGAACTACCGACGGGTCGTCCCTAATAAGGGTACGCGTGGAAATCTGGACAACAGACGGGCCGAGGCACGGGACTAGGGACGGGAGTCTCTATGCAGACACGTGTCCGCCACTTATACTACAGATGGGCCGTCCCTACAACGCATAGAAACGGGGAACACCAAATAGAGACGGGCGTCCCAACTCCGACGGCCATCCCGTCTGAGGAGCAAAATCTATATTTTCAAGCTAAATTTCCCAAACTCTTTCAAAACCTCACGCTATAGAGAAAAATATTTTAATCCTTATGAAACCGAGAGACGAAAACCTCCTAATTCCATCCATTTATCCGAAAACTAACGTTGATCTCTTCATCGGGTAACTCTGACCTGGACTGCC
Organism: Excoecaria cochinchinensis; assembly: GCA_947683425.1. Classification (NCBI taxonomy): domain Eukaryota; kingdom Viridiplantae; phylum Streptophyta; class Magnoliopsida; order Malpighiales; family Euphorbiaceae; genus Excoecaria; species Excoecaria cochinchinensis. The sequence continues at coordinate 4,942,144 of CANTUQ010000034.1, forward strand.
TCAAGATCCGGTATCTACAATAACTCTTATGTATTGTTGTGACTGCATGTGTAGTCCTTTATATCTATATATCCCCACAAAGCGTTATCGCTTAGCATGGGTGTTTTATCCATGTAGGAATGCAGGTTCTGTTCGGTTATGAGAGATGTCCATATGCTGGCCACTAGGATTGGAGTGAAGCTTTTGCTTTTGTTAAGCTTCTTTTTGTATAGTGTATATGCTAAGGAGATGCTTTATATTGGTATATGTATATTTTGATCATGTAATGTAAGGATTGTAATATTCTTTTTGTATTATCAATTTTGCTTTAAATTGTTCATTAATACAATTATGTTTTTGTTAATCGATGCTTCTGCTTAAATCAAAGAAAATTTTTAGAACTAAGAAAAAAATCAAAAAAAATCAAAAAAGATAATTTTTGATCTAAGAACAAAAAGAAAGAAGTTCAAAGAAGAAAATTTTTGAACTCTAAAGAAAATGAAATGTATTATTTTTTCTTTGAAGAACACATTTTTTCTCTCTAAACAATTCTTCTCCTTTATTTTTTCAAAAATCCCTTCTTGAAAAAATCAATCCTCTTAAAAAAATTTCTTAGCTAAAAAAATCTATCTCCCCACTCCTTGAAAATCCTCCCGTTTCATTTTCTTCAAGCTCCATTTTTCCCACCACCAAAGTCCTCCTTCCTTTTTTTCAAAGACAAACTCCCCAAATTTTCAAACAAAAAACCCAATATTTCAAAATTAAATCCCAAAAGTCAAAATTTTTACAATTCATATTTTTATTTTTTTTTTTTACTTTGGCACACATAAAATTTGACCAACCTTTGTCAAAATTCAACAAAATCTCAAAAATCTCATAAAAAAATTATTTTTACCCAAAAAATGTCAAAAAATCAATTTTCGGCCGAAATTGGCGAGAATGGGCAAGATGGGCGGCCAGCAGGGCGAGGCCGCCTGCGCGCTGCATGCAGACCGCACGCAAACAGCTTCGCGTGCTGTCGATTATTTTTTTTTCATTTTTTTTTCAAAAAATGAAAATAAAAATTAAAAATAAAAACAAAAATAAAGATAAAAGTAGAAATAAAAATGAAAATAAAAAATAAAAATAAAAATAAATATTTTAAAAGTATTTTGAGACAGACAAAAGGACTTGACAAGGAGACGATCAATCCTTATTTTCTCGCCTCTGAATTGGTCTTTATTTTCATCATTGGGTAATTCTAATCTTGGACCTCCTCGGGACCCGGTGTCTACACTTGGGTTACCTTATTATATCATTTATGTATTCATGTGTACGTTTGTTGGATGACTACTGTGAGTTATTGTCAAAATGCATAATTTTTTTCCACTAAGCAGTCATGCTTAGCATGGCCATTTTTCCTCCGTGTAGGTTATGGTGATGGAGAATAGAGTTTTTGGGACGACCGCTAAGGCCAAAGAGGGAAGACTTGTTGACATGTCATTTTGGAGACTTTATATGTATTTTTGTTATGTAAAGAAATGTAATGTACATGTAATGGCCCGAACACTAGGTTAGCAGTGATCAGTGAAATTTGTATAGTAGGTAGCGTGAATTTCATGTGAAAATATCACTGACTGTGCCTTAAAAGATAGTAGAGGAGAAAGGTTAAAAGTGCTCAGGTCAGGGAAGCCCCTGATGGGTGACTTCTCGAGAAGCCAGTAGTAAAAAATATTTTATTGGACTGTTGGAAAATACAAGTTAAAACGAGTCTGATGGGATAATTTTGAGTAAACATGAGGTCAAATAGGTCCCCGAAAGTCAAATTGAAGAAAAACCTCCAGTTCAATTCAAATAGTAGTTAGGTTTGACCGAAATTTGACCGACTCTTTAAAGTTACTAAATGACATCTAAAAAGTTATCTAAAAGCATAGTTAGACTCAGAATAGTGTGTATAATAGTTTGGTAGTGAAAAAGTAATTTTATGGTGACACTAAAAAATTGGGAAATCGAACCGATTTAATTGAACTAGACCAGATAACGACCCTGAATGAGATAGAACGAAGGTTAAATGAGTTATTTGGAATAATATACTCTACATCGAATTCTTGTAGCAACAACAACCACCTACACATTTTCCCAAGTAAAGATGGAGCTTCCTATAAGTACCTTAAAGGATTCTTCTTCGCTACTGCCTGTACCCTGTAGGCATGAAAGTAATGCCGCATTTTCTTAGAAGCCCAGATTATTGCGAGGCAAATCTTTTCTACTTCTATATACTTAACCTCATAAGCTAGGAACTTCTTGCTAAGGTAGTAAACAACAAATTCCACTCCAAATTCGTCCTCCTAGGCCATCATGGCGCCTACAAAACCGTCTTTTATAGCTAAAAACAAAATCAATGGCCTGACTGGCTACGGCGGTCTCAACACCGGTGGATTCAGCAGATACTCTCTGACAGTATCGAAAGCCTTCTGACAATTTTCATTCCATACTACTGGTTGGTCTTTTCTGAGTAGTTTGAAGATCGGTTCGCAGATCGAAGTAAGCTTAGCAATAAACCTACTGATGTATTGCAACCTACCCAAAAAGCTTCTCACATCCTTTTCCTTCTGCGGTATTGGCATCTCTCTGATGGCCCTAACCTTATCTGGGTCAATTTCAATTCCCCTCTGACTAACTACGTGTCCTAGGAGCTTCCCTGAGGTAACACCAAAGATACACTTCTTAGGATTTAATCACAGATTGTACTTGTTTATCCTCTGGAAGAGCTTTTCCAGGGCTTCAAAATGACCTTCTCTAGTGACTTACTTGATAATCATGTCATCCACGTATACCTCCACTTCTTTATTGATCAAGTCATTCAAGATTTTTGTTGCCATCCTCTGATAAGTGGCTCCTGCATTTTTTAGGCCAAAAGGCATTACTCGATAAGCATAGGTCCTGTAGAGCATTTTCTATATATGCTATATATCGCAAGTATACGGTGTATTGCAATAGTACTTAAGATATCGATCCCACAAGGAACGTGTTTTACTCACTATTACTATCCAATTTTAATCTTGTTTACAATGGTCAAATAGTGTGAAAGTTAATTTTAAACTAATCTAACATTTAAACTAAATAAACCTAGTTAATGATAGTCAAAGAAGATAGAAAGATTAATGATGCTAAGTATAAAAATGGAACTTGAATAAATTGTTCTTAATGATTATAGTATTCTTGTCATGCAAGCCAAGTTGAATAAATTTCCTACTTACTCTCTCGACATAAATAAGGTTGCCTAAAACATGCATAAATAATTCTATTTCACAACTTTCATTAATGAACTAGAAAATTAAACATGCAAATCTTAGGTTAAGTTACAACCTATAGCAACCATTTCAATATTATGATTTCTCAAATGATATCTTAATGATGAATTTCCAATTAGATGTAAGAATGAATTCATTTCTCAATCAAACTCAAACTTATAATGATCATAAATAATATACCAATGTGAAATTCTACAAGCAAGAACATATGAATTTATATGAGCAATAAAATATTTGATATTAGATATTCAAGTTCAGAATTTACATCACAAAAGTTACAAAGAAGAATAAAAAGATAAGAAATGAAGAAGGAGATTTCTCAACCCTTTTCAAGTCACCAAAGGTAATCTTTTTCTTTTTATACTATCTTCTCTTCAATACATGAACTCTACTTAAGAAAATTAAACTAAAAGAATGAAAGAACTAACTTACAGAAATTTTACTAAAAATAAAATGTTCTATCTTAAAATTACACTTAATAATAATATTTATACTGTACTAATTGTGTCTCTTCAGATGTCTCTTGGCAAGAATTGCAATTATTGGTGGAAAGGAATAACTCTTCAAAGTGAAATTTGAACTTTTGTCTCTAACAGATCTCTGTGTCGCGATCGCGAATTCATCGCGCTCGCGACAGAGCACGCCTCTTTCATCGCTCCACCTTTCTCGCATTTTCTGGCTCTGTGCCCCATCGCGACCTCGCGACGCCACCCTTGGTCACGACAGTGCTTCTTCCTTCTTTTTCTCTCTTCTTCTTTGGGTTCCCTTAGCGCATTCTGTCGCGATCGCGCCACTGTTGCGCTCGCGACAGAAACTCTTCGTGCTTGGCTCATTTTGGCTATTTTTCTCCATCTTTTCTCCATTTTCCTCCGACACACAAAACTCAAACAAAAACATAAAACACACCTAATACTAACAAATAATAACACTTAAAACATTACTTCTAACCATAAAATATGGATTAATAATGAGCTATTTAAGCTCATATCAGGTCCCCCATTCCATGATAAAAGATGTCTTAATTCGGTTAATTATTTTATTTAGAATTTGATTGTAGCCTGCATAGCCATCTCCAAAGCTATACATCTCGCAAGCAGCGGTGGTGTCTATCAACACATCTCTATGGGGCAATGGAAAGTCATCTTTTAGACAGGCCTTATTCAAGTCCCGATAATCTACGCATATCCTTGCCTTGCCATTCTTTTTGGCTACGGGGACAACATTGGCCAACCAAGTTGGATATTGCACCTCAACTAGAAATTTGGCTTTGATTTGTTGGTGAATCTCCTCCTTCACTTTATCTGCCCATTCTGGCCTAAGCCTTCTCAGTTTCTGTTTAATGGGTTTATGGTCTGGATATATAGGAATAGCGTGCTCTGCGACTTCCCGATCGATTCCTGGCATATCTTTGTAGGTCCAGGCAAAGACTTTTTCATATTTTTTTAAGATTCTCTCATATTTTTCTCGCTCTTCAGGAGTTATATTTGATGCTATCAAAATTTCTTTTGGGTTTTCTGTGGTTCCAAGATTAAATTGAATAGCATCAGTTGAATCAATATCAAATATGGATGGATGATGATCATGATCATGCTTAGTGAAATCATCAGAAACATCACACAAGTAAGAAAAATCATTCAATTTATTAATAAGATTGAAATTATCATTAACATCATTGAAAAGTTCAGGAGCACAAAGCAAATCTAAACTATTTTCCTCTTCCTCCTTTGCTGGCGCATCTGCCGCAGTTGATAGTCCTGGGTCACTTTGGCTCTTTGGAGGCTCCTCAATCAACTCCTGTATGGCTTCCTCTACCTTTGCTTTCCCCTTCAGTTGGGTGGCTACCATCTTCTCAGTGATCACTTCTTCAGGCATCTCACGGTCCCAAACTGTCTTACTGGTCATGATTTCCTCATCCAAAAAGCCCTCCACTGGCTTGATCAATCCAATGTCCTAGTCATAGACATCATTGAAGACCTCGAACCCTGGCACAATTCTTCCATCCAGCCACTGCGGTTCAACTTCCCCTGTATAGGCACATGCTGCGGTTGATGGCACCAAAGTCTTTCGGATATGAGGAATTTCTATTTCTGGCTTCTCATCCCTCTCTACAACACCTATGTATCCTAGGCCCCTTCTGTCCTTTTGGCCCTTGGTAATAACGGCTGTTGGCATCCCCTGAGAATTCTTACCCAGTCCTATGCTAGGGAGGAATGACACCCTCTTCATCATATTTAGCACCTGGGGGCTTTCTTTCTTCTGCTCTTCCTCGCCTATCATGGCAACATGAAACCCACTAAACGGCTGCCTAACGATCTCCAGTATTGAAACCTGATTCTCCCGTTCAGCCCTTATAGTCACAATCTGGCCTTCATGAGGTATCTTTACCATCTGGTGAAGCATAGAGGGGACTCCTCCCAACTTATGAAACCATGGTCTGCCTAGAAAAGCTGAGAAATTGGTGACTATAGGCAGTACCACAAACTCCACTTCTGACTCTTCTGGTCCCGTCTTCACTATTGCCATGAATGTCCCCGAAGCATATCTACGCGAGTTGTCATATGCCGTGATGGTGAGATTAGACTTGGCTAACATATCCTCTGTTACCCCAAAACCTACCATTGCCACCTGTGGGCATGTAACAACCCAAAATAGGCCTAGTTGGAATCTCTGTGGTATGTCGGAATATTTAGAGCATATCAGTAATTTTACCAAAAGAAAATTTTTGATAATAAGGACTTTATTGCAAGGAATTAATTAGTTAAGTCAAATGAAGGAATTATATGGTATACATGTGATGTATGAATGTAGGTGTGACGCACGTCGGACCCTGGGGTGCCCCTTTGACCGCCCGCTTTAGGGCGATCGGGCTGGTGAGGTCCGTTGACAACTTGCAACGAATTACAAGTGCGACTATTTTGGGCAACAAGAAGGTTTCATGGAGTCGCCACCCAATAGAACATTGGAAAAGTTTGTCTCGCCTCAGTGAGCCTAAGACGGCGCATATTTTCATTTTGGGCAAACCAAAGGGGTCTTGGAGGCAATCACCCCAATATAACATTGGGAATGATCCTCTAACCCTATGGAGCCTAGGATTTATTAAGCCTTTTTGACACAAGAGGTGTCTTGGAGGTCTCGTTCCAATGAATGATCGGATAGACCTCTCGCCTCGTTGAGCCCAAAGAGCAGAGAAGGTTCGGGACTTCCCATTTATTAATATATTGGTTAAATTTATACTTGAGTTTTGAATTTACCTTTTCGTCTCTTTTCTCACGCGTTTAAATGCAATAAAAATCAAAGCGCAGTATCAACCATATAAATGAAGCGATAAAGAATAACATGAAGCGCATAAACATAAATTACAACAAAAGTAGGGGAGGAATACAACCCCCATTTTAAATAAGCTGCGATCCACGCATAAATCGGGTTATTCATTTAAGGATGAGGAATTGGTCCTTGCATGCATATTTAAAGAAAACAATTTAGATGTGGCAATTTTATTTAGGATGAAAACTTAGGACTTTGGTCCTATTTTATTAGAAAAAACCAATTTATTCTATAAAATATTTTTATGTGATTTTTTATTTAAGCGAGCATAAAAACCATTTTATTTAACAATTACATACACGAAAATCAAAAAAATAAACAAAATGAGAATTAAAATGTACAATAAAGATACCAAACCCTGCGTCTCCTCCTTCACGTGCATGGATGCTCAAATAAGAATAAAACAACGATTTGCAACCAAAAAATAAAAAAAACAAATAAAATTCATGTTAGTGATTGAGCCAAAGAAATTATTTAAACATATAAAATAACAAATTATAGATTAAAATAAATATGCATTATTTATGACAAAATTAATTAAATGACATGATAAAATATATAATTTAACAAATTAGCAATTTTACATGCACAAAATAACACAACATAATGACGAACACAAATTTTAAATAAAGATTAGCATGCATAAAAAATTAATAATAACAAATTTATCATACCTAAAACATGCATAAAACAATTATGAGGCAATTTAACATGCACAAGAATAAAAATACATTAATCATGCCAAACATGTTAAATAAATAGTTATAATAACAGCAATTTTGAGCAAAGAATAAAAATATTAACATATGCTAGAAACAATTTAACAAGAAAATAAAATAATAGATTCAAAAGAATTTACTTATTAGATAAATATTTAAAGATAAAAATAAGAAGAAAATAATAGGGTAAAAGAATTTACATACTAAATAATTAATAAAAAAAAAAAAATGGGTCTAAAAGAATTTACATGCTAATTAGTTAATTGAAAACTAAATAAATGAAATTAACTAAAAGAATAAAGGAATAACGCCAAGAATAATTACCCTCAATATTTTCTTGTAGATTTGAAGGTAGATGGACTAATCCTTTGCCTTGATTTGTTGGAATAAGAGCAAAATAAGATGCTAAGAAAAATGAAAATGATTTTATGTAATTTGGAAGGAAAAAAGGAAGTAATTTTCTAAAAAAAAACCTCCTTAAAACCCAAAATTTTCCTCCTTAAAATTTAAGAATTTTTTCTCACCAGAAATCCTCTCAAAACCTATCAAAATCCTCCTAAAAACAATCCCTGCAAAAATCTGAAACTTTTTCCAATAAATTCCCCCCAAAAAACTGAAAAAACCAACCCATAAACCCCAAAAAACGTAAAAAAACCGAAAATGGGCGAGTGGGGGGTGAAAGTGGGCGAGGGACGCCCGTCGGCACCGTGCGCGAAAATCGCGCGCAGTGCACGGACGCTCGCGAATTTATTTTTTTAAATAAAAAAACCTAAAAACTCATTTTTTACCCCAAAATAATTTTTAAATATTTTTAAAATATTTAAGAAAAATACATTTTTCTCCATTCCTAACAAATCCAAATGACAAGCGAATTTACTTTCGACCTTCATTCTTTTTGCCTATAAGCCGGCATAGCTAAATTTCACTATCGGGTAATCCTGATCAAGGCTACTTGGGTCCTGGTATCTACAGTTGCCCCCAATTTTGGGGAGGCTAGCGTGTGGGTGCCTAGGTGAGCCAAAATTCAGGAAAAGGAAAGAAGCGCGTACCTGAAGCGGCAACCTTCCTGCTACTCCCTAGGGAACACTGCTATGACTTGAAATATGAATATCCTCTCCGAGTTGCACTGAGTCGCTGACAAGACTACGAAGTGCTAGGGACCATCCTCGGACTGTGATGCGTCGAGTCACTACCAAGACTACAAAACGCGAAAGATAAATCGTACCGAGCCGCTGAAAAGGCTACTAAAAGTGCGCTGCACGGAGTCGCTGACAAGACTACTACACGTACAGGTGCTATCCGCAGATAGCGATGCGCCGAGCCACTGACAAGACTACTAAAACCGCAGAACGAAAAATCGCATCGAGAGGCTGACAAGGCTACTAAAAGTGTGCTGCACGGAGTCGCTGACAAGACTACTAAACGTACAGGTGCTATCCGCAGATAGTGATGCGCCGAGCCACTGACAAGACTACCAAAAGCGCAGAACGAAAAATCGCACCGAGCCGTTGACAAGGCTACTAAAAGTGCGCTGCACGGAGTCACTGATAAGACTACTAAACCTACAGGTGCTATCCGCAGATAGCGATGCGCCGAGCCACTGACAAGACTACCAAAAGCGAAGAACGAAAAATTGCACCGAGCCGCTGACAAGGCTACAAAAAGTGCGCTGCACGGAGTCGCTGACCAAACTACTAAACATGCAGGATTCCATCCTAAAACGATGATGCGCCGAGCCACTGACAAGGCTACTAAAAACGTACAAAAGAGATGCACCGAGTCACTACCAAGACTACCAAAAGTGCACGAAAGAACTACACCGAGCCACTACCAAGGCTACCAAAAGTGCACCGTCCCATCTTCTGATGATGATGCGTCGAGTCGCTGACAAGACTACAAAATGCAAAACCTACTCTTTTGAGCTGCGCCGAGTCTGTTACAGACTACCAAAAGTGCACTACACCAAGTCGCTGACAAGACTACTAAAAGTGCAGGGTTCTATCTTCTGATGGTGACTGTTGTCTTTTAGATATTTCCTGCAAAATTATGTGCATAGAAATATATACAAGAAAATGTGTGTGTATGATATGAGATGCAAAATGCTTGCAAGAATGTATAGACCATGCCCTAGGTGGCCCAGGGTCTGCTAAGGATATAGCTTGGTTGCTCCACCATGCCACCGGAATCCAGAGGATTGTCATCTTGGCCTTAGGGATTCCTACCCCAACAAGTTTTCTGAAAGAGACATCCATTGCATTTTTGCCCCCCGGTCGATGATCATATGCCCAGGATCCTGATTCATGTCACATGCTACGTGTTATCTGATTGAAAGAAGATCATCTAAAGTAATGCCGCCTTATCGCTCCAGGCATCGAACGTCATTATTTTAAAGGTAGTGCGTCCCTTGTGGATTTTCACACTAGCTTTTCTTTGCGGGAAATGCATCCCCTAAGGGATTTTCACATAACCCTTTGCCTAATTTTTGCCTGGAATGGACCCAACCCAATCCAGCGGCTTTTGTTTATTTCATTTTTTGTAGGGCAGACTGCCTGTTTCCAGGTTTTCACCCTGCTCTTTGGCCTAACTTTTGCTTAGAGAGCCAGTTACGGTTTTCATCTCTAATGGCTTTTTTTTAAGGAACTACTGGAGAAAGCGATTATCAGAATAATTGCCAGGAGGTGGCCAACATATATCCACTTAGACATCTTTCGACACCAAGATTATACATTAGTCATTAGATAGATAAATGATACATTTCTCTTTTTTAAGACAGAACTAAAAGAACAATGAAAATGTATTCTTTTATTCATTGCAAGGCTGTGTACATTTCTATATGATTTCATCATACATGATTCTCATTTGACAGGAATTCAAAAGCAACACAAGACTACACCTAATCTCGGAATAGATCTTGTAAGCATCAAACTCCTGTTATCAATTGGCCCTCTCGGGTTTTCTCGATTGAACATTTTCTCTTGGCCTTTAATTTTTGCCCAGGATACCTTTTTTCGGTTTTCACCCTGACAGGGCGCCCAATTTAACAAGGCCGCCTTTTTTTGGTTTTCGACCCGCAGGGCATTTATTCTCTTCTTTTTATTTTTGGTCTTTAGCCGTGAAACCTTTTTAGTCTATCGACATTGATCGGGTCCTTGAACTCATTCCCATCGCTATCCGCCAAGATTGCTGCTCCTTTTGTTAGCAACTTCTTTAAAACAAACGGACCTTCCCAGGTTGGCCTGGATTTTCCTCGTATGTCCGGCACTCCCTGCCTCATCATCTTAAAGACCAAGTCCCCCTCTTTCAACGGCGCTTTCGTACTTTCTTGCTAAATGACCGAGCTAACCTCTTCTGGTAAACTTGATTGTGATAATAAGCCCGTAACCTATCTTTATCCAGCAAATTCAGCTGCGATAATTGCTGTTATGCCCATTCTGCCTCTGGAATTTCTGCTTCCATGACTACCCTCAAAGACTTCAACTCAATTTCAACTGGCAGGACCGCTTCAGTTCCATATACCAGAGAGAATGGTGTCACCCCCGTAGAAGTCCTGACTGTGGTTCTATAACCCCAAAGCGTAAAAGGTAACTTTTCTGCCCAGTCTTTATAGCTCTGAACCATCTTGGCAAATATCCTCTTCACGTTCTTGTTCACTACTTCAATTGTGCCATTGGCCTGAGGACGGTAGGGAGAAGACTTATGATGCTGGATTCCATATTTCTGGACCATCTGTTTAGTTTCTGCCAGGAATTGTACCCCATTGTTAGACACAATGTGATGTGGGAGACCATATTTACATATCAAATTTCGCTCGATGAACTTAGCCGTGTCCCTTGCATCTACCTTCTTGAAAGACTCTGCTTCAACCCACTTAGTGAAGTAGTCAATGGCAACTATAATGAACCTATGCCCATATAGGGCGGATCTCGCCTATGATATCTATCCCCCAAGCTGCAAATGGCCACGGAGAAGTCAAGTTATGCAACTCTGAAACTGGTACGTGCCTTAAATTTGCGTATTGCTGGCATAACTTGCATTGCTTCACATATTTCGAACAATTTGTATCCATTGTGAGCCAATAGAATCCTTGGCGCATGATCTTTTTTGCTAAGGCTAAGCCATTCATGTGAGCTCTGCAGACCCCAGCATGAACCTCTTCCATAACTCTTTCTACTTCTTTCTCTGCCAAACATCTTAACTGGATACCATCAGCTTGTCTTTTGTACAAGGTACCGTTTACACTTATGAACTGAGTGGATAGCTTCCGAATCATTCTTTGGTCTTTCTTCGTGGCTTCTTCTGTAAAAACTGACTTTTCTAAATAATTTTGAATGTCATAGTACCACGGATTTCCATCGGCGGCCTCAACATCCATCACCTGCTCAGCTTCAAAGCAAGGCCTTTCTGAGCTAGAAATCAGCATGGGTTTCATAGCAATTCCTGTTGGATTATCCCACATAGACACTAACGTCACTAGAGCATCAACTATCTGATTTTCATCTCTGGGGATAAAGCGAAAAGTGCAAGTCTCGAATTGTCTACATAGCATTCTCAAGCATTTCACATAAGGCAGTAGCCTCTCTTCTTTAACTGACCACTCCCCTTTGATCTGATGAATTACTAAGGAAGAATCTCCAAATACTTCTGCAGTCTTTGCTCCCAGGGCAAGCAGTGCTTCCAATCCAAATATACAAGCCTCGTATTCTGCTTCATTATTTGTAGACTTATACCTCAGCTTTTTGGCTAATGGTGGCTTTTTACCATCCGGGGTCGTAAGAATAACTCCTGCTCCTACCCCTTTACTGTTGACTGCTCCATCGAAGAACAACTGCCACCCTTGCACCGCTATGGTCGTGACATCTTCATCTGGAAAAATGTAGTCAAACTGATCTCCCTCAATAGGATGCTCGGCTAAGAACTCCGCTACGGCTCTTCCCTTAATGGTTTTCTTAGTTATGTATTCAATGTCGAACTCCTGCAACAACAGTAACCATCTCCCCATTTTCCCTAGCAGAGAGGGCGCTTCCTGAAGATACCTAAGAGGGTTATGCTTGGCAACCGCCTGTACCCTGAAGGAATGAAAGTAATGTCGCAACTTCTTAGAAGCCCAGATAACTGCCAAGCAAATCTTCTCTACCTCAACATATTTGGCTTCATACGGTAGGAACTTTTTGCTAAGATAGTAAACCGCAAACTCCACACCAAAATCATCTTCCTGAGCCATCATAGCACCCACTGAATTATCCTCTACAGCCAGATACAAGATTAGTGGTTTGGCGCGGCGTGGTGGTCTTAAGACTGGCGGATTTAAGAGATAATCCTTAATGGTGTCAAAGGCCAATTGACAATCATCGTTCCATACCACAGGCTGGTTCTTCCTTAGAAGCTTGAAAATGGGCTCACATACCAAAGCTAACTTGGCAATGAACTGGCTGATATACTGAAGCTTTCCTAGGAAACTCCTAACCTCCTTTTCCTTTCGAGGCACCGTCATCTCTCTAATGGCTTTGACCTTATTAGGATCTACCTCGATTCACCTCTGGCTTACTACATGACCCAACAACTTTCCTGAGGTAACTCCAAAAATGCACTTCTTGGGATTGAGGTGCAGATCATACTTGCTAATCCTTTGAAAGAACTTTTCTAAAGCCTCAAAGTGACCTTCTCTGGTAGTCGACTTAATCATCATGTCATCGACGTACACTTCCACCTCTTTGTGGATCAAATCATTGAGAACCCTAGTTGCCATCCTCTGATAGGTTGCTCCTGCATTTTTTAAACCAAAAGGCATAACTCGATAGGCATATGTCCCCCACTCGGTAATGAAGGCCGTCTTAATCCGATCCACTATCTTGTTAAGGATTTGATTGTACCCTGCATATCCATCCACAAAGCTGTACATCATACAAGCAGCAGCACTATCTACCAGCACATAAATATGAGGCAGAGGGAAATCGTCTTTCGGGCAAGCTTTGTTCAGATCCCGATAATCCACGCATACTCGAACTTTTCCGTCCTTCTTAGCCACAGGAACCACGTTAGCTAACCATGTTGGGTATTGAACCTCTATCAGGAACTTAGCCTCAATTTGCTTATGGATCTCCTCTTTCACTTTCTGCGCCCATTCTGGCCTTAGTCTCCGGAGCTTTTGCTTAACTGGTTTAAACTCTGGGTAAGTTGGGATTGCATGCTCGGCGACATCCTGATCTTCATGGCATATCCTCGTAGGTCCAGGCAAAGACTTTTTCATATTTTTTTAATATTCTCTCAAATTTTATCCTCTCTTCAGGAGTTATGTCTGATGCTATCAAAATTTCCTTTGGATTCTCCAAAGTTCCGAGATTAAATGCAGTTGTACCAGTTGAATTAATATAAAAAATGAATGCATCATGCTTATGATAATGCGAAATGAAATCATTAGAAACATCACACAAGTAAGCAAAGTTGTTCATCTCATTAACATAATCAGAAACATTAACATTGTCATTAAAAAGTTCTGGTATAAAAAGAGCATGTAAATAACTATCATCTTCATCTCCTGCCGATGTCGATGCTGCGACCGACTGTACTTTAGCTCCTTGACTTGGTGGCTTTTCAACTACCTCCGGTGAAATCTTGAGACCTTCAAAATTTGACTCTGGCTCTACCATCTTCTCCTTCCCTTTGATTTTAGTGGCCAACAGCTCATCAGTTACAATCTCTTCGGGCTCATCCTTGTCCCAGATGTTGCACTGGCTCACAATCTCCTCATCCCAGAAGTTTTCTATTGTTTTCATAACTCCAACCTCCCAGTCGAAGACATCATTAAAAATTTTGAAACTCGCGATGATCTTCCCATCTACCCACTGTGGCTCCTCTTCTCCAGCGTAAGCACAAACCGAGGATGCTGACACAAAGCTCTCTGAAATGTGGGGAATCTTCTCTGACACTTTCTTCTTACCATACTCTCCTTTGTAGCCTAATCCCTTCCGATTTTTCTGGCTATGCGAAGTGATGACATCCTGCTGCCATTGTGAATCTTTGCCCAAACCAGCCCCTGGGAGGAAGTGCCTCTTCTTTAGCATGTTCACCACTTGAGGGCTACCTTCTAAGCTTTGCTCTTCTTCGATCATTGATACATGAAAGCCACTGAATGGCTGATTAGAGATCTCTAAGGCAGACACTTGGTTCTCTCTTGCTGCTTTAATGGTCACCACCTCTCCTTCGTGAGGTATCTTAATCAGTTGGTGTAAAGTGGATGGCACTTCCCCCAACCAATGGAACCACGGTCTTCCGAGTAAAGCTGAGAAATTTGCTGGGATGGGTAAGACCACAAACTCTGTTTCTGTCTCAACGGGTCCAGTCCTGACAACAGCTTTGAAGGTTCCTGACGCCTGCCTCCTGGAATTGTCATAAGCTATGACGGTCAGGTCAGACTTGCTTAGCATGCTTTCATTTAACCTAAAAGCCTGAAGCGCCACTAAAGGACAGATATTTATTGATGACCCATCATCAACCATAACTCAAGTAGTGTGATTGTCATTAATATGTGCTTTGATATATAATGGCCGGTTATGGCTGCGACACTCAGCTGGCAAATCTGCATCAGAAAACAACAGTTTCTCCCCGGATCCCTCTTTAATAAGGTCTAGCAGCTCAGATGGAGAAATTATAGTGGCTACAGTGGACACACTTAATGCCTCGACTAACTTCTATCTATGGGAGGGGGACAGCCTTAAAATGTCCCAAATTGATATTTGAGCCGTGGTCTTTTTCAGCTTCTTTACTATGGGACTTTCTTCTGGCTCCTTCTCTGCGGTTGCTTGCACTGGGTCCTGTTGCTTCTCAATTTCGAGGACAACTCTCCCACTTCTTGTTACGGTCTCAACTCTTTCCTCCTCTTCCGAATCCCATGGATTCGCGAACTCTCCATCTTTCTCTTCATCTTCTTCATGTCCACTCTCACTAGTGGACCAACAGTCGATCGTCGCCACGGGAATCCCTTCTTCATTTGCCTCAGGGCGAGTGATAGCGACATACTCATTTCCATATAAATCTTGCATCACATACCATTATGGTAAGCTTGATCCTATCATAAAGACTGGCGGTGGCATAGCATTATAATTAGACTTCTTTTTGCTCTCTCTCTTTTCAGGGTCAGTGATCTGCTTACTATCGATCAAATCCAGAATTAGGTGCCTCAGCCTAAAATAATTGTCAGTCAGATATCCGGTATGTTGGTGAAAGGCGTAATACTCATTCTCTTTGTGCCCTGGCTGCCCTTAGGTCCTAGCTGGCCTAGGTGGCAGGGGTTGTAGCTTCCTTTCCTTTATCAGCCTCTTCAAAACCCATGACAAAGGCCTACCCAAATTGGAGAAGTACCTCTGATTCATGCCTGTTGTAGACACCTCGGCTGTCTTTCCACCTCTGTTACCACTGCTTGAACTTGCTGACTTGGCTGTCCCTTGATTGTTGTAGCCCCTCTTGGCATAGGACTCACTGTTTGCCCTCTTGGCCATATATTCTCCTTCCGCTTCTATGGCATTGTCTTTTAAGGACTCCCAATCCTTCAACCCCTTTATCTTCAGTCCGTCTCTCAAGTATGGGCTGGCATTTCGAATGAACAACCAAATTTGATCAGGAGTGTCTGGCTTGCGTTTCATCTCCTTAACTCGATTCCTCCACCGAGTAAGGTACTCATGGAAGGACTCTCCAGACTTTAGCTGTAATAACTCCAGATCCTTCAAAGTAACTTCCATTCGAGTGATGCAATCGTACTACTTAAGGAACTCCTCAGTCAACAAGTCCCAAATCCTATTTGGATCTTCTGTCCAGTCCATGGTAGCAATCAGTGGCAGCTCCTGTAAGACTCAAGCAAAAGTTCTCTATTTTTTGCTTTCTCGTTAAAGTTGTACCCTTCATGACAAGCGAGTACTGCTTGATGTGAGCAGCAGGGTCAAAAGTGCCATCAAATTTTTGAATATTAGGCATCTTAAAGTTCTGGGGAATCAGGTCATCCCCATCAAGCTCTCGGTCCTCCGGGTTCATTCCTCTCCCTATAGTCATCATACTTGCCATGATCTCAAATTTCTCTTCCATTTTCCTCCATATCACCTCCTCCAGTTTCAGCGACTTTCGCTTAGCTACCGCATGCTCCTCTTGCTCATCTTCCCCAAAATTAACCTCGGACCTAGGGCCTTCTCCGCGCTCGACGGGTGCAGGCACTCTTTGCTCCATAGCAGGTGGGTCGACCACAGGTTGGTTAATTACAGCAGGGGGATCTTCTCTAATGACGCCTTGTTCAACTGGCACTTGGATAGGGCCAGCAGCAGCTTTTTGTCCAGCTATGGTGGTGGCTAGGTTGCCCATTATTACAATCATTCGGGCCTCAAACTCCTCTATTCTTCTTCCTACTTCCTCGGTAATTATTACCCGGGTTACACCAGACTCATTCGATGGTTGGCCATACTTACGTCTGTCGATAACTCAAAAGAAAACCCCTCACCGTCTTCTATGAGAGAATCTGAACTCTAATCCGATACTAACTCTGGTAACCCCAAAAGCGAAATCCTTCTTAATCGTCCGACCTCTAGACCACCTAGGAGAATTTATGATGGCTGAAAGAAAATATTACGTTAAGATGATGTATGATTAAAAAAAATGCAATGCATGCTCATGCTGATGCAACATAAACAAACACATGCAAGCAGATAGATCCTTCCGACCTTATCTCTCCCACACATATGGTAATGCAGTCTCTTTCCTAGGTGGGCTTAGTCCATGGGCTAACGGGGAACCCAATGGACACGTATGGTGCGCGGTGGAGAACCGGCAGCATAACATCTCTTATCTAATGTACATACGTATGAGTGTTTGGCCCTTATGAATTTAAACAATTCAACTTAATTAAGATCGGCCCACCGGGGCATGAACGCCTTTGATAAAGACCATTTAATTAAATTGACTTTGTCCAATATATGATGGCCCATATAGCAAGCATGGTATTACGGTACATTTCACCTAGTGGAAGTATCTATTGCCATTACATGAGCTTTGGTCAACGGGTGATGATATTTTAGGGCTACCAAAGCATGGTCCCTACCAACGGGTCTAGCTCATTATAAGCAAAACCAATTGGATCACAATTTGATATACCATAAGGTACGAGGCTTGGGCTAGTGATTATCCTTAACACTTCCCCACATTGAGTGAACGTAGTGTCGTGCTTCTGGAATGCACCGGGGTTAAGATATGGACCAAACTAGCATAATCTAAGGATCTAGCATGTATGCAATGCAATTTCGAAAAGAGATGAAATTTTTAAATTAAAACTCAATTATTAATATATTGGTCAAATTTATACTTGAGTTTTGAATTTACCTTTTCGTCTCTTTTCTCACGCGTTTAAATGTAATAAAAATCAAAGCGCGGTATCAACCATATAAATGAAGCGATAAAGAATAACATGAAGCGCATAAACATAAATTACAACAAAACTAGGGGCAGAATACAACCCCCATTTTAAATAAGCAGCGATCCACGCATAAATCGGGTTATTCATTTAAGGATGAGGAATTGGTCCTCGCATGCATATTTAAAGAAAACAATTTTGATGTGGCAATTTTATTTAGGATGAAAATTTAGGACTTTGGTCCTATTTTATTAGAAAAAACCAATTTATTCTATAAAATATTTTTATGTGACTTTTTATTTAAGCGAGCATAAAAATAATTTTATTTAACAATTACATACACGAAAATAAAAAAAATAAACATAATGAGAATTAAAATGTATAATAAAGATACCAAACCCTGCGTCTCCTCCTTCACGTGCATGAATGCTCAAATAAGAATAAAACAACAATTTGCAACCAAAAAATAAATAAACAAATAAAATTCATGTTAGTGATTGAGCCAAAGAAATTATTTAAACATATAAAATAACAAATTATAGATTAAAATAAATATGCATTATTTATGACAAAATTAATTAAATGACATGATAAAATATATAATTTAAAAAATTAGCAATTTTACATGCACAAAATAACACAACATTATGACGAACGCAAATTTTAAATAAAGATTAGCATGCATAAAAAATTAATAATAACAAATTTATCATACCTAAAACATGCATAAACAATTATGAGGCAATTTAACATGCACAAGAATAAAAATACATTAATCATGCCAAACATGTTAAATAAATAGTTATAATGACAGCAATTTTGAGCAAAGAATAAAAATATTAACATATGCTAGAAACAATTTAACAAGAAAATAAAATAATAGATTCAAAAGAATTTACATATTAGATATATATTTAAAGAAAAAAATAAGAAGAAAATAATAGGCTAAAAGAATTTACATACTAAATAATTAAACAAAAATAAAACAAAAAAATGGGTCTAAAAGAATTTACATGCTAATTAGTTAATTGAAAACTCAATAAATGAAATTAACTAAAAGAATAAAGGAAAGAATAGTTACCCTCAATATTTTCTTGTAGAATTGAAGGTAGATGGACTAATCCTTTGCCTTGATTTGTTGGAATAAGAGTTAAATAAGATGCTAAGAAAAATGAAAATGATTTTATCTAATTTGGAAGGAAAAAAGGAAGTAATTTTCTCAAAAAAAACCTCCTTAAAACCCAAATTTTTCCTCCTTAAAATTTCTAAATTTTTCCTCACCAGAAATCCTCTCAAAACCCAGCAAAATCCTCTTAAAAAACTCCCCGCAAAAATCCGAAACTTTTTCCTTTAAATTCCCCTCAAAAAACTAAAAAAACCCACCCATAAACCCCAAAAAACGTAAAAAAAAAACTGAAAATGGGCGAGTGGCGATAAGGGTCGCTAGCACGACATTGTTCAAAGTGTTTTAATATAAGTCTTTTGTCCTATTTGGGTGTAATATTGCATTGGATTATGTATGACCATGCATAGTAACGTTTATATGTGATAGCATAAATGAATAAATAAATCATTTGCTTGATTGTTTGCTTAGTTATTATATGAATTGAGTTAATGTGTAATAAATGGTTTGAATGTTTGAGTATTTGTAAAGTATATGATATAGTGAATAGAGTTGTATGTAGACCCTGAAGGATTTATAATAGTGGATAGATAAGCATGCTTATAAAGGTTTAGACTTTGTAGCTGCTAGAGTTGGCCCTATTTGGGTCTAGAGTAGGCCCATATGGGTCTAGAGCTTATTACCTTCGGGTATCTAAAGAATTTAGACTTTGATCTCCAAATGTTTGGTACTGCTATATATCCACTATTGATGTGAATTCAGGCTATAGTGAATGTTTGTATGTGAATGAATAAGTAAAGCTATAATTTGTTCTGTGTATACGACTGTACATCTATATAGCTATATGTGAGATGTAGTGACATGTTATCACTTACCGAAAATGATAATTGTTAAAGTTTAATGTTGTGTACTTGGAAGGGATATGCATGTTGTGACGCACGCCGAACCTAGCAAAGGCCCTCTCTGAACCCGCTTTTAGGGCTCGAGGGATTGGTTCGTGTCTTTTTGATCTTGGGTGCCATGAGACATTTTGGATGCCTCCTTCCCAATAGAACATTGGAAAGGATCAGCTAGCCTTACAACGCCTTTAGGCACCTTTGAGGTATTTTGGAGTCGCCACCCAATTTACAAGAAAATGAGAAAGGTCTCTAACCTTTATTGGCCTAAAACCAGAGATTGGTGTTCGGGTCTTCCCTCTTATTTATGTATTGGTTAATTATAAATGAATTTTTAAATTCATAAAATTCTATCTCTCCTCTCACACGATTAATGCATTTAAATTAATGGCGCATTGCAAGCATCAAGAAAGCGTTAAATAAAAGCCGTAAAGAAGAGCGGTAAACAAAACGATAAAGGAAAGCAATAAACACGTCAAGCACACAATTACAAGAGAAATAGGGGCGGAATACAACCCCAAATAAAAGAAGATTGAAAATGGGTAAATTGAGACGGAATACAATCCCAAATGAAAACTAAATAATACTACAAGGGCCTGAAATGTATGACCATAAATTTAAACAAACAAAAAAAATCAAACATGAAAAAAGACATACATAAATCGGGGCATTCTGGTTTGGAACATTGGATCCTTTACGCTTATTTAAAAGAGGGTCGAAGAGTTGTTTGATTATTAGCTTGAAAAAAAACTGGGATGAGTGATCCCATTTTGGAGAAAACTTAACTCTTCATTTTGATCGTGATATTTTTCATTCCTTAGCTAAAAGGAGGGACATTGGTCCCAATATTATTAATAAAAGTCCCCAATTTACTTATAAAAATATTTTCATGATTTTTCACCGCACATATGCACAAGATAAAACCATTTTACTTTGCAAGCAAACATAAATACATAAAGGGATAGGAAGGATCTCACCCAAACGATGCGAGTTTCCTACGCGTCGTGACCCATCCAAGTGGTCACGGGGACACTCATGCAAGGCAAACCACATTTAAATCCCACACAAAAAATAACATTAAAGGATATTAGCAATAATTCTAAAAATTAATCAATTAAAGTCAAAATAAATATAAAACATGTTCATTTAGTATACAAATGGTTTCCATGCAAAAAGAATTAAAAACAAGTCATGCCAAAGATAAGAATAACGACAAAATCATGACAACAATAAAATTATAGTGACAATGACAATAAGTAATCATGGCATAACAACGACAATAAAGTAATAATAATAATAATAATGACAATAATAATAACATGATAATAATAATAATAATAATAATAATAATAATAATAATAATAATAATAATAATAATAATAATAATAATATAATAATAATAATAATAATAATAATATTAGTAATAATAATATAAAACAATAATAATACTAATAATACACTAATAATACTAATAAAAATAATACCATAAAATAATAATAATAATGATAATAATAATAATAATAATGACATGGTAATAATAGTAACACGATGATAATATAAATAAACATGAAATAATAGTACTAGTAATAATAATAATAACACAAGTTAATAATAATAATAATAATAATAATAATAATAATAATAATAATAATAATAATAATAATAATAATAATAATAATAATAATAATGATGATGATGATGATGATGATGATGATGATGATGATGATGGAGATGGATGACAACAGTGACAAAATTAAAACAACAAGAAATCAAATTGAAACCACATAACGTGTCAACAACAGCAATCACATTAAAAATGCTAGAAATAAATTATGAATATGGTAATAATAATAGAAAATAATAACATTAACAACAATAAATGATATACAAAAATAAATAAGGACGGGTCCAAAAATGTTTACCCTCAGAAATTATGAATTGGAAAATAGGATGTCTTGATCCGTTCTCCTTGTCGAAATTTGAGGTAATAAACCAAAAAATATTTGAACTAAAATCCAAATTTCAAGCAAATAAAACTCAAGAGAAAATTTTTGGTGGGATGATTAAGCAAAGGAAATTAATTTTCCTTGCTCAAATCAAACAAAATATGAAGTATTTTTAGAGAATAAAAGATTGAAACTTGATAAAATGCTTAAGATTTTTTTGAAGAAAAAAAACGTCTGCCTTTTCCTTTGCTTGAGAGAAAACTAATTTTTTTTTTTGGAAAAATATACAGCCCTCCTTAAAATGAAGGCAGAAATCCCTTTTGTTTCCTGTCTTGTCCTGAAACAGAAAATGGACAAGCCTCTTTTCATTTTTCGATAACCAAAAATGACATTAAAACATAAAACAACTTTTTACAGACTGAAAAATTGGCCCAGAAGGCGAAAATGACAGCACAAAGGAGCAAGGCGCAGGGATGCCCGCAGGTGGACCAAGGCAATGTGCGCCCCCGTGCATCGCCCCAGGCGACGTGCGCCTGGGGGGCGTGTATCGCCTGCGGGCACACGCCACTCCCCCGCGTGCATGGCTTGCCACACGCGAGACCGCAATCTAAGCGTGCGGTGTGCAAATAAAAATAAAATAAAAATAAAAAAGCAAAATATGAAAAATAATAATAAAAATAAGAATGAATAAAAATAAGGGTAAAAATGCAAATTTTTGAGTTAAAATTTTTGGAGGAATAAAAGTGATTTTCGATAAGAAAAACATCATTTTTGACAAGTTTTCTTATGGCAAGTATCATTGTCATCATCGGGTAATCCTCATCTTTGACCGCCTTGGGACCCGGTGTCTACAGTTGCCCCCAATTTTGGGGAACCTAGAACTTAGGTGCCTGGGTGAGCCAAAATTCAGAAAAGAAGGGAAGAGACGCGTACTTGAGGTGGTCGCTTTCCCAGACTGGATTGTATTGTTGAAGTGGTTATTGCCATGTTGTCGTCGTATTGTTTTTTGTTTAAGTGGTAGTGTCGTGACTGTGCTAACCATCTGTGGAGTAGTAGTGCCATCATCGTGCTAACCGTCCTGAAGCTGTAGTGCCGTGGTCGTGCTAATCCTTCCATAGAATGGTATTATCGCCATCATGCTAACCTTCTTGAGGTGGTAGTGCCATGGTCGTGCTAACCTTCCATAGAATGGTAGGACCGCCATCGTGCTAACCCTGCTGAGTTTCGAAGTGGTAGTGCCGTCATCGTGCTAATCATCCTGAAGCAGTAATGTCGTGGCCGTGTTAACCTTCTGTGGAATGGTAATGCTACCATTGTGCTAACCCTTTTGAAGTGGTAGTGCAGTGATCGTGCTAACCTTCCGTAGGGTAGTGCCGGCATCGTGCTAAACCTTTGGAAGTGGCAGTGCCGTGATCCTGCTAACCTTCCATAGAATAGTAGTGTGGTCATCGTGCTAACCCTTTTGAGATGGTGCCCCCTGAGAGGTCTTTGGTTGGTTGTTGTATTGGTATTTTGACTAATGTCATCACTCGGCTTTTATCGGTGTCCGCATTGAATCTCTCTTACTGCAAAACTAGAAAGCTAAATATGCAGGAAAATTGATGAGCATGTAATAGCCCGATTTATACCCTAGTAGGATTTGTGGTGTCCGGATAAGTATGAGGATGTGTATTAATAAGAGAGGACACATTGGAATGAGTACTCAGCTTAACGAAGAATTTATGTGCAGGTTCGGGCAAGTCATGGAATAATTGGCCTGAGTGAGGGTTCTGTCGCGAGTGCGACAGAACACTCTAGCCAAAATTTGGCAAAAATTGGATTTAGAGTGCAATTGAGGACCCAATTGCATAAATAAAATTGTTTAAGTGACTAAAGAGTTATTGGGTTAGATATTGGTAGAGGGCTGGACTTGCATTGCATGGGTTAATGGACTTAATAAAATCAGATTTGTGGATGGGCTTAACTAGGACTAATGAGGCTGTGGGCTAAGTTTATATTAAGATGGTTTGTTGGGCTTAAGGCTTAAAGTCCATTCGTAGGACAGATTTGCCGTAGAGCCCATGATCCATCGCTGTAAATGCCACCTAGGATTGTGCATGAGGGAAAGAGAAAGAGACAAATAGGATGATGCATGCTTTGGAGGAGAAAGAGGCAGATTGGCATCCATTAGTGAGTTTGTGTGGTGGAATCCAGCTGTAGATTTATGCTCTTGCCACATCATCCTTGTACATGCAATATAAACCTTGTAGAGAGAGAGAAACCCACTAGTTGCATGTGTATTCAACCATTTTTCCCTCTCTAAAAAATCTACTGTTCCTCCTTCTTCTCCAACATGAAGCACTTCTCCAAATTACCATTTTTAATTCTACAAATCATGCTGGTTAATCAAATGTTTAGTGGTTAATTAAATTGCTGATTATTGCAAAGGTAAGTGAGTAATTAAAGTTCTTCATCTCCCATTTCTTCTTGTTCTGAAATTTATGGCATTGAGAATTTATAATGGTGTTCCAATTCTGGAATTGATTGTGCATGTGGGGATGGTGGCTTTGAGAAAGTAAAGGGAAAGAAGAGGATGGATGATCAAGGTGCCATGTGAGCTTAAGAGGAGCAAAGGAGAAGAGGTTTGGGAACTAATTATTTTTGTGTGTGTTAATTGATTGCTTGTGTATATTAAGTTTGTAAATTGTGGTTTGTGCCATGTTGTGCATAATTAAGTTAGGAAAGTTTATTATGAGAGTGATGATAAAATGATGTTAAATCGGTTAGTTTGTAGTTAATTAGCTAGAAGTGCAAAAATTGAGTTGAGGTCCATTTGACTTGATTTAATTATAAGTGTTATAACTTGAGTTAAATGACTGTAAAAATGAATGGAGTTGATGGGGTTAGGTTCCTATAATATGTGTCTATAATAGTCTTAGAAATGATCATAATGAATTGAGGACTTAAAAGTCTGCAAAAGTGAAATTAGGTGTAGCTAATTTTGTAGGAGGGTCTTTTTGGAGCATGTTATGTTCCTTGGGCTATAAGTCCTTGCATTTTAATCAAATTGAGATGAGGATTATGCCTACTACAAGTTAACATATATATAAATAAATGATTAGTTGAGCATGTAGTTTAAAAATGTCAATAAAGTGGAATTTAGAGGTCATATGCACGTAGTAGGAAAAGTGTGCTTGTAGAGTAAGTTTCTATGTTGGTCTCTCTTGACCTTTCGTAACTCTTTTGCCCATAGATCGAGTTACAATGCTCTTAATGGATTGCTTCAAAATGGAGATGAAACCTAAGATCCAAATCTAAAAATTTCTAAGAACAAGATTGAGCTAATTTTGGCTCTACATGTCCCAAAGAGTGGCCAAAATATAGGTATTCCTATTTTGGTAGGTTCATCTGAACAGTATATATTTTTTAGGTCATATGTTATTTTTTAAATGTCCAAATGACCTGAAAATTATCCCATTGGAAACTTAACATCCTAGGGAACAATTCCTAGGAAGGACTTTTTTCCTAACAATGAGGTTTAGATGTTGTTTTAGTCGATACAAGTTTAATATGAAGAGCAGTCTTATAGAGGGTAGCTACTGTTGCGAGCGCGACAGAACCAGTCTTATAAGGGATTTTCTTCTCGTTTTATAGCCCATGGTTGGCATGAATCAATTCCACACCTTTAACTTCAACTAATTTGTATATTTTTATGTGTTTTTCTTCCTGAATTGAACCCGTACTACACCAAAACTTTCACTGGTCTATACAATGCATGTTTAGGATTATGAAATGATTATAAGAATAGATATTACTAGGAAAATACACAAGAACGTGATTTAGACTAGTAGTAGACTAATGAACTAATAATTTATAATTATATGAAATAGAATTTAGTCAAGTTAAGTGACATTTGAGGATTATGATGCCTTAATCTATATGATCATGTGTAGTATGAACAAGTAAGCATAATTATGAGTTGAGATTAAGTTATACACGTGTGAAGGATAATAAATGGAATGAGTTTGCTTAAGGAGAATATGAACCATATATATAGATGTGTAATGAGGTGGGTTTGTATATGAGAAATATGTGTATGATTCAATGAATGAGATGTGTGAAAGTATGACTATATGTTCAATGAATGTGTGATTGAGAAACATTATTCTGATGTGTATTTCTGGTAAAGCATAAGTTAGATGGTCCAATTGAAAGGCATGAATTGATATTCCAAGTGATGATGAATTGATTGAATGATGATGAGTTGCATTGTCTTGATGTTATAATTGAATGTTTAAGATTGAATTGTGTTCTAGACAAGTAAATAAATAAATTGACAATAGATCATATTGGCCAATAATTGGTTGGAATAGACCATAAGAGTTGCATGTGAAAGGTGTGAAAAATGTGTCATGGGAAGTGAAGGTTTGAGAGCTAGGAATGAGAATTCCTATCCTATCGCAAGTGTAACAATCGTCGCGAGACAGAAGCTTTATGTCGAGTCTATCGCGAGCGCGATACTCTTGTATACTTGAGATGACTTCTTTATTGCCAAAAATGTATTCAATCAATATGTATGAATGAGGAATAAGCATGTATATGATTTCAATTTAATTGTTAGTATGTGATTATGTATATATATGAAGGTATATATGAGATTGAACTTGGGTATGTGTATATATATATATGTGTGATTTGATGGATTATGCATGACCTGCAAGAGTCAGTCTAGTGGATAGTTAGGCATGCCTAAAAGAGTCCTTTTGCTGCAGCCTCTGTACTGTTCTGGACCCTGATCAGGTCCCCGTTTAGTTCCTCGCGAACTTCTACGTGTATGGATCTTGTTTAAGATCCCTTTGTAAAGTGTTTTGAAATGAGAAAATATGATATTGTTTTCCCAATTCATACCCGTAAGGTACCGCTACGTGTCGATTCGTACCCGTAAGGTACCACTACGTGTTTACTCGTTATCCACTACTATGAGTCAACAGGTGTTATGATTTGTCCTGATATGATTATAAGTATGTGAATCCGAATGAATATGATTACAAGTATTTGAATTGAAATGACTATAATATGAGCATATGAATCTGTTGGCATATGAATATGATTATGGAGCAGTTGAATGGTTAAGAATGCAATTCGTTTATGATTATATCTTATGATATTCAGTATGTGATTTGCCTTGACGACCATTGTGAATGGCCGTCCATATTATCATTGTTTGTTTCCCCACTAAGCATTATCACTTAGCCTGGTGTTTTCACCCGTGTAGGTGCGGAAGGTGTATAGATTTTGGGAGAGTCATCGCCAGTCAATCTAACATAGTGGGATTGTTGATAGGACTTAGTTTCTTTTTGTATCATCATTATTTTGTAATAGTAATCTCTCTTGTATATAGTTTTCTTAAGCTTCCGCTATGTATCTCTAACTAATTTAATTTGAATATTGTTATTTTATGAATGAATGATCTTTCGGTTTGAAGTTTTAATTTCTGCTATTTATATGTATGTCATATTATGTGAATGTATGTATGTACTGTTCTGTTTGGTGTGACACCCCTTCTCGTACGGGTACTCACTCCCTCGCCGATGGGGCCTCCTACTTATGGGTAGGGGATGTTACAGAGCATGCATGTGAAATGTATGTGTCATGCAGGAATGCAGGATAAGAATTCATTTGAGTGAATTTGGAGGAGACAACCGGTTTGGTCGCAATTTGCAGTAGGATCGGTGCGCTCTAGAATTGCTTTTGAATTTCATGCCTTTGGGGATTTTGAGGTTCTTCTCTGATACCTATAGTCATTCTTTTAAGGTAGTGCGTCGCTTGTGGATTTTCACACTAGCTTTTCTTAGCGGGAAATGCGTCCTTTTCGTATTTTCGCATAACCCCATGGCTTATTTTTTGCATGGAATGGACCCACCCAATCCAGTGGCTTTTATTCATTTCATTTTTTTTAGGATAGACTGCCTGTTTCCAGGTTTTCACCCTGCCCTTTGGCCTAACTTCTGTTTAGAGTGCCAATTACGGTTTTTATCTCTAATGGCCTTTTTTTTCAGATTGTAAAGAAGGCTGGAGCTGTCGTCAAAGATCTTTCAGGTATAATCGGCGTGTATTTATGTCTTAGATCATGGTTGCTTGAGCTTGGTTCTTATCTTGAAAATGCTACAGAATTGGCTTCACAGTGGATAACAAGGTGACTCGACTGAAGTGCTTGAGTAGCGAATAGCATAGGGTAGGCAGTAACAATGTGTTGACCTTATATCGGGACTAGACAACTTTGAATGTCCAAAATGAACTGCTCTGGTCACATTAATATATTATTGCATAAGTGCATATATTTTAACTTAATTTCATAACACATGATCACTATTTGGCATTAACTCAAAAAATATGAGACCTCATCCAATCTCGGAATAGATCCTGAAAGTATCAAACTCCTGTTATCAATCAGCCCTCTCGGGTTTTCATGATTGAATATTTTCTCTCCTTTTTATTATATATATATATATATATATATATATATATATATATATATATATATATATATATATATTTAGCCTTTGCCATGAACCCTCCTTCAGTCCGTCGGTGTTGATTGGATTTGCTTTCACCTTCGTTAGTCGAGGAGGCTGCTTTTTCTGACGGTGGTTCTTTTTAGCATCGAAGTCTTGTTCTTGGCCTTCGTGCTAACTGGCTGAGGTAGTGAGTTTCTTCGCTTGAATCTTGATTGTGAAAGTCTGCATATTCCTGTTGCTGGCTTTGGTGACTCAATTTCTAAAGTATCCTGTAGTGGTTGATATTGGGTTAAGATTGGCTGAGATCGGGTTACAAGTTAGGTTTTAGTGGTTGAGATTGGGTTGCAAGTTAGGCTTTAGTGGTTGAGATTGGGTTACAGGTCATGCTCAGATGGTTTAGGGCAAAATTGTGGTAATTTTTTAATTCTTTTTTTACTTCTCTTTTTTTTGTTTGTTTTTTTTTTTGTTTTTATTTTTTTTATTGAAAGGTAAAGAGCTGTCCTTCTAAGTTTGGCTATAGGGGTCCCGGATGGTTAAAGGTCAATCTTCATTGGTTTTGGGGTACACATTTCAAATGGTTGGGAGGAAAGGGGTCATAAGGCTAAGGCTTGGTTCTCTTTTTCTTTTTTATTTAACACTATCTCTCAAAATTATCCTCTCTTCAGGAGTTATATCAGATGCTATCAAGATTTTGTTTGGATTCCTCAAAGTTCTGAGGTTAGATGAAGTTATATTAATTGGGTTAATGTCAAAATGAATGGATGCGTTGTGATCCTAAGAAATGAAATCATTAGAAATATCATAGAAATAAGCAAAAATTGTCCATCATATTAAAATAACCAACACTGTCATAAAGAGTTCTTGAAATAAAAAGAAACAAAGTATCTAAAAACATAATATTGTCTTCTTCTCCACTCTATTGATGACTGACAGCAATGTATTCATCTCCATGTAGCTCTTGCCAAATATGCCGCTCAGGTGGACCGGACCCGATCATATATCCGGTAGAGGGACTGCATTATAGCTTGCCTTCTTCTTCTTCTCCCTCTTCTCAGGGTCGCTGATCTCCTTGGAGTTAATGAGATCCTTGACCTTGTTCCTCAAAGTTTGACAGCAATTGGTTAGGTGCCCAGTGTGTTGATGGTAGGCGCAGTACTGATCATCTCTATGCCCCGACTGTCCCTGATTCGCAGCTAGCCTAGATGGCAGTGGTCTCAGCTTACCTTCCTTCATTAGTCTCTCCAATACCCAAGATAGAGACCGACCCAAATTAGAAAAGTGTCTCTGACCTTGTTCTACTCCGGTAGCTGAAACCTTGGCCGTCTTACCATTTCTACCATTACTGCTTCCAGCACTGCCTGATCTGTATCCTGTCTGGTTCCCAAAGTTTCTTCCAGCAAAGTTATTCTGGCTTGCTTTCTTTGCCAGGTAAGCTGCCTCAGCCTCTACAGCAATGTCTTTGAGCGACTCCCAATCTATGAGCCCCTTAAAGCTGAGCAAGTCCCTCTAGTAAGGGCAGGAGGTCCTAATGAATAGCCTAATCTAATCAGCAGTGTCAGGTTTTCGCTTCATCTCCATGACCCTATTCCTCCATCTGGTGAGGTATTCATGGAATGACTCATCAGTCCTTTGCTGTAAAAGCTCGAGGTACTTCAGGGTGACCTCCATTCTAGTCTTGCAGTCGTACTGCTTAATGAATTCATCAGTCAGAAGGTCCCAGTCCTCTTTGGATCTCCTATCCAGCTCATGATACATGTCTACTGCCGGACCCACTAGACTGAGGCACAAATATTCCACCTTTTGCTTCTTGGTTAGCCCTTTGCCCTTCATCACCAAGGTGTATTGCTTAATGTGCGAGGATGGGTCTGAAGTACCATCGAACTTTGGCAGCTCAGGCATCTTAAACCTTAGGGGCAATAGCTCTTCTTCCCCTAGATCTCTATTCTCAGGGTTGACTCCCTTACCAGCTGATAATAGGCAAGTGATCGCCTCAATTTGCTTCCTCATTCCTCTCATGGCCTCATCTTCTACCCTAGGTGCTCTACCCCTCACAGCTTGGTGAGCTGCTATCTCCTCAACCACCTCTTCCATCTCGAAATCCTCGTCAGGGTTTGGGACCCTTGCCCTTCTTGGCTCAATGGGAAGAGTAGTAACTTTAGGCTCAATGATAGGTTGGTGAGCAGCATTACCTATAATGGGGACCTCTTCGCCCACAGGCAGCTCAACTTCTCCCGAGGAAGAGTTACTGGTGGTTGTGCGATAGGAGGAGGAGCGATCCTTTCGGCCATTGCGCCAATCATTTCTAACATCCTCCGCTCAAAATACTCTAACCTAGCGGTTAGAGCTTTGGTCTCTTTTGCCATCGAGGATGATTCACTGGTTGTTGAGAGTGACTCAGAATCCCAAACAGGCACTAATTCTAGCAATCCAAAGGGCGAGCCCGTCCTCACTAGTCGACCGTTAGAACCTCTAGTCCACTTTGATGAATCTATAGTGGCTGAAAGATCCAGATTGTTAGAATGATGCATGGATGACATGTATAATGCATGATCATGAGTTGTGTAACATTTCGCAACCACATACGAGCAGGTAGATCCTTCCTACCTTTTAACTCCCGCACACGAGTCAAATAGTCCCTTCCTAGATGGGCTTAGTCCATGAGCCAATAGGGGAGTAATGCCCCAATACCCCCTGGAAGGATAAGGGAGCGCTGCACAACACTGAGCATGCAATTACCTTATTGACCTTACTTTCATTTTAACATTCACTAATACTTATGATCCATGAATTCCACTACATTATGCTTAATCACTAGTACTTCACTATTCACTATTATAGATTATAAGCTTCACTATAATAAGCCACTTATAACACTAAACATATACAAAAAGATTAACTATTATAAAAATGGAGCTCAATATACAAAATCTGTACACTTAAGAGAAACCCTTCACGCTCTTATTGTGGCCTGGAGAAACCTTCCAAAATGCGTCTCCAATCTATAACCTACACGGCAGACAAGCACCCATGCTAAGCAATAACGCTTAGTGGGGATGTAAACACAAGCATTAACACAATAATCACAAAGCACTATGCAAATAAGAACATGCTTAACACACATGGCACATCATGTACACTCACTAAATCAATATTACACTAGCGTGCCAATATACCGTAGTTCATGTTAATCACAAATCATATATTGTCTATAATATGCTTTAAAACACTATTCACTTACCAAGTTCAATATTCACTTCACTATGTCAACGAAGAACAATAAGTCACTATCAATCAACAATCATGTACACTGCTTATTAGTCACTATGCTAAGCCATTTGTAGGCTCACTACACTATTACTAATTCACTAGTATGGCATAAATATCACACTATCATTAAAAATAATAATACTAATACATATTTATCATGAACACTTACAATATCTTTGTCATTCATTAATAGCCTATATAGTCTTAGAGATGGATACGGGTACACTATTCAATAAACACTAGAGATCGAGTTCTCGAACACTATATCACTGGATACCCGTCAGGTGTCAATCACTAGACACCTGTCCGTGTCACACTAGCAGTCACTAGCCCTTCATAAGCATGCTTATTTATCCACGACCTGACTACAGGCTTATAAGTAAATTGGTTCATTCACTACACATATATACTCATGGCATCACTCATTTGCATATTAGCTAATCACATGTATTATTATTCATATAATAGAAAACACCCACATGACATTGTTCATTTGCATGATAATGTTCATTCGCATGTTGAATTCCAAGCACATAAGTTAACTTATTTCATATAATTATTTCGCATTGTGATGCAATCAAGCTTGGTTAGGCTAATCATGCATCTCTAGTTAGCATGGTGATGTATTCGCATAATGATGCACTCAAGCTTAGTTAGGCTATCATGTATCTCTAATTCGCATGATCACATATTCGCATATTGATGTGTTCACATTTTCATCTTATTTATTTGCTTATAACTTCCTTTAACACTTATGTAATGCTCATACAATAAGGTTCTCATTCATAGATAGGATTGCACTAGTTACACATTCATATATAATAGGGTTGCATTGCAAAGATAGAGGGGTCACGGTCACAACCAACCTGGTTGTCACCGTGACATATTGAAATTCCAAAATAGAATGTAGCTTGTGGTAGGTCACGGTCACAACCACTTTGGTTACCACTGTGACATATCACAAACTCACGGACATAATGCATTTCTGGGGTAGGTCACGGTCACAACCACTTTGCCACCGTGACATACACTCACCAAAAAATAGAATGCTCAATTTGACACCTCACGGTCACAACCAATCTGGTTGTCACCGTGACCCATGCCAAATTTCCATTGCACAGCTGTGTTTTACTAAGACACAGCTGTGCTTTTTCTCTCACTTTGCATTCTTGCATTCTCAGGCTTTGGCAACCCTTTCCACTACACAAGCATACTTTACCTCTTCATTTACATGCCATTATACACAACCAAACTCTAACATACTTCATTCCATATCCACTATTCACTTTGGCACACAAACATTCAAGGCACTATAATCACACTAACTAATTTGAGCATGCCAATAGGTTCCTCAAATCACTACATACCATTAACACTAATTCCATTCAATAATCACTTTACACTGGTTTACTGTTGAATTCAAATCATTAGCAATATTTCATGCATATTAGCATATCAAATCACACAATTCACACATAATCCCTAACCTTTTGGAGCACTCCTTCCTTACTCTTCTATATCACTTTCTCTTTTCCCTTGGCTGGTCTACTTGGCTCTTCAACTCATAACACATACAATACATACAAATTCCTGAGGCTATACTCATAATCTTAATAATCAAAATCAGAATTAGAAGAAAATGAAGGAGATACACTACATACTACATACCTTTCTAGTCAATAGTCTTCTTCTAAACTATCACTATCCACTCTTAGGACTCTATGGTCAATGAGAACAAATGAAAGAAGAACAAAATGGAGAATGAACCTTTGAGAGAGTGAGGGCCGGCTTAAGGTAACTGAACATCAAATTTTTACCAACCTCCCCACCTCATGCTTGCATGTAAACATGAGGTGCAAGTTACTACCAACCCATGGCTAGGTGGCTGCCCGTCTATAGCTATATGGGCGGGAAGCCCGTCGGTACTTAAAATCTATATAAAGACTCAAGTACCGATGGGAAATCGCTTTCTTTTCCTTCTTCTTCACACCGACGCCTTTTCCTTTGTTCCCAACAGTTTTTTTTCGTTTTGTCTTTTCAAATTGCATTTTTTCGCACCAGTTTTCAGTTTTTTGACTTCTTCAGTGGGTCTCGACTTCCAGGTTAGTGAGATACTCCCATTTTTCTTTGTTTTATTATTATTATGAGCAAGGGGACTTCTTTTTCTTTTGAATTAATGGAATTAGTGGCCTGGTTAATCCTGATTGACACTGTAAATAAGTTAATAGGATGAAGTTTGTTTTAATGAATAAAAAGCGCACGAATGTATGCTGTTCGGGGAATAATTAGTGTTTAGAGTATAAATATGGCCTTAGGAATTCATATATTTTGAAGCAAATAATTTGAGAATTAGAAAGCAAAGGTGATTATATTGCATTGTTGTTTGAGGTCTGAGGCCTGTTCCGTTCTATTTCTTCTTCATTATGCAAGAGTTTGGGCACACCCTTGTCGGGGTGCTGCCAGTTTTTTTTAGCAAATGCGAATAATATATTATTGCTTGGGGCCTGAGGCCTGTCCCTTTCTTGTTGTCTTTTCATGCAGGAGGGTGGGTACACCCTTGCCGGGGTGCTGCCCAAATTTTTTTTGAAATCTTTTTGGTTTAGACATATCCAGTCAGAATGGCCACCTAAGTTTCTATCATAAGGTCTGTTTATACCCACAATACCAAAACTAACTGTTTATCTTATTCACAGGATGCCACCACGATGATATGCTCCGCATGATCAGCCCAAGCCTGAGGCCCCAGGTTGGATGAGCGACGAGGCTAGACAGAGATATGCAGCACTAGTTCAGGTGCAGTTCTGAGCTAGCCGCTTCGTTTCTAGGCCGTTCCTCGAGGCTCTGGGGATGGCAGATAAGGTTGATATACTGATGCCAGGCGCGGGTTGGATAGAGTTTTTGACACCTGCTTTCCAGACTCACCCAGAGGTGGTATGGCAGTTCCTCGCTACGTTACACTATGGCGGATATCAGAGATCTAACACGGAGGAGGGTGTCATCCAGTTTTGGATTGAGGGCCACCATTTCAGCATCACCCGTCAGCGGTTTACAGAGGCCATGGGGCTCCCATTCGTGCAGGATGTCATAACACCCCAGAGATTAGCAAGACGTCAGCATTGGGCGATTATAGCCTTACCAGGAGTGCCGTACGATCATGATACGGTGAAGAGTACAGTACTTTTATCATAGGCTCTGCGATATCTTCATCGGGTTTTATCCAGCTCATATTTGGGACGAGCTGGTAACCCAGGTTCCCTTAATGCCGCAGAGATCTGGAGTTTATGGGCCATGATGGCAGGCCAGAGGCTCAATATCAGCCACAAGATTTTGGTCAACCTGGTGAGGGTATCCAGGGGGGCAGCCCCTGTGATGTATGTCGGGGGGGTCATTACTAGGTTGCTCCTGAGTTTGGGTGTTCGTCCAGATATTTTGGGACGCCCTTTGGATGAGAGTATTTATGTGGATGCTCCAGCGGCTATGACAATGGCTATAATACTACCGATACCGGGCCACCCCGAGGCGTACAGACTTCGCACTGTGCACGAGACTAGACGCACATTTAGCTTGCCCTCGTTAGAGCCAGTAGAGGAGCAGGCTCAGGACCAGCCTCCTGAGCACCCAGAGCAGGCTTGGGACTAGCCTCCCGAGCACCCTCCGCATCAGGAGGACTAGCCTCCCCGACAGCGAGAGCATCCAGATGGTCAGCCTCCGCAGCCGCAGCACGAGGAGCAGCTGGGTACACCTTTTGATATGGGGATCGAGTTTACTATGGATGAGTTGCTGGCTACTCCTCTAGGACAGAGAGTACAGAGTCCTATGCCTCCATCATCAAGAGTACAACGGACAGCTCCCCGAGCGCCTGAGAGGTTTAGCCCATATGCTAGAGTAGGGGATCCGGGAGCATCTACTTCTACAGCTCCACCACCTGAGCCAACACCAGATTCAGCTCCCCCTCCATCCTCGTCATCAGCTTTCCCAGCGCAGCCAGATTTTACTACCCTATTGACTTCTATGTTCGCATCTTTGGAGCATAGACAGGAGGAGAGAGATAGGGACCCTTCTCGGGCAGCTCGGAGAGCGAGATAGAGTTATATTGGATCGGCTAGATCAGCAGCAGGGGATCATCCAGGACCAGGGGAAGCTTATTGATCATCTGAGGCAGGAGCAGGAGAGACTCGTGGGTCAGCTGAGGCAGGAGATGAGGGCCTCCTAGAGTGAGGTAACCCAGAGGATAGACACATCCGTACAGATGGTGGATGAGTCAGTTGAGGCTCTCAGATTCAGGATTCAGGTCCTGGAGGGTGCCATACCTCCCATCGCCCAGTCCCTGCGGGAGTTTAGAGAGCAGACTGAGGATAGGCTGAGGAGTATGAGGACCACCTCCACAGATCAGACCCTCTGCCTGGGCGACGCTTTCAGAGAGTTAGGGGGGTTGTTACCAGTACACTCCAGTTCATGAATGTCTGTGCACAGCCGTTTCTTGATGGATATGCTCAGGTACAGTTCCAGCGGTAGGACTCAGCAGGAGCACAGCCGTTATTGTTACCGGTGGCTGTGCCTCCCAGATACCAGCAGGTAGCCAGGGATTGGGGTACTCAGCAGGCCGGGCCGTCAGCCCCTCCCAGTCAGCCGTCTGCCTCAGATGTAGGACCCTCCGATGCTCCAGCACGAGACCAGCCGGTTCATATATCGGACGATAATGATGATCCAGAGGAGCTCTATGATAATGCGCCATTATAGATTTTTTAGGGAGTTCTTCTAGTTTTGTATTTATACTTTTTGTAATCACATCTGTATATTGTACAAAATTTAACCTTTTAGTGGAAAAATTTGGATCAACTTGTTAAATTTGCATGTTATTTCTTTATGATTTAAATTTAAGAGAAGAAAAAAAAGGAAAAGAGGAATTGATCACATGGAAAATAAGATGATGAATAATAAAGAGAGATATAAGATGTTCATAACTCTACCAATCAAGGTACTTGGCATAAGAATTAACAAAAGTCTCTTACAATACAGGAACATGGTCTTACACCGATTTAAAATTGACCCGCAGTCAAAAGGAAGAATAAACAAATCAAACATCATTTCCTTCGGGATCACAGGAAATCAAAAGATCAGAATTGCAATTTGGGGGCAAGATGAGGCCGCAAAATTAAAACACCCAGTTCAAAAGAATGCCCAGCTCAGGAGAGCAAATATCGCACTTTGTACAGTCCGAAGAAGATTCGGTGCAGCTCAGGAGAGCAAATATCACACTTTGTACAGTCCGAAGAAGACTCGGTGCAGCTCAGGAGAGCAAATATCGCACTTTGTACAGTCCGAAGAAGACTCGGTGCAGCTCAGGAGAGCAAATATCGCACTTTGTACAGTCCGAAGAAGACTCGGTGCAGCTCAGGAGAGCAAATATCGTACTTTGTACAGTTCGAAGAAGACTCGGTGCAGCCCAGAAGAGTAAACCTCGCGTTTTGTAAGTCCAGAACCGACTCGACGCATTGTCGCTTCCCCAGCGAAAAGGTAAGGACTGCCTCAGGTATGCATCTCTTTCCTTTCTTCTCTGAATTTTGGCTCATCTAGGCACTAGTGCGCTAGTTTCCCCAAAATTGGGGGCAACTATAGACACCG
This sequence comes from Excoecaria cochinchinensis, assembly GCA_947683425.1. Taxonomy (NCBI): domain Eukaryota; kingdom Viridiplantae; phylum Streptophyta; class Magnoliopsida; order Malpighiales; family Euphorbiaceae; genus Excoecaria; species Excoecaria cochinchinensis. The sequence goes on from CANTUQ010000034.1 coordinate 4,979,200, forward strand.
GGTCTTGAGGCAGTCCAGATCAGAGTTACCCAATGAAGAGATCAATGTCGATTTTCGAGTAAGGGGATGAAATTTGGAGGTTTTCTTCTTTCGGTCTCACAAGAATTAAAATCTTTTTCTATAGCATGGAGTTTTGAAAGAGTTGGATAAATTTTACAAAATTTCGGTAAAATTGGGAGTTTTGCTGCACAGACGGGCATACCTTCTGTGTAGGGACGCCCGTCCCTACTCGGAGTCATACCCATCCCTAGGCGCGGTGGGGACGGACACGCGGCGATCTAGAGGCGCCCGTCCCTAGCATGGCGCCCCGTCCCTAGTCAGTTTCCCGTATATGCCCTTAGTAGGGACGGCCGTCGGTAGGTGCAGGGAAGCTCGTCGGTACGGTAACTGACCGGATCACGCCAGATTGGATAAAATTTAATCTCTTTTCTTTTCAAAATAGGGATATAATTTATCTAAAACTTGAATTTTAAAGTCCTTTTAAAATTCAAACTTTAGATAGAGATTTATCTTAATTATCTCATAAAAACCCTATAAATAAAGGATCAAATTTCTGTTTTAGGGGTTAGAGAAAATTTGGGGAATTTAGAAAAAGAGAGAGAGAAATTTTAGAGAGATTTTGTTTAGAAAAGGCTATCAAATATTTGTTGGAGAAAATTGCTTTTTAGAAAAAGGTTTTTCTGTGAGCAAATTACGTGAAAAAGTTTATAAATCTCTATTCATCTGTAGAGTTTTATTTTGATAAAACTTCTTTCAATTAATTGATTTCCTCAATCTTTTTCTTACGAATTAAGTCAAATTGAGGTGACGAAATTCAGTCATTTCCATCAATATAACTAATTCGAACACTCGATCGCTATCAAATTATCAAGGAAAGAACAACATAAATCTTCTTTCTTTGATCTGATTCTTCTTTGATCCTTGCGAGGTACACGGGGACAAAATCATTCGACATCCACCCTAACAGGTAAAATCCGAGGGTAAACATTCTGGATTAACATTTGTATAATTTAATTTGATTTAAATTGATTTTTATATATACTTTATTACCTTTTTTCTACAAAAGATTTAAGAGGTTCTTTAATTTGTTTTCCCCTCACTAGGCACGGCTGCCGGCACGATCCAAGTAACCGTCCCTAGGCAAAATTCTCATTTTTTTATCTCATAAAATCCTATCTCTTAACTTGTTTCTGTCAGAATTTTCTCATTTTTATTTTTATTCACATTTTTGCTAACATGTTTATCCTTGTGAGTTCTTTTCTGGCCATTGAAAGTTGGAGTTGTGAGAGATGGTGGTTGCGCCATCTTGAGGATCTCGATTCGGGTTCATTTTTCTACCCTTACCTTTTATTTATGTTGTTATGGAAATGGTTTTAATGTCGTTAAGGTAAAAAGGACCAAAAGCTTTTTAACAATTAAACCTGGAGATTTTCCCGAAATTGGTGGACCAATGTCCCATTTCAGCCAATAAAATTGACACTTCATAAAAACCATTTTTGTAATAAATATGTATGGTAGGACCAAAGTCCTCATTCCAATGAATATCCCGTTTTATGCATGTATCGCATTTTTATAAATGGGAGTTGTATTCCGCTCCTAGTGTTATTGTAATTTATTTCGAACACTTTATCTTAATTTTTGCTTCTATTTACTGCTTTGGATGTGAATGATCGCGCCTTTAATAAAGTGCATCGTGTGAAAAGTTGGTGAAATAATAAATTCAAAACATAATTGTAAAATTAATAAAGGTACGAATAAATGAGAAGTCCCGAACTCACTCTGGTCTTTGGGACTCAAAGAGGCGAGAGGTCTAGGACTTCCAAGACACCTCTTGAGTCCCACCAAACCAAAAGGCTTAAATACACAATCCTAGGCTCTAGGGGACTAGAGGATGAGGCCTCCAAGATCCCTCTGGCTAGCTCAAAATGGATATGTATGCACCGTCTTAGGCTCGATAAGGCTAGACAACCCTTCCCAATGTTCTATTGGGTGGCGACTCCAAGAAACCTCATTGTTGCCCAAAATAGACGCGCTTGTAAATACCTTGCAAGTTTTATGAACCTTTCCTGATCGCCCTGAAGCGGGCTTTCGGGAGGACACGAGGTTCGGCACGCATCACAATAGGGATCTAATCGAGATTCAATAACACATAGGGATCCAAGAAAGCATAGGGACCCAAACGAGGTCCAATAACACATTGGTTGCAGCAACAAAGGTCCCTATAGGCATGCTTATCTATCCACGACTCGATTAAAGCAGGCTATACTTATAGTTGCATCACATTCTTATAACATTCATATCGATGCCATACTCATCACATTCACGTCCGTTATTATGATCATATATCAATTGTAACATTTTCAACTCATCACATATGGTTAACATGTAACCATTCCAATATTTTATATTTCAAGCCACATCATCGTCTCATTTACATATTCATGGCCTTATAATATACATAAAAGTTCAAGTGATGATTTTAAGTGCCGTCACATGTCCATATTCAATACTTACATATACATATTATATAAATAATTATATACATGTATGCAGTGCACAGTATATATGCTTACACTTAAATATGGTTTATCCATATTCATTATTGCATATTTTCATCACATATCACTTAGAAATATTATCATAATCATGGTAGTTATAATTAAACTCATTTTAACTATGTGAACATCACAAAATACAATTAACGCTTACACAATCATTTACTATACTCATACATATTCCTAACATATTAATAAGTAACTCCAATAACATGATATGGCTTACATTCAATCAATACGTCATGCCAAATCATTTTTAGCTTTTTTCGGTAGTTTCTAACTAGTTATACCAATAAACACTCCATTAATTATTTATGTTCATAACCCTAGTCACTTATATTACCAAATGGTAACCACTTATATACTCATTACATGGCTCTAGACATGTGTAGATAGCACTACAAGAAAAATGCCCTTTAACATAGGAAAATTTAGTCATTAAAAGTCAAAATCCGATCGTTAAAGACATATAATGACCGAAACATCCTGTTGGTAAAAGCTCCTTCATTAAAAGTATAGATAACCGAATATTGAATGCGGTCGTTAATGTCTTTAATGATCGGAACGTTTCCAATCGTTGAATATTAATTTTTAGCGACCGAATTTTCCCTTCACTAAATGTATTCTCTTTTAACAAGGGGATTTCTAGTCGTTAAAGGTACTTTTTAGCGACCAAATTTTTCCTTTACTAAATGTATTCACTTTCAATAAAGGGATTTCTAATTGTTGAAAATACCTTTTAGCGACCAGATTTTCCCTTCGCTAATTGTGTTCACAGCTAACAAACAACAATTACCAATATATTTTACCTTTTGGTTTATCATAATACACTAGACATTAATAACAAAATGGTATTTTAAAATATAAACCATTTTATAATATTATATGTATGGTGTATATCATTCACATATATTTTATATAAAAATATTATAAACTCTTTTCATATATTGAAAAAGAAAAGTTACAAAGTATAGTATTTACAAATTTAATCGCATTTTATTTGTAACAATTCCAAATAAAATAAAAAACTGTCAATGACATGCAAGTTCAAGAAATAACTCCTCTTTATTCTAATTTCTATTTAAAAGATTTTTGAGAAAAATGTGAAAAATAAACCTCCTAACTTTGCTGTCCAAAATTTTGAAGACCTGTAAAATGTATACCAAAAGCAAAAATTAACATTCATAGGTATATACAAAAATATCAATAATAGAGAATATAACAAAGGCTAAAATTAATATTTGCTATTGAAAATTATGGCATGATACTGCAAAGCGACCGCGGAGAAACTGGTAAACTTGTACTTTATCTAGCTTAATAAATTCAAATGAAGAAAATATCAAAGTTAAAGTTTTATGAACCCTAATGCTTGGTTCAACAAAATATAGAAAATTTCAAGTTGTCATCAAAAACCAAAAATTATAACATTCCAGAACATACATATAGGCCCTTCCAACATGTAATCATCTTAGCAATGCCCATCCATCTACATATAACCACCTCCAATTACATGATACATTACATTCAACATTTCATATTAAGCTATAGGCCTTAGTATAAAATAAAATAGCAAGAGCAAGGGAATCATTTTAGGATAAACCCTAGAATTAATATTCAGAAGAATCTTGTTTCAATAAAGAAAATGACTACTCATAGTTTCACTATCAAGAAGGAATTATTTAATGGCTAGAGACAAAATTTTCAACTAAAAAAAATTTGAATTAAAATTAAATTAAAAAACTCTAAATGATTAGCTCTAAAATAAAATAACTTTTTGCACTCCTTAATACATAAACCAAGCAGCAGCCAAAAGTTTTAAAAAAGACATATTCATTAAAGGGTTTACATCTTTAACTAAAGTAGCAAAAATTGCACAAAAATTAACCTTTACTAAACAACAATTTCATGCAAATATAGTTCTTTATATCCAAACTTTTGAATTTTCAAATAATCAAAACAATGGTCTAGGTTTTCTAGTTTGATCAACCAAAGCAGCAAAACTATTATCATCATGTAAGGTACCTGCAATATCTTGTATTTTCTATGATTCTACTGAACTGAAAAGATTGCACACCTTAGATGAAGGCCACATGAATAAATATGGTGACAGTAATGAAGGAACAATTCTATTCAGATTTAGATAATTATTGCAAAATGTATTAGCACATGGAAGTTTTTAATGTGACTTAGATTAAAGCCATGATAGCATAATCTATCACAATACGATGTCAAATAATATTAACAAATGGAAGTCATAAAATCAATAAAATGGTAAAAAAGGAAAGAGTAATAGCAACTTACTTTATCTTCCACATTAGTTGTAACGGCCCAAAATCTATCCTAGTAGTATGTTGGCTTGATTAGGGTAGTTGGGTGAATTTAATAGTGAGTTTGTTAATTTGGATTTAAGAGTAATTGGGAAATTAAGGACTCAATTGAAGAGAATAAATAAGTTTAAGTGATTAATGGGTAAATGTGCATGATTAAATTAAATAATGCTTAATTAAGAGTTAGTGGGGATCATTTAGGTTAATTTAGATTAAGATTGTGGGAGTGGATTCTAAGTGTCAATTGCTGGATTTGCCAACTTAGCATTGACATGTAATGGAGGATTTGAGTGGTGGAATCCAGCTGTCAACTTCTGTTGTTGCCACCTCACCCTAAAGTATGTAATAAATAGTTTAGATGAGAGAGATAACTCCCATTTCTGCATGTCTACTTCAGCTCCACTCTCTCTTCAATTCTTCTTGTTCTCCTTCTTCATCCTTAGACTTAATTCTTCAAGGATATGGTTGGGTTATTAGTTGGTTAATTAAATTGGGTTTTTGGATGATCAAGGTAAGTGGTTAAATTTGGATTGTTCTTCATCTTCTTCTACTCCTTCTTCATTTCTGAATTGCTATGGAATTTGATTGTGCATGTGGTGGTCGCTATGAGAAAAGTGAAAGGAAAGAAGAAGGTTGATGATCAAGGTGCTAAGTGAACACTTTGGAGCTAAGGAAATTGAGGTTTGGGAACTAATTGTTTATGTGTATGTTAATTGATTGCTTGTGTATACTAAGTGTGTAAATTGTGTTTTGTGGTGTGTTGAATTGTATAAATGAACATGTTGAGTGGTAATGAATGTTATGAGTTTGATTGACATAAGATTGAACCCTAATTTCGGATGAATTGTGAATTGCTATATTTATGTGAATGAATGAACTTTGCTAAGAAAGTGTATATGTTGTAATGTGCATAATTGAGTTAGGGAAGTGTATTATGAGTGTGAAGATAAAATGATGCTAAATAGGTTAGTTTGTAGTTAATGAGCTGGAAGTGTAAAATTGAGTTGAGGTCTATTTGACCTACTTTAATTCTAAGTGTTATAAATTAAGTTGTATTATTATAGAAATAAATGGGGTTTATGGGATTAGGTTCCTATGATATGTGTCTATAATTGTCTTAGAAATGATCATGATTAATTGAGGGCTCTAAAGTCTGCAAAAAGTGAATTCAAGTGTAACTAATTCTATAGAAGGGCCTTTTGGAGCATATTATATTCCTTGGGCCATAACTCCTTGAGTTTTAATCAAATTGAGATGAGAATTGTGCCTTATGCAAGTTAAAATATAAATGAATAATGATTAAGAGAGCATGTTGGTTAAAAATGTCATTAAAATTGGTTTTAGAAGTCATGTGTACGAAGTAGGAAAAATTTACTTGTAGGGTAAGTTTTTGTGTAGGTGTCTCTTAACCTTTGGTATATATTGAGTTGTAGTGCTCCAAATTGGTTGATTCAAATTGAAAATGAAACCTATGATCCACACCTAAAAATGTCTCAGAGATATGGTTGATCTAATTCTAGCTCTAATTGTCCCGAAAGTGCCAAAATAGAGGTGTCTCTACTTTAGTCGGTTCATTTGAGCAGTTCAACTTGTTTAGATCATATCTGATGATTTAGATGTCCAAATAACCTAAAACTTGTTGCATTGGAAACTAAACTCCCTGGGAATAATTATTAAGGGAGTTTTGTATAAAAATGAGTTTTATACATCTTTATGGGCTTTGCAAAACTAGGTAGTGAAGCAGTCCCGAGTTTTTACTTCTGTTTTGGTAAATTTTGGTACGTCACGGTGACAACCAATTCATTGCCACTGTGACCAATGCCAAGAGAAGCCAGAATGACTATTTTTGGACCTCATGGCCACAACAAAGCTATTGCCACTGAGACCCCCCTGTTTTGACTATTTTATGTGTTTTTCTTCCCGAATTGAACCCATATTGCACCGAATCTTTCTAGGATCTATTGGATGCATGTTTAGGACTATTAAATGAGTATAAGAATAGTAATCACTTGGAAAATACACATGAATATGATTAAGATTAGTAATAAACTAATGAAGTAATAATGTATAATTGTATGAAATAGAATTCAATAAAGTTAAATAACATTTGGGGATTATTGTAACACCTCGTTTCCTACCCTAGTAGTTTGAGCCATATCGTATGCAAGTGTGTATGTGTATTTTGACATGTGTTAATTTCTTTTATTTGAATTATATACATGTTTTGGGCTTTGTTAGAGTGTGGATGCATGTAAGGAGTTAGTGTGTGTATTAGTGTGGTTAGACTTGGGTGTGATTTAGAGAGTGGTTGTAGGGTGTGAGTGATCAAATCCCACCAATCCCTAATTGACATGTGGCAAGGAGTGGAAAGAGGGGTATAAATAGATAGGTGAGAGAAATGAGAGAGAGCCAAGTTCAGCCCTCACCCATTTCCCTCTCCCTGCTGTCCCTCTCTTTCCCTTCTTCTTCCTCTTTCTTCCTCTCTTATGCCCTAGATTTGATCCAGGTGGGTATTCGTGGAAATTGATCAACTCAAGTGATAATTGGTAAGTTTTAGTTGGGTTTAGTTGGGTTCTTCTTCTTCCTCCTCCTCTTTCCTTTGATTATTATTAGTGTGTTTTGAGTTAGGGTTTTTGATTGTTGTGTTGTTTTCGGTGTTCTTGATCAAAGGTGCCTCCTAGAGAACCTAAAGGTAAAGAGAAGGCGAGTGGAAGTGGTGCTCTTTAATTTGGAGCAAAGGATTTCCAGGTTTGGGATTTTTGTGGATAAGATGCATTCTATGATTTTGTGTTTTGATTTGATTTTTCTGGAAATTTATGGAGTTAAAGTTGTTTGGGTATGTTTAAAATTTATGGGTTTTTGACTAATTTCTATTTAGATGCCTTGAATGTGGTATATTTGATCAATATATGCTTTGGATAGGAATTTTGAAGTCAAAGTTGCTGGTTGTTAATTTGGAGATTTTGATTATGTTATTTCTTGATTTAAGTGTGATTATTGGTATAAAGTTTGATTTTTGTGTCGTTTATGATGATTTGAAAGTTTGATTTGAGTTGTGTTGAGGTTCGGTTTGATTTCAAGGTTTGGGTGTATTTTTAGTATAGAAAGTTTTCTGCGGAATTACTGCATATCTAGAAAATGCGCCCCTATCATGAGCGCAACAGAGCCCGGTGATTTCCAGCATCTCGTGGCAGCCAGTTCTACCCTGCCGAGCTTCAGCATCACACGTGTTATCGTGAGCGCGACAGAAAGCATAATGTCGAGCAATTGCTGGCGACGCTGTTGCGAGCGCGAGGTCGCGATACTGACTTTTTGTGCCTTCTATCACAAGTGCGACAGAAACTGATCTACTTCTCTTCGGCCTATCGCGAGTATGACGATTTCTATTTTTAAATTGAGTTTTCTTCTGTGCTATCAATATTTATTTTTCGAACTTGTGATGCTATTAGACTTATGCATGGATAATTTTATGAACATTATGAACATGATTGGATGATTTATGCATGGCTTGCAAGAGTCAAATTAGTGGATAGTTAGGCATGCCTGATAGAGTTCAGTAGCTACACCCCCAATGTGTTTTGGACCCTGATCGGCTCCCCGTTTGGATGCTCGCGATCCTCAATGTGTATGGATCTTGTTTAAGATCCTCCAATGTGAAAATGTTTTGAATGAGAAAATAAAGATGTTGCTTTTCGATTGTACCCTCGGGTACCCCAATGTATTCACTCGTTATCCGCTATTGTGAGTCAGCAGGCACTTCATTTGTTTTGTTGTGATTATTAGCATGAGAAATCAGTTGATACATGAATTGAATATGAGCTCTTGATGTAATTGAATGTGAATAAGCTATGATTTAGTTATATGTGGTTATGAGCATGTGCCCTATTGCACGTGTTTTGTTTTGACGACCACTGTGAATGGCCATTCATATTATTTGTGTGTTTTCCCCACCAAGCGTTATCACTTAGCACGGGTGTTTCATCCGTACAGGTGCAGAAGGTTTTGAACTTTTGGGGAAGTCTCTGCAGGTCTAGCCAACACAGAAGGATTGAAGTGTTAGGACTTAGTTTTGTAATTAAGCTTCTTTTTTTAACCTTTTTGGGCTCTCATTGTATTTATTCTTTTGTATTGCTTCTGCTATGTATTCTAGAAGATGAATTTATATAATATCAGTTTATGTACCGAATATTTTGTAATGACTCCTTTTGGTATCAATGAATGATCTTTCAGTCCTTAAGTTTTTATTTTCCACTGTTTTCTATATATTATGGATGTGTATTTTGTATTGCTTTGTTTGGTGGCACCCTTGCTTGTACGGGTTCTCACTCCCTACAGGATGAGTTATCCTACGTATGGGTAAGGGGTGTTACAGTTTTTTGTATTTGAGCCCCGGTTTAGCAATTTTTTTGGTATTTGTAGAGTATAGATGTGTATAGGACTGTGTTGGCTATTGTGGATGTCTTTATGTTTGCTACAGATGGATTCTATGCGCGAATCACTCGAGGGGTTAACTGAGAGTTCTCCCCAAGAGCAAGATCCGACAGTGTCTGGTCCAGCTCAGTTAGCTAAGGTTTAGTTTGATGCACCAGCCATGCCTTTTGAGGCTATGTTGAAGATATCTCAAGACATGGCTCGGGTCTTAGAAAGGGTAATAGCACTGACAGCCCCGATTGAGAGCATGAGGAAAGCTGGGGTGGAAGATTTCTACGGAACGAGTTTAGATGAGTCTGAGTTGGCAGAGAAGTGGATTGAGAAGGTGGAGAGAGTTCTTGAGGAGATTTGTTGCCCTCCTGAGAGGCAAGTTGAGTGTTTAATTGCTTTGCTTTAGGGATCGGCCTATGATTGGTGGAATTTGGCCCGTAGGCATCCCTAGTTGCCTGATCTGATCACATGGGAGTTCTTTGAACAAGAATATACGAGTAAGTATGTGACTAAGGCCTATAAGTAAGCTAAGTGGGCTCAATTTCTAAGTATGAAGCAGAGAGAAATGTCAGTTGCAGAGTATGAGAAAGAGTTTAATCGGCTCAGAAAGTATGCTCCTCCGAGTATTCTGACAAAGGATTTTTGGTGTCAGCATTTTGAGGCAGGTTTGAATGAATTTTTGAGAGCTATGCTCATATCTCCGATGAGTACTCCTGCTATATGTTAGTACCAAATTGTTTAAGAAGCTATGTGGGCATTAAGGTCTGAGTCGGTTTTGAGGGAAAGAGCTCAAAGAAGGAATCCCCATCGTGGAGGTTTGTCTTAAGGTAAGAGATCGAGGAACCCGCAAGATGAGTCCTCTACAGGTCCTGCTTCGAGAGGTAGAAGGCAAGGATCCACAGTTGGTTAGAGTGTTGGTAGAGGTAGTTCTGGTGGCAGAAGTGGAGTGATACCTGAGTGTTCTCACTGTAGTAAGTGCCACGAGGGCGAGTGTAGATGGCTCACTGGTGGTTGTTTTCGTTGTGGAAGCACCGAATATTTTCTTGCTAATTGTCCGAAGTTGAATGAGAATATTAGAGATCAGCATGAGGCTAGCCGATCGAGGTCTAATGCTTCTCAAGCTAGTCGATGTAGAGGCAGAGGTAGAGGTCGAGGTGGTCGGCTTAGAGAAAGAGCTCCATCGGAATCGGTAGATCGTCCTCAGATTGTGCCAGCAAGGGCTTATGCTATGAGAGCTCGGGATGAGCAAGATGCACCGAATGTGATTGCAGGTAAGTTTCTACTCTGTGACACTGAGATGTATGCTCTAATAGACCCTGGTTTCACACAGTCATATTTTTGCTCTGATAAGTTATATGATGAGTTGGATGATGTTGATCAGTTAGATTATGAGATTTGTGTGACCAGTCCTTTAGGGGCATAGTGTCAATGTGAGTAGAGTGTTTAGGAATTGTTCACTGTTGGTTCAAGGTGTTGAGTTTCCAGTGGATTTGATAGGCTTGCCTTTTCGAGAATTTGATTTGATTTTGGGAATGGATTGGTTAAGTAAGCACCGACTAGTGGTAGATTATCATAGGAAGACTGTTGTGGTGCGGGATAGAGATCAGGCTCCGGTTGTGGTTAAAGGTTTAGGCTCAGGTTCTTTGGGGAATGTGATTTCTACCATGCAAGCTAAGAGATTTATGAGAAAAGGTTGTGAGGTATTTTTTGCTTTTGTATTGGATTCTAAGCACAGTCAAGTTAAGATTGAGGATATCCCAGTGGTTAGGGAGTTTGAGGATGTGTTCCCTAGTGAGTTGCCTGGGTTACCTCCGGTGAGAGAAGTGGAGTTGTCCATAGAGATATTACCGGGTACTACCCCCATTTCTAAAGCACCTTATCGAATGGCTCCTATAGAATTAAGAGAACTTAAAACTCAATTACAAGAGCTATTGGATAAAGGCTTTATTAGACCCGGCATATCTCCTTGCGTGGCTCAAGTTTTGTTTGTAAAGAAGAAGGATGAAACGTTAAGGATGTGCATCGACTATCGGCAGATTAATAAGGTTACTGTGAAGAATAAGTATCCATTGCCTAGGATTGAGGATTTGTTTGACCAGGTCAGAGGTGCAGGAGTCTTTTCTAAGATTGATCTCCGGTCCGGGGATTATCAGCTTCGGGTTAAGGATGCCGATGTGGTTAAGACTGCAATTTGGACGCGATATGGCCACTATGAATTTCTTGTTATGCCATTTGGTTTGACAAATGCACCTGCGGCTTTTATGGATTTGATGAACATAGTGTTCAGGCCATACCTCGACCAATTTATTATAGTATTTATTGATGACATTTTGGTTTACTCGAAGGATGAGAGTGAGCATGAAGAGCATCTTCGGATAGTGCTTTAGGTTTTGAGAGATCACCATCTATTTGCAAAGCTTAGCAAGTGTGATTTTGGCTTAGAGACATATCTTTCTTAGGTCATATTGTGTTGGCTAGAGGTATTCAAGTTAATCCGGCCAAGATTGAGGTAATTGTGAATTGGAAGGCACCTAGGAATGTATCTGAAGTGAGAAGTTTCCTAGGTTTGGCTGGGTATTATCGTCGGTTTGTTAAGGGATTCTCGGTCATTGCTGCTCCTATGACTCGACTATTAAGGAAAGGGGTCAGATTTGATTGGTCGGATAAGTGTCAAGTATATTTCGAGCAGTTAAAGAGGTTGTTGGTGGAAGCTCCTGTATTTACTCAACTCATTTCGGGTAAAGAGTTTGTGATGTACAGTGACACTTCAGGAGTTGGACTTGGTTGTGTTTTGCTGCAAGAAGGTAAGGTTGTGGCTTATGCATCTCGTGAGTTGAAGCCTCATGAGAAGAATTATTCGACACATGATTTTGAGTTAGAAGCTACGATTTTTGCTTTAAAGATTTGGCGGTATTATCTATATGGGGAGACGTGTAGGATTTTCATAGATCATAAGAGTTTGAAATATTTACTCACGCAGAAAGAGTTGAATATCAGGCAGCGTCGTTGGTTAGAATTGTTCAAAGATTATGACTGTATTTTAGAATACATCCGGGCAAAGCCAATGTTATTGCGGATGCTTTGAGTCGGAAATCAATGTCAGCTTTGGTCTTGCAGCGTTATAAGTGGAGATTGGATTCGGAAGGGGCTTTGGTTGCCCAATTGAAAGCTAAGCCATTTTTTAGGCAGTTGATTGTTGATGCTAAGAAAGATGATGTGAAGTTGCAGCGAGTTTTGCAAGAGGCTCATCATTGTAAGCAATCTGAGTTTTTAGTTTTTGATGGGATGCATATGCATAGGAATCGTTTGTGTGTACCTGAGAATAATGAATTAAAGAAGAAGCTTTTAAGTGAGGCACACACTACGGTCTTTACTATGCATCCCGGTATCTAGAAGATGTACTGAGATCTGAAGCAGTTTTATTGGTGGCCTGGGATGAAAAGAGACGTTGTGGAATTTGTGGCCAAGTGTTTGGCTTGTCAGCAGGTAAAGGCCGAGCATCAAGTTCCTTCGGGATTGCTCCACCCTTTACCCATTCCTCAGTGGAAATGGGATGACATCTGTGACGCGCGCCGGATCCCGAACGCCGCCCTATCGGACCGCCCGCACGTGGGCGACCGGGGCATTTGCGGGTCCGTTGGCATCTTGCAAATGAATCGCAAGTGCGTCTATGTTGGGCAACAAGGAGGTATCATGGAGTCGCCACCCAATAGAACATTGGGAAAGTTTCTCTCGCCTCGGAGAGCCTAAGACTTGCACATTTTATCCATATTGGGCCATGAGGCCTAGGATTAGCGCTAAAGCCTCGTGACCCAAGAAGTATTTTGGAGGATAACCTCTAACCTCTCGAGCCCAAAGACCAGAGCTGGGTCCGGGATTTCTCATCTATTTCTACCTCGATTATTTTATTATCAAATTTTAATACCATTGATTCGCTCTCTCTCCACACGATGCAATTAATTGAAGGCGCATTCATTCATTTCAGAAGCGGTAAATGTAAGCAAAATCCAAAATAAAGCATTTAAAACATAAATTACAATAACACTAGGAGCGGAATACAACTCCCATTTATAAAAGTGAAATACATGCATAAAACGGGTTATTCTTTAATAGTGAGAACATTGGTCCTCGCATGCATATTTATTATGAAACAGTTTTGATGTAATGATTTATTTGGGTATGAAAAACTAGGACATTGGTCCCCTTTTATTTAGAAAAAAAATGTCAAGTTAATTAATAAAAATGTTTTTGTGATTTTCTTTCTAGCGAGCCTAAATAAAGAATTTTACAAGAAAATTATATGGCAAAATTAAATAAAATATTACAAACCAAATGAGCCTTTTTGGACTTCCCGATGTACTCGCAAAAACGCCCAAGCGGAAAAAATGAGTTTAGACATAAAGACAAAATACAATTAAAAACAACGTTAGTGATTAAATCAATTAAACACACAAAATAATGAATAACAAATTAAAGTAAAATGATATGATATGAAAAGAATGATAATGGAATAAAAAATATTAACAAACCAAAATAAAATGAGAAACATGGATTATATGTGATAAATGATTGAATGACGTGATGAAAACAAAATAAAACATGTTAATTAATTAATGCATGAAAATATACACATGATGGAAATAATGATGATAAGTGAAAAATAATAAATGAATAAATAAACAAATAATAATAAATCATGTAACAATGATAAAAAGAATAATAAAGATTAGTAAACAAAAGAATGATGAAAATAATAATGATATATAACAAGGTTAATTGATGTGTTCATAATTAATACAAACTATTTACATGGCAAAAAGATTAATTTAAATTAATTAATTATTTGCATGTTAAAAATAATGAGGAATCAAAATAAATTATTTACATGTTAGGAATTAAAAAAAAACAATATTCACATGAATAAAAATCAAATCATATATAAACAATTAAATGGAACAAATATAAAATCAATACAACAAATGAATAGATGAAAACAATAAATAAATCAATAAAAATAATAAAATGGATATGAATAAATTAAATAAAAATAAAATAAAATAGAAATGGAGCCAAGAATATTTACCCTCAGAGTATTGGATTTGATGAAGGAAAAGTGATGATTTTCAGGAAGATTGCTTGAAAGAATAAAATTAGCAATTAAATTAATTCTCTTTGTTTATGGAGAAAAACAAAGGAATTGATTTGTATGCTTAAGATTAAAAAGAAATTGATGTCAAAATGATGATTAATTTCTTGTGTTTATGAAGAGAAAACCAAGAAATTAATTGGAATAATTAACAATTGAAAATTGATCTTTCAATTTCAATTAAACCTTATTAATTAAAAAAAGAAAAATGAAATTTTGAAGAGAAAATAGAAGATGATGAATTCTGGAAATTCTGATCTCCAAAAGTAGTGGAGGCCCCCTTTTTAATTTTTCATCCTAAACTATTTAAAGAATAGAAAATGTTGCCCTAATTTAATTAAGGAAAACAAACCTAATTTTATTCAAATTCCTCTCTATTTTTGGGGATAAAATCAAGTTTTATTAATTAATAATCTATAAAAAATATTTTAGATTTTTATTTGAAGTAAAAAACCCTTAATTTTGGGATAAAAACGGATTTTTGGGTGAAAAAATCGGAAAAAAAGGCTGAAAAAGGGGAAATAGGGCATCAGACCCTGTACCGACGGCCGGAAGCCCGTCGCCAGAGGGACGCCGCCCGTCGCTATAGAGCGACGGGCACTCACGCGGCGACCAGGCGAGAGCCGTGCGCAGCGCTCGGGCGGGAATCGCGCGCAGAGGCGCGCGGTGCGGCGCGCAACGCTGCGCGTCGCCAAATCTCGCCCAGCGCGCTGGGCGCCTGGGCACGGCGTGCTGGGCACCTGGCGCCTGCGTGCTGGGCGCCTGGCGCCCGCGAGCTGGGTGCCAGCGCCTGCGAGCTGGGCGCCTGCGCGCTGCCGCGCCCGACACTCGCGGTCCGAAAATTTTTTCTATTTTTTTTTTTTATTATATTTTTTTTTATTTTTTTTCTATTTTAAATTAACTAAAAACACCATAATTTTAAGCCCCCATTTTTTAAAATTAATTTTTTTAAATATTTTTTTATTATTTTTTAGTTTTTCACTCTAAAATGCAAATTTGACGAGAAAACCATCACTTTTAACCTTTTAAGCCTGTGAAGGCAATTATCATCATTGGGTAACTTCGATCTAGGCTTACTCAGGACCCGGTGTCTACAGTTGCCCCCAGTTTAGGGGAATCTAGTACACTAGTGTCTAGGTGAGCCTAAACTCAAAGAAGAAAAGGAAAGAGACGCGTACCTGAGGCGTCGATCTTCCTGCTTAATGGAATTGTAATGATAGCTGTTGCTGTCTTTTGGTTGTAGCTGGTAATGCTGTGGTCGTGCTAACCTCTTGTGGGTAGTGCCGCCATCATGCTAACCTATGTGAATTGGTAGTGCCGTGGTCGTGCCAACCTCTTGTGGGTTGTGCCGCCATCGTGCTAACCGCTGTGAATCGGTAGTACCGTGGTCGTGCCAACCTCTTGTGGGTTGTGCCGCCATCGTGCTAACCGCTGTGAATTTGTGGTAGTGCCGTGGTCGTGCCAACCTCTTGTGGGTTGTGCCGCCATCGTGGTAACCGCTGTGAATTTGTGGTAGTGCCGTGGTCGTGCCAACCTCTTGTGGGTTGTGCCGCCATCGTGCTAACCGCTGTGAATTTGTGGTAGTGCCGTGGTCGTGCCAACCTCCTGTGGGTTGTGCCGCCATCGTGCTAACCGCTGTGAATTTGTGGTAGTGCCGTGGTCGTGCCAATCTCTTGTGGGTTGTGCCGCCATCGTGCTAACCGCTGTGAATTTTGGAACTGTGCTCCTTTAGATGTTTGGACTGGTGTCGTCACTCGGCTTTTGTTGGTGTTCCCCGCCGATTTCTCCTGCAAGATTGTATGCATAGGAATATACAAGAAATCACGTGTGCATGATATGGAATGCAAATGCTTGCAACAATGTATAGACTGTGCCCTAGGTGGTCCATGGTTCGCTGAGGTTGTAGCCTTCCTGCTCTACAATGCCCCCTGAAACCTGAAGATCGTCGACAAGTTTTCTGAAAGAGACGTCCGGTATATATCCTTGCCCCCCCTGGTCAATGATCATTTACCCGGGATTCTGTTTCATGTTCTGTGTTGTATGTTATATGATTGAAAGAAGATCATCCGAAATACCGTCGCCCTATTGCTCCAGGCATTGAACGTCATTGTTTTAAAGGTAGTGCGTCCCTTGTGGATTTTCACACTAGCTTTTCTTTGCGGGAAATGCGTCCCTTAGGGGATTTTCACACAACCCTTTGCCTAATTTTTGCCTGGAATGGATCCAACCCAATCCAGCTGCTTTTGTTCATTTTGTTTTTTTTTTAGAGCAGACTGTCTGTTTCCAGGTTTTCACCCTGCCCTTTGGCCTAACTTTTGTTTAGAGAGCCAGTTACGGTTTTCATCTCTAACGGCCTTTTTTTTTCTTTTTTTTTTTTTTTTTTTTTTTTACAGCTGCAGGAAAAGTTGGAGCTACCATTAAAGCCCCTTCTTAGGGTAATCAGCAGTTATTCTCTGAGACATTTTCTCTTTAGCATCGGTTGCATTGTATGGCATATCTTGATAAATGTGTTGCTAGATTGGGTGAAGTAGCAGATAGGGATCTGGTTCTTGGAAACCATCTATTGTGCTTGATAACTTAGAGGGATTAACGATGTAGTGAGACGTTCCCTATCCTTTCGAGGTGAAGCCTTGTCTTTAGCCTTTGCTTCTCCATATTATTGGACTGGACTTCTAGAAAAACTACTATACCTCTTTTTTTTTCTGGGAGTCATTCTGTAACTTTAACCAGCGTATATATAGAAAATGGACACCTAGCCCTGCAATTGATAATAGGACTTGGCCACTAAGGCACCTGGCCGGCGAGAGCCGTAGTAAGGACTAGTTCAGATTTGTATAGACTTTAAGCAATATCTTCCTTTTTAGAACAGAACTAGGAAATAATATCAATGAATGAATTTAGTTTTATTTCATTTCACAACATTGTGCTTGTTTCAATACAATTTCAATATACGTAATCACCATTTAACACTGATTCGAAAATGTCAAACTGCATTCATTCATAGAGCCAAATCTTGATAGCATCAACTCCTGTTACCAATCAGCCCTCTCGGGTTTTCTTGATTGGATATTTTCTCTCAAGCCTCTAATTTTTGACCAGGATGCCTTTTTTCGGTTTTCACCCTGACGAGGCGCCCAATTTTAGCAAGGCCGCCTTTTTCGGTTTTCGACCCGCGGGCTTTTATTCCCTTCTTTTGATTTTTAAGTCTTTGGCCATGGACCCATTTTTGAGTCTACTGATACTGATCATCTTCACCACTTCTGTCATTGCTATCCTGGATAACCGTCTCTGAAAAACAACGGAGCCTTCTCATATCAGCTTGAACTTGCCGCATTATACTCATTTGCTGAAAGATAGAATCTCCCTCTTTTCACGGTGGCTTTTTGGCTTCCTTCCTGGATGATCTCTTGATCTATCCTTGTCTGATGTGTTTAACTGCTGATGCCATTGTTGCACTAGCTGACTTCTAAAAATTTAGGCTTCCATGGTTGTGCTTAAAGATTTAATCTCTACCACGCTCGGATATACTGCCTCTGCCCCCCTTATAAAAGGTGAATTTTTTAGAGGTTATAATGGTGATTCTCTTGCCTGGGAATGGGAAAGACAGCTTCTCTGTCCAACCTTTGTAGTTTTGAATCTACTTGGTTGAGATCTCCTTGTTAGC
This sequence comes from Excoecaria cochinchinensis, assembly GCA_947683425.1. NCBI lineage: Eukaryota > Viridiplantae > Streptophyta > Magnoliopsida > Malpighiales > Euphorbiaceae > Excoecaria > Excoecaria cochinchinensis. Next base: position 4,997,314 of record CANTUQ010000034.1, read on the forward strand.
AGCCTCTCTTGCCCCATTAGCTTGAGGGAAACACAGAGAGGACTTGTGGTCCTTAATGTCACCTCTGGAGCAGTTTCCTAACTTTAACCATGAATTGCTCTTTCGCACTTGACCCATGTGTAGAGTAGGAGGCTGCCTTGGCATGACCCTATTCGTTGGGATTGTAAGGAACACCTTTCCTGTGATGTCTTCTTCCAAGCTCGAGCAACCTGTACCTATTGCAAGTCGATACAATCTTCGTGGTCCTTTTTGGTCATCAAGAAAAAAGGCAAAATACAAGCATGTGTAAATCAACGGGATTTGAGGAGACCTTGCCTCCAAATAGCATTCGCTTAACCCCTGATCAATTCTCTCTTTTCTTCTCCCTCTCTTTTTTTTTGTTTTTTTTTTTTTGTTTTTTTTTTTGTTTTTTTTTTGTTTATATATTATTTTTTCTTTTGTTTGTTCTTCTTTTTTTTTCTTTTCCTTTTTCTTTTGACAATTTTTTTTATATATTTTTCGCTCCCCAATAAGCTTTGCTCAAATCTTGAAGTTTTACACATGCGTGCACCTTTCATCTTAACCATTGGGGTTATTGTTGTTCCATCAAGTCGGGCATTGCATTTCAGTATGAATTTTGGTCATGTTCCTACTGACGGATCTCCACTTTCAGCCATTTCTACCTATTTCAGCTTGAATCTTCTGAGCTTCTTGTGTCATCTGTCCATGATTAGGATATGTTTAGCATAGCATTTTCGACAGCTTCATAAGCACATCTTCATGGGTCCAGGCAAAGACTTTTTCGTATCTTGTTTTAATTCTCTCAAATTTTCTCACTCTTCAAAAGTTATGTCAGATGCCATCAAGATTTTTGAGGTTCCAAGAATAAATAGAGTAGCATTAATCGAGCCAATGTCAAATATAAATGAATTATGATCATGTGTAATGAAATCGTTAAAAACATCACACAAATGAAGGAAATTGTTTGATTCACTAATAAAACTAGAAAACGTCATTAATATTAAAAACAAGTTCAGAACTAAGAAAGAGAGTCTAAACTATCATCTTCCTCTTTCTCCCAATGCAGGTGTCGTTGCCAACGGTCTCTAATTAACTTCGGGGCCCATCCTTCCTTCCTTTGACTCCTTGTCGATGAGGCCTTGAACCCGCTCCCTCAAAGCTCGGCATTCATCAGTGTCATGTCCAGCCTGCTGATGATAGATGCAATATTGACCTACCCGATGACCTGGACGCCCTTGGCTTTTATAGGGTCTAGCTCGTTTTGATTGCAACTTCCCTTGCTTAACAAAATAGGCAAAATGCTTTGACAAAGGCTTTTTTAAGATGATGCAGTCATTTCGGGTCACCTCCCTAGCTGGCATCTTCATGTCTCCACCACTTATTCGACTGCTATTGCACTGACTTAGGCACCCTTCAATAATTCTAGATGGCTCAAGATCTTGGACTTGCTTCCTCGGGATTTTCCAGTCATTAAATAGACATGTGGGGTACTGATGAGAATCCATTATCCCATAACCCATAGTTGGCTTAGTTGACGTCCTCTGAGGGAAAGATCCGTCAAAACCAAAGCAATATTTCTGGGCCACTCCAGCCACCGGCATTTTTTTGATCTTTTGAATGCCGACGGTATTGTCACTTCTGCATAGACCACTTTTCCTCTCTGAATTTATCGTAATCAAGGCGAGTTTCTTGTTGGCAGCTTGGGCAGTAGCACGTTTGGATCGCTGAATTGCCTCCTCGAGAATGTCCATTCTTTTCTTGGGGTCACCCTGTGTCGTCATCTTAAACCCCTCATTACAAACATGTCCTATGTCTTTTTTTCTTGACTGCAGAACACAAGGCATCTTTCCTCTGAACCCGATTCTTGGCATGTATGCTATTGCAGCTAGACCCTGTTTGCTCTGTGGCATGGAAAAATCAGTATGCTGTGCCTTGGTAGACGGTGTCATTGTGGCAGCCAAGTCTTCCTTTATAGTCTTCAACCTGGCTTCAAATTCTTTCAGCCTGCTCTCTAAGTCTTGTGCCCTCCTATCCATTTCATCAATAATGAGGGCATGGGTTGCACCCGGTCTTCCTGATGGGTTGGTCATGTTACTTTCTATCAAATGTTGTAAAAGATGACGACTTGTCGTTCTCTGAGCCCACGTATTCTGATCCTCAGAAAGAAAATAAATTGCTAATTAATCACCTGTCAAGACCTTTAGACCACCTGGACAAATCTATAATGGCTGCAAAAAATACCTATTAAGATGATGCATGAATGACATGTAAGATGCATAATCGTGCTATGCAACATAGACAAACTCATGCAAGTAGATAGATCCTTCCAACCTCATATCTCTCACACACGTGGTAATGCGGTCTCTTTCCTAGGTGGGCTTGATCCATGGGTTAACGGGGAACCCAATGGACACGTATGGTGCGCGGTGAAAAACCGACAGCATAACACTCCTATACTAATGTACAAGCGGATGGATAGTGATCGTCATGTATTTAGACGTTCCACAAATTTCGACATGGCCCTACCGGGGCATGGAAGCCTTTGGCTAGGTTACCAAGCGAGACATCTGGACTCACCCAATACATGAGGGTCCATACAGCAAGCATGGAATTATGGTTCATATCACCTGTGGAAAGTAGCTATGGCCATTATATGAGCTTTGGACAAGGGAGATGTTACTTTAAGGCTACCCAAGCATGATCCCTGCCGACGGGTCCAGCTCATCACGAGCGTAACGACCGATCGGGTCACCATTTTGATATACCATTAAGGTACGTGGCTTGGGCTGGTGATTATCCTTAACACTTCCCCAAATTGAGTGAAAATGAGGAGGTGCTTCAGGAACACACCGGGGCTAGAAGAGGGACCAAACTAGCGTATTCTAAGGCTCTAATGATATGCAAATGCAAATTTGAGAGAAGGTGAATTTATGAATTAAATTTTAATCATAAATGTTAAAAGAGGTATTTTCGAATCGAAATCTCGAACCATAAACGTCCCCAGTGGAGTCGCCACTGTGACGCGCGCCGGATCCCGAACGCCGCCCTTTCGGACCGCCCGCACGTGGGCGACCGGGGCATTTGCTGGTCCGTTGGCATCTTGCAAATGAATCGCAAGTGCGTCTATGTTGGGCAACAAGGAGGTATCATGCAGTCGCCACCCAATAGAACATTGGGAAAGTTTCTCTCGCCTCGGAGAGCCTAAGACTTGCGCATTTTATCCATATTAGGCCATGAGGCCTAGGATTAGCGCTAAAGCCTCGTGACCCAAGAAGTATTTTGGAGGATAACCTCTAACCTCTCGAGCCCAAAGACCAGAGCTGGGTCCGGGATTTCTCATCTATTTCTACCTCGATTATTTTATGATCAAATTTTAATACCATTGATTCGCTCTCTCTCCACACGATGCAATTAATTGAAGGCGCATTCATTCATTTCAGAAGCGGTAAATGTAAGCAAAATCCAAAATAAAGCATTTAAAACATAAATTACAATAACACTAGGAGCGGAATACAACTCCCATTTATAAAAGTGAAATACATGCATAAAACGGGTTATTCTTTAATAGTGAGAACATTGGTCCTCGCATGCATATTTATTATGAAACAGTTTTGATGTAATGATTTATTTGGGTATGAAAAACTAGGACATTGGTCCCCTTTTATTTAGAAAAAAAATGTCAAGTTAATTAATAAAAATGTTTTTGTGATTTTCTTTCTAGCGAGCCTAAATAAAGAATTTTACAAGAAAATTATATGGCAAAATTAAATAAAATATTACAAACCAAATGAGCCTTTTTGGACTTCCCGATGTACTCGCAAAAACGCCCAAGCGGAAAAAATGAGTTTAGACATAAAGACAAAATACAATTAGAAACAATGTTAGTGATTAAATCAATTAAACACACAAAATAATGAATAACAAATTAAAGTAAAATGATATGATATGAAAAGAATGATAATGGAATCAAAAATATTAACAAACCAAAATAAAATGAGAAACATGGATTATATGTGATAAATGATTGAATGACGTGATGAAAACAAAATAAAACATGTTAATTAATTAATGCATGAAAATATACACATGATGGAAATAATGATGATAAGTGAAAAATAATAAATGAATAAATAAACAAATAATAATAAATCATGTAACAATGATAAAAAGAATAATAAAGATTAGTAAACAAAAGAATGATGAAAATAATAATGATATATAACAAGGTTAATTGATGTGTTCATAATTAATACAAACTATTTACATGGCAAAAAGATTAATTTAAATTAATTAATTATTTGCATGTTAAAAATAATGAGGAATCAAAATAAATTATTTACATGTTAGGAATTAAAAAAAAAACAATATTCACATGAATAAAAATCAAATCATATATAAACAATTAAATGGAACAAATATAAAATCAATACAACAAATGAATAGATGAAAACAATAAATAAATCAATAAAAATAATAAAATGGATATGAATAAATTAAATAAAAATAAAATAAAATAGAAATGGAGCCAAGAATATTTACCCTCAGAGTATTGGATTTGATGAAGGAAAAGTGATGATTTTCAGGAAGATTGCTTGAAAGAATAAAATTAGCAATTAAATTAATTCTCTTTGTTTATGGAGAAAAACAAAGGAATTGATTTGTATGCTTAAGATTAAAAAGAAATTGATGTCAAAATGATGATTAATTTCTTGTGTTTATGAAGAGAAAACCAAGAAATTAATTGGAATAATTAACAATTGAAAATTGATCTTTCAATTTCAATTAAACCTTATTAATTAAAAAAAGAAAAATGAAATTTTGAAGAGAAAATAGAAGATGATGAATTCTTGAAATTCTGATCTCCAAAAGTAGTGGAGGCCCCCTTTTTAATTTTTCATCCTAAACTATTTAAAGAATAGAAAATGTTGCCCTAATTTAATTAAGGAAAACAAACCTAATTTTATTCAAATTCCTCTATATTTTTGGGGATAAAATCAAGTTTTATTAATTAATAATCTATAAAAAATATTTTGGAATTTTATTTGAAGTCAAAAACCCTTAATTTTGGGATAAAAACGGATTTTTGGGTGAAAAAATCGGAAAAAAGGCTGAAAAAGGGGAAATAGGGCATCAGACCCTGTACCGACGGCCGGAAGCCCGTCGCCAGAGGGACGCCGCCCGTCGCTATAGAGCGACGGGCACTCACGCGGCGACCAGGCGAGAGCCGTGCGCAGCGCTCGAGCGGGAATCGCGCGCGGTGCGGCGCGCAGCGCGTCGCTCTTTAGCGACGCGCGCCATTTGCGACGCTGCGCGTCGCCAAATCTCGCCCAGCGCGCTGGGCGCGCGCCGGATCCCGAACGCCGCCCTATCGGACCGCCCGCACGTGGGCGACCGGGGCATTTGCGTGTCCGTTGGCATCTTGCAAATGAATCGCAAGTGCGTCTATGTTGGGCAACAAGGAGGTATCATGGAGTCGCCACCCAATAGAACATTGGGAAAGTTTCTCTCGCCTCGGAGAGCCTAAGACTTGCGCATTTTATCCATATTGGGCCATGAGGCCTAGGATTAGCGCTAAAGCCTCGTGACCCAAGAAGTATTTTGGAGGATAACCTCTAACCTCTCGAGCCCAAAGACCAGAGCTGGGTCCGGGATTTCTCATCTATTTCTACCTCGATTATTTTATGATCAAATTTTAATACCATTGATTCGCTCTCTCTCCACACGATGCAATTAATTGAAGGCGCATTCATTCATTTCAGAAGCGGTAAATGTAAGCAAAATCCAAAATAAAGCATTTAAAACATAAATTACAATAACACTAGGAGCAGAATACAACTCCCATTTATAAAAGTGAAATACATGCATAAAACGGGTTATTCTTTAATAGTGAGAACATTGGTCCTCGCATGCATATTTATTATGAAACAGTTTTGATGTAATGATTTATTTGGGTATGAAAAACTAGGACATTGGTCCCCTTTTATTTAGAAAAAAAATGTCAAGTTAATTAATAAAAATGTTTTTGTGATTTTCTTTCTAGCGAGCCTAAATAAAGAATTTTACAAGAAAATTATATGGCAAAATTAAATAAAATATTACAAACCAAATGAGCCTTTTTGGACCTCCCGATGTGCTCGCAAAAACGCCCAAGCGAAAAAATGAGTTTAGACATAAAAACAAAATACAATTAAAACAATGTTAGTGATTCAATCAATTAAATCAATTAAACATACAAAATAATGAATAACAAATTAAAATAAAATAAGATGATATGAAAAGAATAATAATGGAATCAAAAATATTAACAAACCAAAATAAAATGAGAAACATGGATTATATATGATAAATGATTAAATGATGTGATGAAAATAAAATAAAACATGTTAATTAATTAGTACATGATGAAAATATACATATGATGAAAATAATGATGATAAGTGAAAAATAATGAATGAATAAATAAACAAATGATAATAAAATCATGTAACAATGATAAAAATTAGTAAACAAAGGAATGATGAAAATAATAATGATATGTAACAAGGTTAATTGATGTGTTCATAATTAATACAAACTATTTACATGGCAAAAAGATTAATTTAAATTAATTAATTATTTGCATGTTAAAAATAATGAGGAATCAAAATAAATTATTTACATGTTAGGAATTAAAAAAAAACAATATTCACATGAATAAAAATCAAATCATATATAAACAATTAAATGGAACAAATAGAAAATCAATACAACAAATGAATAGATGAAAACAATAATGATATATAACAAGGTTAATTGATGTGTTCATAATTAATACAAACTATTTACATGGCAAAAAGATTAATTTAAATTAATTAATTATTTGCATGTTAAAAATAATGAGGAATCAAAATAAATTATTTACATGTTAGGAATTAGAAAAAAAACAATATTCACATGAATAAAAATCAAATCATATATAAACAATTAAATGGAACAAATATAAAATCAATACAACAAATGAATAGATGAAAACAATAAATAAATCAATAAAAATAATAAAATGGATATGAATAAATTAAATAAAAATAAAATAAAATAGAAATGGAGCCAAGAATATTTACCCTCAGAGTATTGGATTTGATGAAGGAAAAGTGATGATTTTCAGGAAGATTGCTTGAAAGAATAAAATTAGCAATTAAATTAATTCTCTTTGTTTATGGAGAAAAACAAAGGAATTGATTTGTATGCTTAAGATTAAAAAGAAATTGATGTCAAAATGATGATTAATTTCTTGTGTTTATGAAGAGAAAACCAAGAAATTAATTGGAATAATTAACAATTGAAAATTGATCTTTCAATTTCAATTAAACCTTATTAATTAAAAAAAGAAAAATGAAATTTTGAAGAGAAAATAGAAGATGATGAATTCTGGAAATTCTGATCTCCAAAAGTAGTGGAGGCCCCCTTTTTAATTTTTCATCCTAAACTATTTAAAGAATAGAAAATGTTGCCCTAATTTAATTAAGGAAAACAAACCTAATTTTATTCAAATTCCTCTATTTTTGGGGATAAAATCAAGTTTTATTAATTAATAATCTATAAAAAATATTTTGGAATTTTATTTGAAGTCAAAAACCCTTAATTTTGGGATAAAAACGGATTTTTGGGTGAAAAAATCGGAAAAAAGGCTGAAAAAGGGGAAATAGGGCATCAGACCCTGTACCGACGGCCGGAAGCCCGTCGCCAGAGGGACGCCGCCCGTCGCTATAGAGCGACGGGCACTCACGCGGCGACCAGGCGAGAGCCGTGCGCAGCGCTTGGGCGGGAATCGCGCGCAGAGGCGCGCGGTGCGGCGCGCAGCGCGCAACGCTGCGCGTCGCTCTTTAGCGACGCGCGCCATTGGCGACGCTGCGCGTCGCCAAATCTCGCCCAGCGCGCTGGGCGCCTGGGCGTCGGCGTGCTGGGCGCCTGGCGCCCGCGAGCTGGGCGCCAGCGCGCCTGCGCGCTGCCGCGCCCGACACTCGCGGTCCGAAAATTTTTTCTATTTTTTTTTATTTTTTTAATATATTTTTTTTATTTTTTTTCTATTTTAAATTAACTAAAAACACCATAATTTTAAGCCCCCATTTTTTAAAATTAATTTTTTTAAATATTTTTTTATTATTTTTTAGTTTTTCACTCTAAAATGCAAATTTGACGAGAAAACCATCACTTTTAACCGTTTAAGCCTGTGAAGGCAATTATCATCATTGGGTAACTTCGATCTAGGCTTACTCAGGACCCGGTGTCTACAGTTGCCCCCAGTTTAGGGGAATCTAGTACACTAGTGTCTAGGTGAGCCTAAACTCAAAGAAGAAAAGGAAAGAGACGCGTACCTGAGGCGTCGATCTTCCTGCTTAATGGAATTGTAATGATAGCTGTTGCTGTCTTTTGGTTGTAGCTGGTAATGCTGTGGTCGTGCTAACCTCTTGTGGGTAGTGCCGCCATCATGCTAACCTATGTGAATTGGTAGTGCCGTGGTCGTGCCAACCTCTTGTGGGTTGTACCGCCATCGTGCTAACCGCTGTGAATCGGTAGTGCCGTGGTCGTGCCAACCTCTTGTGGGTTGTGCCGCCATCGTGCTAACCGCTGTGAATTTGTGGTAGTGCCGTGGTCGTGCCAACCTCTTGTGGGTTGTGCCGCCATCGTGCCAACCGCTGTGAATTTGTGGTAGTGCCGTGGTCGTGCCAACCTCTTGTGGGTTGTGCCGCCATCGTGCTAACCGCTGTGAATTTGTGGTAGTGCCGTGGTCGTGCCAACCTCTTGTGGGTTGTGCCGCCATCGTGCTAACCGCTGTGAATTTGTGGTAGTGCCGTGGTTGTGCCAACCTCTTGTGGGTTGTGCCGCCATCGTGCTAACCGCTGTGAATTTGTGGTAGTGCCGTGGTCGTGCCAACCTCTTGTGGGTTGTGCCGCCATCGTGCTAACCGCTGTGAATTTGTGGTAGTGCCGTGGTCGTGCCAACCTCTTGTGGGTTGTGCCGCCATCGTGCTAACCGCTGTGAATTTGTGGTAGTGCCGTGGTCGTGCCAACCTCTTGTGGGTTGTGCCGCCATCGTGCTAACATCTGTGAATTTTGGAACTGTGCTCCTTTAGATGTTTGGACTGGTGTCGTCACTCGGCTTTTGTTGGTGTTCCCCGCCGATTTCTCCTGCAAGATTGTATGCATAGGAATATACAAGAAATCACGTGTGCATGATATGGAATGCAAATGCTTGCAACAATGTATAGACTGTGCCCTAGGTGGTCCATGGTTCGCTGAGGTTGTAGCCTTCCTGCTCTACAATGCCCCCTGAAACCTGAAGATCGTCGACAAGTTTTCTGAAAGAGACGTCCGGTATATATCCTTGCCCCCCCTGGTCAATGATCATTTACCCGGGATTCTGTTTCATGTTCTGTGTTGTATGTTATATGATTGAAAGAAGATCATCCGAAATACCGTCGCCCTATTGCTCCAGGCATTGAACGTCATTGTTTTAAAGGTAGTGCGTCCCTTGTGGATTTTCACACTAGCTTTTCTTTGCGGGAAATGCGTCCCTTAGGGGATTTTCACACAACCCTTTGCCTAATTTTTGCCTGGAATGGATCCAACCCAATCCAGCGGCTTTTGTTCATTTTGTTTTTTTTTTAGAGCAGACTGCCTGTTTCCAGGTTTTCACCCTGCCCTTTGGCCTAACTTTTGTTTAGAGAGCCAGTTACGGTTTTCATCTCTAACGGCTTTTTTTTTTCTTTTTTTTTTTTTTTACAGCTGCAGGAAAAGTTGGAGCTACCATTAAAGCCCCTTCTTAGGGTAATCAGCAGTTATTCTCTGAGACATTTTCTCTTTAGCATCGGTTGCATTGTATGGCATATCTTGATAAATGTGTTGCTAGATTGGGTGAAGTAGCAGATAGGGATCTGGTTCTTGGAAACCATCTATTGTGCTTGATAACTTAGAGGGATTAACGATGTAGTGAGACGTTCCCTATCCTTTCGAGGTGAAGCCTTGTCTTTAGCCTTTGCTTCTCCATATTATTGGACTGGACTTCTAGAAAAACTACTATACCTCTTTTTTTTTTTTTTTAGGAGTCATTCTGTAACTTTAACTAGCGTATATATAGAAAATGGACACCTAGCCCTGCAATTGATAATAGGACTTGGCCACTAAGGCACCTGGCCGGCGAGAGCCGTAGTAAGGACTAGTTCAGATTTGTATAGACTTTAAGCAATATCTTCCTTTTTAGAACAGAACTAGGAAATAATATCAATGAATGAATTTAGTTTTATTTCATTTCACAACATTGTGCTTGTTTCAATACAAATTCAATATACGTAATCACCATTTAACACTGATTCAAAAATGTCAAACTGCATTCATTCATAGAGCCAAATCTTGATAGCATCAACTCCTGTTACCAATCAGCCCTCTCGGGTTTTCTTGATTGGATATTTTCTCTCAAGCCTCTAATTTTTGACCAGGATGCCTTTTTTCGGTTTTCACCCTGACGAGGCGCCCAATTTTAGCAAGGCCGCCTTTTTCGGTTTTCGACCCGCGGGCTTTTATTCCCTTCTTTTGATTTTTAAGTCTTTGGCCATGGACCCATTTTTGAGTCTACTGATACTGATCATCTTCACCACTTCTGTCATTGCTATCCTGGATAACCGTCTCTGAAAAACAACGGAGCCTTCTCATATCGGCTTGAACTTGCCGCATTATACTCATTTGCTGAAAGATAGAATCTCCCTCTTTTCATGGTGGCTTTTTGGCTTCCATCCTGGATGATCTCTTGATCTATCCTTGTCTGATGTGTTTAACTGCTGATGCCATTGTTGCACTAGCTGACTTCTAAAAATTTAGGCTTCCATGGTTGTGCTTAAAGATTTGATCTCTACCACGCTCGGATATACTGCCTCTGCCCCCCTTTACAAGGTCTAAAAGCTCGGATGGAGAGATTGTAGTTGCTACGGTGGATACGCTCAATGCTTCGACTAACTTCTGTCGGTGCGAGGGGGACTGTCTCAAAAGGTCCCAAATAGATATCTGAGCCGTGGTCTATTTCAGTTGTTTCACTATTGAATTTTCTTCCGGCTCTTTCTCTGCGATTGCTTGTGCTGGGTCCTGCTGCTTCTCAGCTTCTGGAATGACCCTCCCACTTCTTGTTACTGCTTCTACTCTTTCTTCTTCCTCTGAATCCCACGGATCCGTAAACTCTCCATTTTTCTCATCTTCGTCATCTCCACTCTCACTAGTGGACCAACAGTCTATCGCTGCGACGGAAACCCCTTTTTCATCCACTGCAGGGCGAGTAATAGCGACATACTCATTTCCATATAGATCTTGCATTACGTACCACTCTGGTAGGCTCGATCCGATCATAAAGACTGGAGGTGGCACTGTGTTATAACCCGACTTCTTCTTGCTTTCTCTCTGCTCAGGATCGGTGATCTGCTTGTTGTCAATTAGATCTTGGACCCGATGTCTTAGCGTTATACACTCATCCGTCAAATGCCCGGTATGTTGGTGGAATGCGCAGTATTCATTCTCTTTGTGCCCTGGCTGCCCTTGGGCCTTGGCCGGTTTAGGTGATAGGGGCCGCAGTTTTCCTTCTTTTATTAGCCTCTTCAGCACCCATGATAAAGGCTTACCCAAGTTGGAGAAATACCTCTGACTTACGCCGGTTGCAGACACCTCGGCAGTCTTCCCAGCTCTGTTACCACTGCTTGAACCTACTGGTTTGGCCGTCCCCTGATTGTTGTATCCCCTCCGGGCATAGGACTCACTATTTGCCCTCTTGGATAAATATTCTCCTTCCGCTTCTATGGCAATGTCCTTCAAAGACTCCCAATCCTTGAGTCCCTTCATTTTCAGTCCCTCTCTCAAGTAAGGACTGGCATTTCGAATGAATAGCCGGATCTGATCAGAAGTGTCCGGTTTGCGTTTCATCTCCATAACCCGGTTTCTCCACCGAGTAAGGTACTCGTGGAAGGACTCCCCAGCCTTCTGCTGTAACAACTCGAGATCTTTCAAAGTAACCTCCATCCGGGTACTGCAATCGTACTGCTTAAGGAACTCTTCAGTCAACAAGTCCCAGTCCTCCTTGGATCTCCTGTCAAGCCCATGGTACCAATCAATAGCAGCTCCTGTGAGACTCAAGCAGAAATATTCTATCTTCTGCTTTCTTGTTAAGGTCGTTCCCTTCATGACTAGCGAGTATTGCTTGATGTGTGCGGCAGGGTCAGAGGTTCCATCAAATTTGGGAATGTCCGGCATCTTAAAATTCTGGGGAATTAGGTCATCCCCATCCAGCTCTCGGTCTTCCGGGTTCATTCCTTTTCCCACGGTCATCATCCTTGCCATGACCTCAAATCTCTCTTCCATTTTCCTCCATATTGCCTCATCTAGTTTTGGTGACTTCTCTTTAGCTGCTTTATGCTCCTCTAGCTCATCTTCCCCAAATTCAGCTTCAGACCTGGGGCCCTCTCTGCGCTCAATAGGTGCAGGCACTCTTTGCTCGACAACAGGTGGGTCAACCACTGGTTGGTTAATTGCAACAGGACGTTCTTCTCTTACAACCTCTTGTTCAGTTGGTACTCGGATAGGGGCAGCAGCAGCTTGTTGACCAGCTATGGTGGTGGCAAGATTGCCCATCATTGCGATCATTCGGGCTTCAAATTCCTCTATTCTCTTTCCTACCTCCTCGATGATTATTGCCCGAGTTGCATCAGACTCATTTGATGGATTAGCCATACTTACTTCTGTTGATGATTCGGAAGAAAACCCCACACTTCCTTCTAAGACTGACTCTGAACTCTGATCTGACACTAACTCAGTTAACCCCAAAAGCGGCGCCCTTCTTAACCGTCCGTCGGGACCTCTAGACCACCCAGGAGAATCTATGATGGCCTCAAATTCAGTTTTGAAGAATTGAAGATAGAAGTGTTGAATTCCTTGTCTTCTCTTATGAAAATCCTTTGAAAATAGCTTGAAAACTTGAAGAAAAGCTCTTGGAAACAAGTGTGCAAGATGGATTTTTTTCTTTCAACTCAAAGCTCCAAAATTCAGTTTTTTTTTCTCCAAAATGTTCCTCTCTCGTCCTCCTCCTGTTCTGAATTTTTCTAGTGTTTTTAATCATCAAAAACTACCCAAAAACCACCAAAAACCGTCCAAAAACGGTTGAAAATCGAGTGGGGGTCGAAAAGTGGGCGAAATGGGCGAAGTGGGGCGTCAATCGTGCGCCTCGCGCACGTTTCCGCGCGGATGAGCAGAGTCTCCGCGCACGACGTGCGCGGAGCGAGCGACGCCTAAGGCGTCGTGCGCGCAGAGCTACCGACGCCCAGGGCGTCGGCCGCGCGGAGCGCACGCTCTGCAGCGCTCCGCGCACGGACATTCGCGACGGCCCCTGGCCGTCGCCCTTCCGTCGCGAATCTTTTCCCCCATTTTCCATTTTTCCTACTTTCTTCATTTTTTCATCATTTTTCACCCCTTTTTTTTCTTTTTTTTTATTTATTTTTTTTTTATATAAAATACCCTCAACCTAAAACACACTTTTTCTTCTTCAAAATAATTTAAAAAATATTTTTAAAATATTTTTAAAATACCCTTTTTTACTCACCGAAAAGACAAGGAAAATCACTTCTGAACTCCAATCTTTTTGCCTATAAGCCGGCATAGCTAAATTTCATCATCGGGTAATCCTGATCAAGGCTACTCGGGACCCGGTGTCTACAGTTGCCCCCAATTTTGAAGAGACTAGTGCATGTGTGCCTAGGTGAGCCAAAATTCAGGAAAAGGAAAGAAACGCGTACCTGAGGCAGCGATCTTCCTGCTTGATGGAGTTATGATGATAGCTACTGCTGTCTTTTGGTTGTAGCTGGTAATACCGTAGGTGCGCTAACCTCTTGCGGGTGGCGCCGCTATCGTGCTAAACATTGTGAGTTGGTAATGCCGTGGTCGTGCTAACCTCTTGTGAGTACTGCCGCCATCGTGCTAACCGCTGTGAATTGGTAGTGCCGTGGTCATGCTAACCTCTTGTGGGTAGTGCCGCCATCGTGCTAACCGCTGTGAATTGGTAGTGTCGTGGTCGTGCTAACCTCTTGTGGGTAGTGCCGCCATCGTGCTAACCGCTGTGAATTGGTAGTGCCGTGGTCGTGCTAACCTCTTGTGGGTAGTGCCGCCATCGTGCTAACCGCTGTGAATTGGTAGTGCCGTGGTCGTGCTAACCTCTTGTGGGTAGTGCCGCCATCGTGCTAACCTCTGTTAATTGGTAGTGCCGTGGTCGTGCTAACCTCTTGTGGGTAGTGCCGCCATCGTGCTAACCGCTGTGAATTTATTTTTTATATTTTTTTTTATTTTTTATTTTTTTGCTCCTTTAGATGTTTGGACTAGTGTCATCACTTGGCTTTTGTGGGTGTTTCCTGCCGATTTCTCCTGCAAGATTGTATGCATAGGAGTATACAAGAAATCATGTGTGTATGTTATGGAATGCAAATGCTTGCAAAAATGTATAGATCGCACCCTAGGTGATCCATAGTTTGCTGAACTTATAGCTTGTTTGCTGTACCATGCCCCCTGAATCCTGAGGATCGTCGACAAGCTTTTTGAAAGAGACGTCCGGTGTATATCCCTTGCCCCCTGGTCAATGATCATTTACCTGGGATTCTATTTCATGTTCTGTGTTGTGTGTTGTCTGACTGACAGAAGATCATCTTGAAATAATGCCGCCTTATCGCTCCAGGCATTGAATGTCATTGTTTTAAAGGTAGTGCGTCCCTTGTGGATTTTCGCACTAGCTTTTCTTTGCGGGAAATGCGTCCCTTATGGGATTTTCACACAACCCTTTGCCTAACTTTTGCCTGGAATGGACCCAACCCAATCCAACGGCTTTTGTTTATTTTATATTTATATTTTATTTTTATTTTTATTTTTATTTTTATTATTTTTTTTTGTAGGGCAGACTGCCTGTTTCCAGGTTTTCACCCTGCCCTTTGGCCTAACTTTTGCTTAGAGAGCCAGTTACGGTTTTCATCTCTAACGGCCTTTTTTTTTTTTTTTTTTTTTTTTTTTATCACCAAAGCTTCTATTAAGAGCAAATAGCACATATCCAATGAAGGGACTGAGCAATAATTATTAGATGAACAATTGGTATATTTCTTTTTAAGACAAAACTGAAAGATCAATGAAAATGTATTCATTGCGAAAATTGTGTACATTTCTATATGATTTCATCATACATGATTTTCATTTGACAAGAATTCAAAAGCATATGACTACACCTAATCTCGGAGTAGATTTTGTCAGCCTCAAACTCCTGTTATTAATCGGCCCTCTCGGGTTTTCTCGATTAAATATTTTCTCTGATGCCTCTAATTTTTGCACAAGATGCCTTTTTTCGGTTTTCACCCTGTCGAGGCGCCCAATTTTAGCACAGCCGCCTTTTTTCGGTTTTCGACTTGCAGGGCATTTTATTCTCTTCTTTTTATTTTTGGTCTTTAGCCATGGAACCTTTTAAGTCTATCGACATTGACCGGGTCCTTGAACTCATTCCCATCGCTGTCTGCTAAAATTGCTGCTCCTTTTGTTAGCAACTTTTTCAAAATGAAAGGTCCTTCCCAGGTTGGTCTGAATTTTCCTCGTATGTCTGGAACTCCCGGCCTCATCATCTTATAGACCAAATCCCCTTCTTTCAACGGGTGCTTTCGTACCTTCTTGCCAAAGGACCGAGCTAGTCTCTTCTGATAAACCTGATTGTGGTAATAGGCTCTCAACCTATCTTCATCCAATAGATTCAACTGCAACAATCGCTGTTGTGCCCATTCTGTCTCCGGAATATCGGCTTCCAGGACTACCCTTAATGATTTCAGCTCAATTTCAACCGGCAGGACTGCTTCAGTTCCATACACCAGAGAGAATGGTGTTGCCCCCGTAGAGGTTCTGATTGTTGTTCTATATCCCCAAAGTGCGAATGGTAACTTTTCTGCCCAATCCTTGTAGTTCTGAACCATCTTGGCTAAAATTCTCTTCACATTCTTATTCGCCGCTTCAACTGCACCATTCGCTTGAGGACGGTAAGGAGAAGACTTATGATGTTGGATCCCATATTTCTGGAGCATCTGTTTAGTCTCTGCTAGGAATTGTACCCCATTATCAGACACAATGTGATGTGGGAGACCATATCTGCATATCAAATTCCGCTCGATGAATTTAGCCATATCCCTTGCATCAACCTTCTTGAAAGATTCAGCCTCAACCCACTTAGTGAAGTAGTCAATGGCAACTATGATGAATCTATGCCCATTAGAAGCAGTAGGATGGATTTCGCCTATGATGTCTATTCCCCATGCTGCAAATGGCCATGGAGATGTTAAGTTATGTAACTCTGAAACTGGCACATGCCTCAAATTCGCGTACTGTTGGCATAACTGACATTACTTCACAAATTTTGAACAATCTGTATCCATTGTGAGCCAATAAAACCCTTGGCGCATGATCTTCTTTGCTAAGGCCAAGCCATTCATGTGAGCTCCACAAACCCCGGCATGAACTTCTTCCATAACTCTTTTAGCTTCTTTCTCTGCCAGACATCTTAACTGGATACCATCAGCTTGCCTTTTGTACAAAGTGCCATTAACACTGATGAATTGAGTGGATAACTTCCTGATCATTTTTTGGTCCTTCTCATTGGCTTCCTCTGGAAAGACTGATCTCTCTAAATAATTCTGAATGTCATAATACCATGGATTTCCATCAGTGGCCTCAATGTCCATCACCTGTTCAGCTTCCAAGCAAGGTCTTTCCGAGCTATAAATCAGCACGGGTTTCATTGCAACTCCTGTTGGGTTATCCCACATAGACACTAATGTTGCTAGAGCATCAGCTAACTGATTTTCGTCTCTGGGGATGAAGTGAAAAGTGCAAAACTCAAACTGGCTGCTCAACGTTCTCAAGTGCTTTACATAAGGCAGCAGCCTTTCTTCCTTGACTGACCACTCTCCTTTAATTTGATGAATTACCAAGGAGGAATCCCGAAATACTTCTGCGGTCTTTGCCCCCAGAGCAAGCAATGCTTCCAATCCAAAGATGCAAGCTTCGTATTCTGCTTCATTATTGGTAGCCTTATACCTCAGCTTCTTAGCCAATGGTAACCTTTCACCATCTGGGGTCGTAAGAATAACTCCCACGCCTGCTCCCTTATTATTGACTGCTCCATCAAAGAATAATTGCCACCCTTGTACTGCTATGGCCGTGACATCTTCATCTGGGAAGTTGTATTCAAACTGATCTCCCTCAATAGGATGCTCGGCTAAGAACTCCGCTACAGCTCTTCCCTTAATGGTTTTCCTGGTTATGTACTCAATGTCAAATTCCTGCAATAGCAGTAACCATCTTCCCATCTTCCCTAGTAGAGAGGGTGCTTCTTGGAGGTATCTAAGCGGATTATGTTTGGCAACCGTTTGTACCTTGAAGGAATGAAAGTAGTGTCGCAACTTCATAGAAGCCCAGATAACCGCTAAACAAATCTTTTCCACCTCTACATATTTGGCTTCGTAAGGCAGGAATTTCTTGCTAAGATAGTAAACGGCAAACTCTACACCAAAATCGTCTTCCTGAGACATCATAGCACCCACTGAGTTATCTTCCACAGCCAGGTACAGGATTAATGGTTTGGCATGGCGTGGTGGTCTTAACACTGGAGGATTTAGCAGATAGTCCTTAATGGTGTCAAAGGCCAGTTGACAGTCATCGTTCCATAGCACCGACTGATTCTTCCTAAGAAGCTTGAAAATAGGCTCACATACCGAAGCTAGCTTGGCAATAAATCGACTGATGTACTGAAGCTTTCCTAGGAAACTTCTGACGTCCTTCTCCTTCTGGGGCACTGGCATCTCTCTTATGGCTTTGACCTTATCGGGATCTACCTCGATTCCCCTCTGGCTTACCACATGGCCTAACAACTTTCCTGATGTAACTCCAAAAATGCACTTCTTGGGATTGAGTCGCAGATCATACTTGCTAATCCTTTGAAAGAACTTTTCTAATGCCTCAAAGTGACCTTCCCTGGTAGCCGACTTAATCATCATGTCGTCGACGTACACCTCCACTTCTTTGTGGATTAAGTCATTGAGAACCTTGGTTGCCATCCTCTGATAGGTTGCTCCTGCATTCTTCAACCCAAAAGGCATAACCCGATAGACATATGTCCCCCACTCGGTGATAAAGGCTGTCTTGATCCGGTCCACTATCTTGTTAAGAATTTGATTGTACCCTGCGTATCCATCCACAAAGCTATACATCATACAAGCAGCAGCACTATCTACTAGCACATCAATATGAGGCAGTGGGAAATCATCTTTAGGGCAAGCTTTGTTCAGGTCTCGATAGTCGACGCATACTCGAACCTTACCGTCTTTCTTAGCTTCAGGAGTGTCAGTTGCTCCATCTTAGGAAATCAGTGTCAGATCTAGAGTCTGAGAAATTGAGAGTTTGCAATCTTTTGTCTGACTATAAGCAGAGTCTAAAAGTTGCAAGCAAAAAATGTTCTTCTGTTTCTGGTCTTGAAGCTGAGATATGTGAATTACTTGAATATTTAATAGCCACAGATGTTAGGCTGCTTTTCACAAAAACTCAGTATGAGAGCATGGCTGAACAGCTACTTCTGAACCTTTTAGAACTTCAGAAGAAGCAGACTGATATAGAAACAAATCTAAACTGTTGTCTTGCTAGTGAAGCACATTGTATTGAAGAGAATGGAAAGTTGTTGACAAGTCTTAATTCTGTTAGATCTGAATTAGAGGTGTCTATTGCTGATAATAGGTTACTTCTTGAGGCAAACAGAGTTGCAACAGCTGAGCTGGAGGTATACAGGGATCAGGTTCATCATTGTGATAAAAGTCAGCAATCTCTGGAGGTTGAAAGGCTGAAGCTCATGTTGGTAAATTCTGAAGAGGAGATTGATAGTCTGGTTCTCTCCAAGGAAGAATTGGAAGTCAGAGTTTTAGTACTCAAAGCCCAGTTGGATGAACAGCAAGCTCAGATAAAAGCTACAGAAGGATATCATGATGAACTAAAGAAACAGTATAACGAGGTTACCCAAAGACTTGCTGAACAGACTTTGAAGACAGAAGAGTTCAGAAACTTGTCTATCCATTTGAAGGAGCTTAAAGACAAGGCTGATGCTCAGTGGATGCAGGCTCGTGAAAAAAAGGAAACTGAGGCATTGCCAGTTGCAATGCAAGAGTCCTTGAGAATAGCATTTATCAAAGAGCAGTATGAAACAAAGCTTCAAGAACTAAAACACCAGCTGTCCATCTCCAGAAGTCACAGTGAAGAAATGTTGTGGAAACTGCAAGATGCCATTAATGAGATTGAGAATAGGAAGAAATCTGAAGCATGTCATCTGAAGAAAAATGAAGAGCTGGGCATGAAAATTTTGGAGTTAGAGGCTGAGCTGCAGTCAGCGCTGTCTGACAAGCGTGAGAGAACAAAGGCTTATGATTTAATGAAGGCTGAAATGGAATGCTCATTAATAAGTCTGGAGTGCTGTAAGGAAGAAAAACAAAAACTTGAAGCTTCTTTGCAAGGCTGCAATGAGGAAAAGTCTAAAATTGCAGCTGAACTTATTCAAATGAAAGAATTGCTAGAGAATTCCAAGTCAGCAATCAATATTGATGAAGGAAATGATGTTTCCAGCACAAGTGCAAGCTATGGACGAAAAAGGGTAGATGTGGTTTCTTCAAGTTGTCTGACTATGAATGCTAGTCTTGAGAGCTTGGAGAAAGATAGTTCAAGGGATTGTGAAGAAGCTGGACATACATGCTCAGTTCCCATTAATGAGGTCGATCATACAAGCATTGTCATGAATGTGCAACCTGAGCAGGATGTTCTTCTATCTATCAGTGAGAATGGAATTCAGAGTCCCCTACCTCCGAATCAAATGACGTTGCTGCACAGTGACATGAAGCAGTTAGCTCTTACAAATGATCACTTCAGAGCTGAAAGTTTAAAGACTAGTTTGGACAACTTAAGCTATGAGTTGGAGAGAATGAAAAATGAGAATTCACTTCTACAGGATGATGGTTTTGACCAAAAATTTCCTACGTTACAGAGAGAATTTTTGCAGTTACAAAAGGCCAATGAAGAACTAGGAAGCATGTTCCCCTTGTTTAATGAATTCTCAGGGAGTGGCAATGCATTAGAAAGGGTGCTTGCCCTAGAACTTGAGCTCGCTGAAGGACTGCAGGTAAAAAAGAGATCAAGCATCCATTTTCAGAGTTCTTTCTTGAAACAACACAGTGATGAGGAAGCAATATTCAAAAGCTTTAGAGACATCAATGAGCTGATTAAAGACATGTTGGAACTGAAGGGAAGATATGCAACTGTCGATACTGAATTGAAAGAGATGCATGACCGCTACTCTCAGCTAAGTCTTCAATTTGCAGAGGTTGAAGGAGAGAGACAGAAACTCATTTTTTCCGCTTGGGCGTTTTTGCGAGTACATCGGGAAGTCCAAAAAGGCTCATTTGGTTTGTAATATTTTATTTAATTTTGCAATATAATTTTCTTGTAAAATTCTTTATTTAGGCTCGCTAGAAAGAAAATCACAAAAACATTTTTATTAATTAACTTGACATTTTTTTTCTAAATAAAAGGGGACCAATGTCCTAGTTTTTCATACCCAAATAAATCATTACATCAAAACTGTTTCATAATAAATATGCATGCGAGGACCAATGTTCTCACTATTAAAGAATAACCCGTTTTATGCATGTATTTCACTTTTATAAATGGGAGTTGTATTCCGCTCCTAGTGTTATTGTAATTTATGTTTTAAATGCTTTATTTTGGATTTTGCTTACATTTACCGCTTCTGAAATGAATGAATGCGCCTTCAATTAATTGCATCGTGTGGAGAGAGAGCGAATCAATGGTATTAAAATTTGATCATAAAATAATCGAGGTAGAAATAGATGAGAAATCCCGGACCCAGCTCTGGTCTTTGGGCTCGAGAGGTTAGAGGTTATCCTCCAAAATACTTCTTGGGTCACGAGGCTTTAGCGCTAATCCTAGGCCTCATGGCCCAATATGGATAAAATGCGCAAGTCTTAGGCTCTCCGAGGCGAGAGAAACTTTCCCAATGTTCTATTGGGTGGCGACTCCATGATACCTCCTTGTTGCCCAACATAGACGCACTTGCGATTCATTTGCAAGATGCCAACGGACCCGCAAATGCCCCGGTCGCCCACGTGCGGGCGATCCGATAGGGCGGCGTTCGGGATCCGGCGCGCGTCACAGTGTTGCCCTAATTTAATTAAGGAAAACAAACCTAATTTTATTCAAATTCCTCTATATTTTTGGGGATAAAATCAAGTTTTATTAATTAATAATCTATAAAAAATATTTTGGAATTTTATTTGAAGTCAAAAACCCTTAATTTTGGGATAAAAACGGATTTTTGGGTGAAAAAATCAGAAAAAAGGCTGAAAAAGGGGAAATAGGGCATCAGACCCTGTACCGACGGCGGAAGCCCGTCGCCAGAGGGACGCCGCCCGTCGCTATAGAGCGACGGGCACTCACGCGGCGACCAGGCGAGAGCCGTGCGCAGCGCTCGGGCGGGAATCGCGCGCAGAGGCGCGCGGTGCGGGGCGCAGCGCGTCGCTCTTTAGCGACGCGCGCCATTGGCGACGCTGCGCGTCGCCAAATCTCGCCCAGCGCGTTGGGCGCCTGGGCGCCTGCGTGCTGGGCGCCAGCGCGCTGCCGCGCCCGACACTCGCGGTCCGAAAATTTTTTCTATTTTTTTTTTTTTTATTATATTTTTTTTTATTTTTTTTTCTATTTTAAATTAACTAAAAACACCATAATTTTAAGCCCCCATTTTTTAAAATTAATTTTTTTAAATATTTTTTTATTATTTTTTAGTTTTTCACTCTAAAATGCAAATTTGACGAGAAAACCATCACTTTTAACCTTTTAAGCCTGTGAAGGCAATTATCATCATTGGGTAACTTCGATCTAGGCTTACTCAGGACCCGGTGTCTACAATATCGCCATGGATTTTGTGTCAGGTTTACCATTGACTAAGAGGAAGCATGATTCAGTTTGGGTTATTGTGGATTGACTCACCAAGTCGGCGTATTTTCTGCCAGTCCGAGTTAACTATTCGATGGATAAGTTGGCAAGTATTTATTTGGATAAGGTGGTTAGATTGCATGGCATTCCGTTGTCGTTAGTGTCAAATTGGGATCCAAGGTTCTCATCGAAGTTTTGGAAAGAGTTGCAAGTAGCTTTGGGTACTCGATTGAATTTTAGTACAGCTTTTCATCCTCAGTCAGAGCGAGTTATTAAGATTTTAGAGGATTTGCTTCGGGGTTGTGTTATGGAATTTTTAGGCAGCTGGGACAAGTATGTGCCACTCATTGAGTTTGCCTACAATAATAGTTATCAGTTAAGCATCGGTATGTCACCATTTGAAGCTCTTTATGGACGACAGTGTAGGACTCTGATTTGTTGGAAAGAATTGATTGAGCATTCCTTTGTTGGGCCAGAGATGGTAAGAGATACAAAAGAAAAGATTCGGGTGGTTCAACAGAATCTGAAGATGGCCAAGGATAGACAGAGATCTTATGCTAATTTGAAGAGAAAGGACATTCAGTTTAAGGTTGGAGATAAGGTGTTCCTTAAGATATTACCATGGTGAAAAGTGTTGCGCTTTGGCAAGAAGGGTAAGCTTAGTCCCAGATTTATCCGACTCTATGAATTGCTAGCTAAGGTTGGTCTTGTGGCTTACAAGTTGGCCTTATCGATGGAATTGGCTAAAATGTACAATATTTTTCAAGTATCTATACTTCGCCGTTACAGATTAGATCCATTGCATGTGTTATCGGTTCAGGATATAAGGATTCAGCCAGATTATTCTTTCGGTGAGGAGCCAAAAGCCATTTTAGCCAGAGAAGTGAGACAGTTGCGAAGCAAGCAAGTTTAGTTGGTAAAAGTGTTATTGCAACAACATGGAGTTGAGGAAGCGACTTGGGAACCAGTGGCTGTGATGAGGTCTCAGTACCCACAGTTGTTCAGTTCAGGTGAGAATTTCGAGGAAAAAATTCTTGTTAGTAGGGGAGAGTTGTAACACCCTGTTTCCTACCCTAGTAGTTTGAGCCATATCGTATGCAAGTGTGTATGTGTATTTTGGCACATGTTAATTTCTTTTATTTGAATTATATGCATGTTTTGGGCTTTGTTCGAGTGTGGATGCATGTAGGCAGTTAGTGCGTGTATTAGTGTTGTTAGACTTGGGTGTGATTTAGAGTGTAGTTGTAGGGTGTGAGTGATCAAATCCCACCAATCCCTAGTTGACATGTGGCAAGGAGTGGAAAGATGGGTATAAATAGCTAGGAGAGAGAAATAAGAAAGAGCCAACTTCAGCCCTCACCCGTTTCCCTCTCCCTGCCATCCCTCTCTTTCCCTTCTTCTTCCTCTTTCTTCCTCTCTTGTGCCTTAGATTTGATCCAAGTGGGTATTGGTGGAAATTGATCAACTCAAGTGATAATTGGTAAGTTTTATTTGGGTTTAGTTGGGTTCTTCTTCTTCTTCCTCCTCTTTCCTTCGATTATTATTAGTGTGTTTTGAGTTAGGGTTTTTTATTGTTGTGTGGTTTTGGGTGTTGCCTCCTAGAAAACCTAAGGGTAAAGATAAAGCGAGTGGAAGTGGTACTCTTTGATTTGGAGCAAAGGATTTCCACGTTTTGGATTTTTGTGGATAAAATGCAATCTATGATTTTGTGCTTTGATTTGATTTTTCTGGAAATTTATGGAGTTAAAGTTGTTTGGGTATGTTTAAATTTTATGGGTTTTTGACTAATTTATGTTGAGATGCCTTGAATGTGGTATATTTGATCAATATATGCTTTGGATAGGAATTTTGAAGTCAAAGTTGCTGGTTGTTAATTTGGAGATTTTGATTATGTTATTTCTTGATTTAAGTGTGATTATTGGTATAAAGTTTGATTTTTGTGTCGTTTATGATGATTTGAAAGTTTGATTTGAGTTGTGTTGAGGTTCGGTTTAATTTTGAAGGTTTGGTGTATTTTTTGTAGAGTAGGTTTTCTGCAGAATTGCTGTAGATCTTGAAAATCAAACCCTGTCATGAGCATGATAGAGCCTGGTGATTTCCAACATCTCGCGGCAGCCAGTTCTATCCTGCTGAGCTTCATCATCATACGTGCTATTGCAAGCGCGATAGAACGCGTAATGCCGAGCCATTGCTGGCGGCGCTATCACTAGTGCGCGGTCACGATAGTGACTTTGTGCGCCTTCTGTCATGAGCACGATAGAAACTGATCTGCTTATTTTCGTGCGAATGCGAGACCTGTCGCGAGCGCAGCGCTCAGGGAGCTTTGCCCCCGTCACGAGCGCGATAATTTCCGTTTTCAAATTGAGTTTTCTTTTGTGCTATAAATATTTATTTTTCAAACTTGTGATGCTATTAGACTTATGCATGGATAATTTTATGAACATTATGAATATTATTGGATGATTCATGCATGTTCTGCAAGAGTTAAATTAGTGGATAGTTAGGCATGCCTTATAGAGTTTAGTAGCTGCAGCCCTAATGTGTTATGGACCCTGATTAGGTCCCCGTTTGGATCCTCGTGATTCTCAATGTATATGGATCTTGTTTAAGATCCTCCAATGTGAAAATGTTTTGAATGAGAAAATAAAGACGTTGCTTTTCGATTGTACCCTCGGGTACCCCAATGTATTCACTCGTTATCCGCTATTGTGAGTCAGCAGGCACTTCATTTGTTTTGTTGTGATTATTAGCATGAGAAATCAGTTGATACATGAATTGAATATGAGCTCTTGAATGCAATTGAATGTGAATAAGCTATGATTTAGTTATATGTGGTTATGAGCATGTGCCCTATTGTATGTGTTTTATTTTGACGACCATTGTGAATGGCCATTCATATTATTTGTGTGTTTTTCCCACAAAGCGTTATCACTTAGCACGGGTGTTTCATCCGTACAGGTTCAGAAGGTTTTGAACTTTTGGGCGAGTCTCCGCAGGTCCAGCCAACACAGAAGGATTGAAGTGTTAGGACTTAGTTTTGTAATTAAGCTTCTTTTTGTAACCTTTTTGGGCTGTCATTGTATTTATTCTTTTGTATTGCTTCCACTATATATTCAAGAAGATGAATTTATTTAATATCAGTTTATGTACTGAATATTTTATAATGACTCCTTTTGGTATCAATGAATGATCTTTTAGTCCTTAAGTTTTTATTTTTCGCTGCTTTCTGTATATTATGGATGTGTATTTTGTATTGCTTTGTTTGGTGGCACCCTTGCTCGTACGGGTTCTCACTCCCTATAGGATGAGTTCTCCTACGTATGGGTAAGGGGTGTTACAATTATAATACCTTAATTTGTATGAGCATGTATAATATGAACAAGTATGCATAATTATGAGTTGAGATTAAGTTATACACATATGAAGGATACCAAATGAAATGAGTTTGCTTAATGTGTTTTATGGTTTTAAACTTATGAATTTCTTATTTATATGGAGTGTCACACCCCGTTTGCCCCCTAGTAGAATGAGCCTGTCTGTGTGAGCATGCATTTGTATGTGTTCAACATATCATAAGGGTATTTTAGTAAAATACATTTTTTTGGGGTTTATTAGCATGTGGTTATATGCATGGCATTAGTGTGTGAATTAATTGGGAAATGATTATGTACATGTGTTCATACCATTGTAGGGTGTGCATAAGTTGGGAGTGTGTAGAGTGTGTGTTGTGCATATTAGTTTGGTGTGAGTGGTTGGTTTCCACCAACAGGAAAGTGACAAATGTAGGGATAGGAAAAAGAAGAGGTAATAGAGAAAGGAAAATGGGAAATGCTGGAATTCATTTATTCTTCCCGATTCTTCTTCCTCTTTGACTCATCTTTTTCTTTGCTCTTAATTTTGAAACCCTAAGTTTGGATTAAGCTACTGTTAGTGGAAATCAATCAACCCCTTCGTATTCTGTTGGTAAGTCACTGTATTCCTCATCTTATTTTTCCATATATTTTCTTCTTCTTCTTCCTTGAGTTTAGATTTAACTTAGGGTTTGCATTGTTGGATGTTTGTGTTTAGCTGAGGCTCCTCGCGATCCCAAAGGCAAGGAGATTGCTGGGAGTAGTGGGACTAAGTGAAGTGAAGCTTAGAATTCAGGTTTGGGAATTGTTTGTTATGATTTGTGTGATTTTGAGCTTACTGTAAAATTCTAGAGTTTGTGTTCCTTAGAAGCTTGAATGCATTTACTGTTGATTTTGATTTGGTTGTTTTAATTGTTGAATTGAGTTGTTGTTATGTCATTTTGATGCTTGAATGATCTTCTGCAAGGTAAGAACTGATTTGTGTGGTTAATCTTTGTATTCTGGGAAATTCTTGAAAACTGGGAATCCAGTTACTGTAGAAATCCCATTTTCCAGGTTGTGTCGCGTGAATAGCCAAGAAAGAGAGGCAAGTCACGAGACGTGACCTCCGGACATGACTCGTGACCTGCCAGATTGAGGCCAGTCACGAGTTGTGGCTGCCTGTCACAACTCGTGACCAGCTAAGATGAAGCCAGTAACGAGAAGTGACTCCCAGTCACGACTCGTGACCGGCCTGAGAGAGAGGGCAGTTACCGATGTCACGTCGCGTGACCAGCTGAAGAAGGAAGCCTGTCACGCGTGACCAGCCCAAAGAAGCCAGTCACGAGACATGACTCCCAGTCACGACTCGTGACCAGCAAGAATTAGGCAAGTCACGCGTGACCAAGGAGCCAGTCACGAGGAGTAACCCCCAGTCACGTCTCGTGACCTGCCTTGTGAGGAAGCCAGTCACGAGTTGTGATGCCAGTCATGCCTCATGACCAGCCAACCTCGGCCGTCACCCCGTTCAGCCCATTTTCTGAAATTTACTGGATTTTAACTTATAAATGGATTCCGTAATTCCTTCGAATGAATTTATACTGCTGTATGATGCATGTCATACTTTTATATGCTTTGAAATGCATGATACCATGATTCTTCTGATGAATTATACGCGATGTTTTGAATTGTGATTTGAATGAGTTATAGCCTGCTAGAGTCAAGTAAGTGGATAGTTAGGCATGCCTAATAGAGTCTTTTAGCTATAGCCCTCAGTTCAGTTTGGACCCCGATCAGGTCCCCGTTTGGTTCCTCGCGAACCCATCAGTATTAGGATCTTGTTTAAGATCCCCTCAGTATACAAATAATGTGTTTTGATAAAAATGAAATGACTTTTGATTTGTACCTGTGTGGTGTATTCGATTCGTACCCGTAAGGTACCTTCAGTACACTCGTTATCCACTACCTAGAGTCAGCAGGTGTTCTTCAGGTGTTCTTTTATTGTTCGATTGAATTGCTCTGTTCTGATTTGGATATGAAATGTGATATCAGAATGAGTATAATGATGGGATATGTTCAATTAATATGCAAATGGATATGTAATTGTGATGCAAATGTATGGTTTTAGTTTATGAGCATATGATTTTATGAATTTTTTAAAGCTATTGCAGTTTTTGCATTTGTGAATGTGTTATGCCTTGACGACCATTGTGAATGGCCATTCATATTTATGTGTGTATTTCCCCACTAAGCGTTTATCGCTTAGCACGGTGTTTTTACCCGTGCAGGTGCGGAAGGAGTTTTGATCTGAGAGTCGCCGCCATCAAGCCAACACAGAAGGGTTTAGTGTAGGGCTTAATTTTGTAATAGTTGATGATTCTTTTTGTATAGAACTCTCGTGTATCAGTTTTGTATCAGCTTCCGCTTTTGTACTTAGATTTTGGATATGTAATATATTTGGTTTCAGCTAGTTGATCAGAACATTATTGTAATCATTTGTTATTAATGCATGATCAGCTTTTTCTTTCCTTTTTGTAAAGTTTGTTATTAATCGTTTTTGCTTGGTGACACCTTGTCTCATACGGCATCTCACTCCTTACCGGATGGGATCGCCTATGTATGGGAAGGGGGTGTTACAGTTTGTGGTATCAGAGCCTGGTTTAGGCGTTTCTGGGTGTTGTTTGTTCTGTTGATATGTTGAAGTGTATAGATGTGTATGTGTCTAGATCTGTGTTGGCTGATACGGTTGTTTTTTGTTTGTTTAGATGGCTTCTAATTCTGCCCGTGGATCACTTGAGGAATCCGCCGAGAGTGTGAACCCTCAAGCTGTAGATCCATCAATTTCTGTGTCGGCTCAGCATGCTAGGGTCCAGCCCGAGGCCACAGCCATGCATTTTGAGGCTATGTTCAGATTGCATCAACACATGGATAGGGTTTTGGAGAGAGTGACTGCTCCTAGAGCACCTATGGAGAATTTGAGAAGGGCAGGAGTTGAAGATTTCTATGGCACTGGTTTGAATGAGTCTGAGATGGCTGAAAAATGGTTAGATAAAGTGAAGCGTGCCTTTAGAGAGATTCGGTGTTCTCCCGACCAGCAGGCAAAGTGTGCATTAGTTCTACTGCAAGGGTCTGCTTTTGAGTGGTGGGAATTAGTTAGCAGGCATCCTCAGCTACTGGATCCGATCACTTGGGAGTTCTTTGAGGGTGAGTTCACAAAGAAGTATATTACTCAGACTTATAGAGATGCGAGATGGGCGCAGTTTTTGAGTTTGAGACAGAGGGCTATGTCAGTAGCAGATTATGAGAAAGAGTTCAATAGGTTATCTCGCTATGCTCCGCGTGGGGTTATGACAGATGATTTCAGATGCAAGCATTTCGAAGCGGGGTTGAATGAGTGTTTGAAGATTGTTTTGATTTCTTTGATGTGCATGCCTGGGGTTAGCTACTATCAGATTGTGGAGGCTGCTGTGAGGGCTGAGTTATCTGAGACGGTGCTTAGAGAGAGAGCTCAGAGGAGGAACTCTTCTCGTGCAGGATCTTCTTCATCCTCGGGTAAGAGATCTAGGAACCCACAGGACGAGTCATCTTCTAGCCCGGCTTCTAGAGGTAGACGACAGGGTTCTGCAGCTGTGTCAGGTTCTGGTAGGGGTGGTAGAGCAAAGACTACATCAGTTTGTCCACATTGTAGTAAGACTCATCGGGGTGAGTGTAGGTGGCTCTCCGGTGCATGCTTCAGGTGTGGGAGCTCTGAGCATCTTTTGGCCAGTTGTCCGAGATTACATGAGGATTCAGGTTCCCAGAGAGAGGCCAGCAGGGTCGGTTCGAATGCTTCTCAGGCTTCCCGTGGTAGAGGCAGAGGTAGAGGTCGAGGTGGTTGGCCTAGAGATGGAGCTGCTTCTGAGACTGTTGAGCGTCCTCCTCAGGTTGCGACTAGAGCTTATGCTATGAGTGCCAGAGAGGAGCAGGATGCGCCAGATGTTATTGCTGGTAAGTTCCTACTCCATGACACTGAGTTGTATGCTCTAATTGACCCTGGTTCCACACACTCATACTTGTGCACAGATAAAATTGTTGATAAGTTGCATGTGGTTGATCAATTAGATTATGATATATGTGTGACCAGTCCATTAGGGCATAGTGTCAGTGTGAGTAGAGTCTTTAGGAGTTGTCCTTTGATAGTTGAGGGAGTTGTGCTTCCAGCGGATTTGATTGAGTTGCCTTTCAGAGAGTTTGATCTGATTCTGGGTATGGACTGGTTGGGTAAGCATCGGGCTGTAGTTGATTGCCATAGGAAGACAGTTGTACTTCGGGATAAAAGTCAGTCTCTTGTGTTTTTGAAAGGTTTGGGTGCTAGTTCTGTGAATAATGTGATTTCTGCGATGCAAGCTAAGAGGTTTATCAGGAAAGGATGTGAGGCTTTTCTTGCAGTTGTGTTAGATTCCAAGAGAGATCAAGTTTAGATTGAGGACATTCCAGTAGTGCGGGAGTTTAGTGATGTGTTCCCGAGCGAGTTGCCTGGTTTGCCTCCTGAGAGAGAGGTTGAGTTGTCCATTGAGATTATGCCAGGTATTGCACCTATTTCGAGAGCACCTTATCTGATGGCTCCTGTAGAGTTGAGGGAACTTAAAACTCAGCTACAAGAGTTATTGGATAAGGGGTTTATTCGACCTAGCATTTCTCCTTGGGGAGCTCCAGTTCTGTTTGTCAAGAAGAAAGATGGATCTTTGCAGATGTGTATCGACTACAGGCAGATTAATAAAGTTACAGTGAAGAACAAGTCTCCGTTGCCTAGGATGGAGGATTTATTTGATCAGCTTCGAGGTGCAGGTGTCTTCTCTAAGATAGATCTTCGATCAGGGTACTATCAGCTTCGAGTTCAGGATGCAGATGTGGTTAAGACTGCATTTCGGACTAGGTATGGCCACTATGAGTTTCTTGTGATGCCGTTTGGTTTGTCAAATGCTCCAGCGGCTTTTATGGATTTGATGAACTGTGTGTTTAGGCCATACTTTGATCGATTTGTAGTAGTGTTCATTGATGACATCTTGGTGTATTCCAAGGATGAGAGTGAGCATGAGGAGCATCTCCGATTGGTTTTGCAGATGTTGAGAGAGCATCAGTTATTTGCCAAACTTAGCAAGTGTGATTTCTGGTTTCGAGAAGTATCATTCTTGGGTCACATTGTTTCAGCTAGAGGTATTCAGGTAGATCCAGCCAAGATTGAGGCGATAGTTGATTGGAAAGCACCTAGAAATGTTCAGGAAGTGAGGAGTTTCCTCGGTTTGGCAGGTTATTACCGTCGGTTTGTTAAGGGTTTTTCTGTGATTGCTGCTCCGATGACTAGATTATTGAGGAAAGGAGTCAGATTTGAGTGGTCAGATAGATGCCAGGCTTCTTTTGATCGGTTAAAGCAGTTGCTTGTTGAGGCTCCTATTCTTACTCAACCCATCTCGGGTAAAGAGTTTGTCATTTACAGTGATGCTTCGGGTATTGGTCTTGGCTGTGTTTTGATGCAGGAAGGTAAGGTCATGGCTTATGCTTCTCGTCAGTTAAAGCCACATGAGAGGAACTATCCAACGCATGATCTTGAGTTGGCAGCTGTGATCTTTGCTTTGAAGATTTGGCGTCATTACCTATATGGAGAAAAGTGTAGGATCTTTTCGGATCACAAGAGCTTGAAGTACTTCCTGTCACAGAAAGAGTTAAACATGAGACAGCGCCGTTGGCTTGAGTTGTTTAAGGACTACGACTGTATTGTGGATTACTATCCTGGTAAGGCCAATGTAGTCGCTGATGCTTTGAGTCAGAAGTCAGTTTCATTGAGGCGGTTTAGATGGAGATTTGGTTTAGATGGAGCTTTGATTGCTCAGCTGCGTGTGAAGCCTACCTTGAGACAGAGGTTAGTGGATGCTCAGAGAGATGATGTGAGACTTCAGCGGATTGTGCAAGAGGTAAGATCGGGCAAGCAACCAGAGTTCTCAGTTCAGGATGAGGTGCTTATGTTTAGAGATCGCTTATGTGTGCCAGAGTTTGAGGATTTGAGGAGACAGCTTATGAGTGAGGCGCATAGTACAGTTTTTACTATGCATCCGGCAGTGAGAAGATGTATCGGGATATGAAACAGTTCTATTGGTGGTCCGGTATGAAGAGAGATATTGTGGATTTTGTTTCCAAGTGCTTGACTTGTCAGCAGGTAAAGGCCGAGCATCAGGTTCCTTCGGGATTGCTTACGCCTTTATCCATTCCTGAGTGGAAGTGGGATGATATCGCCATGGACTTTGTTTCTGGTTTGCCTTTGACTCAGAGGAAACATGACTCAGTTTGGGTAATTGTGGATCGGCTTACGAAATCAGCTCATTTTCTGCCGATTAGGGTGGACTACTCGATGGACAGATTGGCCAGTATCTATGTGGATGAGATAGTTTGGTTGCATGGTGTGCCTTTGTCCATAGTTTCAGATCGAGATCCGAGATTTACTTCCAAGTTTTGGAAGGAGTTGCAGAGAGCTTTGGGTTCTAAGTTGAACTTCAGTACAACGTTTCATCCTCAGACCGATGGTCAGTCAGAGCGAGTCATTCAGATTCTGGAGGATATGATGAGAGCTTGTGCTTTGGATTTTTTGGGTAGTTGGGACAGATATGTGTCGCTTATGGAGTTTGCCTACAACAACAGTTTTCAGTCGAGCATCGGTATGGCACCATATGAGCCTTTATATGGTCGTCAGTGTAGGACTCCGGTTTGTTGGACCGAGCTATCCGAGAGATCAGTGATTGGGCCAGACTTGGTTAGAGATACTGAAGAAAAGATCAGAGTTGTGCAACGGAATTTGAAGGCAGCCAAGGATCGACAGAAGTCTTATACCAACTTGAAGAGGAAAGATGTGCATTTTGAAATCGGGGACAAAGTTTTCCTTAAACTTTCACCTTGGAGGAAAGTGCTTCGATTTGGAAAGAAAGGCAAGCTTAGTCCTCGTTTCATTGGTCCTTATGAGATTTTGGCTAAGGTAGGACCTGTAGCCTATAGATTGGCTTTACCGTTGGAGTTAGCAAAGTTGCATGATGTGTTCCACGTTTTAATGCTTCGTCGGTACAGATCAGATCCTTCGCATGTTCTTTCGGTTCAGGATATTCAAGTTCAGCCAGACTTTTCCTATGATGAGGAACCGCGAGCTATTCTAGCCCGAGAGGTGAGGCAGTTGAGAAGTAAGCAGATTCCTTTGGTTAAAGTGTTGTGGATCCATCACGGAGTCGAAGAAGGGACTTGGGAACCAGAGGAGTCGATGAGAGTTCAGTATCCGCAGTTATTCAGTTCAGGTGTGAATTTCGAGGACGAAATTCTTACTAGTAGGGGAGAGTTGTCACACCCCGTTTGCCCCCTAGTAGAATGAGCCTGTCTGTGTGAGCATGCATTTGTATGTGTTCAGCATATCATAAGGGTATTTTAGTAAAATACATGTTTTTGGGGTTTATTAGCATGTGGTTATATGCATGCCATTAGTGTGTGAATTAATTGGGAAATGATTATGTACATGTGTTCATACCATTGTAGGGTGTGCAAAAGTTGGGAGTGTGTAGAGTGTGTGTTGTGCATATTAGTTTGGTGTGAGTGGTTGGTTTCCACCAACAGGAAAGTGACAAATGTAGGGATAGGAAAAAGAAGAGTTAATAGAGAAAGGAAAATGGGAAATGCTGGAATTCGTTTATTCTTCCCGATTCTTCTTCCTCTTTGACTCATCTTTTTCTTTGCTCTTAATTTTGAAACCCTAAGCTTGGATTAAGCTACTGTTAGTGGAAATCAATCAACCCCTTAGTATTCTATTGGTAAGTCACTGCATTCCTCATCTTATTTTTCCATTTATTTTCTTCTTCTTCTTCCTTGAGTTTAGATTTAACTTAGGGTTTGCATTGTTTGATGTTTGTGTTTAGCTGAGGCTCCTCGCGATCCCAAAGGCAAGGAGATTGCTGGGAGTAGTGGGACTAAGTGAAGTGAAGCTTAGAATTCAGGTTTGGGAATTGTTTCTTATGATTTGTGTGATTTTGAACTTACTGTAAAATTCTAGGGTTTGTGTTCCTTAGAAGCTTGAATGCATTTACTGTTGATTTTGATTTGGTTGTTTTAATTGTTGAATTGAGTTGTTGTTATGCCATTTTGATGCTTGAATGATCTTCTGGAAGGTAAGATCTGATTTGTGTGGTTAATCTTTGTATTTTGGGAAATTCTGGAAAACTGGGAATCTAGTTACTGTAGAAATCCCATTTTCCAGGTTGTGTCACGTGAATAGCCAAGAAAGAGAGGCAAGTCACAACTCGTGACCTCCGGACACGACTCGTGACCTGCCAGATTGAGGCCAGTCACGAGTTGTGGCTGCCTGTCACAATTCATGACCAGGTAAGATGAAGCCAGTCACGAGACGTGACTCCCAGTCACGACTCGTGACCGGCCTAAGAGAGAGGGCAGTCACCGATGTCACGTCGCGTGACCAGCTGAAGAAGGAAGCCAGTCACGCGTGACCAGCCATAAGAAGCCAGTCACAAGACGTGACTCCCAGTCACGACTCGTGACCAGCAAGAATTAGGCAAGTCACGCGTGACCAGGGAGCCAGTCACGAGGCGTAACCCCCAGTCACGTCTCATGACTTGCCTTGTGAGGAAGCCAGTCACGAGTTGTGATGCCAGTCACGCCTTGTGACCAGCCAACCTCGCCCGTCACCCCGTTCAGCCCATTTTCTGAAATTTCCCGGATTTTAAATTATAAATGGATTTCGTATTTCCTTCGAATGAATTTATACTGCTGTATGATGCATGTCATACTTTTATATGCTTTGAAATGAGTGACACCATGATTCTTCTGATGAATTATACACGATGTTTTGAATTGTGATTTGAATGAGTTATAGCTTGCTAGAGTCAAGTAAGTGGATAGTTAGGCATGCCTAATAGAGTCTTTTAGCGGCAGCCCTCAGTTCAGTTTGGACCCCGATTAGGTCCCCGTTTAGTTCCTCGCGAACCCATCAGTATTAGGATCTTGTTTAAGATCCCCTCAGTTATACAAATAACGTGTTTTGATAAAAATGAAATGACTTTTGATTTGTACTTGTGTGGTACCCTCAGTATTCGATTCGTACCCGTAAGGTACCTTCAGTATACTCGTTATCCACTACCTAGAGTCAGCAGGTGTTCTTCAGGTGTTCTTTTATTGTTCGATTGAATTGCTCTGTTCTGATTTGGATATAAAATGTGATATCAGAATGAGTATAATGATGGGATATGTTCAATTAATATGGAAATGGATATGTAATTGTGATGCAAATGTATGGTTTTAGTTTGTGAGCATATGATTTTATGAATTTGTTAAAGCTATTGCAGTTTTTGCATTTGTGAATGTGTTATGCCTTGACGACCATTGTGAATGGCCGTTCATATTTATGTGTGTGTTTCCCCACTAAGCATTTATCGCTTAGCACGATGTTTTTACCCGTGCAGGTGCGGAAAGAGTTTTGATCTGAGAGTCGCCGCCATCAAGCCAACACAGAAGGGTTTAGTGTAGGACTTAATTTTGTAATAGTTGATGATTCTTTTTGTATAGAACTCTCGTGTATTAGTTTTGTATCAGCTTCCGCTTTTGTACTTAGATTTTTGGATATGTAATATATTTGGTTTCAGCTAGTTGATCAGAACATTATTGTAATGGTTTGTTATTAATGCATGATCAGCTTTTGCTTTCCTTTCTGTAAAGTTTTAATTATCTTGTATTTCTGTATGTATGTAATGAATGAATGTATGTTTGCTTTGTTTTTGCTTGGTGACACCTTGTCTCATACGGCATCTCACTCCTTACCGGATGGGATCGCCTACGTATGGGAAGGGGGTGTTATATGGAGACCATTAATGTGTCTATATAAATGTATAACAACGTGTATGAATTAAATGATGTAGTGTGAAGTGGGAAACAAGTTATATATGTATGAAAGTGGATAATGTTGAGAACTATCTGATATTTGTGTGACGCAGTTTTTGCGAAGGTTTGTTAAGCGAACTTGATTTATGTAATGGAGTCAATTATCTAGCCTGTAAGTCGAGTCGTGGATACATAGGCATGCCTATAGGGTCTAAAGTGCTACAGCCAAAAGCAATTGATATCTATTAATTGGTCTCGCTTGGATTAGGGGTAATCCTGGAATAGGTTCCCTAAAAGCGAGTGATTATGTGTGTCTTTATTTAAAGGTACCTACGGGTACTAATGCGATTGATTATTTCAGTGCATACGGGTACTAATGCGATTGATTATTTCAGTGCCTATTGGTACTAATACGATTGATTATTTCAGTGCCTATAAGTACTAATGCGATTGATTATTTCAGTGCCTACGGGTACTAATGCGATTGATTATTTCAGTGCCTATGGGTACTAATGCGATTGATTATTTATGTACCTACGGGTACTAATGCGATTGATTATATCAGTATCTACAGATACTAACTTGAAGCTATCTATGGATATCAGAGTGATAACCTGTTATCCACTACTATAGAAGCACAGGCAAGTTAGGAAATAGCTAGTAAGCAAGTGATTGATTGTTAACTTGGTGTATTATGTGAATTTTTTAGTGTATAATATTGATAGGCTTTGGTGCAAGCAATGTGGTTTTGTGAATATCATTTTATAAGGTTATGTACTATATATATATATATAAATATATTTTGGTGTTGACCATTATTGATGTAGAATGTGAATTTAATGCATAAAGGTTGCAATATGTGGTATAAGGTAGACTATAATATGTTAATAAGTAAATATTGTAAACTTTATATAAAATAGTATATATGCGGTAATATTAAGAATTGAATCAAAGTATGTTTGGTATGGATTGTATTTGAGACTTGATGATGAATATGTATATATATATATATATATATGGATAAGTGCTAATAATTACTTTGCCATGTGTAATATATATATGTGTGTGTGTGTGTGTGTGTGTGATGTGTGTGAGTGGTGAAATTATAGAATTGCCATGAATGAATAAAAGATGTTTTAATGAGTAAATAAGATATGAGAATTTAAGATTAAATATAAAGAATTATAAAATACCTTCGATGATACTGTTATTCGCCTTATGTGATTGTTATGATTGCTCTAGTGCTGATGTTAATTCGAATTGTATATTTATGTATGTTGACTAAGAATGTCATTGTTGTAACACCCCCTTCCCATACGTAGGCGATCCCATCCGAGAAGGAGTGAGATGCCGTATGAGTAAAGGTGCCACCAAGCAAATACAAAGTAAAACATACATTCATTCATAACATACATACAGAAATACGGTATAATTAAAACTTCACAGAAAGGAAAGCAATAGCTGATCATTCATTAATATAATAAAGTATTACAATAATGTTCTGATCCACTAGCTGATACAAAATAATATTACATATCCAAAATATAATTACAAAAGTGGAAGCTGAAACAAAACTGATACAGAGAGTTCTATACAAAAAGAATCATCACTAATACAAAACTGAGCCCTACACTAATCCCTTCTGTGTTGGCTTGATGACGGCGACTCTCTCAAAACAAAACTCCTTCCGCACCTGCACGGGTAAAAACACCGTGCTAAGCGATAAACGCTTAGTGGGGAAACACACATAAATAATGGACGGCCATTCACAATGGTCGTCAAGGCATAACACATTCACAATGGTAGAATGCAAGGGCTATAACATAATCCATGTAAACATGCTTATATTTAAAAGCCAAACTATCAGTATCTCAATAATCATATCCATTCTAGAATAATCCAACATGTGTTTCATCATTAAACTCATTCAGATATCACATTTATATAGCCAAATCAGAACAGAGTAATTCAATTGAACAAATAAAGAACACCTGCTGACTCTAGGTAGTGGATAACGAGTGTACTGAAGGTACCTTACGGGTACGAATCGAATACTGAGGGTACCACACAGGTACAAGTCAAAAGTCATTTCATTAATCAAAACACATTATTATATAAATATACTGAGGGGATCTTAAACAAGATCGTAATACTGAAGGGTTCGCGAGGAACCAAACGGGGACCTGATCGGGGTCCAAACTGAACTGAGGGCTGCAGCTAAAGACTCTATTAGGCATGCCTAACTATCCACTTACTTGACTCTAGCAGGTTATGCGTCATTAAAATCACATTTCAGGGTACTAAATAGAATTCATCAGAAATTCATGGTATCAATTATATCAAAGCATATAAAAATATGGCATGCATCATACCGCAATATAAGTCCATTCAGAAGAAACACCAAATTCATTTCTGAGTCAAAAGCCGGGAAATTTCGGAAAAAGGGCTGAACGGGGTAACGGGTGAGGTTGGCTGGTCACGAGGCATGACTGGCCTCCTCTCAAGGCAGGTCACGAGACGTGACTGTGGGTCACGCCTCGTGACTTGCTTCGTCCCTCGCAGATCACGCGGCGTGATCTCGCTGATCACGCGACGCTCAAGCTAGTCACGCGACGTGACTGGAAGTCACGTCTCATGACTGTCTACTTCTTCAGCTATCACGCGACGTGCCTTATCTCAGGCTGGTCATGAGGCATGACTGGAAGTCACGTCTCGTGACTGTCCTCATTTTAGCTGGTCACGAGCTGTGACAGCAGCCACAACTCGTGACTGGCCTCAAACTGGCAGGTCACGAGTCGTGACCGAAGGTCACGTCTCGTGACTTGCCTCTCTTTCTTGGCTAGTCACGCGACACACGATCTGGAAATGGGAACTTCAACAGAAACGCGATTTTCCCATTTCCAGAATTCTCAGAACCCAGAAATCCATCCCGAATTTGATTCAAAACCAATCAAACATGTTCTTACCTTCCAGAAAACATTTCAATCAATATAAGCAACATATATACAACTCAATTCAGCATTTAAACAACCAAATCAAGTATATCTACATTCAAATTCTTCAAGAACATAAATCCTAGAAATTTACAGTAAGCTCAAAATCACACAATTCACAATCAATTATTCCCAAACCTGAATTCTAAGCTTCTCCTCACTTAGTCCCACTGCTCCCAGCAATCTCCTTGCCTTTGGGATCGCGTGGAGCCTCAACTAAACACAAATATCCAACATACAGAACCCTAAGTTAAACCTAAGCTCAAGGAAGAAGAAAAAGATAAAAGCTAATGGAGAATAAGGTGGAGAATGCAGTAACTTACCAAGTTAGAAGCAAGAGTGAGCAATTTCCACAACACAACTTGATTAACAGTTAGCAGTATTTAGGAAAGGGAAAAGGAGGAAGAAGATGAAGGTTGAAGAGGAAGAACGTGAATCTGATCTTCTCTTCTTTCTTACTTCATTTCTTAATTCATTTTCCCTAACGTAATACACATGTCATTCTCTTGGTGGTGGAACTTACTCACTCACACCCTAACCCCACACATCACACACATCTAATGCAAACTCAACTAAAAACACCCTACAATGGTATTCTCCACTGTACACAAGCAATTCCCAATTAACTCACATTACTAATGCCATGTATGCACCCACATAACAATAAACCCAAAAACATGCATTTTTACTAAAATACCCTTATGACATGCTAAACACATGCACATGCATGCTCACACAGACAGGCTCATTCTACTAGGGGGCAAACGGGGTGTGACAATTGTATTGATGATCACTGTGAGTGTTCATCCATATTTTATTATTTCCACACTAAGAATTATTGCTTAGTATGGATGTTTTATCCATGTATGTTTCTGAAGATAGCATTTTGGAAGACAGTCCTACATCGCCAACGGCCAACACATAGGAACCACTGTAATTGTAGGTTAATATGTAATAGTATGAAAGGTGTATTTGTAGCTAGCATGTATCAGGGAACTGAAATTTTTGTATCAAGAAGTTATATTTTTGTAAAGTGAAAACTAATATAGGACATTAAGTGTTTTGTAATATTATGCATGGATTTGCAGAAAATAATTGAATATAGCTTTTGAAAGAAATTTATTTAACCTGAACTTTGTATGGAATACTGATTTATGTGTAGGCGATGTGTTGTATCACTCCATATCCATCGTAGTAAAGCTCTATAGGTGGTTAGGGGGTGTTACAGTTAGTGGTATCAAAGCATAGGTTTAGTCGTTTCAGGGTTAGTGTAGAATAGAAATGCATATAGTTGGTGTTGGCCTGATGCGGATGTCTTTGTTTTACTTAGAATGTCGAGAGATTCTTCTTCGGACGTGATTAAAGAGATTTCTAAAGGTGGTAATCCTAAGGATTCGAAACCACCAGTTTTTGGTCCATCTGAACCAGTGAGCAACGTCAGTGATGTCCCAGTTGCACTTTTGGAGGCTTTGCTTAAAACATCACAAGAAATGGTAAAAGCATTGGATCAAATGATTACATCTAGAGATCCAATAGACTTGAGGAGTGATATCCTTTCAGGAAAAAGGTCTAGAGATTTACAAGAGACCTCGCAAGTTAGGTCTAGTAGGGAACCTGCTATTAGAGGTAGACAACAAGGACTCTTTGTTGCATCTGGATCTGGTAGAGGTTAAATTTATAAGAGGAAGGTTATTGTATCAAAATGTTTCCATTGTGGTAAGCATCATAGAAGTGAATGCAGATGGCTAACTGGTGGGTGTTTTTATTGTGGAAGCACTGCACATATTTTAGCCAATTGCCTTAAGGCTTATGAATTGTGTGGAAGTCAGTAAAGAGTAAGTAGGGGTGGATCTAGTGCATCTGCAGTGATCCATGGTAGAAGAAACAATCGGCGAAGAGGTAATCGGCTTGGAAGTGGTGGAAATGGTATCGTACTAAGATCAGTCAACGGTTCCCCAATGGTTCCAGCATGGGATCTTGTTAGGGAGACAAGTGAGGACCAGGATAAACCGGAAGTGATACCTAGTACTTTTCTGCTCCCTAAAGAGTTATGTGTTAAAGTGTGTGATGATTATTTTAATTATGATGTGCATGTGGATAGTCCTTTGGGGCATAGTGTAAATGTGTATAATGCATATGACAATAGTTTCTAAGTGATTCAAAGTAAAAAGTTATCTGTCAATTTGATTGAAGTGTTATCCCATGAATTTGAATTAATTCTGGGCATGGATAATTTTGGAATTCACAATGATGTGGAATGTAAGATAAAGTGGTGACATTTTGTACGCCTGTCAGCTATCTTAATGGAATCATTTGAAGATTAGCATATTGAGGCATGGGGATGGGAAAAGTGCATTAACATTGCATAAACTGCATTTTTGCATCATTTCACATACATATATCATCATAAATACAATCGCATCCCTTGATCGTGTGTGTAAAACATTTGTGTATGTGTTTCATTCGAAGAGAAAGCTGACAGGATGCACATAAAATGTGTGGTGTAAGAAAAAGGACTATTACGGAAGAGTGAAGTGTTTGTTAATGAAACTATGAAGAGGAAGTTAGTTACGAAGTTTATATAAGCGACTACAAATAAGATTTTTGATGGAAAATGAATAACATGAGTGAAAAAAGTAACTGGTATATTTCGTAAATTTGATGCATTAAGGAATTGTGTAATAAGAGTGTGAAAGTAAACGTGTTTAAATATGAAGTATATGCGTCTGGGTTTCTGATTGGTGATAAGATTTTCTTGAAGTGCCTTAATAGAGGAAAGTAACCTTGATTGTTGGATTGAGTTTGAATTTCGCGGACAAAATTCTTTTAAGAAGGGGAGAGTTGTAACGACCCAAAATCTACCCTAGTAGTATGTTGGCTTCATTAGGGTAGTTGGGTGAATTTAATAGTGAGTTTGTTAATTTGGATTTAAGAGTAATTGGGAAATTGAGGTCTCAATTGAAGAGAATAAATAAGTTTAAGTGACTAATGGGTAAATATGCATGATTAAATCAAAGAAGGATTAATTAAGAGTTAGTGGGGATCAATTAGGTTAATCTTGATTAAGATTGTGGGAGTGGATTCTAAGTGTCAATTGCTAGATTTGCCAACTCAGCATTGACATGCAATGGAGGATTTGAGTGGTGGAATATAGCTGTTAACTTCTGTTGTTGCCACCTCACCCTAAAGCATGCAATAAATAGTTTATATAAGAGAGAGAACTCCCATATCGGCATCTCTACTTCGGCTCCTCTCTCTCTTCAATTCTTCTTGTTCTCCTTCTTCATTCTTAGACTTAATTCTTCAAGGATATGGTTGGCTTATTAGTTGGTTATTTGAATTATGTTTTCAAATGATCAAGGTAAGTGGTTAAATTTGGATTGTTCTTCATCTTCTTGTACTCCTTCCTCATTTCTAAATTGCTATGGAATTTGATTGTGCATGTGGTGGTGGCTATGAGAAAAGTGAAAGGAAAGAAGAAGGTTAATGATCAAGGTGCTAAGTGAACACTTTAGAGCTAAGGAAATTGAGGTTTGCGAACTAATTGTTTGTGTGTGTGTTAATTGATTGCTTGTGTACACTAAGTGTGTAAATTGTGTTTTGTTGTGTGTTGAATTGAAGAAATGAAGATGTTGAGTGATAATGAATGTCATGAGTTTGATTGACCAAAGATTGAACCCTAATTTCGGATGAATTGTGAATTGTTGTGTTTATATTAATGAATGAACTTTACTAAGAAAGTGTGTATGCCGTGATGTGCATAATTGAGTTAGGGAAGTGTATTATGAGTGTGATGATAAAATGATGCTAAATAGGTTAGTTTGTAGTTAATGAGCTGGAAGTTTAAAATTGAGTTGAGGTCTATTTGACCTACTTTAATTGTAAGTGTTATAACTTGAGTTGTATGATTATAGATGTAACACCCTTATACCCTATAGTACACTGCTGACTTAGTAACATTGTGCAATTACCATGATTGAAATATAGTCAACCTACACTTGTCTTAAAATGCGTATATTTTTTTTTACACTTAGCATATAACTTACTTACCCATTTAACTATTTGTTCACTTAATTATTTACTTATCACTTAGTTGCCGATTGACCTATAACTGTCTAAGGTTACTACTCATTTGGTCAAAATTTCAGCAGTATAACAGCTTATATTTCTTACTACCCCAAACCTGCAAATTGGAAAATCCACAGCCCTAGCAATGGCACAACAATAATATCATCCAATACCATGCCATTCACACTCTCAAATACCCATGTCATAAAATCCATATGAAATAATACCTCATAACCATCACATAAACCATCCCAAATTTACTTTACATATATACATGCCATACTTAACCAAGATACATACAAAAATAAACTTATAATTTCTTCCTCTCGCTTTCTCCAACGGACTGAGGTATGCTACTCCAACATACGGCATACCTACACCCAATAAAAAAAAACTACATACTGAGCATTAATATGCCCAGTGGTGGTTACAAATCCATAAATTTCCATTCCTAAACTAATTATTCAATTAACTATATTAATATATTCTATTTATTATCTTTAACTTAATTAATCAATTAACTCGTCAATTAATCACATAATTAAACATTAAAACGTATTACACACTAATTACAGTTTAATTCTTTCATTCTAACTCTTACTTCCTTAACTACATTTTTACCCTTAATATTTTTCTTTGGTTTTCAATTGTACCCTTATCTTTTTCATTAATTACATCCATATCCTCACTTTTCACTTAATACCATTTATGCCCACACTTTTACACTAATTCCACTTACGTCCCTTCATTTGCACTACTTCCATTTATATCCTCATTTTACACTTAATTACCATTATGTCCTTAATTATCTTCTATTCACAATTTTGACCTCACTAAACCTTATTTTCAACTTTAACCCCTTTTTAATTTCTTTATTTACCAAATTGCCCTTTTTACCTCAAATTTCTACTTTTAACCTTATAATTTCTCAAAATTATAATTAGGTCCCTACTTTATCACTTTTTCACCAAATTATCATTTTACCCTCATATTTTACCAAAATTACCATATTACCCTTACCTTTACACTTTTTACCTAACTTTTACACTTTTTACGAACTTTATGTAAAATTACCATTTTACCCCTAAACTTTTTATCTATTTTATTTTAGTCCCTTTTTCACACATTTTTACATTTATTACTATTTTAATCAATTTTATAACTTAATTACCATAATGCCCTTAGTATGGATCCAGTAGAAAATCTACTGACCTGATATGCAGGACGTGGGCCCCACAGACCCACTACACTATAAAATTATCCTCATTGGACCATTTATCATTGTTCTGCACTTCACTAATCAATCATATAGACTGTACACTGAGATAAGCCGTCATTGGACTATCTATAGCGAGTCATCATTACTCGTACCGCAGTGTGGAATCCCTATGGCTAGCTAATTATATCCTGTACCAGATTTCGCTACTAGACAACTACTAAGGGCAATAATTCCTCAAAGTTTATATAAATATTATATTATGCCAACACATATATGAATGACATATAATTAAATAGGAAGGGTTAAGAAAAATAATTCTGGTTTATTGAGTCCCAGCTCGACTCATATTACTCTCGGGTGGACGAGATTGTGAACCAAATATGGTCTTTCTGATTTTTGCTCCATATTTTCCCCCATTAGTAAGAGAAAATCATCGAAAGCCACCAAGGTGGGAAATTCCATGTCTTCGATGAAGTATGACTCCACCTTGGGTTCACTATAAATGAACTCCACCGGCTCTTCTAGCCTAAATAAATCCTTCAAATGGATTGAATCCAGTGATTCAATTTGAGAATCACACAACTCTTGCTCCTTTGGTGCACTATCCTGCACAGAAAAATTGAATTTAGTTTCCAAACAAACACAAGATTAGTCTTCAATAATGATTGGCTCCTTTTTTCCTTCATGCAACCT
This sequence comes from Excoecaria cochinchinensis, assembly GCA_947683425.1. Taxonomy (NCBI): domain Eukaryota; kingdom Viridiplantae; phylum Streptophyta; class Magnoliopsida; order Malpighiales; family Euphorbiaceae; genus Excoecaria; species Excoecaria cochinchinensis. The sequence continues at coordinate 5,041,571 of CANTUQ010000034.1, forward strand.
ATCCTCAAAAATTTCAAAATTCTCAATAAGCTCTATAGGTGCATGACTCAATTCACCACCATCTCTTTGATCACTCGAAGAGACAATTAAAAGCTCCAACTTGGATCCCAAATTTTGGATCTCCAATGCTTGACTTCTTAATAGATTCCCTTGAGCCTTGATCCTCTCCTCTTGATAGTTGATTGTAGTCTGCCACTCCCCTTTTTCAGTATAAAATTGATTCTCTTTGTAATATATGTAGTCTAAAAGACTTATGATTTTGGCAGAGTTAGACTCTTGTGCTTCCCATTGAGAGTAAGGATCTTCAAAGGACGGTCAATAGGTGACTGGAGAAGTTGAATAAAATTGTTGTAACTCTTGTATCTCCCTCCTCATATCATTTACTTGACTCGCAAAAGGACCAACTCATAATCTTGAACACTATCTTACATCATTTTGAAAAAATCTCAAAATTTTCCTGCAAAGATAAACGCCAAATTAAAACAAAGAAAAAAAATAAAAATCTCAAACTAACTCAACTAAAGATATAAAACAAATAACATCGTTTATCCCCAGCAACGGCGCCAAAAACTTGACCGATGTTCGGCAAGTGTACCGAATTGACAAGTAATATAGCGAGTATAATTAAAGACCCGCGAATATCGTACCCAAGGGAAAAAGGATTGTCACGTTAAATATCTATAGATGAGTGAATTTGAGATGTCCCTGGTTTGTTGGAGGAAAAATCTAAGCTAAGCAAGAAAAATAAATTAACAATTAAATATAAAATTATTCATCAAGGAATTACTCAAGGATGAAATTAAATGCTTAGGAAATTCTATCCTCATAAATGTAATTGGAAATTGGTAAAACAATATAAACATGAAATTCTGGACAACCCAACTAAACCCAGGCTTCCCAATCCGGAGTCAGCCATTCTAATTATATGACATCCCAAACCGGAGTCAGCCACATAACTAGCCTATGCACGGGTCTAAAATCATAAGTTTGGTTTATTTTCCCAATACGGAGTCAAATAACCCTGAACTCAAATATTTCACTCATCACTCTAATTTTAAATCATAAAATTCTGTTCTTTTAGATTCCCAAACGGAGTCATCTAAAAGACACATCAAAAATGAAAGAAAACTGAGCATATACAAATTACAACAAAAATCAGATTTGAAATCAATCATCATTCCGGACTGAATCATAACAAAAACCAATGATCATTATAAATGCAGAAAATATAACGAGAGAAATAAAAGAAATCATGAAAATATTCATTAAATCCAAATATCCAAAATACAAATATGATTCAAGAACTCCTAAGCATGAATAATTACTCTAACATCAAGAATATGAATATAAAATGTGGAAAATTAAAGTTCATGAATACGCCCTTGATGAGAGAGAATATATCTTGAAGCTCTTGTTCTTCAACCTTGGAATCCACTTGAATCCCCAAAATATAAATCTAAGCTAAATTGATCTAAATTAATTAAGAATGAAAATGCAATTCAAAATTAAATCTAAACTAAAACAGCATATTAAAATAAAAATTAAAACCTAAAATAAAATGAAAATAATGCTGGCAACTAAAAAACTCAAAACTAAGTCTAACCAGCCCCCTTTAAGATGAACGGCGCTTTGATTTTATAATCAGAAGAAAAGCGCAGTTGTGCTTTCATAAAGCACAGATGTGTCCAAGAGTAAGTAGCGCTATTAGGGTTGCGTCGTGTGCGCGATAACTAGTGTGAAAAGGCGCAGCCCAGCTGTGCTTCTCGCATAAGCACAGCTGTGCTGTTGGGCGAGAAATTGCGCGTCGCTGCTCCATGTGCGCACGCCTCCTGCTGCGTGACACAGCTGTGCTTTGCCAGGAAGCATAGCTATGTCGTCGGCTATTCACGCTGATGTGCGCTCCCTACGAAAGCACAGCTATGCTGTTGAAAAGCACAGCTGTGCTTTAGGCAAATTTTGCCCTCTTTCACCAATTGCTTCTAAAATTAACCTCGAACCTCCAATTTAGCTCCGGATTAAAATAAAACACCTGAAAACATCCCAAATCTTATTAAAAGCTATAAAAACATTATAAATTAATAAAAAGACAAAAACTAACTAATTAATATTAAAATTAAATAAATAAAACACATAATTATGCCAAGAATTAATCTAAAATATTAGTATCATTGCAACTTATCACATGCCATTCACAATCTCAAATACCCATACACGTAGTTATAAAATCCATATAAAATAATACCTCATAACCATCACATAAACCATCCCAAATTTACTTCACACATATACATGCCATACTTAACCAAGATGCATACAAAAATAAACTTGTAATTTCTTTCTCTCGCTTGCTCCAACGGACTGAGGTATGCTGCTCCAACCTACGGCGTACCTATATGCAATCAAAACAAACTACGTGTTGAGTATTAATATGCCCAGTGGTGGTTACAAATCCATAAATTTCCATTCCTAAACTAATTATTCAATTAACTATACTAATATATTCTATTTATTATCTTTAACTTAATTACTCAATTAACTCATCAATTAATCAAATAATTAAACATTAAAACATATTACACACTAATTACAGTTTAATTCTTTCATTATAACTCTTATTTTCTTAACTACATTTTTACCCTTAATATTTTTCCTTGGTTTCCAATTTTACCCTTATCTTTTTCTTTAATTACATCCATGTCCTCACTTTTCACTTAATACCATTTATGTCCCCACTTTTACACTGATTCCACTTATGTCCCTTCTTTTACACTAATTCTATTTATATCCTCATTTTACACTTAATTACCATCATGCCCTTAATTATCTTCTATTTACAATTTTGACCTCACTTAATCTTATTTTCCACTTTTACTCCTTTTTAACTTCTTTATTTACCAAAATGCCCTTTTTACCTCAAATTTCCATTTTAACCTTATAATTTCTCAAAATTATCATTAGGTCCCTACTTTATCACTCCTTCACCAAATTATCATTTTACCCTCATATTTTACCAAAATTACCATATTAGCCTTACCTTTACACTTTTTACCTAACTTTTACATTTTTACCAACTTTATGTTAAATTACCATTTTAGCCCTAAAACTTTTTATCTATTCCATTTTAGTCCCTTCTTCACTTATTTTCAAATTTATTAGTATTTTAATCAATTTTATCACTTAATTACCATAATGGCCCTAGTATGGATCCATTAGAAAATCTAATGACCAAATATGCGAGACGTGGGCCCCACAAACTCACTACACTATAAATGATCCCAATAAGACCATTTATGACTGCGCTGCATTTCACTGATCACTGATATACACTGTACGCTGAGATAAGTCGTTATTGGCCTATCTACAGTGAGTCATCATGACTCGTACCGTGGTGTGAAATCCCTATTACTAGCCAATTATATCCTATACCAGATTTCGCTACTAGACAACTATAAGGGCAATAATTCCTCAAAGTTCATATAAATATGATATTATGCCAAAACACATAATTTGATATGCACTTCATTTTCACTTACCACTTTACGCACACACTCATTGATCATTGTTTAACCATTATATGCCACTAAATGAGATATATCATCAAAATACACATAATATATGTCATGTATACCATTCGACCCAAGTGACACATTTTTGTTTCTTGCACTACAATTTCATTTAATCGCTTAATCATACTCTTTACATGTTATACATGTCTTAAACACCATTTGCATGCCATATTTCATCATATCTCTCATTTAAATCCTTAGTAAACCATTCGACCAGATCTTTAGAATTTCATTATGAACACTTTTAAATCTTTTAACCTTCCATCATTCAATACACATGCTAAGCATATGATAAACATCATTTATAAGGCTTGAAACTCATTAAAACATCCTGATTTCCTTAAAACATCATGATTTCCTTAAAACTCATTAATACCATTCGGCCTCCTTTAGGGATTTCATACCAATCTTTTTTAATTTAATTTAAACATGTTTATACACTATTTTAAGTCCACTAATAATGAATATCAAGTTAGATTTAATTTATCATGCCTTTATCACATAGACATACTTAAACATAACCTAAAATCCACACATAAACAATGGAAATATAGGGATTTTGTAACCACAAACCTCAAATCCTTGCTCTAGATCTCTCTAAGTTTCCTTTTTTTTTCCTTTGCTTGGAGAAACTCTTCCTTCACCTTGATTTCCTACATAGGCCGAATACAAACATGCTCAAAACTTTAAAATCAAGCTTCCTTTTAAAAACTAACATCATAAATGAACTCAACACCCTTGAAAACCCCTATAGGGATCAACAAATAAAATTAAAACTGTAACACCCCAAAACCACCCCAGTAGTTTGAGCCTGTCCGTGTCAGTATGTGTGTATTTTTATGTGTTGCATGTATGTGTTAATTTGGGTTTATTTATTTAAATTAAGTGTTTGTATGTGTATTAAGAGGAGAAGAAGAGATAGACTAGAGTAAGTTTGGGTGTATGCAAGTAAGGTGTAAGCAAGGGATAAATTAGTGTGTGTGTTAGAGTATGGGAGTAGGGTGTGTTAAGGGGGCATTTGTCCTATGGGGAGAATGACATGTGGCTCAAGGGATAAGTTGGCATTTAATAGGTTTGGTGAGAGAGAGAGAAGGCAGCCTTCCCTTTGATTCCCGTTGCTTTCCTCCCTCCTCACGGCATTCACCTTCTTCTTCTTTCCTTCTTTATCTTGATCTGATTTTACTCTTCATTCTTAGCCTTGAGGATTTGAATTGCTGGGTTTGTGCTTTCTAAGTTTAAAAAGGGTGAGTATTGGGTTAGTGATAGCATAGATCCTTCTTTTTCTTCTCTTTAGGTTTAATTTTAAGTTATGTGTTAAATGTTAGAATTAAATTTAGTTGTGTTTGAATTGTGGTTCAGAGGAGCTTCCTAGAACGTCTAAAGGGAAAGAAGAAGCGAGTGGAAGCGGAGCTCACGACTAGGAGCACAGGAAACCAGGTTTGGGAACGTTTGTATGATTTGTGTTTTGAATGGATATTGATGACTATTATTATTGTGAAATTGATAAACTATGTGAGTGGATTTGTATGTGTAGGATGTGAATATGGTTAATTTGAAGTGAATTGTTCCAGATATGAATTATAGAGTTTGGGTTTGTTGTATGAAACTCTTTGGGAATAAGATATTGTTTTGAGAATTTTAAGTTGAAACTTGTAATTGTTTGATTTGAGAAGGTTAATTGATGTGTATGTTAGGATGTAAGTGAAGAAGAACAAATAAAGTGAAGGGTTGTGTTTGGGGTGCAAGTTTGGGGTCGTTTTGCTGGGGATTATCGCAACAGGGCATGGGTCACGGTGGCAACCAATTTGGTTACCACCGTGAGGTCTGTTCGGGTTGCATTCTGCCCAGGAGTTTGGTATGTCACGGTGGCAATGGAATTCATTACCACCGTGACCTACATTTGAATTACATTCTGTTTTGGGTTTTGGTATGTCACGGTGGTAATGGATTTTGTTACCACCGTGACCTACCCCAAAGTTACATTCTATTTTGAGGTTTTGGTATGTCACGGTGGCAATGAAATTGGTTACCACCGTGACCTACCTCAGGTTTACATTCTGTTTTGGGTGGTAGTATGTCACGGTGGCAATGCGTTTGGTTACCACCGTGACCTACCTTTGATTTGCATTCTGTTTTGAGGCTTTGGCATGTCACGGTGGCAATGAAATTGGTTACCACCGTGACCTACCCTATTTTTGTAATGAATGCTTATTTGTTAAATGTAAAGTTTGAGTATGGAAGTAATGATTTTTGTATAACCGGTAACATTGAATTAACGCTTCGTTCAGATAAGATACAGAGTGTTTCTGAATAATAGATGATTTCAGAATGAGTTATAGATTTAAATTGTGTGAAGTTAGCCTGCAAACCAAATAAGTGGATAGTTAGGCATGCCTAATAGAGTTATGTGTAGCTGCAGCCATGTGTACGATTTGGACCCTGATCAGGTCCCCGAATGGATCTTAGTGATCTTTCTGTTGAATCTTAACTAAGATTCTATGTGAAAATATTTTTGGAACAAAATATTGAAAAGAATACTTCGAGGCCTTTGGGCGTCTATGTGTTATAAAATGATATTGATACCTTCGGGTATCTATGTGTACTCGTTATCCACAGTTTTGAGGGTGCAGGTGATGTCGTGGTTACCAGTGTGAACTTGTATGATTGATATGTTGAAATAAATTTCTTATAGTATACAAATATGAATTGTGTACATGATAATGAATAATTGGATTTATTTCTTGTGATATTAAACTGTGATTATGCCATTAACATATGCTTTACATGTGAACCCCACTGTGAGTGGTGGTATTGCATTCTGTGTTCCCCACTAAGCGATTTCGCTTAGCACGGGTGTTTTATCCGTGCAGGTGTGGAGGTTTGTGGTTGTGCGCGATTGGGGCGTGCTGCATCAGGAAGGCCATCACAACTAGGGATCGAAGTCTTAGTACATGCTTTCTTTTTTTTTGTAATCGATGTAATATTTTTGTGTGCCCTCAGAGATGGTATTCTATGGGCCTTTGTATATGAAATCTTTTGTAATATGTACAGCCTTTGTTTATGAATATATATATATAATAGAAGTGAAATAAATTTACCCTATTCAGTACCGCTGTGTTTCTCTTTTATGAGTATCATGTTATCTGCTGTCTGCTGTGAAACTTTCGTATATAGGTATGTATGTGTGTTGTGACACTCTTATCTATCGGGACACTTCTACCTCCACAGGGGTAGAAGTCTCCATGGTATAGGTAGGGGTGTGACATTTGGTGGTATCAGAGCCATTGGTTTGAATGTTTCTGGGTTTAGGTATGTTAGTGAGTCTGTTAGAGTTGTGTTGGCCTGATGCGCATTGCGTCTATGTTTTATAGTTAATGGAGTCCTCGCATGGGACGCCGGAGGGTTCAGCTGGGAGTGTGAATCCCCCTAAGCGAGATCCATCAGTAGGGGGTCCGGCTCAACCTCCTAGGGGACAACCTGAAGTGCCTATGGTTCCGTTAGAGGCAATGCTTAAGGTGTCTCAAGATATGGCTAGAATGTTTGAAAGAGTGACTGCACCGGTAGCACCTATCGAGAAGTTGAGAAAGCACGGGGCTGAGGATTTCTTTGGTACGGGTTTGGATGAATCCGATAAAGCAGAAATGTGGATTGAAAAAGTAAAGAGAGTGTTAAGGGAGATTAAGTGCCCACCTGACCAAGAAGTGGAATGCGTCGAGTCTTTGTTGCAAGGCTCAGCTTATGATTGGTGGCGACTAGTGACTAGTCAACCCCAAATTCCTGAACCTAAGACTTGGGAATTCTTTGAAAATGAATTTCAAGATCGGTTTGTAACTAAGGCTTACAAGGATGTTAAGTGGGCGCAATTTCTCAGTCTGAAGCAACGGACGATGACAGTGGCTGAATATGAGAATGAGTTCACTAAGCTTAGTAAGTATGCACCGCCAAGGGTCCTTACGGAGGAATTCAAGTGTCAACTTCAGTCGATGCCGATGCTGCAGCCGATTGTGCTTTGGCTTCTTGATTTGGTGAAATCTTGAGATCTTCAATCTTCGGCTCTGGCTCCACTATCTTCTCCTTCCCTTTGAGCTTAGTGGCTAATAGCTTATCAGTGACGATCTCTTCAGGCTCATCCCTGTCCCATATGCTGCATTGGGTCATAATCTCCTCATCCCAAAAGTTCTCTACAGCTTTAACAACTCCGATCTCCCAATCAAAGACATCGTTAAAAATTTCAAATCCAGGGATAATCTTCCCATCTACCCACTGCGGTTCTTCTTCTCCGGTGTAAGCACAAACCGATGATGATGGCACAAAGCTCTCCGAAATATGGGGAATCTTCCCTGACCCTTTCTTCTTACCATATTCTCCTTTGTAGCCCAACCCCTTTCGATCTTTTTGACCACGTGTAGTGATAGCATTCTGCAGCCCTTGTGACTCTTTTCCCAAACCAGCCCCTGGGAGGAAGTGCATCTTCTTCAGCATATTCACCACTTGAGGGCTACCTTCTAGGTTTTGCTCTTCTCTGATCATCGATACATGAAAGCCACTGAATGGCTGATTAGAGATCTCCAAGGCAGACACTTGGTTCTCTCTTGCTGCTTTAATGGTCACTACTTCTCCTTCATGGGGTATTTTAATTATCTGGTGTAATGTGGATGGTACTCCCCCTAACTTGTGGAACCACGATCTACCAAGCAGAGCTGAGAAGTTTGCTGGAATCGGCAAGACCACAAAATCTGTTTCTGCCTCAATGGGCCCTGTCTTTACCAAAGCTTTGAAAATTCCCGATGCTTGCCTCCTGGAGTTGTCGTAGGCAGTGATGGTCAGGTCAGATTTGCTTAACATACTCTCATCCATCCCAAAGGCCTGAAGTGCCACCAAAGGGCAGACATTTATCGATGACCCGTCATCAATCATGACACAAGCGGTGTGTTTACCATTGATCTGTGCCTTGATGTACAATGGTCGGTTGTGGTTGCGACCCTCTGTTGGTAGGTCCGCATCAGAAAATACCAACTTCTCCCCGGATCCCCCCTTTACAAGGTCTAAAAGCTCGGATGGAGAGATTGTAGTTGCTACGGTGGATACGCTCAATGCTTCGACTAACTTCTGTCGGTGCGAGGGGGACTGTCTCAAAAGGTCCCAAATAGATATCTGAGCCGTGGTCTTTTTCAGTTGTTTCACTATTGAATTTTCTTCCGGCTCTTTCTCTGCGATTGCTTGTGCTGGGTCCTGCTGCTTCTCAGCTTCTGGAATGACCCTCCCACTTCTTGTTACTGCTTCTACTCTTTCTTCTTCCTCTGAATCCCACGGATCCGTAAACTCTCCATTTTTCTCATCTTCGTCATCTCCACTCTCACTAGTGGACCAACAGTCTATCGCTGCCACGGAAACCCCTTTTTCATCCACTGCAGGGCGAGTAATAGCGACATACTCATTTCCATATAGATCTTGCATTACGTACCACTCTGGTAGGCTCGATCCGATCATAAAGACTGGAGGTGGCACTGTGTTATAACCCGACTTCTTCTTGCTTTCTCTCTGCTCAGGATCGGTGATCTGCTTGTTGTCAATTAGATCTTGGACCCGATGTCTTAGCGTTATACACTCATCCGTCAAATGCCCGGTATGTTGGTGGAATGCGCAGTATTCATTCTCTTTGTGCCCTGGCTGCCCTTGGGCCTTGGCCGGTTTAGGTGATAGGGGCCGCAGTTTTCCTTCTTTTATTAGCCTCTTCAGCACCCATGATAAAGGCTTACCCAAGTTGGAGAAATACCTCTGACTTACGCCGGTTGCAGACACCTCGGCAGTCTTCCCAGCTCTGTTACCACTGCTTGAACCTACTGGTTTGGCCGTCCCCTGATTGCTGTATCCCCTTCGGGCATAGGACTCACTATTTGCCCTCTTGGATAAATATTCTCCTTCCGCTTCTATGGCAATGTCCTTCAAAGACTCCCAATCCTTGAGTCCCTTCATTTTCAGTCCCTCTCTCAAGTAAGGACTGGCATTTCGAATGAATAGCCGGATCTGATCAGAAGTGTCCGGTTTGCGTTTCATCTCCATAACCCGGTTTCTCCACTGAGTAAGGTACTCGTGGAAGGACTCCCCAGCCTTCTGCTGTAACAACTCGAGATCTTTCAAAGTAACCTCCATCCGGGTACTGCAATCGTACTGCTTAAGGAACTCTTCAGTCAACAAGTCCCAGTCCTCCTTGGATCTCCTGTCAAGCCCATGGTACCAATCAATAGCAGCTCCTGTGAGACTCAAGCAGAAATATTCTATCTTCTGCTTTCTTGTTAAGGTCGTTCCCTTCATGACTAGCGAGTATTGCTTGATGTGTGCGGCAGGGTCAGAGGTTCCATCAAATTTGGGAATGTCTGGCATCTTAAAATTCTGGGGAATTAGGTCATCCCCATCCAGCTCTCGGTCTTTCGGGTTCATTCCTTTTCCCACGGTCATCATCCTTACCATGACCTCAAATCTCTCTTCCATTTTCCTCCATATTGCCTCATCTAGTTTTGGTGACTTCTCTTTAGCTGCTTTATGCTCCTCTAGCTCATCTTCCCCAAATTCAGCTTCAGACCTGGGGCCCTCTCTGCGCTCAATAGGTGCAGGCACTCTTTGCTCGACAACAGGTGGGTCAACCACTGGTTGGTTAATTGCAACAGGACATTCTTCTCTTACAACCTCTTGTTCAGTTGGTACTCGGATAGGGGCAGCAGCAGCTTGTTGACCAGCTATGGTGGTGGCAAGATTGCCCATCATTGCGATCATTCGGGCTTCAAATTCCTCCATTCTCTTTCCTACCTCCTCGATGATTATTGCCCGAGTTGCATCAGACTCATTTGATGGATTAGCCATACTTACTTCTGTTGATGATTCGGAAGAAAACCCCACACTTCCTTCTAAGACTGACTCTGAACTCTGATCTGACACTAACTCAGTTAACCCCAAAAGCGGCGCCCTTCTTAACCGTCCGTCGGGACCTCTAGACCACCCAGGAGAATCTATGATGGCTGAAATGCAAAGATTGTTAAGATGATGCATGATTAAAATGCAATGTATGCTCGTGCTGATGCAACATAGACAAACACATGCAAGCAGATAGATCTTTCCAACCTTATATCTCCCACACACATGGTAGTGCGGTCTCTTTCCTAGGTGGGCTTGATCCATGGATTAACGTGGAACCCAATGGACACGTATGGTGCGCGGTAAAAAATCGGCAGCATAACAGCTCCTATCTAATGTACATACGTATGGGTGTTTGGCAATTATGTATTTAAACAATTCAACTTAACTAAGATGGGCCCACCGGGGCATGAAAGCCTTTGATGAAGACCATTTAATTAAATTGATTTCGTTTAATATATGATGGCCCATATAGCAAGCATAGTATTACGGTACATTTCACCTAGTGGAAGTATCTATTGCCATTACATGAGCTTTGGACAAGGGAGATGTTACTTTAAGGCTACCCAAGCATGATCCCTGCCGACGGGTCTAGCTCATCATAAGCATAGCGACCGGTCGGGTCGTCATTTTGATATACCATTAAGGTACGTGGCTTGGGCTGGTGATTATCCTTAACACTTCCCCAAATTGAGTGAAAATGAGGAGGTGCTTCAGGAACGCACCGGGGCTAAAAGAGGGACCAAACTAGCGTAATCTAAAGCTCTAATGAGATGATATGCAATTTTGAGATAAAGCGAATTTATGAATTAAATTTTAACCATAAATGTTAAACGAGGTATTTTCAAATTGAAATCTCGAACCATATCGTCCCCAGTGGAGTCGCCACTGTGACGCGCGCCGGATCCCATGCGCTGCCCCTATGACCGCCCGCTTGAGGGCGATCGGGCATTTGCGAGTCCGTTGGGATCTTGCAATAAATCGCAAGTGCGTCTATGTTGAGCAACACAGAGGTATCATGGAGTCGCCACCCAATAGAACATTGGGAAAGTTACTCTCGCCTCGGAGAGCCTAAGACTGCGCTTAGTATCCATGTTGGGCCATGAGGCCTAGGATTAGCGCTAAAGTCTCGTGACCCAAGAAGTATATTGGAGGATAACCTCTAACCTCTCGAGCCCAAAGACCAGAGCTGGGTCCGGGATTTCTCATCTATTTCTACCTCGATTAATTTATGATTGAATTTTAATTGTCATTAATTCGCTCTCTCTCCACACAATGCAATTAATTTAAGGCGCATTTACTCATGTTAGGAAAACCATAAATTAGCAAGTAAAGCAATGAATTACAATAATACAAGGAGCGGAATACAACTCCCATTTAAAAGTGCAAACATACATAAAACCGGGGAATTTATTAATTATGAGGACTTTGGTCCCCGCATGCACAATTAAAGAAAATATTCTGGATGTGATGATTTTATTTGGGATGAAAATTAGGACATTGGTCCCATTTTATTATGAAAAATCTAAATTAATTTAGTAAGAAATATTTTTATGATCTTTATTTAGGTGCGCATAGGAAAACATTTTATTCAATGAATATATACAAGGAAATTAAAAATATAAACGAAATGAGAATTAAAAATGTATAAAGGAAATACCAAACCCCGCAACTCCTCCTTCATGTGCATGGATGCTCAAATGAGAATAAAACAATGATTTGCAACCAAAAATCAAAAAGAAATTCATGTTAGTGATTAGGCCAATGAAATAATACAACATAAAAGGTAATATGTACAATGACCATATAACATGCATAAGATACTATAACATGCATAAAAAATAATTATGATGCAATTTAACATGCATAAAGTGATTAAGATGCAATTTAACATGCATAAGGTGATGAAGTATCATGGCATATGCAACTTATTAATAATAGTTATTAACATACATGGAAGATTAATGGCAATCAATTTTATTATAGTTAAGACATGAATAAATGTGTAACATGAGAATAATTCCACTTGACATGCATAACTAGCATAAAATAATGACTATAACACTCATACATGCAAAAGAAAGCATAATAATAAACATGATATAGCATTAAGAAATTAAAGGTATTTACAACCTAAAACATGCATAATTACATGAACAAAGAATAATTTGACATGAAAAAAAATTAATAGAATTTTAAAAGCTTATTTGTTATATGAATAATTGAAGATAAAAAAAATAAGAAGAAGAATATGGAGACTAAGAGAATTTACATGTTTAATATGTTAATTGGAAGCAAAAATAAATGAAATTAACAAGATAATTAATGAGTAAAACCAAGAATAATTACCCTCAAATTCAGTTTTGAAGAATAGAAGATAGAAGTGTTGAATTCCTTGTCTTCTCTTGTGAAAATCCTTAGAAAATAGCTTGAAAACTTGAAGAAAAGCTCTTGGAAACAAGTGTGTAAGATGGATTTTTTTTCTTTCAACTCAAAGCTCCAAAATTCAGTTTTTTTTCTCTAAAATGTTCCTCATTCGTCCTCCCCTGTTTTTGAATTTTTCCAGTGTTTTTAACCATCAAAAACTACCCAAAAACCACCAAAAACCGTCCAAAAACGGTTGAAAATCGAGTGGGGGTCGAAAAGTGGGCGAAATGGGCGAAGTGGGGCGATTTCGGCGAGAGATCGTGCGCGTCGCGCACGTTTCCGCGCACGACGTGCGCGGGGCGAGCGACGCCCTGCGCGTCGCTCGCGCGGAGCGCCCGACGCCAAGGGCGTCGGACGCGCGGAGCGCACGGAAATTCGCGACGGCCCTTGGCCGTCGCCTTTTCGTCGCGATTATTTTCCCCTATTTTATTTTCAACATTTTTCCATCGTTTTTCACCTTTTTTTTTTATTTTTTATTTTTTTATATAAAATACCCTCAACCTAAAACACACTTTTTCTTCTTCAAAATAATTTAAAAAAATATTTTTAAAATATTTTTAAAATACCCTTTTTACTCACCGAAAAGACAAGGAAAATCACTTCTGAGCTCCAATCTTTTTGCCTATAAGCCGGCATAGCTAAATTTCATCATCGGGTAATCCTGATCAAGGCTACTCGGGACCCGGTGTCTACAGTTGCCCCCAATTTTGAAGAGACTAGTGCATGGGTGCCTAGGTGAGCCAAAATTCAGGAAAAGGAAAGAAACGCGTACCTGAAGCGGCGATCTTCCTGCTTGATGGAGTTATGATGATAGCTACTGCTGTGTTTTGGTTGTAGCTGGTAATACCGTAGGTGCGCTAACCTCTTGTGGGTGGCGCCGCTATCGTGCTAAACATTGTGAGTTGGTAATGTCGTGGTCGTGCTAACCTCTTGTGGGTAATGCCGCCATCGTGCTAACCGCTGTGAATTGGTAGTGCCGTGGTCGTGCTAACCTCTTGTGGGTAGTGCCGCCATCGTGCTAACCGCTGTGAATTGGTAGTGCCGTGGTCGTGCTAACCTCTTGTGGGTAGTGCCGCCATCGTGCTAACCGCTGTGAATTGGTAATGCCGTGGTCGTGCTAACCTCTTGTGGGTAGTGCCGCCATCGTGCTAACCGCTGTGGATTTGTAGTGCCGTGCTAACCTCTTGTGGGTAATGCCGCCATCGTGCTAACCACTGTGAATTGGTAGTGCCGTGGTCGTGCTAACCTCTTGTGAGTAGTGCCGCCATCGTGCTAACCGCTGTGGATTTATTTTTTATTTTTTATCTTTTATTTTTTTTGCTCCTTTAGATGTTTGGACTAGTGTCATCACTTGGCTTTTGTGGGTGTTTCCCGCCGATTTCTCCTGCAAGATTGTATGCATAGGAATATACAAGAAATCATGTGTGTATGTTATGGAATGCAAATGCTTGCAAAAATGTATAGATCGCTCCCTAGGTGATCCATGGTTTGCTGAACTTATAGCTTGTCTGCTGTACCATGCCCCCTGAATCCTGAGGATCGTCGACAAGCTTTCTGAAAAAGACGTCCGGTGTATATCCCTTGCCCCCTGGTCAATGATCATTTACTTGGGATTCTATTTCATGTTCTGTGTTGTGTGTTGTCTGACTGACGGAAGATCATCTTGAAATAATGCCGCCTTATCGCTCCAGGCATTGAATGTCATTGTTTTAAAGGTAGTGCGTCCCTTGTGGATTTTCGCACTAGCTTTTCTTTGCTGGAAATGCGTCCCTTATGGGATTTTCACACAACCCTTTGCCTAACTTTTGCCTGGAATGGACCCAACCCAATCCAGCGGCTTTTGTTTATTTTATATTTATATTTTATTTTTATTTTTATTTTTATTTTTATTTTTATTTTTATTTTTATTTTTATTTTTTTTTTAGGGCAGACTGCCTGTTTCCAGGTTTTCACCCTGCCCTTTGGCCTAACTTTTGCTTAGAGAGCCAGTTACGGTTTTCATCTCTAACGGCCTTCTTTTTTTTTTTTTTTTTTTTTTTTTTTTAGGGCAGACTGCCTGTTTCCAGGTTTTCACCCTGCCCTTTGGCCTAACTTTTGCTTAGAGAGCCAGTTACGGTTTTCATCTCTAACGGCCTTCTTCTTATTTATTTTTTTTTTTTTATCACCAAAGCTTCTGTTAAGAGCAAATAGCACATATCCGATGAAGGGACTGAGCAATAATCATTAGATGAACAATTGGTATATTTCTTTTTAAGACAGAACTGAAAGATCAATGAAAATGTATTCTTTTATTCATTGCAAAATTGTGTACATTTCTATATGATTTCATCATACATGATTTTCATTTGACAAGAATTCAAAAGCATATGACTACACCTAATCTCGGAGTGGGTTTTGTCAGCATCAAACTCCTGTTATCAATCGGCCCTCTCGGGTTTTCTCGATTGAATATTTTCTCTGATGCCTCTAATTTTTGCACAAGATGCCTTTTTTTCGGTTTTCACCCTGTCGAGGCGCCCAATTTTAGCACAGCCGCCTTTTTTCGGTTTTCGACTTGCAGGGCATTTTATTCTCTTCTTTTTATTTTTTGTCTTTAGCCATGGAACCTTTTAAGTCTATCGACATTGACCGGGTCCTTGAACTCATTCCCATCGCTGTCTGCTAAAATTGCTGCTCCTTTTGTTAGCAACTTTTTCAAAATGAAAGGTCGTTCCCAGGTTGGTCTGAATTTTCCTCGTATGTCTGGAACTCCCGGCCTCATCATCTTAAAGACCAAATCCCCTTCTTTCAACGGGTGCTTTCGTACCTTCTTGCCAAAGGACCGAGCTAGTCTCTTCTGATAAACCTGATTGTGGTAATAGGCTCTGAACCTATCTTCATCCAATAGATTCAACTGCAACAATCGCTGTTGTGCCCATTCTGTCTCCGGAATCTCGGCTTCCAGGACTACCCTTAATGATTTCAGCTCGATTTCAGCCGGTAGGACTGCTTCAGTTCCATACACCAGAGAGAATGGTGTTGCCCCCGTAGAGGTTCTGATTGTTGTTCTATATCCCCAAAGTGCGAAGGGTAACTTTTCTGCCCAATCCTTGTAGTTCTGAACCATCTTGGCTAAAATTCTCTTCACATTCTTATTCGCCGCTTCAACTGCACCATTCGCTTGAGGACGGTAAGGAGAAGACTTATGATGTTGGATCCCATATTTCTGGAGCATCTGTTTAGTCTCTGCTAGGAATTGTACCCCATTATCAGACACAATGTGATGTGGGAGACCATATCTGCATATCAAATTCCGCTCGATGAATTTAGCCATATCCCTTGCATCAACCTTCTTGAAAGATTCAGCCTCAACCCACTTAGTGAAGTAGTCAATGGCAACTATGATGAATCTATGCCCATTAGAAGCAGTAGGATGGATTTCGCCTATGATGTCTATTCCCCATGCTGCAAATGGCCATGGAGATGTTAAGTTATGTAACTCTGAAACTGGCACATGCCTCAAATTCGCGTACTGTTGGCATAACTGGCATTGCTTCACAAATTTTGAACAATCTGTATCCATTGTGAGCCAATAAAACCCTTGGCGCATGATCTTCTTTGCTAAGGCTAAGCCATTCATGTGAGCTCCACAAACCCCGGCATGAACGTCTTCCATAACTCTTTTAGCTTCTTTCTCTGCCAGACATCTTAACTGGATACCATCAGCTTGCCTTTTGTATAAAGTGCCATTAACACTGATGAATTGAGTGGATAACTTCCTGATCATTTTTTAGTCCTTCTCAGTGGCTTCCTCTAGAAAGACTGATCTCTCTAAATAATTCTGAATGTCATAATACCATGGATTTCCATCAGTGGCCTCAATGTCCATCACCTGTTCAGCTTCAAAACCAGGTCTTTCCGAACTATATATCAGCACGGGTTTCATCGCAACTCCTGTTGGGTTATCCCACATAGACACTAATGTTGCTAGAGCATCAGCTAACTGATTTTCGTCTCTGGGGATGAAGTGAAAAGTGCAAATCTCAAATTGGCTGCTCAACGTTCTCAAGTGCTTTACATAAGGCAGCAGCCTTTCTTCCTTGACTGACCACTCTCCTTTAATTTGATGAATTACCAAGGAAGAATCTCCGAATACTTCTGCGGTCTTTGCCCCCAGAGCAAGCAATGCTTCCAATCCAAAGATGCAAGCTTCGTATTCTGCTTCATTATTGGTAGCCTTATACCTCAGCTTCTTAGCCAATGGTAACCTTTCACCATCTGGGGTCGTAAGAATAACTCCCACGCCTGCTCCCTTATTATTGACTGCTCCATCAAAGAATAATTGCCACCCTTGTACTGCTATGGCCGTGACATCTTCATCTGGGAAGTTGTATTCAAACTGATCTCCCTCAATAGGATGCTCGGCTAAGAACTCCGCTACAGCTCTTCCCTTAATGGTTTTCCTGGTTATGTACTCAATATCAAATTCCTGCAACAGCAGTAACCACCTTCCCATCTTCCCTAGTAAAGAGGGTGCTTCTTGGAGGTATCTGAGCGGATTATGTTTGGCAACCGTTTGTACCTTGAAGGAATGAAAGTAGTGTCGCAACTTCTTAGAAGCCCAGATAACTGCTAAACAAATCTTTTCTACCTCCACATATTTGGCTTCGTACGGCAGGAATTTCTTGCTAAGATAATAAACGGCAAACTCTACACCAAAATCGTCTTCCTGAGACATCATAGCACCCACTGAGTTATCTTCCACAGCTAGGTACAGGATTAGTGGTTTGGCATGGCGTGGTGGTCTTAACACCGGAGGATTTAGCAGATAGTCCTTAATGGTGTCAAAGGCCAGTTGACAGTCATCGTTCCATAGCACCGGCTGATTCTTCCTAAGAAGCTTGAAAATAGGCTCACATACCGAAGCTAGCTTGGCAATAAATCGGCTGATGTACTGAAGCTTTCCTAGGAAACTTCTAACGTCCTTCTCCTTCTGGGGCACTGGCATCTCTCTTATGGCTTTGACTTTATCGGGATCTACCTCGATTCCCCTCTGGCTTACCACATGGCCTAACAACTTTCCTGATGTAACTCCAAAAATGCACTTCTTGGGATTGAGTCGCATATCATACTTGCTAATCCTTTGAAAGAACTTTTCTAATGCCTCAAAGTGACCTTCCCTGGTAGTCGACTTAATCATCATGTCATCGACGTACACCTCCACTTCTTTGTGGATTAAGTCATTGAGAACCTTGGTTGCCATCCTCTGATAGGTTGCTCCTGCATTCTTCAACCCAAAAGGCATAACCCGATAGGCATATGTCCCCCACTCGGTGATAAAGGCTGTCTTGATCCGGTCCACTATCTTGTTAAGAATTTGATTGTACCCTGCGTATCCATCCACAAAGCTGTACATCATGCAAGCAGCAGCACTATCTACTAGCACATCAATATGAGGCAGTGGGAAATCATCTTTAGGGCAAGCTTTGTTCAGGTCTCGATAGTCGACGCATACTCGAACCTTACCGTCTTTCTTAGCTACAGGAACCACATTAGCTAACCATGTTGGGTATTGAACCTCTATCAGGAACTTAGCCTCAATCTGCTTATGGATCTCCTCTTTCACTTTCTGTGCCCATTCTGGCCTAAGCCTCCGAAGCTTTTGCTTGACGGGTTTAAACTCTGGGTAAGTTGGGATGGCATGTTCGGCAACATCTCGATCTATTCCCGGCATATCCTCGTAGGTCCAGGCAAAGACTTTTTCATATTTTTTAATATTCTCTCAAATTTTATTCTCTCTTCAGGAGTTATGTCTGATGCTAGCAAAATTTCCTTTGGATTTTCCAAAGTTCCGAGATTAAATGCAGTTGTGCCAGTTGAATTAATATCAAAAATGAATGCATCATGCTTATGATCATGCGAAATGAAATCATCAGAAACATCACACAAGTAAGCAAAGTTGTTCATCTCATTAACATACTCAGAAACATTAACATTGTCCTCAAAGAGTTCTGGTATAAAAAGAGAATCTAAATGACTATCAACTTCAGTCGATGCCGATGCTGCAGCCGATTGTGCTTTGGCTTCTTGATTTGGTGAAATCTTGAGATCTTCAATCTTCGGCTCTGGCTCCACTATCTTCTCCTTCCCTTTGAGCTTAGTGGCTAATAGCTTATCAGTGACGATCTCTTCAGGCTCATCCCTGTCCCATATGCTGCATTGGGTCATAATCTCCTCATCCCAAAAGTTCTCTACAGCTTTAACAACTCCGATCTCCCAATCAAAGACATCGTTAAAAATTTCAAATCCAGGGATAATCTTCCCATCTACCCACTGCGGTTCTTCTTCTCCGGTGTAAGCACAAACCGATGATGATGGCACAAAGCTCTCCGAAATATGGGGAATCTTCCCTGACCCTTTCTTCTTACCATATTCTCCTTTGTAGCCCAACCCCTTTCGATCTTTTTGACCACGTGTAGTGATAGCATTCTGCAGCCCTTGTGACTCTTTTCCCAAACCAGCCCCTGGGAGGAAGTGCATCTTCTTCAGCATATTCACCACTTGAGGGCTACCTTCTAGGTTTTGCTCTTCTCTGATCATCGATACATGAAAGCCACTGAATGGCTGATTAGAGATCTCCAAGGCAGACACTTGGTTCTCTCTTGCTGCTTTAATGGTCACTACTTCTCCTTCATGGGGTATTTTAATTATCTGGTGTAATGTGGATGGTACTCCCCCTAACTTGTGGAACCACGATCTACCAAGCAGAGCTGAGAAGTTTGCTGGAATCGGCAAGACCACAAAATCTGTTTCTGCCTCAATGGGCCCTGTCTTTACCAAAGCTTTGAAAATTCCCGATGCTTGCCTCCTGGAGTTGTCGTAGGCAGTGATGGTCAGGTCAGATTTGCTTAACATACTCTCATCCATCCCAAAGGCCTGAAGTGCCACCAAAGGGCAGACATTTATCGATGACCCGTCATCAATCATGACACAAGCGGTGTGTTTACCATTGATCTGTGCCTTGATGTACAATGGTCGGTTGTGGTTGCGACCCTCTGTTGGTAGGTCCGCATCAGAAAATACCAACTTCTCCCCGGATCCCCCCTTTACAAGGTCTAAAAGCTCGGATGGAGAGATTGTAGTTGCTACGGTGGATACGCTCAATGCTTCGACTAACTTCTGTCGGTGCGAGGGGGACTGTCTCAAAAGGTCCCAAATAGATATCTGAGCCGTGGTCTTTTTCAGTTGTTTCACTATTGAATTTTCTTCCGGCTCTTTCTCTGCGATTGCTTGTGCTGGGTCCTGCTGCTTCTCAGCTTCTGGAATGACCCTCCCACTTCTTGTTACTGCTTCTACTCTTTCTTCTTCCTCTGAATCCCACGGATCCGTAAACTCTCCATTTTTCTCATCTTCGTCATCTCCACTCTCACTAGTGGACCAACAGTCTATCGCTGCCACGGAAACCCCTTTTTCATCCACTGCAGGGCGAGTAATAGCGACATACTCATTTCCATATAGATCTTGCATTACGTACCACTCTGGTAGGCTCGATCCGATCATAAAGACTGGAGGTGGCACTGTGTTATAACCCGACTTCTTCTTGCTTTCTCTCTGCTCAGGATCGGTGATCTGCTTGTTGTCAATTAGATCTTGGACCCGATGTCTTAGCGTTATACACTCATCCGTCAAATGCCCGGTATGTTGGTGGAATGCGCAGTATTCATTCTCTTTGTGCCCTGGCTGCCCTTGGGCCTTGGCCGGTTTAGGTGATAGGGGCCGCAGTTTTCCTTCTTTTATTAGCCTCTTCAGCACCCATGATAAAGGCTTACCCAAGTTGGAGAAATACCTCTGACTTACGCCGGTTGCAGACACCTCGGCAGTCTTCCCAGCTCTGTTACCACTGCTTGAACCTACTGGTTTGGCCGTCCCCTGATTGCTGTATCCCCTTCGGGCATAGGACTCACTATTTGCCCTCTTGGATAAATATTCTCCTTCCGCTTCTATGGCAATGTCCTTCAAAGACTCCCAATCCTTGAGTCCCTTCATTTTCAGTCCCTCTCTCAAGTAAGGACTGGCATTTCGAATGAATAGCCGGATCTGATCAGAAGTGTCCGGTTTGCGTTTCATCTCCATAACCCGGTTTCTCCACTGAGTAAGGTACTCGTGGAAGGACTCCCCAGCCTTCTGCTGTAACAACTCGAGATCTTTCAAAGTAACCTCCATCCGGGTACTGCAATCGTACTGCTTAAGGAACTCTTCAGTCAACAAGTCCCAGTCCTCCTTGGATCTCCTGTCAAGCCCATGGTACCAATCAATAGCAGCTCCTGTGAGACTCAAGCAGAAATATTCTATCTTCTGCTTTCTTGTTAAGGTCGTTCCCTTCATGACTAGCGAGTATTGCTTGATGTGTGCGGCAGGGTCAGAGGTTCCATCAAATTTGGGAATGTCTGGCATCTTAAAATTCTGGGGAATTAGGTCATCCCCATCCAGCTCTCGGTCTTCCGGGTTCATTCCTTTTCCCACGGTCATCATCCTTGCCATGACCTCAAATCTCTCTTCCATTTTCCTCCATATTGCCTCATCTAGTTTTGGTGACTTCTCTTTAGCTGCTTTATGCTCCTCTAGCTCATCTTCCCCAAATTCAGCTTCAGACCTGGGGCCCTCTCTGCGCTCAATAGGTGCAGGCACTCTTTGCTCGACAACAGGTGGGTCAACCACTGGTTGGTTAATTGCAACAGGACGTTCTTCTCTTATAACCTCTTGTTCAGTTGGTACTCGGATAGGGGCAGCAGCAGCTTGTTGACCAGCTATGGTGGTGGCAAGATTGCCCATCATTGCGATCATTCGGGCTTCAAATTCCTCCATTCTCTTTCCTACCTCCTCGATGATTATTGCCCGAGTTGCATCAGACTCATTTGATGGATTAGCCATACTTACTTCTGTTGATGATTCGGAAGAAAACCCCACACTTCCTTCTAAGACTGACTCTGAACTCTGATCTGACACTAACTCAGTTAACCCCAAAAGCGGCGCCCTTCTTAACCGTCCGTCGGGACCTCTAGACCACCCAGGAGAATCTATGATGGCTGAAATGCAAAGATTGTTAAGATGATGCATGATTAAAATGCAATGTATGCTCGTGCTGATGCAACATAGACAAACACATGCAAGCAGATAGATCTTTCCAACCTTGTATCTCCCACACACATGGTAGTGCGGTCTCTTTCCTAGGTGGGCTTGATCCATGGATTAACGTGGAACCCAATGGACACGTATGGTGCGCGGTAAAAAACCGGCAGCATAACAGCTCCTATCTAATGTACATACGTATGGGTGTTTGGCAATTATGTATTTAAACAATTCAACTTAACTAAGATGGGCCCACCGGGGCATGAAAGCCTTTGATGAAGACCATTTAATTAAATTGATTTCGTTTAATATATGATGGCCCATATAGCAAGCATAGTATTACGGTACATTTCACCTAGTGGAAGTATCTATTGCCATTACATGAGCTTTGGACAAGGGAGATGTTACTTTAAGGCTACCCAAGCATGATCCCTGCCGACGGGTCTAGCTCATCATAAGCATAGCGACCGGTCGGGTCGTCATTTTGATATACCATTAAGGTACGTGGCTTGGGCTGGTGATTATCCTTAACACTTCCCCAAATTGAGTGAAAATGAGGAGGTGCTTCAGGAACGCACCGGGGCTAAAAGAGGGACCAAACTAGCGTAATCTAAAGCTCTAATGAGATGATATGCAATTTTGAGATAAAGCGAATTTATGAATTAAATTTTAACCATAAATGTTAAACGAGGTATTTTCAAATTGAAATCTCGAACCATATCGTCCCCAGTGGAGTCGCCACTGTGACGCGCGCCGGATCCCGTGCGCCGCCCCTATGACCGCCCGCTTGAGGGCGATCGGGCATTTGCGGGTCCGTTGGCATCTTGCAATAAATCGCAAGTGCGTCTATGTTGAGCAACACAGAGGTATCATGGAGTCGCCACCCAATAGAACATTGGGAAAGTTACTCTCGCCTCGGAGAGCCTAAGACTGCGCTTAGTATCCATGTTGGGCCATGAGGCCTAGGATTAGCGCTAAAGTCTCGTGACCCAAGAAGTATATTGGAGGATAACCTCTAACCTCTCGAGCCCAAAGACCAGAGCTGGGTCCGGGATTTCTCATCTATTTCTACCTCGATTAATTTATGATTGAATTTTAATTGTCATTAATTCGGTCTCTCTCCACACAATGCAATTAATTTAAGGCGCATTTACTCATGTTAGGAAAACCATAAATTAGCAAGTAAAGCAATGAATTACAATAATACAAGGAGCGGAATACAACTCCCATTTAAAAGTGCAAACATACATAAAATCGGGGAATTTATTAATTATGAGGACTTTGGTCCCCGCATGCACAATTAAAGAAAATATTCTGGATGTGATGATTTTATTTGGGATGAAAATTAGGACATTGGTCCAATTTTATTATGAAAAATCTAAATTAATTTAGTAAGAAATATTTTTATGATCTTTATTTAGGTGCGCATAGGAAAACATTTAATTCAATGAATATATACAAGGAAATTAAAAATATAAACGAAATGAGAATTAAAAATGTATAAAGGAAATACCAAACCCCGCAACTCCTCCTTCATGTGCATGGATGCTCAAATGAGAATAAAACAATGATTTGCAACCAAAAATCAAAAAGAAATTCATGTTAGTGATTAGGCCAATGAAATAATACAACATAAAAGGTAATATGTACAATGACCATATAACATGCATAAGATACTATAACATGCATAAAAAATAATTATGATGCAATTTAACATGCATAAAGTGATTAAGATGCAATTTAACATGCATAAGGTGATGAAGTATCATGGCATATGCAACTTATTAATAATAGTTATTAACATACATGGAAGATTAATGGCAATCAATTTTATTATAGTTAAGACATGAATAAATGTGTAACATGAGAATAATTCCACTTGACATGCATAACTAGCATAAAATAATGACTATAACACTCATACATGCAAAAGAAAGCATAATAATAAACATGATATAGCATTAAGAAATTAAAGGTATTTACAACCTAAAACATGCATAATTACATGAACAAAGAATAATTTGACATGAAAAAAAATTAATAGAATTTTAAAAGCTTATTTGTTATATGAATAATTGAAGATAAAAAAATAAGAAGAAGAATATGGAGACTAAGAGAATTTACATGTTTAATATGTTAATTGGAAGTAAAAATAAATGAAATTAACAAGATAATTAATGAGTAAAACCAAGAATAATTACCCTCAAATTCAGTTTTGAAGAATTGAAGATAGAAGTGTTGAATTCCTTGTCTTCTCTTGTGAAAATCCTTAGAAAATAGCTTGAAAACTTGAAGAAAAGCTCTTGGAAACAAGTGTGTAAGATGGATTATTTTTCTTTCAACTCAAAGCTCCAAAATTCAGTTTTTTTTCTCCAAAATGTTCCTCATTCATCCTCCCCTATTTCTGAATTTTTCCAGTGTTTTTAACCATCAAAAACTACCCAAAAACCACCAAAAACCGTCCAAAAACGGGTGAAAATCGAGTGGGGGTCGAAAAGTGGGCGAAATGGGCGAAGTGGGGCGATTTCGGCGAGAGATCGTGCGCGTCGCGCACGTTTCCATGCGATCTGCGCGGAGTTTCCGTGCACGACGTACGCGGGGCGAGCGACGCCCGACGCCAAGGGCGTCGGACGCGCGGAGCGCACGGAAATTCGCGACGGCCCTTGGCCGTCGCCTTTTCGTCGCAATTATTTTCCCCTATTTTATTTTCAACATTTTTCCATCGTTTTTCACCTTTTTTTTTTTTTTTTATATAAAATACCCTCAACCTAAAACACACTTTTTCTTCTTCAAAATAATTAAAAAAAATATTTTTAAAATATTTTTAAAATACCCTTTTTACTCACCGAAAAGACAAGGAAAATCACTTCTGAGCTCCAATCTTTTTGCCTATAAGCCGGCATAGCTAAATTTCATCATCGGGTAATCCTGATCAAGGCTACTCGGGACCCGGTGTCTACAGGTGCTGGGAGAAATAAGATGTCCCCCAGACCAACAAGTTGAGTGTGTAGTGTTGTTGCTTCAGGGTGTAGTGTATGACTCATGGAAAATAGTTCTGCAGCATCCAATGCTCCCGGATCCAATCACCTGGGAATTCTTTGAAAAGGAATTTCGGAATAAGTTTGTAACCAAGGCGTACAAGGAGGTAAATTGGAAGCAATTTTTGAATTGAAGGCAAAGAACTATGTCTGTGGTGGAGTATAAGAAGGAGTTTTGACGACTGAGTAATTATGCATCGCAAGGTGTTTTGATTGAGGAGTTCATGTGTCAGCAGTTTGAAGAGGGGTTGATTGAAGAGATTAAAACGCTACTGATCTTGCTGACTACCGAGCAGAATGTAAGTTACTATCGGATAGTTCAAGCCGCTATGCAAGTGGAGAGGTCACTGGGAGTACAAAGAGAAAGGATGCAGAAAAGGAATTCTAATCGAGGTGGGTCTAATATGGGCAAGAAACCAAGAGATTCTCAGATGGCACCACCGGCATAATCTGTGTTTAGTTCAGCAGCAAGGGGTAAGAAGCCAGGAGCACCTTCTATATCTGGATCTGAAGAGGAACATATGGTACCAAGAATGAATTGCATAAGTGTCCCCATTGTGGCAAAAGACATAGAGGGTAATGCTAGAAAGTGATCGGTGCATGTTTTAGGTGTGGAAGTACCGAGCATTTCTTAGCAAACTGTCCAAAAGCTTATGAGGTAACTGGAAAATAACAGGAAAAGAGCAGAGGTGGTTATAATTTATCTCCAATTAATAGAGGAAGAGGTAGAGGGCGAGGCAGAGGTGGCCAGTCCAGAGGTGCAGCTGATTCAGGAACAATGGACACACCTACTATGGCACCACCTCAGGCTTATGCGATGAAGGCTCGAGAGGAGCAGGATGCATCTGAAGTTATAACAGGTACTTTTCTACTCTATGATGTACAAATGTTTGCATTAATTGACCCTAATTCAACTCATTCGTATGTGTGTTCTAAAAAGATATGTGATAGAATGCCTGATGCTGAATGTTTAAAATATGACATATGTGTATCAAGTCCTTTGGGGAATAATGTGAATGTGAACAAAGTGTATAAGGGTTGTTCATTGGTAGTTCAGGGTAGCATGTTTCCGATTTATTTAATTGAATTACCTTTTGATGAGTTTGACTTAATATTGGGTGTGGATTGTCTGAGTAAATATGGTGCGGTAGTTGACTGTAAGAGGAAAATAGTAGTACTTAGAGATAGTAAGGGAAGTAAAGTGATAGTGAGGGGAGTTTGTGCAAACCCTCTTGTGAATGTGGTGTCGGCAATGCAAGCATATCGATGTTTGAGGAAGGGATGCGAGGCTTACTAGGCTATTGTGTTAGATTCTAAAAGCGAGCAAGTACAGATTCAGGATATATCCATAGTACGGGAGTTTCCTGACATGCTTTCGAAAGAGCTAAGTGGTATGCCACTAGTAAGGGAGGTTGAACTATCTATTGATGTTGTGTCTGGAACTCTGCCAATGTCTATAGCGCCTTATCGAATGGCTCCTACTGAATTGAAGGAGTTAAAAACTCAATTGCAGGAGTTATTGGACAAGGGATTCATAAGGCCTAGTGTTTCTCCCTAGGTCGCACAAGTTCTATTTGTTAAGAAGAAAGATGGAACCATGAGAATGTGTATTGACTATCGGCAGCTAAATAAAGTAACAGTAAAGAATTGGTATCCTCTGCTTAGAATCGAGGATTTGTTCTATCAGTTGAGAGGGGCAAGTGTGTTTTCTAAGATCGACTTATGATCTAGGTATTATCATTTGCAAGTAAAGCAGGACATACCCAAGATGGCATTTAGAACTCGTTATGGACATTATGAATTTCTAGTGATGCCATTTAGTTTAACCAATGCGCCTCCTGCGTTCATGGATCTGATGAATAGGGTGTTCAGGCCATACTTGGATCAATTTGTGGTAGTATTTATTGATGACATTCTTGTTTACTCAAGAAATGATAAAGAGCATGAGCAACATTTGAGAATTGTGCTACAGACATTGTGGGAGCATCAGTTGTATGCTAACTTAAGTAAGTGTGAGTTATGGCTGCGAGAAGTGTCTTTTTTGGGCCATGTGATATCTTCTGAAGGTATTAAGGTGGATTTGGCTAAAATTGGAGCAGTTGTGAATTGGAAGCCACCTAGAAATGTGCTAGAAATTCATAGTTTTCTAGGGTTGGCTGGGTATTATAGAAGGTTTGTGAAAGGGTTTTTAGTGATAGCTTCACCATTGACAAGGATGCTTTGAAAGGAAGTTAAATTTGAATGGTCAGAAAGGTGTCAAGCAAGTTTTGATCAACTGAAGAAGATGTTAGTGGAAGCACCAATCCTTACACAGCCTATCTCTGGCGGAGACTATGTTTTGTACAGTGATGCTACCGGTATAGGTTTGGGTTGTGCATTAATGCAAGACGAAA
Organism: Excoecaria cochinchinensis; assembly: GCA_947683425.1. NCBI lineage: Eukaryota > Viridiplantae > Streptophyta > Magnoliopsida > Malpighiales > Euphorbiaceae > Excoecaria > Excoecaria cochinchinensis. The sequence goes on from CANTUQ010000034.1 coordinate 5,069,015, forward strand.
AGGTAGTAGCATATGCCTCCAGGCAGCTGAAGTTGCATGAGCAGAATTACCCGACTCATGATCTAGAGTTAGTAGCAATAGTGTTTGCCTTAAAGATTTGACGACATTACTTGTATGGTGAGATGTGTAAAATTTTCACTTATCACAAAAGTTTGAAGTATTTGTTAACTCAGAAAGAATTGAACTTGAGACAGCGTAGATGGGTTGAGTTGTTTAAAGATTATGACTGCACTGTGGACTACAACCCGGGTAAAGCTAATGTTGTGGCAAATGCATTGAGCAGGAAGTCTATCTCGGCTCTGCAGTTAATGCAAGTAAAGTGGAGGTTTACTATGGATGGAGCTTTGTTAGCTCAGTTGAAATCCAGACCGGTACTAAAGGATGAATTGATAGTTGCACAAAGGAATGATTCTAAATTACAGCAGATTTTGCAGTTGATGAAAAATGGTGACAAGACTGATTATTCAGTGGATAAGGATGGGGTATTACTTTATAAGAATCGAGTATGTGTTGCAAGTGACAAAGCATTGAAGAAAAAGCTAATGTGTGAAGCACATAATACCGTTTTCACCATGCATCCAGGTGGAAACAAGATGTATCAGGATTTAAAACAACTGTATTAGTGGCCGGGTATGAAGAAGGATATAGTGGAATATGTGTCTAAATGTTTGACATGTCAGCAAGTGAAGGAAAAACACCAGGTTCCACATGGGTCATTGAATCCTCTTTCCATTCCACCATGGAAATGGGATAACATTACTATGGATTTTGTTTCTGGATTGCCTTTGACTTCAAAGTAACAAGATGCAGTATGGGTAATAGTGGACAGATTTTTGAAGTCAGCTCACTTTATACCGATTCGAATGGACTATTCAATGGATCAGTTAGCTGAATTGTACGTGCGGGAGATTGTTAGACTGCATGGGGTACCTTTATCTATTGTTTCTGATAGAGATCCAAGATTCACCTCTAAGTTTTGGAGGAGTTTACAAGCTACACTGGGTACTAAGTTGAACTTCAATACTGCATTTCATCCGCAAACAGATGGACAGTCAGAGAGGGTCATTTAGGTACTAGAAGATTTAATAAGAGCATGTGTTCTAGACTTTTCCAAGAGTTGGGATAAGTATCTTCCACTCATGGAATTTTCTTATAACAACAGTTATCAGACAAGTGTTGGCATGGTGCCATATGAAGTGTTGTATGGGAGAAAGTGTCATACACCGGTTTGATGGACATAATTGGGTGAGCATAGGGCTATTGGACCAGACTTGGTATGGGATACAGAAGAGAAGGCAAAGCTTATACATCAACGACTGAAAGCAGCCAGTGATAGACAAAAGTCTTACGCAGATTTGAAGAGGAAGGATTTTGAGTTTGAAATAAGTGATAGAGTGTTTTTAAAAGTGTTTCCTTGGAGAAAGGTGTTGCGATTTGGGAAGAAAGGAAAATTGAGTCTGAGGTTCATTGGACCATATGAAGTGTTAGATAGAGTGGGTTCAGTGGCTTACCGGTTAGCATTGCTTCCGGCTTTAGCCAAACTCCATGACGTCTTCCATATATCCATGTTGAGAAGGTACCGAGCAGATGAGTCGCATGTGATACTCGTGCAAGAAGTAGAGGTTCAATCGGATTTCTCTTATGATGAGAAACCGAAGGAAATTCTAGCAAGGGAGATAAGACAGCTTAGGAATAAACAAATTCCACTAGTGAAAGTGCTGTGGCAACACCATGGATTAGAAGAGGCAACTTGGGAGCCTGAAGCTGCTATAAGGGAACAACATCCTCACTGCTTTGACTCAGGTATGAATTTCGTGGACGAAATTCTTTTTAGAAGGGGAGAGTTGTAATGGTTAGAAATGTACCCTAGTTGTAAATGGTATAATTGGATTAACTAAGGGTGTAATGTGGAATTAATTGTAATAAAAAGAAGGACCTAATTAAGAAACTAAAGGAAAGTTAAGTGGCCAACTTATAATTTTGCATCATTAAGCTAATTGAGGATTAATTAAGATTAAAAGGAGATTAAATAAGTTAATTGAGGGCAGAATGTGGAGGTGGAATCCGGGTGGCACTTAATTATGCTGCAACCTACACTACGTACATGCGCATATATAGAATTGAGGAGAGAGAAAGGGCCACTATTAGCATGGATCTTCAGCCATTTCTACTTACAAACTCTGCATTTCTTTTACCTTTCATTTCCATGTAGTTATTTAGAATTCACCACATTGATTGTATGAATATTGCTATGTGGATCAAGGATTAAGTTGTTAAAATTGAAAGGTAAGTGGTGATTTGTAGTTCATCTACTACTCTTCTGGTTGTGGTATGTGTTGGATTGAGGAATTGATGATTTGTGTCCAATTCTGGAAATTGGATGGAATTTGTAGAGGAAGGAGTAAAGAAAGATAAGGGAAAAGCAAAGGTCAGGGAATCGAGTGCAAAGTGAATGCTTGGAGCTTAGGCGACAAGGTTTGGGAAACTTGACCTAATTTGATATGTGTTAAATCGATTAGTTGATTTGTATGTTGAATTCTTAAATTTGAGAAATTGTCGTGAGATTTGTATGTAACTATTGAATGATATGTGATTGTTGGAGGAACTTAATTGGCGTGAGTATATGAGTTGTCTTTAAACAATGAACTTTACCTAGGTTTGTAGACCATATGTATGTGTTAATTCTATGCATTTTGAATTGGGATAAATGAATGGAGTTTCTAATGTGCTAATTAATAAGTTGGGATGTAAGCGATATGAGAATGAATGGAATGGTAAGTTTGTGGTTGGCATTAAAAATGAGGTGATTTGTAAAGATGTGTTTTGCAACTTGTGTATAGGTCACGGTGACAACCAAGAGATTCCCACCACGAGATATGCAAAGTTTTCATTCTGCCGAGAGTGATTAATATGTCACTTTGACAATCAAATTGGTTGTGACCGTGAGGTATCATGTAGTCTATTCTACCCAAAGTGAATTTGGTATGTCACGGTGATAACTAACTGGTTGTGACCGTGAGGTATCAAGGTTTACATTTTACCTTGTACACATGAGGTATATCATGGTGACAACCATATTGGTTGTGACCGTGAGATACCCAAGAGTTGCATTCTGTCCGGGTATTGAACGTTTGTCACGGAGATAGCCAAATTAGTTGTGACCGTGAGATACCCTAGACTACATTCTGTTTTGAAACCTTTGGTATGTCACGGTGACAACCAAACTGGTTGTGACCGTGAGGTGCCCTATTTTTTGTGACGAACTCTTTGCAATTAAGGAGTGATGCTTGGATGTTAACTTAGTGATTAATCACATACGATAACACTTAATGAGTGCTTAATGCTATTATTAAATGAGAAGTTCATAGGTGAATGATTAATTTAAAGTGATCCATTATGCTATGCTTAAGCCAACTATGTCAAGAGTGATAACGTAAGTTGGCACAATTACATGATGAGTTTAAGCATGTGAATTCATTGCTAGTTTATCAATGACTTTTTGAAGCATGTGATCAAGCGAACTGTTAATTAAAATTAATAATCTTAGCCTGCGAGTCAAGTAGTGAATAGATAGGCATGCCTATAGGGTCAAAGTGCTGCAGCCCAATGCGTCCGATTCCTCGGGAATCACAATGCGAGTTAAATCCTTGTTGGATTCTTAAATGTGGAATATTGATTCTATTGTAATTATTGTACATTAGGGTACCAAGGCGAGTGTGTGTATCCACGGATACACTGAAATTATAGTACCGAAGGGGTACCAATGAGATACCCGTTATCTGCGTCTTTGAATTACAGGAAAATCTAATCATATAAGATCATGATAATCTTAAATTATACATTTGTTGTGTGTGAATACATTGATTATAATGAGTATGTGCTAGTCATATGCATGCTATATAAAAATGTGATTAAATAATGATGTTATGAGTACAATGATTTACATGCTTTTGACTTGATAGCTTAAGTATGAATTATAACAGGATGATTGTGTGATATTTATTTTCATGTGTATATATATATGCTTTGTATGTGTTTCCCCACTAAGCATTATCGCTTAGCACGAGTTTCTTCCTAATCCGTGCAGGTTCGGACGTGAGGTGATTTTGAGGGACATCTCTGCATTGTCAACCATAAACATTAGGAGTACATCTATAGTGTAGGTTTTGGGGGTTTATAATAATGTGTTTGTACGAGTTATGTATGATATTTTTTTTGGGAAATCGGAAGTATGTAAAGTTGTTGTGACATAGTACTGTAAACTTAATGTTTGTATGTATAAGATGTATGTAAGTAAGTTTATGAACAAGAAGAAGTGAATGTCATATGATGCATATGGAGATGCGTATGATAATGAAATTTAATTTTCCAGGTTTTTGGCATGAGTAAATGATTGTGAAGTGTGCTTGCTTGCTGTGTAGCGGCCATTCTTGACTGTGTTAGCTAAGCTAATCTAGTGGTCGGGAAAGGGCATTACATGAACGGCCATTCACAATGGTTATTAAGGCAAAACACACACATAAGGCGATAGAGGCACGTTCAGCTGAAGCTCAGCAGCAAGAGAGAGCTCCGATCACCGAGCTCTGTCGCGCTTGGGACAGAGTCAATTTTCAAACTCTTAAGCCGATCTGCAGAAATCCATCTCCTTCAAACTTTTACCCAAACCTCCAAATGACCTAAAACTTCATTACCAACATAATCATGTGTTCAAAACACATCATACAACATAAAACCCAAGTTTTATGCTAGAAATCACGAAATAAAACTTTCAATTTCATCAATCAAAACCAAAAATTCATCAACCCAGAATTTTGCTCAAAACAAACCAAATTCATACTCAATCAAATCCAACCCACACAATTACCGATATTGCTTCAATTAATCATCATATACTTCAATTGGCCTAGCATTATTATATGATGCATGAATTAATATAGAGGTTACTAGAATGAATTATTATGCAAGATATTTAAGGATGTTATATTTGTTCATGTGGATAAATGAGTGATCGTATATTATGATAATGATAAATGTGATTAAATGCTTTTAGCTTATAAATTTCTCATTTATATGAAGACTAATAATGTGGCAAATCGGGTGAGTATGTATCAATTTAAATGTATAAATAATTGATATGAATCGAATGATGAAGCGTGAGGTATGCACGAAATGCATTATGTTTTGAAAATTATCTATGTCACGGTCACAACCAAATGGTTGTCACCATGAGGCATATGAATGAAGAGTAATTCTTTATATATCATTGTTTAATGTGGTATGATGATATGGAATGGAATCTATAATAGTGTATCAACATCATATAGACTTGTGAAATGATTATGAGCTATATGAATGTGTACTTTGGAAAGGAATGTGAACATGATTGTATGCTTACAAACATATGTGAGCTATTATGCATTATGATCAGTTTCATATGACTATATGAATAATGTGAATTGTGAATGATAGACAGATAACTAGAAATAATAATTAGCCTGCGAGTCAAATAGTGGATAGATAGGCATGCCTATAGGGTCTAAGTGTTGCAGCTCAATGCGTCTGATTCCTTTGGAATCACAATGCGATCTGAGTTCTTATTGGATTCTTCAATGCGAAATTATTGATAATACTGATATTTTGTACCTTTGGGTACCAATGCGAGGTATCCACGGGTACCAATGTGATAACTGTACCCTTTGGGTACCAATGCGATATCCGTTATCCGCGTCTTTGAGTTACAGGCAAGGCAAAGAAACATTAACGATAATTATGTGGTAATTTGAAGGAAAGTTTTAAATATGAGAATATGAATACAAAGTTACATAGTTTGACATGGGATGCATTTATATGATTCATTCATATGAATGCATATGGATATATATATATAATTAAATTGCGATGCGTAATGTGCTATGATTGTAATAAGTTGTGGATATGTTATATTATCATACCATGTTTGTAGAAGCATGACTTTAGGTGCTTGTCAATTAATTACAAGCAAGGTTAATGATAATATTGAGCATTTTAATAGAATGTTATATTGTTGGAAATGTGAATACGATGCATTAAAATTTGACTTGTGATATAGCCATACGAACATGACTCATTAGTAAGGCAATGAGTAAACTAAGATGTGTGATACGCTATATTTATATTAATTTGATCCCAAAGTGTATGTGTGTTCAAATATATATGTGCGAATGAGGTATTCTTATGTGCATGGTAACATATCGTTATCCACTTCTAAAAGTGATGAAAACAGAATATAGGATGAATGCTATGTTATGAATATAGCAATGTAAGTTTATGCATTATGCAAGAATTATACTATAAGAGAACTTGAGTATGGGACGTATATGTATAATGACTTATTATTGCATCGATAAGAAAGACATATATTGTGTATATGTGTTAATTCAAGGCATGATAGGACTTGATCAAATGATTGTTTTGTATAAGAATGTTATGTTATTGTTTCCCACTAAGCGTTATCGCTTAGCATGGATGCTTTATCTATGTAGGTTTCTGAAGATAGAGCTTTTGGAGGGCAGTCCTGCATCGCCAATAGCCAACACATTAGGAATCCGGTGTTTTATATAGATTATTTTGTAATAAGTACAAGGGTATTGTTAGTAAGTATGTATATTGAACTAAGTTTTGTATCAGTAAAGTTGTATTCTTTAATGCGATACTATTGTAAGACAAAAAGTGTTTGTAATGTAATGTATGGATTCTTAGTTTGTAATCCAGTGTTATTGATGAAAGAAATTTATTAATTCGGAACTTTATTTGTAAAACTATTTAAAGCGCACGTGTTTGTGTTGTAACACTCCACTAGTCATCGTAATAAATCTCTACAGGTGGTTAGGGGGTGTTACAATGAACATATTTTTAAATATTATTAATGTATGTAAATATTAGTTTAGTGGAAATTTTTGGAATTGCAATCACCACTGGGCATTTTTAATGCTCAGCACGTATTTTTGTTTGACTGCGTGTAGGTTCGCCTTAGGATCGGACCAAGGCACCTCACATATATTTTGGGAGCGTACCGAGGATTATTTTGAATTATAAGTATGTAAGAGTTTGGCGTGTATATGATTTGTATTTAGTATTGGGTATTGTGATTTGTATCGGTTTGTAAAGCTGGTAAACATATTAGTGACTGTGTGTGTGTGACGTATTTTTATTTATGACTGAACGTGTGTGACTGTATGTTAGAATGCAAAATAATGTGATAGAAAAGTAAGAAAAAAGGGAATTGGGAAAGATAAATGTGTGAATGCATGTTAATGAAAACTGACTAAATAAATAGTGACCTTAGACAGTTATAGGTCAATCGACGAAATTGATAGTAAGTTAAAATGTGATTGTAAGATTAAAGGCCTAGTGATTTGTGATCGATTGATTTAATTAATTATAATAGTGAGATCCGTAGGAAAAAAATGTATCGGCTTTAATTAATTTGCTATTTAATAACCTGATTAGTTCGATTAGGTTAGCCGGTTTGAAACGAATAGCTAATTAAGGTAACTTAAGGCTTAAGGGTGTTACACTCATAATCCGAACATATTCAACAAAAATTTCATATTCATATAATAAATAACTAAACGCCTGCAAATTCAAAATAGCGGATAACGAGTTAACGCTTTGGCACCCTTAGGTACAATCAAAAGCAACATCTTTACTTTTTTTCCAAAAACAATCACATTGGGGGATCTCAAACAAGATCCATACACATTAAGGATCGCAAGGACTGAAACGGGTACCTGATCAGGGTCCACAACACATTAGGGCTACAGTTAACAAAACTCTATAGGCATGCCTATCTATCCACTAATTTGACTCTTTGCAGGCCATGCATCATTCATCATATCAATTACATATTGTACATAAAATCATCCGTACATAAGCATATTAGCATCACAGGATCAGCAACCAAGTATCGATTGCATAAAAGAAAACTCGTTTTGAAAACAGAAGGAGTCGCGCTAGCGACAGAGGCAAAGCTGGCCTTGTGCTGCACTCGCAACAGCCCTCATGCTCACACAAAGAGGGACTGGGCAGCCTCTATCGTGCTCGCGACAGAGAGCCAACTGGGTCACTGTCGTGCTCGTGCACTTGAACGCACTCGCGACGATGATCTACTCACACTCAGCTCGGCAGAAGAGCTCTCCGTCGCACTCGCGATCGAAGTCGCGCTCGCAACAGAGGCACGTTTAAGTAAAGCTCAGCAGATAGAAGATCGGCAGCAGGCAAGCACTTGGATCACCAAGCTCTATCGCGCTCGCAACAGAGTTGATTTTCCAGCTCTCATGCCGATCTATAGAAATCCATCTCCTTAAAACTTTTACCTAAACCTCCAAATGACCCAAAACTTCATCACCAACACAATCATGTGTTTAAAACACATCTTACAACATAAAACCTAACTTTTATGTTGCAAATCAATAAACAAAACTTTCAATTTCATCAATTAAAACCGGAAATTCATCAACCCAAAATTTTGCTCAAAATAAACCCAATTCATAGTCAATCAAATCCAACCCACACAATTAACAATATTGCTTCAATTAATCATCATATACTTCAATTAAGCACCAAATTACACATTTCCAACATGACACTTCCAGAAATAACCATAATTATTCAAAATCAAAGTTTATGCAAAAACACAAAACTTCCCAAACCTTGATCTCCTTAGCTCCACAATTTCAAGGGGTTGCACTACCACTTGCTACCTCTTTCCTCTTGTGCTCTCTAGCAAGAAGTTCTAATCAATCACACCCAAAACACACAAAAGTTCAACAAAAGCATAAAATCCACACAAACCAACGGAAACGCCAAAAGAGAAGAGGAAGAAGAAGAAGAAGAGCAGCAAAACTTACCAATTCACCTCTTGTGTAGTCAAATTCCACCACAGAGCAACTTAGGAAAATTTAGGGCAAGAAGAGGGAAGAAGAAGAAGAAGACGGGGACAGGGAGAGGGCAGATTAGTGGCTCTCTCTCATTTTCTCTCTCCTGCTTTATATATCTCTCCTTTTTCTCTCCCTTGCCACGTGTCACTTAATCATTGGTGGTTTTGACAAACACTCTTCTAGTCCTTCTAATTCCTCAACCACAAAAATACAACCATACAATTAACATAATCAAGCAATTGACTCCACACAAACTATTATTAAAGCCAAGCACATGCAATGACTCACAAACAAACGCTCAATACTATTGGGGTGAAAATTGGGGTTATAATGGCCAAAAATGTACCCTAGTTGTAAATGGCTTAATTTGGTGTGTGTGTGAATTGATTGTGTGATTTAGGACTTGATTATAATAAAGTAAGGACCTAATTGAGAAACCAAAGAAAGTTAAGTGGCTATGCTGTAAATTTTGCCTGATTAAAGTTGATTGAGGATTAGTTAAATTAATTATGAGTTAATTAAGTAAAGAGGAGGGCAAACTTTGAGGTGGATTATGTGCGGCATTTCCTTATGCTGCCACCTCTTTTAAGTGCATGCATATAAATTGATTTGAAGAGAGAGAAATGGGCCACTAATTGCATGTTTTCATCCATTTTTGTATCTTCTTCTTTCTTCCATTTTCGTGAGATACCTTGGCCTGCATTCTGTTTTGATGACCTCAGTATGTCACTGTGATAACCAAATTAGTTGTGACCGTGAGGTACCCTATTTTAACAAGTAACCCTTAGTTATTTTGGTTTATTAATTGCATGATATCAAGATTACATGAAGCAAATATACATATAGATATGATGAGTAGAGAATGCAAATACTTATTGGTTAATGATGTAATTGCAAGTTATCCAAGAGTTAAAAGATGAGTAAAAGAATAAGGTGGACTGTTAATGTGTTGTACATATGCAAAGTGAAGAATTTGGTGTTGGTTTGTGTATGCACTATTGGATTTAACAACTATTAAATTAGTAATGGGACTAATTAACTTTAGCCTGCGAGTGAAGTAGTGGATAGTTAGGCATGCCTATAGTCAAGTGCTGCAGCCCAATGCGTCCGATTTTGCTGGAATCACAATGCAAAATAAATACTTGCTGGATTCTTTAATGTGGAATACTGATATATTGAGTTACTGTACCTTAGGGTACAAATATGTATATGTGTATCCACGGATACAATGAAATTATAGTATCTCAGGGGTACCAATGTGATACCCGTTATCCGCACCTTTGAATTGTAGGCAAACCTAAATATAAAAGATAAAGACAAACTTAATGATTAAGTTGACGTGTGAATGCTTTGTATTTGACGAATTTATGTCAACCTATGTATGCTTTTTAGACATGTGAATAAGCAGTTGTTTATGCCAATCAATGCATGCTTTAGGAAATATGAAGTAATGACAATGCCTTGAGTGAAAAGATATATAAATGTTTTAAACTTGTAGGTGTAAGCACCGTGTCCTGGAGCGGTCCGGATCAGAGGTTACCCTATGATGAAATCAATGTTCAAAGCCTGTACGGGAGGCTGAAGTTGGAGGTTTTAGTCCCGCGTTCCATGAGAAATGAGGTTTTTCTACACTTCAGGGGCAGAGGGGGAGAAAACGGGAGTTCTCCGAGTCGAAAAGGTTTTTTTGTCCTCCACAGACGGCCAGCCCGTCTGTAGAGGTAGCCCGTCGCTTTGAGTCACCGACGGCTCAGGGTATTTTCCGACGCCCGTCGGAAAGTCACCGCCCCTGTCAGGAGCCGCCTGGTTTCCCGGAGCACGCAACCATTTCGACGCCCGTCGGTGGATGTGGCAGGGCCGTCGGAAGTGTCCTTGTGTCAGTAGGATTCTTCTGACGCCCGCCCCTACGCACCGACGCCCGTCGGTCGTGTCTGGCTATATAAGGTCCGGATTTTCATTTGAAAAGGGTTGGAAAATTTTTCAGAAGAGGAAATTCTGCCAAAATTCGAGCACGTTTTCTCTCTCTTCCAAAAACACCTTTTTCTAAAGAACTTTACTTAATCAAGGATCAAATCAATCAAAGGAACTAAAAGCTAATTAGTTTTCTTTAGATTTTGACTCCTAAATCAATTTTCTGAAGGATCGGAGGTGAAATAGCTCATTTTCTCTCTCTAATCTTTCATTCTCTTATTTCTCGTGGAACGTGCGGGGATCTAACCGACATCAAAATTCTACCCAAGGCAACTATCTGAGGGTAAATATTCCGGATTCTCTCTCCATTTCTATCTCATATTTAATCATTTATCATTTATTTATTCATTCTGTGAAATTTTTGAGTACTTGTCATTACTTTTCTTCATTTTGACTACCCCATCTCCCCTTTTTGAAATAAAACTTGCTTTTTGATCTTGAAAGGCCCTTGTTTCCTTTCTGTTTTCCGGAGACAGAGGTGACCGACGGGTCATCTTCATGACTGACGCCCGTCGGTCACCTACCTATAGACGCTCTTTTTGAGTGACAAACGGGCATATCGAATTACCAAACCGACGCCCGTCGGTCAACCAGGAAGGTCCGTCGGTGGGTTCTGCCTCCATTTTCGTTGATCATTTTTCATCTCTATTCAGTCCCTTCGATTTTTTATGTGTTAATTTCATGAATATTAACATCTCTTAACTTTCTGTGAGTGTATATTGGTCTTCTTGGATAATTCCGAGCTCGAGCGGCCGCCTACCATGCGTGGTCGATTTCGTTCGGTTTAGTTTTCTTAAACCTCTTGATTTATTCCTCTCACTTTTTTTTCATTGATTATTTTATGTATTTGAATAATCTCTTTTTATCCCGTTAAATGTAAGAATATATCAACGATTTGTACTTAAATAAAATTGAGTTTTGTATAAAATGCAAAAGGGTCCAACGCCCTATTTTCATTCAATAAAGATCATCACATATTAAATATCCCCTTTTTAATAATGATGCATGAGAGGACCAAAGTCCTCAAAATAAACAATGCCCCGATTTGTGTGGGAATCGCACATTTACCAAAGGGAGTTGTATTCCGCTCCTTGTGTTATTGTAATTTATCGCTTTTGATATTTATTCTGCTCATTTACTGCTTTCCGAATGTGAATAAATGCGCCTTTTAATCAACTGCATAGTGTGGAGAGAGAGTGAACTAATGACATTAAAATTTGATCATAAACTAATCGAGGTAGAAATAGATGAGAAATCCCGAACCCAGCTCTGGTCTTTGGGCTCAAGAGGTTAGAGGTTATCCTCCAAAATACTTCTTGGGTCACGAGACTTTAGCGCTAATCCTAGGCCTCATGGCCCAACATGGATACTAAGCGCAAGTCTTAGGCTCTCCGAGGCGAGAGTAACTTTCCCAATGTTCTATTGGGTGGCGACTCCATGATACCTCCTTGTTTCCCAACATAGACGCACTTGCGATTTATTGCAAGATGCCAACGGACCCGCAAACGCCCCGGTCGCCCACGTGCGGGCGGTCGAACGGGCGGCGCTCACCGGGGTCCGGCGCGCGTCACAGTGGCGACTCCGCTGGGGACGTTTATGGTTCGAGATTTCGATTTGAAAATACCTCTTTTAACATTTATGATTAAAAGTTAATTCATAAGTTCGTTTTCTCTCAAATTTGCATTTGCATATCATTAGAGCCTTAGAATACGCTAGTTTGGTCCCTCTTCTAGCCCCGGTGCGTTCCTGAAGCACCTCCTCATTTTCACTCAATTTGGGGAAGTGTTAAGGATAATCACCAGCCCAAGCCACGTACCTCAATGGTATATTAAAATGGTGACCCGATCGGTCGCTACGCTCGTGATGAGCTAGACCCGTCGGCAGGGATCATGCTTGGGTAGCCTCAAAGAAACATCTCCCTTGTCCAAAGCTCATGTAATGGCTGTAGTCACTTTCCACAGGTAAAATGAACCTTAAATCTCATGCTTGCTGTATGGATCCTTACGTATTGGATGAATCCAAATATCTCACTCGGTAACCTAGCCAAAGGCTATCATGCCCCGGTAGGGCCATGTCGAAATTTATGGACCGTCCGAATACGTGACGATCATTATCCATCCGCTTGTACATTAGCATAGGAGTGTTATGCTGCCGATTTTTCGCCGCGCACCATACGTGTCCATTGGGTCCCTCGTTGACCCTTGGGCTAATCCCACCTAGGAAAGAGACTGTACGACCACGTGTGTGGGAGAAATAAGGGCAGAAGGACCTACTTGCTTGCTTGTGCTCTGTAAATGTTGCATACCACGATCATGCATTATACCTACATTTCATGCATCATTCTAACTTTTGTCCCTGCAGCCATCATAGATCTGCCCAGGTGGACTAGATCACCAACCGGGCGACTGATCCGAGTTCTTACTCCTGAGCTGTCAGATAGAGAGGGTCTGCCGGAGATTTTATCAGAAGTCAGTGGCACAGTATCTCAGATGGCAAACTCACCTAGGGGGGAAGATGCCACCAGGGCCATGATTGCGGAAGAAGTGGGCTGCCGTTTCGAGGAATTCGAGGGCAGGATGATGAATATGTTGGCCGCCTTGACACAGCAGAACGCTCATCCGAATGCTCCCCAGAATCCTCCTCCTCCTCCTCCAGTGAGACAGAATGAGCCTGAAGAAGAAAGGGTTGAAAGGCGAGAGGAGCCCGTTAGGCCGCCACCGGTAGAGTTAAGATCAGTGGCTTCGGGAGAGCTGAGAAGAAGGCTAGTGCTAAGAATTGATGACGATAGAGATATCGAGGATAATATGTTGAGCATGGAATCTGAAAATGGGAAGGCGCCTCAGGCTGATGATTTTATTTTGAAAAAGATGGAAGAGAGGTTCGAGGCTATGGCTCGTATGATAGGCAGAGCTCACGGGATGAATCCTGAGGATAGGGAGCTGGACGGAGAGGACCCGATCCCTTATAACTTCAAGATGTCGGATGTGCCGAAGTTCGATGGTACTTCTGATCCCACCGCACATGTGAAGCAATATTCTCTGGTCATGAAGGGGACCACATTGTCCAAGAAGCAGAAAGTAGAATACTTTTGTCTGAGTCTAACCTCTCATGCCATAGATTGGTATCACGGCCTTGACCGCCGCACTAAAGAAGATTAGGATCTGCTCACTGAGGAGTTTCTGAAACAGTACCACTGTAATACCAGAATGGAGGTGACTCTGAAAGATCTTGAGCTACTCCAACAGAAGGCCGGGGAATCCTTCCATGAGTACCTTACCCGATGGCGGAACCGAGTAATGGAGTTGCGCCGAAAGCCTGATACCCAAGATCAGATTCGTCTTTTCATTAAGAACGCGAGCCCGTACTTGAAGGAGGGATTGAGGATGAAGGGGTTAAAGGAATGGGAGTCTCTCAAAGATATAGCCATCGAAGCAGAAGGGGAAGTTTTTACCCGAAAAGCTAACAATGATAATTTTGCCAAAAGGGCTAACCCCGGTCAAGGAACCAGTAGGCCGGCAGGTCCCAGTAACAGCACTAGAAGAATGGGTGAAGTGTCTGCTACTGAGGTAGCCACCCAGAGGAAGTTTTCAAACTTGGGGAGACCATTATCCTGGGTCTTGAAGAGACTGATGAAGGAGGGAAAATTGCGTCCTCTAACTCCTAGGCCAGCTTTGACACAAGGGAAACCGGGACATAAGGACAACGAATTCTGTGCATTCCACCAGCACTCAGGCCATATCACTGATAAATGCAAAGCGCTTCGGCACTCTATTCAAGACTTGATCGATAGCAAGCAGATCTCTGACCCCGAGAAGAGAGAAGCTGAGAAGAAGCCTGGTTATAATGTCGTACCCCCACCTGTGTTTATGATCCAATCTAGCCTGCCAGAGTGGTACGTGCTACAAGATCTGTATGGGAATGAGGAGTCTACTGTTGGTAATTCCGAGGATGGGAAGGAGAAAGCAGTTGTGGCGACTCTTGATTGCTGGTCTAGCAGTGAGAGCGGTGGAGAAGCCGAGGATGAAGAAGGATTGAACCTTGATCTGTGGGGCTCCGATGGAGAAGAGGGAGAGATAAGCGCTGTCACTAGAAGTGGAAGAGTGATCCCCGAGATTGCAAAGCTACCTGAGCCGGTACAGCCATTGGCAGAGAAAGAGCCAGAGGAGGAACAGATTATAAGGCAATTGAAGAAAACCGCAGCTCAGATATCCATTTGGGATTTGTTGAGGCAATCCCCCTCTCACAGACAGAAGGTAGTAGAGGCTTTGGTTGAGGCCACAGTCGCCACCACGATTTCCCCGTCAGAACTTTTGGGTTTAATCAAGGGAGGATCCGAGGAGAGGTTGATCTTTTCCGACGCTGACTTACCGGCAGAAGGACACAATCATAACCGACCTTTATACATTAAAGCGCAGATTAGCGGCAAGCACACTGCTTGCGTTATGGTGGACGATGGGTCTTCTATCAACGTGTGCCCTTTGATAGCTTTGCAAGCTTTTGGCTTAAGCGAGGATATGCTCAGCGGATCCGATCTGACTATCACGGCCTACGATAACTCGAGGAGGCAAGCCTCAGGAACCTTCAAGACTTTGGTCAAGACAGGACCTATCGAAGTGGAAGTTGAATTTGTAGTTCTGCCCATTCCTGCTAACTTCTCGGCTTTGCTAGGGAGACCATGGTTTCATAAATTAGGAGGAGTGCCATCCACACTGCATCAGATGATAAAATTCCCGCACGAAGGGGAGGTGGTGACTATCAAGGCGGCCAGGGAAAACCAGGTCTCAGCGCTAGAAATTGCCAATCAGCCATTCAGTGGTTTCCATGTATCTATGATAAAGGAAGAGCACGGATCAGGAGATAGCCCGGCTGTGGTTAGTATGATGAAGAAGATGCACTATCTTCCTGGGGATGGATTGGATAGAAGCTCCCAAGGGCTGCAGACCGCGATCACCACTCGAGGGCAGAAGAACCGGAAAGGTCTGGGGTACAGAGGTGGCTTCGGCAAGAAGAGGGTAACAGACAGGATCCCCCACATTTCAGAAAGCTTTGTCCCTGCATCCTCAGTATGTGCTCATACTGGTGAAGATGAACCGCAGTGGGTAGATGGGAGGATTGTCCCTGGCTTTGAGATCTTTAATGATGTGTATGACTGGCACGTCGGGTTTGTCAAGACCGCTGAAGACTTTTGGGATGAAGAAGTCATGACTCAGGGGATCACTTGGGACAAGTGCGAGCTTGAGGAGGTCGTTACTGAGAAAATGGTAGCTGCCAGGCTGAAAGGAAAAGGGAAGATAGCAGATTTAGAGCTGGAAATGGGGGATTTGAAGATTTCTTCCGATGTGCCTGAAGGGCCTCTGCTAAATCAGAAAGTCAGTAAGCAAGCTGCAACAGCGTCAACCTCGGGGGCGGCAGAAGAAGACTCTAGCCTAGATTGTCTTTTTATTCCAAAACTCTTTTATGATGTAAATGATAACAATAATATTATCAATAAGATGAACAATTTCACTTATTTGTGCGATGTTTCTGATGATTTCAACATGCATGAACATGATCATATTCCATCAATTTTTGACATTGACTCTACTGGCACAACGCCTTTCAATCTTGGAACCTCGAAAAATCCGAGAGAAATTCTAATAGCATCAAACATAACTCCTGACGAGAGAAAAAATTTTGAGAGAATAATAACAAAACAAGAAAAAGTCTTTGCCTGGACCTACGAGGACATGCCGGGGATTGATCGAGCCATGGCGGAGCATGCCATCCCGACTTACCCAGATTGCAAGCCTGTGAAGCAGAAGTTGAGAAGGCTAAGACCAGAATGGGCTGACAAGGTTAAGGAGGAAATCCGACAGCAGATCGAAGCTAAGTTTCTTGTGGAAGTCCAGTATCCTATATGGCTGGCGAATGTGGTTCCTGTGGCTAAGAAGAACGGAAAGGTCAGGGTGTGTGTGGATTATCGAGATCTTAACAAAGCTTGCCCTAAAGATGATTTTCCACTACCCCATATTGATGTATTGATAGACAGTGCCGCCAATTGCGCGATGTACAGCTTTGGGGATGGATATGTGGGCTACAACCAGATCCTGAACAAGATAGCTGACCGGGTTAAGACTGCCTTCATCACGGAGTGGGGTACCTATGCCTATCGGGTTATGCCTTTCGGCCTGAAGAATGCGGGGGCCACATACCAGATGATGGCAACCAAGATCCTAAGCGACCTGATTCACAAAGAAGTGGAGGTGTATGTCGATGATATGATGGTCAAATCAGCCACCCGAGAGGGACACTTTGAAGCTCGAGAGAATTTCTTCACCAGGATCGACAAGTATAATCTGCGACTTAATCCCAAGAAGTGCATTTTCGGGGTGACTTCAGGAAAGCTGTTGGGACATGTCGTCAGTCAGAGGGGGATAGAAATTGACCCCGATAAGGTGAAAGCTATCAGAGAGATGCCTGTGCCACAGAAGGAGAAAGATGTAAGGAGTTTCCTGGGCAAACTACAATATGTTAGCCGGTTTATTGCCAAGCTCACTTCGATATGCGAACCTATTTTTAAGCTGCTTAGAAAGAACCAGCCCGTAGTCTGGAATGAAGACTGTCAGAGAGCCTTTGATAATATCAGGGAGTACCTGTTAAATCCGCCAGTACTAAGACCTCCGCAACCTGTTAAACCACTTATTCTGTATCTGGCAGTAGAAGACGGTTCAGTGGGCGCCATGATGGCTCAAGAGGATGAATTTGGGGTGGAGTTTGCAGTTTATTACCTCAGCAAGAAGTTTCTGGCTTACGAAATAAAATATGCTGAAGTGGAGAAGATCTGCCTTGCAGTGATTTGGGCATCAAAGAAGCTAAGACATTACTTCCACTCATACAAGGTTCAGGCTGTAGCCAAGCAGAATCCTTTAAGATATTTGCAGGAGGCGCCATCTTTGCTTGGAAAGATGGGGAGGTGGCTGCTCTTGCTACAAGAGTTTGATGTGCAATACATCACCTGCAAGACTATTAAGGGGCGAGCTGTAGCCGAATTCCTTGCTGAACATCCTATCCAAGGGGACACCCTCGAATTTACCTTTCCTGACGAGAGCATAGGCACGATTTCTGTTCAAGGATGGCAGTTGCATTTTGACGGGGCGGTAAACAACAAAGGAACCGGAGTCGGAATCATCCTGACAACCCCAGATAATGAGAAGCTTCCTCTTGCTAGGAAACTGAGATACAAGGCAACCAACAATGAAGCTGAGTATGAAGCGTGCACTTTCGGGTTAGAAGCTTTGGCTGTGTTGGGGGCAAGAAACGTAGAGGTATTTGGTGACTCATCCTTGGTAATAAACCAGATCCGAGGTGAGTGGGCTATTAAGGAAGAACGACTGGTCCCCTATGTTCAATATCTGAAAGGGATGTGTGGGCAGTTTGAGACTTGCACTTTCCACTTTGTGCCCAGAGATGAGAACCGTTTGGCTGATGCGTTGGCAACCTTAGTGTCAATGTGGGATAACCCTGAAGGAGTGGCCATGAAACCGGTGCTAATTTCGAGCTCTGATAAGCCCAGTTTTGAAACCGAGCCTGTAATGGAACTAGAGGCGTCAGATGGGAAGCCATGGTACTTTGATATCATGAATTACTTAGAAAGCGATAGATTTCCAGAAGAAGCCACTGAAAAAGACCAGAGGATGATACGTAAGTTATCTACTCAGTTCATATCCTTGGAAGGGGTGCTGTACAAAAGACGGTCAGATGGGATTCAGCTCAGATGCTTGAATGAAAGAGAAGCGCGCAAGATAATGGAAGAAACCCATGCAGGGGTCTGCGGGGCCCACATGAATGGTTTGACCTTGGCCAAGAAGATAATGAGGCAAGGCTTTTATTGGCTTACGATGGACACTGATTGTTCAAAGTATGTCAAGCAATGTCAGTTATGCCAACAGTACGCGGATCTGAGACACCTGCCGGTATCAGAGCTACATAACCTAACGTCACCTTGGCCGTTTGCTGCTTAGGGGATAGATATCATTGGAGAGATTCGCCCTACGGCGTCCAATGGGCACAGATATATCATAGTCGCAATCGACTACTTCACCAAATGGGTCGAGGCAGAATCTTTCAAGAAAATTGACGCAAGGGATATGGCCAGGTTCATAGAGAGGAACTTGATCTGCAGATATGGTCTCCCTCACCACATAGTATCTGATAATGGAGTGCATTTTATGGGAGAGACCAGAAAACTTCTTGAGAAATATGGTGTTGAGCATCATAAGTCCTCTCCTTACCGACCGCAAGCGAATGGAGCAGTAGAAGCCGCCAATAAGAATGTGAAGAAGATCTTGTCCAAGATGGTCCAAACCTACAAAGACTGGGCTGAAAAGTTACCCTTCGCCCTGTGGGGATACAGAACGACAGTAAGATCATCTACAGGCGCTACACCATTTTCCCTGGTACACGGAACAGAAGCAGTATTGCCAGTAGAGATAGAGCTTAAATCACTAAGGGTGGTCATGGAGGCCCAGATCCCGGAAGCCGAATGGGCGCAGCAGAGATTACAGCACTTGAACTTACTGGATGAGAGTAGGCTGAAAGCTTATTATCACAATCAGATATATCAGAAGAGATTAGCGAGAACTTTCGGAAAGAAGGTGTGGAAGCACCCGCTGAAAGAGGGGGACTTGGTGTTCAAACAGATGAGGCCAGGAATACCAGACATCAGGGGGAAATTCAGACCTACCTTGGAAGGGCCGTACATCCTTAAGAAGCTGTTGTCCAGAGGGGCTACAATCTTATCAGACAGCGATGGGAACGAATTCAAAGAGCCAGTCAATGTCGACAGACTCAAAAGGTTCCACGGCTAAAGACCAAAATAAAAAGAAGAGAATAAAATGCCCTGCAAGTCGAAAACCGAAAAAAGGCGGCTATGCTAAAATTGGGCGCCTCGAAAGGTTGAAAACCGAAAAAAGGCATCCTGTGCAAAAATTAGAGGCATGAGAGAGAATGTCCGATCGTGAAAACCCGAGAGGGCCGATCGGTAACAGGAGTTGATGCTGTTAAAATTTGGTTTCATGTATTGATAGTGCATAAGCAGCTGAGTAAATGCCAAAACTGATCATGTATGCTGAAATTATCTAGAAATGCACACAAAACTCGTGAAAGGGATGAATATTATTCTTTTCACTTTTGTCATTTTCTAGTTCTGCATTAAAAAGAAATGTAGCACAAAAGAAATACACATATAGGCTAAGCTAGGTCCTGCTGCTGCCCTCGCCGATCAGATACTTGAGCCCTCGAGTCCTATTATCAGAGGCTGGGCTGAGGATCCACTTCTTGTACCCGTGGGTTGAGGACGCAGAATGGTTGCCAAACCTCGGGATGACGGTCTTCACAGGTAATCTACCCCATAGCTCATGATACCGGGAAGCAAATGCGACCGAGAGATCTCCTCCTCGGAAAGACAGGGGAACCCTCACTATATCCTGGGTCATCCCAAGCTGTCGTGTGCATCGCGAGGTGATGCAGAAGGTGGCCTGGCAGAGGCCGCAGAGGGGAACGCAACCCGATGACCCATCAGTGACCGTATGAGACAGCGGGAGCCAGGCGGATGTAAAACTGATATCGTCATCTGACAGCTCGCCAAATCTGGTAATACCTTCACCAGCCGTGGCACAACCATACAATCGCCTGCGAGGCAAGAAATGGCTCGGCGAATACTGCGGAGTGACTCGAGGGGGTGGTTCAGACAGCATCTTCAGTTTTTCCTGTAGCCAGATCTGTGAAAAAAAAAAAAAAAAGCCGTTGGAGTAAGTAGGGTTTGCTTCAGGCAAAAATAAGGCACAGGGTTGTGTGAAAATCCGAAAGGACGCACCTCCCGCAAAGAAAAGCTAGTGTGAAAATCCATAAGGGACGCACTACCTTTAAAATAATGACGTACCTGGAGTAATAAGGGGCTACCGGTAAAGGTTGTAGTGGACCCAGAGCTCACAGCGTCCAGACCCAAGATGGTTTCGGCCAAGACAAGTGGTAGAGGTGACAATCCTAGATGAAAGTCGCTCAGAACCCCAAACAGACGAAAGTCACCTGTCAAGCCTCCTAGAGCAACAGTAAGGAAGTTCACCATGCAGAATAGGAACGTGATGCTTACCCGATAGGTGGGGATGCCGGTGAACTGATCTAGGACCTCGGTCAGTGGCTCTAGAGCAAAGGAGGAACTCAGAGGGATCAGCTGGTTGGCCTCCGAGGGGGATATGCCCAGAGCCAAGGCCACGTCCCGGGTCTGAAGTAGGCCGCAGCGGGGGATGCAAGGCAAAGCGCCAGGAGGGAACCGGGCTCCAAGAATGGAAGCCAACTCTTCGGAAAGAGGGCATAGTTCCTAATAGGTAAACTGGAAGACGTGAAATCGAGGGTTCCAGAAGTGGGTCGCCACCAGGAGGAGGTTCTGGTCGATCTTCACCCGACACAAATATTTCAGCCCAGCCAGAGAGGAAAGGGCGCCTTCTCCCCAAGTGTGTTTGTCATCTAAAATACGGTGCATCCTTTGAGCAGGAGGGGAAAACATTTTGAGAAGAATAAAAGCCCAAGGTGCTGGAAAATGAAGAGACAAGAAAATCTTGCAGATTTTATAGGAGAGGGTCACCGACGGCCTACCCGCCCCTCTACAGAGACGGTCTGCCCGCCTCTCTACGGAGACGGCCTGACCGCCCCTCCATAGGGACGGCCTGCCCGTCGGAAGTCCACCAGGCAAAAACACGCGTCATTATTGCATTCATCACGTGCATTAAATTGCATTTATTGCGCGACAGATGGCCCGCCCGTCTTCTCCTTATTTTTTCGCGATTTCTTCAGTTTTTCGCATTATATACTCACCCGGTGCTCAGATATTTGTATTTCTCTAGTTTCTACACTTCTCCGGATTACAAGTAAGTAAATAATTACTTCTTTTTTTTTTTATTTTTATTCAATTCATTTCTACATTCTTTCTTCTTTTAACTTTAAGGAGTTTTAGATAATTTTAGAATTTAGGGGGAAATGCTGCCCAATTTTCATTTTTTTTGTAATCAAATCCGAACTTTTTGCATGATCACATAGAAATAGAGTTTTTCTATAATATTGGTGCTTTAGAAATGCATCTTTTTAGCGCACCATTTTTGTGCATGACTTGCTTTTGCGGCCTGAGGTCACTGTTTTTGAGTTGTTGGGGGCACACTCTTGCCGGGGTGCGCCCCATTTACAGGCATTTAATATTGCTAGGGCCTGAGGCCTATTATCTTGCTTTTTCATGCAAGAGGTTGGGCACATCCCTGCCGGGGTGCTGCCCAAATTTTTATTTTTCTTTATTCTAGAATTGAATATTTATTTACTTTCCATGTATAATGCATGCCTTAGGACTTAGGAAGCCCATTTTTATTCACTTTAATTATCTCCATGAGGATTTCATGTTCCTTTTGCCATGATGCGTGCAAGGCATGTTAGGCTACTTCCTTAGACAGGATGTTTGCTATTTTTATCTGTCATTACCTTTCTTTTTTTATCTCATGTTTGGGCCGCCATTGCCCTGTTAAGGCCTAGATGGACCTTAGATTTTTGAAAATAAACCTGATAGTGCTTGTTTTGCCAAGTTTTCGCTATCTGACTCCTTCCCTTTTACAGGATGCCTCCCAGATGCAGAGCACCACAGGCCCAACCCGAGCTTGAGGCCCCGGCTTGGATGGATGACGAGTCCGCTCAGAGGTACAGAGCGTTGGCTCAGGTAGAGTTTCGGGCCAGCCGCTTTGTATCTCGCCCTTTTCTAGAGGCCCTTGGGTTGGCCCCGGAGTTTGATCTACTTGCCGAGGGAGCTGGTTGGACAGAGTTTCTCGAGCCTGCCTTCCAGACATTTCCAGAGGCCACCCGTCAGGTCTTGGCCACTCTCCGCTACACGGGCTTTCAGAGTGTAGATACTGACCCGGGGGTGGTACAGTTTTGGTTTGATGGCGACCATGTCAGCATCACCAGGCAGAGGTTCGCTCAGGCTATGGGGTTCCCTACGGGAGAGGAGGTTGAGATCCCGTGGCGAACGGTGAGACGCGCCCATTGGGCGGCTATTGCCATACCAGGAGTGCTGTACGATCACGATACAGCGAAGAGCACCATACTGGTGTCTCAGGCATTCCGGTATCTGCACAGAGTGCTTTCCAGCTCGTACCTCGGTCGAGCTGGTAATCCAGGGTCGCTTAACGCGGCCGAGATCTGGAGCCTCTGGGCTATGGTGGCAGGCCGGCGTCTCAACGTTAGCCATGAGATCTTGGCCAACCTGGTCAGAGTTGGCAGTGGGTCGACGCCAGTGGTGATGGTGGGAGGAGTCATCACTCGATTACTGTTGGGATTGGGGTTTAACCCCGAGAGGCTGAGAGGACCCTTGCCGGAGGGGATTCATGTAGACGCTGTAGCGGCAGTTCAGATGGGGATGATCTCCTCGATTCCTGGCCAGGCAGAGGCCTATAGGGTGTTGACTATCCACGAGACCCGGCAGATGTTCCACCTTCCACCCTTGGGGGCAGATCCTGATCATCCAGAGCACCAGGAGGAGCAGCCTCCACAGCCAGAGCCCGAGCCTCAGCCTCTGCAGGTACAGCCTCAGCCTCCACAAACTGAGCCTCAGCCGGAGCACCAGCCTCCTCCACCTCCTTAGTCACAGGCAGTGCCTCCGCCACAGCAGCAGGAGCCTCCTAGGACCCCCTCGGACTTCGATTTTGAGATCACGATGGACGATCTCTTCGCCTCTTCACCGGCATCTAGGGCCCCGACTCCAGCCCCGTCGCCGAGTACCAGGGTACAGAGGCCTGCCCGTGAGCCCTCCGAGAGATACCATCCGTACACCCGAGGCGATCCTGGGGCATCCACTTCTTCGGCACCACCACCAGAGCCACAGCCACCGCCAGCTCAGCCGGACTACTTCCAGCTCCTCTCCTCCATGTTTATGGCCTTTGAACGGCGACAGGATGAGAGGGATAGGGCCATTCATGAGAGGTTGGATCGCCAGCAGGCTGCTATTCAGGAGCAGTCTCAGACGGTGGAGCGCCTATCCCGAGAGCAGGCAGGCTACATGGAGCACACATCGAGGGAGCAGACCCGGGCCATGGATGCCTTTAGAGATGAGCAGACTCGAGTCCTAGAGGCCTTCAGGGGAGAGCAGATGAGACTGGTTGAGCAGATTGCTCAGGGACAGAGGGAGTTGAGGCAGCAGCTCGCTCATGATGTGAGGACGTCACAGGACCAGGCGTCTCAGAGGGTCGATATGACCCTTCAGATGATTGATGAGTCACTTGACTCTCTGAGATCCCGCGTCCAGGCGATAGAGGGGATTCTCCCTCCTCTTTCTCAGACCATGAGAGAGTTCAGGGAGCAAACGGAGCAGAGCTTAGAGCATAGGAGGACGGCCGCCGCATAGCAGACCACTCAGCTGAGCCAAGCCTTCAAGAAGTTGGGGGACAAGATCTCATAGACCTTAGGGTTTTTGGGCACCTGTACCCAGCCCTTCTTGGACGGTTACGCTCAGGTTCAGTTCAGGCGAGCCCACGATCACGAGGCAGGACCCTCTACAGCTCCGCCACCACCTCAGGCCCGTCCACCTCCGCCAGGGACCGTGCATATATCGGATGATGAGGATCCCGATGAGCCTTCCGACTACACACCTCTCTGAGATTCAGGGAGTTATTTTTGTATCTCTTGTATATTCTTGTATTTTGTATATGCATTGTACAAAAATGACATGTCTAGTGGAAAACTTTTGCTTCATTATTTGCATGTTTTTTCTTTTCGATTAATTGCTTAAATAACACCACAGGAAGTGTATATTCTCATATTTACTCATGTGTCGATAAAAATGACAATGAAAAAAATAACATGAAACAAAGACAAACAACAAAAGAATAATAATCAATAATAGGTCAAAAGATGACCATTCAAACATGAATTAACAAAATCTTTTATCTCACAGGTACAAAGGAATACCGACCTGAGCATGGACATCGATTAAAGAGTTTTTTTTGATTTTTTTCAAAACAAGGAAACCAACGCAGGTTCCACACTCACCAATTGAAGTTGCAGTTGAAGAAACACTGCCCTTCACCAGATCGAAGCTGCAGTTGAAGAAACACTGCCCTTCACCAGATCGAAGTTGCGGTTAGAGAAACACTGCTCTTCACCAGATCGAGGCTGTAGCCAGAGAGTGCTGCGTCTCACCAATCGAAGTTGCGGTTAGAGAAACACTGCTCTTCACCAGATCGAGGCTGTAGCCAGAGAGTGCTACGTCTCACCAATCGAAGTTGCGGTTAGAGAAACACTGCTCTTCACCAGATCGAGGTTGTAGCCAAAGCATGCTGCATCTCACCAAGCCCTACAGATCGAGATGAGGTCTGTCCGGCAAAAGGCACGGAAGGTGAAAAGCCGTCGCAGGTACGCTTTCTTTCAAACCTTTCTCTGAGTTTTGGCTTATCTAGGCGATTGTGCACTAGTTTCCCCAAAACTGGGGGCAACTGTAAGCACCGTGTCCTGGAGCAGTCCGGATCAGAGGTTACCCTATGATGAAATCAATGTTCAAAGCCTGTACGGGAGGCTGAAGTTGGAGGTTTTAGTCCCGCGTTCCATGAGAAATGAGGTTTTTCTACACTTCAGGGGCAGAGGGGGAGAAAACGGGAGTTTTTCGAGTCGAAAAGGTTTTTTTGTCCTCCACAGACGGCCAGCCCGTCTGTAGAGGTAGCCCGTCGCTTCGAGTCACTGACGGCTCAGGGTATTTTTCGATGCCCGTCGGAAAGTCACCGCCCCTGTCAGGAGCCTCCTGGTTTCCCGGAGCACGCAACCGTTCCGACGCCCGTCGGTGGATGTGGCAGGGCCGTCGGAAGTGTCCTTGTGTCAGTAGGATTCTTCCGAAGCCCACCCCTACGCACCGACGCCCGTCGGTCGTGTCTGGCTATATAAGGTCCGGATTTTCATTTGAAAAGGGTTGGAAAATTTTTCAGAAGAGGAAACTCTGCCAAAATTCGAGCACGTTTTCTCTCTCTTCCAAAAACACCTTTTTCCAAAGAACTTTACTTAATCAAGGATCAAATCAATCAAAGGAACTAAAAGCTAATTAGTTTTCTTTAGATTTTGACTCCCAAATCGATTTTCTGAAGGATCGGAGGTGAAATAGCTCATTTTCTCTCTCTAATCTTTCATTCTCTTATTTCTCGTGGAACGCGCGGGGATCTAACCGACATCAAAATTCTACCCAAGGCAACTATCTGAGGGTAAATATTCCGGATTCTCTCTCCATTTCTATCTCATATTTAATCATTTATCATTTATTTATTCATTCTGTGAAATTTTTGAGTACTTGTCATTACTTTTCTTCATTTTGACTACCCCATCTCCCCTTTTTGAAATAAAACTTGCTTTTTGATCTTGAAAGGCCCTTGTTTCCTTTCTGTTTTCCGGAGACAGAGGTGACCGACGGGTCATCTTCATGACCGACGCCCATCGGTCACCTACCTATAGACGCCCTTTTTGAGTGACAAACGGGCATATCGAATTACCAAACCGACGCCCGTCGGTCAACCAGGAAGGGCCGTCGGTGGGTTCTGCCTCCATTTTCGTTTATCATTTTTCATCTCTATTCAGTCCCTTCGATTTTTTATGTGTTAATTTCATGAATATTAACATCTCTTAACTTTCTGTGAGTGTATATTGGTCTTCTTGGATAATTCCGAGCTCGAGCGGCCGCCTACCATGCGTGGTGGATTTCGTCCGGTTTAGTTTTCTTAAACCTCTTGATTTATTCCTCTAACTTTTTTTTCATTGATTATTTTATGTATTTGAATAAGCTCTTTTTATCCCGTTAAATGTAAGAATATATCAACGATTTGTACTTAAATAAAACTGAGTTTTGTATAAAATGCAAAAGGGTCCAACGCCCTATTTTCATTCAATAAAGATCATCACATATTAAATATCCCCTTTTTAATAATGATGCATGAGAGGACCAAAGTCCTCAAAATAAACAATGCCCCGATTTGTGTGGGAATCGCACATTTACCAAAGGGAGTTGTATTCCGCTCCTTGTGTTATTGTAATTTATCGCTTTTGATATTTATTCTGCTCATTTACTGCTTTCCGAATGTGAATAAATGCGCCTTTTAATCAACTGCTTAGTGTGGAGAGAGAGCGAACTAATGACATTAAAATTTGATCATAAACTAATCGAGGTAGAAATAGATGAGAAATCCCGGACCCAGCTCTGGTCTTTGGGCTCAAGAGGTTAGAGGTTATCCTCCAAAATACTTCTTGGGTCACGAGACTTTAGCGCTAATCCTAGGCCTCATGGCCCAACATGGATACTAAGCGCAAGTCTTAGGCTCTCCGAGGCGAGAGTAACTTTCCCAATGTTCTATTGGGTGGCGACTCCATGATACCTCCTTGTTGCCCAACATAGACGCACTTGCGATTTATTGCAAGATGCCAACAGACCCGCAAACGCCCCGGTCGCCCACGTGCGGGCGGTCGAACGGGCGGCGCTCACCGGGGTCCGGCGCGCGTCACAGTAGGCCTAAGCCTGATTCTAGTATGATGCATGTTTAATATCAATGCTACGTTGGGCCTGTATGTTATATATATGTTCCCCACTAAGCATTTTTGCTTAGCATGGGTTCTTTCTAATCCGTGCAGGTTCTGACGCGAGGTGACTTCGAAAGGACAAATATGTGTTAGCAACGGTCAACATTAGGGCTACATCTTTAGTGTAGGTTTTTGGGGTTTACCTATGTGTTTGTACCAATTATATAAGATATTATTTTTGGCAATAGATAATACGTAAAGCTGTTATAACTAAGTATTGTAAACTTAAAGAACGCCTGTATATATGTAAGTATATGAGTATGTCAGATGGCATGGGAACTTATGATATATGATGCATGGAAATGTATGCTTGATGATAAAATTTTATTTTTCGTGTTGTTGGCATAAAATTATGATAGTTAAGCATGCATGTGTGTCTGTGTTGCGGATAGTAAATTGTGATTGTATGTGTGTAGCGGCTGTTCCTAACTGCATTAGCAGAGCTAATCTAGTAGTCGAGAATGGGCGTTACAAGTTGTGGTATCAGAGCCTATAGTCTTTTCTAGGTAAGTGGGTAGTTAGAATGCAGATGTCCTTGTGTAAATTATGTAGATCGATGGAACCAAGTGACATCCCTAGTCATCATTCGAGAGAGGAAACGGCCAAAAGTGTTAATCCCTGGGAAGTAGACGTGACGGGGTATGGGTGTGACACGCGCCGGATCCCGAGCGCCGCCCCTATGACCGCCCGCTTGAGGGCGATCGGGCATTTGCGGGTCCGTTGGCATCTTGCAATAAATCGCAAGTGCGTCTATGTTGAGCAACACAGAGGTATCATGGAGTCGCCACCCAATAGAACATTGGGAAAGTTACTCTCGCCTCGGAGAGCCTAAGACTGCGCTTAGTATCCATGTTGGGCCATGAGGCCTAGGATTAGCGCTAAAGTCTCGTGACCCAAGAAGTATATTGGAGGATAACCTCTAACCTCTCGAGCCCAAAGACCAGAGCTGGGTCCGGGATTTCTCATCTATTTCTACCTCGATTAATTTATGATTGAATCTTAATTGTCATTAATTCGCTCTCTCTCCATACAATGCAATTAATTTAAGGCGCATTTACTCATGTTAGGAAAACCATAAATTAGCAAGTAAAGCAATGAATTACAATAATACAAGGAGCGGAATACAACTCCCATTTAAAAGTGCACACATACATAAAGCCGGGGAATTTATTAATTATGAGGACTTTGGTCCCCGCATGCACAATTAAAGAAAATATTCTGGATGTGATGATTTTATTTGGAATGAAAATTAGGACATTGGTCCCATTTTATTATGAAAAATCTAAATTAATTTAGTAAGAAATATTTTTATGATCTTTATTTAGGTGCGCATAGAAAAAACATTTTATTCAATGAATATATACAAGGAAATTAAAAATATAAACGAAATGAGAATTAAAAATGTATAAAGGAAATACCAAACCCCGCAACTCCTCCTTCATGTGCATGGATGCTCAAATGAGAATAAAACAAGGATTTGCAACCAAAAATCAAAAAGAAATTCATGTTAGTGATTAGGCCAATGAAATAATACAACATAAAAGGTAATATGTACAAAGACCATATAACATGCATAAGATACTATAACATGCATAAAAAATAATTATGATGCAATTTAACATTCATAAAGTGATTAAGATGCAATTTAACATGCATAAGGTGATGAAGTATCATGGCATATGCAACTTATTAATAATAGTTATTAACATACATGGAAGATTATTGACAATCAATTTTATTATAGTTAAGACATGAATAAATGTGTAACATGAGAATAATTCCACTTGACATGCATAACTAGCATAAAATAATGACTATAACACTCATACATGCAAAAGAAAGCATAATAATAAACATGATATAGCATTAAGAAATGAAAGGTATTTACAACCTAAAACATAGATAATTACATGAACAAAGAATAATTTGACATGAAAATAAAAGATTAATAGAATTTAAAAAAGCTTATTTGTTATATGAATAATTGAAGATAAAAAAAATAAGAAGAAGAATATGGAGACTAAGAGAATTTACATGTTTGATATGTTAATTGGAAGCCAAAATAAATGGAATTAACAAGAGAATTAATGAGCAAAGCCAAGAATAATTACCCTCAAATTCAGTTTTGAAGAATTGAAGATAGAAGTGTTGAATTCCTTGTCTTCTCTTGTGAAAATCCTTAGAAAATAGCTTGAAAACTTGAAGAAAAGCTCTTGGAAACAAGTGTGTAAGATGGATTTTTTCTCTCAACTCAAAGCTCCAAAATTCAGTTTTTTTTTTCAAAATGTTCCTTCTTCGTTCCCCCCTGTTTCTGAATTTTTCTAGTGTTTTTAATCATCAAAAACTACCCAAAAACCACCAAAAACCGTCCAAAAACGGTTGAAAATCGAGTGGGGGTCGAAAAGTGGGCGAAATGGGCGAAGTGGGGCGTCAATCGTGCGCCTCGCGCACGTTTCCGCGCGGATGCGCGGAGTCTCCGCGCACGACGTGCGCGGAGCGAGCGACGCCCAAGGCGTCGTGCGCGCAGAGCTACCGACGCCCAGGGCGTCGGCCGCGCTCCGCGCACGCTCCGCAGCGCTCCGCGCACGGACATTCGCGACGGCCCCTGGCCGTCGCCCTTCCGTCGCGAATCTTTTCCCCCATTTTCCATTTTTCCTACTTTCTTCATTTTTTCATCATTTTTCACCTTTTTTTTTTTTTTTTTTTTTTTTTTTTTTATAAAATACCCTCAACCTAAAACACACTTTTTCTTCTTCAAAATAATTTTAAAAAAATATTTTTAAAATATTTTTAAAATACCCTTTTTACTCACCGAAAAGACAAGGAAAATCACTTCTGAGCTCCAATCTTTTTGCCTATAAGCCGGCATAGCTAAATTTCATCATCGGGTAATCCTGATCAAGGCTACTCGGGACCCGGTGTCTACAGTTGCCCCCAATTTTGAAGAGACTAGTGCATGGGTGCCTAGGTGAGCCAAAATTCAGGAAAAGGAAAGAAACGCATACCTGAAGCGGTGATCTTCCTGCTTGATGGAGTTGTGATGATAGCTGCTGCTGTCTTTTTTGTTGTAGCTAGTAATTCCGTAGGTGCGCTAACCTCTTGTGGGTGGCGCCGCTATCGTGCTAAACATTGTGCATTGGTAATGCCGTGGTCGTGCTAACCTCTTGTGGGTAGTGCCGCCATCGTGCTAACCGCTGTGAACTGGTAGTGCCGTGGTCGTGCTAACCTCTTGTGGGTAGTGCCGCCATCGTGCTAACCGCTGTGAACTGGTAGTGCCGTGGTCGTGCTAACCTCTTGTGGGTAGTGCCGCCATCGTGCTAACCGCTGTGAACTGGTAGTGCCGTGGTCGTGCTAACCTCTTGTGGGTAGTGCCGCCATCGTGCTAACCGCTGTGAACTGGTAGTGCCGTGGTCGTGCTAACCTCTTGTGGGTAGTGCCGCCATCGTGCTAACCGCTGTGAATTGGTAGTGCCATGGTCGTGCTAACCTCTTGTGGGTAGTGCCGCCATCGTGCTTACCGCTGTGAATTTTGGTATTGCCGTGGTCGTGCTAACCTCTTGTGGGTAGTGCCGCCATCGTGCTAACCGTTGTGAATTAATTTTTTTTATTTTTTATTTTTTTAATTTTTTGCTCCTTTAGATGTTTGGACTAGTGTCATCACTTGGCTTTTGTGGGTGTTTCCCGCCGATTTCTCCTGCAAGATTGTATGCATAGGAGTATACAAGAAATCATGTGTGTATGTTATGGAATGCAAATGCTTGCAAAAATGTATAGATCGCGCCCTAGGTGATCCATAGTTTGCTGAACTTATAGCTTGTTTGCTGTACCATGCCCCCTGAATCCTGAGGATCGTCGACAAGCTTTTTGAAAGAGACGTCCGGTGTATATCCCTTGCCCCCTGGCCAATGATCATTTACCTGGGATTCTATTTCATGTTCTGTGTTGTGTGTTGTCTGACTGACAGAAGATCATCTTGAAATAATGCCGCCTTATCGCTCCAGGCATTGAATGTCATTGTTTTAAAGGTAGTGCGTCCCTTGTGGATTTTCGCACTAGCTTTTCTTTGCGGGAAATGCGTCCCTTATGGGATTTCCACACAACCCTTTGTCTAACTTTTGCCTGGAATGGACCCAACCCAATCCAGCGGCTTTTGTGTATTTTATTTTTTTTGTAGGGCAGACTGCCTGTTTCCAGGTTTTCACCCTGCCCTTTGGCCTAACTTTTGCTTAGAGAGCCAGTTACGGTTTTCATCTCTAACGGCCTTTTTTTTTTCTCTTCTTTTTTTTTATCACCAAAGCTTCTGTTAAGAGCAAATAGCACATATCCGATGAAGGGACTGAGCAATAATCTTTAGATGAACAATTGGTATATTTCTTTTTAAGACAGAACTGAAAGATCAATGAAAATGTATTCTTTTATTCATTGCAAAATTGTGTACATTTCTATATGATTTCATCATACATGATTTTCAATTGACAAGAATTCAAAAGCATATGACTACACCTAATCTCGGAGTGGGTTTTGTCAGCATCAAACTCCTGTTATCAATCGGCCCTCTCGGGTTTTCTCGATTGAATATTTTCTCTTGGCCCTTAATTTTTGCCCAGGATGCCTTTTTTCGGTTTTCACCCTGACAGGGCGCCCAATTTTAGCAAAGGCCGCCTTTTTTCGGTTTTCGACCTGCGGGGTATTTATTCTCTTCTTTTTATTTTTGGTCTTTAGCCATGGAACCTTTTAAGTCTATCGACATTGACCGGGTCCTTGAACTCATTCCCATCGCTGTCTGCTAAAATTGCTGCTCCTTTTGTTAGCAACTTTTTCAAAATGAAAGGTCCTTCCCAGGTTGGTCTGAATTTTCCTCGTATGTCTGGAACTCCCGGCCTCATCATCTTAAAGACCAAATCCCCTTCTTTTAACGGGTGCTTTCGTACCTTCTTGCCAAAGGACCGAGCTAGTCTCTTCTGATAAACCTGATTGTGGTAATAGGCTCTCAACCTATCTTCATCCAATAGATTCAACTGCAACAATCGCTGTTGTGCCCATTCTGTCTCCGGAATCTCGGCTTCCAGAACTGCTCTTAATGATTTCAGCTCAATTTCAACCGGCAGGACTGCTTCAGTTCCATACACCAGAGAGAATGGTGTTGCCCCCGTAGAGGTTCTGACTGTTGTTCTATAACCCCAAAGTGCGAAGGGTAGCTTTTCTGCCCAATCCTTATAGTTCTGAACCATCTTGGCCAAAATTCTCTTCATATTCTTATTTGCCGCTTCAACTGCACCGTTTGCTTGAGGACGATAAGGAGAAGACTTATGATGTTGGATCCTATATTTCTGGAGCATCTGTTTAGTCTCTGCTAGGAATTGTACCCCATTATCAGACACAATGTGATGTGGGAGACCATATCTGCATATCAAATTCCGCTCGATGAATTTAGCCATATCCCTTGCATCAACCTTCTTGAAAGATTCAGCCTCAACCCACTTAGTGAAGTAGTCAATAGCAACTATGATGAATCTATGCCCATTAGAAGCAGTAGGATGGATTTCGCCTATGATGTCTATTCCCCATGCTGCAAATGGCCATGGAGATGTTAAGTTATGTAACTCTGAAACTGGCACATGCCTCAAATTCGCGTACTGTTGGCATAACTGACATTGCTTCACAAATTTTGAACAATCTGTATCCATTGTGAGCCAATAAAACCCTTGGCGCATGATCTTCTTTGCTAAGGCTAAGCCATTCATGTGAGCTCCACAAACCCCGGCATGAACTTCTTCCATAACTCTTTTAGCTTCTTTCTCTGCCAGACATCTTAACTGGATACCATCAGCTTGCCTTTTGTATAAAGTGCCATTAACACTGATGAATTGAGTGGATAACTTTCTGATCATTCTTTGGTCCTTCTCAGTGGCTTCCTCTGGAAAGACTGATCTCTCTAAATAATTCTGAATGTCATAATACCATGGATTTCCATCAGTGGCCTCAATGTCCATCACCTGTTCAGCTTCAAAGCAAGGTCTTTTCGAACTATATATCAGCACGGGTTTCATCGCAACTCCTGTTGGGTTGTCCCACATGGACACTAAAGTTGCTAGAGCATCAGCTAACTGATTTTCATCTCTGGGGATGAAGTGGAAAGTGCAAATCTCGAACTGGCTGCTCAACGTTCTCAAGTGCTTTACATAAGGCAGCAGCCTTTCTTCCTTGACTGACCACTCTCCTTTAATTTGGTGAATTACCAAGGAGGAATCCCCAAATACTTCTGCGGTCTTTGCCCCCAGAGCTAGCAATGCTTCCAATCCAAAGATGCAAGCTTCGTATTCTGCTTCATTATTGGTAGCCTTATACCTCAGCTTCTTAGCCAATGGTAGTCTTTCACCATCTGGGGTCGTAAGAATAACTCCTACACCTGCTCCCTTATTATTGACTGCTCCATCAAAGAATAATTGCCACCCTTGCACTGCTATGGCCGTGACATCTTCATCTGGGAAGTTGTATTCAAACTGATCTCCCTCAATAGGATGCTCGGCTAAGAACTCCGCTACAGCTCTTCCCTTAATGGTTTTCCTGGTTATGTACTCAATGTCAAATTCCTGCAATAGCAGTAACCATCTTCCCATCTTCCCTAGTAGAGAGGGTGCTTCTTGGAGGTATCTAAGCGGATTATGTTTGGCAACCGTTTGTACCTTGAAGGAATGAAAGTAGTGTCGCAACTTCTTAGAAGCCCAGATAACTGCTAAACAAATCTTTTCTACCTCCACATATTTGGCTTCGTAAGGCAAGAACTTCTTGCTAAGATAGTAAACGGAAAACTCTACACCAAAATCGTCTTCCTGAGACATCATAGCACCCACTGAGTTATCTTCCACAGCCAGGTACAGGATTAATGGTTTGGCACGGCGTGGTGGTCTTAACACTGGAGGATTTAGCAGATAGTCCTTAATGGTGTCAAAGGCCAGTTGACAGTCATCGTTCCATAGCACCGGCTGATTCTTCCTAAGAAGCTTGAAAATAGGCTCACATACCGAAGCTAGCTTGGCAATAAATCGACTGATGTACTGAAGCTTTCCTAGGAAACTTCTGACGTCCTTCTCCTTCTGGGGCACTGGCATCTCTCTTATGGCTTTGACCTTATCGGGATCAACCTCGATTCCCCTCTGGCTTACCACATGGCCTAACAACTTTCCTGATGTAACTCCAAAAATGCACTTCTTGGGATTGAGTCGCAGATCATACTTGCTAATCCTTTGAAAGAACTTTTCTAATGCCTCAAAGTGACCTTCCCTGGTAGCCGACTTAATCATCATGTCGTCGACGTACACCTCCACTTCTTTGTGGATTAAGTCATTGAGAACCTTGGTTGCCATCCTCTGATAGGTTGCTCCTGCATTCTTCAACCCAAAAGGCATAACCCGATAGGCATATGTCCCCCACTCGGTGATAAAGGCTGTCTTGATCCGGTCCACTATCTTGTTAAGAATTTGATTGTACCCTGCGTATCCATCCACAAAGCTATACATCATACAAGCAGCAGCACTATCTACTAGCACATCAATATGAGGCAGTGGGAAATCATCTTTAGGGCAAGCTTTGTTCAGGTCTCGATAGTCGACGCATACTCGAACCTTACCGTCTTTCTTAGCTACAGGAACCACATTAGCTAACCATGTTGGGTATTGAACCTCTATCAGGAACTTAGCCTCAATCTGCTTATGGATCTCCTCTTTCACTTTCTGTGCCCATTCTGGCCTAAGCCTCCGAAGCTTTTGCTTGACTGGTTTAAACTCTGGGTAAGTTGGGATGGCATGTTCGGCAACATCTCGATCTATTCCCGGCATATCCTCATAGGTCCAGGCAAAGACTTTTTCATATTTTTTTAATATTCTCTCAAATTTTATTCTCTCTTCAGGAGTTATATCTGACGCTAGCAAAATTTCCTTTGGATTTTCCAAAGTTCCGAGATTAAATGCAGTTGTGCCAATTGAATTAATATCAAAAATGAATGTATCATGGTTATGATCATGCGAAATGAAATCATCAGAAACATCACACAAGTAAGCAAAGTTGTTCATCTCATTAACATAATCAGAAACATTAACATTGTTCTCAAAGAGTTCTGGTATAAAAAGAGAATCTAAATGACTATCAACTTCAGTCGATGCTGATGCTGCAGATGACTGTGCTTTGGCTTCTTGATTTGGTGAAATCTTGAGATCCTCAATCTTCGGCTCTGGTTCCACTATCTTCTCCTTCCCTTTGAGCTTAGTGGCTAATAGCTTATCAGTGACGATCTCTTCAGGCTCATCCCTGTCCCATATGCTGCATTGGGTCATAATCTCCTCATCCCAAAAGTTCTCTACGGCTTTAACAACTCCGATCTCCCAATCAAAGACATCGTTAAAAATTTCAAATCCAGGGATAATCTTCCCATCTACCCATTGCGGTTCTTCTTCTCCAGTGTAGGCACAAACCGATGATGATGGCACAAAGCTCTCCGAAATATGGGGAATCTTCCCTGACCCTTTCTTCTTACCATATTCTCCTTTGTAGCCCAACCCCTTTCGATCTTTCTGACCACGTGTAGTGATAGCATTCTGCAGCCCTTGTGACTCTTTTCCCAAACCAGCCCCTGGGAGGAAGTGCATCTTCTTCAGCATATTCACCACTTGAGGGCTACCTTCTAGGTTTTGCTCTTCTCCGATCATCGATACATGAAAGCCACTGAATGGCTGATTAGAGATCTCCAAGGCAGACACTTGGTTCTCTCTTGCTGCTTTAATGGTCACTACTTCTCCTTCATGGGGTATTTTAATTATCTGGTGTAATGTGGATGGTACTCCCCCTAACTTGTGGAACCACGATCTACCAAGCAGAGCTGAAAAGTTTGCTGGAATCGGCAAGACCACAAAATCTGTTTCTGTCTCAATGGGCCCTGTCTTTACCAAAGCTTTGAAAATTCCCGATGCTTGCCTTCTGGAGTTGTCGTAGGCAGTGATGGTCAGGTCAGATTTGCTTAACATACTCTCATCCATCCCAAAGGCCTGAAGTGCCACCAAAGGGCAGACATTTATCGATGACCCGTCATCAACCATGACACAAGCGGTGTGTTTACCATTGATCTGTGCCTTGATGTACAATGGTCGGTTGTGGTTACGACCCTCTGTTGGTAGGTCTGCATCAGAAAAAACCAACTTCTCCTCGGATCCCCCCTTTACAAGGTCTAACAGCTCAGATGGGGAGATTGTAGTTGCTACAGTTGATACACTCAATGCTTCGACTAACTTCTGTCGGTGCGAGGGGGACTGTCTCAAGAGGTCCCAAATAGATATCTGAGCCGTGGTCTTTTTTAGTTGCTTCACTATTGAATTTTCTTCCGGCTCTTTCTCTGCGATTGCTTGTGCTGGGTCCTGCTGCTTCTCGGCTTCTGGAATGACCCTCCCACTTCTTGTTACTGCTTCTACTCTTTCTTCTTCCTCTGAATCCCACGGATCCGTAAACTCTCCATTTTTCTCATCTTCATCATCTCCACTCTCACTAGTGGACCAACAGTCTATCGCTGCCACGGAAACCCCTTTTTCATCCACTGCAGGGTGAGTAATAGCGACATACTCATTTCCATATAGATCTTGCATTACGTACCACTCTGGTAGGCTCGATCCGATCATAAAGACTGGAGGTGGCACTGTGTTATAACCCGACTTCTTCTTGCTTTCTCTCTGCTCAGGATCGGTGATCTGCTTGTTGTCAATTAGATCTTGGACCCGATGTCTTAGCGTTATACACTCATCCGTTAAATGCCCGGTATGTTGGTGGAATGCGCAGTATTCATTCTCTTTGTGCCCTGGCTGCCCTTGGGCCTTGGCCGGTTTAGGTGATAGGGGCCGCAGTTTTCCTTCTTTTATTAGCCTCTTCAGCACCCATGATAAAGGCTTACCCAAGTTGGAGAAATACCTCTGACTTACGCCGGTTGCAGACACCTCGGCAGTCTTCCCAACTCTGTTACCACTGCTTGAACCTACTGGTTTGGCCGTCCCCTGATTGCTGTATCCCCTCCGGGCATAGGACTCACTATTTGCCCTCCTGGCTAGATATTCTCCTTCTGCTTCTATGGCAATGTCCTTCAAAGACTCCCAATCCTTGAGTCCCTTCATTTTCAGTCCCTCTCTTAAATAAGGGCTGGCATTTCGAATGAATAGCCGGATCTGATCAGAAGTGTCCGGTTTGCGTTTCATCTCCATAACCCGGTTTCTCCACCGAGTAAGGTACTCGTGGAAGGACTCCCCAGCCTTCTGCTGTAACAACTCGAGATCTTTCAAAGTGACCTCCATCCGGGTACTGCAATCGTACTGCTTAAGGAACTCTTCAGTCAACAGGTCCCAGTTCTCCTTGGATCTCCTGTCAAGCCCATGGTACCAATCAATAGCAGCTCCTGTGAGACTCAAGCAGAAATATTCTATCTTCTGCTTTCTTGTTAAGGTCGTTCCCTTCATGACTAGCGAGTATTGCTTGATGTGTGCGGCAGGGTCAGAGGTTCCATCAAATTTGGGAATGTCCGGCATCTTAAAATTCTGGGGAATCAGGTCATCCCCATCCAGCTCTCGGTCTTCTGGGTTCATTCCTTTTCCCACGGTCATCATCCTTGCCATGACCTCAAATCTCTCTTCCATTTTCCTCCACATTGCCTCATCTAGTTTTGGCGACTTCTCTTTAGCTACTGCATGCTCCTCATGCTCATCTCCCCCAAACTCAACTTCAGACCTGGGGCCTTCTCTGCGCTCAATGGGTGCAGGTACTCTTTGCTCGACAACAGGTGGGTCAACCACTGGTTGGTTAATTGCAACAGGACGTTCTTCTCTTACAACCTCTTGTTCAGCTGGTACTCGGATAGGGGCAGCAGCAGCTTGTTGCCCAGCTATGGTGGTGGCAAGATTGCCCATCATTGCAATCATTCGGGCTTCAAATTCCTCCATTCTCTTTCCTACCTCCTCGGTGATTATTGCCCGAGTTGCATCAGACTCATTTGATGGAGTAGCCATACTTACTTCTGTTGATGATTCGGAAGAAAACCCCACACTTCCTTCTAAGACTGAATCTGAACTCTGATCCGACACTAACTCTGTTAATCCCAAAAGCGGCGTCCTTCTTAACCGTCCGTCGGGACCTCTAGACCACCCAGGAGAATCTATGATGGCTGAAGTTCAAAAATTGTTAAGATGATGCATGATTAAAATGCAATGTATGCTCGTGCTGATGCAACATAGACAAACACATGCAAGCAGATAGATCTTTCCAACCTTGTATCTCCCACACACGTGGTGGTGCGGTCTCTTTCCTAGGTGGGCTTGATCCATGGATTAACGTGGAACCCAATGGACACGTATGGTGCGCGGTGAAAAACCGGCAGCATAACAGCTCCTATCTAATGTACATACGTATGGGTGTTTGGCAATTATGTATTTAAACAATTCAACTTAACTAAGATGGGCCCACCGGGGCATGAAAGCCTTTGATGAAGACCATTTAATTAAATTGATTTCGTTTAATATATGATGGCCCATATAGCAAGCATAGTATTACGGTACATTTCACCTAGTGGAAGTATCTATTGCCATTACATGAGCTTTGGACAAGGGAGATGTTACTTTAAGGCTACCCAAGCATGATCCCTGCCGACGGGTCTAGCTCATCACAAGCATAGCGACCGATCGGGTCGTCATTTTGATATACCATTGAGGTACGTGGCTTGGGCTGGTGATTATCCTTAACACTTCCCCAAATTGAGTGAAAATGAGGTCGTGCTTCGGGAACGCACCGGGGATTGAAAAGGGACCAAACTAACTTAATCTAAAGCTCTAATGAGATGATATGCAATTTTGAGATAAAGCGAATTTATGAATTAAATTTTTAACCATAAATGTTAAACGAGGTATTTTCAAATTGAAATCTCGAACCATATCGTCCCCAGCGGAGTCGCCACTGTGACGCACGCCGGATCCCGAGCGCCGCCCCTATGACCGCCCGCTTGAGGGCGATCGGGCATTTGCGGGTCCGTTGGCATCTTGCAATAAATCGCAAGTGCGTCTATGTTGAGCAACACAGAGGTATCATGGAGTCGCCACCCAATAGAACATTGGGAAAGTTACTCTCGCCTCGGAGAGCCTAAGACTGCGCTTAGTATCCATGTTGGGCCATGAGGCCTAGGATTAGCGCTAAAGTCTCGTGACCCAAGAAGTATATTGGAGGATAACCTCTAACCTCTCGAGCCCAAAGACCAGAGCTGGGTCCGGGATTTCTCATCTATTTCTACCTCGATTAATTTATGATTGAATCTTAATTGTCATTAATTCGCTCTCTCTCCATACAATGCAATTAATTTAAGGCGCATTTACTCATGTTAGGAAAACCATAAATTAGCAAGTAAAGCAATGAATTACAATAATACAAGGAGCGGAATACAACTCCCATTTAAAAGTGCACACATACATAAAACCGGGGAATTTATTAATTATGAGGACTTTGGTCCCCGCATGCACAATTAAAGAAAATATTCTGGATGTGATGATTTTATTTGGAATGAAAATTAGGACATTGGTCCCATTTTATTATGAAAAATCTAAATTAATTTAGTAAGAAATATTTTTATGATCTTTATTTAGGTGCGCATAGAAAAAACATTTTATTCAATGAATATATACAAGGAAATTAAAAATATAAACGAAATGAGAATTAAAAATGTATAAAGGAAATACCAAACCCCGCAACTCCTCCTTCATGTGCATGGATGCTCAAATGAGAATAAAACAAGGATTTGCAACCAAAAATCAAAAAGAAATTCATGTTAGTGATTAGGCCAATGAAATAATACAACATAAAAGGTAATATGTACAAAGACCATATAACATGCATAAGATACTATAACATGCATAAAAAATAATTATGATGCAATTTAACATTCATAAAGTGATTAAGATGCAATTTAACATGCATAAGGTGATGAAGTATCATGGCATATGCAACTTATTAATAATAGTTATTAACATACATGGAAGATTATTGACAATCAATTTTATTATAGTTAAGACATGAATAAATGTGTAACATGAGAATAATTCCACTTGACATGCATAACTAGCATAAAATAATGACTATAACACTCATACATGCAAAAGAAAGCATAATAATAAACATGATATAGCATTAAGAAATGAAAGGTATTTACAACCTAAAACATAGATAATTACATGAACAAAGAATAATTTGACATGAAAATAAAAGATTAATAGAATTTAAAAAAGCTTATTTGTTATATGAATAATTGAAGATAAAAAAAATAAGAAGAAGAATATGGAGACTAAGAGAATTTACATGTTTGATATGTTAATTGGAAGCCAAAATAAATGGAATTAACAAGAGAATTAATGAGCAAAGCCAAGAATAATTACCCTCAAATTCAGTTTTGAAGAATTGAAGATAGAAGTGTTGAATTCCTTGTCTTCTCTTGTGAAAATCCTTAGAAAATAGCTTGAAAACTTGAAGAAAAGCTCTTGGAAACAAGTGTGTAAGATGGATTTTTTCTCTCAACTCAAAGCTCCAAAATTCAGTTTTTTTTTTCAAAATGTTCCTTCTTCGTTCCCCCCTGTTTCTGAATTTTTCTAGTGTTTTTAATCATCAAAAACTACCCAAAAACCACCAAAAACCGTCCAAAAACGGTTGAAAATCGAGTGGGGGTCGAAAAGTGGGCGAAATGGGCGAAGTGGGGCGTCAATCGTGCGCCTCGCGCACGTTTCCGCGCGGATGCGCGGAGCGAGCGACGCCCAAGGCGTCGTGCGCGCAGAGCTACCGACGCCCAGGGCGTCGGCCGCGCTCCGCGCACGCTCCGCAGCGCTCCGCGCACGGACATTCGCGACGGCCCCTGGCCGTCGCCCTTCCGTCGCGAATCTTTTCCCCCATTTTCCATTTTTCCTACTTTCTTCATTTTTTCATCATTTTTCACCTTTTTTTTTTTTTTTTTTTTTTTTTATAAAATACCCTCAACCTAAAACACACTTTTTCTTCTTCAAAATAATTTTAAAAAAATATTTTTAAAATATTTTTAAAATACCCTTTTTACTCACCGAAAAGACAAGGAAAATCACTTCTGAGCTCCAATCTTTTTGCCTATAAGCCGGCATAGCTAAATTTCATCATCGGGTAATCCTGATCAAGGCTACTCGGGACCCGGTGTCTACAATGGGCAATCAAGGCCAGTCAGTTTTGGGAATGAGGTTCCGATGGTTCCAATGGAGGCTCTGCTAAAGATGTCGCAAGACATGGCTAGAGTGTTGGATCGAATGACGGCACCAAAGGCTCCGGTGGAATCATTAAGAAAGCATAGAGCGGAAGAGTTTCATGGTACAAGGTTGGATGAGTCTGAAAAAGCAGAATACTGGATGGAGAAGGTGCAAAGGGTTCTAGGAGAGATCAAATGTCCTCTAGATCAACGAGTAGAATGTGTGGTATCGCTGCTATAGGGTGCAGCATATGACTGGTGGAAGTTAGTTCTGCAGCATCCTATGCTTCCGAATCCGATTACCTGGGAATTCTTTGAAAGAGACTTTCAAAATAAGTTTGTGACCAAGGCATATAGAGCAGACAATTGGAAGCAATTCATGAATTTGAGGCAAAGAATTATGACTGTGGCAGAATATGAGAAGGAGTTCTGTTGATTGAGTAAATATGCACCACGGGGTGTTTTAACTGAGGAGTTTAGGTGTAAGCAATTTGAGGAAGGGCTGATTGAAGAGATTAAGGCATTACTGATCTCGCTGAGTACCGAGCAGAATGTAAGCTATTATCAGATAGTTCAGGCCGCAATGCAAGCTGAGAGATCATTGGGAGTTCAAAGAGAGAGGATGCAGAGAAGGAATTCCAATCGAGGTGGGTCTAATGCTGGCAAGAGACCAAGAGATTTTTAGATGGTACCACCGGCAGAATTGGTGTTTAGTTTAGTAGCAAGGGGTAAGAAGAGAGGAGTACCTTCTGTATCTGGATCTAGTAGAGGTACATCTGGTACCAAAAATGAAGCATGAGTGTCCCCACTATGGTAAAAGACATAGAGGAGAATGTTGGAAGGTAACCGGTGCATGTTTTATGTGTGGAAGTACTGAGCATTTCATAGCCAACTGTCTAAAGGCGTATGATGTAACTGGAAATCAGTAAGAACAGAGCAGAGGTGGTTCTAATTTACCTCTAGTTAATAGAGGAAGAGGTAGAGGAAGAGGCAGAGGTGGCTAGTCTAGAGGTGCAGCTGATTCAGAAACAGTGAACAGACCTACTATGGCACCAACTCGGGCTTATGCGATGAAGGCTCGAGAGGAGCAGGACGCACCTGAAGTTATAGCAGGTACTTTTCTACTCTATGATGTAGAAATGCTTGCATTAATTGACCCTGGATCAACTCATTCATATGTATGTTCTAAAAAGATATGTGATAGAATGCCTAACGCTGAATATTTGAAATATGACATATGTGTATCAAGTCCTTTGGGGAATAATGTGAATGTGAACAAGGTGTATAGGGGTTATTTATTAGTAGTTCAAGATAGTGTGTTTCCAGTTGATTTGATTGAGTTACCTTTTGATGAGTTTGATTTAATATTGGGTATGGACTGGCTAAGTAATATAATGCGGTAGTGGATTGTAAGAGGAAGAGAGTAGTACTCTGTGATTGTAAGGGAAGTAAAGTGTTAGTGAGGGGAGTTAGTGCGAATCCTCTTGTGAATGTGGTATCGATAATGCAAGCATACCGATGTTTGAGGAAGGGATGTGAAGCTTCCTTGGCACTTGTGTTAGATTCTAAAAGAGAGCAAGTAAGAATTCGGGATATACCCATAGTATGGGAGTTTCCTAATGTGTTTTCGGAAGAACTGGGTGGTGTGCCACCAATAAGGGAGGTTGAACTATCTATTGATATTGTGCCTGGAACAGTACCAGTGTCTAAAGCGCCTTATAGAATGACTCCTACTAAATTGAAGGAGTTAAAAGCTCAATTGCAGGAATTATTGGATAGGCGTTTCATAGGGCTTAGTGTGTCTCCTTGGGGAGCACCAATTTTATTTGTCGAGAAGAAAGATGGAACTATGAGGATGTGTATTAACTATCGGTAGTTGAACAAAGTAACAGTGAAGAATCGGTATCCTCTACCTAGCATCGAGGATTTATTTGATCAGCTAAGAGGAGCAGGTGTTTTTTCTATGATAGACTTATGGTCTGGGTATTATCAGTTACAAGTGAAGAAAGAGGACATACCCAAGACTGCTTTCAGAACTCGATATGGACATTATGAATTCTTAGTAATGCTATTTGGGTTGACTAATGCGCCTGCTGCATTTATGGATTTGATGAATAGAGTGTTTAGACTATATATGGATCAGTTTGTGGTAGTATTTATCGATGGCATTTTGGTTTATCCGAGGAATAAGAAAGAACATGAGCAGCATTTGAGAATTGTGCTTCAGACATTACGTGAACATTAGTTATATGCCAAGTTGAGTAAGTGTGAGTTCTAGTTGCAAGATGTATCTTTTCTGGGGCATGTGATATCATCTAAAGTTGTTAAGGTGGATCCAGCCAAGATTGAAGCCATTGTGAATTGGAAGCCCCTTAGGAATGTGCTGGAAATTCGCAGTTTCCTAGGGCTGGCTGGATATTATAGAAGATTTGTGAAAGGGTTTTCAGTGATAGCTTCGCCATTGACAAGGTTGCTTTGAAAAGGAGTTAAATTTGAGTGGTCAGAAAAGTGTCAGGTGAGTTTTGATCAGTTGAAAAGGATGTTAGTGGAAGCACCGATCCTCACTCAACCTATTTCTGGTAAAGAATATATTTTGTGCAGTGATGCCTCTGGTATAAGTTTGGGTTGTGTGTTAATGCAAGATGGGAAGGTAATAGCATATGCCTCCAGGCAATTAAAACCACATGAGCAGAATTACCCGACTCATGATTTGGAACTGGCAGCAGTGGTGTTCGCTTTAAAGATTTGGCGACATTACTTGTATGGTGAGAAGTGTAAAATTTACACTAACCATAAAAGCTTGAAATATTTGTTAACCCAAAAAGAATTAAACTTGACAAAGCGTAGATGGCTTGAGTTATTTAAAGTTTATGACTGTATTGTGGATAACCATCCAGGTAAGGCCAATGTAGTGGCTGATGC
Organism: Excoecaria cochinchinensis; assembly: GCA_947683425.1. NCBI lineage: Eukaryota > Viridiplantae > Streptophyta > Magnoliopsida > Malpighiales > Euphorbiaceae > Excoecaria > Excoecaria cochinchinensis. Next base: position 5,113,708 of record CANTUQ010000034.1, read on the forward strand.
GTTAAGCAGGAAATCTGTTTTAGCATTACAGTTAAGGTAAGTGAAATGGAGATTTACTTCCGATGGAGCATTGCTAGCTCAGTTGAAAGCAAGACCGATATTAAAGGATGAATTGTTAGTTGCACAAAGAAGTGACCCAAGATTGCAACAGAATTTACAATCGGTTAGAAACAGTGGCAAGACTGACTATTCAGTGGGTAAGAATGGAGTGTTACTTTATAAGAATCGAGTGTGTGTGGCAAGTGACAAAGAGTTGAGGAAGAGATTGATGTATGAGGCCCATAATAATGTTTTTACTATGCATCCAGGTGGGAACAAAATGTATCAGGATTTGAAGCAACAGTATTGGTGGCCAGGTATGAAGAAGGACATTGTAGACTATGTGTCTAAGTGTTTGACATGCCAGCAAGTGAAGGCAGAACACCAGGTTCCACACGGGTTTTTGAATCCTCTTTCCATGCCACAATGGAAATGGGACAATATTACTACGGATTTTGTTTCTGAATTGCCTTTGACTTCAAAACAACAAGATGCAGTGTGGGTAATAGTGGATAGATTTTTGAAGTCAACTCACTTTATACCGATTCGAATGGATTATTCAATGGATCAGTTAGCTGAATTGTATGTGAAGGAGATTGTTCGACTGCATGGTGTATCCCTATCGATAGTCTCGGATAGAGATCCAAGATTCACTTCTAAGTTTTGGAAGAGTTTACAGGCTGCATTGGGTACGAAGTTGAATTTCAGTACTGCATTTCATCCACAGACTGATGGACAATCGAAAAGGGTTATCCAAGTATTGGAAGACTTAATGCGAGCATGTGTTTTGGACTTCTCAAAGAGTTGGGATAAGTATCTTCCAGTCATGGAATTTGCTTATAACAACAGTTATCAGACAAGTGTTGGCATGACACCATATGAAGTCTTATATAGAAGGAAATTTCGTACGCTAGTATGCTAGGTAGAATTGGGTGAACATAGAATTGTGGCACTAGAATTGGTATGGGATACAGAAGAGAAGGCAAAGCTTCTATAGCAGCGACTGAAAGCAGCCAGTGACAAACAGAAGTCATATGCGGATTTGAAAAGAAGGGACATTGAATTTGAAATTGGTGACAAAGTATTTTTAAAAGTGTCTCCTTGGAGGAAGGTGTTAAGTTTTGGCAAGAAAGGAGAATTGAGTCCGAGATTCATTGGACCATATGAAGTGTTAGGTAAAGAGGGCTCAGTGGTTATCGGTTGGCATTGCCTCTGGCTTTAGCTAAACTTCATGATGTCTTTCATGTGTCTATGTTGAAAAGGTACCGATCGGATGAATCTCATGTGTTACCTGCACAAGAAGTGGAAGTTCAGCAAGATTTTTGTTATGATGGGAAATCGAAGGCAATTCTAGCAAAGGAAGTAAGGTAGCTCCGGAATAAACAAATTCCACATGTGAAAGTGCTTTGGCAACACCATGGAGTAGAAGAGGCAATATGGGAAACTGAAGTTGCTATGTGAGAACAGCATCCTCATTTATTTGATTCAGGTATGAATTTCACGGACGAAATTCTTTTTAGGAGGGGAGAGTTGTACTAGCTGAAAATGTACCCTAGCTGTAAATGGTTTAATTTGGGGTGTGTGTGAATGGATTGTGTGATTTAGGACTTGATTGTAATAAAGTAAGGACCTAATTGAGAAACCAATGAAAGTTAAGTGGCTAAGCTGTAAATTTTGCCTGATTAAAGTTGATTGAGGATTAGTTAACTTAATTATGAGTTAATTAAGTAAAGAGAAGGGCAGACTTTAAGGTGGATTACGTGTGGCAATTCCTTATGTTGCCACCTCTTTTCAGTGCATGCATATAAATTGATTTGAAGAGAGAGTGTGACACCCCCGCCGCCGCCCCGGTTGGAAGGGCACCGACGGGCGCGCAACACGACGCTCACTCACGACGCGACAAATCAAACAGCGGAAGCATACATGCGCTAAGCGGAAGCATTCAACAGCCAATAATAGAAATCATAGAAAAATATACCGCATTGCCATTAAAAAAAATAGAATTCAAAACTATACACAATAGCTCAAAAGATTTCATTAAAGATTCTTTTCAAAATTTACATAAGCCACTAAAAGAGAATACATATACAAAACGAATTACAGGAGAAGACAAAATAAATAACTCGACTCCTATGTGGCCAGCCTGCAGATGTGCGACACGAGCAACTCCCAGAAATCCTTCACGCTACCTGCACGGGATAAAAGCCCGTGCTAAGCGATAACGCTTAGTGGGGAGAAACAAACACAACAGAGCACTATACACGAAAACATGCACTAATATTCATAAAACAATATGAATCAGAGTACAGATATATAAATATATAATCAGGATAAATAGTACATAACACTGAATCAATACACTACTCAGAGTCACACAATAATCAGAACACTTCGCTAAACCAATACCAAACAGTTTACACAAATAGCCTGAAATCAAAGGTGGAGGATACGGGAACACGGCACGGGAGACCGAAGCCTCAAAAACACTTTAATACCCGAAGGTAGCGCGGGAGACCGGAGTCTCAAAACATTTTATCACTACACGGAAGATGACCATCTCAGAGGTCGACTGCTTCGCCCAAACGGGGCGGACAGAACAGCTGTAACTAACCCTTCTTAAGCATGCTTAACTATCCTATACCTTGACTCTTCAGGCTCGATAACACACTCTCACATGACATTAGACAAACAAGACAGTGCTCAAATTGTAACTCCATTCATAAAAACTGATCAACTGAAAGATGCAAAAGATGAATACAAAACCCAGAATACATGGAATCACATGCTAAAAATCATGAATAACATTCATAAAACAAGCATAACAGAAAAGACTTATTGCAAAACAGGGTAGTTCACGGTGGTAATCAGATTGGTTGCCACCGTGACATACCAGAGATCCTTGGCAGAAAGCAAATCTGGAGTACCTCACGGTCACAACCAAAATGGTTGTCACCGTGACATACCAAGCAGTCAGACAGAATCAAAAGTTTGGATACCTCACGGTGGTAACCAGATTGGTTGCCACCGTGACATACCAAAGCAGTCAGACAGAATCAAAAGTTTGGATACCTCACGGTGGTAACCAAATTGGTTGCCACCGTGACATACCAAACTTCACGGCATAATGCATCTGGTTCATGGCTCACGGTGGTAACCAGATTGGTTGCCACCGTGACCCATGCCCAGATGGGATTCCACAGGGCAAATTTCCAGGTCTTTCAAGCCAAAATCTCACAACCTTCACTTCAATCAACTAATTTCACACTCCAATAACAATAGAAACTCAATCCAAACATCAAAGAGTCATATCATCAACAAATCTTACTCATGAATTCTAAGAGCAACATCACTACATAAAAACATAAAATGAGTTCTAAACTCCACAAGCTAAACTCAACCACTCAACCAATACAAACCCATAGCATATAAACCATATAAACATAACTCAATCAACAACCTCCAGAATATCTCATAAACACATAATTATACACACATTCACAATTAGGAAATAAAATCCCAAACAAACACTCAAGAACACAACTCCCAAACCTGGAAAACGAAGCTTCGAACCGAGTTTCCTCACGAATCCACTATATCCTTGCCCTTGCTTTTCCTTCTCTCTTCCGATTCTTGCACAACCCAACCAAGAACAATTAAATTCAAACCGAAATCACATTCAAAACCAGAAATCAATGAACAAGAAACAAGCAAAGGAACCCCCAAACCGAACTCAACCACTTACCTTTAACAATTCCAGCACAAACCTTCAAGATCTCACTCAAAGCTCGAAGAAAGCACAAGAGAAAAGAGATGAGAGCAGCAAAAATGGAAGAAGGAAAGAGAGAGGGGACGGGAAACTAGGGAAACAAGGAAAAAAAACACTAGCTTCCCTAAGAAGCTTCACCAAAAGCTGCCCCTCCCTTCCTCTCTCCTACTTTCCATTCAATGCTCACCTACCTCTTGCCACTTGTCTCAATCTTAGAGAATCAATCCATCCATCTACACTCATCACCCTTGGCACCATACTCTAAACACAAACCATAAAAACCCTTAGTCCACTTACACCCTACCACTATACACTACAAACACACACTAAACTTCCTTCTATTCAAAAACTCAATTACGCAAATACCCTTTCTTAACCGACTTACCGCGCGAATTCCGACCAGGCCCTATTTGGGTTGTTACAATCACTCCCCCTTAAGATATTTTGTCCTCGAAATTTCCCCGCTAATCACTTAAATCCAGACAACCCAAAACTCAAACCGAAAAGAACATAAACTATTATGCAATCTTACCCGAAGGTCTCGCTCGATTTGCTATATCTCCTGCTTGCATTGCATAAACTCTTGGATGTGCGGGCACTTCTTCAGCATGCGACTTCAGCACAGTCTCTGATGGCGCTTGATAATGACGGCCGCTTCCCTTACCACTCTAGTTCCCTCTGGATCGCTGACCACTCACTCTACTCTCGGGTCCATCTTCAAGCTCTCGTCGATCCGGACAATTCGCCACCATATGCTCTTGGCTGCCACATCTGAAACACGCTCCAGAGAGCCTCCTACACACGCCCCAATGGCGCTTATGACAATTCTCACACTCCGGAATCACGCTTCCCTTGCTAGAGGGTGGCGCTACACTATCGACTTCTGAACGTACCGGAACTGAATTCTTCTCACTTTGGCCACTCGGAACTCCTCTCGACTTCTTGCCACTACTGAACCCACCATCCGGTGCTTTCCTCTTGTTCTCAACCTTCTGCTTGATCACCTCGGATTCCTCCAACTTCATTGCCGCTGCCACAAGCTGATAATACCACACTGGTTGCAAGACTGACATTGCCGACAAAGGACCTCTGAACACCTCACGCAGTCCCTCGAGGAAATGCCTACTTCTAAACTCATCCGTCAACAAAGCTTCAGGTACGTACTTGCTCAACCGGCTGAATTCCTTATCATACTCACTCACGGTCATACCTTGCTGCTTCAGACTGATGAACTCTCTCCACTTAGCTTCCTGATAAGCCTTCGTCACATATATCTGCTCAAATTCTTGCTTGAAGAATTCCCAAGTCAACACGGCTGGTCGCTGAGGATTTCGCATCACCAATTCCCACCAATCATACGCTGACCCCTGAAGCAACGACACTGCACAAAGTGCCCTCTGATCTGCGGGACATCTTATCTCTTGTAAAATCCGACCTACCCTCTTAAGCCAAAACTCGGCAACATCAGATTGGTCCAAAGCAGTTCCATGGAAATCCTCGGCTCCTCTCTTCCTTAATAACTCAGTTGGAGCCTTTGGAGCAGTCAGCCTCTCTACCAACTGAAGTAACCCTTGCACTAGGACCGGATTCTCTTGACCAAAACCCATACCAGGAATCTCCTCTTGCTGACGCTGCGGAGCAGGCTGCTCACCTCTCACTACACTCGCACTGCCAACTGTCTCACCCACTTGCTCACTTGGATCAGACTCCATCTAGACACTACACGAGACAAGGCACATCTGCATTAGGCCACGACACAAAACTGACTCACATGCAACGACTCAACACATAACAAACAGAGGCAACCAGAACCGCCTAAACCGGCACTCTGATACCACAACCTGTGACACCCCCGCCGCCGCCCCCGTTGGAAGGGCACCAGCGGGCGCGCAACACGACGCTCACTCACGACGCGACAAATCAAACAGCGGAAGCATACATGCGCTAAGCGGAAGCATTCACAAGCAAATAATAGAAATCATAGAAAAATATACCACATTGCCATTAAAAAAAATAGAATTCAAAACTATACACAATAGCTCAAAAGATTTCATTAAAGATTCTTTTCAAAATTTACATAAGCCACTAAAAGAGAATACATATACAAAACGAATTACAGGAGAAGACAAAATAAATAACTCGACTCCTATGTGGCCAGCCTGCAGATGCGCGACACGAGCAACTCCCAGAAATCCTTCACGCTACCTGCACGGGATAAAAGCCCGTGCTAAGCGATAACGCTTAGTGGGGAGAAACAAACACAACAGAGCACTATACACGAAAACATGCACTAATATCCATAAAACAATATGAATCAGAGTACAGATATATAAATATATAATCAGGATAAATAGTACATAACACTGAATCAATACACTACTCAGAGTCACACAATAATCAGAACACTTCGCTAAACTAATACCAAACAGTTTACACAAATAGCCTGAAATCAAAGGTGGAGGATACGGGAACACGGCACGGGAGACTGAAGCCTCAAAAACACTTTAATACCCGAAGGTAGCGCAGCAGACCGGAGTCTCAAAACATTTTATCACTACACGGAAGATGACCATCTCAGAGGTCGACCGCTTCGCCCAAACAGGGCGGACAGAACAGCTGTAACTAATCCTTCTTAAGCATGCTTAACTATCCTATACCTTGACTCTTCAGGCTCGACAACACACTCTCACATGACATTAGACAAACAAGACAGTGCTCAAATTGTAACTCCATTCATAAAAACTGATCAATTAAAAGATGCAAAAGATGAATACAAAACCCAGAATACATGGAATCACATGCTAAAAATCATGAATAACATTCATAAAACAAGCATAACAGAAAGGACTTATTACAAAACAGGGTAGGTCACGGTGGTAATCAGATTGGTTGCCACCGTGACATACCAGAGATCCTTGGCAGAAAGCAAGTCTGGAGTACCTCACGGTCACAACCAAAATGGTTGTCACCGTGACATACCAAGCAGTCAGACAGAATCAAAAGTTTGGATACCTCATGGTGGTAACCAGATTGGTTGCCACCGTGACATACCAAAGCAGTCAGACAGAATCAAAAGTTTGGATACCTCACGGTGGTAACCAGATTGGTTGCCACCGTGACATACCAAACTTCACGGCAGAATGCATCTGGTTCGTGGCTCACGGTGGTAACCAGATTGGTTGCCACCGTGACCCATGCCCAGATGGGATTATACAGGGCAAATTTCCAGGTCTTTCAAGCCAAAATCTCACAACCTTCACTTCAATCAACTAATTTCACACTCCAATAACAATAGAAACTCAATCCAAACATCAAAGAGTCATATCATCAACAAATCTTACTCATTAATTCTAAGAGCAACATCACTACATAAAAACATAAAATGAGTTCTAAACTGCACAAGCTAAACTCAACCACTCAACCAATACAAACCCATAGCATATAAACCATATAAACATAACTCAATCAACAACCTCCAGAATATCTCATAAACACATAATTATACACACATTCACAATTAGGAAATAAAATCCCAAACAAACACTCAAGAACACAACTCCCAAACCTGGAAAACGAAGCTTCGAACCGAGTTTCCTCACGAATCCACTATATCCTTGCCCTTGCTTTTCCTTCTCTCTTCCGATTCTTGCACAACCCAACCAAGAACACTTAAATTCAAACCCAAATCACATTCAAAACCAGAAATCAATGAACAAGAAACAAGCAAAGGAACCCCCAAACCGAACTCAACCACTTACCTTTAACAATTCCAGCACAAACCTTCAAGATCTCACTCAAAGCTCGAAGAAAGCACAAGAGAAAAGAGATGAGAGCAGCAAAAATGGAAGAAGGAAAGAGAGAGGGGACGGGAAACTAGGGAAACAAGGAAAAAAAAAAGACTAGCTTCCCTAAGAAGCTTCACCAAAAGCTGCCCCTCCCTTCCTCTCTCCTACTTTCCATTCAATGCTCACCTACCTCTTGCCACTTGTCTCAATCTTAGAGAATCAATCCATCCATCTACACTCATCACCCTTGGCACCATACTCTAAACACAAACCATAAAAACCCTTAGTCCACTTACACACTACCACTATACACTACAAACACACACTAAACTTCCTTCTATTCAAAAACTCAATTACGCAAATACCCTTTCTTAACCGACTTACCGCGCGAATTCCGACCAGGCCCTATTTGGGTTGTTACAGAGGGGGCCACTAATTGCATGTTTTCAGCCATTTCTGTATCTTCTTCTTTCTTCTATTTCAGTGAGGTACCTTGGCCTACAATCTATTTTGAAGACCTCAGTATGTCACGGTGACAACCAAATTGGTTCTGACCATGAGGTACCTTGTTTTAGCAAGTAACACTTAGTTATTTTGGTTTATTAATTATGTGGCTTTTAACCAAGCTTGAGGCTATTTTATATGAGCATGATATCAAGATTATATGAAGCAAATATACATATAGATATGATGATTGGAGAATGCAAATACTTGTTAGTTAATGATGTAATTACAAGTTATCCAAGAGTTGTAAGATGAGTAAAAGAATAAGGTGTACTGTTAATGTGTTGTACATATGCAAAGTGAAGAATTTGGTGTTGGTTTGTATATGCACTATTGGATTTAACAACTATAAAATTAATAATGGGACTAATCAACTTTAGCCTGCGAGTTAAGTAGTGGATAGTTAGGCATGCCTATAGGGTCAAGTGCTGCAGCCCAATGTGTCCGATTTCGCTCGAATCACAATGCGAAATAAATCCTTGCTGGATTCTTTAATGCGGAATATTGATCTATTGAGTTATTGTACCTTAGGGTACAAATGCATATATGTGTATCCACGGATACAATGAAATTCTAGTACCTCAGGGGTACCAATGTGATACTCGTTTGTCGCGTCTTTGAATTGCAGGCAAACCTAAATATAAAAGATAAAGACAAACTTAATGGTTAAGTTGATGTATGAATGCTTTGTATTTGACGAATTTATGTCAACCTATGTATGCTTTTCAGACATGTGAATAAGCAGTGGTATATGCCAATCAATGCATGCTTTAGGAAATATGAATTAATGACAATGCTCTGAGTGAAATGATATATAAATGTTTTAAACTTGTAGGCCTAAGCATGATTCTAGTATGATGCATGTTTAATATCAATGCTATGTTGAGCCTGTATGTTATATATGTGTTCCCCACTAAGCGTTATCGCTTAGCACGGGTTCTTTCTAATCCATGCAGGTTATGACATGAGGTGACTTCGGAAGGACAAATCTGTGTTAGCAACGGTCAACACTAGGGCTACATCTTTAGTGTAGGTTTTGGGGGTTTAACAATGTGTTTGTACCAGTTATATAAGATATTATTTTTGGCATGTAAAGCTGTTATAACTAAGTATTGTAAACTTAAAGAACGCCAGTATATATGTAAGTATGTGAGTATGTCGGATGGCATGGGAACTTATGATATATGATGCATGGAAATGTATGCTTGATGATGAAATTTTATTATTCGTGTTGTTGGCATGAAATTATGATAGTTAAGCATGCATGTGTGTCTGTGTTACGGATAGTAAATTGTGATTGTGTGTGTGTAGTGGTTGTTCCTAACTACATTAGTAGAGCTAATTTAGTAGTCGGGAATGGGCGTTACAGGGGTGTTACATTGCCACCGTGACCCCCTCTGTTTTTACTATTTTATGTGTTTTTCTTCCCGAATTAAACCCATATTGCACCGAAACTTTCTAGGATATATTGGATGCATGTTTAGGACTATTAAATGAGTATAACAATATTTATCACTTGAAAAATTCACATGAATATGATTAAGATTAGTAATAAACTAATGAAGTAAAAATGTATAATTGTATGAAATTGAATTCAGTCAAGTTAAATGACATTTGAGGATTATAATTCCTTAATCTATATGAGAATGTATAATATGAACAAGTACGCATAATTATGAGTTGAGATTAAGTTGTACACATATGAAGGATATCAAATGAAATGAGTTTGCTTAATGTGATTTATGGTTTTGACCTTATGAATTTCTTATTTATATGGAGACCATTAATGTGACAAATCGGGTAAGTTTGTGTGTCTATATAAATGTATAACAATGTGTATGAATTAAATGATGAAGTGTGAAGTGGGATATAAGTTATATACGTATGAAAGTGGATAATGTTGAGAACTATCTGATATTTGTGTGACGCAATTTTTGCAAAGGTTTGTTAAGCGAATTTGATTGATGTAATTGAGTCAATTATCTAGCCAACAAGTCGAGTTGTGGATAGATAGGCATGCCTATAGGGTCTAAAGTGCTGTAGCCTAAAGGGATTGATTTCTATTAATCAGCCCCGCTATAGGTTCCCCAAAAGCGAGTGATTGTGTGTGTCTTTATTTAAAGGTACCTGCAGGTACTAATGCGATTGATTATTTCAGTGCCTACGGGTACTAATGCAATTGATTATTTCAGTACCTACAGGTACTATTGCGATTGATTATATCAGTATCTACGAATACTAACTTAAAGGTATCTATTGATATCAGAGTGATAACCCATTATCCACTTCTATGGAAGTGCAGCCAAGTTAGGACATAGCTAGTAAGCAAGTGATTGATTGTCAACTTGGAGTATTATGTGAATTTTTGAGTGTATAATATTGATAGGCTTTGGTGCAAGCAATGTGGTTTTCTGAATATTATTTGATAAGGTTATGCACTATATATATATATATATATATATATATATATATATATTTTGGTGTTGACCATTATTAATATAGAATGTGAATTTAATTCATAAAGGTAGCAATATGTGATATAAGGTAGACTATGATATGTTAATAAGTAAATATTGTAAACTTTATATGAAATAGTATATATGCAGTAATATTAGGAATTGAATCAAAGTATGTTTGGTATGGATTGTATTTGAGACTTGATGATGAATATATATATATATATATATGGACAAGTGCTAATAATTACTTTGCCATGTGTAATATATGTGTGTATATATATATACATATATATATATATATATATATATGTGTGTGTGTGTGTGTGTGTGTGTGATGTGCGTGAGCGGTGAAATTATAGAATTGACATGTGATGCCCCAATGCCCCTCGGAAGGAACATCGGGATGCAACAACGGAAACACGCAAAAGACACAAGCTAAACACTGAATCAGAAGCATACATACGAAAGCAGAAGCGGAAGCAACATAAACTTATATACATAACTTAAAATGTATACATATACAAAATCATTACATGCCACTGATCAGAATTACATGCCTTACAGAACATTTACAAAATGCTATACAAAAGTCCTATACAAAAGGAATAGCACAATTAATACAAAAGAATCACTTCAAGACAACCCTAGTGGCCAGCAGATGGGGATTCTCGCTCTGAACAAAACCTGCAAACCTACACGGAACTAAACATCTGTGCTAAGCGATAACGCTTAGTGGGGATGAATAGAAGCAAAGGACTTCCGAAGAAGTCATAGCAAAACATAACACATACATAGCAGTAACAGATACTCGAATCAAGATTCAGAAGCTCATTATATACATAGCAAGCAGGAAAGTACAATACTCAAGTCAAAGCAGATTCGGAAGCAATAACAATTGCTAGCACTCAGGAGTATTAGAACATACAATTGCTAATATCAGGAGTATACAGAACATATAACCAAACTCAGCTTTACATAAAACTTCACATTCAAATGAACAATTAGCCTGAGTTACAAAGATGGTGGATACGGGTGACAGAATACTGGCGAGCAGTATCAGAAGACTGAAGTCTAAAAGCTTAAATATAAAAGACCAAAGTCTAGATTTCAGAAGGCCGAAGTCTAAAACTTTAACCCATGCGGGTCGACCGGAGCAACTGCAAAACTCTAGCCCTTAATAAGCATGCTTATCTATCCACTACCATGACCGATCAGGCTGACAAAAAACTTAAGTAACGAAACTTCTACTCATGTACTCAAGCACGATCAACTTTAATCAATTCATGTACAAATCAAGTAATTCATCATACTAAAACATAGCTTTAAGCACATATCAATCCTCATAGAATGATATTAAACTAGGTTAAAATGATGCTCAAACTCATGCATAACATTTACAAATGAAAATAAATCATAGAGCAAAAATAGGGTACCTCACAATCACAACCACTTGGTTATCACCGTGACATACCAAGGATACAAAACAGAATGCAACATAGGGTACCTCATAGTCACAACCACTTGGTTGTCACTGTGACATACCTCACAATATCCGGGCAGTAAGCAATCAAGGGTATCTCACGGTCACAACCACTTTGGTTTTCACCGTGACATACCAATGATGCAAAACAGAATGTAAACTTAAGGTACCTCACTGTCAAAACCATTCTGGTTATCACCGTGACATACCACAGAATACTCAGACAGAAGCATTTCTTGCATACCTCACGGTCATAACCACTTTGGTTGTCACCGTGACCTATGCAAAAATGCCAAAACAAAATTTCATCCAACTCTTGCACAACTCAACTCAAAATCCATTTGACCAACATACTCCTCTAATAATACACATGCATAAGTCCAAGACTTGCCAAGCAATATGCCAATAACATTTCAAGGCTTTATAACAAAATTTAACTTATAATCATATGCTAAATTCAAGCAAGAACATGAACAACCAATCATAAACACATGCCTCTCAAAAGCACAACTAATTATGCTCAATAATCATACTTTAAACAGGCCTAAGATTGTCAAAAAATCAAACTAATATCACATGCATATACACAATCCTATCTCTTAACACAACATGCATCACATATACTCAATTCAATAACACATGCACAATCTATACGGCACACGATCCCAACCTCTTGAAGCAGCCAAAACACTTCCAAAATTAGACCTTGTCCTTGCCCTTTTCAATCCTTCTTCTATCCTTAGCTTCTTGCAAAATCCAAATACACACATCTCTTAATCCAAGTTCTCAAACAAAAACAACAAAAAAAGGAGTAGAAGTAGAAATTCAAACCAATACACTTACCTCTCAAGTTTAATCCTTGATTAAACCCTTCAATCAACCCAAGATGCAGAAATAACCCACAAACCAAAAAAAACTCAAGAAAAGAAGAGGAAACCGTGGAACACAAAGATGAAAGAGAAAAAACTGCATGCAAAGCAAATGCGGATAGGAAATCCCACTAACTCACCCTTATATTGCATGTCCAAGCCATGTGGCATCACCACAACAAGCCACTTGTCAAACACAGCCATAATTCCCACTCACATGCAAAGTTTCCTCAAATCCAATTCTTCCCTCACTCAACTTATAATTCCATTCAATTAAGTCCTCACTTACACTTAAATTTGCACAAATACTAAAACTTGCACTACCAAACTACTAGGGTGCAAATCGGGTTGTTACATGCCATGAATGAATAAAAGATGTTTTAATGAGTAAATAGCATATGAGAATTTAAGATTAAATGTAAACAATTATAAAATGCCTTCGATGATACTGTTAGTCACCTTATGTGATTGTGATGATTGCTCTAGTGTTGATGTTAATTCGAATTGTATATTTATGTACGTTGGCTAAGCATGTAATTGTGTTGATGATCACTGTGAGTGTTCATCCATATTCTATTATTTCCCCACTAAGCATTATTGCTTAGCATGGATGTTTTATCCATGTAGGTTTCTGAAGATAGCATTTTGGAAGACAGTCCTGCATCGCCAACAGCCAACACATAGGAACCGCTGTAATTTTAGGTTATTATGTAATAGTATGAAAGGTGTATTTGTAGTTGGCATGTGTCAGGGAACTTAAATTTTTGTATCAAGAAGTTGTATTTTTGTAAAGCAAAAACTGATATAAGACATTAAGTGTTTTACAATATTATACATGGATTTTCAAAAAATAATTGAATGTAGCTTTGAAAGAAATTTATTTAACCTGAACTTTGTATGGAATACTGATTTGTGCATAGGTGATCTATTGTAACACTCGATAGCCATCGTAGTAAAGCTCTACAGGTGGTTAAGGGGTGTTACATTAGTATTGTGGCTTAATCATGCACCAGCCTCTCTAAAATCATTAAAAACATGTAACTACAAGAATAAAGGTTAGTTATAACTAGCTGTCTTTCCAGTTGTAGGAAATTGAAAGCATTTAACCGAAAAAGGAGTAAATGGGAAATTGAAAGCATTTAACCGAAAAAGGAGTAAATGGGGGAAAAAGGCATATTTCCTCTAGAAGAAACAAAACTAACAAGTTTGTGGGAAAAGTTGTTTTTTAATTTCTGAATGAAGTAAATTAATGGCTTCAAATCTAGTATAAGCAGTACAAGCAAATACTAAGGAGACTTTAGATTCATCCATTGATAAGAATGAATTAATAGTGAAATGCTTGATGCCTAAAATACAGGAACAACTGCTTATTGAACACATTAAATAGCCTTCAAAATAAGTTGTCCTTACAACAACCAAATACCAAGCAATTGAAAAAGACAACATCTATAACACCCTTACTATCCTCATAGATAACACACATTATGAGCGCAAATAATTACCATGGAAAAATTTCGAGTAATTTTTTTTTTTAAACCAACAATTTCATTTACTTACATCACTTATGTGACTATTATTACTTTCAATTGATAACTGAAAACTGTTTGTTTAACTGCAATTTGGAAGCATAACGGCTATAATAATAACGGTACACCCTGCAATTCAAGCAATACTCAGCCCATCCTAGGCACAAAAATAAAACATCACATCCATCAATTTAAAATCATCATAATATCCACAAGGAAAAACTTTTACTCTTTGCATATAGTCATACACATTTGTTCATTTACATGCTAATACATAATTTAAAAGATTTTATAAATATATATATATATTCCAAAAAGTTTCATACAAAATAGTTTATCACTATTTTCCAAATCTTCAGTTCCTAGAATCTGAGGTTTGCTTGCTCCTTTCGACTTCCTGCTGTACCTGCACATAATCAATCAAACCACGTGCTGAGCACTAAGAATGCTCAGTGGTGGTTACCAATTCAAAAGTTTCCACTAGCTACTCATGCACACATATCTATGCACAATTATTTATTATAAAAAATATTATCTTACATTTACCTCTATTAAAAATGTCATTGTCAATTCTACTACTCAGTTTTTATTCTTGATTGCACTTATAAATTAATCCTCTTATTTCATTATTATCACTAGTTGATTTTATTCTTAGCTAAATTCTTACTAAAGTAAGAATTCATAATTGAATTCTTAATTTATTATTATTATTTCATATCACTTCCCAATAATTAATTTTAAAACTAATATTTATCATATTGCCCCTAGTATTAATCCGATAGGAATCTGTGAACCAGATACACGGGATGTGGATCCCAAAGACCCACGACACTATAGAGTGACCCTGAAGGACCACTCAACACTATTAATGAACACTTGAGCACTTTAACACTTTATCACTATGGTAGACCATCATCGGCCTACCTAAAAGAGTCGTCATGACTCTGACCGTAGTATAGGATCCCTATAGCTAGCCACTATATCCTGAACTAAATTAACTACCAGGTACTACTAAGGGCAACAATTCACATCAATTTAATTCTTTCCATTAGCTCAATTATTCTACTTATTGAGTCAATCTAATACCCAAAAAATGTCTTGTATTCACTTTTAATTATAACATACTTATTAATTTATTTCTAACCATAGTACAATTTCAAAAGAAATCACTTTCATTTAATTCCAATAATTCTCATTAAAACATTATACACTTAGAACTCCCTCCATAATCACTTTATGTCATTATTGTTCACAAAATAACAAAATACATTAAAAAAACATAACCAAATCTATTCGGCCAAAGGCACCTTGTAGACACTGGGTCCTGAGACTGTAACTCCCCCGACGCCCCCGTTGGAAGGATGTCGGAGCGCTACCACGATGCTCACTCAGAACACGCATACATCACAGCAGAAGCATACAATAATTATAATAATTAAAGCAAAACTCATAATCTTAACATTAAATCTTAACACTAAGCCAAAATAAATAATACATAATATTTACATCATTCATAATTACAAAGGATCCTTAATAAAATTATTAATTATGCAAAAATACAAAAATAATACATATACAAAAAGAATTACAGGAGAAGATAAAATAAATAACTCTACTCCTATGTGGCCGACCTGCAGATGCGTGACTCAAATTGAACCCAAAGCCTGCCACCTACACGGGAAAGGAACTCGTGCTAAGCAATAACGCTTAGTGGGGAGGAACAACACAGAACACTATACAATAATATCATATAACAACACATAAATTAAGCATCTCACTGAAATCACTAAGTTGAGGGACATAGGGATACACAAATCAATTCACTATATGAAATAAGAACTTATTAACAGAAAGCAATAAACCATTGCACTAACTGGAAATACATATATTCGAAAGACTTCACCACGCAAAAACCACACACTTCAAATAATAGCCTGAATTTCACTAGTGGAGGATACGGGAACACTACACGGGAGAACGAAGCCTCAAATACTTTTTATACCCGAAGGTAGCACCGGAGACCGAAGTCTCAAAACATTTTACACTAAGATCTTAACGAAGGTCAACCGTAACCACTTGACCCATAGCGGGGTCAACACGGTAGTTGCACTCACTAACCCTTCTTAAGCATGCTTAATTATCCACTACCTTGACACTTCAGGCTCTACACACACTTTCAAAATATAACACTATGCAAAATCACTAGTGCAGGTATATATATTATCAAACCATTATATAAATATATAAATCATGTGTAGACCTTATTTATCACGGCACATAACTTGTATAAGCATGAAAAAATTAAACAAATGCATATTCACAAGTGATTGAAGTAAAAGAAAATAAATCATGCAAGATCTATGCAAGAGTGAGAAACGATGCAAAGGATTTTTTAAATGCATTTTAGGAAAAACACGGCTTTTAGGGTAGTATGCAATTCCCCCAAATTCAAATATCATTTTAAAGAACTAAATTTAAAAATAGGAGAGGGTTACACGGCGGTATGGGGATACCTTACCGCTATGTAAGATACCCCACACGGTGGTATGGAGCGAGCCATACCGCCGTGTAGACGGATCAACAATTAATGAAACAGAGGCAGTTTACACGGCAGTATGCACTCTCCTTACCGTCGTGTAACACTCTCCTTACCGCCGTGTAACCTGTTACACGGCTGCAAGGAACTCTTTTATCGTCGGGTAAAACGATGACATCAAAAATACCAAGACAAAATAAGTTTTATGGCGGTATGCCCTTCCTTACCACCGTGTAAACCACCCAGAACCCAAATTTTTGCAGAAAAACACACTTGTTTACATGCAAACTTAACACCCAACTCAAAACCACTTTAACCCATCATGCAGACACTCTTCAAATTACTAAACACATTCAATCAAACATGCTCAAAATCATTTATAGATAGAATTTACACCATCAAACTTTACTCAATTCCATGAAAAATGCCAAGCTCAAATCACTTCTATATCACATACTTACTGTAGACACCGGGTCCTGAGGCGATCCAAGATCGGAATTACCCGATGATGAAAGTAATACTTGCTACAGGTAAAGGTGTCAAGAATGGTGCCTTCCTTGTCGAAAACTCCCTTTGTTTCTCTGAAAACATCGATTTAAAATTCGCGTCGTCATTTTTTATTTTATTTTCACTTTTATTTTTATTTTTATTTCCATTTTATTTTAATTTATTTTAAATTTATTTAAAATAAATTTTTTTGGCCCAACCGTGCCTGCGCTTACACGCGCAGCGCCCAGAGGGAGCGCGTCTTCCCGCAGGAGCGCGCGCCCCATAGGGGCGCGTCTTCCCACAGGCGCGCGCGCCATTTGGGGCATGCGTCTTCCCTCCCCCACGCGGCCATTTTTGGCCTTTTTCTCTAAAATTTCTGATTTTTTTCCAGGTCTGATTTTTGCCCGTTTCTTTCACCATTTTGTGTAATTTTCGGGCAACGAAAAATAAGAGACTTTTTGTCATTTCCCATTTTGGGACAAAGACAGGAAATCAAATAGGGCTTTGAGATTCATTTTCAAGGGATCTGCCATTTTATTCAAAGAAGAGAAATTCATTTTTCTCTCAACCAAGGGGCAGCTGTAGTTAGTTTTAGAAAAATCTTAAAAATTCAAAGCTTTAATTTTCTTCTTCTTTTTTCCTTTTCTCTTCAAGAACATTTAATTCCCGGATGATTTTGAACTTGGAAAATTAATTTCCTTTGCTCAATCATCCTCCAAAAATATTTTCTCAAGTTATTTTTCTTGTGTTCATCACCATAAATTTCGACAAGGAGGATCGATCAAGGCATCCTATTTTCCGATCTATAAATTCTGAGGGTAAACTTTTTTGGACCCGGTCTCATTTATTTTTATGTATCATTTGTTGTTGTTAGTATTATTATTTTCTGTTAATATTACAATATTCATAATTTATTTCTAGCATTTTAATGTGGTTGTTAGTGTTGACATATTATGTGGTTTCAATTTGATTTC
This sequence comes from Excoecaria cochinchinensis, assembly GCA_947683425.1. Lineage (NCBI taxonomy): Eukaryota > Viridiplantae > Streptophyta > Magnoliopsida > Malpighiales > Euphorbiaceae > Excoecaria > Excoecaria cochinchinensis. Next base: position 5,132,135 of record CANTUQ010000034.1, read on the forward strand.
TTGTTGTTTTATTTTCATCACTATCGCCAACCACACTATCATTACCATTGTTATCATTGTAAATATGTTTGCTTGCTTGGTCCTTCTCACTGTCATCCCTCCATTATTATTGTTATTATTATTATTATTATTATTATTATTATTGTTATTATTATTATTTATGTTATATTATTATTATTATTATTATTATTATTATTATTATTATTATTATTATTATTTATGTATTATTATGTTGTATTTAAGTGTTTCATACCATTATTATTATCATCATTACATTATGTTATTATTACTTTTATTCCATGACTCTTTACTGTTGACATTATTATTATTGTATTTATTATTATTGTTATTGTTACTATCATATTTATTATTATTATTATTATTATTTTGTTGTGTTGCATCATCATCATCATCATCATCATCATCATCATCATCATTATTATTATTATTATTATTATTATTATTATTATTATTATTATTATTATTATTATTATTATTATTATCGTTATTTGTTATTGTGCCCAATTATTATTTTGTCTTTACTTGATTAATTTTTAAAATAGTTACTAATATTTTTGATGTTATTTTTCTGTCAGAGATTTAATTTGAGTCGCATCGTTTGAACATTCCGGTGACAACCCGGAGGGGTCACACGCATAGAAAACCGCATCGGTTTGGTGAAACTTTTCTTGTTTCCCTCTCTTTATGTTGTGCTTATTTGTAAATAATTATTTTATTTATGCACGCGTGAGATAAAAAGTCACGAAAATATTTCTGTAATTAAATTGGAATTTTCACTAATAAAATTGGGACCAATGTCCCGCTTTTTAGCCAAAGAATGTAAAACATCACAATAAAACGAAGAGTTTAATTTTCTCCAAAATGGGATCACTCATCTCGGTTTTTCAAACTAGCAATCAATTAACTCTTCGATCCCTCTTTAAATAAACGCGAAGGAACCAATGTTCCTAAACCTTTAAGCAAGCGCGAAGGAACCAATGTTCCAATCCAAAATGAATATCCCTATTTATGTATGTTTTCCTTGTATTTGATTTTGTTTGATTTTTTTAAAGTTTAAATTCATTTCTCTTTGGGCCCTTGTATTAATTTTGGGGTAATATTATTTAATTTTGCGATTGTGTTCCGTCCCAACCTATATCTTTAGACTTCTTTCATTAGGGGTTGTATTCCGCCCTTGTCTCTCGTATAATTGTGTGCTTGTGTGTTTACCGCTTTTCCTTAGTTACTTCATTTACCGCTTTCTTTATCGCTTTTCTTTATTTTCTTTACTTGCTTTTAATGCGCCTTTAATTTAAATGCATTGATCGTGTGAGATGAGAGGTAGAATTTTAGGGAGTTAAAAAACTCATTTATAATTAACCAAAGCATGAAAAAGAGGGGAGTTCTGAACACCAATCTCTGGTCTTGACCAATAAGAGGTTAGAGACCTTTCCCAATTCCTCGTGAATTGAGTGGCGACTCCATGATACCTCAAAGGTGCCCAAAGGCGCCATGGGGCTAGATGTTCCTTTCCAATGTTCTATTGGGAAGGAAGCGTCCAAAATGTCTCATGGCGCCCATGATGAAAAAGGCACGAACCAGTCCCTCGAATCCTAAGAGCGGGTTCAAGCAAGGGCCGTTAATGGGTTCGGCGCGCGTCACAGTGGCAACTCCGCTGGGGACTTGTTTGAGACTTCGCTCTGAAAGTGTTTTTGTTAAAATGTATAATTGAATTTTTAAAACTTAAAATTCTATCTCTTTTCGAAAATTACATTGCATCATTTTAGGGCCTTAGACCTATGTTAGTTGGTCCCCTATCTTACCTCGGTGCATTCCCGAAGCACGACCCTACTTTCACTCATTGTAGGGAAGTGTTAAGGATAATCACCAGCCCAAGTCTCGTACTATTAAATGTATATCAAATGGAGACCCGATCGTCACTATGCTCTTGATGACCTAGACCCACTGGCAGGGACCATGCTTGGGTAGACCTAAAGAAAAATCACCATCGACCAAAGCCTATCTAATGACAAATAGAAACTTCCACTAGGTGATATGCTCCTTAATACGATGCTTGTGATGTGGGCTGTCATGTATTAAACAAAATCAAGCAAATTAGGTGGTTCTTTAGCAAAGGCCCGGTAAGCCCACCTTAACTTGATTGAATTGTCTAAATATGTAATGGCCAAAACCCACAAGCATGTGCTTTAGATTAGAGTGTTGCGCTGCTGATTTTTCACCGTGCACTTCATGCATTCATAGGGTCCCCTATTGATCTATAGACTAAGCTCACCTAGGGAAGAGACCGCATGACCTCGTGTGTGGGAGTAATAAGGTTGGAAGGATCTATCTGCTTGCATGTGATTGTGAATACTGCACAGCATGCTCATGCATCGCATGTCATTTATGCATGTCAATAAAATAAATATGTGTGTATATAAATAATAATATATTTTCTCTCATGCTATGCGTGTATATATCTTTTCATCTGCATATTATATTTTTTACTTGTACATATCATCCTGCGTGTAATTTCTTCCATGCATCCCATCGTACTGTGGTAATCCATTGATCTCGAACTCATCAAAGACCATCTGCATGGCACGATCATGCATTGTATATGTCATCCATGCATCATTCTAATAATCTTGATCTTTCAGCCATCACAGATTCATCCAAGTGGACTAGAGGTTTTGACGATCGACTAGTGAGGACAGACTTGCCCTTTGGATTGCTAGAATTAGTGCCTGTTTGGGATTTTGAGTCACTCTCGGTAACTAGTGAATCATCTTCGATGGCAAAACTATCACGGGAGACTGGTGCTTTGATGGTACAAGACCTAAATAAGAGGCTTGGGGATTTTGAAAGGAGGTTATTGGCCATGATGGAAAATATCGCTACTCGAATGGCACCAAATGCCAGGCAATCGCCTGTGGCCCCTGCTGTTGAACAAGTTGAATTGCCCATTATGGAAGAGGATTGTGCCTTAATGACCCAAGAGATGGATAGAAGGTTCGAGGAGCTCAAAAAGAGGTTGTTGGCCATAATTAAGGAAAGGATGGATGCCATGGTGCTAGTTTTTCAGGCTCAACTCATGGCAACTACCCGGGCACCCCTCAATAAGACTATTACTAGCCCCGCAAGTCTAGGAGTTGGTAGCAGCAGTACAAGAAGGACAGGGAAAGTACCAATGGCTGAAATAGCTCAAAGGCACTATTCTGACCTGGCCAAACCCTTGTCATGGGTTTTCGAGAGACTAATGAAGGAGGGCAAGTTGCAACCATTGCCGCCCAGACCAGCCTTATGTCAGTGACAGCCGGGGCATAAGAGTGATCAATACTTCGCCTATCATCAACATAATGGGCATCTAACAGACCATTGCCGAATCTTGAGGGGTAAGATCCAGGATCTCATAGACTCTAAACAGATCACGAACCCTGAAAAGAGGGAGAAAAAGAAGAAGACGAGCTATAATGTAGTTCCCCCACCATGAGTTTGATCAGTGCTGGCCAGATAAGTACGTCGCTGACGCTCGTCAGGAGGGTCGAAGAGAAGACTACATTCTTTTTAGATGCTTTATTTCTTTTTTACTTCAAGAACTTTTTATGACAGTTTAGTTATTGTAATATGATGGACAATTTTTGCTTATTCATATGGTGTTTCTATTGATATCATCTCTTATGATCACGATGCATCCATACATTTTGACATTAACCCAATTAACACAAATCTATTTAATCTCGAAACTTTGGAGAGTCCAAAAAAAATCTTAATATCATCTAATATGACTCTTGAAGAGAGGATAATTTTGAGAGACAAAAAAAAAAGAGCTTTTACCTGGACCTGGTATGACATGATGAAGATTGATAAGGACACTCTTGAGATCAATGCTACTTCCACGTGCCAACATGACGACGAATCGAATTTTGAAAGCCATTCCTTCGCACCCCCAACATCTGGGTTGCATATGGTGCTGCCAAATAAAATCAAACCCCGAGAGCTACATTAGAAGTTGGATGAATAAAACTTAGGACCTTCACGAGAAATATGTAATTCATTAGAACCAAACCATGTGACCCGTTTCCTCCTAACCATTTGAAATGTATAGCCTAAAATCAATCAAGATTGACCTTTAACCATCCGGAACCCTTATAGCCAAACTTAAAAGGACAGTTTTTTACCATTTAAAAGAAAAAAGGAGAAAAAAAAACCAAAAACCAAAATCCAAAATTTTTGCCCCAGATCATCCAAGCCTAACCTATCCCCAATCTCAACCGTTGAAAAGCCATTTCAGAATTTGAACCACCAAAGCCAATAAAAGCAAAGTGTGTATCCGAGCCTAAGCTGTCCCCGATCTCAACTGTTGAAAAACCATTTCAGAATTTGAACCACCAAAGCCAATAAAAGCAAAGTGTGAGATTTCACATTCAAGCCCTGAACAAAGAACCTATCGTCACAACCAGTTCGCACAAGGGCCGAAGACAGGACTTTGATACAAAAAAGAACCACTCTTCGAAGGAGCAGCTTTCCCAACTAATGACGATGGAAGCAAATTCAATCAACACCAACGAACTGAAGGAGGGTCCATGGTAGAGGCTAAAAGAAAGAATAAAAAAATAAAAAAGAGAGAAAATATTCAATAAAGAAAACCCACGAGGGCTTATTGATAACAGGAGTTTGATGCTTTCAAGATCTATTCCGAGATTAGATGAGGTCTCATATTTTTCGAGTTAATGTCAAACAGTGATCATGTGTTATGAAATCAAGCTAAAACATATACATTTATGCAAAGAAATATAAATGTAACCAAAGCAGTTCATCTTGCATACACAAAGTTGTCTGGTTCCAGCATAGAATTAGCACATTGGTACTATCTACCCTCGGCCACTCTCGCCACTCAAGCACTTCAATGAACTCATCCTGCTATCAACTGTGAAGCCAATTCTACAACATCCTCATGATAGGAATCAAACACTTCAGTTAACTCATCCTGCTATCAACTGTGAAGCTAATTCTGCAGCACCCTCATGATAGGAATCAAGCTCAAGCAACCATGATCTAAGACGCAAGCACATGCCAATCATACATGAAGGATCTCTGGTAACAGCTTCATCCTCTGCAAAAAAAAAAGGCCGTTAGAGATGAAAACCGTGATTGGCGCTCTAAGCAAAAGTTAGGCCAAAGGGCAGGGTGAAAACCTGGGAACAGGCAGTCTATCCTACAAAAAATAAAATGAATAAAAGCCACTGGATTGGGTTGGGTCCATTCCAGGCAAAAAATAAGGCATAGGTGTGACGCGCGCCGGAACCCGACAAACCCAGCAAGGGCCCTCGCTTGAATCCGATTTAGGATTCGAGGTATGAAGGTTCGCGTCTTTTGATCATGGGCGCCATGAGACATCATCGGTGTATCCTTCCCAATAGAACATTGGGGAGTATAACCTAGCCTATTGACGCCTAAAGGCACCTTTGAGGTACTTGGAGTCGCCACCCAATTTGCAAGAAATTGGGAAAGGGTTTCTCACCTCTAACGGTCTAAACTAGAGATATGGTGTCCGGAACTTCCCTCTTATTTATGCTTTGATTAATTATAAATGGGTTTTTAAATTCCTAAAATTATATCTCTCATCTCACACGAGCGATGCATTAAAAGTAAAAGCGCATTTTCAAGCACGTAAAGGAAGTAAATAAAAGCGTTAAAGCAATAGATAGGGAAAGCGATAAATGAAAGCGGTAAACACGCAAGCACGCAATTACAATAGAAATAGGGGCAGAATACAACCCCAATAAAAGGAGATTAAAGATGTAAGTGGGACGGAATACAATCCCCAAAAGATAAATAAAGTTGCCCCAAAAATTAATTACAAGGGCCCGAATAGAAAAGAACTTGAATTTAAAACACTCACACAAGATTGAAATAAAAAGACATGCATAAATCGGGATATTATTTTAGGAACATTGGTTCCTTCGCACTTGTTCGAAATTTAGGAACATTGGTTCCTTCGTGTTAACTTAAAGAGGGTTCGAAGAGTCGTTTTGATTGTTTGAATGAAAACCGGGATGAGTGATCCCATTTTATTAAAAATTGACTCTTCGTTTTAGTTGTGATGTTTTTATGGTTGGGCTAAAATAAGGGACATTGGTCCCGATTTTATTAGTGAAAATTCTAATTTAATTATAGAAATATTTTTGTGATTTTTTATCGCACGCGTGCACGAATAAAAAATATATATATATATACAAATAAACACATAACACATCAAAGGGGAATTGAAAAGATCTCACCAAAATAGAGTGTTCGTCCACGCGTCGCGACCCATCCGGGGAGTCGCGGGGCGCTCACATGGCCCGACTCAAATTAATACTCATACAGAAATTAACATCAAAAATATTAGTAAATATTCAAAGTAAATTAATCAAATGAATGATAAATATAATAATGATAACAAAGATAGCAATGCAACAATATAAATCAAATTATCCACAGCGAATAACAATGCAACAATAAATAGGATGCATAATAGACATAATAATCATAATAAAACCATATAATAATAATGATAATAATAATAATAATAATAATAATAATGATAATAGGATGGTAATAATGATAATAATAAATGGGCCAAATAGTGATGGTAATAATGATGAGGACAATATTGCTACATGATGCTAATATCAAATAGTAAGGGTAATGATAATATAAAAGGAGAATGGTGGCCAACGGCAAAACAAGTAAGAATTAAGCCATAAAAATCAAACTTAATATACATAGAGAAATTGGACCAAAACAAGACTAGGGATGTCAACAGTAGCAAAAATAAAAAAACTATTAGCCATGAATAAATATGATAATAGCAACAAAAATAATATTAACAACAATAAATAACATACAAAAAATAAATGAGGACGAGTTCAAGAATGTTTACCCTCAGAATTTTTAGATTGGGGAAACGGTGTCCCGATCGATTTTCCTTGTCGGATTCGTAATGATAAATGTTTTAAAAAAAATATAGAATTTAATATTTTGAAATGAAATCAAGAAAATATTTTGGTAAAAATATTTTTGGTGGATGATTTGAGCAAAAAGAAATTAATTTTTCCAAGCCCAAATCACTCAAGAAAAATTGATTATGTATTTTGAAGAGCAATTAAAGATTAAAATTTGAGAAAGAAAAAAAAAGAAGTTAAGAATATTTTTTTGAAGAAAACCCTTTGCTGGAGAGAAGAAGTTGAAAGAAAAAAGTTCCTAAAAATTTTTGCCGTCCTCTTCGAAAATGAGGGGAAAATCCTCTTTAATTTTCAGTTTTGGACAAAAATAGAGAAAGACAAAATGATCTTTTAATTTTTCGTTAATCAAAAATAGCACAAAATGGTGAAAACACCGGAAAAATCAGACTGAAGAAAATCAGACTGAAAACAGCGAAAAAAACGGACAGGCGAAGACCAGGTCGCGCGGAGAGGGCAAGGGCGCGCGCGGCAGCAGCCTGCTGCGCGCGTGGTGCCCCCGCACCACGCGCGGCAGGCAGCTGCCTCGCGCGCAGGGGGGTCGCGCGGCGCCCCCCGCCTCGCGCGCAGGGGGCTGCGTGCGAGGCCCCTGCCTCGAGCGCAGGGGGGGGGCGCGCGGTGCCCCCCACCTCGCGCGCAGGGGGCCTGCGCGCGAGGCGCCTGCCTTGCGCGCAGGCGCCCCTGCACGCTGGGGCAGCCTGCCGCGCAGGCGGCCTTCGTGACTTTTTTTTTTTTTTTTTAAATTTTGACACAAAATTAATATATTTTTTTTACTCCATTTTAATTTTAATTTCCCCAAAAAAATATATTTTTAATTATTTTCCGAAAAACACATCTTTTGACAAGGAACGATCGATTCTCACATTTCTTGTCGAAAATCGGTCTTCTATTTCATCATCGGGTAATCCTGATCTTGGACCGCCTCGGGACCCGGTGTCTACAATAGGGTTATGTGAAAATCCGTAAAAGACGCATTTTCCGCTAAGAAAAGCTAATGCGAAAATCCACAAGGAATGCACTACCTTCAAAAAATGACTACAGGTACTAGAGAAGAACCTCATAATCCCCCAGAGGCATAAGATTCAAAAGCAATTCCAGGGGGCACCGATCCTGCTGCAAATTACGACTAAACCGGCTGTCGCCTCCAAATCCACTCAGATGAATTCTTTTCCTGCATCCTTGCATGACACATACATTTCACGGGCATGGCATTTGACGACGCCCAACACGCATTCACACATGCATGAGCTTTATACATATCTTGCATAAGCAATTCTTTGCACACATTTCGTGCACATAATCCCTGCATACTTGCACCACATGATTCTTTGCACATGTCTAGCTTGCATAGCACAAGCACTTATCATGTGCATCTGATCTTTTACATGTATAGTTGTGTACACATAATTTTCGCACATCAATCCCTAGCATGATTTGTGCGTATAACTTTGCACATACATCTTACATCGCATTATCTTTAAGTCCTTTTTCAAGGCATTTCCAGTCTCTTCGGAGCATTATCTTGAAGTCCTTTTCCAAGGCATTCCCAGTTTCTTTGGAGCATTATCTTTAAGTCCTTTTCTAAGGCATTCCCAGTCTCTTCGGAGCATTATCTTTAAGACTTTTTCCAAGGCATTCCCAGTCTCTTCGGAGCATTATCTTTAAGTTCTTTTTCAAGGCATTCCAAGTCTTTTCGGAGCATTATCTTTAAGTCATTTTCCAAGGCATTCTAGGTCTCTTTGGAGCATTATCTTTAAGTCCTTTTTCCAAGGCATTCCCGGTCTTTTCGGAGCATTATCTTTAAGTCTTTTTTCAAGGCATTCTCAGTCTCTTCGAAGCATTATCCTTAAGTCCTTTTTCAAGGCATTCCGAGTCTCTTCAGAGCATTATCTTTAAGTCCTTTTTCCAAGGCATTCCCAGTCTCTTTAGAGCATTATCTTTAAGTCCTTTTTCAAGGCATTCTTAGTCTCTTCGGAGCATTATCCTTAAGTCCTTTTTCAAGGCATTCTCAGTCTTTTCGGAGCATTATCTCTAAGTCCTTTTTCAAGGCATTATCGGTCTCTTCAGAAAATTATCCTTAAGTCCTTTTTCAAGGCATTCTCAGTCTTTTTGAAGCATTATCTCTAAGTCCTTTTTCAAGGCATTCTCGGTCTCTTCAGAGCATTATCGTTTTAAAGTCCTTCATCAAGGCATTCTCAGTCTCTTCGGACCATTATCCTTTGTAGCATTGAGCATTTTTCCAAAATATTCCAAATCCTTTCAATCCATGAGGATATCTGCATCAATAGGTTAGATATCGACACGGCTGGGGCTATACACCGCACAGGTTAGATGCCACAACGGAAGAGGTTAGACACCGCATTAAGCTCAATTACAGACCACATCAATAAGGCTAGACACCGCACAAGTTAGATGCCAAAGCAACAGGGGATAACACGTCGACGAAAAGAAGGTAACTGCCCGCAACAACTTCAGCCAATCCGGGAAGACAGTCGCCTCAGGTACGCGCTTCTTTCCTTTCTTTTCTGAATTTTGGCTCACTTAGGCACCTAAATTTTAAGTTCTCCAAAATTTGGGGCAATTGTAGACACCGGGGCTGAGGCGGTCCAAGATCAGAATTACCCGATGATGAAAGTGATACTTGCTACAGGTAAAGGTGTCAAGAATGATGTCTTCCTTGTCGAAAACTCCCTTTGTTTCTCTGAAAACTTCGATATAAAATTGGCGTCGTTATTTTTTATTTTATTTTCACTTTTATTTTTATTTTTATTTTTATTTCCATTTTTATTTTAATTTATTTTAAATTAATTTTTCTGGCCCGCCGGTGCCTACGTATGTGATGCCGAAGCAGCGCGTGCCTGCGCGCTGCACCCAGAGGGAGTGCGCCCCATTGTGGCGCATCTTCCCCCAGGAGCGCGCGCCCCATTGGGGCACATCTTCCCACAGGCGCGCGTGCGTCTTTCCTCCCCCATGCGGCCATTTTTGGCCTTTTTCTCTGCGATTTCTAATTTTTGCCCGTTTCTTTCACCATTTTGTGTAATTTTCGGGCAACCAAAAATAAAAGACTTTTTGTCATTTCCAGTTTTGGGACAAAGATAGGAAATCAAATAGGGCTTTGAGATTCATTTTCAAGGGAGCTCCCATTTTATTCAAAGAAGAGAAATTCATTTTTCTCTCAACCAAGGGGCAGCCATAGTTAGTTTTAGAAAAATCTTAAAAATTCAAAGTTTTAATTTTCTTCTTCTTTTTTCCTTTTCTCTTCAAGAACATTTAATTCTCGGATGATTTTGAGCTTGGAAAATTAATTACCTTTGCTCAATCATCCTCCAAAAATATTTTCTCAAGTTATTTTTCTTGTGCTCATCACCATAAATTTCGACAAGGAGGACGGATCAAAGCATCCTATTTTTCGATCTATAAATTATGAGGGTAAACATTTTTGGACCCGATCTCATTTATTTTTGTGTATCATTTGTTGTTATTAATATTATTATTTTATGTTAATATTACCATATTCATAATTTAATTCTAGCATTTTAATGTGGTTGTTAGTGTTGACATATTATGTGGTTTCAATTTGATTTCTTGTTGTTTTATTTTCATCACTGTCGCCAACCTCACTATCATTACCATTGTTATCATTATAAATATGTTTGCTTGCTTGGTCCTTCTCACTGTCATCCCTCCATTATTATTGTTATCATTATTATCTCATTATTATTATTAATATTAATATTATTATTATTATTATTTATGTTATATTCATTATTATTATTATTATTATTATTATTATTATTATTATTATTATTATTATTATTATTTGTGTATTATTATGTTGTATTTATGTGTTTCATACCATTATTATTGTCATCATTACATTATGTTATTATTATTTTTATTCCATGACTCTTTACTGTTGACATTATTATTATTGTATTTATTATTATTGTTATTGTTACTATCATATTTATTATTATTATTATTTTGTTGTGTTGCATCATCAGCATCATCATTATTATTATTATTATTATTATTATTATTATTATTATCATTATTATTATTATTATCATCATCATCATCATCATCATTATTATTATTATTATTATTATTATTATTATTATTATTATTATTATTATTATTATTATTATTATTATTGTTATTATTATTATTGTTATTTGTTATTGTGCCCAATTATTATTTTGTCTTTACTTGATTAATTTTTAAAATCGTTACAAATATTTTTGATGTTGTTTTTCTGTCTGAGATTTAATTTGAGTTGCTTCGTTTGAACATTCCGATGACAACCCGGAGGGGTCTGTAACACCCCCTTCCCATACATAAGCGATCCCATCCGGTAAGGAGTGAGATGCCGTATGAGACAAGGTATCACCAAGCAAAAACAAAGCAAACATACATTCATTCATTACATACATACAGAAATACAGGATAATGAAAAACTTAACGGAAAAGAAAGCCATAGCTGATCATGCATTAATATAACAAACCATTACAATAATGTTCTGATCAACTAGCTATTACAAAATAATATTACATATACAAAATATAGATATAAAAATGGAAGCTGATATAAAACTGATACACGAGAGTTCTATACAAAAAGAATCATCAACTATTACAAAATTAAGCCCTACACTAAACCCTTCTGTGTTGGTTTGACGGCGGCGACTCTCAGATCAAAACTCCTTCCGCACCTGCACGGGTAAAAACACCGTGCTAAGCGATAAACGTTTAGTGGGAAAACACACATAAAATATGAACGTCCAATCACAATGGTCGGCAAGGCATAACACATTCACAAATGCAAAAACTGCAATATGTAAAGGTTATAACATAATCCATATAAACATGCTCACATTTAAAAACCATACAATCAGTATCTCATATTCATATCCATTCCGGAATAATCCGACATGCAACTCATCATTATACTCATTCAGATATCACATTTTATATCCAAATCAGAACAGAGCAATTCAATCAAACAATAAATGAACACCTGAAGAACACCTGCTGACTCTAGGTAGTGGATAACGAGTGTACTTAAGGTACCTTACGGGTACGAATCGAATACTGAGGGTACCACACAGGTACAAATCAAAAGTCATTTCATTTTTATCAAAACACATTATTTGTATACTGAGGGGATCTTAAACAAGATCCTAATACTGATGGGTTCACGAGGAACCGAAAGGGGACCTGATCGGGGTCCAAACTGAACTGAGGGCTGCAGCTAAAAGACTCTATTAGGCATGCCTAACTATCCACTTACTTGACTCTAGTAGGCTATAACTCATTCAAATCACAATTCAAAATATCGCGTATAATTCATCAGAAGAATCATGGTATCACGCATTTCAAAGCATATAAAAGTATGACATGCATCATACAGCAGTATAAATTCATTCGAAGGAATTACAGAATCCATTTATAAGTTAAAATCCGGGAAATTTAAGAAAATGGGCTTAACGGGGTGACGGGTGAGGTTGGCTGGTCACGAGGCATGACTGGCATCACAACTCATGACTGGCTTCCTCACAAGGCAGGTCACGAGACGTGACTGGGGGTTACGCCTCGTGACCGGCTCCCTGGTCACGCGTGACTTGCCTAATTCTTGCTGGTCACGAGTCGTGATTGGGAGTCACGTCTCGTGACTGGCTTCATTGGGCTGGTCATGCGTGACTGGCTTCCTTCTTTAGCTGGTCACGCGACGTGACATCGGTGACTGCCCTCTCTCTCAGGCCGGTCACGAGTCGTGACTAGGAGTCACGTCTCGTGACTGGCTTCATCTTAGCCGGTCACGAGTTGTGACAGGCAGCCACAACTCATGACTGACCTCAATCTGGCAGGTCATGAGTCGTGTCCGGAGGTCACGTCTCGTGACTTGCCTCTCTTTCTTGGCTATTCATGCGACACAACCTGGAAAACGGGATTTCTACAGTAACTCAATTCCCAGTTTTCCAGAATTTCCCAGAATACAAAGATTAACCACACAAATCAGTTCTTACCTTCCAGAAGATCATTCAAGCATCAAAATGACATAACAACAACTCAATTCAACAATTAAAACAACCAAATCAAAATCAACAGTAAACGCATTCAAGCTTCTAAGGAACACAAACCCTTGAATTTTACAGTAAGCTCAAAATCACACAAATCATAACAAACAATTCCCAAACCTGAATTCTAAGCTTCACTTCACTTAGTCCCACTACTCCTAGCAATCTCCTTGCCTTTGGGATCACGAGGAGCCTCTGCTAAACACAAACATCCAACAATGCGAACCCTAAGTTAAATCTAAACTCAAGGAAGAAGAAGAAGAAAATAAATGGAAAAATAAGATGAGGAATGCAGTGACTTACCAACAGAATACTAAGGGGTTGATTGATTTCCACTAACAGTAGCTTAATCCAAGCTTAGGGTTTCAAAATTAAGAGCAAAGAAAAAGATGAGTCAAAGAGGAAGAAGAATTGGGAAGAATAAATGAATTCCAACATTTCCCATTTTCCTTTCTCTATGAACTCTTCTTTTTCCTATCCCTACATCTGTCACTTTCCTATTGGTGGAAACCAACCACTCACACCAAACTAATATGCACAACACACACTCTACACACTCCCAACTTATGCACACCCTACAATGGTATGAACACATGTACATAATCATTTCCCAATTAATTCACACACTAATGCCATGCATATAACCACATGCTAATAAACCCCAAAATATGTATTTTACTAAAATACCCTTATGATATGCTGAACACATACAAATGCATGCTCACACATACAGGCTCATTCTACTAGGGGGCAAACGGGGTGTGACAACTCTCCCCTACTAATAAGAATTTCATCCTCGAAATTCCCACCTGAACTGAATAACTGCGGATACTGAGCTCTCATCGACTCCTCTGGTTCCCAAGTCGCTTCTTTGAATCCGTGATGGATCCACAACACTTTAACCAAAGGAATCTGCTTACTTCTCAACTGCCTCACCTCTCGGGCTAGAATAGCTCGCGGTTCCTCATCATAGGAAAAGTCTGGCTGAACCTGAATATCTTGAACCGAAAGAACATGCGAAGGATCTGATCTGTACCGACGAAGCCTCGAAACGTGGAACACATCATGCAACTTTGCTAACTCCAATGGTAAAGCCAATCTATAGGCTACAGGTCCTACCTTAGCCAAAATCTCATAAGGACCAATGAAATGAGGACTAAGCTTACCTTTCTTTCCAAATCGAAGCACATTCCTCCAAGGTGAAACTTTAAGGAAAACTTTGTCCCCGATTTCAAAATGCACGTCTTTCCTCTTCAAATTGGCATAAGACTTCTGTCGATCCTTAACTGCCTTCAAATTCCGTTGCACAACTCTGATCTTTTCTTCAGTATCTCTAACCAAGTCTGGCCCAATCACTGATCTCTCGGATAACTCGGTCCAACAAACCGGAGTCCTACACTGATGACCATATAAAGCCTCATATGGTGCCATACCGATGCTCGAATGAAAACTGTTGTTGTAGGCAAACTCCATAAGTGACACATATCTGTCCCAACTACTCGGAAAATCCAAAGCACAAGCTCTCATCATATCCTCCAGAATCTGAATGACTCGCTCTGACTGACCATCGGTCTGAGGATGAAATGCTGTACTGAAGTTCAACTTAGAACCCAAAGCTCTCTGCAACTCCTTCCAAAACTTGGAAGTAAATCTCGGATCTTGATCTGAACTATGGACAAAGGCACACCATGCAACCGGACTATCTCATCCACATTGATACTGGCCAATCTGTCCATCGAGTAGTCCACCCTAACCGGCAGAAAATGAGTTGATTTCGTAAGCCAATCCACAATTACCCAAATCGAATCATGTTTCCTCTGAGTCAAAGGCAAACCAGAAACAAAGTCCATGGCGATATCATCCCATTTCCACTCAGGAATGGATAAAGGCGTAAGCAATCCCGAAGGTACCTGATGCTCGGCCTTTACCTGCTGACAAGTCAAGCACTTGGAAACAAAATCCACAATATCTCTCTTCATACCGGACCACCAATAGAACTGTTTCATGTCCCGATACATCTTCTCACTGCCCGGATGCATAGTAAAAACTATACTATGCGCCTCACTCATAAGCTGTCTCCTCAAATCCTCAGACTCTGGCACACATAAGCGATCTCTGAACATAAGCACCTCATCCTGAACTGAGAACTCTGACTGCTTGCCCGATCTGACCTCTTGCACAATCCGCTGAAGTCTCACATCATCTCTCTGAGCATCCACTATCCTCTGCCTCAAGGTAGGCTTCACACGCAGCTAAGCAATCAATGCTCCATCTGAACCAAATCTCCATCTGAATCACCTCAGGAACAAGGCTAAAACTGACTTCCGACTCAAAGCATCAGCGACTACATTGGCCTTACCAGGATGGTAGTCCACAATGCAGTCGTAGTCCTTAAACAACTCAAGCCAACGGCGCTGTCTCATGTTCAACTCTTTCGGTGATAGGAAGTACTTCAAGCTCTTGTGATCCGAGAAGATCCTACACTTTTCTCCATACAGGTAATGACGCCAAATCTTCAAAGCAAAGATCACAGCAGCCAACTCCAGATCATGCGTTGGATAGTTCCTCTCGTGTGGCTTTAACTGACGAGAAGCATAAGCCACGACCTTACCTTCCTTCATCAAAACACAGCAAAGACCAACACCCGAAGCATCACTGTAAATGACAAACTCTTTACCCGAGATGGGTTGAGTAAGAATAGGAGCCTCAATAAGCAACTGCTTTAACCGATCAAAACAAGCCTGGCATCTATCTGACCACTCAAATCTGACTTCTTTCTTGTTTGTTTAGATGGCTTCTAATTCTGCCCGTGGATCACTTGAGGAATCCGCCGAGAGTGTGAACCCTTAAGCTGTAGATCCATCAATTTCTGTGTCGGCTCAGCATGCTAGGGTTCAGCCTGAGGCCGCAGCCATGCCTTTTGAGGCTATGTTCAGATTGCATCAAGACATGGCTAGGGTTTTGGAGAGAGTGACTGCTCCTAGAGCACCTATGGAGAATTTGAGAAGGGCAGGAGTTGAGGATTTCTATGGCACTGGTTTGAATGAGTCTGAGATGGCTAAAAAATGGTTAGATAAAGTGAAGCGTGCCTTGAGAGAGATTCGGTGTCCTCCCGACCAGCAGGCAGAGTGTGCATTAGTTCTACTGCAAGGGTCTGCTTTTGAGTGGTGGGAATTGGTTTGCAGGCATCCTCAGCTACCGGATCCGATCACTTGGGAGTTCTTTGAGGGTGAGTTCACAAAGAAGTATATTACTCAGACTTATAGAGATGCGAGATGGGCGCAGTTTTTGAGTTTGAGATAGAGGGCTATGTCAGTAGCAGATTATTAGAAAGAGTTCAATAGGTTATCTCGCTATACTCCGCGTGGGGTTATGACAGATGATTTCAGATGCAAGCATTTCGAAGCGGGGTTGAATGAGTCTTTGAAGATTGCTTTGATATCTTTGATGTGCATGCCTGGGGTTAGCTACTATCAGATTGTGGAGGCTGCTGTGAGGGCTGAGTTATCTGAGACGGTGCTTAGAGAGAGAGCTCAGAGGAGGAACTCTTCTCGTGGAGGATCTTCTTCATCCTCGGGTAAGAGATCTAGGAACCCACAGGACGAGTCATCTTCTGGCCCGGCTTCTAGAGGTAGACGACAGGGTTCTATAGCTGTGTCAGGTTCTGGTAGGGGTGGTAGAGCAGAGACTACATCAGTTTGTCCACATTGCAGTAAGACTCATCGGGGTGAGTGTAGGTGGCTCTCCGGTGCGTGCTTCAGGTGTGGGAGCTCTGAGCATCTTTTGGCCAGTTGTCCGAGATTACATGAGGATTCAGGTTCCCAGAGAGAGGCCAGCAGGGTCGGTTCGAATGCTTCTCAGGCTTCCCGTGGTAGAGGCAGAGGTAGAGGTCGAGGTGGTCGGCCTAGAGATGGAGCTGCTTCTGAGACTGTTGAGCGTCCTCCTCAGGTTGCGACTAGAGCTTATGCTATGAGAGCCAGAGAGGAGCAGGATGCGCCTGATGTTATTGCTGGTAAGTTCCTACTCCATGACACTGAGTTGTATGCTCTAATTGACCCTGGTTCCACACACTCATACTTGTGCACAGATAAAATTGTTGATAAGTTGCATGTGGTTGATCAGTTAGATTATGAGATATGTGTGACCAGTCCATTAGGGCATAGTGTCAGTGTGAGTAGAGTCTTTAGGAGTTGTCCTTTGATAGTTGAGGGAGTTGTGCTTCCAGCGGATTTGATTGAGTTGCCTTTCAGAGAGTTTGATCTGATTCTGGGTATGGACTGGTTGGGTAAGCATCGGGCTATAGTTGATTGCCATAGGAAGACAGTTGTACTTCGGGATAGAAGTCAGTCTCTTGTATTTTTGAAAGGTTTGGGTGTTAGTTCTGTGAATAATGTGATTTCTGCGATGCAAGCTAAGAGGTTTATCAGGAAAGGATGTGAGGCTTTTCTTGCAGTTGTGTTAGATTCCAAGAGAGATCAAGTTCAGATTAAGGACATTCCAGTAGTGCGGGAGTTTAGTGATGTGTTCCCGAGCGAGTTACCTTGTTTGCCTCCTGAGAGAGAGGTTGAGTTATCCATTGAGATTATGCCAGGTACTGCACCTATTTCGAGAGCACCTTATCGGATGGCTCCTGTAGAGTTGAGGGAACTTAAAACTCAGCTACGAGAGTTATTGGATAAGGGGCTTATTCGACCTAGCATTTCTCCTTGGGGAGCTCCAGTTCTGTTTGTCAAGAAGAAAGATGGATCTTTGCGGATGTGTATCGACTACAGGCAGATTAATAAAGTTACAGTGAAGAACAAGTATCCGTTGCCTAGGATTGAGGATCTATTTGATCAGCTTCGAGGTGCAAGTGTCTTCTCTAAGATAGATCTTCGATCAGGGTACTATCAGCTTCGAGTTCAGTATACGGATGTGGTTAAGACTACATTTCGGACTAGGTATGGCCACTATGAGTTTCTTGTGATGCCGTTTGGTTTGACAAATGCTCCAGCGGCTTTTATGTATTTGATGAACCGTTTGTTTAGGCCATACTTAGATCGATTTGTAGTAGCGTTCATTGATGACATCTTGGTGTTTTCCAAGGATGAGAGTGAGCATGAGGAGCATCTCCGATTGGTTTTGCAGATGTTGAGAGAGCATCAGTTATTTGCCAAGCTTAGCAATTGTGATTTCTGGCTTCGAGAAGTATCATTCTTGGGTCACATTGTTTCAGCTAGAGGTACTCAGGTAGATCCAGCCAAGATTGAGGCGATAGTTGATTGGAAAGCGCCTAGAAATGTTCAGGAAGTGAGGAGTTTCCTCTGTTTGGCAGGTTATTACCATCGGTTTGTCAGATCTAGACACATACACATCTATACACTTCAACACATCAACAGAACAAACAACACCCAGAAACGCCTAAACCTATGCTCTGATACCACAAACTGTAACACCCCCTTCCCATACATAAGCGATCCCATCCGGTAAGGAGTGAGATGCCGTATGAGACAAGGTGTCACCAAGCAAAAACAAAGCAAACATACATTCATTCATTACATACATACATAAATACAGGATAATGAAAAACTTAATGGAAAAGAAAGCCATAGCTGATCATGCATTAATATAACAAACCATTACAATAATGTTCTGATCAACTAGCTATTACAAAATAATATTACATATACAAAATATAGATACAAAAACGGAAGCTGATATAAAACTGATACACGAGAGTTCTATACAAAAAGAATCATCAACTATTACAAAATTAAGCCCTACACTAAACCCTTCTGTGTTGGCTTGACGGCGGCGACTCTCAGATCAAAACTCCTTCCGCACCTGCACGGGTAAAAACACCGTGCTAAGCGATAAATGCTTAGTGGGGAAACACACATAAAATATGAACGGCCATTCACAATGGTCGTCAAGGCATAACACATTCACAAATGCAAAAACTGCAATATGCAAAGGTTATAACATAATCCATATAAACATGCTCACATTTAAAAACCATACAATTAGTATCTCATATTCATATCCATTCCGGAATAATCCGACATGCAACTCATCATTATACTCATTTAGATATCACATTTTATATCCAAATCAGAACAGGGCAATTCAATCGAACAATAAATGAACACCTGAAGAACACCTACTGACTCTAGGTAGTGGATAACGAATGTACTTAAGGTACCTTACGGGTACGAATCGAATACTGAGGGTACCACACAGGTACAAATCAAAAGTCATTTCATTTTTATCAAAACACATTATTTGTATACTGAGGGGATCTTAAACAAGATCCTAATACTGATGGGTTCGCGAGGAACCGAACGGGGACCTGATCGGGGTCCAAACTGAACTGAGGGCTGCAGCTAAAAGACTCTATTAGGCATGCCTAACTATTCACTTACTTGACTCTAGCAGGCTATAACTCATTCAAATCACAATTCGAAACATCGGGTATAATTCATCAGAAGAATCATTGTATCACGCATTTCAAAGCATATAAAAGTATGACATGCATCATACAGCAGTATAAATTCATTCGAAGGAATTATGAAATCCATTTATAAGTTAAAATCTGGGAAATTTTAGAAAATGGGCTGAACGGGGTGACAGGCGAGGTTGGCTGGTCATAAGGCGTGACTGGCTTCCTCACAAGGCAGGTCACGAGACGTGACTGGGGGTTACGCCTCGTGACTGGCTCCCTGGTCACGCGTGACTTGCCTAATTCTTGCTGGTCACGAGTCGTGACTGGGAGTCACGTCTCGTGACTGGCTTCTTTGGGCTGGTCATGCGTGACTGGCTTCCTTCTTCAGCTGGTCACGCGACGTGACATCGGTGACTGCCCTCTCTCTCAGGCCGGTCAGGAGTCGTGACTGGGAGTCACGTCTCGTGACTGGCTTCATCTTAGCTGGTCACGAGTTGTGAAAGGCAGCCACAACTCGTGACTGGCCTCAATCTGGCAGGTCACGAGTCGTGTCCGGAGGTCACGTCTCGTGACTTGCCTCTCTTTCTTGGCTATTCACGCGACACAACCTAGAAAACGGGATTTCTACAGTAACTCGATTCCCAGTTTTCCAGAATTTCCCAGAATACAAAGATTAACCAGACAAATCAGTTCTTACCTTCCAGAAGATCATTCAAGCATCAAAATGACATAACAACAACTCAATTCAACAATTCAAATAACCAAATCAAAATCAACAGTAAACGCATTCAAGCTTCTAAGGAACACAAACCCTAGAATTTTACAGCAAGCTCAAAATCACACAAATCATAACAAACAATTCCCAAACCTGAATTCTAAGCTTCACTTCACTTAGTCCCACTACTCCCAGCAATCTCCTTGCCTTTGGGATCGCGAGGAGCCTCAGCTAAACACAAACATCCAACAATGCAAACCCTAAGTTAAATCTAAACTCAAGGAAGAAGAAGAAGAAAATAAATGGAAAAATAAGATGAGGAATGCAGTGACTTACCAACAGAATACTAAGGGGTTGATTGATTTCCACTAACAGTAGCTTAATCCAAGCTTAGGGTTTCAAAATTAAGAGCAAAGAAAAAGATGAGTCAAAGAGGAAGAAGAATCAGGAAGAATAAATGAATTCCAGCATTTCCCATTTTTCTTTCTCTATTAACTCTTCTTTTTCCTATCCCTACATCTGTCACTTTCCTGTTGGTGGAAACCAACCACTCACACCAAACCCACAACACACACTCTACACACTCCCAACTTATGCACACCCTACAATGGTATGAACACATGTACATAATCATTTCCCAAGTAATTCACACACTAATGCCATGCATATAACCACATGCTAATAAACCCCAAAACATGTATTTTACTAAAATACCCTTATGATATGCTGAACACAAACAAATGCATGCTCACACAAACAGGCTCATTCTACTAGGGGGCAAACGGGGTGTGATAGGGTCACACGCGTTGAAAGCCACGATACTGTGCAAGGTGAGATGAGGCCAGCAGGACACCTGCGATACCGTGCAAGATGAGTTGAGGCCAGCGGGACACCTGCGATAGAACAGATTGCAACAGGATTGTAGTTAGAGAACACTACATCTCACAGACTCCGTGCAAGCTAAGATGAGGCCAACGGGACACATGCGATCGAACAGATCGCAACGGGATTGTAGTTAGAGAACACTGTATCTCATAGACACCATGCAAGCCGAGATAAGCCCAGCAGGACACATGCGATAGAACAGATCGCAACGAAATTATAGTTAGAGAACACTGCATCTCACAGACACCGTGCAAGCCGAAATGAGGCCAGTGGGACACCTGCGATAGAATAGATCGCAACGAGATTGTAGTTAGAGAACACTGCATCTCACAGACACTGTGCAAGCGGAGACGAGGCCAGCGAGAAACATGCGATAGAATGGATCGCAACAGGGTTGTAGTTAGAGAACACTAAATCTCACAGACACCGTGCAAGCTAAGATGAGGCCAGCGGGACATATGCGATAGAACAGATCGCAACAGGGTTGTGGTTAGAGAACACTGCATCTCACATACACCGTGCAAGCCGAGATGAGGCCAGCGGGACTCATGCGATAGAACAGATTGCAACAGGGTTGTCGTTAGAGAACACTGCATCTCACATACACCGTGCACGTCGAAAATGTTGATTTTTGGCCCAAATTTGATTTTTTCGATATTGTTTCACTGAATTTGATTTTCTATCCCATATTTAAAGGTTTTTCATGATTTTTTCCATTTTTAAATATATATAAATAATATTTGAATTAATTGATTAGTTTTTCCTTAACTAATTATTTTTTCCTTTTTTTTCTTGATGCAAATAGAAAAAGATGAAACAAAAAAAGGGGGATTGATTTTTAGGGTTTCTTCTTTAATTTTTCTCTTCTTCTTCTTCAAAATTCTCTCTAAGTTTTTCTTAGGTTTTCCCCTCAAAAAAATAATAAAATTGCCAAAATTTTAAAAGTTAAATTCTTCTTCTTCTTTTTTCCAATAGAATTCCTTCTAAATATTTTAGATGGAATTTTGTTGATGAAAAATTGATTTTTGAAATGAAGAAAGTGATTGTTTGTTCTTAAAAATTCAATTTTCTTACTTTTGTCTTTTCATTAGTTTTTTACTTAACCTTTCTCAAAAATTTTAATTTGAATCCCTTTTTGATGAAAAATAGATTTTGGGCCAAACAAAATAATTATTTGTTCTTAAAATCCAATTTTTTCATTTGATTTTTTTAAAAAAAAGATTTTTCATAAATAATTTTTTTGAAACAAACAAAAATAATTGTTTGTTCTTGAGAACATTTCTATTTCTTTAATCAATAAATATCATTCTTTAGACAAATAAATTTATTTTTTGTTCTTGAGAATTTTTATTTTCTTTCATCATTTTTAAGTAAATTTATTTTTTTTGAATAAAATTCTAATTTTTATCATCTTCAATTCTAATTTTGCAAAACAAAGCAAGGAGATCAATCATCTTTTTTCCCTTCATCGAATCCGAACTCTGAGGGTAAATATTTTAGGCTTGATCTCTTTTTTTATTTTCTTTTATTTATTTTTGTTCATATTTATTTTATTAACATTTAAATTTTTATTGTTTTCATTTATTTATTTATTCTATTGTTTGTATATTTATTTTATTTAATATGTTTATATATTATTATTGTTATTATTATTATTATTATTATTATTATTATTATTATTATTATTATTATTATTATTATTATTATTATTATTATTATTGTGTATTAATTCATTAACATATTTTTTTTATTCCAATCACATCATTTAATTCCTTTGTCATTCATAATGCATCTTTTTTCATTTGTTTTAATTTATTAACATTTTAATTCATTTGTCATTTCGATGTCATCTTATTTTATTTTATTTTATTATTTATTTTATGTTTAACTGATTTAATTGATTTAATCACTAACATAATTTAATTTGTGTTTGTTTTTGTATTCCAATACTTGTTTTGTTTGCTTGGACATTCTCGCGAGCAAACGGGGAGATCCAGGAGGCTCGTTTGGGTTGACTATTTATTTGTATTATTTGTAATGTTTTATTTATTTGGCTTTTTCATTTATTTTGCAATGTAATTCTTAATAAAATTGTTTATTTTATGCACATTTAAAAAGAAAATTAAAAAAATATTTCTATTAATTAAAGTTAGAACTTTTTCTAATAAAAATGGGACCAATGTCCAAGTTTTTCCATCCAAAATAAATTGTCACATTAAAATTATTTTCTTACCAATGTTCTCATCCTTAATAAATAGCCCGTTTTATGCATGATTTATGTTTTATTTACAATGGGTGTTGTATTCCGCCCCTAGTTTTGTTGTAATTTATTGTGCTCTTATTTACTTTATTTTAATCTTGTTTTTATTAACCGCTTTTATTATGTGATTGACATACGCATTAAATTACTGCATTTAAATGAATGAGAAAAGGGATAAAATCTAAAATTCTAAACTCAATCGTAATTTAATCAAGGTATGAATAAATGGGAAGTTTCAAACCATCTCTGGTCTTAGGCCCAACGAGGTTAGAGGACCATCTCAATGTTCTATTGAGGTGGGGTCTCCAAAATATCTCTTGTTGCCAAAATAGGCCCAATTTGCATAGTCCTAGGCTCCATGAGGTTAGAGGAACATCCCAATGTTCTATTGGGGTAGGGTCTCCAAAATATCTCTGGCTTGCTCGAAATGGAAGCATATACGCTGTCATAGGCTCACTGAGGCTAAACGACCTTTCCCAATGTTCTATTGGGTGGCGCCTCCAAGAAATCTCCTTGTTGCCCAAAATAGATTCACTTGTAATTTCTTACAAGTTTTCATGAACCTCTCTCGAATGCCCTAAAAGCGGGTCTTCAGGGCACAACGCTTTTTGCGCTCACGACAGAACTCTCTCCCTCACTCTCAGCACAAATTATTGATTCAACCAACTTACAAAAAAATCCTTCATACACCAATACTCATCCAATGTGTCATCTCTTACTATTACATACACATATACTCACCAAAACACCGCAAATCCTACCAGGGTGTAATCTGGGTTGTTACAATCTCTCCCCCTTAAGAAATTTCGTCCTCGAAATTTCACCCGATACCACAATTAGCAACTCACTTACTATAAAAGAACTTATACAAATCAAACTCAATTACATGAGAACTTACTAGAAGGAACCACTTGATCATCTTTCTTATCCCTAATCATAGCGTAACATCGAGCTAGACCACCCGAAGGAATCGACTTCTCTACCGTTTCTGATATCTTATGAGCTGCTCGACCTCTTTTCCTTCCACCACGTGCAGATCTAGTCAATCCTATGTTCCCTCTATTATCTTGTTGTATCGTGCTCTCTTTCATCTCCGGACAATTGGCAAGCATATGCTCCATGCTACCACATTTAAAACATGCTCCTGTGAGCTTTCTACACATGCCTCGATGAAATTTCTCGCAGTGCTCACACTTTGGCACATTGCTTTCCAGGGGGTACCAAAACACTTCCCTTAGATTCTTGCACTGGACCTGACCTTCGAGTATACTGTCCATTTACTACTTCTCTAGCTTTCTGACTACCTGGCATAATACTATCAGTTACCTTCCTCTTGTGCTCTTTCCTTTGCTTGATCACTTCTGATTCTTCTAGCTTCATCGCAACAGAAACTATCACTACCATAGCCGATAACGGACCTCTAATGCTTTCTCTTAGCCCGTATTCAAAATGACGACATTGAAACTCTTCAGTAAGCAACATTTTTGGTACATACTTACTTAGCTGACTAAATTCCTTTTCATAATCACTCACTGTTATACTTTTCTGCTTCAAACTCACAAATTCCTTCCATTTTACTTCTATATATACCTTAGTAACATATCTCTTCTCAAACTCCTGAACAAAGAACTCCCAATTCATCTCAATAGGCCGCTGGGGATTCCTCATCACCAGCTTCCACCAATCATAAGCTGGGCCTTGTAGCAAAGACACAACACAATTAACTCTCTGATCTAATGGGCAATTAATTTCTTGCAAGATTATGCCCGTCCTTTTGAACCAATATTCGGCTAAATCTGATTGATCCATATTTGTCCCATTAAATTCCTCTGCTCCTCTCCTTCTAATCAAATTCGTTGGGGCCTTAGGGGCAGTTAACCTTTCAATCAGTTGCATTATCCCTTGCATCAATACTAGATCACCATAATTTGGACCCATACCTTCAGCTCGCGGTCTATCTTGTGCAGGCTGACGAGCCCTCGCTGGATTCACACTACCTACTGTCTCACCTATCTCTTTACTGGGATCGAACTCCATCATAACTCTCTACATAAAGCAACATCTGCATTAGGTCACGACTTTAGACAAATACTTACACATCTAATCACCTTATAGACCAGAACCACCTACCTAAGCTCTAATACCACTAAATATAACACCCCGATAGCCCTGTTGGAAGGATACCGGAGCGTTACACACACTCAAGCAAGACAAAACATACGCAGATACAAGAATTCATGTAGAATAATCTAAGAGAAAGTGGAAGCAATACAAGAACAAATCGGATCCGAAACATTTACTTACATTGCTAAACTTAAAACATTACATGAACAAAATCTTTACATGATAACTATAAAAAACATGCCTTTCTATATGGATACAAAAGTGCATAGGACAAAAGCATAGCTATATAAAAATATCCCTATACTATTACAAAAAGAAGACCTCAACTCCTAATGGCTAGCAGATGCGCGACTCTAAAACTGAACCAACCCTGCAAACTTACACGGAAGCAAACATCCGTGCTAAGCGCTAACGCTTAGTGGGGATGAACCAAAACACAGTACTACTCAAGCAGGCATAACAATATATAAACATCAAATCAGGACGTAATCGCAATATTAATATAAAAATATAACATGTGAAATTTAACCCTTATCAAAACTAGCATGCTCAAAGCACTATAACATTCTTACTTATAGGTCACATATCTAAAGCTTAACATTTTCATGTCCACTTGACAAACATAACTGAGCCAAAAGCATTAGCATTAAATGCTGAAACAATCATTCAACCACTAAAGCATCATTGTAAACTCTTGATCTTTCAGCCATCGAGGACCATTTGCATAGCATGATCATGCATTACATATCATTCATGCATCATTTTAACTCCTTAATTTCTCAGCCATCATAGACCGTTTGCCTAGTTAGTTTAGGGCTTTTGTTGGCTGCCTTATCAGAGGGTTTTGATTGAGTAACCAAAATCAAAATCAAGTGCAATTAATAGGCATTCAGAATAATTTTTAGAAATAACTAACCCACCGAGAGAAGCAGATGCCACTCGCGCCATGATTACTGAGGAAGTGAGCAAAAGGCTAGAAGAGTTTGAGAATCGAATGACAATAATGATGGGAAACTTAACCACTGTAGTGACACCACTTGTAGAGTAAAACTTGATTCCCCCTCCTATAGGATAGAAGGATCGAGATACAGTTAGGGAGGAGCCCCCTGTGGAGGTACGTGACGGGTCCTCGGCAAGTGTACCGAATCGACAAGTAATAAAGTGGGGTATATTTAGGACCCCGAGTTATCGTACCCAAGGGAAAAAGGATTGTCCAGTTAAATATCTATAGATGAGTGAATTTGAGATGTCCCCAATTTGTTTGGTGGAGAAAACTAAGCTAAGCAAGAAAATAAATTAACACTTAAATATAAAATTGGTCATCAAGAAATTACTCAAGGATGAAATTAAATGCTTAGGAAATTCTATCCTCATAAATGTAACTGAAAATTAGTAAAACAATATAACATGAAATTCTGGACAACCCAACTGAACCCAAGCCTACCATATCCATGGATTAAGCTATTCTAATTAATAAACCTACCATATCCCTGGATTAAGTCTATTAATTAGCTTAAGTGCGGGTTACCAAATCCTAGATCTAAGACAACCTACCATCCCGGATTAAGCTATCTTAAACCTATTTATTCCTCACTATTCTTAATCTAATAACATCAACAACCACAAACCAACCTACCATATCCTTGGATTAAGCTGGAAAGATAAATGTCAATATTAAAAGAACAGAGCATTTGCACAAACAATAATTTTCGGATTTAGCTCCAATCATCATTATAATTGCAAAACAATATATAACAAGAGGAATAAAAGAAAACATGAAAATATTTATTAAATCCAAATATCCAAAATACAAATACGATTCAAGAACTCTCAAGCATGATTAACTACTCTAACATCAAGAATATAACCACAAAAGATGAAAATTAGAGTTTAGAATACACCCTTGATGAGAGAGAAAATAGATCTTGAAGTTCTTGTTCTTCAACCTTGGAATCCACTTGAATCCCCAAAATCTAGATTTAAACTAAAGTGATCTAAATTATTTAAGAAGAAAAATTGCAATTCAAAATTAAATCTAAGCTAAACATAATTTAAAAGGAAAATTAAAACATGAAAATAAAATAAATTGTTGCTAGAAATTAAAGAAAAATAAACCTAAGTCTACTGCCTAAAGTAAAGAATAAGAAAATACAAACTTAAAAATACTAACTAAAAAACTATATCCCTGTTTTAGAAGATGAAGCGGCATTTTATTTTCACTGTGGAGAAAAGCACAGTTGTGCTTTTACAAAGCACAGCTGTGCTGTGCTAGGGTTGCGCGACTGCTGGCGAAAAAAGGCGAAGCACAGCTGTGCTTCTCGCTGAAGCACAGCTGTGCTCCTGGGCGATAATTGCGCGTTGAAGCTCCGTGTGCGCGCGCCTCCTGCTGCGTGACACAGCTGTGCCTTGCGCATGGACACAGCTGTGTTCCTTAATTTCACGCTGTGCACGCCTCTTCCTCTTCGTGGCACGGCTGTGCCTTTTGCCTGTGCACCTGCCACCCTCGAAAGCACAGCTGTGCTTATGAAAAGCACGGCTGTGCTTTAGGCAAAATCTGCCTCTTTTGCTTTATTTCTTCTATAATCACCCAACAACCTCCAATTTAGCTCCGATTAATAATATAACACCTGAAAACATCATAAAACTTATTAAATTTATAAAAACATTATAAATTAATAAAAATACAAAAACTCATTAATTATTATTAAAATTAAATAAATAAAACATATAATTAGGCCAATAATTAATCTAAAATATTAATATAATTGCAACTTATCAGTACGTCCACCACCAGTGGATCTCAGAGCCACTACATCCTCAAGCTAGAGGAATGGAGGAGCCCACAAACTGGAAGATGATTATGTAGAGGATGAGTACAAGGAACCCATAGGAGTGAGAGGAAAGGCACCTTAGACAGAAGAGGTTATTTGGAAAAAGATGGAAGAGAAGTTTGAGGCAATGTCCCAAATGCTGACCATGGGAAAGGAGATGGACCCCGAAGATAAGGAGGGAGAGGATCTAATCCCTCAGAATTTTAATATGCCGGATGTCCCGAAGTTTGCTGGCACATCGGACCCCACCGCACACATTAAGCAGTATTCATTGGTGATGAAGGGCACGACTTTAACAAAGAAACAGAAAATTGAGTATTTTTGCTTGAGCCTCACAAGCCCGTGATATACTGGTACCATGGATTGGACCAAAGAATTAAGGAAGATTGGGACTTGCTGACATACGTATTCTTAGCACAATATTACTATAATACCAGAATGGAGGTCACCATAAAGGACTTAGGACTGCTATGTCAAAAGCCAGAAGAGTCTTTTCATGGGTACCTTACTAAGTGGAGTCATAGGGTCATGGAAATGAAGCAAAAGCCTGATACTATAGATCAAATCAGGCTATTTATCCGAAATGCCAACCCATATTTGAAGGAGGCACTCAAGCTAAAGGGATTAAAAGATTGGGAATCCCTTAAAGATATAGCCATTGAGGTAGAAAGGGAGCATTTAGTAAAGAAGGCAATAGTCACCAACTATGGTTATAGCGGTACAAAGTTTAAAGGGGGCTCTAACAATAATAACGAGAATGATAGTGACGAGAGGGTTGAAGCATTGGTCACTGAGGCAGCTATCCATTGCCATTCCAACTCAAGTAAACCATTATCTTGGTATCTTGACCATTTCACTAAAGAAGGGAAATTGCAACCATTGCTACCAAGGCTAGCCATAAGCCAAGGAAGGCCAGGACATAGAATGGATATGTATTGTGCATATCATCAGCACACAGGGCATAAAATAGATTACTACCATGCTATAAAAGAGTGCATATAGAAATGGGTTGACACCGATCAAACTCCAGATCCAAGGAAGAAGAGAAAGAGATAAAGTAGTTATAAGGCCACAACATCACCAATCTTTGGGGCACCATCTAGAGAAGGCCAGCCTAAGGTGTTAAAAGGTTTTCAAGCAATTTGTGTCAGCAGTAAAGGAAGATTAGACAGAAGTTTATTTTCTTATAATGTCATATATATGTCCCTGAACTATGTTATGCACTTCTTTCTATAGTCATTTTAATAGTATGGGCTTATCTTTTGTATGCATTGTCACATCTTATCGCATCATGCATAGTAATAATCATGATCAAAGTGTTGGTTCAAAAAAAGATACTATTTTATTCAACCTCAAGGATAAAATATCTTGGTATCATCCAACCTAACTCCTGAAGCAAGATAAAATTTGAGAGATAAGAAATAAAAAAAAAGAGAGAAAATGCCCTTGCCTGGACCTGGAGTAACATACCAGGACAATCTGCTACAATTTGTCAACCTAACAGTAATCAAAACTTTCAAAAGCCATTCCTTTGCTTCTTTAGAATCTAGGATGTATACAATACAGCTAAGCGAAACCAAGCTCTAATCATTAAGGCGTTTATCTCAGAAGCTACAAGAAGAACTAACCTTTGGGCCTCCACAAAAAAAGAGAAAGAGAAGAAAAGGAAAAGCGAAGAAATAAAAGATAAAAAAAAAGAAAAGAAAACACACAGTTTTGGTCTAAACTATATGAGGCCAACCTGTAATCCAATTCAAACATTAAAGGATACTTCAAAAATCGAGCCACCAAAGACAACAAAAGGAAAGAATGGGCTCTCACAGTTAAGTTTCAAGTAGAGAACTCACTACTTCAGCCAGTTTACACAAGGGCCAAGATGAAGCCTTTGGTGCTAAAAAAGAGGCATGGTCAGAAGGAGCGGCCGTCCCGAATAATAATGATGAAGGTAAATTCAAAGGAACCACGTATACATCGATAGACTGAAGGAGGTCCCATGACAAAGGCTAAAAGAAAGAAAAATAATAATAAATGCCCCGTGGGTTGAAAACCGAAAAAAGGTGATCTTGGTAAAATTGGGCGCCTTGCTAGGATGAAAACTTAAAAAACAAAGAAAAAGATAGGGGCATCCTGGGCAAAAATTAAAAGCTGAGAGAAAATATTCAATCAAGAAAACCCGAGAGGGCTGATTGATAACATGTAACACCCCGAAATGTACCCTAGAAGAATTTGTATATTTTCGGGGATTTTGATGTTCGAAATCGTGTGATTTGATGGTCGGAGTGACTAAGTAGTAGGAAAAGATATGATCAGAATTAAGAAAAAGAGAGCTAAGGGTAATTCGGTAATTTCACATATAGGGATTTAATTGAGTGGAATAAATAAATATGAGGGCTAAATTTTGAGAATGAATCATTTATATGCCGAATGTATGCAAGTTGTGGTGTTAGGTGTGTCGAAAGGACGAATTCGGTATTAGCGCAAAAGTTTCAGCAAGTGCTGCCAATTGCAAATTTGTAAGGTATTAATTTAGGACTTAATTGAAGGGGATAAGATTTAATTGTGGGCCAATGTAAAATTATATTTATGTATTATGTGAAGGAAGGATTAAAAAGGAGTTAAGGGACCAAAAAGGGGAATTATCAAAAAAATCTATTGAGGGCCAATAGGAAGAGGACATGTGGCATTTGAGATAGGTTTGACTTAATTAAGAGAGAGTGAGAGCAGATTTCTACTCATTCCCCTCTCTTTCTTCACGTTTTGCCTTTCTCCTCTTCCCTTCCTCTTCTTCTTCATCTCACGCCAGCCCCTCTCTCTCTTCTTGCAAGCCCAACTTGTGTATAATGGATTGTAGCTCAAGTACTTTTATGAGAGATTAGAGATAGAAGAGTAAGTTATAACTTTTGATTTCTGCAATTCCTCTTTGTTCAATTAGAAATCTTAAGTAATATTCTATGTTTTGATGAGGAAATTGGAATAATAAAACTGAAGAAAGAGTGTGGAAGCAAGAAGAGCAACTATTGAAGCTAATGGAGCAAAGGAGTTTGAGGTTTGGGAAAAGTTATATGCTTTGGTGTGAATTCTTAATTATTGATTTGTGTATGAATGATTTTCTGTTTTGAAGTGTATTTTATTTAAAAATTGGATTGGTTGTGTTGATGTGGTTGTGTGGATTGGCTTGGGTTTAGAGAATCTGAATTTTTTTGGGGATACTCTGTCTAGATTTCACTGGACCTTTAGTGTTTGTTTTAATTATACGTCAAGCTATAAATGTCCAAATGAGATGAAACTAGTGCCATTTGAAAGCTAATTCATTTATCAAAAATTGTCTCGGAAGGACCAGAGTCTAATTCGGGGTCTAAGATCCTTGAAAATGGTAACAATTGTGGTGCTTGTACTTAGACGGGTTCATGAGAGCGGTGTAGGTTGTGTATCTCATATCTGGAGTTCTAGATGTTTAATTGATCTGAAATTTGTTGCATTTGAAAGCTAACATCATAATAAAAATTTTATAAGAAGAAAGTTTTGGCTAGAAATGAGTTTTAGTGGGTCGTTTATACGGTACAATTTTGGGGCTAGAAGCAGTCATATACATCTGTTTTCGTAGGGCAAGTGGCGGAGGCTTCTGTCGCAAGCGCGACATAACCAGCTTACTGAAGGTATTTTCTCTTATTTTGAGCCTTATAGTTGATATAAACCCTTGCCCCTCTTTACCCTTGTCTAGGTTATGTATTTTATAATGTTTTGTTTTCCGAAATCCACCCGAACATCCTTGGAACCTCTTGAGACTTATTTATCATATGTTTAGAGTTTGGAAATGAACAAATAAATGGTTATCACTTGGGAATACAAATGTCTAAGGTTATAAATAAGAATATTGACTTAGTTATTTAGAAGTTTAATGAATCGAACACTTTTGAGTATGTTCATTTTAAACAAGATTTATATTATGTTAGGCAATTTGAAGTGGAATTCTATAACTTACATTTTGAACTAGAAGAGTTACAGGGTTGGACTCCCAATTCTTCGGGATACATATGAAGTTTAGAATATTCTTTCGAGTTCAAACCAAAGCATGGAAACTTAATCGGACATGAAAGAGAGAGTATCAATTGAACCCTAGTAGTGCCTTGGTGTTTGTTAAGAATAATTGTGGTACATTATGTAAGACCTATAAAAGTTTGTGAGCCTTTAATGATTCAAGACCTGAGGGGACTTATTTATAGTTAGAATTGGTATGAGATGTTATGAATGAAATAAATGATGGTATTAAGCGTGTCATAAATCAAAATTGAAATGGATCTTCTATATCTTAAATAGTTTTAGTTCGACTACTTAATTACAAAAATGATTCTTAATCAATTGGGTAATTTGAGAGAACTGTATTGAAATTCTTTGGTTCTACGTATGAATTTAGGGAAAATAACGTTCACGAAAATTAGTTACGGACATGACAAAAGTAAGTATGTTCCTATGCGAAGGGTATACAAGTGCGAGATGAAAGAAGGGTGATGCTTGGCTCTGTCGCGAGCGCGACAGAGGTCATCTGATTCTCATCGCGGTCGTGACTCAGGTCGCGAACGTGATTCCTAGTGTATGGTTGGCTCTGTCGCAAGCGCGACAGAGACCATTTAGATTTCTGTCGCGATCACGATAAGGGTCGCGAGCGCGACTCTTTTTCTGTGCCTTGTATATATATATATACAATTAATTGAACTATTTGACATGAATTTTGGCTTGTGGTCTACATGTAACATAGTGTATAATTTAAGACACGTTATACCATGCAAGTTAGTGGTAATAATTTGTGGAGCATGAATTAAAAGTAAATGTGATTGCAATTAAAAGTTATGAATTGTTATATTATATATGATAAATTGTTTTCATTTGTGAATAATTTATGTATTGGATTATTATGCGACTATAATAAAAGTATGTGCTTTTGGGAAAAGGTATAAAATTATAGCATGAACATTATTAAAGGAAACAAGTATGTGTTAGCCTGCGTTAGTCGAGTCGTGGATAGTTAGGCATGCCTAATAGAGTTAGTGTTGTTGTAGCCTGTGTATGATTTGGACCCCGATCAGGTCCCCGAATGGATCTTCGTGATCCCAGTGTACTGAAAAGATAGTGTTGATACCTTCGGGTATCTATGAATTATGAGAATAGTGTTAATACCTTCGGGTATCTTAGTGTTACTCGTTATCCACCCTTTTGACTTAGCAGGCACTAAACGAGCATAAAAATGTGAACTGAATGATATGTGTGAATTGATAAAGATATGTGAAGCTTTGTGTAAATTTATGCACCCAATGAGAATGTGATCACATTGTACGATATGACTTTTATTTTGGCATGAGTTGCACTTTGTGCACCTATGTGTTTTGGATCCTGTGGGATCCCTATGCGTAAATGTGGTAACGTCTTTAAAAGTACATATGCTTCAGCTTTGATTATTTTCTTTGTAATATTAACATGAGTTAATGACACGATAGTAATGCAACAATTTGAAGGAAGTAATTAAACGAAAGTGATTATATTTATGAGATACATTTATATGCTTTGAATATGAAGTTAGATTAATAGCGGCTTAATCATGACCTCCTTGACATGTGAGAATTATTGTAATTAGAGATCTGATTATAGGCTAAATAAAATGATGTTTATGGCAAGCGATATATGATTAATAAAACATAAAAAGCATGTATCAAGCAAGACTGTCACCCTGTTTAATCTTATAAATGATTATGATTAAAATATTCTAATTATGACCAACTATGTATATATGTGTTAAATGATTTGATGTTGGTTATTTATTGTATGTTGTGACTGACAGCCATTGTGAATGGTCGTCCATACTATGTGTTTTCCCCACTAAGCTTTGTGCTTAGCATGGGTTTTTATCCATGCAGGTTTGAAGTTAGTCGTGTCGCCGAGGAAAATCCGCAACAGTCGGGCCATCCAGTCCGTAGTAGTAGCCAGTGTTTAGGAATTATAGTCCATCTTTGTAATGTAATTCTTAATTAGTATTGTATTAAGTGATTGGGATGTAATAAGATGTTAATAAGCATTGTAATGATAAGTATATGAAGGTCTTTTGTATTATGTGGATGTTTGTATGTTTTGAGAAAAATTTTTGTAACTCTGCTTATATTAGTGTTCCCGATTTGCTTTGCCCGTAGCATTCCTCACCCATCATCGCATACTGTCTATGTTACCATACAGTATGCTATACGTTGGTGAGGGGTGTTACATAACAGGAGTCAAATGCACCCAAGGTTTACTCCCTGAGATTGAATAAAACTTGTGTTTTGTATCACATGTTTAGTCATGGTTATTATTGTTGCTATATGGTGCATATAAATAGAAACACATGCATAAGTTAGGCATAAACATGCAATTGAATGGTCAAGAGAAACATGCGGCATGCATAAGGACATATGCTAGAACAAGCTTCATTTAGGGCGGTAATGATAAAACTTCATTTAACAAATGTTCCTCCTCCTACCATTCCAAAAAAAAATAAAAACAAAGGAAAAAAGAAAAAGAAGGCCGTTAGAGATGAAAACTGTAACTGGCTCTCTAAGCAAAAGTTAGGCCATAGGACAGGGTGAAAACCTGAAAACAGACAGTCTATCCTGCATAAAAAATAAAATGAATAAAAGACACTAGAGTGGGTTGGGTCCATTCTAGGCAAAAATTAAACATAGGGTTATATGAAAATCCCCAAAAGGACGCATTTCCCTCAAAGAAAAGCTAGTGTGAAAATCAACAAGGGATGCACTACCTTCAATAAAAGACTTCCAATACTCACAGCGATAAGGCGGTCAGAATAACCTCCCTTTAGGTAAATAGTGCAGGATGTAGGACAAGAGACAGAGTCCCGGGGGCAAAATGTTGTACAGCTCATAGCAAAAGGCGCATGCTCATTGACTAGGGGGCAAAGATGCACATCGGATGGTTCTTTCTGAAATGCTTATATGTCAGAGTTCCTAAGCCAAGATGATACTCTTCTAGATCCTTGGGGTCATCAGACAGTATGAGCAGTACCCTCAACAGATCCCTTAACGACCTAGGATGTGGTCTATCCATTTTTGCATTTCACGTACTTCTCGCATGTACAATCTTTTACATATCTCGTTGCATAACTTTACATGTGCATAGCCTTTCACGATGCCCAACATGCATTCACACATGCATGAACTTTGTATATATCTTTCATATGATATTCTTCATGCACATTCCGTGTACATAATTTCTACATACATAGAACACATAATTCTTTGCACATGTTTAGCATGTATATCACAAGCACATATTACGTGCATTTAATCCTTTACACGTATAGTCGTGTACACATAATTTTTGTACATTAATCCTTGACATGTGTTGTGTGTATATAGCTTTGTGTATATATCTCACACACATAATTCCATACGCACACACAATCTTTTATATACATTACTGTGTACATAACTCTGAGGGAAAGGTCCGAATAGACCTCATGCACAAAGGTGATCCAAGAAATGGATTCAGCTCAACATTGTCGGCCACAGTATTCAGCATAAAATCATATGGGTCTATATAGAGGAGGAACACCCAGAAGAACAAGCCTATTTGAGCACACCGTACTGAAGGCAATCAAGAATCATAAAAATCTATAGAAAATAAGACCTTTCGAGAAGCTGGACTGACCACACATGCCTTAGTTATCTGTAATTAGGTACAACTTTAGCTCAACATCGATGTTCATCCATGTTGGGCAATCAGATCAAGATGAAGTCCTCATGAAAATGGAATCTCGCGGACTCGTGCCAAAGAGGACATTTAAAAGAGCAAGCCTATTCACCTAGACCAAGCTGGGAGCAACCAGGTAAGTTTCATTACCATAAAATGTTAAGGTTGGAAAAAACACTTAATATGTAAGGTTCACCCAAGTGTAGATTCAAGATCAATCAAAAAATTCAAAAAATACAGAATGCACTCGAGTTGTAAATTCGCATGAAAAAAAATATCTTAGTTGTAAAGATTTAAAAAAAAAATTTGAGACTTTTTTTTAAAAATATCACAAAAAATAAGGACCAAAATCCTCTTAAGAAACACTAAAAATTCTAAAATCTATCTGCCTACATACAAGCATTGAAACGCCAAATCTAATTTTTATCTCAGAAGGCTCAAATATAATTTCCTGTCTAGAGGCTCAAATCTAATTTCCTCCCAGGACGCTCAAATCTAATTTTCCTTTAAGGAGGCTCAAATCTAATTTCCTCTCAGGAGGCTTAAAATTTAAGTCTCTCAGTGAGCATCTAAGTCTCTTAGTGAGCATCTAAACCTCTCAGTGAGCATCTAAGCCTCTCAGTGAGCATCTAAATCTCTCAGTGAGCATCAAAGCCTCTCAATGAGCATAAATTTTC
The DNA here is from genome assembly GCA_947683425.1 of Excoecaria cochinchinensis. NCBI lineage: Eukaryota > Viridiplantae > Streptophyta > Magnoliopsida > Malpighiales > Euphorbiaceae > Excoecaria > Excoecaria cochinchinensis. The sequence continues at coordinate 5,168,866 of CANTUQ010000034.1, forward strand.
AAAGTTTCCTTGCGAGCACAAAGCCCTCTTAAGAGGCATACAGTTTTTTTTTTTTAATAAGGAGGCTCCGATTAGAGATGATAGAGGGATCGGTATCTAGTATATCACAGTAGATAAAGCAATCCAAGAGGATGATATCCACACTTTGGAAGTCTAGAAAATGACTCGGTGCAATCAAGAGGATGATATCCGCACTTTGGAAGTTTAGAAAATGACTCAGTGCCATCTAAGAGGATGATATTCATACTCTGCAAACGGTTCTCCAGGGAAGAACCAACCTTCCTTCAGGGGACACTCGTCTGACATCGACCCCAATAGGTACGTGATGCCACAGGTACACATTTCTTTCTTATGCCCTGCATATTTGTTTTGCCCATTTTTGTAGGGAAAGAGGTTCAAGATGAGCGCCAGCAAAGACGATAGCACTCAGATACCCGGTCGACCTGATGGTGGTTAGAAATCAGATACTATACCGACCCCATAGTGGTTAGCAATCAGATACCATACCGACCCGATGGTGGTTACCAATTAGATACCATGCCGACCTGATGGTGGTTAGCAACCAGATACCATGCTGACCCGATGGTGGTTAGCAATCATGTGCCTTGTAGACCGGATGGGGGTTAACAAGGGCAAGCCATGCAGACCGAATGGTGGCCAGTAAGGCAAATGCAGTATATCAGAAAGAGTCACAGTAGAATACACTGCAATTCAATGACAACGATCACATGCCTTGTAGACTGGATGGGGTTTAACAAGGGTATGCCGTACAATACGAAAGGTGGCCAACAAGACAAATGCAGTATATCAGATGAGTCACAATAGAATGCACTGCAATTTAACGACAAAAATCACATGCCTTGCAGATCGGATGGTGGTTAACAAGGGATATGCTGTGCAGGCTAGATGGTGGCCAGCAAGATAAATGCGGTATATCAAATCACATGCCTTGCAGACCGAATGGTGGTTAGCAAGGGTATGCCGTGCAGGCCATATGGTGGCCAGCAAGACAAATGCGGTATATCAAATCAGATGCCTTACACACCGAATGGGGGTTAGCATGGGTATGTGTAGACACCAGGTCCTGAGGTAGTCCAGATCAGAGTTACCCGATGAAGAGACTAACATCGGTTTTCGGATAAGGGATGAAAGTTGTGGGTGTTCATTCTCCAGTTTTATAAGGATTGGAGGTTTTCTGGGTAAACGGAAGATTTCGCAGAGTCAAAGAGAGTTTAAACTTTGAGAATTTGGAGCCTATCGGTGGTAGGAGAGCCCGCCGCTCGCGCGAGAGTCCCATCTCTCATGATAAGTGCTGGCTATCGCTAGGGAATAGAGCCCGTCGCTCGCCTGAGCAGTGCCCATTGCTTAATTGAGCGGCGACCGTCGCTCGCTTGAGCAATGCCCACTCCTCGCGAGAGACAGCCGTCTCTCATCTCCGTGCCACGTGTAGGGCCCGTCAGTCAAATGACCACTGGTACCCCTGCAATAGACACCCATTGGTCATCCACGGGAAGCCTGTCGGTCATCCACGGGAAGCCCATCGGTCGGTGATCATGTCGTTTAAACCACCGGATTCTCAAAATTTTGGAAGATTGACAAAATATCTTTTAAATCTTTTAAAATCTCCAAAATCTCTTCAAATATCTTTAAAGATTAGATTTGATTTTGGGAATATTCTGAAGATCATTCGGTTTTGATTTGATTTCGGAAAATCCTCTTCCAATTTAAATTTATTTAAAATGTCTTCCAAAACCTATAAATAGGGGAAGGAAGTTCCTTATTAGGGGTTAGAAAATTCCAGATTGGAAAAATTTGGATCAAAAAAGTTATTTCAAAAGTTTTCTCATGAGATTTTAATTTTCTCCAAAAACACTTTTGTCAAATATTTTCTGAATCAAAGCTCATTCGAGGAAACGACGTTCATTTGTTTTTCGTCAATTTAGCTATTGTCAACACTTGAAGTTCTATAAAATACCGAGAAAGAGAAAGTAATTCACTTCTCTTGGTTTACATTTTTTTTTTGCAATACGAGTTTTGCGATCAAAGATTTCTCAAAACCACGCAATCACGGACCGATCCTTATAGAATTCGGGGAACTGACATCGGATGACGTTCACCTTCACGAGGTAAAAATTCGAGGGTAAACATTATGGATCTATTATTTTAAATTTAATTACTTTGCAGTGATTTATTGCATAAAAATCTGGTTTTATTCAAATCAAAACAACAAAACAGTTTGAATTTTTTTTTTTGGAACAGGGGTAACTGACAGGCAGAAGCAACCACCGACGGCCGTCACTCAAGCGAGCGACGGGCCATCGATGGATGTAATCCTAGCCCGCAGGTCAGCCTAGGAGCAGGAGGGACCGATGGGTAGAAGCAACCACCGACGGCCATCTCTGGTTGTCATCTTAGCCCGCTGGTCAGCCTAGGGACGCTCGACGCTCGCGCGCCTTGGGCCGTTCCTGGGCCTCCTCTCTCATTTGTTTCCCTTTTCTTTTATCATTTGATTTTTGATTGTTTTTCCTTGCAATTTCTCACATTTTTTACTATTATTCAATCTCTTGTTTATTTTGCTCCTAATTTTACACTAACATGAATTTTGTGAGTTTCATTTGACTTGCTTGGTGAATCTAGAGCTATTTGTGATAGAAGCCACTGCGATGGCCTAAAGATCCTCACCTGGGTTTATTCTTTGGACTTTATTTTTTTAATTTATGTTGTTATTATAAATATCATTTTTTTATCCCGCTAATTTAAAAATGGTTAAATATTTTTATTCATTAAGATGGATTTTTTATCAATCAATTGAGGATCAATGTCCTAATTTTAGCAAATAAAATCAACGCCTCAAAATTTGTTTTGTAATAAATATGCATGGGAGGACCAATGTCCTTATCCTTAATGTATATCCCGATTTATGTATGAATCGCGAACAATTTACAATGAGGGTTGTATTTCGCCCCTAGTTTTGTTGTATGTTATTTTCATATGCTTTATTTTAATTATACTCCATTTGCCGCTTTTCTTGGATGGATAACATGCGCTTTAATTAAATTGCACTAAATTAAATGAGAAATGGGATAAAACGCTAAATTCAAAACTCAATTATAAACTTAACCAAGGTATGAATAAATGGGAAGTCCCAAACCTTCTCTGGTCTTTGGGCTCAACGAAGCGAGAGGGCTATCTCAATGGTCTATTGAGGTTGGGCCTCCAAGATACCTCTAGTGTCCCGGAAAAAGGCTCAACTTGCATAGTCCTAGGCTCCACGAGGCGAGAGGGCCATCCTAATATTCTACTAGGGTGGGGCCTCCAAGACACCTCTGGCGTGCCCAAGTGCGAGGCGAGAGGGCCATCCTAATGTTCTATTATGGTGGGGCCTACAAGACACCTCCGGCCTGCCCAAAATGGACATAGCAGCACTGTCTTAGGCTAACTAAGGCTAGATGACCTTTCCCAATGTTTTATTGGGTGGCGACTCCAAGAAACCTCCTTGTTGCCAAAAATGGATGCACTTGTAATTTCTTACAAGTTTTTATGAACTTCTCTCGAAAGCCCTAAAAGCGGGCGGTTCGGGGAGACCCGAGGTTCTGCGATTATTGATAACTTCAATTTAGCATTTAGTTTTGATAGTATTTTCGTATGATTTATGGGTGTTTAGTGGTGTTTATTGTCTTATCATGCTTACTTTAGATTAATTGTGTTAATCTTAGTGAATTTAGAATTTTTATGCATTTTAGTTAGCATTTTGATTGTGTTGAATTTTGTTTGCAGCATTTTCTAGGTAGCTCATGGTCATAACAACATTGGTTATGACCGTGTCATTCAAAGGATTCAAAATCAGTTGCTGGGCTTACTATAGGTCACGGTGGCAACCAATGTCATTTCCTCCATGACATATTTCTTCAATGTGGAAAAATGCAGGCAAGAAGTACCCCACGGTGGCAACCTATCTGGTTGTCACCGTGACATAAAACTCACCAAGGCAGAATCAATTGAGGAGGTACCTCACGGTGGCAAGGGAATCAATTGTCACTGTGGCATAAGGAGTTCCTGGATAGAAGCGAAAGTTGAGCATCTCACGGTGGCAACAAATCTGGTTGCCACCGTGACCCTTATCCTGTGCGCGAGGCAGAATCAATTCCTTGACAACCTCACGGTGACAACCATTTTGTTGCCACCATGACCCCTAGGGATATTTAAAGACAAGTTTTCTATTTGGCAAGGAAAGCGTGGATTTTTAACCTATTTTCAGATTAGAGTTTGAGATCTAGGATTTTTACAAGCTTTTCAGTTGTTCTTAATTTAGGTTTTCAATTTTGTCTTTAGAATTAAATTACAAATTAAGAGTTTTACATTTGAAACACATAGATTAATTTCAATACACAATTTTTACATCAGAATTTCTAGAATTTTTCTCCGTCGAAGATTTGAAGGAGATCGAAGAACGTGGGATTCAACCGCGATTTTCTCTTTAATGAATTTCTGGATTTATTCTTTCCTCTTTCCTTTTGATTTTGTAATGGATCGTGAGTAGTCTTTTAGTTGTTTGGGGGATCTGTGAATCCCCTATCCATGATGTTAATTCTGAATATCTTTTGAATTTAAATATATGATTGAATGGTTTATTTCACTGGTTCTTATCGTTAATTCATGGGATTTATTTTCTCAAGTTAATTTCCAGTTTTGATGAATGATTTATTTCATGTATCTCTATTGGTTATTGAGTTGTGTGGATTGGATTCCATGATTATTTATATTCAGTTTTTATTCATTCTTGCTGTATCTTTTGGACGACTCCGATTGGGAATCTAGAAGTGCATAATTTTATGATTTAAGACTAGAATGACGAGTGAGATAATTAAGTTCTGGGTTATCTGACTCCGTATTGGGAAAATAAACCGAACTTAGGATTTTAGACCCATGCATATGCTAGTTATATGGCTGGTTAAGATTGGGATGTTATGTAATTAGAATGGCTAGCTCCGGATTGGGAAGCCTGGATTAAGAGGGTTATCCCGATTTCTTTCATAGTTGGTTCTTGGATTAATTTTATTCACATTTGGGTATGGGGTGGATAAGTGAACCTGAGCAACGTTCTTTTATTTTGAATTCTTATATTGTTAATTTTTCCATCATTTTATTTCTATCAATTATTGACGTAATTTTAATTTGATTATTTCTGCTTGCTTATTTTAGTTATGTAATTTCTTTATTTTTAATCAATAGATAACTTAATCAATTCAAACAATTGGGAATTCTTTAGCATACATTTGATTTTCATTGCTTGCACACACAATCTTTTGGGTAAGATAATTCGGGGTCCTAACTTTACCCCACTATATTACTTGCCGATTCAGTACACTTGTTGAGGTCGTGTCATACCCAAAATCTTCACTCCTGATTTGAACCGTGACATACCCAAAATCTTCACTCCAGATTTGAACCGCCACATAGTCACGGTGACAAACAAAATCATTGTCACCGTGACATACCACACTTGCAAAACAGAATCGAAACTTCAACATGTCACGGTCACAACAGATTTCATTGCCACCATGACATGTGCAAATTTAAAAACAGAATGCAACTCACCTTGGGTCACGGTGACAACCAAAACACTCACCACCGTGATATGCGCACACATCAAAACAGAATGCTATTTACCAATTGGTCATGGTGACAACCAAAATCATTGTCACCGTGACATACCAAGTATACCAATTCAGAATGCCATCTTCATCTGGTCACGGTGACAACAAAATACTTTGCCACCGTGACATGTGCACATTCCAAAATCTAGAATGCATTTTCCTCTGGTCACGGTGGTAACAAAATCCATTGCCACCGTGACCACCTACAAACTTGCAAAAAATTTCATCAATCACTCGAAACTTCAAGCTACTAAAACCTTGAAAATTCTCCAACAAAACATAGGTTCACTATGACAACAAACCAACCAAATTTGACAAAAATAAACAAGACTAACATCATAAAAGAAATATCAATAAACTCAAAATAACAAAGTTTGAGAAGAAGTTCTGCATTTAACAAGTCCGCAGCTGGACTTTTAAATACCATTAAGGATCCTCAAGGTTGACGATCGCTAAAGCCCCATCATATGTTGATTCAAAATAAGGCTTCACACGATGTCCATTTACCTTGAACTCGTTTTCACCCATCGGGTGCTTCAATGTGATCACTCCAAACTGATCAACTCCCACAACTTCATAAGGACCCTTCCACTGCGACTTTAGCTTTCCTGGAAATAAATGCAACCTGCTATCATATAAAAGAACTTTCATACCTATAATGAATTCTTTCCTGACCGGTTTCTTGTCGTACTATTTCTTTGTGTTTTCCTTATACATCTCTGCTTGTTGATAACCAATAGCGTATCTCTTCCAGTTCATTCATCTTGAGAAGTCTCTTCTCACCTGCACTCTTGATATCAAAATTTAGAAACTTGGTTGCCCAATAAGCTTTGTGTTCTAGTTCGACAAGGAGATGACAAGATTTACTAAAAACAAGCTTAAATGGGAATAATCCTATAGATGTTTTGAATGCAGTTCTGTAAGCCCACAAAGCTTCATCCAACCTTAAATACCAATCCTTTCTAGAAGAATTTACAATCTTCTCTGGGATGGCCTTAAGTTTCCGGTTGGACACTTCAACCTGCCCATTAGCTTGTGCATGATAAGGGGTGGTGACCTTATGCCTACCTCCAATTTTTTTCAATAAAGCCTTGAATTGGTGGTTAACAAAATGTTTACCACCATCACTAATAATCGCTCTAGGGGCTCCATATCGGGTGAATATATTCTTCCTCAAGAAATCTAGAACAACTTTGGCATCACAAGTTCTAGTGGCTATGGCTTCTACCCATTTACTCACATAGTCCACTGCCACTAAAATATACTCATACCCATAGGAAACCGGAAAAGGCCCCATAAAGTCTATCCCCCACAAATCGAACAGTTCTACCTCAAGAAAATTGGTTAAAGGCATCTCATCTCTCTTAGAAATGTTACCTACTCTTTGGCATCTATCACAGGTTTTCACAAAGAATTGCACATCTTCAAACATAGTAGGCCAATAAAAACCAGAGGATAGAATTTTCGATACCGTTCTATTTGGCCCATGGTGTCCACCAGCTTCCCCGCTATGATATGCCTTGATGATCTCACCCTTCTCTTTATCTGAGACGCACCTTCTGAGCACTTGGTTAGGACACAGTCGAAACAAATACGGGTCATCCCAAATGTAGTGTTGGGCATCTGCTTTCAGCTTCTTCCTTTGCTGCCATGTGAAGTCCTTTGGAATAAATCCTCCTGCGAGAAAATTAGCCACATTAACAAACCAAGGAACAGAAAATTCACTTGCAAATAAAGCACAAATATGTTCATCATGGAATAAATATAAAATTTCCCCTTTTTTAATTTGATCGCTCTCCAATCTCGACAAATGATAAGCTACAAAATTTTTTGCCCCCTTCTTATCTTTGATTTCTAGGTCAAACTCTTGCAATAAGAGCACCCATCTAATCAATCTCGGCTTGGATTTCTTCTTGGAAAGCAAATGTCTCAAAGCGACATGGTCTAACCACTCGACAATTTTTGCACCCAGCAAATATGGCATGAACTTCTCAAAAGCATACACGATTGCAAGAAGCTCTTTCTCAGTGGTGGTATAATTAACCTTTGCCCCTGTCAAGGTGTGACTGGCATAATAAACTGCACAAAATACCTTATCTCGCCGCTGTCCAAGCACTGCCCCAACTGTAAAGTCACTAGCATCACACATTAATTTAAATGGCAAATTTCAATCCGGAGATATAATCACCAGGGCTGAAATGAGCCGTTGTTTCAAAGTCTCAAAAGCTAGCATGCACTCACTATCAAAATTAAAAGGAGCATCTTTCATGAGCAAATTGGACAAGGGTTTAGCAATTTTCGAATAATCTTTGATAAAACGGCGGTAAAACCCTACATGTCCTAAGAAACTGCTAATGCCCTTAACAATAGTCGGGGTGTAACACCCTTAAACTGTACATAATATCTTAATTGTCTTAAAACTACTCTTACAATTATTGCGACAATTCGGGTAAATTTTTTTTTTCCAACTGTTCTATAACTATTAAACTTTACTATTCATAAAATCATTCTAAAATATGCTACTTAAATTCTACCGAAATTTCGGCAGAGTCTCCTCTATAATATTGCCTATCCCCCTGTAAACAGAAAGTCTTTACACTTCTATAATCAAATACAGTTCCATCCATCCTACTCCAATTCATACTCCACACAATTTTGTCCATCCTCCAATTTAAATCCAATCACATACTCATATAATAATTCACAATATCATCCACTCACTATTTACATCAATTATACAAAGTACAAAGATACTATGATAATACATCATCTATCACTATAAATAATTATCTAATACAAATTCTTTGATACAATAGTATCCTAATTATCTAGGTAGTGTACATGCCAAATCAGAACAAAACCCAATTATCGATTCCCAGAAATTTCATTCTCATCACCTACTTGTCATTCTTACCATTCAACGCTCCTCCTTTGAAACAGTGTTGATATTCACTTGATTCCTGTCATATACCTGCGCGAGGATAAACCACGCGCTAAGATTTATGCTTAGTGGTGACTACCAAATTTACTTATCCAAGGCAAAATATAGTGAGTATACAAATATACAATTTAACATAAATTGGAATATTTTTGCATTGAGATAGCGACTTACTTTCTTCTTTCACATATAACAGAACAATTTATTATTAACATATCAATTATTAAATCATAAATCATTTATTTAGCTCCAATTTAAACATGAATACCGTGCGAGGTAAAACAATCTTCATGCAATACATTCAATATTCTTTTAAATAGCTGATGTCTACTAGCATTTCGACAATGTGCAAAACACACTTATCATGCATCATTAAACAAATTCCAAGAATTATTAAACAGTCAGCATACTTATATCATAGCAATTAATATTTCATTTCTATATGACAATTATTATAGCTTTCATCTAGTCACTAATATCAGCTAATAAATATACATAAAACTACTTCATCATATTACTGATTTCACAGGATCATTTATTGATATCATTTATTCAATTAAAGTTTTTATCACAGAACCATTAGCTTTATCATAATTCAAAATCATAATATACATTAGTTAACTTTCAGCCAAATCAATATTTATATATACACACACATATATATATATAACTTTAAATTTCACTCTTATCTACTAATTAACATCCCTTTATTAGTTGTACTATTTTATCCTTCAACTTTACTTCTGTCATTAAGTTACATTATGGCTTCTTAATCCACATTTACTTTCACACTTGCCATCTAACTTCTTAGGTTATACATTTAATATGGATTACAAAATTTATTATTTAAATTCACCATTTACCAGGCTTTATTTATTAACCATTCAATTTCTTGATTCACACAATTATTTCACATTCACCAATTCACTTTGCAATTTGCTGTATTGCCCATAGTACAATGCTGGCAGACTCTAAGCACATGATAAACGGGGTGTGAATCTCTAAGAGTTCACAATAACCTGAAGAGACCTCAAAGGATCACTCCAGTACATTCAAAACCTGAAGAACCCCGAAGGATTACTCCAGTACATTCCAAACCTGAAGAACCCCGAAGGATTACTCCAGTACATTACAAACCTGAAGAACCCCGAAGGATTACTCCAGTATATTCTAATACAGGTACTTTTAAGAGTACATAATAGGTCCATTAATGACCTATAAAAATAGTGAGACATCATGCTCACTCCCGTGGTTTTATGTCCCTATGGCTAGCCACTATATCCTGAACTAGACTTGACTCCCAGCTGATCGAATAGGGCTACATTAATAAATGTTATTTAAACAAATCCAAACTTTGATCTTTACATAAAATAAGATCAATATAATTTCAATTCAATTTTTTTTTCTAGAATTAATCCCAGTATCATCCATCATCATTTTCTCATAAAATTTCATTTATTTATCACATTTCACTAACTTAGCTTCATAGCAAGCCATTAATCATGTTTATATAATTAAAAGGCATTAACAATTATAATAAATCTTATATATATAATTATAACCCGTTGGCCTTTATTTACAAGTTAACACTTTGATTTTATTAGCCATTTATTTGATTTTATTATTACCATTATCTTTAAGTATACTTAACTACACTCGATATTTGTCAAACAAACTAGATTTCTCTACTTTACTCACATATCATGAGCCTGCTTAAAATACTTTTAGTCCTTTATTTATCAGTAATATAGTTAATTTATATTTTATTCTCTAAAATTTAATAAAGTACGATGTTTCCTTCTATTAATCTTTACTTATAAATTTATTTATTCTCTTTTATATTTTTTTTTTCTTTCTTGTTATACCCCATACTTTTACAAATACCATAAACTCCTATGATTGAGTCTCCTTTTTCTTTATATTTTATTATCCACTCTTACTCACTTAATTTGATTCATTCTATTCATGTTAAATTCCATCCTATCTTTATAGATTTACAATAAATTTCATTTTATTAAAATGACACCTATTATAAGTCCTCAACTCTATCATATTACTCGTAACATTTAACAAAATTGTACTAAACAATTTTCACAAGTCGACCCATACATAGCGACTAAAATTTATTACGGTAGTAATTCATCACAATATGTATATTATCCATTCTTAGTTTATAAATTCAAATGCACAATTCAAGTGAAATTCCATGATGTACCCAAAAACATAACTCCACAATTACCAAGCCCTACTTGTTTCTATTTCAATGATTTAGCTCAATTCATCAGTTTAACTTAATTTGCTTAATTTATTTAAGCTTTAACTCACAGCTTAAAATAATTGACTAAACTAAATTAAATTCACCATACAGTTTAAAACTTATTACAAACTTACTGTTGCATTTATGTTATTTTGCACTTATATAGGGGTACACATATACTTCTAATTTGGTCTTAACAGTAATTTGACTCCTTGAACAATGGCTTCAAACATTCACTTAATATTTTAAAACATGCACTAATCGAATTTTAATATAATAAAATCACATGCCTTCAACCCAAATTAATCCTTAATTCAAACTATCAATAACGTAATTGGAATTCCCACTCAACATTTAAATTCCCACCAATTCTTTAAGAATTATCAAATACACTACCATTATCAAATTTAATTATTGTCAAGTTATTTATTAGTTTAATTACTAATCTAGTTTATACGCCAGAATTTTATCATTATAAAGATTATATACAATTTAAAATCCTACTACAAATTTATCTATTTTTCTCCTATTTTACAAATGCAGTCCTACTTTCCCGAATATGGAAAACTTTTCAATTCTTTTCATTTAACACGAAATCTGTAAATCTCAAATTTAATTCTATTCAGCTAAGCCATTACTCTTAACACAGTGCCAGCAAATCAATAAAATTGTTCACATACTGTATTTAGCAAAATCACTCTTAATAAATTTTAACATGTGGAAAATCACTTAAGAAAGTAATTCTGGTGGCCAGATACCGGATTTTTCTGCATAATTTGGCCTCTTCACCGTCGCCGGAGCCTCGCCAGAGTCTCGTCGGAGGTTCGTCGGAGCTCCACCGGAGGCGCTGAGCTCATCGGAGGGAAGCTTGACGCCTCGGGTTTACGGTTCCGGTGGTCACGTGCCGATACTCCCCGTTGTTTCGTCGGAATCGGGGTCGGTAGCTTCTGTTTCCTTCTCCTCCGATCTACTTGTCCCCGGCGATTGAGGGAGATCCACGGCCACCGAAAGCTTCGTCTGGCCACCAGGAATCCCACGGTGCCCTTCGTGTCGTCAACCGCCACCGGAGTTCGCCTGAAAACGCTGAAGAACTCCCGATTTTTCCTCCCCTTTTTCTGAAACGACGACGTCGTAATGGGGAAGAAGACACCTGCGATCAGCAACGGCGAGGTGTTCGGTGGCTCGCCGTCGACCAGCGCCAGCCGCTCGCCCCTTCCACCGTGCTCCACCGTCCCTCTCCCTCTCTCTTTCTCCGGTCTCTTTCTTTCCTTCTTCATTTTCTTTACCGTGTTCTCCCACTAATTAACTTAATTCTCACAAATTTTAGATCATTTTAGACCTTACTAAATATTATCATATGTTATAATTATTTATTTATTTTATCTATTAACTATTTTCTTATCCATTTACATGTAAATATGCGTTACACACACATACATATATGCATATATCAAAAATTATTTGAATAATTAAATTACATAGCTTTAATGAAAAATTCCACTCTTATGCGTTAAAATCAACATTTGACGAATTTTTAGCGCGTCAAATTAATAAATAAAAACACTGAAATTTTTGGGGCATTACAATTCTCCCCCCCTTAAAAGAAATTTCGTCCTCGAAATTTATCTGGACTAGTACAATGAATTACTATTCATCCTTTCAATCAACTTGCCTCCCTATTGCAAGTTTGCAAACAATTCAATTGTATTTGTCCATCTCATGGAAGTCATTATCTCTTTATCATTGATAATGCTTTGTGTGCCATTTGTGGAGACAGTAGAGGAAAAATCCGTTAAACAAAGTGACCAAATGCATAATTCACCATTTTTCTTTGCAGCACAAGAACACATTTTAAAATCAATAACTTCCAACTCCACTTCAATAAGAACCGAGATATGGTGTTCCAAACTTCATTAGGAACAGGTACTATATTCTCATAATAGAGATAAGGTGGCCCAATAACAGTTTCTAAAAGTGTTCTTTCAGTTACAAACTCTGAAACAATGGGGACTCCAAGTCCAATCATTGTATTTGAGAGGCATAGCCTATCATCATCTCCAGACAACAATTTCCTTTTTCAACCTCCTTTGCTTTATCTTTTCCCACCTATCATATTCATAAAAACTCCTCTTTTGGGTTTAGGGTAATCAACATTAGACTGCTCGATCTTTGGCTTCACCATTTGAGCAGCACATATGAAATCTATAAGCTCTACAATTGTGGCATGTGGTCCACTCCTCTTTAGAGCTATCAATGCCTCGTTCTTAGAGTATCCCATCTCCACCAGAAACAATAAAATGATCCCCTCATCATCAGACTCAGATTTAACAATTTTCTTTTTTTTCATTTTTAGAACTCTCCATGCTAGAAAAGTTATTGAGAAAGCTCCCATCATAATCTGAAGACCAGTAATCAGATCACATGCAGCTCTTCTTTATGTGATTTTTCAGTCACTGAGTACGTGAGGAGAGTCTTTAAAATTGAATCTGTAACTTCTTCCCCGATTTTCCTGAATTACTTTGGACACCGTTTCCATGTCAAATTCCGTTCCAACAAAATAATCAATTAACTTGGAGCCAAAAGAGCTAGTAGATGATTTTGTCGAACATTTAAGAAGTGTTTCAAGTGTCCAAAACTGCACTTTCTTCTTAGCTTTACGTGCTAATTAGGGCCCAAGTTGTATCATACTTAAACCAATAACATATCCATTCTAAAAATCATATCATTTCTTTAGTTTCCATCTTTGGCATGTACACTCTATTCAAAAATCATTTGCATACACGTCCTATTACTCCTTTCTCCTAAAACACCTTGTCTTCTCAATACAGGATCGCTCACATTCAATAAACTCTTTCCTTGATCAAAATAACTATAACATTTCCTTCCTAATTTACCAGTATCACTAGTAACAATTTGTCTATTACTTCTGAAACATTACATATATCTTACAGTACTTATTACTTAACCATCTTGTACAAAAGTTCACAGTTTTATTCACTCTTATAAGCCAATTCAAGGTATAACCACATAGTCAATCTAATCAAATACAATTCCAATCCAAAATATATTGAGATTTCATCACATCCTATGCCTTAATTCACTAACAAAGAAGGATCAAACCCATAATTTAAATGAATACAAATCTCTTACTCATATACATTTAATGATCCTTCACCCCTTTCTTTTTCAATTCCAAGATTGAATTTCAAATTTCTTATTTTACTTACTCAACTTTGTTACACGCCTTATTACCTCTAATGAAGGTACATCTACGTCACTTTCATACACTTACTATATTCCATGCCAGTTTCCTTTCAATTGGGGCATATGCATAAAACTTGATGTTTGTCATGAATGATCATATGATGCTGATGCAATGGATGTATGATGTTTCATGTATGCATTATTATGCAATTGTGCATATCATGTAAGGACTATGCATAGTAACCCAGCCCATGCATAAAATATTCAATGATTGCCCCTCTATCAAGGATAACTGACAGGTACCTTAAGTATCACAACCTTCTTCCACATTCATATACTTTAAATCTCATAACTTTTGACTATCTCAATTTCTTACCTCTGATTTTCTATTCAACTCCTTGCAAATTATCTATACTTAGAACTAAATAGAGATGTCCATAATAAACAACCCACATTCATTTCTCATAAACAATATCACTTATTCTCTAAATATCTTATTGGCCAGAACCGCCTAAACCTTTGCTCTGATACCACTAACTGTAACACCCTTAAACTGTACATAATATCTTAATTGTCTTAAAACTACTCTTACAATTATTGCGAAAATCCAGGTAAATTTTTTTTTTCCAACTGTTCTATAACTATTAAAATTTACTATTCATACAATCATTCTAAAATATGCTACTTAAATTCTACCGAAATTTCGGCAGAGTCTCCTCTATAATATTGCCTATCCCCCTGTAAATAGAAAGTCTTTACACTTCTATAATCAAATACAGTTCCATCCATCCTACTCCAATTCAAACTCCACACAATTTTGTCCATCCTCCAATTTAAATCCAATCACATACTCATATAATAATTCACAATATCATCCACTCACTATTTACATCAATTATACAAAGTACAAAGATACTATGATAATACATCATCTATCACTATAAATAATTATCTAATACAAATTCTTTGATATAATAGTATCCTAATTATCTAGGTAGTGTACATGCCAAATCAGAACAAAACCCAATTATCGATTCCTAGAAATTTCATTCTCATCACCTACTTGTCATTCTTACCATTCAACGCTCCTCCTTTGAAACAGTGTTGATATTCACTTGATTCCTGTCTTATACCTGCGCGAGGATAAACTACGCGCTAAGCTTTATGCTTAGTGGTGACTACCAAATTTACTTATCCAAGGCATAATATCGTGAGTATACAAATATACAATTTAACATAAATTGGAATGTTTTTGCATTGAGATTGCGACTTACTTTCTTCTTTCACATATAACAGAACAATTCATTATTAAAATACTAATTATTTAATCATAAATCATTTATTTAGCTCCAATTTAAACATGAATACCGTGTGAGGTAAAACAATCTTCATGCAATACTTTCAATATTCTTTTAAATAGCTGAGGTCTACTAGCATTTCGACAAAGTGCAAAACACACTTATCATGCATCATTAAACAAATTCCATTAATTATTAAACAGTCAGCATACTTATATCATAGAAATTAATATTTCATTTCTACATGACAATTATTATAGCTTTCATCTAGTCACTAATACCAGCTAAAATATATACATAAAACTACTTCATCATATTACTGATTTCATAGGATCATTTATTGATATCATTTATTCAATTAAAGTTTTTATCACAGAACCATCAGCTTTATCATAATTCAAAATCATAATATACATTAGTTAACTTTCAGCCAAATCAATATATATATATACACACACACACATATATATATATATATATATATATACAACTTTAAATTTCACTCTTATCTACTAATTAACATCCCTTTATTAGTTGTGCTATTTTATCCTTCAACTTTACTTCTATCATTAAGTTACATTATGGCTTCTTAATCCACATTTACTTTCACACTTGCCATCTAACTTCTTTGGTTATACATTTAATATTGATTGCAAAATTTATTATTTAAATTCACCATTTACCAGGCTTTATTTATTAACCATTCAATTTTTTGATTCACACAATTATTTCACATTCACCAATTCACTTTGCAATTTGCTGTATTGCCCATAGTACAATGCTGGCAGACTCTAAGCACAGGATAAACGGGGTTTGAATCTCTAAGAGTTCACAATAACCTGAAGAGACCTCAGAGGATGACTCCAGTATATTTCAAACCTGAAGAACCCCGAAGGATTACTCCAGTACATTCCAAACCTGAAGAACCCCGAAGGATTACTCCAGTACATTCCAAACCTGAAGAACCCCGAAAGATTACTCCAGTACATTCCAATACAGATACTTTTAAGAATACTGAATAGGTCCATTAATGACCTATAAAAATAGTGAGACATCATGCTCACTCCCGCGGTTTTATGTCCCTATGGCTAGCCACTATATCCTGAACTAGACTTGACTCCCAGCTGATCGAATAGGGCTACATTAATAAATGTTATTTAAACAAATCCAAACTTTGACCTTTACATAAAATAAGATCAATATAATTTCAATTCAATTTTTTTTCCAGAATTAATCCCAGTATCATCCATCATCATTTTCTCATAAAATTTCATTTATTTATCACATTTCACTAACTTAGCTTCATAGCAAGCCATTAATCATGTTTATATAATTAAAAGGCATTAACAATTATAATAAATCTTATATATATAATTATAACCCATTGGCCTTTATTTACAAGTTAACACTCTGATTGTATTAGCCATTTATTTGATTTTATTATTACCATTATCTTTAAGTATACTGAACTACACTCGATATTTGTCAAACACACTAAATTTCTCTAATTTACTCACATATCATGAGCCTTCTTAAAATACTTTTAGTCCTTTATTTATCAGTAATATAGTTAATTTATATTTTCTTCTCTAAAATT
The DNA here is from genome assembly GCA_947683425.1 of Excoecaria cochinchinensis. NCBI lineage: Eukaryota > Viridiplantae > Streptophyta > Magnoliopsida > Malpighiales > Euphorbiaceae > Excoecaria > Excoecaria cochinchinensis. The sequence goes on from CANTUQ010000034.1 coordinate 5,185,817, forward strand.
TAATAAAGTACGATGTTTCCTTCTATTAATCTTTACATATAAATTTATTTATTCTCTTTTATATTTTTTTTCTTTCTTGTTATACCCCATACTTTTACAAATACCATAAACTCCTATGATTGAGTCTCCTTTTTCTTTATATTTTATTATCCACTCTTACTCACTTAATTTGATTCATTCTCTTCATGTTAAATTCCATCCTATCTTTATAGATTTACAATAAATTTCATTTTATTAAAATGACACCTATTATAAGTCCTCAACTCTATCATATTACTCGTAACATTTAACAAAATTGTACTAAATAATTTTCACAAGTAGACCCATACATAGCGACTAAAATTTATTACGGTAGTAATTCATCACAATATGTATATTATCCATTCTTAGTTTATAAATTCAAATGCACAATTCAAGTGAAATTCCATGATGTACCCAAAAACAGAACTCCACAATTACCAAGCCCTACTTGCTTATATTTTAATGATTTAGCTCAATTCATCAGTTTAACTTAATTTGCTTAATTTATTTAAGCTTTAATTCACAGCTTAAAATAATTGACTAAACTAAATTAAATTCACCATACAGTTTAAAACTTATTACAAACTTACTATTGTATTTATGTTATTTTGCACTTATATAGGGGTACACATATACTTCTAATTTGGTCTTAACAGTAATTTGACTCCTTGAACAATGGCTTCAAACATTCACTTAATATTTTAAAACATGAACTAATCGAATTTTAATATAATAAAATCACATGCCTTCAACCCAAATTAATCCTTAATTCAAACTATCAATAACGTAATTGGAATTCCCACTCAACATTTAAATTCGCACCAATTCTTTAAGAATTATCAAATACACTACCATTATCAAATTTAATTATTGCCAAGTTATTTATTAGTTTAATTACTAATCTAGTTTATACGCAAGAATTTTATCATTATAAAGATTATATACAATTTAAAATCCTACTACAAATTTATCTATTTTTCTCCTATTTTACAAATGCAGTCCTACTTTCCCGAATATGGAAAACTTTTCAATTCTTTTCATTTAACCCGAAATCTGTAAATCTCAAATTTAATTCTATTCAGCTAAGCCATTACTCTTAACACAGTGCCAGCAAGTCAATAAAATTGTTCATATACTGTATTTAGCAAAATCACTCTTAATAAATTTTAACTTGTGGAAAATCACTTAAGAAAGTAATTCTAGTGGCCACATACCGGATTTTTCTGCATAATTTGGCCTCTTCACCGTCGCCGGAGCCTCGCCAGAGTCTCGTCGGAGGTTCGCCGGAGCTCCACCGGAGGCGTTGAGCTCATCGGAGGGAAGCTTGACGCCTCGGGTTTACGGTTCCGGTGGTCACGCGCCGATACTCCCCGTTGTTTCGTCGGAATCGGGGTCGGTAGCTTCTGTTTCCTTCTCCTCCGATCTACTTGTCCCCGGCGATTGAGGGAGATCCACGGCCACCGAAAGCTTCATCTGGCCTCCAGGAATCCCACGGTGCCCTTTGTGTCGTCAACCGCCACCGGAGTTCGCCGAAAAATGCTGAAGCACTCCCGATTTTTCCTCCCCTTTTTCTGAAACGACGACGTCGCAACGGGGAAGAAGACACCTGCGATCAGCAACGGCGAGGAGTTCGGTTGCTCGCCGTCGACCAGCTCCAGCCGCTCGCCCCTTCCACCGTGCTCCGCCGTCCCTCTCTCCCTCTCTCTTTCACCGGTCTCTTTCTTTCCTTCTTCGTTTTCTTTACCGTGTTCTCCCACTAATTAACTTAATTCTCACAAATTTTAGATCATTTTAGACCTTACTAAATATTATCATATGTTATAATTATTTGTTTATTTTATCTATTAACTATTTTCTTATCCATTTACATGTAAATATGCGTTACACACACGTACATATATGCATATATCAAAAATTATTTGAATAATTAAATTACATAGCTTTAATGAAAAATTCCACTCTTATGCGTTAAAATTAACATTTGATGAATTTTTAGCGCGTCAAATTAATAAATAAAGACACTGAAATTTTTAGGACATTACACGGGGTGGCAACTTTTCTATCACCTCTACCTTTGCCTTATCGACCTCTATCCCTTTCTCAGAAATTTTATGCCCAAGCACAATGCCTTCTTTCACCATAAATTGGCATTTTTCCCAATTCAAAACTAGGTTGGTCTTTTCACACCTCCCTAGCACTAAATTGAGATGCTCTAAATAACTCACAAAATCAGCCCCATATATAGTGAAATCGTCCATGAATAGGTCCATAAATTTCTCTATGAAGTCATGAAATATAGCTATCATACACCGCTGAAACGTAGCCGGTGCATTACATAATCTGAAAGGCATTCTCCTATAGGCGAATGTGCCATAAGGGCAGGTAAAGGTTATTTTCTCTTGATCTTCAGGGGCTATAGGGATTTGCAAATATCCCGAGTACCCATCTAAAAAATAGTAAAACCTATTCCTTACTAGCCTCTCTAACGTTTGGTCAATAAATGGCAAGGGGAAATGGTCTTTTCTTGTGGTATTGTTCAACCTTCTAAAATCGATACAGACTCTCCACCCCGTAACAGTACGAGTTGGAATCAATTCATTTAGCTCATTCTTAACCTACTAAAAATAATCTTCCCATACCCATTTGAGTTTATAAAAGATGCATCAATTCACAAAGCATTCAAGAAAGTTACATAACAGTAATAAGCACAATTCAACATAAGTGAGATCAAATTCAACATCATCACAAGAGCACTCATGAAGTTCAATCTAACCAAGAATAACCATTTGTACATACTCATTAGAATGTTAGGAAAGTTGCATCTATTGACAAAGAAGTGAAAAATGATCAATGAGAGCAAATAACTCATTCGAACATAATGGCAAATGAATCTCTGCATTCCAAATTATCAAGAAATGGCCAAATTAGGAAAATCATTCATTGAGACATTTTATCAAACACTTGGTATGCAATAATTTAATTGAATAAAATTAAAACTCACAGATATTAACAACAACCCAAATCTAAAATTAGATGCATTAAAATGTAGAGCAAACAGTTAAAGCCTAGAAATTCCCATTGTCAACCAAGAATTTGAATAAAAGTAACAACCCAAATCACGCACAGACTAAGCCCTAACTTCCTACTTCCCCAACATTAAGGTTTATTCACAGAGTTACAATTTGAGAAGAAAGAAGGAATTGATAGCACTCACCACAAGAATTTAGAGCAATAAGAGTAGTCAAAATGAAATACTCTTAAAATTCAAGCTTGAAAAACATAACAATGGGGAAGAAGAATGAACAGGGAACAAAACGCAGAGAAAACCGAAAAGAAAATAAAGAAAAAGAAAGAGAAAAATTACTTACTTGTTGTAGATTCCCAAAAATTCCTAGCCTAGAAGAGAGAAATGAAGCACAAAATAGCAGAGAATAACGAAATATGCAAGTTTTGAGAGTGAGAGATGTGGTAAGGTGAGAAATAAAACATGGAAAATATAGGATTTAAAACAGTTTTTCGTGGGGGTCACGGTGGTAACAAAATGGTTGCCACCGTGACATACCCAAAATCTTCACTCCAGATTTGAATTGCCACATGGTCACGGTGACAACCAAAATCATTATCACCATGACATACCACACTTGCAAAATAGAATCGAAACTTCAACATGTCACGGTCACAACGGATTTCATTGCCACCATGACATGTGCAAATTTAAAAACAGAATGCAACTCACCTTGGGTCACAGTGACAACTAAAACACTCACCACCGTGACATGACCTTTCCCAATGTTTTATAGGGTGGCAACTCCAAGAAACCTCCTTGTTGCCAAAACTGGATGCACTTGTAATTTCTTACAAGTTTTTATGAACCTCTCTCGAAAGCCCTAAAAGAGGGCGGTTCGGGGTGACCCGAGGTTCGGCGTGCATCACAGTGGCGACTCCACTGGGGACAATACTCAAGACTTCGCTTCGAAAGTACCTTGGTTAAAATTTACAATTGAGCGTTAATTTAAAATTTTCATCCTTTTTCGAAAATGCATTACATCTCATTAGAGCCTTAGATCTATACTAGTTTTGTCCTTCTTTTAACCCCAGTATGTTCTCGAAGTATGATCCTATGTTCACTCAATGTGGGGAAGTGTTAAGGATAATCACCAGCCCAAGCCTTGTACCTTTTGGTATATTAAATGGAGACCTGATCTGTCGTTAAGCTCGTGATGAGCTAGACCCATTGGCAAGGACCATGCTTAGGTAAACCTAAATTATCATTACCTTGGCCAAAGCTCATGTAATGGAAATATATACTTCCCCTAAGTGGTGTAAACTTTAATACTATACTTGCTGTATGGATCAATGTGTATTGGATGACCCCAGATAATTTGATTGGTCACCTAATCAAAGACTTTCATGCCCTGATAGGCCCATGTCAATTTATTCGGACTGCCTAAATACATAATGATCATAACCCATGTGCCTGTGCATTAATTATGAGAGGTTATGCTGCCGGTTTTTTCACCATGCACCATGCGCATCCATTAGGTCCCCTATTGACCCATGGGCCAATCCCACCAAGGAAAGAGACTATGACCTCGTGTGCGGGAGTAACAAGGTTGGAAGAACCTATGTGCTTGCATGTGATTTGTGGATGTTGCATAAGCACGATCATGCATTATATGTCATTCATGCATCATCCTAACGGTTATATTTTGCAGCCATCATAGATCAGTCCAGGTGGTCAAGAGGTCCTCAAGGGCAACTATGTAGAAATCCATTCTTTGAGCTGCCAGAAAGGGTAGAGTTGTCTAATTCAGTCTCAGAAAGTAGCCACGCTACATCCTCTCAATTCTCTATACATTCGGAAATGGCCAGCTCATAGAGAGGGACAGATGCTACTAGGGCTCTGACAGCAAAAGAGGTGGGCCGCAGGTTGGAAGAATTTGAGAACCAAATGATGGCTATGATGACCATAATAGCTCAGCCAGCTGTGCCCAGACCCACATCCTCCTCCCATGAGATAAAATGAACAGGAGGAGGTCAGAGAGGATCCGTCGGAGGAGATACTTCCACCACTAATGGTCCTAAGGGTTAACATATCAGGGGCCCAGAGGAGAAGGCCATCCTAGAGGTTGAATGATGACCTAGAAGAGGATGAATATGAAGAGCCTGTGTCAGAGAGAGGGAAAGCACCCCAAGCAGAAGAGGCCATCTGGAGGAAGATGGAAGAAAAATTCGAGGTAATGACGAAGATATTAACAAGGGGTCGAGGGATGAACCCCAAAGACAAGGAGTTAGAAGAGGAAGATCTGGTCCCGATGAACTTCAAGATGCCCGACATCCCCAAATTTGATGGTACTTCCGATCCCACCGCGCATATAAAGCAGTACTCGCTGGTGATGAAGGGTACTACTTTGATAAAGAGGCAGAAGATTGAGTACTTTTTCCTAAGCTTAACCAACCCAGCGATGGATTGGTATCACGAGCTTGATCGCAGAATGAAGGAGGACTGGCATTTATTGACGGAAGAGTTGTAGAGGCAGTACGACTGTAGTCCGAGAATGGAGGTGACTCTAAAGGACTTGGAATTGTTGCAGCAGAAGGCAGGCGAGTCTTTCCTTGAGTATCTGACCCGATGGAAGAATCGGGTGATGGAGATGAAAAAAAAGCCAGATACTCAAGATCAGATACGACTCTTCATAAAAAATGTGAGCCCGTATCTGAGAGATGGATTAAAAATGAAGGGATTGAGAGACTGGGAGTATCTGAAAGAAATCACTATTGAAGCAGAAGGAGAATACCTCTCTAGGAGAGCAAGTAATGAGAGTTATGCCAAGAAGAGCAGCAGTAGTTAGGGGGCAGGTAGGTCAGCAGGCTCCGGTGGTGGCATGAGGAAGATAGCTAAAGTTTTAGCCACCAACATGGCCCCAAGGCATTTCTCCAATCTAGGAAGGTCTCTGTCATGGGTACTTCGGAGGTTGATGAAGGAGGGTAGGTTGCAGCCTTTGCCACCGCGACTAGCCAGGACTCAAGGTCTGCCGGGACATAAGGACAATGAATACTGTACTTATCATCAGCACACTGGGCATACAATTGATGAGTGCAAGGCACTGAGGAACGCGATTCAGGACTTGATTGATTTAAAGCAAATCACAGACCAAGAGAAGAGAGGAAATCAGAAGAAGACTGGGTATAACAATGTGCCCCCACCAGTATTCTTGATTGGGTCCAATCTGCCCGAAAGGTTTTTATTGAGGGAGTTATACGGCATTGATGCCAACATTGCTGTCACAATCCTCCATGAGGTAAGTGAAGAAGGGCTTCCCGCTTAGTGATCGATTGCTGGTCCACTGATCAAAGTGGAAATGAAGACAATGGTATTGAGAATGAAGTAGTTCTCGACACGTGGGGTTCAGAGGAGGAAAAAGGAGAAGGGAAAGAGAAGAAGAAGAAAGTAGGAGTGGTGACCCAGAGTGGAAGGGTAGCTCCAAAAGTACGAAGGCCACAAGATCCCACAGTAGGCCAAAAAGAAAAGGAGCCAGAAGATGACCCGATATTGAAGCAGCTGAAAAAGATGCCGGCTTAGATTTTGATATGGGATCTTTTGAGGCAATCTCTATCCCATAGGCAAAAGTTGGTGGAGGCATTATGTGAGACAACCGTGGCCACGACCATCTCGCCCACATAATTGCTAGATGTGGTGAAAGGAGGAGCTGGGGAAAATGTGATATTCACGAGTACTAACTTGCCGGCAGAAGGCCGCAACCATAACTGCCCCTTGTACATTTGGGCACAGGTCAATCAGAAGCACACGACTTGCATTATGGTGGATAATGGTTCATCAATCAATGTGTGCCCTCAGGTAGCAATGGCAGCTTTTGGGGTGACTGAAGATATGCTGGGTAAATCTGATTTAATGATCACGGCTTACGATAACTCACGGAGGCATGCCTCTGGGACGTTCAAAATAGTGGTCAAGATGGGACAAGTGGAGACAAAGGTGGAGTTCGTAGTCCTGCCTATCCCCGCAAACTTTTCAGCCCTTTTGGGGAGGCCATGCTTCCATAAGCTGGGAGGCGTCCCCTCTACACTACACCAAATGGTCAAGATTTTTCATGAGGGGCAGGTTGTGACCATAAGGGCTGCGAGGGAGAACCAGGTTTCAATATTTGAGATTGCAAGGCAACCTTTCAATGGGTTCCACATTGCTTTGATAGACAAGGAAAAGCAGATAGATGGAAGCACCCAAGTGCTAAACATGATGAAGAGGATGTCATTCCTCCCCGGCGCATGACTAGGCAAGAATTTGCAGGGGTTGCCAACCGCCATTGCCACCAGAGGCTAGAAGGATAGGAAGGGCCTTGGATACAAAGGTGCAGTGAACATGGGGAAAAAGCTAATGAAGGAAATCACCCACATCAGAGAGAGCTTTGTACCAGCCACAACAGTGTGTGCCTACATAGGAGAAGCTGAGCTTCAGTGGGTTGACGAAAGGATTGTACCGGGGTTTGAGGTCTTTAATGATGTCTTCAACTGGGACACTGGATTGATTAAGCTAGCAGAGGGCTTTTGGGATGAAGAAATCATGACCAGGGAGACAGTCCGGGACCGCGAGACACCCGAGGAAGTTACCACCGAGAAGTTGGAGGCTACCCAATTGAAGGGGAAGGCAAAGATAGAAGAAGCCGTATAGGGGGTCGCTGTAGAGCCTCCAAAATGCCAGATCGATGCAGAGCCAACAACTTCAATAGTTGTGCTGATAGAAGAGGAGGAGGAAAATAATTTAGATTTTTTTTTTACTCCGAAACTTTTTAATACTGTTAATGACAATTTTAGTTTTATCAATAAAGTGAACGATTTTTCTTACTTGTGCGATGTTTCTGATGATTTCATTACGCGTGATCATGATCATAATCCATTTATATTTGATATTAATTCAACTGATTCTACTCCATTTAATCTTGAAACCTCGAAAAACCCGAAAGAAATATTGATAGCATATAACATAACTCCTGAAGAGCGAGAAAAGTTTGAGAGAATATTAAGAAAACATGAAAAAGTCTTTGCCTGGACCTATGAAGATATGCCAGGAGTGGACCGAGAAATCGCAGAACACGCCATCCCGACGTACCCAGACTATAAACCTGTCAAGCAAAAGCTGAGGAGGCTCAGGCCAGAATGGCCAAATAAAGTAAAGGAGGAAATTCACAAGCAGATTGAAGCCAAGTTCTTAATTGAGTACAGTACCCAACCTGGTTGGCCAATGTTGTCCCGGTAGCCAAGAAAAATAGCAAGGTAAGGGTATGTGTAGACTATCGAGACCTGAATAAGGCTTGTCCAAAGGATGACTTTCCACTGCCCCACATAAACGTGCTAATGGACAACGCAACTGCTTGTATGATGTATAGTTCTATGGACGGTTACGCAGGCTACAATAAGATACTTAATAGGATAGCCGACCGAATTAAAATAGCCTTTATCACAAAATGGGGGATATTCGCTTACAGGGTAATGCCTTGCAGTTTGAAGAATGCAGGCACGACTTATTAAAGAATGGCAACAAGGATTCTAGATGACTTGATCCACAAGGAAGTAGAAGTATATGTGGATGACATGATGATCAAGTCGACCACCAGAGAAGGTCACTTTGAAGCCCTAAAAAAGTTCTTTCAGAGGATCAGAAAGTACAACTTGCGATTAAACCCCAAGAAATGTATCTTCAGTGTCACTTTAGGGAAGCTTCTAGGACATGGGTGTAGACACCGGGTCTTGAGGCAGTCCAGATCAGAGTTACCCGATGAAGAGATCAATGTCGATTTTCGAGTAAGGGGATGAAATTCGGAGGTTTTCGTCCTTCGGTCTCGCAAGGATTAAAATCTTTTTCTATAGCATGGAGTTTTGAAAGAGTTGGATAAATTTTACAAAATTTGGGTAAAATTGGGAGTTTTGCTCCACAGACGGGCATACAATCTATGTAGGGACGCCCGTCCCTACTTAGAGTGATACCCATCCCTAGGCGTGGTGGGGACGGACACGCGGCGATCTAGAGGCGCCCCGTCCCTAGTTAGTTTCCCGCATATGCCCTTAGTAGGGACGGCCGTCGGTAGGTGCAGGGAAGCCCGTCGGTACGGTAACTGACCGGATCATGCCAGATTGGATAAAATTTAATCTCTTTTCTTTTCAAAATAGGGATAGAATTTATCTAAAACTTGAATTTTAAAGTCCTTTTAAAATTCAAACTTTAGATAGAGATTTATCTTAATTATCTCATAAAAACCCTATAAATAAAGGATCAAATTTCAGTTTTAGGGGTTAGAGAAAATTTGGGGAATTTAGAAAAAGAGAGAGAAATTTTAGAGAGATATTGTTTAGAAAAGGCTATCAAATATTTGTTGAAGAAAATTGCTTTTTAGAAAAAGGTTTTTCTGTGAGCAAATTACGTAAAAAAGTTAATAAATCTCTATTCATCTGTAGAGTTTTATTTTGATAAAACTTCTTTCAAGTAATTGATTTCCTCAATCTTTTTCATACAAATTAAGTCAAATTGAGGTGACAAAATTCAGTTGTTTCCATCAATATAACTAATTCGAACACACGATCGCTATCAAATTATCAAGGAAAGAACAACATAAATCTTCTTTCTTTGATCTGATTCTTCTTTGATCCTTGCGAGGTACACGGGGAGAAAATCATTAGACATCCACCCTAACAGGTAAAATCCGAGGGTAAACATTCTGGATTAACATTTGTATAATTTAATTTGATTTACATTGATTTTTATATATACTTTATTACCTTTTTTTCTACAAAATATTTAAGAGGTTCTTTAATTTGTTTTCCCCTCACTAGGGACGGCCGCCGGCACGATCCAGGTAGCCGTCCCTAGGCGAAATTCTCATTTTTTTATCTCATAAAATCCTATCTCTTGACTTGTTTCTGTCAGAATTTTCTCATTTTTATTTTTATTCACGTTTTTGGTAACATGTTTATCCTTGTGAGTTCTTTTCTGACCATTGAAAGTTGGAGTTGTGAGAGATGGTGGTTGCGCCATCCTGAGGATCTCGATTCGGGTTCATTTTTCTACCCTTACCTTTTATTTATGTTGTTATGGAAATGGTTTTAATGTCGTTAAGGTAAAAAGGACCAAAAGCTTTTTAACAATTAAACCTGGAGATTTTCCCGAAATTGGTGGACCAATGTCCCATTTCAGCCAATAAAATTGACACTTCATAAAAACCATTTTTGTAATAAATATGTATGGTAGGACCAAAGTTCTCATTCCAATGAATATCCCGTTTTATGCATGTATCGCATTTTTATAAATGGGAGTTGTATTCCGCTCCTAGTGTTGTTGTAATTTATTTCGAACACTTTATCTTGATTTTTGCTTCTATTTACCGCTTTGGATGTGAATGATCGCGCCTTTAATAAAGTGCATCGTGTGGAAAGTTGGTGAAATAATAAATTCAAAACATAATTGTAAAATTAATCAAGGTACGAATAAATGAGAAGTTCCGAACTCACTCTAGTCTTTAGGACTCAAAGAGGCGAGAGGTCTAGGACTTCCAAGACACCTCTTGAGTCCCACCAAAAGGCTTAAATACACAATCCTAGGCTCTAGGGGAGTAGAGGATGAGGCCTCCATGATCCCTCTGGCTAGCTCAAAATGGATATGTATGCGCCGTCTTAGGCTCGATAAGGCTAGACGACCCTTCCCAATGTTCTATTAGGTGGCGACTCCAAGAAACCTCATTGTTGCCAAAAATAGACGCGCTTGTAAATACCTTACAAGTTTTATGAACCTTTCCTGATGGCCCTGAAGCGGGCTTTCGGGAGGACACGAGGTTCGGTGCGCGTCACAGTGGCGACTCCACTGGGGACATACTCGAGACTTCGATTTGAAAGTACCTTGATTAAAAATTATAATAGAGTTTTAGTTTAAAAATTTCACCATCTTTCAAAACTTGCATTACATCTCATTAGAGCCTTAGATCTATGCTAGTTTTGTCCCTCTTTTAGCCCCGGTGTGTTCCCGAAGCACGACCCTATTTGCACTCAATTTAGGGAAGTGTTAATGATAATCACCAGCCCAAGCCTCATACCATCATGGTATATTAAATGGAGACCCGATCGGTCATTACTCTCGTGATGAGCTAGACCTGTTGGCAGGGACCATGCTTGGGTAGCCCTAAAGCAACACCACCTTTGACTAAAGCTCATGTAATGGCAATAGATACTTCCCCTAGGTGGTATGAACCGTAATACCTTGCTTGCTATATGGATCATTTTGTATTGGACAAACCCAAATAACCTGATTGGTCACCTAATCAAAGGCTTTCATGCCCCGATAGGTCCATGTCAACTTATTCGGGCTGCCTAAATACATGATGGTTAAAACCCATGCGTATGAACATTAGCTAAGAGAGGTTATGCTGCCGATTTTTTCACCGTGCACCATGCGTATCCATAGGGTTCCCTGTTAGCCCATGGATCAAGCCCACCTAGGACAGAGACCCCACGACCTCGTGTGCGGGGGCAATAAGGTTGGAAGGACCTACCTGCTTGCATGTGTTTGTGAATGATGCATTGCACATTCATGTCAGTCATGCACAAATAAATTTCTGTATTTCTTCTACATGTATACATCCTTTCCTTTGCATAAAATTATTACATGTACATATTGTCTTGTGTATAATTTTTCACATGTCTCACATGTATCATTGTAATCTCTTTTAGCCATTGTATACAATTTTTGTTGCACAGCACGATCATGCATATTATTCATGCATCATTCTAACTCCTTGCTTTTTAGCCACAGTAGACCATTTGTTTGGGTGGTTTAGGGATCCCGATAGTTGTCCGAAAAATTATCAGAGTTGATATTGGCCGACAGAGACCTAACATCCTTACTAGAGCATCTGGAAGGATTAGAAATGACTGGCCCTTCACAATTGACAGAAGAGACTCGCACTCTGATTGCCCAGGAAATGGATAGAAGGTTTGAAGAGCTTGAGAAGAGGCTATTGGTCGTGATCAAAGAAAGAATGGATGCTATGGCACTGGTTCTCCAAGCTCAGATTATGGCAACAACTCTTAACCAAATAAAGCCGGCCACGGTCGAGAGGCCTCATACAGCAATGACTGCAGTACATCCATTTTCTTTTGAAACCAGAGGCAAGGGGCCACTTAATTCACCAGTTGAACAGGGAGGAAATAGGAGGCCCACTTTAGAATACAGCATTGTGCCTGAAGAGGAAGAGGACCTTGCAATCACACATACTCCAAAAGATGAAAGGTCAGGAGGCCCTAACAATAGTAAGGCAAGTGTTAAGGCTGCAGAAGTCTCAGGCACTAGAATAACTCAGCCTCACCTCACTACCTCGGGTAAGCCATTGTTTTGGAACTTCACCCGTCTTGTTAAGAAAGGGAAGTTGCAACCCTTGCCAGTTGGGCCTGCCTCAAGTCAGGGAAAGCCTAGGCACATAACAGACTGGTATTGCACGTATCACCAGTATCCAGGGCATAGAACAGACTACTGCCATCCTCTAAGAGATCGCATTCAAGAACTGGTGCCAGACCCAAAAAAGGAAAAGATTGTGGAAGCGCCAACCATGAAGGTGGGGGAAAGGCATTTTTCTAATTTGGGCAGATCATTGTCTTGGGTCCTTAAAAGGCTGATAAAGGAGGGGATATTGCCGCCTTTGCCAGCTAGGCCTGCTAGAAGCCAAGGACAGCCCGGTCATAAGGAAGATCAGTATTGTGCCTACCACCAGCATACCGAGCATGCCACAAATTATTGCAAGGCCTTAAGACACATTATTCAAGATCTGATTGATTCCAAACAGATCTCCGACCCAGAAAAGCGAGAGGGAAAGAATAAGATAGATTAAGTGCCTAAATTGTGGAAAGGCAGGACGGTGCTTAGGGATGATAATGGACCATCGATTGCAACAGCTGTGTTGGCAAGAACAGAAGTTGATTAGCTATTTAGAATGTTCTTTTTATTTTTGAACTGTTTAATAATGACACTTTAACTTCATTAATAAGATGAACGTTTTTACTTACTTGTGTTATGTCTCTTATGATTTCACTATGCATAATCATGATCATGACTCATTCATATTTGACATTGATTCAATTGATGCTACTCTATTTACTCTCAGAAAATTTGGAGACTCTGAAGAAAATCTTGATAGCATCTATTATAATTCCTGATGTGAGATTAAAATTGAGAGAATGAAAACAAAATATGAAAAAGTCTTTGCCTGGACAGATGAAGACATGTCAAGAGTTAATCGCGGAATCATCAATCATAGGCCAGTCAGAAGTTCATAAGATTAAAGTCGAATGAGGCAGAATAGGTCGGAAAAAAATGGGAGTCCACAAGCAGGAATGAAGCTAAAATTTCTAGTTAAAGTTCAATGCCGGACTGGTGGTCCCAAATGGAGATGAAAAGAGGTGCGCATACGTGTGAACCCCAGGATTTGAGTGAAGCTTGTTAAAGGGGATTGCTATTTGAGGGGTTAAAAAAAATATATCAAAAAAAAAGCAAAAAAAAACAAAAAAAGAGAACAGAACAAAAAAAAAAGTGGGAAAAGTTTAATGAAAAAAAAAAAGAAAAAATTGGAAAAATTTAGAGAATTAATCAGAGGGCAAGGAAATGCTGATTGGGGGCAAGCTTTGTTCAAATCCCATTGATCCACACATGCCCATACTTTTGGAAAGGACCATAAGAATTACATCGATTTGCAATGGATGTAGGTTCCTCAAGCTTAAAAACAGACACTATAGGGGAGGTGTGCCCTACAACCCCAACGGATAGGGTCAGGTCAAAATGGTCTCCCTCACCATGCAAAGTAAGCTATGACTAAAGCTAGGGAGTCCCTTCGGTGTCGCGGCATTAAAAGACCACAAGTCTTCTCTACATTGCCTTTAAACCAATGGGGCAGGAGTGGCTGCTAACAAGGAAATCTTTGTCGAGATGGCTCAAAACTACAAGATGTAGCTAAAAAATTGCCTTTTGCACTTCAAACGCTGAAGAACCACCATCAGAACCTCCACAAGAGTCGCAGGGGTAGAAGTCGGATGGTCAATCGACGTAAAGTTCAAATTTTTAAGGAAAGTTATGAGAGCCCAGATTCCAAAAGCCAGTTGGGCATAGCAACAGCAGCAGTAGGCAAACATGTTGGACAGAGACAAGTCATGAAATTATTACCACAGTTTGACCCATGAGAAAATACCCTTCTCGATCATCTGGGGAGGAAGCCAGAAAACAACCACAGAAAGAGAGAGATTCAATGAGACCAGATGTTCACATGAATGAGATAAATTTAGGACAATGCAAGAGGATTCCATCTGTTCTTCAAAAGTTGTTATCCGAGACAGCAGCAATGGACAACAATGAAGAATCGGTCAACGTTAATAAACCCATGAGGGTCCATGGCAAAAGGCTTAAAAATCAAAAGAAGAGAATAAAAGCCCCGCGGGTCAAAAATCGAAAAAAGGCGGCCTTGCTAAAATTGGCCGCCTCGTCAGGGTGAAAACCGAAAAAAAGGCATCCTGGTCAAAAATTAGAGGCTCGAGAGAAAATATCCAATAAAGAAAACCCGAGAGGGCTGATTGGAGACAGGAGTTTGATGCTTACAAGATATACTCTGAGATTAGATATAGTTTTGCATTTTGAATCGATGTTAGATAATGATAATGTGTGGAGAAATCATATTGAAATGTACACAATCTTTGCAAATACATGTGTTCATTATTTTCTAGTTCATTTATAAAAAGAGAAATGTTGTTCATTGCTGAATGCATGAAATCTAAATGACTACGCCCTGCTACTACTCTCATTGTCCAGATGTCTAAGTCAATGAGTTATGTTATCCACTGTGAGACTAAACACCCACCTCTTGAGTGCATTAGGGGGAGTGAAAGAATAACCCCCGATAGATGGCATAATAGTCTTCACCGGCAGCTTGCCCAGAGGCTATGGTAGCTGGAGGTAAAAGCCGAAGATAAAGGTCCACTTTAGAAAGACAGGGATGCCTCACTTCATCATTAATCCCTTTGAACTATCAAGCACAATGGGTAGTAATGAAAAAGGCAGCCTCATGAAGCCTTAAAAAAAAAAAGAAAAACAAAGAAAAAAAAGCCGCTGGAGTGGGTTGGGTCCATTCCAGGCAAAAGTTAGGCACAGGGGTTATGTGAAAATCTCAAAAAGGGACGCATTTTCCGCTAAGAAAAGCTAGTGTGAAAATCCACAAGGGACGCACTACCTTTAAAACAATGACTTTTGAAGCCTGGAGCAATAAGGCAACATTACCCGAAATGACTTCCCTTTAGACAGGTGTCGTATAATGCAGAACATGATTCAGGGTGATGGGGGCAAAA
Source organism: Excoecaria cochinchinensis (assembly GCA_947683425.1). Lineage (NCBI taxonomy): Eukaryota > Viridiplantae > Streptophyta > Magnoliopsida > Malpighiales > Euphorbiaceae > Excoecaria > Excoecaria cochinchinensis. Next base: position 5,201,222 of record CANTUQ010000034.1, read on the forward strand.
TGCTCATCTGACAGGGAGGCAAAAAAATGCGCATGAGGCAGTTCTCTTTGAAAAGAATAGGGGTAAGAGTCCATGAAGCCAAGACAACGCTTTTCTAGATCCTTGGGCGGCATCAGACAATGTGAGCAGCTGAGCAGTAACCTCAATGGATCCCTTAATCACCTAGGATGTGGTCTATCCATTTTTGCATCTCACATGGATAAATCTTTTGCATATTGCCTTGCATATTGCGTGCATTTAGTCCGTTACACTTATGGTTGTACACACAATTCTTGTACACTAATCCTTTGCTTATGTCTCGTGTATATAACTTTATGTGTATATTTCATAACCTGTGATTCCATACGCACACACAATCTTTTGTATATTTTGTTGTGTACATGACTTAGAGGGAAGGGTCTGAATAGACCTCAAGAGCAAGGATGATCCAAAGGAAGGATTCAGCTCGACATGATCGGCCACTATATCCGGCCCAAAATCAAGTAAAAATGTACAGAGGTGAAACACCCAAGAGGACAAGCCTATCGGACACACCATGCTCAGGGCAATCCGGAATCACATAAATTTGTAGAAGATAAGATTCTTTGAGAAGCTGAATTATCCACACATACTATAGTCGGAGGCAAATCATACACAAAAGTGAGACAAGGTACAGTTTTGAATCTACATCGATGCTCACCATGCCGAACAATCGGATCAAGATAAAGTCCTCACGAGAAGGGAATCTCAACGACCCGCTCCTAAGAAGACATTTAAGAGGACAAGCCTTTCCATGCACACCATGCCAAGAGTAGCAAGGTAAGTTTCTGTACCATGAGATATATGCTTGTACAATAATCAAGATGAAGTCCTCACGAGGGAAGAATTTCAAGGACCTGCTCCCAAGAGTGAAAAGAATAAGCCTCTCCATGCATGCCATGCCGAGAGCGAACAGGTAAGTTTTTTTGTCCTAAGAGGCATGCCCCCACACCTCACACATAGTGTACAAAATCTGGATTCAAATGTATGTACATGTGCACAATGTTTTGTATATATACATGGTTCACATTTAAAGATGATTCAAGATATGAGTTCAGTCAGACTCATGCATGCCATGCTGGGGGCAATCAGGTAAGTTTCCCTATCATAAGATATACGCTCACAAACATCACACAAAGTGTAACAAATGCAAATATACAAATGTACAAATTCTCAAACAAATGCAAATGTACAAGAGTACAAACTCTCAAACCAAAATAACAAAAAAGACTTCTCAAACCAAAATAACACAAAAAAAATACAAATTCTCAAACGACAAAGCAAAACAAAAAGAAGAAGACATTTTCAAGGCCTTGAAAATCAACATACTGTAAATACATTCAAAATGTAAAGGTCAAAAGCAAAACAAAGAAAATCCGAAAACAAAAACAAAATAGAAAAATCACCCGCCTACAGGCAAATAACAAAATTTCTAATCTATGTCTTTCTTTGAGAAAGCTCAAATCTTTTTCCGCCCTGGAGGCTCAACATCAAATTCTCTCACCTCTTGAGAAGTATGTAGGTCTTTTCAATAAGGAGACTGCATTGGAGATGATAAAGGAATCAATATTTGGCATGTCACAGTCAGTACAATCAAGAAAATGGGGAACAACCAACCGTCCTTCAGGGGCACACATCTGACAACGCTCCAATATGTAGACACCAAGTAGACTGGATGCGTTAGCAGATCAAACATTGTACTAGCCGGATGTAGGTTAGCAGATCAGACATTGAAATAGCCGGATGGGGGTTAGCAGATCAAACATCGTACTAGCCAGATGTAGGTTAGGAGATCGGACATTGAAATAGCCGGATGGTGGTTAGTAGATCAGATATTATACTGACCGGATGGTGGTTAGTAAAACAGATATTACACTGACCGAATAATGGTTAGCAGATAGGAGTTACACGGATTTGGTTGGAAGTTACCAAGGTTGTGCTGTGCAAGCCTAGAGGCGGTTATCAAGACAGAATGTTCAATCACATGCGATGGAACAGATCACAAACAGAGGTTGTAGTTAGAGAGTACTGCATGTCACAGACACCGTGCAGGCCAAGATGAGGCTAACGGATCACCAGCGGTAGAATAAATCGCAAACAAGGGTTGTAGTCAGAGAGTACTGCATCTCACAGACACCGTGCAGGCCGGGACGAGGCTAGCGGATCCCAGCGAATAGAACAGATCTCAAACAGAGGTTGTAGTTAGAGAGTACTGCATCTCACAGACACCGTGCAGGCCGGGGACATTGTTAGCGGTGCACCAGCGATAAAACAGATCGCAACAGATTGATGTAGTTAGACAACACTTCACCTCACGCCGTGTAGACCGAGATGAGGAACATGGTTTTGCACCAATTCGAAAATGACCAACAGTCAAAAGGAAGAATAAACAGATCAAAGATTATATTTTTCAAGATCACATTTAATATTACAGATTAGATGAGAATCAACAGATCAGAATCGTACCTTACAGATTGAATGGGGGTTAGCAAGGAAAGTCCACAAGCCTAAACGGGACTGGCAATATAGATTAGCCACCATGCATGCCGAGATGAGTCTAGAAGGACACCCAGTTCAGAAGAACGTCCCGCTCAGAAGAGCAGTCCAGAAAGACACCCAGTTCAGAAGAATGCCCCGCTCAGAAGAGCAGTCCAGGAGGACACCCAGGCCAGAAGGGCGCCCATTTCAAGAGAATATCAGCACTTTGTAAAGTCTGAAGAAGACTCGGTGCCTCTCAGGAGAGCAATCATCAGCACTTTGTAAAGTCCAAAGAAGACTCGGTGCCGCTCAGGAGAGCCATCATCAGCACTTTGTAAAGTCCGAAGAAGACTCGGTGCCGCTCAGGAGAGCCATCATCAGCACTTTGTAAAGTCCGAAGAAGACTCGGTGCAGCTCAGGAGAGCCATAATAGCACTTTTGTAAAGTCCGAAGAAGACTCGGTGCAGCTCAGGAGAGCCATAATCGCACTTTGTAAAGTCCGAAGAAGACTCGGGGCAGCTCAGGAGAGCCATAATCGCACTTTGTAAAGTCCGAAGAAGACTCGGGGCAGCTCAGGAGAGCCATAATCACACTTTGTAAAGTCCGAAGAAGACTCGGTGAAGAAGACTCGGTGAAGCTCAGGAGAGCCATAATAGCACTTCGTAAAGTCCGAAGAAGACTCAGTGCCGCTCGCCATAATCGCACTTTGTAAAGTCCGAAGAAGACTCGGTGCCACTCAGGAGAGCCATAATCGCACTTTGTAAAGTCTAGAGAAGACTTGGTGCCGCTCAGGAGAGCCATAATCGCACTTTGTAAAGTCTGGAGAAGACTCGGTGCCGCTCAGGAGAGCCATCATCAGCACTTTGTAAGTCTGGAATAGACTCGGTGTAGCTCAAGAGAGCAATCATCCTCGTTTTGTTAGTCCGAAGAAGACTCGGTGCAGCTCAGGAGAGCCATATCGCACTTTGTACAGTCCGAAGAAGACTCGATGCAGCTCAAGAGAGCAAATATTGCACTTTGTACAGTCCGAAGAAGACTCGGTGCAGCCCAGAAGAATAAACCTCGCGTTTTGTAAGTCCAGAACCAACTCGACGCATTGCCGCTTCCCCGGCGAAAAGGTAAGGACTGCCTCAGGTATGCGTCTCTTTCCTTTCTTCTCTGAATTTTGGCTCATCTAGGCACTAGTGCGCTAGTTTCCCCAAAATTGGGGGCAACTGTAGACACCGGGTCTCAAGGCAGTCCAGATCAAAGTTACCGGATGAAGAGATCAATGTCGATTTTTGAGTAAGGGGATGAAATTTGGAGGTTTTCGTCTTTCCATCTCGCAAGGATTAAAATATTTTTCTATAGCATGGAGTTTTGAAAGAGTTGGATAAATTTTACAAAATTTGGGTAAAATTGGGAGTTTTGCTCCACAGACGGGCATACCATCTGTGTAAGGACGCCCGTCCCTACTTCGAGTGATACCCGTCCCTAGGCGTGGTGGGGACGGACACGCGATGATCTAGAGGCGCCCGTCCCTAGCATCACGCCCCGTCCCTAGTCAGTTTCCCGCATATGCCCTTAGTAGGGACGGCCGTCGGTAAGTGCAGGGAAGCCCGTCGGTACGGTAACTGACCGGATCACGCCAGATTGGATAAAATTTAATCTCTTTTCTTTTCAAAATAGGGATAGAATTTATCTAAAACTTGAATTTTAAAGTCCTTTTAAAATTCAAACTTTAGATAGAGATTTATCTTAATTATCTCATAAAAACCCTATAAATAAAGGATCAAATTTCAGTTTTAGGGGTTAGAGAAAATTTGGGGAATTTATAAAAAGAGAGAGAGAAATTTTAGAGAGATTTTGTTAAGAAAAGGCTATCAAATATTTGTTGGAGAAAATTGCTTTTTAGAAAAAGGTTTTTCTGTGAGCAAATTACGTAAAAAAGTTTATAAATCTCTATTCATCTGTAGAGTTTTATTTTGACAAAACTTCTTTCAATTAATTGATTTCCTCAATCTTTTTCTTACGAATTAAGTCAAATTAAGGTGACGAAATTCAGTCATTTCCATCAATATAACTAATTCGAACACACGATCGCTATCAAATTATCAAGGAAAGAACAACATAAATCTTCTTTCTTTGATCTGATTCTTCTTTGATCCTTGCGAGGTACACGGGGACAAAATCATTCGATATCCACCCTAACAGGTAAAATCCGAGGGTAAACATTCTGGATTAACATTTGTATAATTTAATTTGATTTACATTGATTTTTATATATACTTTATTACCTTTTTTTCTACAAAAGATTTAAGAGGTTCTTTAATTTGTTTTCCCCTCACTAGGGACAGCCGCCGGCGCGATCCAGGTAGCCGTCCCTAGGCGAAATTCTCATTTTTTTATCTCATAAAATACTATCTCTTAACTTGTTTCTGTCAGAATTTTCTCATTTTTATTTTTATTCACGTTTTTGCTAACATGTTTATCCTTGTGAGTTCTTTTCTGACCGTTGAAAGTTGGAGTTGTGAGAGATGGTGGTTGCGCCATCCTGAGGATCTCGATTCGGGTTCATTTTTCTACCATTACCTTTTATTTATGTTGTTATGGAAATGGTTTTAATGTCGTTAAGGTAAAAAGGACCAAAAGCTTTTTAACAATTAAACCTAAAGATTTTCCCGAAATTGGTGGACCAATGTCCCATTTCAGCCAATAAAATTGACACTTCATAAAAACCATTTTTGTAATAAATATGTATGGTAGGACCAAAGTCCTCATTCCAATGAATATCCCGTTTTATGCATGTATCGCATTTTTATAAATGGGAGTTGTATTCCGCTCCTAGTGTTATTGTAATTTATTTCGAACACTTTATCTTGATTTTTGCTTCTATTTACCGCTTTGGATGTGAATAATCGCGCCTTTAATAAAGTGCATCGTGTGGAAAGTTGGTGAAATAATAAATTCAAAACATAATTGTAAAATTAATCAAGGTACGAATAAATGAGAAGTCCCGAACTCACTCAGGTCTTTGGGACTCAAAGAGGCGAGAGGTCTAGGACTTCCAAGACACCTCTTGAGTCCCACCAAAAGGCTTAAATACACAATCCTAGGCTCTAGGGGAGTAGAGGATGAGGCCTCCAAGATCCCTCTGGCAAGCTCAAAATGGATATGTATGCCCCGTCTTAGGCTCGATAAGGCTAGACGACCCTTCCCAATGTTCTATTAGGTGGCGACTCCAAGAAACCTCATTGTTGCCCAAAATAGACGCGCTTGTAAATACCTTACAAGTTTTATGAACCTTTCTTGATCGACCTGAAGCGGGCTTTTGGGAGGACACGTGATTCGGCACGCGTCATAATGGGGTTAGCCAGAGGGGAATTGAGATCGACCCGGACAAGGTTAAGGCTATCAGAGAGATGCCAGTGCCTCAAAAGGGGAAGGACGTCAGAAGCTTTTTAGGCAAATTGCAGTATGTCAGCAAGTTTAGTAAAGGTAGAAATCCACAAGCAGATTGAGGCCAAATTTCTTATTGAGGTCTAATACCCGACTTGGTTGGCCAACGTCGTCCTGGTAGCTAAAAAGAATGGCAAAGTACGCATATGTGTGGACTACCGAGATTCGAACAAAGCTTGTCCAAATGTTGACTTCCCACTACCGCACATCGACGTGTTAGTAGACAATGTCGCAACCTATATGATGTACAACTTTGTGGATGGATATGCAGGGTACAATCAGATCCTCAATAAGATAGCGAATCGGATCAAACTAGCTTTTATAACTGAGTGGGGGGACATTTGCTTACAGGGTAATGCTGTTTGGGATAAAGAATGCAGGGGCAACCTATCGGAGGATGGCTACTAGAATCCTTGACGACTTGATCCATAAGGAGGTTGAAGTATGTGTCGATGATATGATGATCAAGTTAGCTACTAGAGAAGGTCACTTTGAAGCTCTAGAGAAGTTCTTTCAGAGGATCAGCAAGTATAATTTGTGGCTCAACCCTAAGAAGGGTATTTATGGGGTTACCTTAGGAAAGCTGTTAGGGCACGTAGTCAGTTAGAGAGGAATTGAGATCGACCTGGACAAAGTCAAGGCCATCAGGGAGATGCCAGTGCCTCAGAAGGAAAAGGATGTCAGAAGTTTCTTGGGCAAGTTGGAGTATGTCAGCAGGTTCATCGCTAAGCTCACTCCAATTTGTGAGCCGATCTTCAAGTTGGTAAGAAATGATTAGCTTGTAGTATAGAATGAAGATGGTAAGAAGGTTTCCAATACCATGAGGGAATACTTGCTGAATCCCCCAGTTCTAAGACCACCTCAACTGGTCAAGCCGCTAATCTTGTACTTAGCAATAGAAGACAACTCAGTAGGTGCCATGATGGCTCAGGAGGATGAATTTGAAGTAGAGTTTGCAGTCTATTACCTTAGTAAGAAGCTCCTTTCATATGAGTTCAAATATACAGAAGTGGAAAAGATTTGCCTTGCAGTGATTTGGGCCTCGAAAAGTTGAGACACTACTTCCACTCTTACAAAGGTTGCAAGCAGTCGCAAAACATCACCCTCTCAGATACCTATAGGAAGCTCCATTTTTGTTATGAAAAATGGGAAGATGGCTACTGCTACTACAAGAATTTGATGTCAAGTACGTTACCCCGAAACACCATTAAGGGACGTGCAGCAGCAGAGTTTTTGGCAGAACACCCCATCGAAGGGGATTTGTTTGAGTTTAACTTCCTGGACGAGGGATGTTGCAGCCAGTGTAGTACAAGGCTGGTAGTTACATTTTGACGGAGTCGTTAACAGCACAAGGGGGAAGGAGTAGGAGTCAATCTAATAACCCCAGACGGAGAAAAACTCCCCATTAGCTAAGAAACTGAGGTAGAAGGCTGTAATGCGCACCGAATCCCGTGATGCCCCCAAAAACCTGCTTTTAGGGCATTCGAGAGAGGTTCATGGAACTTGTAAAAGATTACAAGGGCGTCTATTTTGGGCAATAAGGAGGTTTCTTGAGTCGCCACCCAATAAAACATTGGGAAAGGTCATTTAGCCTCACTGAGCCTAAGACGGCGCATCTATGTCCATTTTAGGCAAGGCAGAGATATTTTAGAGACCCTATCCCAATAGGACATTGAGATAGCCCTCTAACCTCATGGAGCCTAAGACAATGCAAATTGGGCCTATTTTGGGCAATAAGAGATATTTTGGAGACCCCATCCCAATGAGACATTGAGATGGTCCTCTAACCTCGTTGAGCCTAAGATTAGAGATTGTTTGGAAACTTTTTATTTATTCATACCTTGGTTAAATTAAAATTTAGTTTTGAATTTAATATTTCATTCCTTTTCCCATATAATTTAATTCATTAATTAAAGCGCAGATCATTCACATAATAAAAAGCGATAAACGAAAGCAAGACTAACATAAGGTAAATGAAAATGCAGTAAATTACAACAAAATTATGGGCGAAATACAACCGACATTGTAAAAAGCATGGAAATCATACATAAAAATGGGATATTTATTAAGAATGAGGACATTGGTCCCTCACATGCATACTTACAGAAAATGTATAGAGGTGACAATTTTATTTAGGTGGAAGAAACTAGGAAATTGGTCCCATTTTTATTAGAAAAACTCCAAATTAATTAATATAAATATTTTTGTGATTTTCTTTCAAACGTGCATAAAATAAATAATTTTATTAAAAATTACATGGTAAAATAAATTAAAAAGCCAAATAAAGAAAATAATACAAATAATAAAATGAAAGTTCAAACCAAACGAGCCTCCTGGATCTCTCCGTGTGCTCGCGGGTATGCCCAAGCAAAGAAAATAAGTGTTGGAATAAAAAACAAACACAAATAAAATTAATGTTAATGATTTAATCAAGAAAATCAATTAAACACATGAAATGATAATTAATAAATTAAAATAAAATAAAAATAAGATGACATCAAAAACGACCAATGAATTAAAATGTTAGTAAATTAAAATAAATGAAAAAATATATTTTTGAATGGCAAAGGAATTAAATGATATGATTGAAGTAAATAAAACAACATGTTAATATATTAATACATAAAAAACATGAAACAATAATAAATATGATAATAACAACGATGATAATAACAAAATAATAAGAATAAAAGTAATAATAATGATAATAATAAAGAAAGATGGATGATCAAGTAAAATGATAAAAAATAAAAAATGGTTAGCAAAAATGTTAAATTTATGTATAAGATCAAATAAATAATTGTATACACAATAGATTTAAAGATCTAAATAATTGTGAATGAAAAATAAAAACAATTGAATAAAATAAATAAACAAAATAAGCAATTTAATAAATAAATAAATTGAATAAATAAATTAGATAACACAAATATATATACAATTGAATAAATAAATAAATAAATAAAGATGATAAAGAAAAAAAAATTAAAAAAATCACATCAAACAAATAAATAAATAAATAATAGATCTAAGATATTCATGTTAGTCAATTAATTGAAAGCAAGAAATAAAAATAATACAATAAATAAATAAGAAATAAACAAATAACCAATAAAATTATGAGATCGGATCTAGCATATTTACCCTCAGAATTCAGATTCGATGGAGGGAAATTTATGATTGATTTACTCTTTTTTTGGATCTGCAAAATTAGAGATAAAAAAATGAAAAAATTGGAATTTTATTTCAAGGAAGAAAATTTTGTTAAAAAAATAATAATGAAAGAAGATAAAAAATTCTTACGAACGAAAAGTTGATTTTTTTTTGTTTTAAGGATATTTATTGATAAAAGAAATAAACAAAAATTATCAAGAACAAAATGATTATTTTTTGCTTGTCTAAAAATAATTGTTAAAAAAATCTTATTTTTTAGAAAATCAAATGAAAAATTTGGATTTTAAGAACAAATAATTATTTTGTTTGCGCCAAAATCAATTTTTCTTCAAAAAATGATTCAATGTGAAATCTTTGAAAAACTTAATTGAAAAAATAATTAAAAGAAGAAAGTAAGAAAATTAAATTTTTAAGAACAAATAATTGCTTTATTTGTCTCAATCATTAACAAAATTACATCTAAAATACTTAGAACAAATTCTTTTGGAAAAGAAGAAGAAGAAGAAGAAGAAGAAGAAGAAGAATTGAAGGAGAAGAACCTTTTTTCAAGAAGAAGAAGAACAACAAATAAAAAAATCTGAATTTTTGGTTTTTTGGTTGCCTCCCCATTTCTCTCTCTTTCACTTTTTATTTATATTAATAAAAATGAAAACCTAATTAATTAAGAAAATAAAATAAAATTTAATTAGATTATTAATTATTTAAATTTTAAAACTGAAAAAAAAAAATCATTAAAATCACAAAAAATAGGGATAAAAAATCAATTTTAAGTAAAAAATCCAGAAAAAAAAAGCTAAAAATACGTTTTCGGCAGATTTGGGCTGAAAGGGCGACCGACGGACGTTGCTGGGCGAGAGACCCCCGTGCGCTGGGGGCGTGCTGCGCTCAGTGCCCTGCGCGCTGGGCGATAGGCTCAGCTCCCCGCGTGTTGGCTGCGTGCAGCTCCCATGTGGGGTGGACGACGGGTGCAGCTAGGGGTGAGCATGGTCGGTTAATCGGTTCCATAAGCCCCAGTCCATTAATCAATCCATTAATATCGGTTTTTTGAAATTACGGTCCATTAACCAGTTCTTTACTATCGGTTAACCAGTCCATCGGTTTTGAATTTTCGGATCGGTTACACAATACTTTTCGGTTAACCACTATAATTATAAATATATTCATAAATAAAATTAAAATGTTCGAGATACTTAAAAATTAAAATTTTTTCACTATAATATAACATTATTGTTGTTAAAATAAAAATATTTGGTAGATATAAGCAAATTTATTTTTAAAAATTAATATTTAATAAGAAAATATATTAACAGGTACATAATCACTTTTAATTAGATAAATTATTATACCTATTAATAGCCAAATAAAAAAATTTAAAAACTTTAAAATAATTAGTATAAGGAAAAAAAGTATATGATCACCTTTAATTAGCATAAATTGTTATAAATTATTAATAAATTAATAAATTAACTAAAAATTCAGTTTCGGTTCGGTTAACCAGTCACATGAGTCAAAAACCATTAACCAGTCCATTAATATCGGTTTTTTCAAAACACTAACCATTAACCAGTCCATTATAATTGGTTAACCAGTCCATCGGTTCGGTTTCGAATTTTTTTTTCGGTTAACCGAGTCCATCGGTTTTTTTGCTCACCCCTAGGTGCAGCACTCCGCGTGCTGGCCACGCGCAGCACCCGCGGGCTGCCGACTGCTGAAAGTTTTTTTTTTAAATAACAAATTTTGACCTAAAAAATATAATTTTCCACCCTCTTCTATTTTATTAATTTGGTTTTTTTAATTTATATTATCTCTAAAAAGTAAATTTGACAAGCAAATCATCACTTCCAACCTTTTTGCCTGTGAATAGGCGTCTAACTTCATCATTGGGTAACTCTGATCTGGACTGTCTCAGGATCCGGTGTCTATAAAGGCCGCTAACAATAAAGCTGAATATGAACCGTGTACCTTTGGGTTGGAAGCCTTGATAGCCTTGGAGGCAAAAAGCGCAAAAGTCTTTGGAGACTCATCACTAGTAATCAACCAGATCCAGGGTGAGTGGGCCATAAAAGAAGAGCGTGTCATGGCCGAAAATGTACCCTAATAGTATTGACCTAATTTGACATGTGTGTGAATTGAATGTACCGTTGGGACTCAATTGAAAGGTTGGAAGGACCTTGTAACACCCCTTACCTAAACGTAGAGAACTCCACCCTAGGAAGAGGATGAAGGTCCTCGATAGATAAGGGTTGCCACCCACTAGACACACAAACAGAACCAATAATACAATTGAATACATATACAAACGAGTAATTTACAATTTTCACAACTCACGAGAGAAAGAGTCATAAAGTAAAATATTGCATTACATTAATATAACAAAGGTTGTCTTACACATTTCAAAAGATACAGAAGTGCCTCAGCACGACTGAATAATTACATATAATAAATGTCCAAACGATTTACAAAGGATTCTATACATAGTTTCAAAAGTATAAGACCATAATACATACAAAAAAGAATACAAGGCCTAAACTACAAATTCTTCTATCCACTAGTTGTGATGGCCCTGCTGATGCGAAACCCTCGATTCAACCCTTCAAAACCTTCCACACCTGCACGGATAAAACACCCGTGCTAAGCGAAATCACTTAGTGGGGAAAACAAAGATGCACAACGACCACTCATAGTGGCGTTAACAAATAATCATAAACAAATGGTATAATTACATGTCAAGATATCATAAGTTAACTTAACGTATAATAGCACTATAATCATAACATTCCCAATAAGCAATAATTCAGAAATTCACATGAAATAACAATAACACTGTTGCACCTGCTATATCAAAACAGTGGATAACGAGTACGCGTAGATATCCGAAGATATTAACAGTATTCTCATAACACATGGATACCCGAGGGTATCAAAACAATCTTTTAATTTTGTTCCAAAAGCATTTTCGCGTAGATTCAGTACAGAGGGATCACGAAGATCCAGTCGGGGGACCTGATCAGGGTCCAAATCATACACTAGCTGCAGCAACACTAGCTCTATTAGGCATGCCTAACTATCTACTTTTTCAACTCTAGCAGGTCATGCATAATCCAAGACATATTTCAATTTACAATATATGTTTACGACATTATTTATTCATGATATAAGATGCATATAAACACATTCATATATGTATAAATAAACTATACATACTTCTAGAAGTAATGCAAATTAGAAAGTGAAATCTTACATTTATACAAGAGAAGTCAAAAAGAAAAGCTGAAGGGTGTCGCGCTCACAACAGAGGCGAAGTTGGCCTCCTGTCACGCTCGCGGCGAACCTCATGCCCGTATGGAGACGAAACACATCTCATTGTCGCGCTCGCGACAGTGAGTACCCGCATGAGCTATCGCGGCCTCGCGACCTGTACGCGCTCGCGACAGAAGCTTTACCAAACAATGAGCTCTCTGTCGCGATCGCGATGATGTCACGCTCGCGACAGGGAGTTCCCGCTGCGCACGCCCGGCCGCTCATGGCTAGGCGCGTGCGAAGGGGCAAAGATCACCGAGCTCTGTCGCGACCTCGTGACAGAGTCGGGATTTTCACTCCCAACTCCAAAAATCTGCAGAAATTCCATCTCTATTTCACCCATTCACTCATTTGGTTCCAATAACTCAGTTTTAAGTAAAATCCTTTACTCAAACTATTACACACAACATAAAACATACCATTTGAATTCATTATTGTCATCAAATCAAACAAATCACACTATCAAACCCCAAAATTCTCAAACCAGAAATTTCTAGGCAAACATGCAAAATTTCCATAATTTAACTCTATCCTTCACAACCCATAGTTCTCAACTCAAATTAAACCATACCCATAACTCATAGAAGTCAAAACATACAATCTAACTCATCAATTTCAATCATAACATAAAAATTATCAAAATACCCAAAAATGCACAATAAGCACAAACATTCCCAAACCTCAAAATAGTGCATTTCAATCTCGAGCTCCGCTACCACTTGCGATCTCCTTGCCTTTGGATTCCTTAGCAAGATGCTCTGAACCATAAAACCCACAACACAGAACAATTTCAAAATCCTAACTTACAAATACAAAACTAATTTAAAGAAGGGTAAGAAGAGAAATAAGAAACCTAATACCCATCACTTACCACACCAGTTTAGGCTACCCCAAACTCACTTGAATTTGTAGCAAAAAGGAAGAATTCAAGAAGAAATGAAGAAGAAAGGAAGAGAAGGAGCAAAGTAACGGGAAAGAGGAAGAAGAAGAAGAAGAAGAAGAAGAAGAAGAAGAAGAAGAAGAAACGTGAAGAAGAAAGGAAACCAGCTGAAGTCTCTTTCTCCCTCTCTCTCTCTTCCAATACTTATCCTCTCAATGACTTTTCCTTGCCACATGTCAACTCCTTATTGGGCCACCTATTAACCATACCTAACTCCCATCCATCAAGACACACCCAAGACTAATCTCTTACTGACACACTATTCCCATACACTCACTCACACCTAACCACAACCCACAACTCACACACTACTCTAATACACTCACTCACACTAAAACACAACCCAACTAAAGCATAAGAACAATTAATTTAATCAAAATAAACACATGCCTAATATAAATAACCCATGCATATTTACACACACACAAGACTCACTCTACTAGGGTGGTTTCGGGGTGTTATAATACTCCCCTCCTGAAAAGAATTTCGTCCTCGAAATTCTCACCTTATCCAAATAGCTGAGGGTACTGAGTTCTCATTATCTCTTCCGGTTCCCAGGTGGCTTCCTCAATACCATGATGTTGCCACAGCACTTTAACCAATGGTATCTGCTTGTTTCGAAGCTGCCTAATCTCTCTAGCTAGAATCTTCTTCGGTTCTTCATCAAAAGAAAAATCTGACTGAACCTGAATATCTTGCACTTTAAGCACATGTGATGGATCTGATCGATAGCGATGGAGCATAGACACATGAAAAACATCATGCAATTTAGCTAACTCTGTCGGTAATGCTAACCGATAAGCCACCGGGCCAATTTTCTCCAAGATTTCATAGGGTCCAATAAACCGGGGGCTCAATTTTCCTTTCTTTCCAAAATGAAGAACCTTTCGCCATGGGGAAACTTTTAAAAATACCTTATCACCCACTTCATACTGAATATCTCTGTGCTTCAAATTAGCATATGATCGCTGTCTGTCTTTAGCTGCTTTCAGATTCTGTTGCACCATTCTAACTTTCTCTTCAGTGTCTCTTACTAACTCCGGGCCTATTATAGCTCTTTCTGACAATTCAGTCCAACATACTGGCGTTCTACATTTTCGCCCATACAACACCAAATAAGGGGCCATTCCTATGCTTGCTTGATGACTATTGTTATATGCAAATTCCATCAGAGGCACATACCAATCCCAACTTCCAGAAAATTCCATAGCACAACCCCGAAGCATGTCCTCAAGAATCTGGATAACTCTCTCAGATTGACCATCGGTCTGAGGATGAAACGCTATACTGAAATTTAGCCGAGTACCCAAAGCTGACTGAAGTTCTTTCCAAAACTTGGATGTAAACCGAGGATCTCGATCTGACATAATGGACAACGGAACTCCATGAAGTTTGACTACCTCTCTCACATATATCTCTGCCAACTTATCCATAGAATAATCCAACCGAACAAGCAAGAAATGCGCTGACTTTGACAATCTATCCACTATAACCCATACTGAGTCATGCTTGCGCTGTGTCAACAGTAAGCCAGTCACAAAATCCATCGTAACATCATCCCACTTCCACTGAGGAATGGGTAAAGGTTGCAGTAAACCTGATGGAACCTGGTGCTCGATTTTTACTTGCTGACATACTAAAAATTTTGCAACAAACTCTGTAATATCCTTTTTCATACCCGGCCACCAATAGAATTGCTTGAGATCTCGATACATTTTATCTCCACCTGGATACATAGTGAAGACTGACGAGTGAGCTTCTTGCAAAAGCTTCTTCCTCACATCATCCACATTCGGTACACACAATCGATCACCATGCCAGAGCACTCCCTCACTATCTACTGAATACTCTGTCTGGTTACCTTCTCTTACTGATTGACAAACTCGCTGTAACACATGGTCTTGCAACTGAGCATCCACTATCACTTGCCTCAAACATGGTCTAGCCTTTAATTGAGCAATCAATGCTCCCTCTATATCGAATCTCCACCTACCTCGATTAACAGACAGAGCTGAAACTGACTTTCTACTGAGAGCATCCGCCACTACATTTGCCTTGCCTGGATGGTAGTCAATAATACAGTCGTAATCCTTGAACAATTCTAACCATCTTCATTGCCTCAAGTTTAACTCTTTTTGAGTTAGCAGATACTTCAAACTCTTATGATCGGTGAAGATTCGGCACTTCTCTCCATACAAATAATGTTGCCACACCTTAAGTGCAAACACCACCACTGCTAACTCTATATCATGTAATTTTTCTCATGACGTTTTAACTGTCGGGAAGCATAGGCAATTACTTTGCCATCTTGCATTAAAACACAACCCAAACCCACTCCAGAAGCATCACTATACATAGTGAATTCCTTACCCGACAAAGGCTGTGTAAGCACAGGAGCCTTGATCAACATCTCTTTCAATTGCTCAAAACTCGCTTGACATTTATCAGACCAAACATACTTAACTTCTTTCCGGAGAAGTCTAGTCAAAGGTGAAGCTATTATTGAGAATCCTTTGACAAAACGCCTATAGTAACCAGTCAAATAAAGAAAACTTCTTACTTCGGGCACATTCTTAGGCGGTAGCCAGTTCACAATTGCCTCCACTTTGGATGGATCAACCCGAATACCTTCAGCTGAAACCACATGTCATAAAAAAGTTACTTCCTTTAACCAAAACTCACACTTACTGAGTTTAGCATAAAGTTGGTGATTTCTCAACACTTGTAATACCAAACGGAGATGTTCTTCATGTTCCTTCTCATTTCTTGAATAAACAAGAATATCATCGATGAACACTACCTCAAATCGATCCAAATACTGTCTAAAAACCCTATTTATCAGATCCATAAAAGCTGTGGGAGCGTTGGTCAAACCAAACAACATCACTAAGAATTCATAGTGATCATAACACGTCCGAAAAGCCATCTTCGCCACATTCGTATCCTTTACCCTCAACTGGTAGTAACCTGATCTCAAGTCTATCTTGGAAAACAATCCTGCTCCTCTTAACTGGTCAAAAAGGTCCTCAATCCGAGGTAACAGATACTTATTCTTTACCGTAACCTTGTTGAGCTGTTGGTAATCTATACACATCCGCAATGTCCCATCTTTCTTCTTAACAAATAGAACCGAAGCACCCCAAGGTGACACACTGGGCCTAATAAATCCTTTATCCAGAAGTTCTTGCAGTTGACTCTTCAGTTCTTTCAATTCCACTGGAGCCATCCGATATGGAGCCTTAGAAATCGGAGATGCTCCCGGTACAATCTCCACTGACAATTCTACTTCTCTCTCCTGAGGTAACCCCGGTAACTCTTCCGAAAAAACATCCTCAAAATCCCTCACAATCGGAATGTCTTGAATCTTCACTTGTCCTCTCTGAGAATCCAAAACTAATGCCAAGTATGCTTCACACCCCTTTCTGATAAACCTTTTAGCCTTCATTGCTGAAATAACATTATGCAATGGACTACTCCCTTCACCCTTCACAATCACTGGTAACTGATCTTTGATTTTGAGAATCACCACTTTCCTATGACAATCTACTATAACTTGATGCTTGGCTAACCAATCCATTCCCAAAATCACATTAAACTCACGGAATGGTAACCGAATCAAGTCCACTGCAAACTCTATGCCTTGAATTCTCAAGGGGCAATTCCGAAAAACCCGATTGATAACAACACTCTGACCCAAAGGACTAGATACACAAATCTCATAACCCAACCTTTCATCACTCCTCAAATTATCACTCACATTACTAGAACACAAATAAGAATGGGTTGAACCCGGATCTATCAAAGCATACACTTCATAATCAAACAATAAAAAACTTACCAGCTATTACTTCCAGTGCATTATGCTCATCCCTGGCTTTCATGGCATAGGCTCTACCAGCGGTCGGAATAGGGCGGTCCACAGACTCCGATAACTCCCTCTCTCTAGGCCGTCCACCACGACCCCGTCCTCGACCTCTACCACGGCTTCCTTGAGGAGCATTTGATCCTGCTCGACTACCCTCTTGCTGACCTTGAGCATACTCACGCAGATTCGGGCAATTCACAAGGAAGTGGTCAGTACTTCCACACCTAAAACATCCTCCAGTCAGCCACCGACACTCGTCCCAATGACGCTTACTACAATGGGAGCATTGAGGCGTAGCATCGCCTCTACCTCCTACACCTCCTCGACCCGAACCTGGTCCTCTAGAAGAGTCTTATCTCCTCCCTCTAGAAGCCGGACTAGCTAAAGACTCCTCAGCAAGATTTCTTTGAGATTCCCTAGATCTTTTTCCCGAAGAAGAACTGCCTCTAGAGGTCCTTCTCCTTAAAGCCTTCTCTCTCAACACATTCTCAGAATGCTCCGCTCTCATAGCCGCCTGAACCAACTGATAATAGTTAACATTCGGAGCCGACATCAAAAAAACTAGCATAGCCTTCAAAGATTCATTCAAACCCGCCTCAAAATGTTGACATCGAAACTCATCAGTAAAAATTCTTGGCGGTGCATACTTACTCAATCTATTGAACTCATTCTCATACTCTGCCACTGACATTACTCTCTGCCTGAGACTCAAGAACTGCGCCCATCTAGCATCTTTAAAAGCCTTAGTTACATACTTATTCCGAAACTCCTTCTCGAAGAACTCCAACGATAAAGGCTCAGGAAGCTGAGGCTGACTAAGCACAAACCTCCACCAATCATAAGCAGAGCCTTGCAATAAAGACACTACACATTTCACTTCTTGATCCGGTGGACATCTGATTTCCCTTAACACCCGCTTCACTTTATCAATCCGCATCTCGGCCTTCTCTGACTCATCTAAACTGGTACCCAAAAAGTCCTTCGCTCCATACTTTCTCATATTCTCAATAGGCGCCCTAGGTTCAGTTACCCTCTCAAGCACCCTAGCCATATCTTGGGACATCTTAAGCATTGCTTCAAAGGGAACCGCAGGAACATCAGGTGGCACCGTAGGAGGTTGAGCCGAACCTGAAACTGTGGGATCTTGCTCTTGGGGATTCGCACTCTCGGCTGACCCCTCAAGCGATCCACGAACAAACTCCATAGCTACAACACATAAAGCACAATTTCATCAGGCCAACACAACTCTAACAGACTCTCTATAATACTCTAGCCCAGAAACGTCTAAACCTACTGCTCTGATACCACAAAATGTAACACCCCTTACCTAAACATAGAGAACTCCACCCTAGGAAGAGGATGAAGGTCCCCGATAGATAAGGGTTGCCACCCACAGACACACAAACAAAACCAATAATACATTGAATACATATACAAACGAGTAATTTACAATTTCACAACACACGAGAGAAAAAGTCATAAAGCAAAATATTGCATTACATTAATATAACAAAGGTTGTCTTACACATTTCAAAAAGATACAGAAGTGCCTTAGCACAAATGAATAATTACATATAATAAATGTCCAAACGATTTACAAAGGATTTTATACATAGTTTCAAAAGTATAAGACCATAATACATATAAAAAAGAATACAAGGCCTAAACTATAAATTCTTCTATCCACTAGTTGTGATTGCCCTACTGATGCGAAACCCTCGATTCAACCCTTCAAAACCTTCCACACCTCCACGGATAAAACACCCGTACCAAGCGAAATCGCTTAGTGGGGAAAACAAAGATGCACAACGACCACTCATGGTGGCGTTAACAAATAATCACAAACGAATGGTATAATTACATGTCAAGATATCATAAGTTAACTTAACATATAACAACACTATAATCATAACATTCCCAATAAGCAATAATTCAGAAATTCACATGAAATAACAATAACGCTGTTGCACCTGCTATATCAAAATAGATGATAACGAGTACGCGTAGATATCCGAAGATTTTAACAGTATTCTCATAACACATGGATACCCGAGGGTATCAAAACAATCTTTTAATTTTGTTCCAAAAGCATTTTCACGTAGTTTCAGTACAAAGGGATCACGAAGATCCAGTCGGGGGACCTGATCAGGGTCCAAATCATACACTAGCTGCAGCAACACTAGCTCTATTAGGCATGCCTAACTATCCACTTTTTCAACTCTAGCAGGTCATGCATAATCCAAGACATATTTCAATTTACAATATATGTTTACGACATGATTTATTCATGATATAAGATGCATATAGACACATTCATATATGTATAAATAAACTATACATACTTCTAGAAGTAATGCAAATTAGAAAGTTAAATCTTACATTCATACAAGAGAAGTCAAAAAGAAAAGCTGAAGGGTATTGCGCTTGCGACAGAGGCGAAGTTGGCCTCCTGTCGCGCTCGCGGCGAACCTCGCGCCCGTATGGAGAGGAAACACATCTCACTATCGCGCTCGTGACAAGCGTCGCACTCACGACAGTGAGTACCCGCACGAGCTGTCGCGGCCTCGCGGCCTACGCCTGCTCGCGACAGAAGCTTGGACAAACAATGAGCTCTCTGTCGCGATCGCGACGACGTCGCGCTCGCGACAGGGAGTGCCCGCTGCGCACGCCCGGCCGCTCATGGCTCGGCGCGTGCGACGGGGCAAAGATCATCGAGCTCTATCCCGACCTCGTGACATCATTGCGCTCACGACAAAGTCAGGATTTCCACTCCCAATGCCAAAAATCTGCAGAAATTTCATCTCCATTTCACCTATTCACTCATTTGGTTCCAAAAACTCAGTTTTAAGTAAAATCCTTTACTCAAACTATTACACACAACATAAAACATACCATTTGAACTCATTATTGTCATCAAATAAAACAAATCACACAATCAAACCCCAAAATTCTCAAACTAGATATTTCTAGGCAAATATGCACAATTTCCATAATTTAACTCTATCCTTCACAACCCATAGTTCTCAACTCAAATTAAACCATACCCATAACTCATAGAAGTCAAAACATACAATCTAACTCATCAATTTCAATTATAACATAAAAATCATCAAAATACCCAAAAATGTACAATAAGCACAAACATTCCCAAACCTCAAAATATTGCGTTTCAATCTCGAGCTCCACTACCACTCGCGATCTCCTTGCCTTTGGATTCCTTAGGAATATGCTCTGAACCACAAAACCCACAACACAGAACAATTTCAAAATCCTAACTTACAAATATAAAACTAATTTAAAGAAGGGTAAGAAGAGAAATAAGAAACTAATACCTATCACTTACCACACCAGTTTAGGCTACCCCAAACTCACTTGAATTTGCAGCAAAAAGGAAGAATTCAAGAAGAAATGAAGAAGAAAGGAAGAGAAGGAGCAAAGTAATGGGAAAGAGGAAGAAGAAGAAGAAGAAACGTGAAGAAGAAAGGAAACCAGCTGAAGTCTCTCTCTCCCTCTCTCTCTCTTCCAATACTTATCCTCTTATTGACTTTTCCTTGCCACATGTCAACTCCTTATTTGACCACCTATTAACTATACCTAACTCCCATCCATCAAGACACACCCAAGACTAATCTCTTACTGACACACTATTCCCATACACTCACTCACACCTAACCACAACCCACAACTCACACACTACTCTAATACACTCACTCACACTAAAACACGACCCAACTAAAGCATAAGAACAATTAATTTAATCAAAATAAACACATGCTTAATATAAATAATCCATGCCTATTTACACACACACAAAACTCACTCTACTAGGGTGGTTTCGGGGTGTTACAGACCTAATTAAAATATAAAGGATAGTGAAGTGGTTAATTGGTGATTATACAAGATTAAGTTAATTAATGGTGGGTTAGTGGCTGATTAATTAAGTAAATAAATGATTAATTAAAGTTAAACAAGAGATAAATTTTTCTAGTGGAATCCGTGTGGCATTCTAAGGAATTGCCACCTCCACCCTTGCATGCAAATGTAGGGCAAGAGGAGAGAGGGACCGACTAAATGGATATTAAGCCATTTCTGCACTTTTGTTCTTCCTTGCTTTTCCCTGTGAATAGCTTCTTAGAGTTTTAAGCTAATTGCATGTTAAGTTGTTAAAAGATCAAGAAATTAGTGCTTAAGAGTTAAGTGCAAAACTTGGAAGGTAAGTGATTATGTATGCTTATACTCATCTTCTACTATTTGTTCTTGGTTTTGAATTGGTTTGGATGGGATATTGCTGGATTGAGTTTAAGCATGTGCATTGGTATTGTATTGGTAGCTAAAGAATTGAAGATGGTTAAAGGAAAAGCCGTGATCGGAGAGCCAAGCGTGCAACGAAACTAGGAGCTAAGGCGATGAGGTTTGGGAACAAACCCTAATTGCATAAACTATGTGATTCGTGTGTTGGTTGATTAGAGACTTGGTATGAATTATGTGTGTATTGAGAATGAATGCAATTTGTGCTCAAATGAGTGGTAATTAAAAGATGGAAACCAGGTATGTGCTAAATTGTGTATGTGGTTGAGTTGGTTAATTGCTAAAGGGGAAAAATGAGTTTGAAGTCCTTGAAGTGAAGGGAGAATTGACGACTGAATTGAAGTGATTTTGCATAGGTCACAGTGGCAACCAAATTGGTTGTGCCCGTGAGGTATGCTTGAGTTCAATTCTACCTAGTGGATTTAGTATGTCACGGTGGCAACCAAAATGGTTGTGACCGTGAGATACCCAAGTGAGCATTCTGTTTTGTAGAGCTTGGATATATGACGGTGGTAACCAAATTGGTTGTGACAGTGACATACCCCCAAGTTGCATTCTGCCGAGAGTTGGGAACATGTCACTGTGGCAACCAAAATGGTTGTGACCGTGACCTGTCCCCAATTTGCATTCTGTTTTGGGACTTTAACATGTCACAGTGGCAACCAGATAGGTTGTGACCGTGACCTACCCTATTTTGGCAATATAACCCTATTGTGTTTGGACAACCAAATGGTAAGGCTTAAAGCTCAAAGACAAGTCATTATGGGTAAGCATTATGTGTGCATTAAGCAATGTACATTTGCATACGAACATGATGATCCTTGAATCAAATCAAGTATGTGATTAATGACCATGGATAAATGATATTTGGAAATATTATGTGTATGCAAATAAAGTGAATGGTTATGTGTTAAAGAGTATGTGTAACTGAATGCGATGTTGGAGAATGATAAATGTGAAGTGAAGATTGATCAAAGTGAAATTAATAACATGATTATAACTTAAGCCTGCGAGTCAAGTAGTGGATAGGTAGGCATGCCTATAGGGTCAAAGTGCTGCAGCCCAATGCGTTCAATGTGTCTGATTCCTTGGGAATCACAATGCGATTATAATGCATATAATCCTTGCTGGATTTTATTATATGTGGAATGATATACTCGTACCTTAGGGTACCAATGCGTAAATGAGATTTCAATGCAAATTTAGTACCTCGATGGTACCAATGCGAAACCCATATCCGCCTCTTTGAATTGCAGGCTAAACTAATTAACAAATGGAAATGACAGTGATATGAGTATATGAAGTATGATGAGCGAATACATAAATGGTTATGTTGTTTAGTGCGTTATGATCGAATTTAGTCATGAGTAATGATATGCTTAAAATGGTAAATGATGTGATATTAGTTGTTTAAGCATGAACTCTAGCATGTAATGTATGATGCTATTAATTGTATTTGCTACTTGTTATATACGTGTTCCCCACTAAGTGTTATCGCTTAGCATGGGTTTACTCTAATCCGTGTAGGTACGGACTTGAGGCTTGGAAGGACATTCCCGTATAACAGCAGTCAACATTAGGAGTGCTACGGATGTAGGTTATGGGGTTTTATTAAGGGGAAATTTTGTATAACTCTACCCTCATTTTGTATAATTATGTAATAGCTTGTGTAACTAAAATGTACTCAAGTTTGTAAGGCTTGTAATAACTAAGCAGGTTATCTTATCGATTGTGTGAATTTTCTTGATAAGTGAATGGATATAGTACAAGACCTAGCGATGATTGACATAAAACGAATGATGTATGTATGCGAGCGAGAAATTTTATTATGCAGGTTTAATAGAGTTTTGTATGAGCATGTGTATGCGTTCTTTTATTGTGTACGGTCGTTCCTAGCTGGATTAGCTGAGCTAATCTGCCAGTTGGGAACGGGCATCACAGAGCATCTGATGCCATATGTGAAGCAGCTGAAGAGTTTATGTAACACCCCGCCATCCCCGTTGGAAGGATACCGGAGTGCCACGCGGGCAAACACATATAAACAAATCCATATACACATGTATAAACAAAACCAAATGAAATATAAAGAAACTTTTAATCATTTAATAGTAAAATCCTGTTTACATATAACATATATCAATATCGTTTTACAAAAAGAGGCTCATACAAATACATATACAAAAATAATGTTTGTTCCTTTACAAAAGATTTACTTTGCTATACATAAGCCATATACAAAAACTTACAGCGGAAGACTTCAAAAATAACTTCATCAAAAGACTCCTAGTGGCCGACCTGCAGATATCTTACTCCAAGCTAAACTCGCCACCTGCACGGGAAAAGAGCCCGTGCTAAGCGATAACGCTTAGTGGGGAGAAACAAAACAGACATACAATACACATATACAATATTTATACAATAATAAACTAATAATTCAAAAGCAAGGCATCAAATCACATGTAAACATGTCTCTAAATTTCTTACTTGACATGCATGAATATATACATTACAAGCAATTAAGTATTCAAATCATAATTCTCATCATTTCAAGTGTACAGATTCAAGGTGTGATATAAAGCTATGCAAGAATTCATATACATTATATACTTGTAATCATGTCCAGAAATACATCTCAACATATGCAACACATTTCAACAAATAGCCTGATTAGTCTCAAAATACTCTCTAGAAGTGGATGCGGTCAATTGGATACTGATAGGACACAGTATCCCAAGCATATAGAGACATGAGTCTCAAACATGTACTTTTCATATAGAGACCGAAGTCTCGCATTTAAATCCATATAGACCCATACAGGATCGAAACAAGGATCCAAACGGACCCACATATAGTGTTTTATCATATAGCAGCTGCACACACACACTGACCTAAGTAAGCGCTTACTTATCCACTACTATTACTATTCAGGCTTAAAACTCAACTCAACAATTCAAACACCAATATCAGTATTAAATACACTAAATGCAAATACATATTTCATGTGTTCATGTGTCTAAATCAAATTCCGAAACATTTAAATATATCCAATATCAATTATTAAAGGTAAGAGTACAAATAATTCACATTGAAATAATTATTGTTCATGTAAATTATAAATTAGTAAATCATGTACAGTAATTATTAATCATGTATAGGAATCTCGTAATTAAACATTTATTAACTACAAATCAGATTTTAAAGACTAATTATTTGTCATATAGTGTAAAAACTTTTGAAAACAGAAGTTAAACTTTGTTTTTAAGAAAACAGGGCAGCAGGTAGAGGCCGGTCACGCCGTGACCATTCGTCACGTCTCGTGACGCTGGTTTCTCGCAAGCGCCACGCCAAAGAACAAGGCAGTCACGGCGTGACTATCAGTCACGTCTCATGACGCCTGAGAGGAGAGGAAGAGAAAGGTCACGAGATGAAATCCCGTGACACGCAGGAGATAGGCGAGGTCGCGAGGCGTGATGCTCCATCACGTCGCGACTTCGCGAATGGGAGGCAGGTCACGGCGTGATGCTTCATCACGCCACGTGACTTCCCAAAGGGGGAGGTTACGGCATGATGCCCCATCACGTCACGTGATCTCCTTCTCACTGAACTGCTTCTCCTTCTCCAAACTCCAGAATTCCCAGAAAAGCATAAAAACCAGAAAAACGTGAAAAGCAGAGTATAACTCAAACTCAAATCCCAATTTGTCCACATCAATTTTCATGCAAAAATTCATGCTAACATATACCTTCTGGTCTTCAAAGCACATTTGTAGCAATTACAATATCAATAACATCTTTTTACTAATCAAACAGAGGTAATACCAGAACATCAACTAATTAGAATTTCTCTTTCAAACTCATGCATACTGATCTCATTTAGCAACTCACGTCATTCTTTTCTACCTAAATCATGTAAACACAGGACATTTCTCATGCATTTAGATGTACAAACACACATAAATACATTAATATCCGAACTGTAAACAGGATCCAGAACAAGTAAAGACAGACACTCCCAGACCTGTTACTGAAGTCCAAAAACGCCCACTGTGATCCTCTTCAATCAACAACCTTCTCCTTCCCTTTATCCTTCTTCTTCTCTTCAACAGATTACATACCAACAATAGACCCAAAATCAATCCAAAGAAACAGCAATTAACAATCTTTAAACAGAGGAGATGGAGAACCAAACTCACCTTCTGAAGCTTCAAAACTCAAAACCCAAAGCTCTCAAAATAGATGAACACACACACATGCAAATGGAAAAAGAACAGAAAATGGAGAGGGAAGAGATGGCTAACGTGAGAGAGAGCAAAAGAGAGAAAACCTCATGTGTTTAGTTTCCAGAAACTAAAAACATTCAGCCCCTTTCTTTCCTCCCACCCACGTACACACACACTCACTCTCCACTTGGCACACATGCACAGTTCACAGACCCACTTAATCCTCTTTTACAATTGGATCCAACAGAAATTACTAATAAGTCCTTGACAATTACCTTTTACTCACCAAACTAAAATCTGTCATTTAAATCTTTTATTTCCTTGCAATATAATCCTCTTTCACTTAATAATTACTCAATTACCCTTAATTGTCCAATTTAAAAATTGTTAAATCCAATTAGGCCACTTATGGGGTGTGACAACTCTCTCCTTCTTAAGAAAATTTCGTCCTCGAAATTTCCTTGCTTATCCAAACACATCTCAAATACCAAAACCGAAACAAGACAAAACTTAACATATAAACACTTACCCGAAGGTCCGGCAGCACCCGTTACATTCTCAACAGTCATAGCATATGCCCGATGCCTAGTATGATCCTCTGTAGCACCGGGTCGTTGCACCGTCTCAGATGGTGCTCTCGGAGCTCTACTTGCATCCCGATTGCTTTGGATGACATTAGATCTTTTACTTTCTTGCTGGTTCTGGTCCACTTGTCGATCAGGACAAAATGCAAACCGATGTTCCATACTTCCACACTTGAAACAGGCACCGGTAATCTTACGGCATATACCCCAATGGTACCTATGACAATGCTCACACTCTGGTGCTCGGTTTCCCTTGCTAGCATGTGGTGCCACACTTCCAACTTCTGAAGGCACCTGAACAGACCCTCTATTTCCTTGCTCAACTGGAGCACCCTTAGACTTCTTATTACTCATAACTCCCCCCTGGTGCTCTCCTCTTCTGTGCCATCTTCTGCTTAATCTCCTCAGATTCCTCTAACTTCATTGCTGCAGCCACAAGCTGATAATATCCAACTGGTTGCAAGACTACCATTGCAGACAAAGGACCTCGGTACACCTCACGAAGTCCCTCAAGAAAGTGTCTACATCTGAACTCACCAGTCAACAACTGCTCAGGCACATACTTACTCAGCCTATTGAACTCCTTGTCATACTCACTAACAGTCATTCCCCTCTGCTTTAAGCTAATGAACTCTCTCCACTTAGCTTCTTGGTATGCCTTCGTTATATACTTTTGCTCAAATTCTTGCTTGAAATACTCCCATGTCAACTCAGCTGGTCGCTGAGGATTCCTCATCACAAGCTCCCACCAATCATAGGCTGGTCCCTGAAGCAACGATATAGCACATGAAGCTCTCTGATCTGCGGGACATCTAATCTCTTGCAAAATCCTACCCACTCTCTTGAGCCAAAACTCAGCCACATCGGATTCATCTAAGGCAGTCCCATGAAAATCCTCTACTCCTTTTTTTCTTAACAATTCTATTGGAGCCTTAGGAGCAGTCAACCTATCAACCACTTGTAACAAACCCTGCACTAATGCTGGATCAAAACCAGCTCCTCTATTTGCACCCACAGCTGGTGCAGGTTCCTGTGCAGGCCTATCCTGTCTCACTAGATCACCTCCTCTGATCGGACTATCTCTACGACCCATATAGACACTGTCCATTGTGTCGCCCATATACTCACTTGGATCCGACTCCATATAAACACTACAAAACACAAGACATCTACATTAGGCCACTATACAAAACTGACTCTCATGCATAGACTCAACTCTATACTCAAACAATCACAACATAACCCAGAACCACCAAACCTAGGCTCTGATACCAAGCTGTAACACCCCGCTATCCCCGTTGGAAGGATACCGGAGTGCCACGCGGGCAAACACATATAAACAAATCCATATACACATGTATAAACAAAACCAAATGAAATATAAAGAAACTTTTAATCATTTAATAGTAAAATCCTGTTTACATATAACATATATCAATATCATTTTACAAAAAGAGGCTCATACAAATACATATACAAAAATAATGTTTGTTCCTTTACAAAAGATTTACTTTGCTATACACAAGCCATATACAAAAATTTACAGCGGAAGACTTCAAAAATAACTTCATCAAAAAACTCCTAGTGGCCGACCTGCAGATATCTTACTCCAAGCTAAACTCGCCACCTGCACGGGAAAAGAGCCCGTGCTAAGCGATAACGCTTAGTGGGGAGAAACAAAACAGACATACAATACACATATACAATATTTATACAATAATAAACTAATGATTCAAAAGCAAGGCATCAAATCACATGTAAACATGTCTCTAAATTTCTTACTTGACATGCATGAATATATACATTACAAGCAATTAAGTATTCAAATCATAATTCTCATCATTTCAAGTGTACAGATTCAAGGTGTGATATAAAGCTATGCAAGAATTCATATACATTATATACTTGTAATCATGTCCAGAAATACATCTCAACATATGCAACACATTTCAACAAATAGCCTGATTAGTCTCAAAATACTCTCTAGAAGTGGATGCGGTCAATTGGATACTGATAGGACACAGTATCCCAAGCATATAGAGACATGAGTCTCAAACATGTACTTTTCATATAGAGACCGAAGTCTAGCATTTAAATCCATATAGACCCATACAGGATCGAAACAAGGATCCAAACGGACCCACGTATAGTGTTTTATCATATAGCAGCTGCACACACACACTGACCTAAGTAAGCGCTTACTTATCCACTACTATGACTATTCAGGCTTAAAACTCAACTCAACAATTCAAACACCAATATCAGTATTAAATACACTAAATGCAAATACATATTTCATGTGTTCATGTGTCTAAATCAAATTCCGAAACATTTAAATATATCCAATATCAATTATTAAAGGTAAGAGTACAAATAATTCACATTGAAATAATTATTGTTCATGTAAATTATAAATTAGTAAATCATGTACAGTAATTATTAATTATGTATAGGAATCTCATAATTAAACATTTATTAACTACAAATCAGATTTTAAAGACTAATTATTTGTCATATAGTGTAAAAACTTTTGAAAACAGAAGTTAAACTTTGTTTTTAAGAAAACAGGGCAGCAGGTAGAGGCCGGTCACGCCGTGACCATTCGTCACGTCTCGTGACGCTGGTTTCTCGCAAGCGCCACGCCAAAGAACAAGGCAGTCACGGCGTGACTATCAGTCACGTCTCGTGACGCCTGAGAGGAGAGAAAGAGAAAGGTCACGAGATGAAATCCCGTGACACGCAGGAGATAGGCGAGGTCGCGAGGCGTGATGCTCCATCACGTCGCGACTTCGCGAATGGGAGGCAGGTCACGGCGTGATTGTAACACCCCAAATCGGGCCTAGTCGAAATCAGAAAACTAAGTCGGTTAAGTGAAGGGTATTTCGGTAATTTGTATGTGAGTGAATTTGATGATAAGGACTTAATTGTAAAGTGACCAATTAAATAAGTTAAGTTAAGTGAGGAAAGGTTAGAGTGTGCTTAGTGTGTATGGAAGTAGGGTATAAGTGGATTTTAGGAAATGATTTGGTGTGACTCAAGTGTGGTACCTTGAAGATTTTTATTTAAGAAATGTTAGGGTGTGACTTAGGTTGGGTAACATGGAGATATTATTGTAGGAGTTACTTGTGTGTGTGTTTGGTGTATGTGTGAGTAAGTCAAAGTGGGATTGAAGATTATGACATGTGTAGCTTTAGGAAGTGGACAAGTGGCATTGGGTAGGTGTACATTTAATGTGAAAGAAAGACAAAGTGAGAGTAAGAGGAGTCCACGTTTTTGCCTTTTCCTCTTCCCGATTTTTCCATTTCTTTTCCTTTTCTTCCCTTTCTTTGTTCCATCTTTTGGTTTTGAATGAATTAGAAGTGATTTAGTGGAGATTGGAAGCAAGATTGTTAAGGTAAGTTGGGGTTTAGGGTTCCTACGGTTGGGTTCTCCTTTCTCTCTTTTTATTTCTTTTGATTTTGTGTGAGTTAGGGTTTTGAATTAAAAGTAATTTCTGGATTTTTGGTTTGTGTAAGTTGGTGGTAACAAGAGGAAGCTCAAGGGCAAGGAAACGACTGTAGATAGAAGCTAGAAAGGGACTGTGGATTTTTGATTTCCAGGTTTGGGAAACTTTATTTTTATATATATGAATTTATATATATATATATATATATTCATGTATGTTATAAGTTTCTTGATTGTTCGGTTGATGATAGATGATGATGGTAGTGAGTGTTGGTAAATTGCTCAATTGTGCATGTGAGTAGGTTTTTGGGTGAAACTGGGTTGGAATGCATTTGACCTCTCTTCAGTAATTAGGCTTTATTGTGAGTTTTAGAACTCCAAATCATGCGATTCTTGAACCATTAGAACCATGACTTCCATTACTTTAAAAGTCTTGGAAATAGCCTCGGGCCAATTCTTGCTTTAAGACCCTGAATTTTGGATAACACCGTAGGGTTTCTTTTTGTGTTGGGTTGTTTGACCAATATAGGTTGTGGAGTTCATATCTGGAGTTCTAGAGGTCCAATTGACCTGAAACTTGATCCATTTGAACGTTAAGACGTAGGCGAACATTTGTTAAGAAGAAAACGTTTCCTAAAAATGAGGTTTAGAGGTCGGTTTTCACGATGCTAGTTAGTAGTAAAAAGCAGTCTGTTAAGGTTGCTGAGGCGAGCCTCTGTCGCGAGCACGACAAGGGTCGCGACCTCGCGACAGAAAAGTATGTTTTGAGCCTTTTCTTCTCTATTTTTGAGTCTAGGATTGACCCGGATCAATCCCGTGCCATTCCCATCAGTTATTATGCATGTTTAGGGTAATGAAATGGCTATATAAGTAATTATCGTCGGGAAAAATTTAGGAGTATGCTTAAGATTGATGATTTAACTAGTAATTAATAATAGATATAACTCCATGAAGGTTGTTTATTGATGAGTGCTATTATGTGATGGTCTCATTAGTAACCTTAACATGATGTACCATATGTATGAATGCAGTTAATGTGGGTGCGATTGAAATGGTTGACGAATAATGTTGTTATTATAGATTGTGTATATGGATATTGATAATGGCATGTTTTACTGAAGTACTTGATACGAATGTTGGATTTATGTTGTCAATGATGTGTGACTGGCTGGAGATGAGGTAAGAAACCTTTGGATATGTTTCGTGTTAGTGGTTATGCCCTAGGCCAAGCATTTGGACCTTGATGTAATCATTACTTTTTCATTTATATAATGGTTTTCTTCGTATTGATATTATTTGCATGTTACATTATTGTAATGTTTATGAATAACAACGTTATTCATGTTGTCCCTAGTCATTTATCAATAAAGGGCATAAAGATAATTAAGACTAGTATAGATTTGCATTGATAATCATGGGATGATTATATATGTTGATATAAATCAAATCTATATGTACTTGCTAGAGAACAAAGTACTGGATAGACCCACTATAAGATCACTTCATGGGTTAATGTCATAAGTGTTCTTATAATAGATATATTATTGAATCCTTGACCTGAGGTTATCATAGTTTCCTACATAAGGATCATTATGTTTTGACATAATCAAACGTTATCTTTAATCGGATAATTATAAAGTTTATGATCGGACATAATGAGAATTATGCGGAGGAAAGTGAATAATCAAGATGGAATTTGTCCCTCTCTTATGAGAGAGATATCTATTGGGCCCCTCGATAAGTAGGACTGTAAAATGCATGGCCGTGCTCAAATGAATTGATAGTGTGATCAATGTCATTTGAATTTATCAGTCTACTTGGTGATCGAGAAATTATATGTTTGAACAATTTAAGTTTGACGTGGACCATGACTTATGTTCAAACAAGATATCGTGTGACAAAAGGATAATAACATGTTCTATTGTAAGGTTAAAATCGGACTAACGATATTTATATTATTTGGGTAGTCATAATGTCTTGCTAGAGACCAATTATGACTTGTGGGCTTTTATGGGATTAGGCCCACTGCCAACATAATATAAACCTATTGGGTCACACACCAAGAGCAAAATGAACAGAATGGATTTTATTGGGTTATTTTGGAATAAAATATAAATATCGGTATTTATATTTAATTTCGAAATTACATATTTATATATATATATTTATACATATAAATATCTCTTATTTTGAATATGAGATAATAATATGTATTAATATATTATTTCTTATTATTTTGAATAATAAATAAATAAATATATATATATATATATATATATATAAATAAATGTATATATATATTATATCTTGATTTTGAATTAAGAGATAATATCCTCATTTATCGTTTCCTGAGAGGAAAAGGATTTGGAATATATATATATAATTATATATGGGATATATGTAGTAAAGGAGTTTAACCCTAAATAAAACACTAATCACGTTATTAAGGATAATAAGGATTAGTGTGGCTGCAATCTTTCTTCCTGAAAAAACGAAAGAAAAGAAAACAGAGCCAGTTTTCTCTATTTAGAAAGAAAGAAAAGAAAACACAGCCATCGTTATTCTTTGAGAAAGAAAGTAAAGAAAATCCATTCGCATTCAAGGGAGCTAGCACCCCTGCGATTTCTGATCTTTTGTTCGTGCGTGTGGATACCGATAGAGGACGTTCGCGTAAAGGCAGCGTCTTCAGTTCGCATTCAAAGGAGTTATTTCGTTCTAAAGGTTAGTAATTCAATCTCTTCCTTTTTGAATCAATCGAAAATACTTGGATCCTGTTTCGGGTTTCGAATTTTCCGCTGCGTTTAATGTGATTTAATTCCGTAGAAACCTAACATTTCGTGTGTTTGTGGGTGAGTTTGAGGAAGGAAAGATCTTGCAAAATTCTGCAGATTTTCGGAATCCTGACTCTGTCGCGATCGCGACACTGTCGCGAGCGCGACAGAGACCGGTGATTCTGATGTTGTGCCATCGCGAGCACGCGACACTGTCGCTACCCCGTGATAGCAATAGCTTGTCTGCTCTCTGTCGCGAGCGCGACAACCGTCGCGATCGCGACAGAGCATATTGTTGGCCGGTGCTATCGCGAGCACGTGACTTGTCGCGACCCCGCGATAGCAATGCTTGCCCTCTGTCGCGATCGCGATAATATCGCGAGCGAGACAGAGCCGGGCCCTTCTCTCCTTCCCGCGATCGCAAAGCCCGTCGCGTGCGCGCAGCGAAGAGACTATGGTCTCTGTCGCGAGCGCGACAAATGTGTGGTGTTGAATGAGTTTTCTTTGGTGATTTCAATGTTTGAGTTCCGAACTTGTGATGTCTTTAGGTGTATTCTTTGACTATTTTATGAAGTATGTTAATATAATTGAATGTATTATGCATATCTATACTTGTGATCTTTCTCTAAAATTTTTATGATATGCTTAAGGGTAAATTGTATGATGCATTACTGACTTTATGAATTTATTCATATGTCCCACCTATTGCTGATTATGTATAACGATATAGATTATGTGATTTGAAATATGATTTGCATGATGCATGCCCTGCGAGAGTCAATCTAGTGGATAGTTAGGCATGCCTAATAGAGTCTACGTATTTGTAGCTGCAGCGCCCTTTGAACGATTTGGACCCTGATCAGGTCCCCGAATGGTTCCTCGCGAACCCCTATTATGTATATGTATGGATCTTGTTTAAGGTCCTGTTCAATGAAATGTTGCCTTTCGACTTGTACTTGTATGGTACATTATATTATATGTTCCCTCTGAGGTTTACCCGGTCAGAGATCGGGCTATATGTTCCCTCATGAGGTCCCCCCCTCAGTACTCGTTATCCACTATTGTGAGTCAACAGGTGTATGATTTGTTATGTTGTGTTTATAAGCATGCGGTTCTGATCAGTTATGATTATAGATATGTGAACTAATAAGTGCAGATTTATTGGCTCTCTGGAACACCGTGATTGAATGCGATATCGTATAGTTGCTTATATTAAAGATTAATGTTGCGCAACGGAAGTGTGGTGGTATTGTGATTATGTATCTATGCATGATGTACTTTCAAAAGCTTGATTTCCCAACATGTTTGGTAAATGTCTGCATATGAGGATCTATACTGGTATAACGATACAAGTATTGGCATATAGGTGTATTAATACTGACCTGTAATGTATAGGTAGGCGCTTGCATGTGAAGTTATATGTAGTTATGCATGAAAATACTTACATTTTGTATGATGATGTTGACTTGGTTTGTGTCGCACATAAGGATATGAATATGACAAGAAACAATTGAATGCACAGCTATTATATGTAAGCATATATATATTTCTCGGTAAGAACTATGTGTGTATGAGATTTGCATGTGTTATGCCTCGACGACCATTGTGAATGGCCGTCCATATTATTATGTTTGTTTTCCCCGCTAAGTGTTATCGCTTAGCACGGGCTCTTTTTCCCGTGCAGGTGGCAGGTTTTCTTTTGTTCGAGTCGCGCATCTGTAGAGTCGACCACATAGAAGCTAGAAGTTTTGTATCTTGTTCAGCTTTTGTAATTTAGAATTTTTGTATATCTGTGTTATATGTATAAGTAATAATATGTAAAGAGAATGATGTAATATTTAAGACTCCTATTGTATGATTGTAAAATTGTAGATGTGTATGTTTTCGTTTAAAATATGCGCGTTTATGAATATGTATGTTCAGATTTTTGCTCCTTAAAAGTTTTAATTATTTCATAATTATATACGCTTTTTATCGTTTCTGTTCGGTAACACACCTACTCGTACGGCTTCCTACTCCCTTGCGGATGGGTTCGCCTACGTATGAGTTGGGGTGTTACAGTGATGCTTCATCACGCCACGTGACTTCCCAAAGGGGGAGGTCACGGCGTGATGCCCCATCACGTCACGTGATCTCCTTCTCACAGAACTGCTTCTCCTTCTCCAAACTCCAGAATTCCCAGAAAAGCATAAAAACCAGAAAAACGTGAAAAGCAGAGTATAACTCAAACTCAAATCCCAATTTGTCTACATCAATTTTCATGCAAAAATTCATGCTAACATATACCTTCTGGTCTTCAAAGCACATTTGTAGCAATTACAATATCAATAACATCTTTTTACTAATCAAACAGAGGTAATACCAGAACATCGACTAATTAGAATTTCTCTTTCAAACTCATGCATACTGATCTCATTTAGCAACTCACGTCATTCTTTTCTACCTAAATCATGTAAACACAGGACATTTCTCATGCATTTAGATGTACAAACACACATAAATACATTAATATCCGAACTGTAAACAGGATCCAGAACAAGTAAAGACAGACACTCCCAGACCTGTTACTGAAGTCCAAAAACACCCACTGTGATCCTCTTCAATCAACAACCTTCTCCTTCCCTTTATCCTTCTTCTTCTCTTCAACAGATTACATACCAACAATAGACCCAAAATCAATCCAAAGAAACAGCAATTAACAATCTTTAAACAGAGGAGATGGAGAACCAAACTCACCTTCTGAAGCTTCAAAACTCAAAACCCAAAGCTCTCAAAATAGATGAACACACACACATGCAAATGGAAAAAGAACAGAAAATGGAGAGGGAAGAGATGGCTAACGTGAGAGAGAGCAAAAGAGAGAAAACCTCATGTGTTTAGTTTCCAGAAACTAAAAACATTCAGCCCCTTTCTTTCCTCCCACCCACGTACACACACACTCACTCTCCACTTGGCACACATGCACAGTTCACAGACCCACTTAATCCTCTTTTACAATTTGATCCAACAAAAATTACTAATAAGTCCTTGACAATTACCTTTTACTCACCAAACTAAAATCTGTCATTTAAATCTTTTATTTCCTTGCAAAATAATCCTCTTTCACTTAATAATTACTCAATTACCCTTAATTGTCCAATTTAAAAATTGTTAAATCCAATTAGGCCACTTATGGGGTGTGACAACTCTCTCCTCCTTAAGAAAATTTCGTCCTCGAAATTTCCTTGCTTATCCAAACACATCTCAAATACCAAAACCGAAACAAGACAAAACTTAACATATAAACACTTACCCGAAGGCCCGGCAGCACCCGTTACATTCTCAACAGTCATAGCATATGCCCGATGCCTAGTATGATCCTCTGTAGCACCGGGTCGTTGCACCGTCTTAGATGGTGCTCTCGGAGCTCTACTTGCATCCCGATTGCTTTGGATGACATTAGATCTTTTACTTTCTTGCTGGTTCTGGTCCACTTGTCGATCAGGGCAAAATGCAAACCGATGTTCCATACTTCCACACTTGAAACAGGCGCCGATAATCTTACGGCATGTACCCCAATGGTACCTATGACAATGCTCACACTCTGGTGCTCGGTTTCCCTTGCTAGCATGTGGTGCCACACTTCCAACTTCTGAAGGCACCTGAACAGACCCTCTATTTCCTTGCTCAATTGGAGCACCCTTAGACTTCTTATTACTCATAACTCCCCCTTCTGGTGCTCTCCTCTTCTGTGCCATCTTCTGCTTAATCTCCTCAGATTCCTCTAACTTCATTGCTGCAGCCACAAGCTGATAATATCCAACTGGTTGCAAGACTACCATTGCAGACAAAGGACCTCGGTACACCTCACGAAGTCCCTCAAGAAAGTGTCTACATCTGAACTCACCAGTCAACAACTGCTCAGGCACATACTTACTCAGCTTATTGAACTCCTTGTCATACTCACTAACAGTCATTCCCCTCTGCTTTAAGCTAATGAACTCTCTCCACTTAGCTTCTTGGTATGCCTTCGTTATATACTTTTGCTCAAATTCTTGCTTGAAATACTCCCATGTCAACTCAGCTGGTCGCTGAGGATTCCTCATCACAAGCTCCCACCAATCATAGGCTGGTCCCTGAAGCAACGATATAGCACATGAAGCTCTCTGATCTGCGGGACATCTAATCTCTTGCAAAATCCTACCCACTCTCTTGAGCCAAAACTCAGCCACATCGGATTCATCTAAGGCAGTCCCATGAAAATCCTCTGCTCCTCTTTTTCTTAACAATTCTATTGGAGCCTTAGGAGCAGTCAACCTATCAATCACTTGCAACAAACCCTGCACTAATGCTGGATCAAAACCAGCTCCCTCTATTTGCACCCACAGCTGGTGCAGGTTCCTGTGCAGGCCTATCCTGTCTCACTGGATCACCTCCTCTGATCGGACTATCTCTACGACCCATATAGACACTGTCCATTGTGTCGCCCATATACTCACTTGGATCCGACTCCATATAAACACTACAAAACACAAGACATCTACATTAGGCCACTATACAAAACTGACTCTCATGTATAGACTCAACTCTATACTCAAACAATCACAACATAACCCAGAACCACCAAACCTAGGCTCTGATACCAAGCTGTAACACCCCGCCATCCCCGTTGGAAGGATACCGGAGTGCCACGCGGGCAAACACATATAAACAAATCCATATACACATGTATAAACAAAACCAAATGAAATATAAAGAAACTTTTAATCATTTAATAGTAAAATCCTGTTTACATATAACATATATCAATATCGTTTTACAAAAAGAGGCTCATACAAATACATATACAAAAATAATGTTTGTTCCTTTACAAAAGATTTACTTTGCTATACACAAGCCATATACAAAAATTTACAGCGGAAGACTTCAAAAATAACTTAATCAAAAAACTCCTAGTGGCCGACCTGCAGATATCTTACTCCAAGCTAAACTCGCCACCTGCACGGGAAAAGAGCCCGTGCTAAGCGATAACGCTTAGTGGGGAGAAACAAAACAGACATACAATACACATATACAATATTTATACAATAATAAACTAATGATTCAAGAGCAAGGCATCAAATCACATGTAAACATGTCTCTAAATTTCTTACTTGACATGCATGAATATATACATTACAAGCAATTAAGTATTCAAATCATAATTCTCATCATTTCAAGTGTACAGATTCAAGGTGTGATATAAAGCTATGCAAGAATTCATATACATTATATACTTGTAATCATGTCCAGAAATACATCTCAACATATGCAACACATTTCAACAAATAGCCTGATTAGTCTCAAAATACTCTCTAGAAGTGGATGCGGTCAATTGGATACTGATAGGACACAGTATCCCAAGCATATAGAGACATGAGTCTCAAACATGTACTTTTCATATAGAGACTGAAGTCTAGCATTTAAATCCATATAGACCCATACAGGATCGAAACAAGGATCCAAACGGACCCACGTATAGTGTTTTATCATATAGCAGCTGCACACACACACTGACCTAAGTAAGCGCTTACTTATCCACTACTATGACTATTCAGGCTTAAAACTCAACTCAACAATTCAAACACCAATATCAGTATTAAATACACTAAATGCAAATACATATTTCATGTGTTCATGTGTCTAAATCAAATTCCGAAACATTTAAATATATCCAATATCAATTATTAAAGGTAAGAGTACAAATAATTCACATTGAAATAATTATTGTTCATGTAAATTATAAATTAGTAAATCATGTACAGTAATTATTAATCATGTATAGGAATCTCATAATTAAACATTTATTAACTACAAATCAGATTTTAAAGACTAATTATTTGTCATATAGTGTAAAAACTTTTGAAAACAGAAGTTAAACTTTGTTTTTAAGAAAACAGGGCAGCAGGTAGAGGCCTGTCACGCCGTGACCATTCGTCACGTCTCGTGACGCTGGTTTCTCGCAAGCGCCACGCCAAAGAACAAGGCAGTCATGGCGTGACTATCAGTCACGTCTCGTGACGCCTGAGAGGATAGAAAGAGAAAGGTCACGAGATGAAATCCCGTGACACGCAGGAGATAGGCGAGGTCGCGAGGCGTGATGCTCCATCACGTCGCGACTTCGCGAATGGGAGGCAGGTCACGGCGTGATGCTTCATCACGCCACGTGACTTCCCAAAGGGGGAGGTCACGGCATGATGCCCCATCACGTCACGTGATCTCCTTCTCACAGAACTGCTTCTCCTTCTCCAAACTCCAGAATTCCCAGAAAAGCATAAAAACCAGAAAAACGTGAAAAGCAGAGTATAACTCAAACTCAAATCCCAATTTGTCTACATCAATTTTCATGCAAAAATTCATGCTAACATATACCTTCTGGTCTTCAAAGCACATTTGTAGCAATTACAATATCAATAACATCTTTTTACTAATCAAACAGAGGTAATACCAGAACATCGACTAATTAGAATTTCTCTTTCAAACTCATGCATACTGATCTCATTTAGCAACTCGCGTCATTCTTTTCTACCTAAATCATGTAAACACAGGACATTTCTCATGCATTTAGATGTACAAACACACATAAATACATTAATATCCGAACTGTAAACAGGATCCAGAACAAGTAAAGACAGACACTCCCAGACCTGTTACTGAAGTCCAAAAACGCCCACTGTGATCCTCTTCAATCAACAACCTTCTCCTTCCCTTTATCCTTCTTCTTCTCTTCAACAGATTACATACCAACAATAGACCCAAAATCAATCCAAAGAAACAGCAATTAACAATCTTTAAACAGAGGAGATGGAGAACCAAACTCACCTTCTGAAGCTTCAAAACTCAAAACCCAAAGCTCTCAAAATAGATGAACACACACACATGCAAATGGAAAAAGAACAGAAAATGGAGAGGGAAGAGATGGCTAACGTGAGAGAGAGCAAAAGAGAGAAAACCTCATGTGTTTAGTTTCCAGAAACTAAAAACATTCAGCCCCTTTCTTTCCTCCCACCCACGTATACACACACTCACTCTCCACTTGGCACACATGCACAGTTCACAGACCCACTTAATCCTCTTTTACAATTTGATCCAACAAAAATTACTAATAAGTCCTTGACAATTACCTTTTACTCACCAAACTAAAATCTGTCATTTAAATCTTTTATTTCCTTGCAATATAATCCTCTTTCACTTAATAATTACTCAATTACCCTTAATTGTCCAATTTAAAAATTGTTAAATCCAATTAGGCAACTTATGGGGTGTGACAGTTTAAGCAATCAGTTTTAGGTGTGCACCTTTCACTTCATCCCGAGGAATGAGAATCAATTAGCGAATGCCCTCGCAACCTTGGTATCAATATGGGATAACCTAGAAGGCATAGTCATGGCGTCTTGATCTCTAGTTCAGAAAAGCCCAGTTTTGAGTCTAATCCAATGATGGAAGTCAAAGTTATTGATGAAAAGCCGTGGTACCATGACATCAAGAATTACCTAGAAAGGACGGTATTGCCATAAAAGCTACTGAAAATGACCAGAGATTGATTCGCAAGCTGTCCACTCAGTTTATCTGCATAGATAGTGTGCTGTACAAAAGGAAGGTCGATGGCATTCAGTTGAGATGTCTGGATGAGAAAGAAGCCGAGAAGGTGATGGAAGAAACTCATGCTGGAGTTTATGAGGTCCACACGAATGGGTTAATGCTGGCAAAGAAGATCATGAAATAAGGGTTCTACTGGCTTATAATGGATACAAATTGTTCAAAATATGTGAAGCAGTGCCAGTTATGCCAGCAGTATGCAGTCCTAAAGTATTTACCGGTTTTGAAGCTATGCAGTTTAACATCACCTTGGCCATTTGCAGCTTGAAGAATAGACATTATTGGGGAAATACGCCCCACGGCCTCTAATGGACATAGATTCATCATAGTCGCTATCGATTATTTCACTAAGTGGGTAAAGGTTGAATCTTTTAAGAAAGTTGATGCCTGAGATATGGCCAGGTTCATTGAGAAGCATTTGATATACGGATATGGTCTCCCCTATCACGTTGTGTCTGACAATGGAGTGTAATTTATGGCCAAAACTAAGAAGTTGCTTCAGAAGTATGGCATAGAGCATCATAAATCTTCTCTATATCGTCCGTAAGCTAACGGGGCAGTAGAAGCTGCTAATAAGAATGTTAAGAAGATTTTGGCCAAAATAGTTCAAAACTATAAGGATTGGGTAGAGAAGTTGCCGTTCGCGCTTTGGGGCTATAAAACCACTATCAAAACCTCTATAAGGGCCATGTCGTATTCTTTAGTGTATGGGACATAAGCCGTATTACCAGTTGAGGTAGAGCTCAAATTTTTAAGGGCAGTCATGGAAGCAAAAATTCTAGAGACTGATTGGGCCCGACAACGGCTGCTGCAGCTGAATATGCTGGATCAGAACAGGTTGTGAGCCTATTATCGCAATCAGATTTATCAAAAGAGACTTGCTTGGTTGTTTGGGAAAAAGGTCAAAAAGCACCCGCTGAAGGAAGGGGATTTGGTTTTCAAGCAAATGAGACCAGGTGCGGCGAATATACGGGGAAAGTTCTGACTGACAAGGGAAGGCCAATTTGTTCTCAAGAAGTTGTTGTCTAAGGGAATAGCAATTCTGGCAAATAGCGATGGGAATGAGTTCAAGAAACCGGTCAACAACGAAAGACTCAAAAGGTTCCATGGCTAAAGGCATAAAAATAAAAAGAAGGGAATATAAGCCCCACGCGTCGAAAACCGAAAAAAGGCCGCCTTATTAAAATTGGATGCCTCATCAAGGTGAAAACCGAAAAAAAAGGCAACCTATGAAAAAATTAGAGGCTCGAGAGAAAATATCCAATCAAGAAAACCCAAGAGGGCTGATTGGTAACAGGAGCTTAAAGCTGTTAAGATATAACCTGAGAATAGATGTAGTTTTGCATTGTAAATCTATGTTAAATAATGATCATGTATGGTGAAATCATATCGAAATGTACATAATTTTGCAAAAAGGAATAAAATAGAAATCATTCAACTTATGTGTTCATTATTTCCCAGTTCTCTTGTAAAAAGAAAGACATTGTTCACTACAGAATGCATGTAAATCTGAACTATACTCTACTATTG
Source organism: Excoecaria cochinchinensis (assembly GCA_947683425.1). Lineage (NCBI taxonomy): Eukaryota > Viridiplantae > Streptophyta > Magnoliopsida > Malpighiales > Euphorbiaceae > Excoecaria > Excoecaria cochinchinensis. The sequence continues at coordinate 5,242,908 of CANTUQ010000034.1, forward strand.
CTCTCACCGGCTAGGTGCCTAAGTCAGTGGGTCCTATTGTCGACTGCAGGGCTAAGCACCCATCTCTTATAAGCACTAGTGGAAGTAGTGGAGCAATCCCCGATGGATGGTATGATTGTCTTCACCAGCAGCCTCTCCTAGAGACTATGATATCTAGATGTGAAGGCTGAAGATAAGACGCTGCCCTGAAAAGATAAAGGGAGCCTCACAACATCCTAAATCATCCCGAACTGTTAAGTATAATGGGCTGTGATGTAAAAGGTAGCCTTATGAAGCCCGTACAACAGAACAAACCCTGAAGAGCCATCATTGGTCATAGCAGAAAGAGGGAGCCAGGGGCTCATAAAACTGATGTCCTCGTCCGCTACCTCACTAAATCTAGCGACACCTTCATCGGGAGAGGCAAAAGAGTACAACCGCTATCGGGGAAGAAAATGCCTCAATAAATATTTGCCAATCACACTAGGAGGGGGCTCTGATAACAGCCTTAGCTTCTCTTGTAACCATACCTGGAAGACAAGGAAATTAATAATAAAAGAAAGAGAATAAAAGAATAAAAGAATAAAAAAAACAAAAGGAAAAAAGCCGTCGGAATGGGTAGGGTCCACTCTGGGCAAAAATAAGGCATAGCGTTATGTGAAAATCCGAAAGAATGCATTTCCCGCTATGAAAAGCTAGTGTGAAAATTCACAAGGGACGTACTACCTTTTCAATTAATGACGTACCTGGAGTAATAAGGGGCCCCCGGTGAATGCAAAAGAAGGGTCAACACAGACAAAATCCAAGTCCAAAATCGTCTTAGCCAGAATTAGGAGGAATGGGGTAAGCCCGTGGTGGATCCCGTTTACTATCCCAAACAGCCTAAAATCTCCAGTCAACTCATCAGAAGTCACTGTCAGATACCTAGAAAGGCAAAATAGATGGACAACACTAGCCCAATAGGTCGACATAGTAGAGAAGCCCTCTAGTGTCTCGGTCAAAAGCTCTAGAGCAAAGGTGCTCCCCATAGGAGCCAGTCTAGTGGCGACTGAGGAAGAAATGCCTAGGGCCAATGCAATGTCCCTCGCACGGACAAAATCGCAGATCGGGATATAGGGCGGTGTGATAAGTGGAAGCCTCGCTTCAATAATAGTGTCAAACTCTTCAGGCAGGGGGCATAATTCTTGGTAGGTAAACTTAAAGACGTGAAAACGAGGGTCCCAGAAGCGAGTGGCAGCTAATAGAAGGTTCTGGTCCATTCTAATTCTCCTCAAAAGTCTTAGACCAGAATAGGAGGCCAAAGTAGTATTTTCCCAAGTTCGGGTGTCATCCAAAACTCGGTGCATCTTACTGAGGATAGGGGATGACATTTTTCGAAGGTTTTGGAGCAAAAATTAAATATAAATGGAAAAGGAAAAGAGAAAAAAAAAACTGGAATAGAAGCCCTGGTGGAAGTCTAAAGAGATGAATGCATGAAATTTGAGGAAAAGATGGGATATTTAAAAAAAGCTAGGACAGACAAGCTGCCCGTCGGTCGGTCGGTCTCCCTACAGGAAGCCCATCGATCAACTAATTGACTTCTTGGGGATCTATTCTCCTGCACATTTCATACATTTCACGCGCATAAATATTTTACACGTATTTTTGCCATTTTTAATTTTATATAAAAGTAATTTGATGAAGAAGTGTACCGTGCACGAAAATCGGGAGCAAAATATTGAGGAAGTATTTTCTTCTCAAAAATTTGAGAAAAAGAGGGAAAAAGAAAAAGAAAGAAAGAGAAACATGGGAATTTTGAACGATCGACGGGAAGCCCGTCGGTCGATCTTCCGACGGGGAGCCGATCGGTCATCAAAATCTATATCAAGCGCGCGTAACTACTCATCTTTGGCTCTTCTTATTCTCCTTTTTTCCTTCTTCTTCCCTCTCTCTCGCAAACCAACGGGACTGTGACGCGTGTATGACGCACGCCAGAAACTAGCAAAGGACCACATTTGAGACTCGCTTTTAGGGCTCAAGGGATTGGTCCGCGTCTTTTATGATCTTGGGCATCATGAGTCATTTTGGATGCCTCCTTCCCAATAGAACATTGGAAAGGATCATCTAGTCTCACGACAGCTTTAGGCACCGTGAGGTATTTTGGAGTCGCCACCCAATTTACAAGAAATTAGGAAAGGTCTCTAACCTCAATTGGTCTAAACCAGAGAAGGTGTTCGGAACTTCACTCTTATTAATGACTTAAGTTAAGTTTATAATTGAGTTTTTAAGAAATCAAAATTCCATCTCTCATCTCATGCGATAATGCGATAAATTTAAAGCGCATTCATTCACAAAGGAAAGTGATAAATAAAGCAATAAGTAAATAAATAATAAAGCAATAAATAAATTCGAAAGAAAATTGGGACAGAACAATCCCCCAAAAATTAATAAAAGGTGAGACAGAACAATCCCCCAAAATAAAATAAAAAAGCATAAAATTCGCCAAAAAATTAAATACAAGGGCCCAAAAGAAAAATAAAAAAATAAGTAAAACACACGTATAAAAGAAATCGAAATGAAGCATACATAAATCGGGACATTTATTATTTTTAGGAATATTGGTTTCTTGTTTATTAACATAAAATTAGAGAACCATTTTTTGGATTTTAATTGGGAAATTTAGGATGAGTGATCCCATTTTATGAAAATTTAGTTCTCTATTTAAAAGTGAGAATTTATTGGCTAAAATAGGACATTGGTCCAATTTATTAATAGAAATTCCCAAGTTATTAGTTATTAAAAAATGTGATTTTCTATAACACGGATAATAAAAGAATACATTTTACATACAACACATAAATAATAATAATAAAATAAAATACGAAATTTAAAATGCAAACCCTAAATTTGAAGGCCTCTAATTCTCCGATTCTCCGATCCGAGCACGAGTGTAACTTGCAGAGATAAATAATTTTGTGACAACAAAACAAAAATAAAATAAATTGTTAGTAAAGTTAATTAAATAATTAATGTAATATGAATAAATAAATTAATTGAATAAAATAATTAAAACAATTAATAGATCAATTAAATAATAATAATAAAATTAAACTAATTAAATATGAACAAGTAGAAATAAATAGACATAAAATAATTGTATTAAAGAAAGAAATAAAAAAGAAGCAAAGATGGCATGCAACAAATGAAGGGAAACAAGAGAAAACAGGACAATGAAGAAAACACAGCTGTGTTTCCTCAACAAGGTGCCGGGCAGTGTAGAAACACAGTTGTGTTTCTTGCAAAACACTGCTGTGTTTTTGCTGTTTTAAGCAAAAACACACTATTCCACAGGAAAAACACTGATTTTAATTTTAAAAAGCCAAAAACCACAAACCCAAATCACAACAAACAGGCATACATTTCTAACTATAAAACAACTTAAATAAGTTAGCAAAGATCATTAAATTTGACAAATAATACATAGCATTAATAATTAAGACAGAAATTACATAGAGCAAATTATATACAGAACGGAAAAGAGAAAGGACGAATAGGGGAGAAAGAGAGCAGTGCATGACTCGTGCTCTCCTTGCATGAGTAGAGCACGACTCATGCTCTCAAGTCGTGCAAAGGGAGCACGACTCGTGGGAGAAGTGCACGAGTCGTGCACACCTTTCACTACTCGGATAGAGAGCAGAGGAATGCAACTCAGACCAAAATGAAGGCACGAAACCAGACAATCAGAAAATAGGGGTAAACAGAGTATTTGAGCAGACCAAATAAACATGAAATCATGCGATCGAAATGTGCAAAATATCATGCGAACATGTTTATTTAATCCTAATAGCTATTTATGATCTATGTCTGATAACAAAAAATAACAAACATGTGAAATACAGATTAACAAAATCAAATGAAAAATAAACAGAGTATGTACAAAAAGAAAACCTAACTGGTAAAGCAAAACGAGAAAGAGAAAGAAAAGAGAAGAAAAGGAAAGAAAGAAACAAAGAGACAGTGATCCAAGTATTTACCCTCAGAATGATATTTGATTTTTTATCTACAAATGAAAAAGCTTCGTTTCGTTGCTTTTCTTGAAAATGAAGTCAAAACAAAGACTCCAAAAACCTTTTTTAATGGAAATTACGTTCAAGAAAAACAAACAATGAACTTTCAAACTTTAGAAATTCCTTTCTTTTTGCTATCAAAACAATCACATAATGTTTTTCTCTCTTTTTCTTTCTTTTTTCTTAGTTTTTTCCTCTGTGTATTTTCTCTATCTTTTGCTTTTTGTTCTCCAATAATTTTTTTTTCTTTTTTTTCACTTCTCTTTAAATGTATTTGACAAGATTAGTCACTTTTTTCTTACCAAATCGCACGTAAAACCATATTTTCAAACCAAATCTCCATGCAAAACGGAAGAAAAACATGCTGAAGAGGAGCACACGTGAGGCAACAAGTGAGAGGAACTCCTCACCTATGAGCTGGGCTTGACGTGGTGAGGCAGTATCTCACCCAAATGAGATGGGCCTCACTAACGTGAGGCTCCATCCCACATAGATGAGATGGGCCTCACCCACAGGCCCCCCAAAACTCATTTCATCTTTTTTTTTTTAAAAAAAAAAATAAGTTAAGAAAAATGAAATATATTAAGAAAATGAAAAATATATTTTTTTTCTCGAGGAAACCATCATTTCCATTTTTCTATTGCCTATGAACAGGAATCATTCTCATCATAGGGTAACTTCGGTCTGGGCTGCCTCAGGACCCGGTGTCTATAGTTGCCCCCAGTTTTGGGGAACGTAGTGCCTAGGTGCCTAAGTGAGCCAAAACTCAAAGAAAGAAAGAAGAGACACGTACCTGAGGCAGCTGTCTTCTTGAACTGGGTGATGTTGTTGTTGTGGTGATTGTCGCCATTTTGTCGGTGTGTTATGCTTTATTGATGCAGTAGTGCCTGTCACACCCCGTTTGCCCCCTAGTAGAATGAGCCAGATATGTATGTGTGCGCATTTGCATGAGTTTTGTATAATAAGGGCATTTTGGTAATTTTTGCATGTTTTAAGAGTTTTGCTAGCATGTGGGTGCATGCATGGTGTAATGGTGTGAATTAGTTGGGACAGAATTGTGTGTGCATGAGTGCACCATAGTAGGATTTGCACTAATGGGTTATTGTAGTGTGTGGACATGCATATGTTTGTACGGTGTGTTTATGGGGCTATGCTTGTGTGTGTTGCTCACACATATGTAGGATACATTATTAGGGTGTCTCATTGTGTGTATGTGATGCACTTAGTTAGGGTGTGAGTGAGTAATCTCCTCCATTAGATGATTGACATGTGTAAAGTGGGAAAGAGAAAAAGATGAAAAGGGAAAAATCAGATTTTTGAAAACCCATTCCCGTTTTTCCTTCTTCTCCTTCTTCTTCTTCCTCCTTTGCACTCTCTTAAGTGCCCTAACTTAGATTCAACCCTCTAGTGGTAGAGATTGATCATTGCATAACATTTTAGAGGTAAATCTACTGCATTATTCTCCTTTTCTTCATTTGGTTCTCCATCTTCTTCTCTTTTTCTTATTTTCGGATTTGGGTTTGAAGTTTTGGGTTTTTGTGTTATGTTGTTTTGTTGCTTAGTTGAGGCTCCTCGTGAACCGAAGGGTAAGGAGAAGGTTGGGCGAAGTGGAACTAAGCAATAGGAGCGAAGGATTTTGAGGTTTGGGAATTTCTTGGTTTTGCATGCAATTGTGTTCTTGATGATTCTTGAGAAATTGAGTTGTAATATGCTTTTGTTATGGTATCTATGGTATGGGTCTTTGTTTTGGAATGTGGAATTTACAAGATTATGAGTTAAGTATGATAATTTTGGAATGGATGTGGTTTGAAGCATAAATTGGGGTTTTGATTGATTCTTGAAATTGGATGCTTAAATTAGTGGATTGTATGAAAATTCTTTTTAATAAATGTTATATTATGGTTGTTGATGTTAATGGATGGCTGCGTTTGAGGTAAGAGGCTCTTGATTGAATTGTATGTGAGATTGGGTGATTTTGGAGGAGGAAAATCTGTAGAATTCTGCAAATTTTTGAAATCCCGATGCTGTCACGATCACGAGAGAGAGCAGTGTTGGGAGCTTCACTGTCCAGAGCACGCGATGCCATCGCGAGCCCGCGACAGCCGAAGTGTTGTCCACCCTCTGTCGCGATCGCGACAGAGCGCGATGCTGGGCAAGTGCTATCGCGAGCACGCGATTCGTCGCGAGCCCGCGACAGCACCAATTGTTCTCTGTCGCGATCGCGATATCAGTCGCGAGCGCGATAGAGTCTGGCCCTTCCGTCCTCCTCGCGGTCTTGAAGTCCGTTGCGTGCACGCAGTAAAGAGACTTCGGTCTCTATCCCAAACAGACGTCGCGAGCGCGACAGTCCCTTGTATGCTAAATGAGTTTTCTTTCATTGCGTGTGGTTTGAACTTCCGTTTCTTCTAGCAATTATGAGATTTATGCTTGGCATTTTATGAATATTATGAATATGGAACCATGAAATGATTATGTACGTATATGATGATAATTTTAGAAGTTATGAAAAGGATTGAATGGTTTATGTATGACCTGCTAGAGTCTAGTAAGTGGATAGTTAGGCATGCCTAATAGAGTCTTTGTTGCAGCTTCTGTTCCGTTTGGACCCCGATCAGGTCCCCGTTTGGTTCCTCGCGAACCCTTATGTGAAAGGATCTTGTTTAAGATCCCCTTTGAAATGTTTTGTGAAAGTTAAAATGCAAAATTAGTTTTATCGGCTCGTACCCGTAAAGTACTGTCTGTATCGACTCGTACCCGTAAAGTACTGTCCGTATACTCGTTATCCACTCCCTCGGGTCAGCAGGTGTTTTGTATGAATTGTTATTGGGAAAACATATGTTATATCTTTATGGATTCAGTAGTGAAAAGTATAATCTGTTATGTGGATATGATTATTATTATGAACTTTCTGATGAATGGCTTTAGGTATGTGAGCATGAGTTTATGCTATCGTTATGCCATGATTAACGTATGTACATGAGGTACGCATGTGATATGTCTTGATGATCATTGTGAATGGTTGTCGTTATGCTATATGTGTGTTTCCCCACTAAGCGTTTATCGCTTAGCACGGTGTGTTCATCCGTGCAGGTGCGGAAGGAGTTTGTCTGGGAGAGTCGCCGCTATCGAAGCCAACACAGCAGGGTCTTAGTGTAGGGTTTCATTTTTGTATTTTGAGGATTCTTTTGTACAGAACTCTCTTATTTTGGTTTTGTAATAGCTTCCGCTCTTGTCCATGTATCTTGGGTTTTGTAATTATCTTTTGTATCTCTTAGTTGATCAGAACAGTAATGTAATGCTTCAGTTATATTAATGCATGATCAGCTTATTCCATGATTGGTGATGCGAAGTTTTAAATTACCCTGTATTTCGCTATGTATGTTTATATATGAATGTATGTGTATTCTGTATCTGTGTGGTGGCACCTTTACTTATACGGCATCTCACTCCTTATCGGATGGGATCGCCTATGTATGGGTAAGGGGTGTTACAGTGCCGTTATCGTGCAAACCCTCCGTGGAGCGGTAGTCCCGTCATCGTACAAACCTTTCTAAAGTGGTAGTACCGTGGTTATGCAAACCTTCCGTAGAATGGTAGTGTGCAATCATGCAAACCCTTCTGAGATTCGAAGCAATAGTATTGTGGTCGTGCAAACCTTCCGTAGAATGATAGTGCTGCCATCGTGCAAACCCTTTTGAGATTTGAAGCAGTAGTATCGTGGTCGTGCAAACCTTCCGTAGAATGGTAGTGCTGCCATCGTGCAAGCCCTTCTGAGATTCGAAGCAGTAGTACTATGGTCGTGCAAACCTTCCATAGAAAGAAAGAAAGAAGAGACACGTACCTGAGGCAGCTGTCTTCTTGAACTGGGTGATGCTATTGTTGTGGTGATTGTCGCCGTGTTGTCGGCGTGTTATGCTTTGTTGATGCGATAGTGTCGTTATCATGCAAACCCTCTGTGGAGCGGTAGTCCCGTCATCGTACAAACCTTTCTTGTAACAACCCAAATAGGGCCTGGTCGGAATTTGCGTGGTAAGTCGGTAAGTGAGGGTATTTTCATAATTTAAGTATGAGGAAAATAAGATAATAAGGAATTATGTGTTAAAGGAATTAATTAATTAAGAGAAGAGGAAATAATAGTGTGTGCTTATAGTGTATGGTTGTAGGGTGTAAGTGGACTTAGGGCTTTTATTGTGTGGTTTGTGGTGCATGGTGCCTAGGATGAAAAGGGTTTTTAAGAAATAATATGGTGTGAGTGAGTTTTGGTGCATTGAAGATATTTGTGAAAGAAAGGCTTGTGTGTGTTTAGTGTATGGTGCCAAGAGTGGTTATGTTAAGATGGATTGATTGATTCTCTAGGAGTGTGATAAGTGGCTTGGAGGTTGGTGAGCATTTAATGAAAAGTAAGAGAGAGGGAAGGGAAGGGCAGAAATTCGCCTAGCTTTCCGTGGAAGCTATCTCATTTCTCTCTTTTCTTATTCATTTCCCGTTCTCACCTCTCTCTTGCTTCCATTTTTCTGCTCCCATCTCTTTTCTCTTGAGTTTTCTTGGAATTTTGAGCTAAGTTATTGAAGGATTGTAAGAGGTAAGTGGTTTGGAGTGCTTTGGGTATTTCGGTTCTTCTTTCTCCTTCTTTTTCTGGTTCTGATTGTGGTTTTGGGTCTGATTTGAGTGTGTTGTGGCTGGATTTTGTGCAAGCATCAGAAGAGAGAAGGAAGCGCAAGGGCAAGGATAAAGTGGTTTCGTGAGGGGCACGGTTTGAAGCTTTGTTTTCCAGGTATGGGAGCTGTATTCTTGAGTGTTTATTTGGGAATGGGTTTTGAAGGCATGCAAGTGATTGGGAGCTATGTTGTGGATTTTGTGTTTTTCCCCTAATTTCCTCCTTGGATCGACTCTATGTTGTGATTGTATGTCATTGGTAATATTGAGTGTTCATGAATGCATGTTTAAATGTAGTAGTGATTTTATAGTGTAGTGTTAATGATATAGTGAGGATATTATGTGTTTTCGGATTTTGAACAAGTCATGTTAGTGTATTTGAGTTAGTTGTGAGTGATTTTATGTTGAATTGATGTTTGTATATTGTGTAAAATGGGTTTATGTGGCTTGAGAATGATGTGGTGATGTGCTGGAGGCTTGAGGTAAGTGCTTGTGCATGTTGTGTATATGTATGAAGAATTGTGTGTGAATAGTGAAGGAAAAGTGCAGACTTGGGCGAATCTGGGTTCTGTCGCGATCGCGACGTCTGTCGCGAGCGCGACAGAAGGCAGACTTGGCCCCTTGTTCTTGAAGAGCCCTCTGTCGTGATCGCGACATTGTCGCGAGCGCGACAGAGAGCTCGATAGCGGAACCCTCTGCGCGGGCGTGCTGCCGAGCGTGCGCGCGAGGAGGAAGGAATTGGTCTCTATCGCGATCGCGACGTTTGTCGCCAGCGCGACAGAGCTCGACCTCGTGAATTTCTGCTGCGAGTGCTTCGTCGCGAGTAGGCCCCCTGGCGCGACCTCACGAGGAAGTGCTCCGTGCTCTATCGCGAGCGCAACACTTATCGCGATCACGACAGAGGCCCTTCCTGCTTGCCCAGTTTTCTGAATGTGTTTCTTTTGTTCCACTTTGCACGGTTTCTTACTATTGTATGAAATATGTTTGTGCTTATGACTCGTGATATCAATGTACTAGTGTTTTAGTTAGGAATTTATTTAATATTAGAATCATGAATTGAATCTTGCTTTTAATTGTGTAAGGTCGAGTGAATGAATGGGTTGTCGAGCCTGAAGTGTCAAGGTCTAGGATAATTAAGCATGCTTAAGAAGGGTTAGTGTACAGCTATTCGGTCCGCCCCGTTTGGGCGAAGCGGTCGACCTCCGAGATGGTCATCTTCCGTGTAGTGATAAAATGTTTTGAGACTCCGGTCTCCCGCGCTACCTTCGGGTATTAAAGTGTTTTTGAGGCTTCGGTCTCCCGTGCCATGTTCCCGTATCCTCCACCATTGATTTCAGGCTATTGTGTGAACTGTCTGGTATTGATTTAGTGAAGTGTTCTGATTATTGTGTGACTCTGAATAGTGTAATGGTTTAGTGTTTTATATTATTTATCCTGAATATATTTATATCTCTGTACTCTGATTCATAATGAATTATGTATGTTAGTGCATGTTTTCTTGTATAGTGTTCCGTTGTGTTTGTTTCTCCCCACTAAGTGTTATCGCTTAGCACGAGCTTTTATCCCGTGCAGGTAGCGTGAAGGATTTTTGGGAGTTGCTCGTGTTGCGTATCTGCAGGCAGGCCACATAGGAGTCGAGTTATTTATTCCTGTCTCCTCCTGTAATTCTTTTTGTATATGTATTATTTTGTAAAGGATTTTAAGTTGTAATCTTTTGGGATATTGTATATAGCTTTGTATTTTGTTGTTATAGTAATGAAGTATACTTTCTATGATTTTTATTATTGGTTATTGAATGCTTCCGATTAGCGCATGTATGCTTCCGCTGTATGTTTCGTCGCGTCGTGAGTGAGAGTCGTGTAGCGCGCCCGCCGGTGCCCTTCCAACGGGGGCGGCGGTGGGGGTGTTACATTTCTAAAGTGGTAGTATCGTGGTCATGCAAACCTTCCGTAGAATGGTAGTGTGCAATCATGCAAACCCTTCTGCGATTTCAAGCAATAGTACTGTGGTCGTGCAAACCTTCCGTAGAATGATAGTGCGGCCATCGTGCAAATCTTTCTGAGATTTGAAGTAGTAGTACCGTGGTCGTGCGAACCTTCCGTAGAATGGTAGTGCTGCCATCGTGCAAACCCTTCTGAGATTCGAAGCAGGAGTACTGTAAGCACCGTGTCCTGGAGCGGTCCGGATCAGAGGTTACCCTATGATAAAATCAATGTTCAAGCCTGTACGGGAGGCTGAAGTTGGAGGTTTTAGTCCCGCGTTCCATGAGAAATGAGGTTTTTCTACACTTCCTGGGCAGAGGGGGAGAAAATGGAAGTTTTTCTAGTCAAAAAGGCTTTTTTGTCCTCCACAGACGGCCAGCCCGTCTGTGGAGGTAGCCCGTCGCTTCGAGTCACCGACGGCTCAGGGTATTTTTCGACGCTCGTCTGAAAGTCACCGCCCCTGTCAGGAACCGCCTGGTTTCCCGGAGCACGCAACCGTTCTGACGCCCGTCGGTGGATGTGGCAGGGCCGTCGGAAGTGTCCTTGTGTCAGTAGGATTCTTCCGACGCCCGCCCCCATGCACCGATGCCCGTCGGTCGTGTCTGTCTATATAAGGTCCGGATTTTCATTTGAAAAGGGTTGGAAAATTTTTCAGAAGAGGAAACTCTGCCAAAATTCAAGTACGTTTTCTCTCTCTTCCAAAAACACCTTTTTCCAAAGAACTTTACTTAATCAAGGATCAAATCAATCAAAGGAACTAAAAATAATTAGTTTTCTTTAGATTTTGACTCCTAAATCGATTTTCTGAAGGATTGGAGGTGAAATAGCCCATTTTCTCTCCCTAATCTTTCATTTTCTTTTTCTCGTGGAGCGCGCGGGGATCTAAACGACACCAAAATCTTACCCAAAGCGATTATCTGAGGGTAAATATTCCGGATTCTCCCTCTATTTTCATCTCATATTTAATCATTTATCATTTATTTATTCATTCTGTGAAATTTCTGAATACTTGTCATTATTTTTCTTCATTTTGACTCCCCCATCTCCTTTTTTGGATAAGACTTGCTTTTTGATCTTGAAAGGCCCTTGTTTCCTTTCTGTTTTCCGGAGACAGAGGTGACCGACGGGTCATCTTCATGACCGACGCCCGTCGGTCACCTACCTACAGACGCCCTTTTTGAGTGACAAACGGGCATATCGAATTACCAAACTGACGCCCGTCGGTCAACCAGGAAAGGCCGTCGGTGGGTTCTGCCTCCATTTTTGTTGATCATTTTTCATCTCTATTCAGTCCCTTCAATTTCTTATGTGTTAATTTTATGAATATTAACATCTCTTAACTTTCTGTGAGTGTATATTGGTCTTCTTGGATAATTTCGAGCTTGAGCGGCTGCCTACCATGCGTGGTGGATTTCGTCCGGTTTAGTTTTCTTAAACCTCTTGATTTATTCCTCTCGTTTTTTCATTCATTGATTATTTTATGTATATGAATAAGCTCTTTTTATCCCTTTAAATGTAAGAATAGACCAACGATTTGTACCTAAATAAAATTGAGTTTTGTAAAAAATGCAAAAGGGTCCAACGCCCTATTTTCATCCAATAAAGATCATCACATATTAAATATCCCATTTTTAATAATGATGCATGAGAGGACCAAAGTCCTCAAAATAAACAATGCCCCGATTTGTGTATGAATCGCACATTTACCAAAGGGAGTTGTATTCCGCTCCTTGTATTATTGTAATTTATCGCTTTTGATATTTATTCTGCTCATTTACTGCTTTTCGAATGTGAATAAAATGCGCCTTTTAATCAACTGCATAGTGTGGAGAGAGAGCGAACTAATGACATTAAAATTTGATCATAAACTAATTGAGGTAGAAATAGATGAGAAATCCCGGACCCAGCTCTGGTCTTTGGGCTCAAGAGGTTAGAGGTTATCCTCCAAAATACTTCTTGGGTCACGAGACTTTAGCGCTAATCCTAGGCCTCATGGCCCAACATGGATACTAAGCGCAAGTCTTAGGCTTTCCGAGGCGAGAGTAACTTTCCCAATGTTCTATTGGGTGGCGACTCCATGATACCTCCTTATTGCCCAACATAGACGCACTTGCGATTATTTGCAAGATGCCAACGGACCCGCAAATGCCCCGGTCGCCCACGTGCGGGCGGTCGAACGGGCGGCGCTCATCGGGGTCCGGCGCGCGTCACAGTGGCGACTCCACTGGGGACGTTTATGGTTCGAGATTTCGATTTGAAAATACCTCTTTTAACATTTATGATTAAAAGTTAATTCATAAATTCGCTTTCTCTCAAATTTGCATTTGCATATCATTAGAGCCTTAGAATACGCTAGTTTGGTCCCTCTTTTAGCCCCGGTGCATTCCTGAAGCACCTCCTCATTTTCACTCAATTTGGGGAAGTGTTAAGGATAATCACCAGCCCAAGCCACGTACCTCAATGGTATATTAAAATGGTGACCCGATCGGTCGCTACGCTCGTGATGAGCTAGACCCGTCGGCAGGGATCATGCTTGGGTAGCCTCAAAGAAACATCTCCCTTGTCCAAAGCTCATGTAATGGTTGTAGTCACTTCCCACAGGTGAAATGAACCATAATCTCATGCTTGCTGTATGGATCCTCACGTATTGGATGAATCCAAATATCTCGCTCGGCAACCTAGCCAAAGGCTATCATGCCCCGGTAGGGCCATGTCGAAATTTATGGACCGTCCGAATACTTGACGATCATTATCCATCCGCTTGTACATTAGCATAGGAGTGTTATGCTGCCGGTTTTCCGCCGTGCACCGTACACGTTCATTGGGTCCCTCGTTGACCCTTGGGCTAATCCCACCTAGGAAAGAGACTGCACGACCACATGTGTGGGAGAAATAAGGGTGGAAGGACCTTCTTGCTTGCTTGTGCTCTGTAAATGTTGCATATCACGATCATGCATTATACCTACATTTCATGCATCATTCTAACTTTTGTCCCTGCAGCCATCATAGATCTGCCCAGGTGGACTAGATCACCAATCGGGCGACTGATCCGAGTTCTTACTCTTGAGCTGTCAGATAGAGAGGGTCTACCGGAGATTTTATCAGAAGTCAGTGGTACAGTATCTCAGATGGCAAACTCACCTAGGGGAGAAGATGCCACCAGGGCTATGATTGCGGAAGAAGTGGGCCGCCGTTTCGAGGAATTCGAGGGCAGGATGATGAATATGTTGGCCGCCTTGGCACAGCAGAACGCTCAGCCGAATGCTCCCCAGAATCCTCCTCCTCCTCCTCCAGTGAGACAGAATGAGCCTGAAGAAGAAAGGGTTGAAAGGCGAGAGGAGCCCATTAGGCCGCCGCCGATAGAGTTAAGATCAGTGGCTTCGGGAGAGCTGAGAAGAAGGCCAGTGCTAAGAATTGATGATGATAGAGATATCGAGGATGATAGGATGAGCATGGCATCTGAGAAGGGGAAGGCGCCTCAGGCTGATGATTTTATTTTGAAAAAGATGGAAGAGAGGTTCGAGGCTATGGCTCGTATGATAGGCAGAGCTCACGGGATGAATCTTGAGGATAGGGAGCTGGACGGAGAGGACCCGATCCCTTATAACTTCAAAATGCCGGATGTGCCGAAGTTCGATGGTACTTCTGATCCCACCGCATATGTGAAGCAATATTCTCTGGTCATGAAGGGGACCACATTGTCCAAGAAGCAGAAAGTATAATACTTTTGTCTGAGTCTGACCTCTCATGCCATAGATTGGTATCATGGCCTTGACCGCCGCACTAAAGAAGATTGGGATCTGCTCACTGAGGAGTTTCTGAAACAGCATGACTGTAATACCAGAATGGAGGTGACTCTGAAAGATCTTGAGCTACTCCAGCAGAAGGCCGGGGAATCTTTCCATGAGTACCTTACCCGATGGCGGAACCGAGTGATGGAGATGCGCCGAAAGCCTGATACCCAAGATCAGATTCGTCTTTTCGTTAAGAACGCGAGCCCGTACTTGAAGGAGGGATTGAGGATGAAGGGGTTAAAGGACTGGGAGTCTCTCAAGGATATAGCCATCGAAGCAGAAGGGGAGTTTTTGACCCAAAAAGCTAACAATGATAATTTCGCCAAAAGGGCTAACCCCGGTCAAGTAGCCAGTAGGCCGGCAGGTCCCAGTAACAGCACTAGAAGAATGGGTGAAGTGTCTGCTACTAAGGTAGCCACCCAGAGGAAGTTTTTGAACTTGGGGAGACCATTATCCTGGGTCTTGAAGAGGCTGATGAAGGAGGGAAAATTGCGTCCTCTAACTCCTAGGCCAGCTTTGACACAAGGGAAACCGGGACATAAGGACAACAAATTCTGTGCATTCCACCAGCACTCAGGCCATATCACTGATAAATGCAAAGCGCTCCGGCACTCTATTCAAGACTTGATCGATAGCAAGCAGATCTCTGACCCTGAGAAGAGAGAAGCTGAGAAGAAGCCTGGTTAGAATGCCGTACCCCCACCTGTATTTATGATCCAATCTAGCCTGCCAGAGTGGTACGTGCTACAAGATCTGTATGGGAATGAGGAGTCTGCTGTTGGTAATTCTGAGAATGAGAAGGAGAAAGCAGTTGTGGCGACCCTTGATTGCTGGTCTAGCAGTGAAAGCGGTGGAGTAACCGAGGATGATGGAGGTTTGAACCTTGATCTGTGGGGTTCCGATGGAGACGAGGGAGAGATAAGCGCTGTCACTAGGAGTGGAAGGGTGATCCCCGAGATTGCAAAGCTACCTGAGCCAGTACAGCCATTGGCAGAGAAAGAGCCAGAGGAGGAACAGATTATAAGGCAATTGAAGAAGACCGCAGCCCAGATATCCATTTGGGATCTGTTGAGGCAATCCCCCTCTCATAGGCAGAAGGTAGTAGAGGCTTTGGTTGAGGCCACAGTCGCCACCACTATTTCCCCGTCAGAGCTTTTGGGTTTAATCAAGGGAGGATCCGAGGAGAGGTTGATCTTTTCCGACGCTGACTTACCGGCAGAAGGACGCAACCATAACCGACCTTTGTACATTAAAGCGCAAATTAGCGGCAAGCACACTGCTTGCGTTATGGTGGACGATGGGTCTTCTATCAACGTATGCCCTTTGATAGCTTTGCAAGCTTTTGGCTTAAGCGAGGATATGCTCAGCGGATCCGATCTGACTATCACGGCCTACGATAACTCGAGGAGGCAAGCCTCAGGAACCTTCAAGACTTTGGTCAAGATAGGACCTATCGAAGTGGAAGTCGAATTTGTAGTTCTGCCCATTCCTGCTAACTTCTCGGCTTTGCTAGGGAGACCCTGGTTTCATAAATTAGGAGGAGTGCCATCCACACTGCATCAGATGATAAAGTTCTCGCACGAAGGGGAGGTGGTGACTATCAAGGCGGCCAGGGAAAACCAGGTCTCAGTGCTAGAAATTGCCAATCAGCCATTCAGTGGTTTCCATGTGTCTATGATAAAGGAAGAGCACGGATCAGAGGATAGCCCGGCTGTGGTTAGTATGATGAAGAAGATGCACTATCTTCCCGGGGCTGGATTGGGTAGAAGCTCCCAAGGGCTGCAGACCGCGATCACCACTCGAGGGTAGAAGAACCGAAAAGGCCTGGGGTACAGAGGTGGCTTCGGCAAGAAGAGGGTAACAGACAGGATCCCCCACATTTCAGAAAGCTTTGTCCCCGCATCCTCAGTATGTGCTTATACTGGTGAAGATGAACCACAGTGGGTAGATGGGAGGATTGTCCCTGGCTTTGAGATTTTTAATGATGTGTATGACTGGCACGTCGGGTTTATCAAGACCGCTGAAGACTTTTGGGATGAGGAAGTCATGACTCAGGGGATCACTTGGGACAAGTGCGAGCTCGAGGAGGTCGTTACTGAGAAAATGGTAGTTGCCAGGCTGAAAGGAAAAGGGAAGATAGCAGATTTAGAGCTGAGAATGGAGGATTTGAAAATTTCTTCCGACGCACCTGAAGGGCCTCTGCTAGATCAGAAAATCAGTGAGCAAGCTGCAACAGCGTTAACCTCGGGAGCGGCAGAAGAAGACTCTAGCCTAGATTGTCTTTTTATTCCAGAACTCTTTTATGATGTAAATGATAACTATAACATTATCAATAAGATGAACAATTTCACTTATTTGTGCGATGTTTCTAATGATTTCGACATGCATGAACATGATCATATTCCATCAATTTTTGACATTGACTCTACTGGCACAACGCCTTTCAATCTTGGAACCTCGGAAAATCTGAGAGAAATTCTAATAGCTTCAAATATAACTCCTGAGGAGAGAAAAAATTTTGAGAGAATAATAACAAAACATGAAAAAGTCTTTGCCTGGACCTACGAGGACATGCCGGGAATTGACCGAGCCGTGGCGGAGCATGCCATCCCGACTTACCCAGATTGCAAGCCTGTGAAGCAGAAGTTGAGAAGGCTAAGACCAGAATGGGCTGACAAAGTTAAGGAGGAAATCCGACAGCAGATCGAAGCTAAGTTTCTTGTGGAAGTCCAGTATCCTACTTGGCTGGCAAATGTGGTTCCTGTGGGTAAGAAGAATGGAAAGGTCAGGGTGTGTGTGGATTATTGAGATCTTAATAAAGCTTGCCCTAAAGATGATTTTCCACTACCCCATATTGATGTATTGATAGACAGTGCCGCCAATTGCGTGATGTACAGTTTTGGGGATGGATATGTGGGCTACAACCAGATCCTGAACAAGATAGCTGACCGGGTTAAGACTGCCTTCATCACGGAGTGGGGTACCTATGCCTATCGGGTCATGCCTTTCGGCCTAAAGAATGCGGGGGCCACATACCAGAGGATGGCAACCAAGATCCTAAGCGACCTGATTCACAAAGAAGTGGAGGTGTATGTCGATGATATGATGGTCAAATCAGCCACCCGAGAGGGACACTTTGAAGCTCTAGAGAAGTTCTTCACCAGGATCGACAAGTATAATCTGCGACTTAATCCCAAGAAGTGCATTTTCGGGGTGACTTCAGGAAAGCTGTTGGGACATGTTGTCAGTCAGAGGGGGATAGAGATTGACCCCGATAAGGTGAAAGCTATCAGAGAGATGCCCGTGCCACAAAAGGAGAAAGATGTAAGGAGTTTCCTGGGCAAACTGCAGTATGTTAGCCGGTTTATTGCCAAGCTCACTTCGATATGCGAACCTGTTTTCAAGCTGCTTAGAAAGAATCAGCCCGTAGTCTGGAATGAAGACTGCCAGAGAGCCTTTGATAATATCAGGGAGTACCTGTTAAATCCGCCAGTACTAAGGCCTCCGCAACCTGTTAAACCGCTTATTCTGTATCTGGCAGTAGAAGACGATTCAGTGGGCGCCATGATGGCTCAAGAGGATGAATTTGGGGTGGAGTTTGCAATTTATTACCTCAGCAAGAAGTTTCTGGCTTACGAAATAAAATATGCTGAAGTGGAGAAGATCTGCCTTGCAGTGATTTGGGCATCAAAGAAGCTAAGACATTACTTCCACTCATACAAGGTTCAGGCCGTAGCCAAGCAGAATCCTTTAAGATATTTGCAGGAGGCGCCATCTTTGCTTGGAAAGATGGGGAGGTGGCTGCTCTTGCTACAGGAGTTTGATGTGCAATACATCACCCGCAAGACTATTAAAGGGCGAGCTGTAGCCGAATTTCTTGCTGAACATCCTATCCAAGGGGACACCCCCGAATTTACCTTTCCTGACGAGAGCATAGGCACGATTTCTGTTCAAGGATGGCAGTTGCATTTTGACGGGGCGGTGAACAACAAAGGAGCCGGAGTCGGAATCATCCTGACGACCCCAGATAATGAGAAGCTTCCTCTTGCTAAGAAACTGAGATACAAAGCAACCAACAATGAAGCTGAGTATGAAGCGTGCACCTTCGGGTTAGAAGCTTTGGCTGTGTTGGGGGCAAGAAACGTAGAGGTATTTGGTGACTCGTCCTTGGTAATAAACCAGATCCGAGGTGAGTGGGCTGTTAAAGAAGAACGACTGGTCCCCTATGTTCAATATCTGAAAGGGATGTGTGGGCAGTTTGAGACTTGCACTTTCCACTTTATGCCCAGAGATGAGAACCGTTTGGCTGATGCGTTGGCAACCTTAGTGTCAATGTGGGATAACCATGAAGGAGTGGCCATGAAACCGGTGCTAATTTCGAGCTCTGATAAGCCTAGTTTTGAAACCGAGCCTGTAATGGAACTAGAGGCGTCAGATGGGAAGCCATGGTACTTTGATATCATGAATTACTTGGAAAGCGATAGATTTCTAGAAGAAGCCACTGAAAAAGACCAGAGGATGATACGTAAGTTATCTACTCAGTTCATATCCTTGGAAGGGGTGTTGTACAAAAGACGGTCAGATGGGATTCAGCTCAGATGCTTGAATGAAAAAGAAGCGAGCAAGATAATGGAAGAAACCCATGCGGGGGTCTGTGGGGCCCACATGAATGGTTTGACCTTGGCCAAGAAGATCATGAGGCAAGGCTTTTATTGGCTTACGGTGGACACTGATTGTTCAAAGTATGTCAAGCAATGTCAGTTGTGCCAACAGTACGCGGATCTGAGACACCTGCCGGTATCAGAACTACATAACCTAACGTCACCTTGGCCGTTTGCTGCTTGGGGGATAGATATCATTGGAGAGATTCGCCCTACGGCGTCCAATGGGCACAGATACATCATAGTCGCGATCGACTACTTCACCAAATGGGTCGAGGCAGAATCCTTCAAGAAAATTGACGCAAGGGATATGGCCAGGTTCATAGAGAGGAACTTGATCTGCAGATATGGTCTCCCTCATCACATAGTGTCTGATAATGGAGTGCAGTTTATGGGAGAGACCAGAAAACTTCTCGAGAAATATGGTGTTGAGCATCATAAGTCCTCTCCTTACCGACCGCAAGCGAATGGAGCAGTAGAAGCCGCCAATAAGAATGTGAAGAAGATCTTGTCCAAGATGGTCCAAACCTACAAAGACTGGGCTGAAAAGTTACCCTTCGCCCTGTGGGGATACAGAATGACAGTAAGATCATCTACAGGCGCTACACCATTTTCCCTGGTATACGGAACAGAAGTAGTATTGCCAGTAGAGATAGAGCTTAAATCACTAAGGGTGGTCATGGAGGCCCAAGTCCCGGAAGCCGAATGGGCGCAGCAGAGATTGCAACACTTGAACTTACTGGATGAAAGTAGGCTGAAAGCTTATTATCACAATCAGATATACCAGAAGAGATTAGCGAGAACTTTCGGAAAGAAGGTGAGGAAGCACCCGCTGAAAGAAGGGGACTTGGTGTTCAAACAGATGAGGCCAGGAATACCAGACATCAAGGGGAAATTCAGACCTACCTGGGAAGGGCCGTATATCCTTAAGAAGCTGTTGTCCATAGGGGCTGCAATCTTATCAGATAGTGATGGGAACGAATTCAAAGAGCCGATCAATGTCAACAGACTCAAAAGGTTCCACGGCTAAAGACCAAAATAAAAAGAAGAGAATAAAATGCCCTGCAAGTCGAAAATCGAAAAAAGGCGGCTATGCTAAAATTGGGCGCCTCGACAGGGTGAAAACCGAAAAAAGGCATCCTGTGCAAAAATTAGAGGCATGAGAGAAAATGTCCGATCGTGAAAACCCGAGAGGGCCGATCGGTAACAGGAGTTGATGCTGTTAAAATTTGGTTTCATGTATTGATAGCGCATAAGCAGCTGAGTAAATGCCAAAACTGATCATGTATGCTGAAATTATCTAGAAATGTACACAAAACTCGTGAAAGGGATGAATATTATTCTTTTCACTTTTGTCATTTTCTAGTTCTGCATTAAAAAGAAATGTAGCACAAAAAGAAATACACATATAGACTAAGCTAGGTCCTGCTGCTGCTCTCGCCGATCAGATGCTTGAGCCCTCGAGTCCTATTATCGGAGGCTGGGCTGAGGATCCACTTCTTGTACCCGCTGGTTGAGGACGCAGAATGGTTGCCAAACCTCGGGATGACGGTCTTCACAGGTAATCTACCCAATAGCTCATGATATCGGGAAGCAAATGCGACCGAGAGATCTCCTCCTCGGAAGGACAGGGGAACCCTCACTATATCCTGGGTCATCCCAAGCTGCCGTGTACATCGCGAGGTGATGCAGAAGGTGGCCTGGCGGAGGCCGCACAGGGGAACGCAACCCGATGACCCATCGGTGATCGCATGAGACAGCGGGAGCCAGGCGGATGTAAAACTGATATCGTCATCTGACAGCTCACTAAATCTGGTAATACCTTCACCAGCCGTAGCACACCCATACAATCGCCGACGAGGCAAGAAATGGCTCGGCGAGTACTGCGGAGTGACTCGAGGGGGTGGTTCAGAAAGCATCTTTAGTTTTTCCTATAGCAAGATCTGTGAAAAAAAAAAAAGCCGCTGGAGTAAGTAGGGTTTGCTTCAGGCAAAAATAAGGCACAGGGTTGTGTGAAAATCCGAAAGGACGCACCTCCCGCAAAGAAAAGCTAGTGTGAAAATCCATAAGGGACGTACTACCTTTAAAATAATGACGTACCTGGAGTAATAAGGGGCTACCGGTAAAGGTTGTAGTGGACCCAAAGCTCACAGCGTCCAGACCCAAGATGGTTTCGGCCAAGACAAGTGGTAGAGGGGACATTCCCAGATGAAAGTCGCTCAGAACTCCAAACAGACGAAAGTCACCTGTCAAGCCTCCTGGAACAACAGTAAGGAAGTTCACCATGCAGAATAGGAACGTGATGCTTACCCGATAGGTGGGGATGTCGGTGAACTGATCTAGGGCCTCGATCAGTGGTTCCAGAGCAAAGGAGGAACTCGGAGGAACCAGCTGGTTGGCCTCCGAGGGGGATATGCCCAGAGCTAGGGCTACGTCCCGGGTCTGAAGTAGGCCGCAGCGGGAGATGCAAGGCAAAGCGCCAGGAGGGAACCGGGCTCCCAGAATGGAAGCCAATTCTTCAAAAAGAGGGCACAGTTGCTGATAGGTGAACTGGAAGACGTGAAATCGAGGGTTCCAGAAGTGGGTCGCCGCCAGGAGGAGGTTCTGGTCGATCTTCACCCGGCACAGATATTTCAGCCCAGCCAGAGAGGAAAGGGCGCCTTCTCCCCAAGTGTGTTTGTCATCTAAAATACGGTGCATCCTTTGGGCAGGAGGGGAAGACATTTTGAGAAGAATAAAGGCCCAAGGTGTTGGAAATGAAGAGACAAAAAAATTTTGCAGATTTTATAGGGGAGGGTCACCGACGGCCTACCCGCCCCTCTACAGAGACGGTCTGCCCGCCTCTCTACGGAGACGGCCTGCCCGTCGGAAGTCCACCGGGCAGAAACACGCGTCATCATTGCATTCATCACGCGCATTAAATTGCATTTATTGCGCGACAGACGGCCAGCCCATCGGTCGCTTGTATAGACGCCCTGCCCGTCGGTCACGAAATTCTATATAAGGGCGAGTGACAGACGGCGCAAACGTTGCTGTCCCTTTCTTATTCCTCTCTCAAGCGGTTTTTAAGCGGTTTTTAGCGTTTTTTGAGTCTTTTCTTCTTATTTTTTCGCGATTTCTTCAGTTTTTCGCATTATATACTTACCCGGTGCTCGGATATTTATATTTCTCCAGTTTCTACACTTCTCCGGATTACAAGTAAGTAAATAATTACTTTTTTTTTATTTTTATTCAATTTATTTCTACATTCTTTCTTCTTTTAACTTTAAGGAGTTTTAGATAATTTTAGAATTTAGGGGGAAATGCTGCCCAATTTTCTATATTTTTTTTGTAATTAAATCCGAACTTTTTGCATGATCACATAGAAATAGAGTTTTTCTATAATCTTGGTGCTTTAGAAATGCATCTTTTTAGCGCACCATTTTTGTGCATGATTTGCTTTTGCGGCATGAGGCCACTGTTTTTGAGTTATTGGGGGCACACTCTTGCCGGGGTGCGCCCCATTTACATGCATTTAATATTGCTAGGGCCTGAGGCCTATTATCTTGCTTTTTTATGCAGGAGGTTGGGCACATCCCTGCCGGGATGCTGCCCAAATTTTTATTTTTTTCTTTATTCTAGAATTGAATATTTATTTACTTTCCATGTATAATGCATGCCTTAGGACTTAGAATGCCCATTTTTATTCACTTTAATTATCTCCATGAGGATTGCATGTTCCTTTTGCCATGATGCGTGCAAGGCATGTTAGGCTACTTCCTTAGACAGGATGTTTGCTATTTTTATCTGTCATTACCTTTCTCTTTTTTTATCTCATGATTGGGCCGCCATTGCCCTGTTAAGGCCTAGATGGACCTTAGATTTTGGAAAATAAACCTGATAGTGCTTGTTTTGCCAAGTTTTCGCTATCTGACTCCTTCCCTTTTATAGGATGCCTCCCAGACGCAGAGCACCACAGGCCCAGCCCGAGCTTGAGGCTCCGGCTTGGATGGATGACGAGTCCGCTCAGAGGTACAGAGCGTTGGCTCAGATAGAGTTTCGGGCCAGCCGCTTTGTATCTCGTCCTTTTCTAGAGGCCCTTGGGTTGGCCCCGGAGTTTGATCTACTTGCCGAGGGAGCTGGTTGGACGGAGTTTCTTGAGCCTGCCTTCCAGACATTTCCAGAGGCCACCCGTCAGGTCTTGGCCACTCTCCGCTACACGGGCTTTCCGAGTGCAGATACCGACCCGGGGGTGGTACAGTTTTGGTTTGATGGCGACCATGTCAGCATCACCAGGCAGAGGTTCGCTCAGGCTATGGGGCTCCCTATGGGAGAGGAGGTTGAGATCCCGTGGCGAGCGGTGAGACGCGCCCATTGGGCGGCTATTGCTATACTAGGAGTGCTGTACGATCACGATACAGCGAAGAGCACCGTACTGGTGTCTCAGGCACTCCGGTATCTGCACAGAGTGCTTTCCAGCTCGTACCTCAGTCGAGCTGGTAATCCAGGGTCGCTTAACGCAGCCGAGATCTGGAGCCTCTGGGCTATGGTGGCAGGCCAGCGTCTCAACATTAGCCACGAGATCTTGGCCAACCTGGTCAGAGTTGGCAGAGGGTCGACGCCAGTGGTGATGGTAGGAGGAGTCATCACTCGATTACTGTTGGGATTGGGGTTTAACCCCGAGAGGCTGAGAGGACCCTTGCCGGAGGGGATTCATGTAGACGCTGCAGCGGCAGTTCAGATGGGGATGATCTCCCCGATTTCTGGCCAGGCAGAGGCCTATAGGGTATTGACTATCCACGAGACCCGGCAGATGTTCCACCTTCCACCCTTGGGGGCAGATCCTGATCATCCAGAGCACTAGGAGGAGCAGCCTCCACAGCCAGAGCCCGAGCCACAGCCTCAGCCTCCGCAGGTACAGCCTCAGCCTCCACAGCCAGAGCCTCAGCCGGAGCACCAGCCTCAGCCTCCTCAGTCGCAGGCAGTGCCTCCACCACAGCAGCAGGAGCCTCCTAGGACCCCCTCGGACTTCGATATTGAGATCACGATGGATGAGCTCTTTACCTCTCCACCGGCATCTAGGGCCCCGACTCCAGCCCCATCGCCGAGCGCCAGGGTACAGAG
This sequence comes from Excoecaria cochinchinensis, assembly GCA_947683425.1. Taxonomy (NCBI): domain Eukaryota; kingdom Viridiplantae; phylum Streptophyta; class Magnoliopsida; order Malpighiales; family Euphorbiaceae; genus Excoecaria; species Excoecaria cochinchinensis. Next base: position 5,267,129 of record CANTUQ010000034.1, read on the forward strand.
GCATGCCCGCGAGCCTTCCGAGAGATACCATCCGTACTCCCGAGGCGATCCTGGGGCATCCACTTCTTCGGCACCACCACCGGAGCTAGCACCACATCAGCCAGCTCAGCCGGACTATTCCCAGCTCCTCTCCTCCATGTTTATGGCCTTTGAGCAGCGACAGGATGAGAGGGATAGGGCCATTCATGAGAGGTTGGATCGCCAGCAGGCTGCTATTCAGGAGCAGTCTCAGACGGTGGAGCGCCTATCCCGAGAGCAGGCAGGCTACATGGAGCATGCAGTGAGGGAGCAGACTCGGGCCATGGACGCCTTTAGAGATGAGTAGACTCGAGTTCTGGAGGCCTTCAGAGGGGAGCAGATGAGGCTGGTTGAGCAGATTGCTCAGGGGCAGAGGGAGCTGAGGCAGCAGCTCGCTCATGATGTGAGGACGTCACAGGACCAGGCGTCTCAGAGGGTCGATATGACCCTTCAGATGATTGATGAGTCACTTGACTCTCTGAGATCCCGCATCCAGGCGATGGAGGGGATTCTCCCTCCTCTTTCTCAGACCATGAGGGAGTTTAGGCAGCAGACGGAGCAGAGCTTAGAGCATAGGAGGACGGCCGCCGCTGAGCAGACCACTCAGCTGAGCCAAGCCTTCAAGAAGTTGGGGGACAAGATCTCAGAGACCTTAGGGTTTTTGGGCACCTGTACCCAGCCCTTCTTGGACGGCTATGCTCAGGTTCAGTTCAGGCGAGCCCACGATCACGAGGCAGGACCCTCTATAGCTCCGCCACCACCTCAGGCCCGTCCACCTCCGCCAGGGACCGTGCATATATCGGATGATGAGGATCCCGATGAGCCTTCAGACTACACACCTCTCTGAGCTTCAGGGAGTTATTTTTGTATTTTTGTATATTTTGTATATTTTGTATCCGCATTGTACAAAAATGACATGTCTTATGGAAAACTTTTGCTTCAATATTTGCATGTTTTTTTTTTCGATTAATCGCTTGAATAACATCACAGAACGTGTATATTCTCATATTTACTCATGAGTCGATAAAAATGAAAATGAAAAAATAACACTAAACAAAGACAAACAACGAAAGAATAATAATCAATAACATCTCAATAAGAAAAAATGAATAAAAAAGGAAACATGGCATAACGAATAAAGCAAAATCATGCCATCAATAACAGGTCAAAAGATGACCATTCGAACGTGAATTAACAAAATCTTTTATCTCACAGGTACAAAGGAATACCAACCTGAGCATAGACATCGATTAAAAAGATCTTTTTTCGAAACAAGGAAACCAACGGAGTTTCCACACTCCAAAATCGAAGTTGCGGTTAGAGAAACACTGCTCTTCACCAGATCGAGACTGTAGCCAGAGAGTGCTGCGTCTCACCAATCGAAGTTGCGGTTAGAGAAACACTACTCTTCACCAGATCGAGACTGTAGCCAGAGACTGTTGCATCTCACCAATCGAAGTTGCGGTTAGAGAAACACTGCTCTTCACCAGATCGAGACTGTAGCCAGAGAGTGCTGCGTCTCACCAATCGAAGTTGCGGTTAGAGAAACACTGCTCTTCACCAGATCGAGACTGTAGCCAGAGAGTGCTGCGTCTCACCAATCGAAGTTGCGGTTAGAGAAACACTGCTCTTCACCAGATCGAGATTGTAGCCAGAGAGTGCTACATCTCACCAAGCGAAGCTGTGGTCAGAAGGTGCTGCTCTTCACCAGATCGAGATTGTAGCCAGAGAGTGCTACATCTCACCAAGCGAAGCTGTGGTCAGAAGGTGCCGCACTTCACCAGACCGAGGTTGTAGCCAAAGCATGCTGCATCTCACCAAGCCCTACAGATCGAGATGAGGTCTACCCGGCAAAAGGCACGGAAGGTGAAAAGCCGTCGCAGGTACGCTTCCTTTCCAACCTTTCTCTGAGTTTTGGCTTATCTAGGCGCTTGTGCGCTAGTTTCCCCGAAACTGGGGGCAACTGTAAGCACCGTGTCCTGGAGCGGTCCAGATCAGAGGTTACCCTATGATGAAATCAATGTTCAAGCCTGTACGGGAGGCTGAAGTTGGAGGTTTTAGTCCCGCGTTCCATGAGAAATGAGGTTTTTCTACACTTCCTGGGCAGAGGGGGAGAAAACGGAAGTTTTTCTAGTCAAAAAGGCTTTTTTGTCCTCCACAGACGGCCAGCCCGTCTGTGGAGGTAGCCCGTCGCTTCGAGTCACCGACGGCTCAGGGTATTTTCCGACGCCCGTCTGAAAGTCACCGCCCCTGTCAGGAGCCGCCTGGTTTCCCGGAGCACGCAACCGTTCCGACGCCCGTCGGTGGATGTGGCAGGGCCGTCGAAAGTGTCCTTGTGTCAGTAGGATTCTTCCGACGCTCGCCCCCATGCACCGACGCCCGTCGGTCGTGTCTGGCTATATAAGGTCCGGATTTTCATTTGAAAAGGGTTGGAAAATTTTTCAGAAGAGGAAACTCTACCAAAATTCAAGCACGTTTTCTCTCTCTTCCAAAAACACCTTTTTCCAAAGAACTTTACTTAATCAAGGATCAAATCAATCAAAGGAACTAAAAATAATTAGTTTTCTTTAGATTTTGACTCCTAAATCGATTTTCTGAAGGATTGGAGGTGAAATAGCCCATTTTCTCTCCCTAATCTTTCATTTTCTTTTTCTCGTGGAGCGCGCGGGGATCTAAACGACACCAAAATCATACCCAAAGCGATTATCTGAGGGTAAATATTCCGGATTCTCCCTCTATTTTCATCTCATATTTAATCATTTATCATTTATTTATTCATTCTGTGAAATTTTTGAATACTTGTCATTACTTTTCTTCATTTTGACTCCCCCATCTCCTTTTTTGGATAAGACTTGCTTTTTGATCTTGAAAGGCCCTTGTTTCCTTTCTGTTTTCCGGAGACAGAGGTGACCGACGGGTCATCTTCATGACCGACGCCCGTCGGTCACCTACCTACAGACGCCCTTTTTGAGTGACAAACGGGCATATCGAATTACCAAACCGACGCCCGTCGGTCAACCAGGAAAGGCCGTCAGTGGGTTCTGCCTCCATTTTTGTTGATCATTTTTCATCTCTATTCAGTCCCTTCGATTTCTTATGTGTTAATTTTATGAATATTAGCATCTCTTAACTTTCTGTGAGTGTATATTGGTCTTCTTGGATAATTCCGAGCTTGAGCGGCTGCCTACCATGCGTGGTGGATTTCGTCCGGTTTAGTTTTCTTAAACCTCTTGATTTATTCCTCTCGTTTTTTCATTCATTGATTATTTTATGTATATGAATAAGCTCTTTTTATCCCGTTAAATGTAAGAATAGACCAACGATTTGTACCTAAATAAAATTGAGTTTTGTATAAAATGCAAAAGGGTCCAACGCCCTATTTTCATCCAATAAAGATCATCACATATTAAATATCCCATTTTTAATAATGATGCATGAGAGGACCAAAGTCCTCAAAATAAACAATGCCCCGATTTGTGTATGAATCGCACATTTACCAAAGGGAGTTGTATTCCGCTCCTTGTATTATTGTAATTTATCGCTTTTGATATTTATTCTGCTCATTTACTGCTTTCCGAATGTGAATAAAATGCGCCTTTTAATCAACTGCATAGTGTGGAGAGAGAGCGAACTAATGACATTAAAATTTGATCATAAACTAATTGAGGTAGAAATAGATGAGAAATCCCGGACCCAGCTCTGGTCTTTGGGCTCAAGAGGTTAGAGGTTATCCTCCAAAATACTTCTTGGGTCACGAAACTTTAGCGCTAATCCTAGGCCTCATGGCCCAACATGGATACTAAGCGCAAGTCTTAGGCTCTCCGAGGCGAGAGTAACTTTCCCAATGTTCTATTGGGTGGCGACTCCATGATACCTCCTTGTTGCCCAACATAGACGCACTTGCGATTATTTGTAAGATGCCAACGGACCCGCAAATGCCCCGGTCGCCCACGTGCGGGCGGTCGAACGGGCGGCGCTCATCGGGGTCCGGCGCGCGTCACAAGTACCATGGTCGTGTAAACTTCCATAGAATGGTAATGCTACCATCGTGCAAACTGTCTTTGAAGTGGTGCCCCCTGAGAGGTCTTGGGCTAAACTGCTCCCTGAGAGGTCTTGGGTTGATTTTTTCCCCTGAGAGGTCTTGGGTTAAACTGCTCCCTGAGAGATCTTTGGTTGAATGTGCCCCCTGAGAGGTCTTTGGTTGATTGTTTGGATTTGATGTTTGGATTGATGTCATCACTCGCCTTTTGTCGGTGTCCGCATCGAACCTTTCTTACAGCAAAACTAGAAAACCAAATATGCAGGAAAAATGGTGAGTATGCAAGTGAAATGCGTGGGTTATACAGGAATGCAGGATAAGAATTCGTCTGAGTGGATTTGGATGCGACAGCCGATTTGGTCACAAATTGCAGTAGGATCGGTGCCCTCTGGAATTCCTTCTGAATTTCGTGCCTTTGGGGATTACGAGGTTCTCATCTGATACCTATAGTCATTCTTTTAAGGTAGTGCGTCCCTTGTGGATTTTCACACTAGGTTTTCTTAGCGGGAAATGTGTCCTTTCAGATTTTCACGTAACCTTGTGCCTTATTTTTTTGCCTGGAATAGACCCAACCCAATCCAGTGGCTTTTATTAATTTTATTTTTTATTTTTTTATAGGACAGACTGCCTGTTCCCTAGTGTTCACCCTGCCCTTTGGCCTAACTTTTGCTTAGAGCGCCAGTCACGATTTTCATCTCTAACGGCCTATTTTTTTTTTAAGAATGAGTTGACTGAAGCGCATGAGTGGATAGAGCACCGGAGAGCAGATAGTACCAATGCGCTGATTCTATGCCGGACCCAGACAGCTTTGAGTATGCAAGATGAACTGCTCTGGTCACATAAATATATAATTGTATAAATGTATATATTTCAACTTGATTTCATAACACATGATCACTATTTGGCATGAACTCGAAAAATATGAGACCTCACCTAATCTTGGAATAGATCCTGAAAGTATCAAACTCCTGTTATCAATCAGCCCTCTCGAGTTTTCATGATTGAATATTTTCTCTCCTTTTATTATTATTATTATTATTATTATTATTATTATTATTATTATTATTATTATTATTATTATTATTATTATTATTATTATTATTATTATTATTATTATTATTATTTTTATTTTATCATTATTTTTTCTTTTTTTTTCTTTTTAGCTTTTGCCATGAACCCCCCTTCAGTCCATCGGTGTTGATTAAATTTGCCTTCGTCTTTGAGAACAAGGGATGCTGCTTCTTCTGAGAATGGTTCTTTTTAGCATCAAAGTCTTGTTCTCGACCCTTGTGTAAACTGGCAAAGATGGCAGGTTTCTTATTTGGGACTTGAATGTGAAACTCCACACTCGGCTTTTCAAATTCTGAAGTGACCTTCAATGGTTGAGATTGAGTTACAGGTTAGGCTTAGATGGCTTGGAGGCAAAATTATGGTTTTTGTTTGTCTGTTTTTGCTTTTTCTCCCTTATTATTTTTTGCTTTTTTTTTCCGCTTGCGGGTTTGTTTTCTTTTTGAATTTGGCTACGAGTGTCCTGGATGGTTAATTGGTTTTGTGATACACATTTCAAATGGTTGGGATGAAAAGGGTCATAATGTTGAGTTAGATGTTTCTCGCGAAGGTCCTGAGTTTTATTTGTCCAACTTCTGATGCACCTCTCAGAATTTGATCTTATTTGGCATCACCATATGCAACCCAGATGTTATGGATGCAAAGGAATGGCTTTCAAAATTCTGTTTGTTGCCGTGTTGGCACGTGGAAGCAACGTTGTCTCAACAATGTCCTTGTCAATTTTTATCATATCATACCTAGTCCACGCAAAGGCTCTCTTTTTTTCACTTTTTTTTCTTTTATTTTCTCTTCCTTCTTTTTTTTCTATTATCTCTCAAAATTATCCTCGCTTTCAAGAGTTATATCATATGCTATCAAGATTTTGTTTGAATTCCCCAAAGTTTTGAGATTAAATGCAATCATATTTAATTGAATTAATGCCAAAATATTGATGCATCATGATCATAAGAAATGAAATCATTAGAAACACCATACAAATAAGCAAAAATTGTTCATCATATTAACATAACCAAATTGTCACAAGAAGTTCTTAAAACATAAAAAAAAAACATAGTATCTCCATGCTACTCTTACAAAATGTGCCACTCAGGTGGACCAGACCCGATCACATATTTGGTGGAGGGACGGCATTATAGCTTGTCTTCTTCTTTTTCTCTCTTTTCTTGGGATCAGTGATCTATTTGGTGTTAATGAGATCCTGGACCTTATTCCTCAGAGTTCGGTAGTAATCCGTCAGGTGTCCAGTGTGCTAATGATAGGGACAGTATTGATTATTTCTATGTCCCGGTTGTCCCAGATTCATGGCTGGCTTAAGCATTAAAGGTCGTAGCTTGCCTTCTTTCATCAGTCTTTCCAATACCCAGGATAGAGAGCGGCCCAAGTTAGAGTAGCACCTCTGACCCTATCTGACCTCTGTAGCTGCTACCTCTACTGCCTTTCCATTTTTATTACTACTTCTAGCCCCACCTGACCTGTATCCAGACTGGTTCCCAAAGTTCTTCCCAGGAAAGTTATTCTGGCCCACTTTCTTCGCCAGGTAAGCCCCCTCAGCCTCTACAGCAATATCTTTAAGTGACTCCCAATCTCTGAGCCCCTTAAAACTGAGTAAATCCTTCAGGTAAGGGCAGGAGTTTCTGATAAATAACCTGATCTGGTTAGCAGTGTCAGGCTTCCGCTTCATCTCTATGACTCTATTCCTCCACCTGGTGAGGTATTCGTGGAATGACTCATAGCTCTTCTGCTGTAGAAGTTCAAGGTCCTTCAAGGTGACATCCATTCTTGTGTTGCAGTAGTACTGCTTCATGAATTCATCAGTTAGAAGGTCCAAGTCCACTTTGGATCTCCTGTCTAGCCCATGATACCAGTCTACTGCCGGACCCACCAAGTTGAGGCAGAAATATTCCATCTTTTCCTTCTTAGTTAGCCCTGTGCCCTTTATCACTAGGGTGTACTGCTTAATATGCGTGGATTTGTCCGAAGTACCATCGAACTTTCGCAGCTCAGGCATCTTAAATCTCTGGGGTAATAGCTCTTCGTCCCCCAAATCTCTGTCTTCAGGGTTGATCCCCTTCCCAGCTGATTACATTCGGGTGATAGCCTCAATCTGTTGTCTTATTCCTCTCAGGGCCTCATGCTCCACTTTCGGTACCCTACCTCTCACAACTTTGTGGGCTTCTAACTCCTTGGCCTCATCTTCCACCATAAAATCCTCATCGGAGTTAGGGACCCTTGCCCTTCTTAGCTTAACAGGCGCAGCAGCTTCATTTTCATTAACGGGTGGACGGGTAGCAGCTCCAGCGAGGGGAGCCTCCCCACCAGCAAGAGGTTCGACATGCCCCCAAGGAGGTACTGCCGGCGCTTGTGGAGCGATAGGTGCTTGTGGAGCAATTAGTGCTTGTGGAATAGGGGGATGAGCAATCCTCTCGGCCATAGCGCCCATCATATCCAACATTCTTCGCTCGAAGTCCTCCAGCCTCCTGGCAAGATCTTGAGTGGTTAGAGCCCCGGCCTCTTTTGCCATTGAAGATGATTCAGTAGTTATTGAGAGTGACTCAGAATCCCAACCAAGCACTACTAGCAATCCAAAGGGCGAGTCTGTCCTCACTAGTCGACCGTCAGGACCTTTAATCCACTTGGATAAATCTATGATGGCTGAAAAGCTAAGATTGTTAGAATGATACATGATTGAAATGTAATGCATGGTCTTGCTATACAGATGGTTCTCGATGACTGGAAGATCAATGTATTGATACGATGTGATGTATATAAAAAATTGAATGTACGGTGATATGTACATGTAAAAACTAATATGTAGACAAAGGATATTCACACACAAAATGAAATGTATGTTCTTCTTTCTTTTTTTTTTTTTTTTTTATTTTTATTTGTTATTTTTTTTATTAATATGCATTAATGACACGTGATGCACGAGCATGCTATGCAGCACTCACAGCCACATGCAAGCAAATAGATCCTTCCAACCTTATTTCTCCCACACTCGGGATCGTGCGGTCTCTTTCTTATGTGAGCTTTATCCAAGGGTTAACAGGGAACCCATTGGACACGCATGGCGCACGATGAAAAAATCGGCAATATAACATCTCTTACCTAATGTACATTCGTATGGGTGTTTGACCATTATGTATTTAAACAATTCAACTAAATTAAGATGGGCCCACAGGGGCATAAAAGCCTTTGATAAAAAGAACATTTAATTTAATTGATTTCATTCAATATATGATGGCCAAAATAGCAAGCATGGTATTATGGTACATTTCACCTAATGGAAGTATCTATTGCCTTAACATGAACTTTGGTCAAAGGTAGTGTTATTTTAGGGCTACCCAAGCATGATCCCTGCCAATGGGTCTAGCTCATCACGAGCAAAGCGACCAATTGGGTCTCCATTTGATATACCATTTAATGGTACGAGGCTTGGGGGTCTCCATTTGATATACCATTTAATGGTACGAGGCTTGGGCTGGTAATTATCCCGAACACTTCCCTATAATGAGTGAAAGTAGGGTTGTGTTTTAGGAACGCACCGGGGTAGATAAGGGACCAACTAACATATTCTAAGGCTCTAATATATGTAATGCAATTTTGATTAGAAATGGAATTTTTGATTCTTACTAACTCAATTATAATTTTTAACTCACTTTTGAAGCGAAGTTTCGATCACAGATCCCCAGTGGAGTCACCACTGTGATACGCGCCGAAACCTAGCAAAGGCCCTCATTTAAGACCCGCTTTTAAGGCTCGAGGGATTGGTCCGCGTCTTTTATAATCTTGGACAACATTAGTCATTTTGGATGCCTCTTTCCCAATAGACCATTGGAAATGATCATCTAGTCTCACGACACCTTTAGGCACCTTGAGGTATTTTGGAGTCGCCACCCAATTTACAAGAAATTGGGAAAGGTCTCTAACCTCAATTGGTATAAACCAGAGAAGGTGTTCGGAACTTCACTCTTATTAATGACTTAAGTTAAGTTTATAATTGAGTTTTTAAGAAATCAAAATTCTATCTCTCATATCACACGATAATGCGATAAATTTAAAGCGCATTCATTCACAAAGGAAAGCGATAAATAAAGCAATAAGTAAATAAATGATAAAGCAATAAATAAATTACGAAAGAAAATTAGGACAGAACAATCCCCCAAAAATTAATAAAAGGTGGGACAGAACAATCCCCCAAAATAAAATAAGAAAGCATAAAATTCGCCCCAAAATTAAATAGAAAGGCCGAAAAGAAAATTAAGAAAAAATAAGTAAAACACATGTATAAAAGTAATCAAAATGAATCATACATAAATCGGGACATTTATTATTTTTACGAACATTGGTTCCTTGTTTATTAACATAAAATTAGAGAATCATTTTTTTGAGTATTAATTGGGAAAATTGGGATGAGTGATCCCATTTTATGAAAATTTAGTTCTCTATTTGAAAGTGAGATTTTATTGGCTAAAATAGGACATTGGTCCAATTTATTAATAGAAATTCCCAAGTTATTAGTTATTAAAAAATGTGATTTTCTAACACGGATAATAAAAGAATACGTTTTACATACAACACATAAAAAATAATAATAAAATAAAATACGAAATTTAAAATGCAAACCTTAAATTTGAAGGCCTCTAATTCTCTGATTCTCCAACTCGAGCACGAGTGTAACTCGCAGAGATAAATAATTTTGAGACAACAAAACAAAAATAAAATAAAATGTTAGTAAAGTTAATTAAATAATTAATGTAATATGAACAAATAAATTAATTGAATAAAACAATTAAAATAACTAATAGATCAATCAAATAATAATAACAAATTAAACTAATTAAATATGAACGAGTATAAATAAATAGAAATAAAATAATTGTGTTAAAGAAAAAAATAAAAAAGAAGCAAAGATGGCAGGCAGCAAATGAAGGGAAACAAGAGAAAACAGGACAGTGAAGAAAACACAGCTGTGTTTTCTTACGAAACACAACTGTGTTTCCTCAGCAAGGCGCCGGGCAGTGTAGAAACACGGCTGTGTTTCTTGCGAAACACAGTTGTGTTTGTCAAGCAAAAACACACTTTTCTACAGGAAAAACACTGATTTTAATTTTAAAAAGCTAAAAACCACAAACCCAAATCACAACAAACAGGCATACATTACTAACGATAAAATAACTTGAATAAGCTAGCAAAGATCATTAAATTTGACAAATAATACATAGCATTAATAATTAAGACATAAATCATGTAGAGCAAATTATATACAGAACGGAAAAGAGAAGGGACGAATAGGGGAGAAAGAGAGCAGTGTACGACTCACGCTCTCCTTGCAAGAGTCGTGTAAGGTCGTGCTCTACTTGCATGAGTCGTGCAAGGAGAGCACGACTCGTGCTCTCCTTGCACAAGTCGTGCAAGGGGAGCACGACTCGTGCTCTCCTTGCACAAGTCGTGCAAGGGGAGCACGACTCGTGTAAGAAGTGCACGAGTCGTGCACACCTTTCACGATTCGGACAGAGAGCAGAGGAACACAACTCAGACCAAAATGAAGGCACAAAACCAAACAATCAGAAAATAAGGGAAAACAGAGTACTTGAGCATACTAAATAAACACGAAATCATGCGATCAAAACGTGCAAAATATCATGCGAACATGTTTATTTAATCCCAATAGCTATTTACGATCTATGTCTGATAACAAACAATAACAAACAAGGGAAATACAGATTAACAAAATCAAATGAAAAATAAACAGAGTATGTGTAGACACCGGGTCCTGAGTCCGGCATAAAATGAAAATTGTGATTTTTTTTTTTTGATCCTTGATTATTCCCTCCGAAAAAAAATGAAAAAATAATATATAATAAATATGTGTGTGAAATTAAAAATTAATTAGTTAATGTTGTTAGTTACTTGAGTAATTAATATTATTGTGTGATTAAAGTGCATGTAAAATTAAAGTTTAAAGTGTATGATTAATTAGATAAAATATATGTATATGTGATAATTTAAATGGATTAAATGGTGTAATGTTTAATTAATTAGATAAATTATATATTAAGTAGATTAATTATATTAATGTGTAATGTATGTAATGTTTAATTAATTAATGAATTAATGTGTGATGTGTAATTGATATATAATGTTTGATTAATTAGTATGTGTGTGTTAATTTGGATTAAGTGAGATTAATTAATAAAAGGAGGGAATTATGGAGGAGGAAATTACTTGATAACCCCTTAGCCCTAATTTAAGGGGTATAAATAGAAAATGATGAGGGAAAGGTAGGGAGCTCTCTCGGCTGGACAAAAAAATTGAAAGAAGAAGAAAATTGAGAAAACAAGAAAAAAAGAGAACAAGAGAGAGCAGGGGATGGGTTGAAGAACGAAAAAGGAAAAATAAAGTGAGAGCAGGAGAGTGCAAGGCATAAAAAATAGAAAGGAAATATAAAAGAGAGAGCAAGTGAGTGAAACCAAAATCAAAGAAATCAAAGAAGAAATAAGGGAAATTAAAAGCAAAGAAGAAACAAGGGCCAAAACGCAGACCAGAGGGCACCGGAGCGAAAAAAGAAAGAAAAAAAAGGAGAGGGAGGCGGTGCCTCCGCCGGCCAGCCACGGCGGTCAACCGCCGCACGCGCCTCGCCACCGTGGAGAGCAGGCCCGGACGAAGCTCCCTATTGCCGCCGTTCCTCCATCGGTCTCTGGCAGCAAGGCGCGTCAAAGAAGAAGTCCGGCGACACTTCGTGGCGTTTTCCGGCGAGGCGGTTGTTCTTCCGGCGCGTGACTACCGCCACCGCACTCCCGGTGTCCCGATCTCACTTCCGGTGATGGCTGTGTCGGCAACCCCCCTCCGACGGCGGCTCCGACGAGGTGAGTTCCTATCTCCTTTATATTTTATTTAATTATTAATATTATTATTATATATTTATTTATTTATTATTATTATTATTATTATATTTATTTATTTTTTTTTAATATTTTGTATATTATTTATGTCACACCCCATTTGCCCCCTAGTAGAATGAGCCTGTCAGTCTGTCAGTCTGTCTGTCTGACTGTCTGTTTGTAAGTGTAAGCATTCGCATGTGTTCGGCATTTCATAAGGGTATTTTAGTAACATATATGCTTTTGGGGTTTTGTTAGTGTGTAGGGCATTAGTGTGTTTATTAAGTGAGAAATACTTGGGTGTGTGTGTCTATGCCATTGTAGGGTACTTTATTTATAAGTGCATTAGGTGTGTGATGCATGTGGAATTTAGGTGTGAGTGGTTAATTCCACCAATAAGAAATGGACACTTACTTAGGGTAAAGAAAAGAAAAAGAAAAGGGAATGAAAGAAAGGAAATAGTCAGATTTACGTTTCTTTCTTCACTCACTTTCTTCTTCTTCACTTTCTCTATTTCAAGTACTGTACTGTTGGTTCAAGGTCTTATTGGTGAAATTAATCCTCACCTTGCATCCTCTCTAGTAAGTAATTGAATTCCCTCATCTAATTGTTTCATTTACTTCTTCTTCTTCCTTAAGTTTAGATTTAACTTAGGGTTTTCTTTGTGGATATTCTTGCTGTGTTTGTGTTTAGCTGAAGCTCCTCGTGATCCTAAGGGCAAAGAGGTTGCTGGACCTAGTGGAGCTAAGTGATAGAGGCTTAGATTTCAGGTTTGGGAATAATTATTTGTGATTTGCATAATTTGAGTTTACTATAAATTTCTAGGGTTTATATGTTCTTGAAGAATTTGAATGCAAATACCCTTGATTAGGTTGACTGAATACTGGTTTGAGTTGTTTATATGTTGTTTGAGATGATTTCTGGAAGGTAAAAACAGGTTTGAATGGTTTTAAATCAAATTGGGATTGAAATTGTTGTTCTGAAAATTCTGGAAATTCTGGAAAATCTAAGTACTGTTGGAGTTCTTCTCAGTCGCGTGACTCGCTACGAAAGAAGGCAAGTCACGAGACGTGACCCTCGGTCACGCCGTGATCTGTCTGCTGAGAAGCCAGTCGCGTGACCAGCTGAAGAACAAGCAAGTCACGGGACGTGATCTTCGGTCACGTCGTGCGACCTGCGAAGGCGAGGCGTGATCTACGAGATCACGCACGCGAACGAATAGCACGTCACGAGACGTGACGCCCAGTCACGCCGTGACCTGCGAGAGCATTGCGTGATTTGTGAAGATCACGCAACGTGACCGGCGAGGAACAAGCAAGTCACGTCGCGTGACCCTCGGTCACATCGCGTGACCTGCCTGTTGGGAAGGCTAGTCACGCCTTGTGACCAGCCAATCTCGTCCGTTCCTCCGTTCAGCTTGTTTTTCTGAAATTTCCTAGTTTTTAACTCAAAAATGAATCTGGTATTTCTTCTGAATGGACTTTACTGTTGTATGATGCAAGTCTTACTGTTTGATGCTTTGATATGCGTGATACCATGAATTTCAGATGAATACTATTATGTACTCTGAAATGTGATCTGTTTGACGCATAACCTACTAGAGTCAAGTAAGTGGATAGTTAGGCATGCCTAATAGAGTCTGTTAGCTGCAACCCATAGTTCTGTTTGGACCCCGATCAGGTCCCCATTTGGTTCCTCGCGAACCCTTTTCTGTATTGGATCTTGTTTAAGGTCCCTTTTGAAAATATCTGTGAAAGTTAAAGTAAAATGGTTTAATCGGTTCGTACCCGTAATGTACTGTCTGTAATCGGCTGGTACCCGGAAAGTACTGTCTGTACACTCATTATCCACTATCTAGAGTCAGCAGGTGTTCTTTAAATGTTTATTTGAACTGCTTGATCTGATTTGGCTATAAAAGGATTATCTGAATGAGTATATCAATGTATTGTATTTTGGATTATTTCTGAATGAGTATGATTATGAAATACTGATTGTATGGCTTTATTACATGAGCATGTCTGTACGGATTATGTTATAGCCTTTGCATTCTGCCATTGTGAATGTGTTATGCCTTGACGACCATTGTGAATGGCCGTCCATTATTTATGTGTGTTTCCCCACTAAGCGTTTATCGCTTAGCACGGTGTTTTTACCCGTGCAGGTGCGGAAGGCATTTTGCTTTGGGAGAGTCGCCGTCATCAAGCCAACACAGAAGGGATTAGTGTAGGGCTCAGTTTTGTATCAGTTATTGATTCTTTTTGTATAGAACTCTCTGTATCAGCTTCCGCTTTTGTATCGATATTTTGTATATGTAATATTCTTTTGTATCAGTTAGTTGATCAGATCATTATTGTAATAGTTTATTATAGTAATGCATGATCAGCTTTTGCTTTCTGCATGTAAAGTTTTTAATTATTCTGTATTTTCTGAATGTATGGTTTGAATGAATGTATGTTTTGCTTCGCTATTGTTTGGTGACACCTCTACTCATACGGCATCTCACTCCTTCTCGGATGGGATCGCATACGTATGGGAAGGGGGTGTTACAGTTAGTGGTATCAGAGCATAGGTTTAGGCATTTCTGGGTGTTGTTGTGATTGTTCTGAGTTTCTTAGATGTGTATGTGTCTAGATCTGTGTTGGCTGATACGGTTATTTCTTGTTTGTTTAGATGGCTTCTAATTCTGCTCATGGTGCGCTTGAGGAATCTGCCGAGAGTGTGAATCCTCCAGCTGTAGATCAGTCTGTTTCTGTCACTGTGTCGGCTCAGCATGCTAGGGTCCAGCCCGAGGCCGCAGCCATGCCCTTTGAGGCTATGTTTAGACTGCATCAGGACATGGCTAGGGTTTTGGAGAGAGTGACTGCTCCTAGAGCACCTTTGGAGAATTTGAGAAGGGCAGGAGTTGAGGATTTCTATGGCACTGGGTTGAATGAGTCTGAGATTGCAGAGAGATGGTTAGACAAAGTGAAGCGTGCCTTGAGAGAGATTCGGTGTCCTCCCGACCAGCAGGCAGAGTGTGCATTAGCTCTTCTTCAGGGGTCTGCTTTTGAATGGTGGGAGTTAGTGTGCAGGCATCCTCAGTTACCGGATCCGATTACCTGGGAGTTCTTTGAGGGTGAGTTCATAAAGAAGTATATTACTCAGACTTATAGAGATGCGAGATGGGCGCAGTTTTTGAGTTTAAAGCAGAGGGCCATGTCAGTAGCAGAGTATGAGAAAGAGTTTAACAGGTTATCTCGCTATGCCCCACGTGGAGTTATGACTGATGACTTTAGATGCAAGCATTTCGAGGCGGGGTTAAATGAGTCTTTGAAGATTGCTTTGATTTCTCTGATGTGCATACCAGGGGTCAGCTATTATCAGATTGTAGAGGCTGCTGTGAGAGCTGAGTTATCAGAGATTGTCTTGAGAGAGAGAGCTCAGAGGAGGAGTTCTTCTCGTGGAGGATCTTCAGCGGGTAAGAGATATAGGAACCCACAGGAAGAGTCAGCATCTGGTCCGGCTTCTAGAGGTAGACGTCAGGGTTCTGCAGCTGTGTCAGGTTCTGGTAGGGGAGGTAAATCTGATGCCATACCTATTTGTGAGAATTGCAGCAAGGCTCACCGGGGTGAGTGTAGGTGGCTTACTGGGGGATGTTTCAGATGTGGGAGCACTGAGCACCGTGTGGCTGGTTGTCCCCAGTCGATTGAGGATTCAGGACCTCAGGGAGGAGCTAGTAGGGTTGGTTCGAATGCTTCTCAGGCTACCCGAGGTAGAGGTCGAGGTAGAGGGCGAGGTGGACGGCATAGAGATGGAGCTGCTTCTGAGACTGTTGAGCGTCCTCCTCAGGCTGCCATTAGAGCTTATGCTATGAGAGCCAGAGATGAGCAGGATGCGCCTGACGTTATTGCTGGTAAGTTCCTACTCCATGACACTGAGTTGTATGCTCTAATTGATCCTGGTTCCACACACTCATATTTGTGCACGGATAAAATTGTTGATAAATTGCATTCTGTTGATCAGTTAGATTATGAGATTTATGTGACCAGTCCATTAGGGCATAGTGTCAGTGTGAGTAGAGTTTTTAGGAGTTGTCCTCTGATTGTTGAGGGAGCTGTGCTTCCAGCGGATCTGATTGAGTTACCCTTCAGAGAGTTTGACTTGATTCTGGGTATGGACTGGTTGGGAAAGCATCGGGCTGTAGTTGATTGCCATAGGAAGACAGTTGTGCTTCGAGATAGATGTCAGTCTCTTGTGTTTTTGAAAGGTTTGGGTGCCAGTTCGTTGAATAATGTTATTTCTGCGATGCAAGCTAAGAGATTTATCAGGAGAGGTTGTGAGGCTTTTCTAGCAGTTGTGTTAGATTCCAGGAGGGATCAGGTTCAGATTGAGGATATTCCTGTAGTGCGGGAGTTTAGTTATGTGTTCCCGAGCGAGTTGCCTGGTTTGCCTCCTGAGAGAGATGTTGAGTTGTCCATTGAGATCATGCCAGGTACTACACCTATTTCGAGAGCACCTTATCGGATGGCTCCTATAGAGTTGAGGGAACTTAAATCTCAGCTACAAGAGTTATTGGATAAGGGGTTTATTAGACCGAGCATATCTCCTTGGGGAGCTCCAGTTCTATTTGTCAAGAAGAACGATGGATCCCTGCGGATGTGTATTGATTACCGCCAGATTAATAAGGTTACAGTGAAGAATAAGTATCCATTGCCTAGGATTGAAGATTTATTTGATCAGCTTCGAGGTGCGGGTGTCTTTTCCAAGATAGATCTTCGATCAGGGTACTACCAGCTTCGTGTTTAGGATGCAGATGTGGTTAAGACTGCATTTCGGACTAGGTATGGTCACTATGAGTTTCTTGTGATGCCGTTTGGTTTGACAAATGCTCCAGCGGCTTTTATGGATCTGATGAATCGTGTGTTTAGGCCATACTTAGATCGATTTGTGGTAGTGTTCATTGATGACATCTTGGTATATTCCAGGGATGAGAGTGAGCATGAGGAGCATCTCCGATTGGTGTTGCAGATGTTGAGAGAGCATCAGTTGTTTGCTAAGCTTAGCAAGTGTGATTTCTGGCTTCGAGAAGTATCATTCTTGGGTCACATTGTGTCAGCTAGAGGTATTCAGGTTAATCCAGCCAAGATTGAGGCGATAGTTGATTGGAAAGCGCCTCGAAATGTTCAGGAAGTGAGGAGTTTCCTCAGTTTAGCAGGTTACTACCGTCGGTTCGTTAAGGGATTTTCTGTGATTGCTGCTTCTATGACTAGATTGTTGAGGAAAGGAGTTAGATTTGAGTGGTCAGACAGGTGTCAGTCTTGTTTTGATCGGTTAAAGCAGTTGCTTGTTGAGGCTCCTATCCTTACTCAACCCATCTCGGGTAAGGAGTTTGTCATTTACAGTGATGCTTCTGGAGTTGGTCTTGGATGTGTGCTGATGCAGGAAGGTAAAGTAGTGGCTTATGCTTCTCGCCAGTTGAAGCCACATGAGAAGAATTATCCGACGCATGATTAAGAGTTGGCAGCTGTGATCTTTGCTTTGAAGATTTGGCGTCACTACTTGTATGGGGAAAAGTGTAGGATCTTCTCGGACCACAAGAGTTTGAAGTACTTCCTTTCACAGAAAGAGTTGAACATGAGACAGCGGCGTTGGCTTGAGTTATTTAAGGACTACGACTGCATTGTGGATTACCATCCTGGTAAGGCTAATGTAGTCGCCGATGCTTTGAGTCGGAAATCGGTTTCAGCTTTGTTTTTGAGGCGATTCAGATGGCGATTTGGTTCTGATGGGGCTTTGCTTGCCCAGTTGCGTGTGAAGCCTACATTAAGACAGAGGATAGTGGATGCTCAGAGTGATGACCAGAGGCTTCAGCAGATTGTGCATGAGGTTAGATCGGGTGAGCAATCAGAGTTCTCAGTTCAGGATGGGGTACTTATGTTCAGAGATCGTTTGTGTGTGCCAGAATCTGAGGATTTGAGGAGACAGCTCATGAGTGAGGCGCATAGTTCAGCCTTTACTATGCATCCTGGCAGTGCGAAGATCTATCGTGACATGAAGCAATTCTATTGGTGGTCCGGTATGAAGCGTGATATAGTGGATTTTATTTCCAAGTGCTTGACTTGTCAGCAGGTAAAGGCTGAGCATCAGGTTCCTTCAGGTTTGCTCACGCCTTTATCCATTCCTGAGTGGAAATGGAATGATATCGCCATGGACTTTGTTTCTGGTTTACCTTTGACTCAGAGAAAGCATGATTCGGTTTTGGTTTTTGTGGATCGGCTTATGAATACTATTCTGTACTCTGAAATGTGATCTGTTTGACACATAACCTGCTAGAGTCAAGTAAGTGGATAGTTAGGCATGCCTAATAGAGTCTGTTAGCTGCAGCCCATAGTTCTGTTTGGACCCCGATCAGGTCCCCGTTTGGTTCCTCGCGAACCCTTTTCTGTATTGGATCTTGTTTAAGGTCCCTTTTGAAAATATCTGTGAAAGTTAAAGTAAAATGGTTTAATCGGTTCGTACCCGTAATGTACTGTTTGTAATCGGCTGGTACCCGGAAAGTACTGTCTATACACTCGTTATCCACTATCTAGAGTCAGCAGGTGTTCTTTAAATGTTTATTTGAACTGCTTGATCTGATTTGGCTATAAAAGGATTATCTGAATGAGTATATCAATGTATTGTATTTTGGATTATTTCTGAATGAGTATGATTATGAAATACTGATTGTATGGCTTTATTACATGAGCATGTCTGTACGGATTATGTTATAGCCTTTGCATTCTGCCATTGTGAATGTGTTATGCCTTGACGACCATTGTGAATGGCCGTCCATTATTTATGTGTGTTTCCCCACTAAGCGTTTATCGCTTAGCACGGTGTTTTTACCCGTGCAGGTGCGGAAGGCATTTTGCTTTGGGAGAGTCGCCGTCATCAAGCCAACACAGAAGGGATTAGTGTAGGGCTCAGTTTTGTATCAGTTATTGATTCTTTTTGTATAGAACTCTCTGTATCAGCTTCCGCTTTTGTATCGATATTTTGTATATATAATATTCTTTTGTATCAGTTAGTTGATCAGATCATTATTGTAATAGTTTATTATAGTAATGCATGATCAGCTTTTGCTTTCTGCATGTAAAGTTTTTAATTATTCTGTATTTTCTGAATGTATGGTTTGAATGAATGTATGTTTTGCTTTGCTATTGTTTGGTGACACCTCTACTCATACGGCATCTCACTCCTTCTCGGATGGGATCGCATACGTATGGGAAGGGGGTGTTATAGTTAGTGGTATCAGAGCATAGGTTTAGGCATTTCTGGGTGTTGTTGTGATTGTTCTGAGTTTCTTAGATGTGTATGTGTCTAGATCTGTGTTGGCTAATACGGTTATTTCTTATTTGTTTAGATGGCTTCTAATTCTGCTCATGGTGCGCTTGAGGAATCCGCCGAGAGTGTGAATCCTCCAGCTGTAGATCAGTCTGTTTCTGTCACTGTGTCGGCTCAGCATGCTAGGGTCCAGCCCGAGGCCGCAGCCATGCCCTTTGAGGCTATGTTTAGACTGCATCAGGACATGGCTAGGGTTTTGGAGAGAGTGACTGCTCCTAGAGCACCTATGGAGAATTTGAGAAGGGCAGGAGTTGAGGATTTCTATGGCACTGGGTTGAATGAGTCTGAGATTGCAGAGAGATGGTTAGACAAAGTGAAGCGTGCCTTGAGAGAGATTCGGTGTCCTCCCGACCAGCAGGCAGAGTGTGCATTAGCTCTTCTTCAGGGGTCTGCTTTTGAATGGTGGGAGTTAGTGTGCAGGCATCCTCAGTTACCGGATCCGATTACCTGGGAGTTCTTTGAGGGTGAGTTCATAAAGAAGTATATTACTCAGACTTATAGAGATGCGAGATGGGCGCAGTTTTTGAGTTTAAAGCAGAGGGCCATGTCAGTAGCAGAGTATGAGAAAGAGTTTAACAGGTTATCTCGCTATGCCCCACGTGGAGTTATGACTGATGACTTTAGATGCAAGCATTTCGAGGCGGGGTTAAATGAGTCTTTAAAGATTGCTTTGATTTCTCTGATGTGCATACCAGAGGTCAGCTATTATCAGATTGTAGAGGCTGCTGTGAGAGCTGAGTTATCAGAGACTGTCTTGAGAGAGAGATCTCAGAGGATGAGTTCTTCTCGTGGAGGATCTTCAGCGGGTAAGAGATCTAGGAACCCACAGGATGAGTCAGCATCTGGTCCGGCTTCTAGAGGTAGACGTCAGGGTTCTGCAGCTGTGTTAGGTTCTGGTAGGGGAGGTAAATCTGATGCCATACCTATTTGTGAGAATTGCAGCAAGGCTCACCGGGGTGAGTGTAGGTGGCTTACTGGGGGATGTTTCAGATGTGGGAGCACTGAGCACCGTGTGGCTGGTTGTCCCCAGTCGATTGAGGATTCAGGACCTCAGGGAGGAGCTAGTAGGGTTGGTTCGAATGCTTCTCAGGCTACCCGAGGTAGAGGTTGAGGTAGAGGGCGAGGTGGACGGCATAGAGATGGAGCTGCTTCTGATACTGTTGAGCGTCCTCCTCAGGCTGCCATTAGAGCTTATGCTATGAGAGCCAGAGATGAGCAGGATGCGCCTGACGTTATTGCTGGTAAGTTCCTACTCCATGACACTGAGTTGTATGCTCTAATTGATCCTGGTTCCACACACTCATATTTGTGCACGGATAAAATTGTTGATAAATTGCATTTTGTTGATCAGTTAGATTATGAGATTTGTGTGACCAGTCCATTAGGGCATAGTGTCAGTGTGAGTAGAGTTTTTAGGAGTTGTCCTCTGATTGTTGAGGGAGCTGTGCTTCCAGCGGATCTGATTGAGTTACCCTTCAGAGAGTTTGACTTGATTCTGGGTATGGACTGGTTGGGAAAGCATCGGCCTGTAGTTGATTGCCATAGGAAGACAGTTGTGCTTCGAGATAGATGTCAGTCTCTTGTGTTTTTGAAAGGTTTGGGTGCCAGTTCGTTGAATAATGTTATTTCTGCGATGCAAGCCAAGAGATTTATTAGGAGAGGTTTTGAGGCTTTTCTAGCAGTTGTGTTAGATTCCAGGAGGGATCAGGTTCAGATTGAGGATATTCCTGTAGTGCGGGAGTTTAGTGATGTGTTCCCGAGCGAGTTGCCTGTTTTGCCTCCTGAGAGAGAGGTTGAGTTGTCCATTGAGATCATGCCAGGTACTACACCTATTTCGAGAGCACCTTATCGGATGGCTCCTGTAGAGTTGAGGGAACTTAAATCTCAGCTACAAGAGTTATTGGATAAGGGGTTTATTAGACCGAGCATATCTCCTTGGGGAGCTCCAGTTTTGTTTGTCAAGAAGAACGATGGATCCCTGCGGATGTGTATTGATTACCGCCAGATTAATAAAGTTACAGTGAAGAATAAGTATCCATTGCCTAGGATTGAAGATTTATTTGATCAGCTTCGAGGTGCGGGTGTCTTTTCCAAGATAGATCTTCGATCAGGGTACTACCAGCTTCGTGTTCAGGATGCAGATGTGGTTAAGACTGCATTTCGGACTAGGTATGGTCACTATGAGTTTCTTGTGATGCCGTTTGGTTTGACAAATGCTCCTGCGGCTTTTATGGATCTGATGAATCGTGTGTTTAGGCCATACTTAGATCGATTTGTGGTAGTGTTCATTGATGACATCTTGGTATATTCCAGGGATGAGAGTGAGCATGAGGAGCATCTCCGATTGGTGTTGCAGATGTTGAGAGAGCATCAGTTGTTTGCTAAGCTTAGCAAGTGTGATTTCTGGCTTCGAGAAGTATCATTCTTGGGTCACATTGTGTCAGCTAGAGGTATTCAGGTTGATCCAGCCAAGATTGAGGCGATAGTTGATTAGAAAGCGCCTCGAAATGTTCAGGAAGTGAGGAGTTTCCTCGGTTTAGCAGGTTACTACCGTCGGTTCGTTAAGGGATTTTCTGTGATTGCTGCTCCTATGACTAGATTGTTGAGGAAAGGAGTTAGATTTGAGTGGTCAGACAGGTGTCAGTCTTGTTTTGATCGGTTAAAGCAGTTGCTTGTTGAGGCTCCTATCCTTACTCAACCCATCTCGGGTAAGGAGTTTGTCATTTACAGTGATGCTTCTGGAGTTGGTCTTGGATGTGTGCTGATGCAGGAAGGTAAAGTAGTGGCTTATGCTTCTCGTCAGTTGAAGCCACATGAGAAGAATTATCCGACGCATGATTTAGAGTTTGCAGCTGTGATATTTGCTTTGAAGATTTGGCGTCACTACTTGTATGGGGAAAAGTGTAGGATCTTCTCGGACCACAAGAGTTTGAAGTACTTCCTTTCACAGAAAGAGTTAAACATGAGACAGCGGCGTTGGCTTGAGTTATTTAAGGACTACGACTGCATTGTGGATTACCATCCTGGTAAGGCTAATGTAGTCGCCGATGCTTTGAGTCGGAAATCGGTTTCAGCTTTGTTTTTGAGGCGATTCAGATGGCGGTTTGGTTCTGATGGGGCTTTGCTTGCCCAGTTGCGTGTGAAGCCTACATTGAGACAGAGGATAGTGGATGCTCAGAGTGATGACCAGAGGCTTCAGCAGATTGTGCATGAGGTTAGATCGGGTGAGCAATCAGAGTTCTCAGTTCAGGATGGGGTACTTATGTTCAGAGATCGTTTGTGTGTGCCAGAATCTGAGGATTTGAGGAGACAGCTCATGATTGAGGTGCATAGTTCAGCCTTTATTATGCATCCTGGCAGTGCGAAGATCTATCGTGACATGAAGCAATTCTATTGGTGGTCCGGTACGAAGCGTGATATAGTGGATTTTGTTTCCAAGTGCTTGACTTGTCAGCAGGTAAAGGCTGAGCATCAGGTTCCTTCAGGTTTGCTCACGCCTTTATCCATTCCTGAGTGGAAATGGAATGATATCGCCATGGACTTTGTTTTTGGTTTACCTTTGACTCAGAGGAAGCATGATTCGGTTTGGGTTATTGTGGATCGGCTTACGAAATCAGCTCACTTTCTGCCGGTTAGAGTGGACTACTCCATGGACAGATTGGCCAGTATCTATGTGGATGAGATAGTTCGGTTGCATGGTGTGCCTTTGTCCATAGTGTCAGATCGGGATCCGAGGTTTACTTCCAAGTTTTGGAAGGAGTTGCAGAGAGCTTTGGGCACTAGGTTGAACTTCAGTACAGCGTTTCATCCTCAGACCGATGGTCAGTCAGAGCGAGTCATTCAAATTCTGGAGGATATGATGAGAGCTTGTGCTTTGGATTTTTCGGGTAGTTGGGGCAGATATGTGTCACTTATGGAGTTTGCCTACAACAACAGTTTTCAGTCGAGTATCGGTATGGCACCATATGAGGCTTTGTATGGTTGTCAGTGTAGGACTCCGATTTGTTGGACCGAGATATCCGAGAGATCTATGATTGGACCAGACTTGGTTAGAGATACTGAAGAGAAGATCAGAGTAGTGCAGCGGAATTTGAAAGCAGCCAAGGATCGACAGAGGTCTTACGCCAATTTGAAAAGGAAAGATGTCCATTTTGAGATCGGGGACAAAGTTTTCCTTAAAGTTTCTCCTTGGAGGAGAGTGCTTCGATTTGGAAAGAAGGGTAAGCTTAGTCCTCGTTTCATTGGACCTTATGAGATTTTGGCTAAGGTAGGACCTGTAGCCTATAGATTGGCGTTACCGATGGAGTTAGCAAAGTTGCACGATGTGTTCCATGTTTCGATGCTTCGTCGGTACAGATCAGATCCTTCACATGTTCTGTCAGTTCAGTATATCCAGGTTCAGCCAGACTTCTCTTATGATGAGGAACCGCGAGCTATTCTAGCCCGAGAGGTGAGGTAGTTGAGAAATAAGCAGATTCCTTTGGTTAAAGTGTTGTGGATCCATCATGGAGTCGAGGAAGTGACTTGGGAACCAGAGGAGTCGATGAGAGCTCAGTATCCACAGTTATTCAGTTCAGGTGAGAATTTCGAGGACGAAATTCTTATTAGTAGGGGAGAGTTGTCACACCCCATTTGCCCCCTAGTAGAATGAGCCTGTCAGTCTGTCTATCTGACTGTCTGTCTGTAAGTGTAAGCATTCGCATGTGTTCGGCATTTCATAAGGGTATTTTAGTAACATATATGCTTTTGGGGTTTTGTTAGTGTGTGGGTGCATACATGGCATTAGTGTGTTTATTAAGTGAGAAATACTTGGGTGTGTGTGTCTATGCCATTGTAGGGTACTTTATTTATAAGTGCATTAGGTGTGTGATGCATGTGGAATTTAGGTGTGAGTGGTTAATTCCACCAATAAGAAATGGACACTTACTTAGGGTAAAGAAAAGAAAAAGAAAAGGGAATGAAAGAAAGGAAATAGTCAGATTTACGTTTCTTTCTTCACTCACTTTCTTCTTCTTCACTTTCTCTATTTCAAGTATTGTACTGTTGGTTCAAGGTCTTATTGGTGAAATTAATCCTCACCTTGCATCCTCTCTAGTAAGTAATTGAATTCCCTCATCTAATTGTTTCATTTACTTCTTCTTCTTCCTTAAGTTTAGATTTAACTTAGGGTTTTCTTTGTGGATATTCTTGCTGTGTTTGTGTTTAGCTGAAGCTCCTCGTGATCCTAAGGGCAAAGAGGTTGCTGGACCTAGTGGAGCTAAGTGATAGAAGCTTAGATTTCAGGTTTGGGAATAATTGTTTGTGATTTGCATAATTTGAGTTTACTGTAAATTTCTAGGGTTTATATGTTCTTGAAGAATTTGAATGCAAATACCCTTGATTAGGTTGACTGAATACTGGTTTGAGTTGTTTATATGTTGTTTGAGATGATTTCTGGAAGGTAAAAACAGGTTTGAATGGTTTTAAATCAAATTGGGATTGAAATTGTTGTTCTGAAAATTCTGGAAATTCTGGAAAATCGAAGTACTGTTGGAGTTCTTCTTAGTCGCGTGACTCGCTACGAAAGAAGGCAAGTCACGAGACGTGACCCTCGGTCACGCCGTGATCTGCCTGCTGAGAAGCCAGTCGCGTGACCAGCTGAAGAACAAGCAAGTCACGGGACGTGATCTTCGGTCACGTCGTGCGACCTGCGAAGGCGAGGCGTGATCTGCGAGATCACGCACGCGAACGAATAGCACGTCACGAGACGTGACGCCCAGTCACGCCGTGACCTGCGAGAGCATTGCGTGATTTGTGAAGATCACGCAACGTGACCGGCGAGGAACAAGCAAGTCACGTCACGTGACCCTCGGTCACGTCGCGTGACCTGCCTGTTGGGAAGGCCAGTCACGCCTTGTGACCAGCCAATCTCGTCCGTTCCTCCGTTCAGCTTGTTTTTCTGAAATTTCCTAGTTTTTAACTCAGAAATGAATCTGGTATTTCTTCTGAATGGACTTTACTGTTGTATGATGCATGTCTTACTGTTTGATGCTTTGATATGCGTGATACCATGAATTTCAGATGAATACTATTCTGTACTCTGAAATGTGATCTGTTTGACGCATAACCTGCTAGAGTCAAGTAAGTGGATAGTTAGGCATGCTTAATAGAGTCTGTTAGCTGCAGCCCATAGTTCTGTTTGGACCCCGATCAGGTCCCCGTTTGGTTCCTCGCGAACCCTTTTCTGTATTGGATCTTGTTTAAGGTCCCTTTTGAAAATATCTGTGAAAGTTAAAGTAAAATGGTTTAATCGGTTCGTACCCGTAATGTACTGTCTGTAATCGGCTCGTACCTGGAAAGTACTGTCTGTACACTCGTTATCCACTATCTAGAGTCAGCAGGTGTTCTTTAAATGTTTATTTGAACTGCTTGATCTGATTTGGCTATAAAAGGATTATCTGAATGAGTATATCAATGTATTGTATTTTGGATTATTTCTGAATGAGTATGATTATGAAATACTGATTGTATGGCTTTATTACATGAGCATGTCTGTACGGATTATGTTATAGCCTTTGCATTCTGCCATTGTGAATGTGTTATGCCTTGACGACCATTGTGAATGGCCGTCCATTATTTATGTGTGTTTCCCCACTAAGCGTTTATCGCTTAGCACGGTGTTTTTACCCGTGCAGGTGCGGAAGGCGTTTTGCTTTGGGAGAGTCGGCGTCATCAAGCCAACACAGAAGGGATTAGTGTAGGGCTCAGTTTTGTATCAGTTATTGATTCTTTTTGTATAGAACTCTCTGTATCAGCTTCCGCTTTTGTATCGATATTTTGTATATGTAATATTCTTTTGTATCAGTTAGTTGATCAGATCATTATTGTAATAGTTTATTATAGTAATGCATGATCAGCTTTTGCTTTCTGCATGTAAAGTTTTTAATTATTCTGTATTTTCTGAATGTATGGTTTGAATGAATGTATGTTTTGCTTTGCTATTGTTTGGTGACACCTCTACTCATACGGCATCTCACTCCTTCTCGGATGGGATCGCATACGTATGGAAAGGGGGTGTTACAATTTATTATTATTATTATTATAATTATTATTATTATACATTTATTTATTTTCTGTTTATTATTATTATTATTACTATTATTATTATTATTACATTATTATTTTTATTATTATTTTTATTTATCTATTATTAGTATTATTGAGTTATATTGATTTTATTGTTATTAATATTATTTATTTATTATTATATTTATTATTGTATTTATTTGTTATTGGTTATTGTATTTTGTGATTATTTGTTATTATTATTATTGAGGTGTATTGTTAGTAGTGTTATTATTATTATTCATTAATTTATTGTTAGTGTTATTCTGTCTTTAGTATTATTATTATTATTAATTAATTAATTATTTTACATTATTTATTATTATTATTATTATCATTATTATTATTGGGTATATTTAGTTATTATTAATTATCGTTGTGTTTTGTTGTTATTATTTTAATATTATTATTACCATTTTTATTCATGTTATTATTATTACTTTGCATTATTGCTATTATTATTAATATTATTATCTTTTATTATTATTATTATTATTATTATTATTATTATTATTATTATTATTATTATTATTATTATTATTATTTTGTTACTATTGTTATCATTATTTTTATTATTATTATCATTTTTTTATTTATTTAATCATCATCATCATCTTACAGTATTATTATTAGCATTATCATTTTTTTGCATTTGATTATTATAATTGCCATTGTGTTTTACATTCATTAATCCTCTCAATTTGTTTGATTCAATTATTTATTTAATTATTTATCTATTTATTCATTTAATTTAATCCATTATTAACTTTAATTATTTTCTTCAATTTACTTTATTCAATTATTTATTTGTTTATTTATTTATTCAATTATTTATTTATTCATTATTAACCAATATTGTTTTCTGTCTTTACCGCGATGCGAGTGGCACGTGACTCGCCCACGGAGTTAGGTGAAGCATGGTCGGGATAAGTAGATTAGAATTTATTTATTTTGAAATATGTAATTATTATTTTATTCTTCTTTCATTCGCTAATGGTCAGTAATAATAAAAGATTTTTGACCGCGCTTAAAAAGAAGCACCACACAAATGTTTTATATTAAAATGATAACTTGTTAATAAAATTGAACCAATGTCCTGGTTTTCATCCCAAAGCAAAAGTTTAAATTAACTTGAGAACTCAAAACTTTTCATAAAACGTAATTGGGAACCAATGTTCCCGCCTAAAAGAATAGCCCGATTTATGTATGTATTTTTATCATTTTTTATGGTTTCATATTTGTTTTCAGATAATTGTAATTATATTTTATTTACTGCTTTTTTATACGTGCTTGTAATGTGCTTTAATTTTATTGTATAATTTGCATGTGAGAGAAGAGATAAAATAATTGATCTTAAAAACCCATTCACATAATATTAACCAAAGGTATAAATAAGAGTGAGGTTCCGAACTCTCTCTGGTTTTGGCTCTCATAAGGTTAGAATTACTTTCTCGATGTTTTATCGGGTGGCGACTCCATGATCCTGCCTTATGGTAGCCCGATAGACGGTGAGGTCGTCTACAGTGGCGACTCCACTGGGGATATCATGAGATTTTGCTCCGAAAGTACCTTTGGTTAATCTAATGTAAATGGGTGTAGGATCAAGAAATTTTATCCCTTTTCAAAAAATTGCATTGCATCATGCTAGAGCCTTAGAATTATGTTAGTTTGGTCCCTCTATTAGCCCCGGTGCGTTCCTAAAGCACGGCCTCATTTTCACTCAATTTGGGGAAGTGTTAAGGATAATCACCAGCCCAAGCCTCGTGCCATCAATTGGTATATCAAATGGTGGCCCGGCTGGTCTAGACCAGTTGGCAGGGATCATGCTTGGGTAGCCCTAAAGCAACACCACCTTGACTAAAGCTCATATAATGGCAATAGATACTTCCCCTAGGTGGAATGTACCTTAATACAGTGCTTGCTACGTGGGTCATCGTGTATTAAACAAGATCAAACAAATTAAGTGGTCTTCTATGGAAAGCTTTAAAGCTTCGATAACCTCACCTTAATTTTGTTGAAGTGTCCAAATACACAATGGCCAAAAATCATATGTGTGCGCATCTTGAGAGATGTCATACTCTAACACGCTCTTTGGGTTTCCCGTTGATCCATGGGTCAAGCTTACCGAGGAAAGAGACCGCACGACCTCCTGTGTGAGAGAGAAACGGTTGGGAGGAACTTTCTTCTTGTACGTGTATTCGTGCTCGTGCATTATTTCTTTCTTTCATGAACAATAGTAAAAAAGGCATGTGTATTTTTTCTCATGTACAATAATAGAATCTGTGCACTTTGTATATAAAATTGCTTGTATCATAATTTGTGAATATAAATATAACACGTTTGTCATGCATGCACATAATAATGCTTGTCGCAATACATACATATTAACATTCTTTATGACATCAATTGTGCGCCATTATCTGTATATACAGCATACATCATCGGATGTACATATTAACATGCATTATAGCAAGTATAGACATACTGTCCCCATGACACAAAAAAAAAACCAAAAAAAAAAAAAGAAAATCAAATCAAAAAAAAAAATGCATTCACCATGTGTCATAGCATGTACATATCCGTATGCCCACATTACACATGTACATTAACATTGCGCCCTGGAACATACATATATTGTTGCATGTCATAGTGTGCACACATTAGTATACTTCATTAGACTAGACATCAAACACAGAAAATACCTTGCATTTTTCACATTGTATACCATATCATGAACATGTACTATCATACATGAATTATGTCATGTACATATAACTTCTTCATCATGCATGTTAGTCATTGTATATACCAATGCATGTCTTGAATGCTCATACCATGTAAATACGCATACTTTGTGAACGCTATTTATTTCGTGCAAACACTTTCATTGCATACCTCGTATTGCACGCATACTCCACTCACTGCACACAATCATTCTTATGTTGTGTCCCATCTCATGTGCATTATCTGTATATGTTTTGCAGTTCTATATATGTGAGTTTTGCCACTCCTCTCGACTCATTGGTGCATATTACCATGCTAGGTCGTCTTCACCTTACATCATGCATTCGTATCTTGTCTAAATCATGCCATGTTCACATGCACCATGTATCATGAACATTCATCCCCATATTGTGCCATAGGTCGTACTCATGCTTTCATTGTATACATGTACATTGCAAAGTTATGCATGCATGTCATTTATCATGCAGTGTTTACACACATTTTTTCGCTGGTGTTTTACACACACACATCTTGCACATATTTCATGTACGCGTTTTTATACAAATATTTTTACACATGTTTCGCACATACAGTTCCTTACACACATTGCTAATATACATGACGCTATTGCATATGCCATTCAATATACATAATTTAACGCATAGTTTGTGCATATTCAAAAGAAAAAAAATGAAAAAAAGAGCTTTTGTGCCTACATGATTTTTTGTGCATATACATTTTTTATAGAGTAAAAATATTTTTTGTGTTAAGCTGTATCCTAAAATGCTGATATGTTTGCACCTCATTAAGGTACCTCTGACTCACAGTTTGACTCTGCCTAAGTAGTTCTCAACTATGAATGGATTTGATCTTAACTCTAGAAATCTGAGTTTCATTCCACTTTGAATTAAGTAAGAGGTATATATGTTGATCTTTAAGAGCTGGATCACGTGAAGATATTTGACCATACCATGTGATTTCTAAATTTCGAGCACTTTTGGCCCGTTTTTGAAAACAAAACTGAAAAAAAAAACTAGTTGCAATTAGGGGATTGGATGAAAATGCACTAAGAGCACTAGAACCTTTCCGATTACCCGTCAAAGCGACCCCCGGTTAAGGTTGAATCTAGAAAATGATTTAGGCACCATTTCTTTGTATAGCTCTTTAAATGACCATTATCTACCCTTATTTTACAATCGCTTGCTAGCCCGTTGAGCCTTTATTTTGGTATGCTAAATGCGTACTGGTTTTATTGTTACACATGTTAAAACTTCACCCTTCGCCTAAAATGATTTTAGCTTCCCCTTAGAAGAATGGCCGCTCTAGTAAAGATGGATGTACATTACGACATTCGCTTGAGCTATCAAAACTCGCCCTGATAAGGATGGGTCTGCACTTCTAAGAGAGAATCTCGACCATTGATAATTTTTGGGTTTCCAGAAATCACCCTGATAAGGATGGGTCTACCCCTTGGGAAATGAATTTTCAATCATCGATAATTTTTGGGGCTACACTTTGGGAAAGGGGTCTAAATCATTGATAAACTTTTTGTGTAATTAGAGACATAAGCTTGCGAGCAAAAAATAAATAAATAAAAAAAGCCCCCTAGATGAGCTCAGTAGTTATCTTTTTTAGCTTAATTATTATACTGAGCTTGATAAGCTAAAGTGTCACCAAATCCAAATTCAAGAATATCTGGACAGTATACAATTGGGGTTGAGAATGGTGCTTTCATCCGTCGAATTAACATTGCGGCCATTTTTCTCTAGCGACCTGATCCTCATTTGATAGCCAATTACCTAAGCCTAACGTTACAACCAAAGTAAGACCTCTTGATTCTTGGTTTGACCTTATCTAATTAGCGGAGATGACCTTCTAATAAGGTTTGGTACGTAGGAAGAGGCATATGGTGTTTCTTGAGCTTCAAGCAAGAAGCCATGAGTGCATTTATGTATTCGAGTTGAGTCTCGTTCCCGACATTGCATCTAGAATTTACTTTTGAAAAATGAAAAATCTTGTTTTGGCCTTTTGCACATACACACAGAGGTTGCGTGGTATGCCTCGTATTTATATGTTGGTTTAGTAAATCTTGATGTCTACGCATTTATCTTCTTGCCCTTCATTGGGAATGACTCCTGAATTCTTTTGCTGAGATGGAATCAGTTGAGAATGTGGTTCATTCAGTACGCTAAAAGGCAGATAGAAACTCGAGTTTGGGGTACCTGATAGGTTGCACTCATCTTACAATCTTGGGGTATCTCTTATCACTACTCATGAAAATGACGCTTTGCATATACTCTCAGCAGCATTCTTTGTACATATGCTTTCTGCAAATGTTTTTACACATAACTGTAGCAAACATTCTCATAAATTGTTGTACATGTATAATTTTTGGTGCATGTCTTTTGGCACAAGTTCTTCAGCGAATATATTTCATAGGTGCTTTTGATGCACACGACTCTTCACGATCATATCGTTTGCATGCATCTCACATTCACAATTTTCGTATGCACTCAGTACACATGTATATGTGATTTTTTTTCTTGCATATGTTTCATATACATAGTTATATGTGCACATATCACACACACTCAATACTTTACATAGCTTTTAAGTATGTAATGGCTTTCACTTATCTTTGCATATGATTCTGTTCATCTATGCCTGTGAACGACTCTTTATCCTTGCCACATGCATGAATATTTGCATATATGTTGCATACATAATCCCTTTGTATATATTTCTTATGTTGAACCTTTGCATGTTTTTCTCGTTTATGATCATCTGAAAACATGTTAGGATGATGATTCCATAATCTTCCACATGAATGCAAGCCATCGACATATATGTATTTCAGGATCATAGTCCTTCGCATATCATTTCATAAACGCAAATCCTTTCACATGCATTCCATGCATACATGGTGCTTGACGCTCATTAGATAGTGTACATCAGTCACACGTCGACAAGCTGACGTTTCTCAAACCCCCCAGGGGGCAAATCCATTATCTTTAAGTCCTTCTTTAAAGGCATTCTCGCTCTCTTCAAAGCATTATCTCCAAGTCCTTATTCAAGAGGCATTCTTAGTCTCTTCGGAGCATCCTGTTTAAGTCCTTGCTCAAAAGGCATTCTCAGTCTCTTAGGAGCATTACCTTTAAGTCCTTGTCCAACAGGCACCCTTAGTCTCCTTAAAAATTTACCTTTTAAGTCCTTGCTCAAAAGGGCATTCCCAGTCTCTTCGGAGTATTACCTTTAAGTCCTTGTCCAACAGGCAACCCCCAGTCTCCTCAAAACTTTATCTTTAAGCCCTTGCTCAAAAGGCGTTCCCAGTCTCTTTGGAGCATTACCTTTAAGTCCTTTTTTTTAGAAGGCATCCTTGTCCAAAAAGCATCTTCAATCTCTTTAAAATAATATCTTTAAGTCCTTCTTTAAAGGCATTCTCAGTCTTTTCGGAGCATTATCCTTAAGTCCTTCTTTAAAGGCATTCTCAGTCTCTTCGGAGCATTATCTTTAAGTCCTTCATTAAAGGCACTCTCAGTCTCTTCGGAGCATTATCTTTAAGTCCTTCTTTAAAGGCACTCTCAGTCTCTTCAGAGCATTATCTTTAAGTCCTTCTTTAAAGGCACTCTCAGTCTCTTCGGAGCATCATCTTTAAGTCCTTCTTTAAAGGCACTCTCAGTCTCTTCAGAGTATTATCCTTAAGTCCTTCTTTAAAGGCATTCTCATTCTCAGTCTCTTCGGAGCATTATCTTTAAGTCCTTCTTTAAAGGCATTCTCAGTCTCTTCGGAGCATTATCTTTAAGTCCTTCTTTAAAGGCACTCTCAGTCTCTTCGGAGCATTATCCTTAAGTCCTTCTTTAAAGGCATTCTCAGTCTCTTCGGAGCATTATCCTTAAGTCCTTCTTTAAAGGCATTCTCATTCTTAATCTCTTCGGAGCATTATCCTTAAGTCCTTCTTTAAAGGCATTCTCATTCTCAATCTCTTCGGAGCATTATCCTTAAGTCCTTCTTTAAAGGCATTCTCAGTCTCTTCGGAGCATTATCTTTAAGTCCTTCTTTAAAGGCACTCTCAGTCTCTTCGGAGCATTATCCTTAAGTCCTTCTTTAAAGGCATTCTCAGTCTCTTCGGAGCATTATCCTTAAGTCCTTGTTTAAAGGCATTCTCATTCTCAATCTCTTCGGAGCATTATCCTTAAGTCCTTCTTTAAAGGCATTCTCATTCTCGATCTCTTCGGAGCATTATCCTTAAGTCCTTTTTTAAAGGTATTCTCAGTCTTTTCGAAGTATTACCTTTAAGTCCTTGTTCAAAAGGCAATATCTCAAGACCTCTGAGGAGGCAGAATCTCCAAGTCCTCTGAGGAGGCAAATTCCAAAGTCCTCTGAGGAGGCAAATTTTCAAAGTCCTCTGAGGAGGCAAAATCCCAAAGCCCTCTGAGGAGGCAAATCCTGAAGACCTCTGAGGAGGAAAATCATGAAGTCCTTTGAGGTGGCAAATCTTGAAGACCTCTGAGGAGGCAAATTCTCCAAGTCCTCTGAGGAGGCAAAACCTCAAAGTCCTCTGAGGAGGCAGAATCTCAAAGTCCTCTGAGGAGGCAAAACCTCAAAGTCCTCTGAGGAGGCAGAATCTCCAAGTCCTCTGAGGAGGCAAATTCCAAAGTCCTCTGAGGAGGTAAATTTTCAAAGTCCTCTGAGGAGGCAAAATCCCAAAGCCCTCTGAGGAGGCAAATCCTGAAGTCCTTTGAGGAGGCAAATCTCGAAGCCCTCTAAGGAGGCAAATCATGAAGACCTCTGAGGAGGCAAATCTTGAAGACCTCTGAGGAGGCAAATCCTGAAAACCTCTGAGGAGGCAAATCGTGAAGTCCTCTGAGGAGGCAAATTCCCCAAGCCCTCTGAGGAGGCAAAATCTTAAAGCCCTCTGAGGAGGCAAATTCCCCAAGTCCTCTGAGGAGGCAAAATCTCAAAGTCCTCTGAGGAGGCAAAATCCCAAAGTCCTTTGAGGAGGCAAATCTCGAAGCCCTCTGAGGAGGCATCTCTTTATCCAACTCTCGCCAAGAAGGCAGGGTCTCCGCCACAGGTATGTAATCCCCTCTCTCTTCCTCTTTGAATTTTGGCTCACCTAGGTGTCTATGCACTAGCTTCTCCAAAATTGGGGGCAACTGTAGACACCGGGTCCTGAGTCCGGCATAAAATGAAAATTGTGATTTTTTTTTTGATCCTTGATTATTCCCTCCGAAAAAAAAATGAAAAAATAATATATAATAAATATGTGTGTGAAATTAAAAATTAATTAGTTAATGTTGTTAGTTACTTGAGTAATTAATATTATTGTGTGATTAAAGTGCATGTAAAATTAAAGTTTAAAGTGTATGATTAATTAGATAAAATATATGTATATGTGATAATTTAAATGGATTAAATGGTGTAATGTTTAATTAATTAGATAAATTATATATTAAGTAGATTAATTATATTAACGTGTAATGTATGTAATGTTTAATTAATTAATGAATTAATGTGTGATGTGTAATTGATATATAATGTTTGATTAATTAGTATGTGTGTGTTAATTTGGATTAAGTGAGATTAATTAATAAAAGGAGGGAATTATTGAGGAGGAAATTACTTGATAACCCCTTAGCCCTAATTTAAGGGGTATAAATAGAAAATGATGAGGGAAAGGTAGGGGGCTCTCTCGGCTGGACAAAAAAATTGAAAGAAGAACAAAATTGAGAAAACAAGAAAAAGAGAGAACAAGAGAGAGCAGGGGATGGGTTGAAGAACGAAAAAGGAAAAATAAAGTGAGAGCAGGAGAGTGCAAGGCATAAAAAATAGAAAGGAAATATAAAAGAGAGAGCAAATGAGTGAAACCAAAATCAAAGAAATCAAAGAAGAAATAAGGGAAATTAAAAGCAAAGAAGAAACAAGGGCCAAAACGCAGACCAGAGGGCGCCGGAGCGGAAAAAGAAAGAAAAAAAGGAGAGGGAGGCGGTGCCTCCGCCGGCCAGCCACGGCGGTCAACCGCCGCACGCGCCTCGCCACCATGGAGAGCAGGCCCGGACGAAGCTCCCTATTGCCGTCGTTCCTCCATCGGTCACCGGCAGCAAGGCGCGTCAAAGAAGAAGTCCGGCGACGCTTCGTGGCGTTTTCCGGCGAGGCGGTTGTTCTTCCAGCGCGTGACTACCGCCGCCGCACTCCCGGTGTCCCGATCTCACTTCCGGTGATGGCTGTATCGGCCACCCCCCTTTGACGGCGGCTCCGACGAGGTGAGTTCCTATCTCCTTTATATTTTATTTAATTATTAATATTATTAATATTATTATTATATATTTATTTATTTATTATTATTATTATTATTATTATTATTATATTTATTTATTATTTTTTAATATTTTGTATATTATTTATTATTATTATTATTATAATTATTATTATTATACATTTATTTATTTTCTGTTTATTATTATTATTATTACTATTAAAATTATTATTACATTATTATTGTTATTATTATTTTTATTTATCTATTATTAGTATTATTTAGTTATATTGATTTTATTGTTATTAATATTATTTATTTATTATTATATTTATTATTGTATTTATTTGTTATTGGTTATTGTATTTTGTGATTATTTGTTATTATTATTATTGAGGTGTATTGTTAGTAGTGTTATTATTATTATTCATTAATTTATTATTAGTGTTATTCTGTCTTTAGTATTATTATTATTATTATTAATTAATTAATTATTTTACATTATTTATTATTATTATTATTATTATCATTATTATTATTGGGTATATTTAGTTATTATTAATTATCATTGTGTTTTGTTGTTATTATTTTAATATTATTATTACCATTTTTATTCATGTTATTATTATTACTTTGCATTATTGCTATTATTATTATCATTAATATTATTATCTTTTATTATTATTATTATTATTATTATTATTATTATTATTATTATTATTATTATTATTATTATTATTATTTTGTTACTATTGTTATCATTATTTTTATTATTATTATCATTTTTTTATTTATTTAATCATCATCATCATCTTACGGTATTATTATTAGCATTATCATTTTTATTGCATTTGATTATTATAATTGCCATTGTGTTTTACATTCATTAATCCTCTCAATTTGTTTGATTCAATTATTTATTTAATTATTTATCTATTTATTCATTTATTTATCATTTAATTTAATCCATTATTAACTTTAATTATTTTCTTCAATTTACTTTATTCAATTATTTATTTGTTTATTTATTCATTCAATTATTTATTTATTCATTATTAACCAATATTGTTTTCTGTCTTTACCGCGATGCGAGTGGCACGTGACTCGCCCACGGAGTTAGGTGAAGC
Organism: Excoecaria cochinchinensis; assembly: GCA_947683425.1. NCBI lineage: Eukaryota > Viridiplantae > Streptophyta > Magnoliopsida > Malpighiales > Euphorbiaceae > Excoecaria > Excoecaria cochinchinensis. Next base: position 5,303,711 of record CANTUQ010000034.1, read on the forward strand.
ATGGTCGGGATAAGTATATTAGAATTTATTTATTTTGAAATATGTAATTATTATTTTATTCTTCTTTCATTCGCTAATGGTCAGTAATAATAAAAGATTTTTGACCGCGCTTAAAAAGAAGCACCACACAAATGTTTTATAATAAAATGATAACTTGTTAATAAAATTGGACCAATTTCCTGGTTTTCATCCCAAAGAAAAAGTTTAAATTGATTTGAGAACTCAAAACTTTTCATAAAAAGTAATTGGGAACCAATGTTCCCGCCTAAAAGAATAGCCCGATTTATGTATGTATTTTTTATCATTTTTTATGGTTTCATATTTGTTTTCAGATAATTGTAATTATATTTTATTTACTGCTTTTTTATACGTGCTTGTAATATGCTTTAATTTTATTGTATAATTTGCATGTGAGAGAAGAGATAAAATAATTGATCTTAAAAACCCATTCACATAATATTAACCAAAGGTATAAATAAGAGTGAGGTTCCGAACTCTCTCTGGTTTTGGCCCTCATAAGGTTAGAATTACTTTCCCGATGTTTTATCGGGTGGCGACTCCATGATCCTGCCTTATGGTATCCCGATAGACGGTGAGGTCGTCTACAGTATGTATAAAAAGAAGAACAAACTGGTAAAGCAAAATGAGAAAGGGAAGGAAAATAGAAGAAAAGGAAAGAAAGAAACAAAGAGACAGTGATCCAAGTATTTACCCTCAGAATGATAGTTGATCTTTGATCTGCAAATGAAGAAGCTTCGTTTTTCCTCGTTACTTTTCTTGAAAATGAAGTTAAAACAAAGACTCCAAAAACCTTTTTTAATGGAAATTACGTTCAAAAAAATAAACAATGAACTTTCAAACGTTAGAAATTCCTTTCTTTTTGCTCTTAAAACAATCACAGAATGTTTTTCTCTCTTCTTCTTTCTTTTTTCTAAGTTTTTTCCTCTGTGTATTTTCTCTCTCTTTTACTTTTTGTTCTCCAATATTTTTTTTCACTTTCTTTAAATGTATTTGACAAGATTAGTCACGTTTTTCCTACCAAATCCAATATAAAACGATATTTTCAAACCAAATCTCTATAAAAAATGGAAGAAAAACATACTGAAGAGGAGCACATGTGAGGCAGCAAGTGAGAGGAACTCCCCACCTATAAGCTGGGCGTCACGTGGTGAGGCAGCATCTCACCCAAATTAGATGGGCCTTACCAACGTGAGGCTCCATCCCACATAGGTGAGATGGCCCTCACCCATAGGCCCCCCAAAACTCATTTCATCTTTTTTTTTTTTTAAAAAAAAAAGTTAAGAAAAATGAAAAATATTAAAAAAAATGAAAAATATATTTTTTTCTCGAGAAAACCATCATTTTCATTTGTCTATTGCCTGTAAACAGTCGTTATTCTCATCGTAGGGTGACTTCGGTCTAGGCTGCCTCAGGATCGGGTGCTTACAGCGTGTCAAACCCCGAGGGCCTCTAAGACCCGCTTTTACGGCATTCGAGAGAGGTTTATGGAGCTTGCAAGAGATTACAAGGGCATCGATTTTTGGCAATAAGGAGGTTTCTCGGAGTTGCCACCCAATAAAACATTGGAAAAGGTCGTCTAGCCTCACTGAGTCTAAGACAGCGCATCTGTGTCTTTTTTGGGAAAGCAAGAGATATTTTGGAGTCTCCATCCCAATAGAACATTGGGATGGTACTCTAACCTCATGGAGCCTAAGACGACGCATATACATCCATTTTGGGCAAACCAGAGATATTTTAGAGACCCCACCCCAATAAGATATTGAGGTGGTCCTCTAACCTCATGGAGCTTAGGACTATGCAAATTGGGCCTATTTTGGGCCATAAGAGATATTTTGGAGACCCCACCCCAATAAGACATTGGGGTGGTCCTCTAATCTTATTGAGCCTAAGACTTGAGATGGTTCGGGACTTCCCATTTATTTATATCTTGGTTAAAGTTATGATTGAGTTTTAACTATAAGATTTCATTCCATTTTCTCATTCACTTTAATGCAATTAATTAAGGTGCAAGTTGATCAGATAACAAAAGCGGTAAATAAAACAAGATTAAAAATAAGATAAAAGAGAACTCAATAAATTATAATAAAACTATGGGCGGAATACAACCCCCATTGTAAATGACATGTAATCATACAGAAAATGGGGCATTTATTAGGGATGAGAACATTGGTCCTCGCATATATATTCACAAAAGAATAATTTTAAAGTGACAATTTGTTTTGATCAAAAATTTAGGACATTGGTCCCATTTTATTAGAAAAACTCCAACTTAATTAATATAAATATTTAGCCATTTTCATGTTAGCGGAATAAATAAAAAAATATTTACAATAATGGAAATTAAACTAAAGAGAAGTAGGGTCAAAGAGTAAACCCGAATAATGTTCTTAGCTCATCACGGTGTCCTCCATTTGTAATACCCCAAAGCTAATAAAGAAACAATAAAACTCACTAAAACAAAAAAATCATGTAAGTGTAATAATCAACAAAAAAATAGACATAAAAAGTAAATAATGATAAAGAATCTATGAAAAATCAATAATGATAAAGAATCTATGAAAAATCAATCATGGAAAATAAGAGAAGAAACAAGAATAAAGGATAAAAGAAAGAAAATAAGAAAATGAAGAAGGAAGGCCCAGGGACGGCCCATGGTGCGCGAGTGATGGCCGTCCCTGGGCCAACCTACGGGTGGAGTTGGAACTCCTCGGCAACCCGTCGCTCGATTGAGCGATGGCCGTTGATGGAGCTTGGGCCCGTCGGTCGCCCCAGATCCGGAAAAATAAGGAAAATTAACTAAAAAACTTGTTTTATTTTGAATAAAATGGAATTTTATGGGTAAAAGCAATATGAAAGGATTAAATGCAGAAGGAGATGATCCAAAATGTTTACTCTCAAAATATTACCTTCGAAGGTGAATATCATGCGATTTCTGTCCCTTGAATTCTACAAGGATTAATCCGTGATGTGTAATTTTAGGAGATTTTTGACTGCAAAATCATACTTTTTGCAAAAAGATCAAGAAAAGAAAATTATATTTTTCCTTCTTGATGTTTTGGTAGCAATTATGAATGCTAAAAATGACTAGATCAGATAAAAATGAATTAATCTTGTTCCCTCAGATTCGCCTTGATTTCAAGAATATTTGATAAAAATTTGATGAAAATAAAAGCAAGCACTTTTTGTGAGAAAACTCTCTATTTCATAAAAATTGCTAACCTTGAATAATGAGCCTCAATCCCTTATTTATAGGTTAAGTAAAATCCTTCAAATAAATTCAAATTTGGAATTTAAATTTGAAAAAGATTTCTAAAATCATAATTAAATCCGAATGATTTGCAGAATATTCTCAAAATTAAATTAGAGATTTGAAAATATTTGAAGAGATTTGGAATATATAGGAAATCTTTGAAATATATTTGAAAAGATTTGGAAAATATTGGAAAATCTTTGAAATGTATTCGAAAAGATATGAAAATCTTGGAAATATATTTTAAAAGATATGAAAAATCTGGAAAATCCCGTTCAATCTTGCAACAGATCAACGACCGACGGGCGTCTGTCATGGGGGTACTCTCGATCTTTTGAGCGACGAACCACTCCATCAGAAGTGGGTGCCGAGAGACAGCCGTTGCTCATGAGAGGCAGGCATCTCTCACACGAGCGATGGGCATCGCTCAGCGAGAGAGACGGTCTCTCGCAAGCGAGCAATTATCGGTGATCGCCGCGAGAGACGGTCCTCTCACTCGAACGACGAGTATCGCTCCCGCGAGAAACGAGTCCCTTACTCGAGCGACGGGAGTCACTCAAGCGAGAGACGAGCCCTTCCCGCACGAGCGACAAGCACTGCTCGTACGAGGGAGGCCGTCCTTTGAAACGAACGATTGGCGTTCCTCCTGACAGACGAGCACCCTGTCGATGGAGCAAAGATAAGATTTTCTAAAGATAAACTCCTCCTGGCGCTCGAAAATCTCCTGTCATCAACAAAAATCCCCAATCCTTGTAAATCCAAAGAGAGAAAACTCACAACTTTCATCCATTTGCCCGGAAAAGGCATTAATATCTTCATTGGGTAACTCTGATCTGGACTGCCTCAGGACCCGGTGTCTACAGTTGCCCCCAATTTTGGGGAAACTAGTACACTAGTGTCTAGATGAGCCAAAATTCAGAGAAGAAGAAAAGAGATGTGTACCTGAGGTAGTCTCTTACCTTCTGAGGTGTGTTTAAGCTGGTGACCCTTCACTGCCGAGCCGTAATGTATTTTACCGCAACCCTTTGACGATTCATTTTGCCACCTTCATTTTACTGGCCTCCTCTCAGCCTGCATGATATCTAACTGTCATGAGATGCATTGTTATCCAACTGCAACCCAATTGCAATTTGTTCTATTGCATGTACCCCGCTGGACTCGTCTCGGCTTGCACAGTGTCTAAATGTCGTGAGAAGTAGTGTTCTCTAACGACAACACAAGCCATGGGGCTTTCTCATGGAGAGGATGTGATGACACCCCAGAGAGCTATTTGGAGGCAGATCTAAGAGGCTATCTCCATGCCAGAGGTGCCTTATGACCATGACACGACGAAGAGCACTGTGCTCTCATTTCAGGCATTGCGCTACATACATAGAGTCCTTTCCAGTTCATACTTGGGGTAGGCAGGCAATCCGAAGTCAATGAATAGAGCGGAGATGTGGAGCTTATGGGTGATGGTGGTAGGCCAGCGCCTTAATATTAGCCATGAGATACTAGCCAATCTAGTCAGGGTGGAACGGGGGACAGCCCCTTCTGTATGAGCCCGAGGAGTGATCACTAGGCTGCTTTTGCATTTAAGAGTTGACCCAGGGAGCTATGGGCCTCCACTTGATGAGGGTCTTTACGTGGATGCAGCAGTGGCTCAGACCATAGGCATGATTGCATAGATATCCGGTCACCCAGAGGAGTATCGGCTACTCACAATGGCAGAGACCCGGCGACTGTTCCATCTACCTCTGCTTCAGCTAGATGACGATGATCAGGGAGTACCCCCGGAGGAGAAGCAGCCTCTACAACAGCCCCAGCCTCGGGTGCAGCAGCCTCCGTAGCCGCCTTCACAACAGTCTCAGCCTGAGGAGAGTTAGCCCCACACTCCTTTTGATATGGATATAGAGTTTAATGTGGATGATCTACTGAGTAACCCACTATCACAGAGAGTGTAGAGCCTCACTCCACCACAACCACCACAGGTCCAGCGCCCTGAGCTTCGGGAGACCGAGAGATATCATCCATATAGTAGGCTAGGGGACCCAAGGGCATTTATGTCCACAGCTCCTCCGCCATCACAGCCTCAGGCATAGTTGCCACAGCCTAGTCCACCACTGCCTTCTCAGTCGGCATAGCCAGATATCATTACAGCCATGACCACTGCTCTTGCTACTATGGAGCAATGACAAGAGGAGAGGGATTGAGTCTTGCTTGAGTGTCTGGACCGGCAGGAGATTGTCATAAAGGGGCAGGGGAGATAGACAGAGGAGCTGAGGTAGAGTCTAAGCACTTCGCAGGCAGTGGGGGCCCAGAGGGTCGATAAGGCTATTCAGATGCTTGATGAGTTGGTTACTGCCCTTAGATTCCGAGTGGAACATACCGACTATATTTGGTTCTATTAGGGAGCTGAGGGAGCAAACAGATACTAGGCTTGTAAATATCAGAGATATATCCAGACGTCGGAGTTTGGAGCAGTCTCAGGCTATTAGAGGATTGGGTGGGGTGATCAACGAGACTTTAGAGTTTTTTAGGACTTGTGCACAGCCATTTTTGGACCGATGTGCTCAGGTCCAGTTTCAGCAGGCCACCCGAGCAATGTAACAGGTAGCACTACCACCGATAATCATTCATCCTCAGCTAGCTGCAGGAGCCGGGGCATCAGCCCCTACCCGTTCAAGCAGTTTTTGTATATTTTGTCTGTTGCTGTACAAAATCTACATTCTATTAGTGAAATATTTATGTTGTTAAAGGGTAAATTTATTTCAGCTATTTGCATATTCTTGTTAATATTTCATGTTTGGCTTCAGTAATGCCTGATGCATAAAAAAAAAAACAAAAAAAAATCATCAAAATAAAGAACAGAAAGGCTAAATGATAATAAATAAAGATAAAAGACAGAAAACCACATTTTAAAAAGATCCGAAGTTGTAGCAGAATATGCCTATAGCTCAGCAAGCAACTCAAATGTCACACCAACCGGACGATGGTAAGCAATCTGATGCCATACTGACCGAATGGGGGTTAATAACTCAAAAATCACGGCAACCGAATGATAGTTAGCAAATCATATACCATACTGACCGAATGGTGGTTAGCAAATCAAAATCACATGCCTTGCAACTCAGATGGTGGTTAGCAAGGGCATACCACGCGGGTCGGATGGTAGCTAGCAAGATAAATGCGGTATATCAGGTGAGTGGCAATATAAAATACTGCGATTCAATGACAACAATCACGTGCCTTCCAGATCAGATGGGGGTTAGCAAGAGGTATGCCGTGCAGATCGGATGGTTGTCAGCAAGATAAATGCGGTATATCAAATCACGTGCCTTGCAGACCGGATAGGGGTTAGCAAGGAATATGCTATGCGGGCCCAGAGGTGGTCAACAAGATAAATGGGTTGTAGTAGAATATGCTACAACTCGACGGCATCGATCATATGTCATTCAAATCATATGGTGGTTAGCTGGACATGCTATGCAGATCAGATGGGGGTCAGTAGAACAATCGCAAAGGAGTTGTAGTAGAATACACTACAGCTCAACGGCAGTGATCAGATACCTTGCAGATCGGACGGGGGTTAGCAAGGACATGCCGTGCAGGCCAAATGGTGGTCAGCAAAATGATTGCAAATGAGTCGTAGTAGAATATGCTACTGCTCGGTGGTGACGAGCCATAAAACTTCAACACAGCAAAAGGTAAGAATTGGCTCAGGTATGCATTTCTTCCTTTCTTCTCTGAATTTTGGCTCATCTAGACACTAGTGCACTAGTTTTCAAAAATTGGAGGCAACTGTAGACACCGGGACCTGTGGCAGTCCAGATCAGAGTTACCCGATGAAGATATCAGTACCCATTTTCGGGTAAACGGACGAAGATTGTAGATTTTTTCCTTTTGAATTCACAAGGATTAATCTTCGGTGATGGGAAGTGTCTGTGCGCGGAGAGGAGCTTTTTTAGTTGAAATTTTAGTTTTGGGGTTGACCGACGAGTATCCCATTTGTCAAAGGGATGACCCGTCGCTCGCTCCAAGCGACGACTGCCTCTCAATCGAAAGATGCCTATCACTCATGCTTGAGGGATGCCCATCCCTCGCATGAGAGATGGTCATCGCTCGCGCTTGGGGCGTTCATCCCTCGCGGGAGCAAAACCTGTCGCTCGCGCATAATGGTCCGTCCCTCATGGGAGTGATGCCTATCACTCGCATGTGATGGCCCGCCCATCACCCATCGCTAGTGCATGTCCCTCGCGTAATCGCCCATTGCTAAAATTGATCGTGGCTGCCCCTGCGAACGACGCCCATCGGTCGAGGATCTGCGACAAATTGCGAGGATTTTTAAGTGGATTTCAAGGGATTTTGAAAATATTTCCCAAATCCTTCCAAATATTTTGTTTGATTTCAAAATCTTCTCTAAATCTTCTAAATATTTTATTTGATTTCCAAATATTCTCCAAAATCTTATGGTTTTGATTTGATTTTGTAAATATTTTTCAAATTTAAATTTAAAAGTTAAAGCTTTTTGAATTTTTTTAATCCAAGTCTATAAATAGAGGGCTAAGATACATTTTCAGGGGTTGGAAAATTTGTTGAAAGGGTGGGAAATTTTTAGAAAATCTCGAAAGAATTGTCAAAAGTTTTTCTTATTTTTTTCATCAAAATTTTACTAAATCCTTGAAAAATAAGGTGAATCCGAGAAAGCGAAATCAATTCGTTTTTGCTCGATTTGTCCTTTTAACATTCACAATTGCTACAAAAAATTTCAAGAAGGAAAAAATAATTTTCTTTTCTTGATTTGATTTTGAAAATTACAATTTTGAGGTAAAAAATTCCCCGAAATTGCATATTGCCAATTGATCCTTATAGAATTCAAGGGAAAAGATCACACAACATTCGCCTTCAAAAGGTAATATTCCGAAGGTAAATATTCTGGAAAGACCTCGAATTTATTTTTACTACTTGATATTAATTTATTTGTGATTAACTGCCTAAAAATAGAATTAATTGCCTAAAAATTGAGTTTTAATTGGATCTTATTTGTTTTTTTCGGATCAAGGGCGACCGACGGGTTAAAGCTCTATCGACGACCGTCGCAAAAGCCTTCTTCTACCTATTGGTCATCCTAGGGACGGCCATTGCTCACGCGGTTTTGGCCGACCCTGGGTCTCTTTTTCCCTTTCTTTTTTTATTTCATTTTTCCTTTTCTCTTTAATCTTATTTTCATCCATTCCAAGGTAATCTTTTTTATAATTCGGATTATTTCCCCTTTTTTTTAATCCTTTCCACTGTCATTTCATTTTATAATTTTACTAACCTGTTCTTTTCTTTTATGAGTTTAATTGTTTCTTTTGGATTCGGGGTGTTGACAAGGGAGATCCCACTAGAACGATTCAAGGACACCAATCGGTTTTTATTTTCCTTACCCTATTTCCTTTTACTTTAAGTTTTATTTATGAGTTATTGTAAATATTTTTTTTTGAACCTGCTGATGTGAAAACGGCAAAAGATTTATACAAATAAGCGGATTTTTTCTTAAATAAACAGGACCAATGTCCTTAGTTTTCATCCAAGTAAAACAAATATTTTAACATTATTCTTTCTTTAAATATGCATGCGAGAACCAATGTCCTCATCCTTAATGAACACCTCATTTTATGCATGATTCACATTTACTTTTACATTGGGGGCTGTATTATGCCCCTAGTTTTGTTGTAATTTATTATATTTTTACGTACCTTTATTTTAATCTTTCTTTATTTAATGCTTTTGGTTATATGATTGATCTAAGCTTTAATTTCCTGCATTGAACTGAATGAGAAAATGGAATGAAAATTAACTCTAAAAACTCAGTTATAATTTAATCAAGGTATGAATAAATGGGAAGTCCCGAACCATCTCTGGTCTTAGACTCAACGAGGTTAGATGAACCATTCTAATGTTTTATTGGAAAGAGGATTCCAAAATATCTCTTACTACCCACAATATGCTCAAGTTGTATTGTCTTAGGCTCCACGAGGTTAGACGAACCATCTCAATGTTCTATTGGGGTGGGGACTCTAAAATATCTCTGGCTTGCCCAAAATAGACGTATATGCATCGTCATAGGTTTCACAAGATTAGATAAATCTTTCCAATGTTCTATTGGAAGGAGGATTCCAAAATATTTCTGATTGCCCAAAATAGACACACCTGCACTGTTTTAGGCTCAGTGGGACTAGAAGACATTTCTCAATATTTTATTGGGTGGCGACTCCAAAACACCTCCTTGTTGCCTTGTAGACACCGGGTCCTGAGGCAGCCCAGATCAGAGTTACCCAATGATGATAAAATGACTTGTCACAGGCAAAAAAGGTTGAAAGTGGTGATTTCCTGTTTAAATTTGCTTTTTAGTGTGAAAAAGTAAAAAATAATAAAAAATATTTTGAAAATTAGATTTGAAAAATGGAGTTTAAAAATTGTAGTATTTTTAATTAAATTTTAAAATTAAAAAAAATTCGCGAATGTCGACGCTCGGCAGCTCGCAGGCGCGCGCCTGTGCATGCGCGAGGAGCGCTCATCGCGCGAGCGGCGATGAGCTGTGCATGGATGCGCGCAGCTCCGCGCGCGATTGCAGGCGTCGACGCCCGTAGCACGCACTGACGGGCGTCGGTCGCCCATTTCCGCCCCTGATGCCCGATTTTCGCCCCAAATCATTTTTTTTTACGTTTTTTGGCCTAAAAATTAGTTTTTTATCAATTTTTTTAAGGTTTTAAGGGATTTTTTCCATTTTTAAAATTTAAAAGAGATAATATCTGATTTTATTAAGTTTTATCCCTTTAATTAATATTATTTTCCTATTATCTTCATATAAAAAGAATAAGATAAAAAATCAAAAAGGGGGATTATTTCTTTAGGGTTTTTTTTCATCTTTTCTCTTCTTCTTCTTCCTCTAAAACTCTCTAAAAATTCCAAATTTTTTTTCCCTACCAAAAAGAACAAAAATTCAGTTCATCTTTCATTCTTTTTCCAACATAATTTCTTCTAAACATATATTTAGAAGGAATTTTGTTGTTTGATTTAATTTTGAGACAAATACAACAATTATTTGCTGTCAAAATTTTTTTTTTCTTTTTTATTTGTGTTTAATTAAATTTTTTCCATTGATTTTCTTTTGAATCTCTTTTTGATAAAAAAATTAATTTTGAGACAAACAAAACAATTGTTTGTTATCAAAATCTAATTTTTTCATTTGATTTTCTAAAATAAGACTTTTAATCATTTTTTTTCCTTGAGACAAACAAAATGATTGTTTGTTCTTGAGATAATATTTTCATTTTTTTAACCAATAAAAATCATTTTTTTGATCAATATTATTTCTTTAGGCAAAGAAATCAATTCTTTGTTCTAGAGAATTTTTGATCATTTTTCAATCTTTTCCGGAATAAAATTCCAACATTATCATATTTCACTCTAATATTGCACACCACAAACAAGGAAATCAACATCATTTTTACCTTCATCGAATCCGAATCTCCGAGGGTAAACATTCTGAGCTTGACGCTTTTATTTTATTTTATTTTATTTCTATTCATGTTTATTTAATTCATGTATATTTTTATTTCTTTCATTCATTCATTCATTTTATTTGTTTTATTTAATATGTTCTTATAGTATTTTATTCTTGTTCATGTAAATATTGATTGTTTATTATTTTTAACATATAATTAATTTATTTTACTTTAATTCATCATTATTTTTAACATATAATTAATAAATTCATTTTAACTGATATTTTTACCATGTAAATATTTTATATTAATTGTGATTATATTAATTAACCATGTCATTCATTTAATTGCTATCATCATTTTGTTATTCATTTTTTTATCATTCATTTGTCATTGTAATTGTTATTTATTCATTCATTTATTTATTTTCATTATTCGTCATTATTATTATTATCATGTTCATATTTTTATGTATTAATTAATTAACATGTTATATTTTATTCCAATCACTCCATTTAATCCATTTGTCATTCATAACACATTTTTCTCATTCACTTTAAATTATTAACATTTTAATTCATTTGTTATTTTGATATAATTTCATTTCATTTTATCTTATCATTTATTTTATATTCAAATGATTTTAATTGATTCAATTACTAACATTATTTTATTTGTGTTTTATTTTTATTTCACATCTCATTTTCCCTCTTGGGCAATTTTTGCTAGCATATGGGGAGATCCAGAAGGCTCGTTTGAGATTAAGTATTTATTTATTTCATTTGTAATATTTTATTTATTTGGTTTTTTTTCATTTATTTTGTTATGTAATTTTCTTATAAAATTATTTATTTTGGGCGCTAGAAAGAAAATCACCAAACCGTTTTTTATTAATTAACTTTGAATCTTTCCTAATAAAAATGGGACCAATGTCTTAATTTTCTCCAAAACAAAACCATCACAACAAAATTGTTTTATAATAAATATGCATGCGAGGACCAATGTCCTCATCATTAATGAATATCCCGATTTATGCATGATTTGTATTTTATTTAAAATGTGGGTTGTACTCCGCCCCTAGTTTTATTGTAATTTATTTTCATGCACTTTACTTTAATTTTACTTTATTTATTTATCGCTTCCCTTGAATGGACGATTTGCTCTTTAATTTCACTGGTCTTAGGCTCAACGAGGTTAGAGGACCATCTCAATGTTTCATTGGGATGGGGCCTCAAAAATATCTCTTGTTGCCCACCAAAAGGCCTAACTCGAATAATCCTAGGCTCCACGGGGTTAAAGGGTCGTTCCAATGTTCTATTGGGATGAGATCTCCAAGATCCCTCTGGCAAGCCCAAAATGGATATATATGTGCCGTCTTAGGCTCACTGAGGCTAGACGACCTTTCCCAATATTCTATTGGGTGGCGACTCCAAGAAACCTCCTTATTGCCCAACATAGACGCACTTGTAATTCGTTACAAGTTTTAATGAACCTCTCTCGAAAGCCCTAAAAGCGGGTCTTCGGGGCACCCTGGGGTTCGACACGCGTCACAGTGGCGACTCCACTGGAGACAATACTCGAGACTTCACTTCGAAAGTGCCTTGGTTAAAATTTACAATTGAGTTTTAATTTAAAAATTTCATCCTTCTTTGAAACTGCCTCGCAACTCATTAGAGCCTTAGATCTATGCTAGTTTGGTCCCTCTTCGGTGCGTTCTCGAAGCACAACCCTACATTCACTCAATGTAGGGAAGTGTTAAGGATAATCACCAGCCTAAGCCTCGTACCGTTTAGTATATAGAATGGAGACCCGATCGGTCGTTACGCTCGTGATGAGCTAGACCCATTGGCAGGGACCATGCTTGGGTAGCCCTAAAGTATCAGTGCCCTTGCCAAAGCTCATGTAATGGCAATAGATACTTCCTCTAGGTGATATGAACCATAATACCTTACTTGCTATATGGATCATTTTGTATTGGACAAACCCAAATAATCTAATTGGTCACCTAATCAAAGGCTTTCATGCCCCGGCAGGCCCATGTCAACTTATTCGAATTACCTAAATACATGATGGTCATCACACATGCGTATGCACATTAGCTAAGAGAGGTTATGCTGCCAATTTTTCACTGAGCACCATGCGCATCCATAGGGTTCCCTGTTAACCCATGGATCAAGCCTACCTAGGACAGAGACTGCACGACCTCGTGTGTGGGGGCAATAAGGTTGGAAGGATCTACCTGCTTGCTTGTGGTTGTGGATGATGCATTGCACATTCATGTCATTCATGCACAAATAATTTTTTATTATTTCCTCCTCATGTATATATCTTATTCTTTGTGTATAATTATTATGTACATATCGTCTTGTGTATAATTTTTCATATGTCTCACATGTATCATTATAATCTCTTTTAGCAATTGTATACCATTTTGTTGCACAGCATGACCACGCATTGCGTATTATTCATGCATCATTTTAACTCTTTATCTTTCAGCCATCAAAGACCACTTTCCTAGCTAGTTAGGGGTTCTGACAGTCGCATTATCAGAGGGTTTTGATTTAGCAACTAGAATAAAGTCAAGTGCAATCAACAAGCATTCAGAGAATCTCCAGAAATGGCCGATTCATCGAGGGAGGCAGATGCTACTAGGGCTTTGATAGCTGAAGAAGTGGGTTGAAGGTTTGAAAAATTCGAGAACCGAATGATGGCCATGATGGTCGCAATAGCTCAACCAGCTGCGCCACAGAACCTGGCACCTCCTCCCATGAGATAAAATGAACAGGAGGAGGCCAGAGAGGATCCGCCGGAGGATGTACGTCCACCACCAGTGGACCTAGGGTCTGCCACGTCAGGAGGGCAAAAGAGAGGAGTAGCCCATAGAATGGAAGAGGACCTAGAAGGGGATGAATATGGAAAAACCCTGTCAGTTAGAAGGAAAGCACCCCAGACAGAAGATACCATTTGGCAAAAGATGGAAGAGAAGTTCGAGGTAATGTCCCGAGTGCTAATGATGGAAAAGGGGATGAACCCCGAAGACAAAGAGCTGGATGGAGAAGATCTAATCCCCTTGAACTTTAAGACGCCTGATGTCCCGAAATTTGATGGCACATTGGACCCCACCGTGCACATCAAGCAGTACTCTTTAATAATGAAAGGTACCATACTAACAAAGAGGCAGAAGGTGGAATACTTCTATTTAAGTTTGACAGGTCTTGCGGTGGGCTGGTATCACGGACTTGATCGGAGAATAAAAGAAGACTGGGATCTACTGACGGAGGAGTTCCTCAAGTAATATGACTGTAGTACAAGGATGGAGGTCACTTTGAAAGATAAAGAGTTACTACAATAAAAGCCGGACGAGTCATTCCATGAGTACTTGACCCGATGGAGGAACAGGGTAATGGAGATGAAGAAGAGGCCGGACACTCCAGACCAGATAAGGCTGTTTATTAGGAATGCCAGCCCATACTTGAAAGATGGGCTAAAGATGAAGGGGCTGAAGGACTGGGAGTCCTTAAAAGATATAGCCATTGAAGCTGAGGCTGAGCATCTGGATAAAATGGCTAAATCTGCAAACCTGGCCTTGGGCAAATGTAAAGGAAACAGCAATGGCAATGGGTGCAATACTAAGGCAGCATAGGTCTCAACCACCGGAATGACTCCTAAACACCTCACCATCTCGGGCAAGCCTCTATCTTGGCACTTCACTCGTCTCATCAAGGAAGGGAAGTTGCAACCCTTGCCAGCTAGGCCTGCCCCATGTTAAGGAAAGCCTATGCACAGAATGGATTGGTATTGTGCACATCATCAGTACATAGGGCATAGGACAGACTATTGTCGCCCTCTAAGAAATCGCATTCAAGAATTGGTGCCTGGCCTGGAGGAAGAAAGGAAAAATTAGAGTTGTTATAATGCTTTTCCTTTTGTAAAGTGTATTCCTGAACTATGCACTTGTTTCTCTTTTCTATTTTAATAATATGGGCTTTTCTTATATATGCATTATCATATCTTATTGCATCAAGCATAAGTGATAATTATGATTAAGGCATTGGTTTAATAAACACTATTTCATTCAGTTTTAATAAATAGTAATCTTGGTTGCATCCAACTTGACTCCTGAAGTGAGATTAAAATTTGAAAAAAAAAAAGAGAGAAGAAAAACTAGTTGCAATTAGGGGATTGGATGAAAACTCACTAAGAGCAATTTTGGTATGCTAAATGCGTACCGATTTTGTTGTTATACATGTTGAAGCTACCCTTTGCCAAAAATGATTTTTACCTCCCCTTAGAAAAATGGCAGCTTTAATAAGAGCGGATACACATCATTGACAATTCTTTGGGTTATCAAAATTCGCCCTAGTAAGGATGAGTTTACACTTTGGGAAGAGGGTTTTAATTATGCGCAAAGACATGAGCTCGCAAAAAAAAAAAAAAAGCTCAGGATAATAACCACTTGACGAGTTTCGACGATTACCTTTTTATGCTAATCCTGATGAGTAAGGATATTATCAAGTCCAAATTCAAGAATACCTTTGTATATGCAACTGAGCCGAAAATGGTTCATCCATCAGTCGAGTAAATTTTGCGGCCATTATTCTCTAGCGACCTGATCCTTTTTTGACAGCCATCTACCTAAGCCTGATGTTACAACCAAAGTAAGACCTATCGATTCTTGGTTCAGTCTTATCCAATTAGTAGAGATGACCTTTTAATAAGGTTTGCTACATAAGAAGAGGCATATGGTGTTTCTTGAGCTTCAAGAGAGAAACCATGAGTGCATTTATGCATTCGAGTTGAGTCTCGTCCCCAACGTTGCGCCTAGAATTCGCATTCAAAGGTTAAATAAGGTCTGAGAGAAAATGTTCAATCAAGAAAACCCAAGAGGGCTGATTGATAACGGGAGTCGGGTGCACCTAAGTTATTACTCATTGAAACTAAATAAAACTAGTGTTTTTGTATCATATGTCTAGTCATGGTCATTCTTATCGCTATATGGTGCATGTAGATAGAAATACATGCATAAACTAGGCATAAACATGCGATTAAACGGATAAGAGAAACCTGCTACAGGCATAAGGACATACGCTGGAGCAATTATCAAAGCAATAATAATGATTTTTCACGTGACAAATCCTCCTCCTACTCCTTAAATGACAAAAAAAAAGATTGTTAGAGATGAAAACCGTGACTGGCTCTTTAAGCAAAAGTTAGGCCAAACGGCAGGGTGAAAACCTAAGAACAAGCAGTTTATCCTTAAAAAAATGAAGAAAAAGCCGCTAGATTGGATTGGGTCCGTTCCAGGCAAAAATTAGGCACAGGGTTTTGTAAAAATCCCTAAAGGGACGCATTTCCAGCTAAGAAAAGCTAGTGTGAAAATCCACAAGGGACGCACTACCTTTAAAACAATGACCTTTGAAGCCTGGACCGATAAGGCAGTGTTACTCCGAGTAAATTTCCTTTAGGCAGGTGGTGCATAATGTAGAACTTGATTCAGAGTCATGGAGGCAAAACGCTCATTGATCGGGGGGCAAAGATGCGTACGGGTCAGTTCTCCTTGAAAAGATTATGGGTCAGAGTCCGTAAAGTCAAGACAATGCTTTTCTAGATTCTTAGGAGCATCAGACAATGTGGGCAGTCGAGCAGTACCCTCAACGAATCCCTTAACCACCCTGGATGTGGTCTATTCATTTTTGCATATCACATGCATGTCACGTGCTTTCAGCCTTTTACACGTATAGATACGCACACAGAATTCATGTACATTAATCCTTTGTATCTTATATATAGTTTTGTATGTATATTTCACACACATAGTTCCATACGCACACACAATCTTTTGTATATTGTTGTTGTGCACATGACTCGGAAGGAAAGGTCCGAATAGACCTCATGAGAAAGGATGGTCCAAAGGACAGATTCAGCTCGACGTGATCGGCCACTGTATCCGGCCTAAAATCAAGTAAATATGTACAAAGGTGGAACGCCCAAAAGAACAAGCCTATCCGGGCACACCATGCAAAGGGCAATCAGGAATCGTACAAATCCATAGAAAATAGATCCTTTGAGAAGTCAGACTACCCACACATACTTTAGTTAGAGGCAATCAGATGCAAAAGTGGGCCGAGGCACTGTTTCAGCTCTACATCGGTGCTCATCCACGCCAAACACTCGAATCAAGATGAAGTCCTCACAAGAATGGAATCTCGCGGACCCGCTCCCAGAAGGATATTTAAAAGAACGAGCCTACTCATGCACGCCATGCCGGGGGCAATCAGGTAAGTTTCTCTATCATAAGAGGCACGCTCACACACATCACACAATAACTGTACAAAATCTAAATTCAAATGTAAAAGAATACAACTCTTCAAACAAAATAAAAATAAAAACAAAAACAAAAACAACAAAGCACAAACACAAAAAAAAAAAAAAAAGCAAATAACAAAACAAAAAGAAGAAGATATTTTCAAGGCCTTGAAAATTCAACATACTGTAAAAATTCAAATGCATCCAAAATGTAAAAATTTCAAGAAGGAAAATCCAAAAACAAAACAAAAATAGAAAAATCACCAAAGACATAGAAACCTATCCGCCTGCGGGCAAACAACCAAAACCTCAAATATGATTTTTCTCTGAGGAGGCTCAAATCCAATTTACTCTCTGGAGGCTCAAATATGATTTTCCTCTGAGGAGGCTCAATTCCAATTTCCTCTCTGGAGGCTCAAATATAATTTTCCTCTGAGGAGGCTCAAACATAACTTCCTCTCTGGAGGCTCGACATCAAAGTCTCTCAGTGAGCATCAAAGTCTCTTCGGAGCATTATCTTTAAGACCTTTTTTTAAGGCATTCTCAGTCTCTTTGGAGCATTATCTTTAAGACTTTTTTTTAAAGGCATTATTAGTCTCTTCGGAGCATTATCTTTAAGACCTTTTTTTAAGGCATTATCAGTCTGTTTGGAGCATTATCTTTAAGACCTTTTTTAAGGCATTCTCAGTCTCTTTGGAGCATTATCTTTAAGACATTTTTTAAGGCATTACCAGTCTCTTCGGAGCATTATCTTTAAGACCTTTTTTAAGGCATTATTAGTCTCTTCGGAGCATTATATTTAAGACCTTTTTTAAGGCATTATCAGTCTTTTCAGAGCATTATCTTTGAGTCCTTTTAAAGGCATTCTCAATCTCTTTGGAGCATTATCTTTAAAATCTTTTTTAAGGCATTCTCAGTCTCTTTGGAGCATTATCTTTAAGACCTTTTCTTAAGGCTTTTTCAGTCTCTTCGGAACATCAAGTTATTTTCAAAAATATCCAAATCCCTTCAATCTGAGATGATCCGAGAGGTGGGTTAAGCTTAACCTTATCAGAAACTACCCAGAAAAGTAAACCTCTTCATTCACGTTATGTCGGGGGCAATCAGGCCGGGACAAGGCTAGCGGATCACTAGCAATAGAACAGATCGCAACAGAGGTTGGAGTTAGAGACACTGCACCTCACACCGTGCAGGTCGAGACGATGCCAGCAGGACAGACTAGCCACCGCATAGACCGAGATGAGGTTAGCGGGGCACCAGCAATAGAACAGATCGCAACAGAGGTTGGAGTTAGAGACACTACACCTCACACCGTGCAGGCCGAGATGAGGCCAGCGGGACAGATCAGCTACCGTGCAGACCGAGATGAGGTTAGCGGTAAAGCAGATCACGACGGAATTGTGATTAGAGAACATCGCATCTCACAAACGCCGTGCAAGCTGACAGGAGGCGAGCGGGACGATGCGATAGAAAAGATTGCAAACGAGCCACAGTTGGATAGCACTACAGCTCAACGGCAACAAGTCGCAACATTCCAAACCGCAAAAAGGTAAGGGCTGCCTCAGGTACGCATCTCTTTCCTTCTTCTCTGAATTTTGGCTCATCTAGGCACTAGTGCACTACTTTCCCCAAAATTGGGGGCAACTGTAGACACCGGGTCCTGAGGCAGCCCAGATCAGAGTTACCCAATGATGATAAGATGCCTTATCACAGGCAAAAAAGGTAGAAAGTGGTGATTTCTTGTTTAAATTTGCATTTTAGAGTGAAAAAGTAAAAAATAATAATTAGATTTGAAAAATGGGGTTTAGAAATTGTAGTATTTTTAATTAAATTTTAAAATTAAAAAAAATTCGCGAACGCCGACGAGCGGCAGCGCGCCCGTGCCTACGCGCGCGCGGCGACGAGCTGCGCGCAGCTCCACGCACGATTGCAGGCGCCGATGCCCGTCGCACACACTGACGAGCATCGGTCACCCATTTCCGCCCCTGACGCCCGATTTTCGCCCCAAATCATTTCTATTACGTTTTTTGGCCTAAAAATCAGTTTTTTATCCATTTTTTTAAAGGTTTAAAGTATTTTTTTCAATCTTTAAAATTTAAAAGAGAAAATATCTGATTTTATTCATTTTTATCCCTTTAATTAATATTATTTCCCTATTATCTTCATATAAAAAGAATAAGATAAAAAATCAGAAAGGGGGATTATTTCTTTAATGTTTTTTTTTCATCTTTTCTCTTCTTCTTCTTCCTCTAAAACTCTCTTAAAATTCCAGGTTTTTTTTCCCCACCAAAAAGAACAAAAATTCAGTTCATCTTTCATTCCTTTTCCAACATAATTTCTTCTAAACATATATTTAGAAGGAATTTTGTTGTTTGATTTAATTTTGAGATAAATACAACAATTATTTGCTGTTAAATTTTTTTTTTCTTTTTTATTTGTGTTCAATTAAATTTTTTCCATTGATTTTCTTTTGAATCTCTTTTTGATGAAAAATCAATTTTGAGACAAACAAAACAATTATTTGTTATCAAAATATAATTTTTTCATTTGATTTTCTAAAATAAGACTTTTAATCATTTCTTTCCTTGAGACAAACAAAATGATTGTTTGTTCTTGAGATATTCTTTTCATTTTTTTAACAAATAAAAATCATTTTTTTGATCAATATTATTTCTTTAGGCAAAGAAATCAATTATTTGTTCTAAAGAATTTTTGATCATTTTTCAATCTTTTCCGGAATAAAATTCCAATATGATCATATTTCACTCTAATATTGCACACCACAAACAAGGAAATCAACATCATTTTTACCTTCATCGAATCCGAAACTCTGAGGATAAACATTCTGGTTTCGTCGCTTTTATTTTATTTTATTTCTATTCATGTTTAATTAATTCATGTATATTTTTATTTCTTTCATTCATTTATTTATTTTATTTGTTTTATTTAATATGTTCATATAGTATTTTATTCTTGTTCATGTAAATATTGATTATTTATTATTTTTAACATGTAATTAATTTATTTTACTTTAATTCATCATTATTTTTAACATATAATTAATAAATTCATTTTAATTGATATTTTTACTATGTAAATGTTTTATATTAATTGTGATTATATTAATTAACCATGTCATTCATTTAATTGCTATCATCATTTTGTTATTCATTTTTTTATCATTCATTTATCATTGTCATTGTTATTTATTCATTCATTTATTTATTTTCATTATTCATCATTATTATTATCATGTTCATATTTTTATGTATTAATTCATTAACATGTTATATTTTATTCCAATCACTCCATTTAATCCATTTGTCATTCATAACACATTTTTCTCATTCACTTTAAATTGTTAACATTTTAATTCATTTGTTATTTTGATATCATTTCATTTCATTTCATTTCATTTTATCTTATCATTTATTTTATATTTAATTGATTTTAATTCATTCAATTACTAACATTATTTTATCTGTGTTTTATTTTTATTTCACATCTCATTTTCCCTCTCGGGCAATTTTTGCTAGCATACGGGGAGATCCAGAAGGCTCGTTTGAGATTAAGTATTTATTTGTTTCATTTGTAATATTTTATTTATTTGGTTTTTTTTTCATTTATTTTGTTATGTAATTTTCTTATAAAATTGTTTATTTTGGGCGCTAGAAAGAAAATCACCAAACCGTTTTTTATTAATTAACTTGGAATCTTTCCTAATAAAAATGGGACCAATGTCTCCATTTTCTCCAAAACAAAACCATCACATCAAAATTGTTTTATAATAAATATGCATGCGAGGACCAATGTCCTCATCATTAATGAATATCCTGATTTATGCATGATATGTATTTTATTTAAAATCGGGGTTGTACTCCGCCCCTAGTTTTATTGTAATTTATTTTCATGCACTTTACTTTAATTATACTTTATTTATTTATCGCTTCCCTTTAATTGACGATATACGCTTTAATTTCACTGCATTAAAATGGAATGAGAAATGGGATGAAACTTTAAAGTCAAAGCTCAATTATAAACTTAACCAAAGTATGAATAAATGGGAAGTCCCGAACCCACTCTGATCTTAGGCTCAACGAGGTTAGAGGACCATCTCAATGTTTCATTGGGATAGGGTCTCCAAAATATCTCTTGTTGCCCACCAAAAGGCCTAACTCGAATAATCCTAGGCTCCACGGGGTTAGAGGGTCATTCCAATTTTCTATTGGGATGAGATCTCCAAGATCCCTCTGGCAAGCCCAAAATGGATATATATGCGTCGTCTTAGGCTCACCGAGGCTAGACGACCTTTCCCAATGTTCTATTGGGTGGCGACTCCAAGAAACCTCCTTGTTGCCCAACATAGACGCACTTGTAATTCGTTACAAGTTTTAATGAACCTCTCTTGAAAGCCCTAAAAGCGGGTCTTCGGGGCACCCGGGGGTTTGGCACGCATCACATGCCTAACATAGACGCCCTCGTTGTAACACCCTATACCTGCAAATGATACGGATATCGAATGTCACAACACTGCACTGAAATATAGCGTAATGCTCTCAATGGATTCAATAGAATTTTATTTTTTTCTACAATAACAATCACAACATACATATACAAACTTAACAGTACACTGACATACAAATCAAATATTTGTGCCAACGTCACAACTTTCATCTACTGCGGTCGTATACATGCCATACCAGTCCTTCTATCATTGCTGTCGAACACTGCCTTCGGTCATCACTAACTCTTCGGCCACATCACAATCTATCACAACCTGTGCGCAGTAACACTCTACGTGCTGAGCATTAAAAATGCCTAGTGGTGGATACATATCCTAAATTTTCCATACTGTTACTACATGCATGCACAATCAACTTATTTCCGTAATCATATCTTTTGAACATTAATTACTTACCTTGATCATTTATCATTCTTATATCCTGTGTTGTCTTTTCTATCACTATACTTTAACATTTCCAATTCTATTATCCGTGTCAGTATTAAATATACCAATACTCTTAACAATAATATTAATTTAATAATAATTTTATCAATTACCTTATTACGGTCAATTACATTTAAGTCCCTACTTTCATTCCTTTACAATAATGCCACTAATTTACCTTTTTACCCTTCATTGTCACTTATTTACAATTACTTTATTATCTTAAACTTAGTTAAGTTTTACACACATACATATTCATCATATATAAATCAATTAAAACTATTATACATTTAATATTTATTTATACAACAATATTCTCTAATCCTTGATTATTTATTCACTAATTATCAATTACGCATATAATACTTATATTATTGATTAATTATACTTTAATCCCTTAATTAGCCACACCATTGTAAATTTATAATTAGGTCCTTAAACTTTTATCAATTTACGATTTTATCCTTCACTATCTTATAATTACAATTATACCCTTATATACCTTTATTTTCTCATTTAATTCATTTTCCACATGTTTTACATTTACACTTATTTAATAATTACAATTCAACACTAAATTCATCATTAAAAGTCATTTATTTATCCATATAGCCAAATTATTAACTATTTATACTTTAATCCTTCAAATAACCTTACAATTTCAAAAATTACATCTAGGTCCTCATCTTTTTCAATAATTACGATTACATCCCTTACTTTCTCTTAATTACCAAAATGCCCTTATTTACACTTATTTTCCATCTTATTTCTTTTCTAACCTATAAAATTACATTTTAGTCCCTAATTTACTACTTCCACGCTAAATTACCTTTTAGTCCCTATATTTTGATTTCTTCTCACTATTATTATTTTAGTTAAACTTTTTATTTAACTTACTCCATTTTTGTCCATTAAATATACAATTATTGTTTTACCCCTAACTTTCTATTTCTTTCATTTTAGTTCCATCTTCACTTATTTTCTTTTTTATCATTATTTTAATCAATTTAATTAAATTTTACCATAATGCCCCTAATCTTTTACATAATTACCATTTAGTCCTTAGGGTACCTTTTCAAGTCAAATTTCATTTTAGTCCTTATCTTATCTTATCTTATCCTTATCCTTATCTTATCTCATACTTATCTTATATCATACTTATCTTATCTCTATCTTATTTTAACACTTATCTGATCTTATCACTTTATGTTATCTTATCACTTACATATATAATCATTT
The DNA here is from genome assembly GCA_947683425.1 of Excoecaria cochinchinensis. NCBI lineage: Eukaryota > Viridiplantae > Streptophyta > Magnoliopsida > Malpighiales > Euphorbiaceae > Excoecaria > Excoecaria cochinchinensis. The sequence continues at coordinate 5,326,947 of CANTUQ010000034.1, forward strand.
AATTATTCATTTTCCCATTATTACTCTTTTTCATGGCATTTCTCAAATAATCTCATTTTAATTCATTTTTTTTCATTTTCCTTAATTTGTGTAACACACCGTTACCCCCGTTGGAAGGATACCAGAGCGCTACCGCGACAATCACTCAAAATAATCATACATCACAACGGAGGCATACAATAACGATAATAAATCTTATTATCTTAACATATAATCAAAATATATATAAGAATCATCATCGAAGAATTACATAACCATCCTTGATAAATATTACATAAACAATACATACTGAAATTCATATATATACAATAACAAACTGATATAGAAAAGAATGCAGGAGGAGTACAAAAATAAAACAAGACTCTACTCCTAGTGGGCAACCCTGCAGATGCACGACTCGAACGAGGACCAAAAACCTGCCACCTACACGGGAAGAGAACCCGTGCTAAGCGATAACGCTTAGCGGGGAAGAACAAAGATAATAGAACACTATTCAATAATATCATGCAACTACATATGTAAATAATCATCAACATACTGAATTCTCTAAGTAACAGAAAACAGAGATACATACGTCAAAATCACTATAAGAAAGCAGAGCTTAATAACAGTATGCATAAATAAATACACTAACTGAAATCAATCAATAATCAAAACACCTCACTAAGAAAAATACCAAACACTTCAAACCATAGCCTGAATTTCAGTGGTGGTGGATACAGGAACACTACATGGGAGACCAAAGCCTTAAAATATTTTCACTAAGATTGTAACGGAGGTCAACCGAAAATCACTAGACCCGAAGCGGGGTCAACACTAGCAGCTGCACTCACTATCCCTTTATAAACATGCTTATCTATCCACTACTATGATACTTCAGGCTCAACTACTCACTCACAATTATAATACTTTAAATTATCCAAAGACACGAATCAAAACACTAACATCATCTCTATTTACAAATACAACACTAGGACAATAATGTTAGCAAGGCACTAGCAAAACATGAACCATACTATAGTGAGAAACCGTGCAAAGTGGGACAAGAAGAAACAATTCAGAAAATAGGGCAGGTAGAAAGGGCCTTTGTTGCGATTGCGACGTGCGTCGCGCTCGTAACAGAGCGCAGACTGCCCCGTCGTGCGCTCGTACTAAGGCTCATGATGAAGCGCGACTCGGCAGACGCTATCCTTACCGAGCTCTGTCATGCTCGCGATAGAGACCGGACAGTTCCCCTTCGCGTTCACGCTCGGAGGCACGCTCGCGCTGGGGCTCGGCTTATCGAGCTTTCTGTCGCGTTCGTGACAGAGGGCTCCTCAGCAACAAGAAGACCATTCCGCACTCTGTCGCGCTCGCGACAGGCAGCACGCTCGCGACAGAGACGTGAATTGCCCAGAATCTGCACTTCATGCACTTCTTCCTAACACAACCAATACCCAAACCACCCAATCATGCACTAACACTTACCTCAACACTCAATGCATACCAAGACATGCTTATCATCAATATACACTCAATTTACACTAATTTGAACAAGAAATCACAATTTAATCACAAGAACATGCAAATCATAATTTACACTAACTCATGCTATTTCACTTCCAACTTTACATGCAAATCACTATAACTTAAATCATACCAAACCAACGATCCAATTCAATCACATCAATGCATTTACACATACTTTAACACTCAAGATCACTAAAAATTTAAAGTAACATACAAATGATCCAAAAAGAGAAAAGGGCAAAACACTCCCAAACCTCAAAAAAATGATGCTTCAATCCGTCCACTTTAAAATCCCACTTTCTCTTTTCCTTTGCTCTTCCTTCTCTCCTCTAATTCTTGCACAAAATCCAGCCAAATACACACTTAAATCAGACCATTCATTCACTCTTCCAAAACTAGCAAATAAAGAAGAAGAAGAATAAGAAGAAACCCAAATCAAAACTCAAGCACTTACCTCTTCAAATCCCAGCTCAAAACCCAGCAAAACCCACTCAAATCTTGAAGTACCAGCTCAAACAAAGATGGAGAGCATCCAAAATGAAAAGAAAGGGAAGAGGGGAACGAGAATGGGGCAAGAAAGAGGAAGAACTCAGCTTCCACGGGTAGCTTCCCTTTTTCTGCCCTCCCCTCCCTCTCTCTTCCTTTTTCATTAAATGCTCACCTACCTAATCCACATAGCATATTCCTATTGGACCCAATAGTCCCATCTTTGACTTCTCTTCATCCTTGGCACCGTGCACAACCCTTACCTAAATAAAATCCTCACTTAACACTTAATCGTTGGTACCATACACATAATCCACTAGATAATTTCTTCACTTTAAAACTTTGCTTAATTTCTTCAATTAGGTCCTTAATTACTCAAATTTTCACCTGCACAAAATTACTGAAATACCCTTAATTTTCTGACTTAGCACGCGAATTCCGACTAGGCCCTTTTTGGGTCGTTACAATTTGCCCCTAGTATCACCCAGTAGTTATCATTAGACTGGATATGCAGGGCTGGGCTCTATATCCCTAACCTACCGAAGTGGCCGCCAAGGGGCCAAATTACACTTCGGTAGTGTAGGAGTGACCACTAGGGGGCCAAATTACACTCCGACGTCACTACACTTACACTTTACACTATATTGATATTTGTAAGTAGACCATTATTGGTCTATAATTGCAAGCCGCCATGACTTGTTACTGCGACATACACTGACGTCCCTATGGCTAGCCATCTATATCCTGAACTAGATTTACTACAGATCACTAAGGGCAATACATAATCATCATTCAATTCACTTTTCCACTTCATATATCAAATGAGATAAATCCCACAATATTATACAACACAATACATTTTCACTTTCTTTTCATTATTTTCCATCAATTCCTTTCCCATTTACTCAATATTCAATATAAACTCATAGATACCATGAGTTCACATAAATGTACACTTATTTTATCACTTTCATGGTAAATATAATACAATATCACACTTTATATATATACGATTATACTCCATTAATTTCAAATAAACTCACATACACTTATTTTTCATTCTTTATTCATTTTATGCCATTATTATAAATAAATAATCAATTACACATCATTTAAAACATAATTACCATTCGACCAAGTTAACTTTCATTCACTACAATTTATTTTTTTCACATTAATCACTCATTTAGCTATGTTACATGATAAATTACTTAGATATACATCATTTTAGTATTTTATCACAAAATACACATGATTTCCATGATAAATACCATTTGGCCTGACCATTACTTCCACATTAACTTCACTTTCTCTTTCTTTATTCATTCATTTAATTAGATATCATGTTAAACATCACGTAAACATCATTTATAAGCCATAACATTCAAGTTTACATGAATTAAACTTAGATATATCATTCGGACTCAATGTGAACACTCCACCAAAATTTTATCTTTTTAGTTTAATCATGCAAACGATTATTTTTCATCTTCTTAAATATAGTTATAAGGCTTAATTCAATTATACATGCTTATTTCTTATAATTTATGTTTAGACATAACCTAAAATCATATTTTTTAATGGAAAAATAAGGATATTATATCCACTAACCTTATTTTCTTATTCTCCACATCTTAAACATCCTTCTCTCGCCATGGCTCCTTAAAATACCATCACTTTTATAACAACCCGAAAAGTACCCTAGAAGGATTTGTGCATATTGAGGATGAGTAGTGACTAAAGTTGTGTAAGTTGAAGTGTTTGGTATGTGAAATGGACAAATTTAAAAATTAATGTAAACGTTTTGGCAAGAGTGGCAAATGGTAAAATTGTGAAGTATGGAATTAGGACTTGATTCAAAGAATAGAATTTCTTAAGTGGACTAATGTGAAGGATTATTAAGTTATGAATATCAGTGTATAAGGATATGAGAATTGAGGGATTGAAAAGAGGATTTGACAAAAATATCAAGATTGCACCAATGGCAAAGTGACAAGTGGCAAGGAAATGGGAAGAGGTATAAAAGGAAGAGAGAGAAAGAGAGAGAGGGCAAAAATCTGCTCTCCTCCTCTTTCATTCTCCCATTCTTCCTCTCCTCCTCCTCTTCTTCTTCTTTTCCTTCTTGTTTTCATGCCATCCACTCTCTCTTAAGATTAAAGCCCAAGATTTGATGCTGGAGTTTGATAGATAAAGTGATTTAAGTGAAGAATTTGTTAAGGAAATTTAAGTTTAAGTTCTGATTTCTCTTATTATTTTGATTAGTTAAACCCTAGATTTATATTTTGTATATTTGTGTGTTTTGATGAGGATTTTGGATGAGAAAGATCTTGGATGAATTTGGGAGTAAGAAAGATCAGATAAAGTAGCTAAAAGGAGCAAAGGAGTTGAGGTATGGGAATTTAGGCTTTTAGTGTATTCTTTGATTTTGTTGATTTTAGTTGAGTTGTGGGTAATTATGAGGTTAAAGTTGTTTAAGTATGTTTGAATGTTATGGGTTTTGGATAAATTGTGTTTAGACGTCTTGATTGTAATTTTTGTAGCCAAGGTAGGGAATTGAATGAGTTTTACCGCAAATCCTAGTTTGATAAGTTAGGAATTTTAATGATGTTAATAGTATGATTTAATTGTGTTTAATGGTATAAAAGTTGGGTTTTATGTTAATTATAAGGTTGGGAATAAGGATTTGTGTTTTGTTGAAGTTTGAATTGAATGGGAGTTTTGGGTATTATTGTTTGGAAGAAAAGGGTTTCTGTAATTTTTGCTAGAGATCTGGAAAATGCATCTCTATCGCGAGTGGGATGCCCATCGTGAGAGCGACAGAGTCGGGTGATTCCAGTATTCTGCTGTCAGCTGTGCTTTCAGTGAAGGAGTACACGAGTCGTGCACAAGAGCATGAGTCGTGCACAAGAGCATGAGTCGTGCACATGAGCACGACTCACGCACAAGAGCACGAGTCGTGCATAAGAGCACGAGTCGTGCACATGAGAACGAGTCCTGACAGTCCTCCTCTCCTTCATTCACCTGTCTTTGTTCTTTTGATATACGTTTGATGTGTTTTGCCCTCATAAGTCATAACTTTGAGCACGACTCATGATCACCCTCATGGGACTCCTCTGTCGCAAGCGCGATAGACCTCTTTGCCTGAAAATGTTTTGTTAAACTCTTCTTTGCATGATTTCTCACTTGTGTTATATATATATACGTGACTTAAAGTATGAGTTAGTCAAATGATCTTTAAGGTAATAAGTAAAGGTGAGTACTTGATCCATCCTTTATTTGTGAATGTATATGTGTATAGAAATTTAAACGTATTCATGAAGTTTAAATGAGAACATGATACCTAATAACATGAATGTGTTTGATATGTTTATATGAAGTGTTTAACCATGGAAAATGCATTATTAGTTTTGAGTATGATAAGTATGTAAGTAGTGCAAATGTTATGCAAGAATATGGATGCATGTGCCTTCATGAAATAAAAGAATGTTTTAAGTATTCTAATGAACCACATGTGTTTTAGCCTGCGTGAGTCGGTCGTGGATAGATAGGCATGCTTATAGAGTTCTGTTGCTGCAGTCCCTTTGGTTTTAGACCCTAATCAAGTCTCCATTTGGATCCTCGCGATCCTTAATGTGTACGGATCTTATTTAAGATCCCCCAATGTGAAAATATTTTCGAATAAGAGAATGAAAGATGTTGCTTTTCGATTGTACCCTCGTGTACCCCCAATGTGTTCTATTTACTCGCTTATCCACCCCCTTTGACTTAGCAGGCAATTAAAAGAATAAAAGAATATGAATGAATTGATAAGTTCTGTGATGATGTGTAAAAAGTTATGTGAATAAGAATTTGAAAGAGTTTGTTAATACATTGAGCTTGTGCTTTATGCACTTAAGTGTTCTGGATCCTTTATTGGCTCGTTTGTGGAGATGTGTGGTAGCTTCGGGTACCTATGTGTTTTGTATAATAAGGAAATTTCTGTTAAATGAAAAGAGATATAACAAGTAATGTTTGTTCTAATAGGCATGCATGCATAAAACCTGATTGCATAAGAGTTCGTATGTGAACAATGCATGTTATTTATCTGTTCAAAAGTTATGAGTATGATTGTCTATATGAAGTTTTTGTAAAGAATTATTGAAATATTTGATATGCATGTTTGCTATAGTTGAGTACTCAATAAATGTACTTTATAAATATATACTCGTTATATGTTTAAAATGAGAATACAGGTATGTTATATTATTGCCAACTAGACCGTAGCCTAGATAAGTACTGTAAGTATATTGGTAAGAAATTTATGTGCATGATTTGTTATTTCTATGAGTACGGTAATGATGTGCACACATTAGTTAAAAGGAAATAAAGTAGTAAGTATGATTTTGGAAATATTAGTAATAATGGGAATGGGTAAGACTTAATATTTTCTAACTAGCAAATGTATTTTTGGTAACGTATGAGGTATAACTATTTATATGGTCAATTAATGAATTAGGTGACTGATGAGTATGTGTAATGTTCTTGTGATTAAAAAGTAATAAGGTAAATTTCTGGTTATGGTATATGATGGTTGCCTAATTAAAGCATTATTTAGTATATATTTGGTGTGAATTTATGAAGTTAAGTATGTAAATATGTGTATCTTTCCTGTTATTTGTATTAGTTTACGTGTTTTTTGTGCTTGTAGGCTGATTTGCAGGGGAGCACGATTCATGAAGGAGAGGAAATGAAGAAGCATGAGTTGAATAGAGAAGAGGAGAAAGAGGAGCACGACTCGTGAAAAGGGATCATGAGTCTTGAAGGGCCAGAGAGAAGCACGAGGAAGAAAAAGAAAAGAGAAGAAGAAAAGGAAGAGCAGAGCATAGCCAGAGCACGACTCACGCAAGTGGTTCACGACTCGTGAAAAGGGATCACGAGTCATAAAGATGTAGAGAGAGACCAGAGAGAGAAGGCAAAGAAGAGAAGAAGGAAAGGAACGAATTCCGTGTTCTGTCACGAGCGCGACAGTGATTGCGAGAGTGGCAGAAGTATCCATTGGGTAGTTTCCTGTGAAAAGTCACCTGAAGAGACATGACTTTCTCCCAGCCTTTGCAACTATTTGAAGAGACATCTGAAGGGACATAACTTTTAGAATAGTATAAATATGTAATTTCAACTATAATTTAGAGAGGGGGATTTTAACTATTTTATTTTTTTGTAAGTTGAAGAATAGTTTTCTGTAGTTAGAATTCAAAGTTAGATTTATGTTTTGAAGAGAAGGCAATTACAAGGAAGAAGACTACAACTGGTGAAGGGAAAAAGGGTTGAGAGATCCCCTTATTCCATTTCTAATCTCTACTTCTTCTTTGTAATTACTAAATGAATGTTATTTAGAAACTTGAATCATACTATTGTTCTTTTCTATTACCATTTATTTTAGTAGTCTTTTAATGCAGAATCTTCTATTAGAACTTTTGCATGATATTTATAAGTTAAAGTAAGATTCGAGAGACCGCTTTACCTGAAATCTAATAGAAATTTATTATCAAGGCATAGTTTGAGAGATCGCATGTTGAGATAGTTTATATAGGTTGGTGATTATTCTTAGAATATGTAATTGGAACCCTCTCATTCATTAATGAGAATTGTGAGTTAGAATTTTAATTGCATGTTTTAGGCATTCTAATTCATGTTGAGAGAGTGGATTAGAATTATATTCCAACTTGGCTTGCTTAAGAAATTAAATTTATATTATAATGATGGAATCAAGTTTCATAATTGTTAATTCTTCGCTACCTATATTGTCTTCTTTGATTAACATGAACTAGGTTTAATTAGTTTGTATGATAGAGTAGTTTAGATTTAACTCACAATTTGTTGATCATTGTAAACAAGATTAAAATTGAGTAGTAATAGTGTGTAATATTTATCACATTCCTAGTGGGATCGACATCTTTTATACTATAATTGTTACACCGTATGCTTGCGAAATTAGCGTGCAGACATAAGTGAACAAGCTTTTTGGCGCCGTTGCCGAGGAATGTTTGATTGAATTTATTGCAATTATGAATTTTGATTTATGATTTTGAATTACAATATTTAATTAGTTTTGTTTTGTGTTGTTTTTATAGGATTTGGTAGTTCAAGTCTATGCCGAGTACAAGAAGTTCTCAAGAAGAACTTGAACCGTTGAATCCTGAGATAGAGCGTTTTCTTTCAAGTAATCAAAAATCCAACAAGAAGAATAAGAATAAGAATAAGAGACTTATCATGGCTGAAGAGGAAAATCCACTAAGTGTGACGCGCGCCGAACCCGGGTAACCCAGCAAGGGCCCTCGCTTTGAATCCGCTTTAGGATTCGAGGTATGAAGGTTCGCGTCTTTTGATCATGGGCGCCATGAGACATCATCGGTGTATCCCTCCCAATAGAACATTGGGGAGAATAACCTAGCCTATTGACGCCTAAAGGCACCTTTGAGGTATTTGGAGTCGCCACCCAATTTGCAAGAAATTGGGAAAGGGTTTCTCACCTCTAACGGTCTAAACCAGAGATATGGTGTCCGGAACTTCCCTCTTATTTATGCTTTGATTAATTATAAATGGGTTTTTAAATTCTTAAAATTATATCTCTCATCTCACACGAGCGATGCATTAAAAGTAAAAGCGCATTTTCAAGCACGTAAAGGAAGTAAATAAAAGCGATAAAGCAATAGATAGAGAAAACGATAAATGAAAGTGGTAAACACGCAAGCACACAATTACAAAAGAAATAGGGGCAGAATACAACGGAATACAATCCCCAAAAGATAAATAATGTTGCCCCAAAAATTAATTACAAGGGCCCGAAGGAAAATAATGTACATAACTTTAAACACTCACGCAAGATCAAGATAAAATACCATACATAAATCGGGGCATTATTTAAGGAACATTGGTTCCTTCGCACTTGTTCGAAAATTAGGAACATTGGTTCCTTCGTTTTAATTTAAAGAGGGTTTGAAGAGTCGTTTTGGTTGCTTGAATTAAAAAACCGGGATGAGTGATCCCATTTTTGTAGAAAAGTTGACTCTTCGTTTTAATTGTGACATTTTATTGTCGGGCTAAAACAAGGGACATTGGTTCCAATTTTATTAGTGAAGAATCCAATTTAATTGTAAAAATATTTTTGTGACTTTTTATCACACGCGTACAAAAATAAAACAAGTACTTACAAGTAAACACGTAACACATAAAGAGAAGGAATTAAGAAAGATCTCACCGAGCAAGGCGATATTCCACGTGTCGCGACCCATCCGGGGAGCCGTGAGAACGCTTACACTACCCGACCCAAATTAAACTCATACAAAGATAATATCGAAAATAATATTAGTAAATATTTTAGGTAAATTAATCAAGCAAGTGCAGAATATAACAATAATAATAAATGATAAATAATGATAACGACAATAATATTATGATAATAAATAATAATATTATGTGGCACATAAACATTAGCATGACAATAAGTAGGTAATGATAATACTAATAATTATAATAACATAATATCAATAAATATAAAATGAATGTATAATAATGATAATAATGAAAAAACAAAATATTAACAATAGTAAATAAATAGATATAACAATAGCGACGATTAGTTAATAATAAACATAAAATACATGAATATATAATAATAATGATAATAATAATAATAGTGATAATAAGGTGGTAATAATGCAAATAGTAACAATAATGGATGGTGAGTAGTATGAAGACAGAATAATCAATTAGTAATAAACAATAATAATAACTACATGTGATAATAATGAATAATAAAAATGATAATGACAAATAATAGCATGAGCCTAAACATGAACACAAATATAAATAGTGATGACGATAAATGATAATAACCTTAGCACATGGACATGAAAATCCATTTGAAGCCAACAAATAACATATTAATGGTGGTATTAATACAGAAAAATACTAAAAGTAAATAATAGACATGGTATTGATAACAAAAAAAATATTTTGAACAATAATAAATAATATGCAAAAATAATGAGAACAAGTCCAAGAATGTTTACCCTCTGAATTTTTAGATTGGGGAAACGGTGTCCCGATCAATTTTCCTTGTCGGATTTATGGTGATAAATATTTGAAAAAAAAAATGTAAAAATTGATGTATAAAATAAATTAACTCAAGATGGTATTTTTATAAATAGATGTTTTTGGTGGATGATTGAGTAAAGGAAATTGATTTTCCAAACTCAAATCACCCAAGAAATGGATTATCTTTTTGAAGAAAAATAAAGAAAGTTCAAGCTTGAGAAAAAAAAGAAAAAGTTTTTAGAATATTTTTTTGAAGAAGAGAGAAAAAAACCTAGTTTGCTGGAGAGGAGAAGTTGAAAGAAAAGAAAGTCCTAAAAATTTTTGCCGTTCTCCAAATGAGGGAAAAAATCCTCCTTTATGCTTGTCTTGGCCAAAAATGGCAAAAGACCAAAGATCTTTCATTTTTTAGTTAATCAAAAAAGTCATAAAATGGTGAAATAAGAAAAAAGTCAGACTGAAGAAAATCAGGCTGAAAACAGCGAAAAAAATGGACAGGTGAAGACCAGGTCGCGCGGAGAGGGCAAGGGCGCGCGCGGCAGCAGCCTGCTGCGCGCGTGGTGCCCCCGCACCGCGCGCGGCAGGCAGCTGCCTCGCGCGCAGGGGGGTGCGCGCGAGGCCCCCCGCCTCGAGCGCAGGGGGGCGCGCGGCGCCCCCTGCCTCGCGCGCAGGGGGGTGCGGGCGAGGCCCCTGCCTCTCGCGCAGGGGGGCGCGCGGCGCCCCCCGCCTCGCGCGCTGGGCGGCCTGCTGCGCAGGCGCCCCTGCGCGCTGGGGTAACCTGCCGCGCAGGCAGCCCCGCGCTGCCGCAAGGCGGCCTTCGCGACTTTTTTTCTTTTTTTTTTTTATTTTAAATTTTAAATTTTGACACAAAATTAATATATATTTTTTTTACTCCATCTTAATTTTAATTTCCCCAAAAATATATATTTTTAATTATTTTCCGAAAAACACACCTTTTGACAAGGAACGATCGATTCTCACCTTTCTTGCCGAAAATCGGTCTTCTATTTCATCATTAGGTAATCCTGATCTTGGACCGCCTCGGGACCCGGTGTCTACAGTTGCCCCCAATTTTGGGGAACTTAGAACCTAGGTGCCTAAGTGAACCAAAATTCAGAAAAGAGAGGGAGAGATGCGTACCTGAGGCGGTCGCTGTACGGGACTTGGTCTTGCCAGCTTGTCGGCATCATAGGATTACTACCGGTCACATGATTGAGAAACGTCAGCTTGTCGACGTGAAACCATGGCTGAGCGACTGATAAACACCAGTTTGCCGGTGCGTGCAGGCGTCAGACTTTTAAGAACGCGGTTGATAGAACGCCAGCTTGTCGGCGTGTGAAACCGTGGCTGAGCGACAGATAAACACCAGCTTGTCGGTGTGTGAAGGCGCCAGACTTGGAAGAATGTGATTGATAGAACACCAGCTTGTCGGCGTGTGAAACCACGGCTGAGCGACAGATAAACACCAGCTTGTCGGTGTGTGAAGGCGCCAGACTAGGAAGAACGTGATTGATAGAACACCAGCTTATCGGCGTGTGAAACCACGGCTGAGCGACTGATAAACACCAGCTTGTCGGTGTGTGAAGGCGCCAGACTTTGAAGAACGTGATTGATAGAACACCAGCTTGTCGGTGTGTGAAACCACGGCTGAGCGACTAATAAACACCAGCTTGTCGGTGTGTGAAGGCGCCAGACTTTGGAGAACGTGATTGATGGAACACCAGCTTGTCGGTGTGTGAAACCACGGCTGAGCGACTGATAAACACCAGCTTGTCGGTGTGTGAAGGCGCCAGACTTGGAAGAACGTGATTGATAGAACACCAGCTTGTCGGCGTGTGAAACCACGGCTGAGCGACTGATAAACACCAGCTTGTCGGTGTGTGAAGGCGCCAGACTTGGAAGAACGTGATTGATAGAACACCAGCTTGTCGGCGTGTGAAACCACGACTGAGCGACTGATAAACACCAGCTTGTCGGTGTGTGAAGGCGCCAGACTTTCCTGCGAAAACAAAAGAGATTTGTATGCACGGGTAAGCTATGCACGTGCATATGCATATGTCATGCAGGATGCAGGTGACATCATTCATCTAAGTGGCCCAGTGGTCGAGGTGCGGTAACTCTTGCTGAAGCGACTCGTGGCTTTGTTTGGCCGATTATGCCCCCAAGTGTCTGAAGGTGCTGTCCTGATTTAGGGACCCCGACTCATGATAATTCTTCAGGGAGGATTGCCCGATGTGTGTCTTTGCTTGAAAGGGGTTGCCCAAGGTAATGCTGCCTTATCACTCCAAGCGTCATTGTTTTAAAGGTAGTGCGTCCCTCATGGATTTTCACACTAGCTTTTCTTAGCGGGAGATGCGTCCTTGTTGGATTTTCACATAACCCTGTGCCTTATTTTTGCCTGGAATGGACCCAACCCAATCCAGCGGCTTTTATTTATTTCCTTTTTTGTAGGGCAGACTGCCTGTTACCAGGTTTTCACCCTGCCCTTTGGCCTAACTTTTGCTTAGAGCGCCAGTCACGGTTTTCATCTCTAACGGCCTTATTTTTATTATTATTATTATTTTTTTTTTAATAAAATTTCTGTCGGTTGCACGGATAAATTGTGCTCATTCGAATGGGAAGTGATAGCAGTGACATATTACTCGTCTGAAAAGAACTATGGACATTCATTGGATAAAAGAACTTCTCTGAGTGCATAATTGCATACATGTACACGTTTCTCGTGTGATTTCATTACACATGATCATCATTTGACATTAGGCCCCAAGATACCAGACCACATCTAATCTCGAGATAGATCCCAAAAGCATCACACTCCTGTTATCAATCAGCCCTCTCGGGTTTTCTTGATTAAACATTTTTCTCCCTCTCTCTCTTCTTCTTTTTTTTATTATTTATTTATTTATTTATTTATTTTTTTGTCTTCAGCCGTGGAATCTTTTCAATCTGTCGACGTTGACCGGCTCCCTGAATTCATTCCCATCACTATCTGTCAGGATCGCAGCTCCTTTAGACAAAAGCTTCTTCAGAACGAAGGGTCCTTCCCAAGTTGGCCTGAACTTGCCTCGAAAATCCGGAACCCCTGGCCTCATTTGTTTGAAGACTAGGTCTCCTTCCTTCAATGGGTGCTTTCTTACTTTCTTCCCAAATGAGCGGGCTAGCCTTTTCTGGTAGATCTGGTTGTGGTAGTATGCCCGCATCCTATCTTCATCCAATAGGTTCAACTGTAGTAGCCGCTGCTGGGCCCATTCGGCTTCTGGTAGCTGAGTTTCTGTCACCACCCTCAATGACTGGAGTTCTATTTCTACCGGTAGGACTGCTTCCGTCCCGTAAACCAAGGAGAAAGGGGTAACCCCTGTGGAAGTTCTGGCGGTGGTCCTGTAGCCCCATAGTGCGAATGGCAATTTCTCGGCCCAGTCTTTATAGGTTTGCACCATCTTAGCCAGTATCTTCTTGATGTTCTTATTAGCTGCCTCGACCGCCCCGTTGGCCTGTGGTCGGTATGGAGAGGACTTATGGTGTTGGATGGCGTACTTCTTGAGCATCTGCTTAGTCTCAGCTTGGAACTGTACCCCATTATCTGACACGATGTGATGAGGGAGACCGTACCTACAGATCAAGTGTCGCTCGATGAACCTGGCCATTTCCCGGGCGCCTAATTTCTTGAAGGATTCAGCTTCAACCCACTTGGTAAAGTAATCAATGGCGACCACAATGAACCTGTGCCCGTTAGAGGCTGTCGGGTGTATCTCTCCTATTATGTCAATCCCCCATGCGGCAAATGGCCACGGAGACGTCAGGTTGCACAATTCCGACACCGGCAGGTGTCTCAGATTAGCATACTGCTGGCATAATTGGCACTCCTTCACATATTTAGAGCAATCTGTATCCATTGTTAACCAGAAAAATCCTTGCCGCATTATTTTCTTTGCTAGGGCCAGACCATTCATATGGGCCCCACAGACCCCTGCATGGGTTTCTTCCATAACCCTTTTGGCCTCTTTTTCATCTAAACATCTGAGTTGTATGCCATCGGCTTGTCTCTTGTACAACACCCCATCTACACTGATGAATTGAGTGGACAGTTTGCGGATTAGCCTTTGGTCTTTTTCAGTGGCTTCTTCCGGGAATATTGACCTCTCCAAATAATTCAGGACATCATAGTACCATGGCTTTCCATCAGTAGTTTCAACATCCCCGACTTGTTCGGTCTCAAAGTATGGCTTGCTCGAACTGGAAATGAGCACAGGCTTCATAACTATTCCTTCCGGGTTATCCCACATGGATACTAAGGTAGCTAGGGCATCTGCCAATTGGTTCTCATCTCGGGGCACGTAGTTAAAAGTGCAAATTTCAAACCGGCCACTAAGTCCTTTCAAGCACTTCGCATATGGCAAGAGCCGCTCTTCCTTGACGGCCAATTCACCCCTGACTTGGTGGATTACTAAAGATGAGTCCCCGAAGACCTCTACTACTTTTGCCCCCACGGATGAGAGTGCTTCTAACCCAAAGATGCAGGCTTCATACTCAGCCTCGTTATTGGTGGCTCTGTACCTTAGTTTCTTGGCTAAGGGAAGCTTCTCTCCGTCTGGGGTCACTAGAATCACTCCTGTTCCGGCTCCCTTGCTATTTACTGCCCCATCAAAATACATCTGCCACTTCTGCACGGTGATGGCTACCACGTTTTCATCGGGGAATTCATATAATAGCTGGTCTCCTTCAATTGGATGGTCAGCAAGAAACTCGGCCACTGCTCGACCTTTAATGGTCTTTCTAGTAATGTATTCCACGTCAAATTCTTGTAGCAATATCAACCATCTTCCCACTTTCCCTAGTAAAGAGGGTGCCTGTTGCAGGTATCGGAGGGGATTTTGCTTGGCAACAGCCTGCACTTTGTAGGAATGAAAGTAATGCCTCAGTTTCTTGGATGCCCAGATTACTGCCAGGCAGATCTTTTCCACTTCAACATACTTGGCTTCATAAGGGAGGAATTTCTTGCTGAGGTAGTAAACCGCAAATTCGACCCCGAATTCATCCTCTTGGGCCATTATGGCTCCGACAGAATTTTCCTCTATTGCTAGGTAGAGAATCAAAGGTTTAACAGGCCGTGGCGGTCGTAGCACTGGGGGATTTTGGAGGTAATCCTTAATGACATCAAAAGCCTTTTGGCAGTCGTCGTTCCACCTGACTGGCTGATTCTTCCTGGGGAGCTTAAAAATTGGTTCGCACACTGAAGCGAGCTTGGAAATGAACCTACTGATGTATTGCAATTTGCCCAGAAAACTCCGAACTTCCTTTTCCTTTTGGGGCGCTGGCATTTCTCTGATTGCCTTGATTTTATCAGGGTCCACTTCTATTCCTCTTTGGCTTACCACATGGCCTAATAGCTTACCCGAGGTGACTCCGAAAATGCATTTCTTAGGATTGAGGCGAAGATTATACTTGTCGATCCTCTGAAAGAACTTTTCCAAGGCCTCGAAATGTCCTTCTCGAGTTGCTGACTTGATCATCATATCATCGACATACACTTCAACTTCCTTGTGGATCAAGTTATCCAAGATCTTGGTAGCCATCCTTTGGTACGTCGCCCCGGCATTCTTCAACCCAAAAGGCATTACCCGGTAGGCGAACGTTCCCCATTCTGTGATGAAAGCTGTCTTGATTCGATCCGCAATCTTGTTAAGGATTTGGTTGTATCCCGCATACCCATCCACAAAGCTGTACATCATACAGGTGGCCGCGCTATCCACTAGTACATCAATATGGGGTAGGGGAAAGTCATCTTTTGGGCAGGCTTTATTCAGGTCTCGGTAGTCAACACATACTCGGACTCTCCCATCCTTCTTGGCTACGGGGACAACATTGGCTAACCATGTGGGGTATTGGACCTCTACCAGGAACTTGGCTTCGATCTGCTTGTGCACCTCTTCCTTTACCTTTTCTGCCCATTCTAGCCTCAATCTTCTGAGCTTCTGTTTGACCGGCTTGCACTCTGGGTAGGTCGGAATGGCGTGTTCAGCAACTGCCCGATCAATCCCTGGCATATCCTCATAGGTCCAGGCGAAGACTCTTTCATATTTTTTCAAAATTCTCTCAAATTTTATCCTTTCCTCAAGAGTTACATCGGATGCTATCAAGATTTCCTTTGGATTTTCCAAAGTCCCGAGATTAAATGAGGTGGTATTGGTTGAGTTAATGTCAAATATAAATGATTCATGCTCGTGATCATGCATAATGAAATTATGAGAAACATCGCACAAGTAAGCAAAGTCATTCATATTATTAAAGTACTCAGAATTACAGATAGAATTGTCAAATAGTTCGGGAATAAAAAGTACATCAGCAAAGCTATCATTATCATCTTCCATCGGTGCTGGTGCTGAAGCCGACGGCCCCTCATCTTGAACCTCAGCTGCATTCAAACTCTTCGATTCTGGCACTGCCGCTCCGTCTTCCATCTTCTCTTTACCCTTTGATTGAGCAGCCAGCAGGCCTTTGGTGATAACTTCCTCGAGAACTTCTCGATCCCATGCTAGAGTCTGATTGAAGATTTCCTCATCCCAGAAGGCTTCCACTGCCTTGACCATCCCCTCGGACCAGTCAAACACATCATTGAAGATTTCAAAACCCGGGGTGATCTTGCCATCAATCCACTGAGGCTCTGCCTCCCCATAGTAGGCACACTCCGATGCAGCCGGTACAAAAGTCTCCAAAATGTGCGGCACTTCCGCAGGCTTCCTTGCGGGCTTGTTCTTCTTGGCATCAACAGCGTAGCCCAAACCTCGCCTATCCTTTTGCCCCCTTGTGGCGACGGGCTCTTGAATCCCTTGTGAGCTCTTACCCAAACCTGCCCTGGGGAGAAAGTTCATCTTTTTCATCATATTGACAACTTGAGGGCTTACCACCGACTCATCTTCCCCATTCACCATAGCCACGTGGAAACCGCTGAAGGGCTGATTGGAAATTCCGAGCACTGACACTTGATTATCACTAGCTGCTTTAATTGTTACAATTTGGCCTTCATGGGGAATCTTAATCATTTGGTGGAGCGTAGATGGAACCCCTCCCAACTTGTGAAACCAAGGCCTTCCAAGCAGTACTGCAAAGTTAGCTGGTATTGGCAGGACAACAAACTCAGCTTCTATCTCAACTGGACCGGTCTTGACTTGAGCTTTAAAAGTCCCGCAGCTTGTCTTCTCGAGTTGTCATAAGCAGTGATAGTCAGATCAGATTCACTCAACATGCTCTCATTCAATCCAAGTGAAGGTAGCGCCACCAGTGGGCACACATTAATGGAGGAACCATCATCCACCATGACACAGGCCGTGTGCTTACCATTGATCTGAGCTCGGATATATAGAGGGCGATTGTGATTACGACCCTCGACTGGCAAGTCGGCTTCGGTGTAGACTATATTTTCTTCAGATCCCCCCTTTACAATGCCCAATAACTTGGAGGGTGAGATAGTGGTGGCGACTGTTGATTCACATAAGGCTTCAACTAGCTTCTGCCTATGGCTCGGGGATTGCCTCAATAGGTCCCAGATCGATATTTGTGCTGTCATCTTCTTTAGTTGTTTCAGGATCTGATTCTCTTCCGTTTCTTGCTCCACCATCGGAGGCATCGGGTCCTGTTGCTTCTCAATTTCCGGCACCACTCTTCCGCTGCGAGTAACAGCCTGTACCTCTTGCACTTTGTCTTCTTCACCCCCAGAGTTCCATACATCCTTCGGCTCGTCGGCCTCTTCAGTCTCACCCTCACTGGCTGAGTCCCAACATTCTATCATGTTGACTTGGAGCTTCTCCCTATTGACTTCCTGTTCGGGGCGGACGATAGCCATGTAGTCATTGCCGTAGAGATCCCTCAACACATACCACTCTGGTAAACTTGATCCTATCATGAAGACTGGGGGAGGAACGGCGTTATACCCGGTATTCTTCTTCTTTTCCCTCTTTTCAGGGTTGGAGATCTGTTTACTGTCAATGAGATCTTGGACCCGATCCCTTAAAGTTCTGCAGGAGTCAGTGAGGTGACCGGTGTGCTGGTGGAAAGCACAGTATTGGTCCCCTATATGGTTAGGCTGGCCGTAGGTCTTAGCTTGTCTGGCTGGCAATGGCTGAAGTTTTCCCTCCTTCATTAATCGTTCTAGGACCCAGGACAATGGTCTTCCCAAATTTGAATAATGTCTCTGGTTCACATCAGTGGCTGAAACTTCCGCTGTCTTTCCCACTCTGTTACTGCTGCTTCCAGCGCCACTCGACCTATTTCCCCCTTGGTTCCCAAAGTTCTTCCGAGCAAAACTGTCATTATTGGCCTTCCTTGCCAAGTACTCCGATTCGGCTTCAATTGCTATGTCTTTTAAGGATTCCCAATCCTTGAGCCCTTTCATCTTAAGCCCCTCCCTCAAGTATGGGCTTGCATTTTTGATAAATAGTCTAATTTGGTCCGAGGTATCGGGCTTCCTCTTCATCTCCATAACGCGATTCCTCCACCGCGTAAGGTAATCATGGAAAGATTCACCAGACTTTTATTGCAGGAGCTCGAGGTCTTTTAACGTCACTTCCATTAGGGTGTTGCAGTCGTACTGCCTCATAAAATCACTTGTAAGCAAAACCCAATCTTTTTTCGACCTCCTGTCCAAACCGTGGTACCAATCAATCGCTAACCCCGTCAAACTAAGGCAGAAGTACTCCACCTTTTGCTTCTTGGTAAGACCTGTGCCCTTCATGATCAAGGCATATTGTTTAAGATGGGCCGAAGGATCAGACGTGCCATCAAACTTTGGTAAATCTGGCATCTTAAATCTCTGAGGCAGCAGCTCCTCCTCACCCAAGTCTACATCTTCGGGGATGACCCCCTTTCCGACCGACACCATTCGTGCGATGGCCTCCATTCTTTCCTCCATCTTTCTCACCACATCATCCTCTAGCTTAGGAGCTTTGCACCTCGCCGCTTGGGGAACTACTGGCTCATCTTCCTCTTCCCCTAAGAAATCATCCCTTCGATTTGGGATTCTCACCCTTGTTTGCTCAACCGGTGCCGCCGCTCTAGGTTCAGTGACTGGCTGTGGTACAGTGGTAGTTGGTATAGTGGTCTCCACAACAGGTGCTTCGACCAAGTCAACAACTGGAGCTCCGGACGGTTGTCCAGCGTGTGGCATCATCTGGGCGACAAGGTTCCCCATCATAGCAAGCATTTTCCTTTCAAAGTCTTCGAACCTTTTGTCCAAGTCTTGTGTTGTTACAGCACCCGAATCTTGCGATAATTCTGCCATTACTGATCCGGAGGATTGTTCTGAACAAGAGTCTGAGTTTCTATCCCAATCTGAACCCGATGTTGATGCCAAACTTGACGGCTCAACTACTTGATTTCTGACCAACCTCCCGCTAGGATCTCTGGACCACTCAAATGGATCTATGATGGCTGAAAAAATCCAATTCGTTAGCATGATGCATGGATGGCATTAAGAATGCATGGCCGTGTTGATGCAGCATCCACAACCACATGCAAGCAAACAGACCCTTCCAACCTTATTACTCCCGCACACGGGGCAATGTGGTCTCTTTCCTAGGTGGGCTTAGTTCATGGGTCAACAGGGGACCCTATGAATGCGCAAAGTGCACGGCGAAAAGCCGGCAGCATAATAGCTCTAGTCTAATGTACACGCGTATGAGTTTTGGCCATTTACGTATTTGGATAATTCAATCAAGTTCAGGTGGGCTTACCGGGGCATGAAAGCCTTTGATAAAAGACCACTTAAATTGGTTGATTTTGTTTAATACGTGACGACCCATATCACAAGCATCGTATTAAGGAGCATACCACCTAGGGAAGTTTCTATTTGCCATTACATGGGCTTTAGTCAGGGTGATTTTCTTTAGGCTACCCAAGCATGGTTCGCGCCAACGGGCCTAGCTCATCACGAGCATAACGACCGATCGGGTCTCCATTTCGATATACCAAAAGGTACAAGGCTTGGGCTGGTGATTATCCCTAACACTTCCCTACAATGAGTGAAAGTAGGGTCGTGCTTCGGGAACGCACCGGGGCAAGATAGGGACCAACTAGCATAAGTCTAAGGCTCTAAAATGATATGATGCAATTTTCAAAAAAGAGATAGAATTTTTAAGTTTCAAAAACCCAATTATAAATTTTAACCAAAGCACTTTCGGAGTGAAGTCTCAAACACAAAGTCCCCAGTGGAGTCGCCACTGTGACGCGCGCCGAACCCGGGTAACCCAGCAAGGGCCCTCGCTTTGAATCCGCTTTAGGATTCGAGGTATGAAGGTTCGCGTCTTTTGATCATGGGCGCCATGAGACATCATCGGTGTATCCCTCCCAATAGAACATTGGGAAGAATAACCTAGCCTATTGACGCCTAAAGGCACCTTTGAGGTATTTGGAGTCGCCACCCAATTTGCAAGAAATTGGGAAAGGGTTTCTCACCTCTAACGGTCTAAACCAGAGATATGGTGTCCGGAACTTCCCTCTTATTTATGCTTTGATTAATTATAAATGGGTTTTTAAATTCTTAAAATTATATCTCTCATCTCACACGAGCGATGCATTAAAAGTAAAAGCGCATTTTCAAGCACGTAAAGGAAGTAAATAAAAGCGATAAAGCAATAGATAGAGAAAACGATAAATGAAAGCGGTAAACACGCAAGCACACAATTACAAAAGAAATAGGGGCAGAATACAACCCCAATAAGGGGAGGTTAAAGATGTAGGTGGGACGGAATACAATCCCCAAAAGATAAATAATGTTGCCCCAAAAATTAATTACAAGGGCCCGAAGGAAAATAATGTACATAACTTTAAACACTCACGGAAGATCAAGATAAAAGACCATACATAAATCGGGGCATTATTTAAGGAACATTGGTTCCTTCGCACTTGTTCGAAAATTAGGAACATTGGTTCCTTCGTTTTAATTTAAAGAGGGTTTGAAGAGTCGTTTTGGTTGCTTGAATTAAAAAACCGGGATGAGTGATCCCATTTTTGTAGAAAAGTTGACTCTTCGTTTTAATTGTGACATTTTATTGTCGGGCTAAAACAAGGGACATTGGTCCCAATTTTATTAGTGAAGAATCCAATTTAATTGTAAAAATATTTTTGTGACTTTTTATCACACGCGTACAAAAATAAAACAAGTACTTACAAGTAAACACGTAACACATAAAGAGAAGGAATTAAGAAAGATCTCACCGAGTAAGGCGATATTCCACGTGTTGCGACCCATCAGGGGAGCCGTGAGAATGCTTAAACTACCCGACCCAAATTAAACTCATACAAAGATAATATCGAAAATAATATTAGTAAATATTTTAGGTAAATTAATCAAGCAAGTGCAGAATATAACAATAATAATAAATGATAAATAATGATAACGACAATAATATTATGATAACAAATAATAATATTATGTGGCACATAAACATTAGCATGACAATAAGTAGGTAATGATAATACTAATAATTATAATAACATAATATCAATAAATATAAAATGAATGTATAATAATGATAATAATGAAAAAACAGAATATTAACAATAGTAAATAAATAGATATAACAATAGCGACGATTAGTTAATAATAAACATAAAATACATGAATATATAATAATAATGATAATAATAATAATAGTGATAATAAGGTGGTAATAATGCAAATAGTAACAATAATGGATGGTGAGTAGTATGAAGACAGAATAATCAATTAGTAATAAACAATAATAATAACTACATGTGATAATAATGAATAATAAAAATGATAATGACAAATAATAGCATGAGCCTAAACATGAACACAAATATAAATAGTGATGACGATAAATGATAATAACCTTAGCACATGGACATGAAAATCCATTTGAAGCCAATAAATAACATATTAATGGTGGTATTAATACAGAAAAATACTAAAAGTAAATAATAGACATGGTATTGATAACAAAAAAAATATTTTGAACAATAATAAATAATATGCAAAAATAATGAGAACAAGTCCAAGAATGTTTACCCTCAGAATTTTTAGATTGGGGAAACGGTGTCCCGATCGATTTTCCTTGTCGGATTTATGGTGATAAATATTTGAAAAAAAAAATGTAAAAATTGATATATAAAATAAATTAACTCAAGATGGTATTTTTATAAATAGATGTTTTTGGTGGATGATTGAGTAAAGGAAATTGATTTTCCAAACTCAAATCACCCAAGAAATGGATTATCTTTTTGAAGAAAAATAAAGAAAGTTCAAGCTTGAGAAAAAAAAGAAAAAGTTTTTAGAATATTTTTTTGAAGAAGAGAGAAAAAACCTAGTTTGCTGGAGAGGAGAAGTTGAAAGAAAAGAAAGTCCTAAAAATTTTTGCCGTTCTCCAAATGAGGGAAAAAATCCTCCTTTATGCTTGTCTTGGCCAAAAATGGCAAAAGACCAAAGATCTTTCATTTTTTAGTTAATCAAAAAAGTCATAAAATGGTGAAACAAGAAAAAAGTCAGACTGAAGAAAATCAGGCTGAAAACAGCGAAAAAAACGGACAGCTGAAGACCAGGTTGCGCGGAGAGGACAAGGGCGCGCGCGTGGTGCCCCCGCACCGCGCGCGGCAGGCAGCTGCCTTCGTGCGCAAGGCGGCCTTCGCGACTTTTTTTCTTTTTTTTTTATTTTAAATTTTAAATTTTGACACAAAATTAATATATTTTTTTTTTACTCCATCTTAATTTTAATTTTCCCAAAAATATATATTTTTAATTATTTTTCGAAAAACACACCTTTTGACAAGGAACGGTCGATTCTCACCTTTCTTGCCGAAAATCGGTCTTCTATTTCATCATTGGGTAATCCTGATCTTGGACCGCCTCGGGACCCGGTGTCTACACTAAGGTTGATGGATTTTGCTACACCTGCATTGAGTGGTGCTCAATAAGGTGTGGTAAGGCCTATGGTAAACGCTAACCAATTTGAAATAAAACCATCTCTTTTGCAAATGATTCAAAATAGCATTCAATTTTGTGGTTTGGCAAATGAGGATCCCAATGCTCATTTGGCAAATTTCTTAGAAATTTATGATACTTTTAAAATAAATGGAGTTTTGGAGGATGCAATTAAGTTTAGGCTTTTCCCTTTCACTTTGAAAGATAAGGCAAAAGCTTCGTTGAACTCCCTAACTAGAGGATCTATTACCACTTGGGACCAATTGGCCCAAGCATTCTTATCTAAATAGTTCCCTCTAGCCAAAACTGCAAAAATTATAAAAGATATCACCACTTTGTTCAACATGATAATGAATCTTTATATGAAGCTTGGGAGAGGTTTAAGGAATTGCAGAGAATGTATGCTCACCACAACCTTCCAAGGGAGTTGCTCATGCAGACTTTCTACAATGGAGTGAACCCTACCACTAGAGGGACTATAGATGCTACATCCGGAAGTTCCCTTATGAGGAAAACTATGGAGGTTGCGTTTGAGTTTCTAGAAGAGATGTCTATGAATAATTGTATGTGGCCCACCGAAAGACTAAGGGAGTCTAATAATTCTAATGCTAGGGGGGTACATGCAATAGATTCTGTTGTAGCTTTGCAAGCCCAAGTTGAGGCCTTGACACATAAGGTTAATAGCCTAGGAATGGGGGGAAGTTTACCAAATGAATGCACTATGTGTGGTCAACAAGGTCATGTTAGTGAGAATTGCAATTTAGGACTGACTAATAAGGTGGAACAAATGAGCTTTATCCAAGGCCAAGGGCGTGGTAACCCTTATTCAAACACTTATAACCCTGGTTGGCGTAATCATCCAAATTTTTCGTGGGGAAATAGTAGCAATAATTAAAATAGAGGTGTAGGTTTCCAACAATCACAAGATAGGTTTGGAGCATTTGAAGGGAAAATTGATAAATTTATTGAGGAGATTAATTTCAAAATTAGCTCTCAAGATGAGAACCAAAAGAAGCTTGAGGCAAAAATTGATCAACTTACTAAGAATCATGCTTCTTCCATTCATAATATTGAGGTTCAATTGGGTCAACTTGCAAGTTCATTACCATCAAGGAGTCTAGGGTGTCTTCCAAGCAATACGGAAGAAAATCCTAGGGAGCACATGAAATCTTAGTATTTTATAGTCTCTTATTTAGGTTGCTTAATTGGATTTTCTTTCTATATGTATTTATGTTGTTCTTAAGTTATTTTATGTAAATTTGTTAATTAAATTTTATATAGTGGATTTTTATATTACTAACAAAGGTTGTTTTTATTTTACAGGTTACAATAGTAAGTAAATTGTTATATTGTCTAAATATTTAGTGTCTTCTTCATAAATAATAATAATAAAAAAATAGAAACAGGAAAAATAAAATTCAAATTTAGATATGATTCAGATTGCATTGCATGCCCTTAATAGTGTTAGAATCAGGTATTTATTATGTGTTATTTTATGTGTTTTGAGAAAACAGGTGAAAGTGGAGAAATAGTGCACAATGAGCGTTTCTGTCGCGAGCGCGACACGGATCGCGATTGCAATAGAAGGCATTCCTCCATAGGACAATCTGACTCATGCTGGTGTTCACGAGTCCCACTAGGTAAGTGGCATCTACACGAGTCGTGCAGGGTTGTCCGACTCGGGGCCCTTGTTGAAGATGCTTCTATCGCGAGCGCAATAAGCATCGCAATCACGATAGATGGTGCTGCTCCCTAGTTTTGTCCAACTCGTGATGCAGTTCATGAGTCGTGCAAATTTTTCCTAGTCAGGTAAGTAAGGCATTGCATGAGTCATGCTCATTTTCACGACTCGTGCAGCGTAAAGAAGGGTAGACCGAGAGTCACTGTAAGTAATTTTTTCTAATTAGTTTTATTTCCTTTTCTTTCTCTACTATTTTAACTCTTTTCTTATTCGTATTTGGCACAATTTAAATTAACCTAAGTTAAAAAGGAAAACAAAAGAGAGGAAAAACACAAAAAGAAAATAATTAAATAGGGAATTTTATTTCAAAACCCTAATTCCTTTAAATCGACGCGACCCTTTGTTTTCCAGCCCTCTTCTTTTTATTCTTCCCTTTATCAAGTTACACTTCACGTGTCGCACACATCCTTCTGCCTCTTCATCTTCTTTCATTTTTTTTCTTTCATGAGTTCTCTTTCATGCATTTAACATTTAATCAGTGTCTCCTTCTATTCGCTTTTGCATTACTCTTCCTTCTCCATATCTTTAATTCAAGTGTTTAGTATTTCATATTTCTCTTCGTAGTTAGTTCTCTTCAAAGCCAATACTTTGTTTCTTTTTAATTCCTTTCTTTAACACAAAATGGTAAGAATAAAGAACCCCTCATCTTCACGTATAGATCAAGCGAGACAGGAGGCTGAACAGGGAGATATATCTTCCACCTTTGGTGCCGATTTTCCTATCTTTTTAGTGGATGAAGGTACTAGATTTCTTGCCCTTCATGACCGTACATTTTTGCAATGTCAGTATTTTCCTATCTCTCTTCTTGAGCAAGTAGGAATGTCAGATTCTGCTAATGAGATGTTGTCCAATTGTGGCTTTCTGAGGTTTGCAAACATGCATGAAAATATTCATCCTGACTTAATGTTAGAATTTTACACTACTTTGCAAAAGAATGACGAGAATTAAAACTTGTTAGATTTTAGATTGGATGGAAAGGCACATACTTTGACCAATTTTATGATGACTAGAATGTTTGGGTTTCCACAGACTGGCTTATTTAACCCACCTAAATCCTTTAAACCTAATGAATTTTGGTCATTTTTAACTGGTTTGCAAACACCCTATAGATCTAGAGATGCTAAATCTATGTTCATAAAAGATTTAAAATACTGTATTTTGCATAAGATTTTAACTTCTTTGGTTTCTAATCGGTCTAAGTTTAATAGAGTTTCTGGTCATGAATTGTTTTTGATGTGTTGTGTGCATAGAGGTAAGGATGTATGTTGGTCTTATTGGATTTTTAATCAATTGTTGTAGTGTGTTATTAAACATGATTCACCTATCACACATGGGCACATCATTTCTATTACTGCAAGAAATTTAGATATTGATCTTCATGCTTATAATAGAGACCGTCGTTGTGTTTATTTTACTAAACATCTATTTGTGCGTGGAGAGGTTGTCAATAATTCATTTCAAGAAATTCCACCACACTCGAGGTCTTGTTGGAGGGATCTTGCAGGGTCCTCTACTCAACAAGAGGAAGCCAGTGATGATGAGGGTAGTGAGGATGCAGCTATGCAAGATGTGGCTGAACCTCCTACTATTGGGTCCTCTAGCCACAACATACCAGCTATGCTTGAACAAATCTTGCAAAATCAATCCACCATGCAAGATCAGTTAACTTCTTTATCTAGACATCATCGTCGACTTGAGCATAAGGTGGACACATTCATTGCTCAAGCTGGTTATGTAGTATTATCTCCTCCACCTTCACCATGAACAGGGAGTTTTTCTTACCTTTGTTTTATTTCTTTCTTTCTTTTACTTTTTTATTTTCTAAGTGTGGGGGAATTTAGTGAGGATGTTTGTGTGTTTGTTTGTGTTTTATGAACTCTTGTATGAGTGTTCTATATGTAAGTTGCATGAATGTTTGTATGTCATTATTTTTCAATTAGGCTTTTTAGTAAGTTTTATTATAAGGTATTGTTCAATTTGTAAGTTATATAGATTGTTAAGTCTTTTATCTTTTTATGCTCATTTTATTAGTTTTTCAAAATTTTTAGTATGTGTTTTAAGTTTTTCAAGTTATTTTCTTTTACTTCTTGCAACATTTTAGATTATTTAGTCTTTTTACTAACCATGTTTTAAAGCTAGAAATTGCTCATGTAGTTTAAGATTTTAGGGTTTTAGTTGCCTATGGAAACTATATCCATAATACTTACCCTTAGTTTCTTTCAATAATGGATGAGGACTTAGAAAAAATAAAAGAAAAAAATAAGTGGGATGGAGTGTATATCTAAAATTGAAAAAAGTATGGGATGAAGTGTAAAACGCACATATACTACATTCTCTTGCTATTCATGGGATAAAAATTAAAAGTATACCCATTTTCAAAACAAAAAGAAGAGTAAAAAGAAAAGAAAAGAAAAGTCTAAAAATGCCATGAGATTGGATTAAGGGTATGTGAGCTTACAAATTATCCTACAAGGTAATTAGCTACTTTAGAATTATAAAGTTTATAATCAATATTCTCTCTTTAAATCATGCTTAGTTTTTTGAGACTTTATACTCTTAATGTTGGAATTAGTAAACTGAGGTGACTTGTTAAATTTTCAATACATGCTTTAAGATTTGCTTAACTGATATTTTGAGTATGTGAGGTATTTGATTTTTTCTCAATCCTATATGTCATATGCATGATAAATAATGCTATATAATAAGATTTACTTAGTATATGTTGGTATTAAATTTTCTCATTCTTTCTCTTGCTTGAGGACAAGCAAGGTTTAAGTGTGGGGGAATTTGATAGGTGCCTAATCGATGCATTATTTAGTATATATTTGGAATGAATTTATGAAGTTAAGTATGTAAATATGTGTATCTTTCATGTTATTTGTATTAGTTTATGTGTTTTTGTGCATGTAGGCTGATTTAGGTGTAAAGGAAAGAAAAGGAGCACGATTCGTGCAGGAGAGCACGATTCGTGAAGGAAAGGAAATGAAGAAGCACGAGTTGAACAGAGAAGAGGAGAAAGAGGAGCACGACTCGTGAAAAGGGATCACGAGTAGTGAAGGGCCAGAGAGAAGCACGAGGAAGAAAACGAAAAGGGAAGAAGAAAAGGAAGAGCAGAGCACGAGACGTGAGCCAGAGCACGACTCACGCAAGTGATTCACAACTCATGAAAAGGGATCACGAGTCGCGAAGATGCAGAGAGAGACCAGAGAGAAGGCAAAGAAGAGAAGAAGGAAAGGAACGAATTCTGTGTCCTGTCGCAAGCGCGACAATGATCGCGAGCATGACAAAAGTATCCATTGGGCAGTTTCCTGTGAAAAGTCACTTGAAGTGATATGACTTTCTCCCAACCTTTGTAACTATTTGAAGAGACATGTGAAGGGACATAACTTTTAAAATAGTATAAATATGTAATTTCAACTATAATTTAGAGAGGGGGATTTTCACTATTTTATTTTTCTGTAAGTTGAAGAATAGTTTTCTGTAGTTATAATTCAAAGTTAGATTTATGTTTTAAAGAGAAGGCAATTACAAGGAAGAAGACTACAACCGGTGAAGGGAAAAAGGGTTGAGAGATCCCCTTATTCCGTTTCTAATCTCTACTTCTTCTTTGTAATTATTAAATGAATGTTATTTAGAAACTTGAATCATACTATTGTTCTTTTCTATTACCATCTATTCTAGTAGTCTTTTAATGTAGATTCTTC
The DNA here is from genome assembly GCA_947683425.1 of Excoecaria cochinchinensis. Taxonomy (NCBI): domain Eukaryota; kingdom Viridiplantae; phylum Streptophyta; class Magnoliopsida; order Malpighiales; family Euphorbiaceae; genus Excoecaria; species Excoecaria cochinchinensis. The sequence continues at coordinate 5,355,391 of CANTUQ010000034.1, forward strand.
TATTAGAACTTTTGCATGATCTTTATAAGTTGAAGTAAGATTCGAGAGACTGCTTTACCTGAAATCTAATAGAAATTTATTATCAAGGCATAGTTTGAGAGATCGCATGTTGAGATAGTTGCTATAGGTTGGTGATTATTCTTAGAATATGTAATTGGAACCCTCTAATTCATTAATGAGAATTGTGAGTTAGAATTTTAATTGCATGTTTTAGGCATTCTAATTCATGTCGAGAGAGTGGATTAGAACTATATTCCAACTTGGCTTGGTTAAGAGATTAAATTTATATAATAATGTTGGAATCAAGTTTCATAATTGTTAATTCTTCATTACATATATTGTCTTCTTTGATTAACATGAACTAGGTTTAATTAGTTTATATCATAGAGTAGTTTAGATTTAACTCACAATTTATTGATCATTGTAAACAAGATTAAAATTGAGTAGTAATAGTGTGTAATATTTATCACATTTCCCGTGGGATCGACATCTTTTGTACTATAATTGGTACACCGTATACTTGCAAAATTAGCATGTAGAAATAAGCTAACAAGATGTCGATCCCACGGGGAATGTGATAAATATTACACACTATTACTACTCAATTTTAATCTTGTTTACAATGATCAATAAGTTGTCAGTTAAATCTAAACTACTCTATCATATAAACTAATTAAACCTAGTTAATGTTAATCAAAGAAGACAATATATGTAATGAAGAATTAACAATTATGAAACTTGATTCCAACATTATTATATAAATTTAATCTCTTAACCAAGCCAAGTTGGAATATAGTTCTAATCCACTCTCTCGACATGAATTAGAATGCCTAAAACATGCAATTAAAATTCTAACTCACAATTCTCATTAATGAATTAGAGGGTTCCAATTACATATTCTAAGAATAATCACCAACCTATAGCAACTATCTCAACATGCGATCTCTCAAACTATGCCTTGATAATAAATTTCTATTAGATTTCAGGTAAAGCAGTCTCTCGAATCTTACTTCAACTTATAAAGATCATGCAAAAGTTCTAATAGAAGAATCTACATTAAAAGACTACTAGAATAGATGGTAATAGAAAAGAACAATAGTATGATTCAAGTTTCTAAATAACATTCATTTAATAATTACAAAGAAGTAGTAGAGATTAGAAATGGAATAAGGGGATCTCTCAACCCATTTTTCCTTCACCAGTTGTAGTCTTCTTCCTTGTAATTTCCTTCTCTTCAAAACGTAAATCTAATTTTGAATTCTAACTATAGAAAATTGTTCTTCAACTTACAGAAAAATAAAATAGTTAAAATCCCCCTCTCTAAATTATATTTTAAATTACATATTTATACGATTCTAAAAGTTTTGTCCCTTCAGATGTCTCTTCAAATAGTTGCAAAGGCTGGGAGAAAGTCGTGTCTCTTTAGGTGACTTTTCACAGGAAACTGCCCAACAGATACTTCTGTCTCGCTCGTGACAGAACACGAAATTCATTCCTTTCGTTCTTCTCTTCTTTGCCTTCTCTCTGGTCTCTCTCTGCATCTTCACGAGTCGTGAACCACTTGCGTGAGTTGTGCTCTGGCTCACATCTCGTGCTCTGCTCTTCCTTTTCTTCTTCTCTTTTCTTTTTCTTCCTCGTGCTTCTCTCTTGCCCTTCACAACTCGTGATCCCTTTTCACGATTCGTGCTCCTCTTTCTCCTTTTCTCTATTCTACTCATGCTTCTTCATTTCCTCTCATTCACGAGTCGTGCTCCTTTTCTTTCCTTTACACCTAAATCAACTACAAGCACAAAAACATGTAAACTAATACAAATAACATGAAAGATACACATATTTACATACTTAACTTCATAAATTCACACCAAATATATACTAAATAATGCATCAATTAAGCACCTATCAAATTCCCCCACAGTTAAACCTTGCTTGTCCTCAAGCAAGAGAAAAGAATGAGAAAATTTAACACCAACATATACTAAGTAAATCTTATTATATAGCATTGTTCATCATGTATATGACATATAGGTTTGAGAAAAAATCAAATACCTCACATACTCAAAATATCAGTTAATCAAATCTTAAAGCATGTATTAAAAATTTAATAAGTCACCTAAGTTTACTAATTCTAACATTAAGAGTATAAAGTCTCAAAAAACTAAACATGATTTAAAGAGAGAATATTGATCATAAACTTTAAAATTCTAAAGTAGCTAATTACCTTGCAGGACAATTTGTAAGCTCGCATACCCTTAATCCAATCTCATGGCATTTTTAGACTTTTCTTTTCTTCTCTTTTTACTCTTCTTTTTGTTTTGAACACGGGTATACTTTTAATTTTTATCCCATGAATAGCAAGAGAATGTAGTATGGGTGTGTTTTACACTCCATCCCATACTTTTTTCAATTTTGGATATACATCTTGCTTTTTTTATGAATATTGTGGGTGCATTTTATGCTCCATCCCACTTATTTTTTTCCTTTATTTTTTCTAAGTCCTCATCCATTAGTGAAAGAAACTAAGGGTAAGTATTATGGCTACAGTTTCCATAGGCAACTAGAACCCTAAAATCTTAAACTAAATGAGCAATTTCTAGCTTTAAAACAAGGTTAGTAAAAAGACTAAATAATCTAAAATGTTGTAAGAAGTAAAAGAAAATAACTTGAAAAACTTAAAACACATACTAAAAATTTTGAAAAACTAATAAAATGAGCATAAAAGATAAAAGACTTAACAATCTATATAACATACAAATTGAACAATAATAATAAAACTTACTAAAAAGCCTAATTGAAAAATGAAGAGATACAATCATTCGTGCAACTTACATATAGAACACTCATACAAGAGTTCATAAAATACAAACATACTCAGTATATAAATGAATGTGTATATGAAATTGCTTAGGTTTTCGTATGAGAATAATGATATGAATTTGTAATAGCCTTAACCGGTATTCCTTTATGCTTATGTATATATATATACTTATGCATGTGTTTGTATTATCAACCACTGCGAGTGGCCGGTTACTACTTGTTTAGCCCCACTAAGCGTTATTGCTTAGCACAGGTGTTTCTCCGTGCAGGTTAGGAGATTGAAGTCATGTTTGAACGGTCCGCTTTGACTTTGGCCAACAAGTCGGTAAAAGTTTGTTAGGATTTGTTATTGATTTTCGGAATGTAATTAAGTATTTATTAGCATTTGTAATGAGTTGTAATATTTCTCTAGTACGAATAATGGTCTGTTGGTGATAAAGGTTTAGGATGTGTATGTCTTGAGGTTTTGAGTCTAGAAATCTTATTATTCTGATTTCTATTGTTGCTAAGAGTGTCTTTGTCTGGTAGCACCCTCCTCTCACTGTAGCTCTCTGTCCTTTGATATGCTATGTGTGGGAGTTGGGGCTGTTACAACTTTCCTTATGCTCCAATAGTGGCCGAATATAAACATCAAAGAAATCACCATAAATATGCTTCCTTTACGCAATAAAATTACATAAACATACTCTAGACATCCTAAAATACCTATTTGAACCTTTAAACCCATTTAAAAATATTAACTTTACATACCTCAATTTGACACATAAACTTTTCCACTTATTTTCTCCCACTTCTTCCACTTCAAATGAACTCTAATGACCACCATTATATTCTAGAGAGGCTAAACTTTGCTTAGGAGGCTTAGATTTGGGGAGAGATGAAGAGAAAAATGGAAGAAAAATGGAGAAGAAAGGAAAAAATTCACTTTGGCCAAAGGAGGAGAGGAGAAGGTCGGTTTCTCTAGGGATTTCTCTAAATAAATCTAGTCTTGAGGGGTTTTTATAGGCTGAATTTGAACCGAACCGGTCCAACCAAAGTAGTCCAATCGGTTTGAAACAAAATTTTGGTTCAAAATCCACTATTTAATTTTAACTATAAGTGCCTAAACTTATTTTCACTCCCAACCAATTCCATCATTTTTAGAATATTAAAAATAGCCTCCTTACAAAATTTCAGTTCAATCGGAGTACGTTTGGGGCCCGGTACACTTACACCGGTTCGACTCAACACTTTTCGGTTCTGCAGTAAAACACAATTCTAATGCTGTCAAAAATTACTAAAAATTATTTTATGCCTTTACACTTCCCACATTACACCCTTTTGAGCCCAATAACTATTTTTAAAATTTGATCAAACTTCAGTCAAACTCTGATTCAATTTAATCGAACCAGAGGCCAACTTCAACTTAACTTTTGGAGGTCTATTTGACTCCTTTTTCACTCCAAATTTTACCACTAGACTCCTAACAGTCCACAAATCAATTTTATCAAATAAAAATTTTCCAGTAATTGCTGTCATTTCCAGCTATACAGCTATCCCGAGGTCCCCCGTCCCGGGATTGCTATACCTCAAGCACACTTAACTTTTTAACTCTACTGTAGTTAAAGATACTCAAACCATCACTCTATACCAGAATCACATTACAGACTATAAAATTCATTGAATACTACTAAGCTAGTATTTGGGCCATTATAATTCTCCCCTGCTTATAAAAATTTCGTCCTTGAAATTTTCCTTATGTACCACAAACATAATCACAACTATCCTTATATACTTTCATCACTTCTATTATTAATACCTATTCATGGCATGTATACTTATCATTTCGTCCTCATTACACTATTTTCGATCTTAGAACCGCCTAAAATTTTGCTCTGATATCAATAAAACGGTAACCCCATATACCCGCAAATGGTACGGATATCGAATGTCACAACTCTGCACTGAAACATACCGTAATGCACTCAATAGATTAAGTAAAATTATCTTTTTCTACAATAACAACCACAACATACATATACAAACTTAACAGTACACTAATATACAAATCAAATACTTGTGCCAATGTCACAACTTTCATCTATTACGGTCATATACATGCCATACTAGTCCTTCTATCATTGCTGCCGAACACTTCTTTCGGTCATCACTAACTCTTCGGCCACATCAAAATCTATCACAACCTGCGCGCAGTAACACTCTATGCATTGAGCATTAAAAATGTCCAATGGTGGATACATATCCTAAATTTTTCGAACTATTACTACATGCATGCACAATCAACTTATTTCCGTAATCATATCTTTTGAACATTAATTACTTACATTCATCATTTATCATTATTATATCCTGTGTTGTCTTTTCTGTCACTATACTTTAACATTTCCAATTCTATTATCCGTGTCACTATTAAATATACCAATACTCTTAACAATAATATTAATTTAATAATAATTTTATCAATTACCTTATTACGGTCAATTACATTTAAGTCCCTACTTTCATTCCTTTACAATAATGCCACTAATTTACCTTTTTGCCCTTCATTGTCACTTATTTATAATTACTTTATTATCTTAAACTTAGTTAAGTTTTACACACATACATATTCATCATATATAAATCAATTAAAACTATTATACATTTAATATTTATTTATACAACAATATTCTCTAATCCTTGATTATTTATTCACTTATTATCAATTACGCATATAATACCTATATTATTGATTAATTATACTTTAATCTCTTAATTAGCCACACCATTGTAAATTTACAATTAGGTACTTAAACTTTTATCAATTTACGATTTTATCCTTCACTATCTTTTAATTACAATTATACCCATATGTACCTTTATTTTCTCATTTAATTCATTTTCCATATGTTTTACATTTACACTTATTTAATAATTACAATTAAACACAAATTCATCATTAAAAGTCATTTATTTATCGATATAGCCAAATTACAAACTATTTACACTTTAGTCTTTCAACTAACCTTACAATTTCAAAAATTACATCTAGATCCTCATCTTTTTCAATAATTACGATTACGTCCCTTACTTTCTCTTAATTACCAAAATGCCGTTATTTACACTTATTTTCCATCTTATTTTTTTCTAACCTACAAAATTATATTTTAGTCCCTAATTTACTACTTCCATGCCAAATTACCTTTTAGTCCCTATATTTGGATTTCTTCTCGCTATTATCATTTTAATTACACTTTTTATTTAACTTACTCCATTTTTATCCATTAAATATGTAACACCCTTGTACCCGCAAATGATACAGATACTGGATGTCATAGCACTGCACTGATAGCCACTATAAAGCACTCGATAATTCTGTAGGAATTTTTTTTCATCAATAATAAACACTAACATACACATATACAAAAACATAATAGTACACTAACATACAAATCACATACCCATACCATTGCTTCTCCCAACTGCGATCGTATACATGCCATGCCAAACCTTGCTGTCCATCACTTCTTTTATCAGCACTACGCCTTCGGCCACATCTAAGCTATCATGACCTGCGCGCATAACATTCTACGCATTGAGCATTAAAATTCCCAGTGGTGGATACATATCCTAAGTTTTCCATACTAATCCCATATATGCACACGTAATTATTTTCCTTTATTCAGATTATGGGAATATTTATTTTTAAGTCTTTTAGATAGTTTATAACGTACTTATACGGCACTCACTATCTTTCTTTTATCACTATCACTGCAATCAATTATCATTGTCTTTACCTTTATTACTATTCTATAATTACATTAAACACTATTATTTTATTATCAATTTCACTGTCACTTTCATATTAATCACACCATAATTTATGTAACACCCCCAACTCCCACACATAGCCAACCGAGGGAACTCGAAAATAGAGTGCTACGGTGAGCGGAAGGTGCTACAAGATGAACCACTCTCTTAGCAATAACGAAAAATAGAATAATAAAATTTCTAAAATCAGAAACTCAAGACATACACATCCTAAACCTATAACACCAAAACACCATTATACGCACTAGAGAATATTACAACTTAGTACAACAACTACATAAATAAACTTAATTACATTCCGAAAATAATAATAACTTCCTATAAATCTTCTACCAACTTGTTGGCCAAAGTCACAGTGGACCTCTGCATAACTCTGATCTCCTAACCTGCACGGAGAAACACCCGTGCTAAGTGATAACGCTTAGTGGGGTGAAATAAATACTATCCAGCTACTCACAGCTGTTAAATCAAATAAATGCATAAGCAATATATACATAAATAAACATAAAGAAATACCTGCTAAAATTATTTCAAATTCATATCATTATTCTGTTACGAAAACTTAAGCAACACCCACGCATTTGAATCTTATAGACCATACACAGAAATACTTTATTACCTTTTTTAAAAAAAAATATATTATACATTCTTATCGTTTACCTTAAATTGCTTAATAGCACTATAAATAGTTATACCTCATGAATACCCGAAAATACGTTTTGAAAATCGTACTACAAAGTTTGGAAATTTCCATTATTATGAATATTTTCAAAATCATGTAATTTACATTATCAACCCTAAAGTCAAAATATTTCATTTAATCAAACCGTTACTTGTTCAAAACTAAACAAAACATTTCAAAACTCAGATTTGGTTCGGGCTCGAAATAAATATTCCAAGCTTCCTACATATCCCTATGGTTGGGGAATCAGAACCACGTAGTTCTAGAGAAAACTTTATACACACAAGTTCCAGAATTGATCCTAACTTATTTCTTAAATCTGGTTATCTATCTCATGCTTACTAGTCGATATATACTTACTGTATTCATTAAAAGCCATCAAACATTGCACATAAATTTCTTACCGATGTACTTACCCAGGCCTAAGCCCAGAAGGCAGATAACACATAACATACCTGTATTCTCATTTAAACATATAAATAGATATATATTCATAAAGTACATTTACTGAGTACTCAACCATAGCAAACATGCATATCAAATACTTCAATAATTCTACACAAAGACTTCATATAGACAATCACACTCATAACTTTTGAACAGATTAATAACATGCATTATCCATGTAACACCCCGATACCCCCGTTGGAAGGATGTCGGGGCGCTATGCGCACAACTCACTTAAACGCATACATATACTCAAGACATGTTAAGAAAACAAGTACAATTAATCAAAAGATAACAAATCCATATACATATAATAATATTGTCATATCATTTTACAAAAAGGGATTTGTAAATAAATACATATATAAAATAATCCTTTACAAAAATTACATTTCCAAAATTATACTCCATATACAAAAATACAGCGGAAGACAAAATAACTCCAATTCTAGACTTCTAGTGGCCGACCTGCAGATGTCCGACTCCTAAAAAAGCCCATGCTAAGCGATAACGCTTAGTGGGGAGGAACAACACATGCATGTACATAGAAATGAAACCAACATATATATAATAACAAAGGCATATAAACACATACTACTCATGCTTATAACAAGTATTACATTTATCATATCATCACGCTTATACATATACATGTAACTTATATTCATTTCATATAACTATTAGCTTCATATAACCAACGCATGTAATAAACTCAAGTAATAGCCTAATTACTTGCTAACTAGTGGATACGGGTACTAATGATACTGATAGGTCACAGTATCCCAAGCATATGGAGACATGGGTCTCAAAACATTTTATGATCATGTATACTCGAAAGTATACCGGAGACCGAGGCCTCAAACATCTTATATGACCCAAATGGGGCCCGCATGTAAGAAATAACATATAACAGCTGTACTCACACTCTAACACTGGATAAGCGCTTATCTATCCACTACTATAACTATCAGGCTCAGATAACAACTCAATCATGTTCTAAAATAATATTCATATAGTAGAGAATCAACCAAGTATAATTATACAACTCCATGTATACATGTGTATTTAATCAAGATAAAGACATATAAATCATGCACAAATTTAATTAAGATCTTTATAATTTGTCAAATAATGGGCCATATAAGACAAATCATATGTCATGTAATGGAAACCCAGGTAAAAGAAGCTTTTGAACTCTTTTTCAAAACAGGGCAGGAGAGGCCTCACTGTCGCGCTCGCGACAGGAAGTCGTGCTCGCGACAGTGAGGGGAAGAGAGGCTGGTCACGAGTTGCACCAGCTATTACGACTCGTGATGCTAGCGCCTCCCGCCTCGCAAGAAGAAGGGACGGTCACGAGTCGTGATCCTTCCTCACAACTCTTGATGCCCACGCTCTGCAGGAAAGGAGGTAACGAGTTATGATTCTCCCTCACGACTTGTGACTTCCAAGAGAAGAGGGTCACGAGTCGTGATCCTCAATCACAACTCGTGACAGTCCTCTCACAACCTTCTTCATGTCTGCCGAGCGAAAACCACTGTGAGAAAGAGAAGAGCTGGTTCTATCGCGCTCGTGACAGAATTAATTCTCCTCGATCTCCAAAAACGCAAAAACAGAAATTGAAGTAAAATCAATACCCAACTATACCCAAACCCATTTTTCATGCTAAAACATATAAAAGCATACCTTTTTGGCCTCCAAAGCACATTTACAACCATAATAACACAAATCAACCAATATCATTTCACATTAAAATAGCATTTACAGAGGTTCAAACCCAAAATTTTCCAGTTCATACTCATGTACTTAATCTCAAAATTTCACATGCAAAACACCAAAACTCTATCACCACAAATCATATACACAACGTCATTTTACTCGTGCAGTTTCAAAATTCTATCATCCTATATCATATGTACTAACTATTTACTCATATATATCATATACCATAAATATGCAAATAGCATTAACATTTAACTCAATAACTGGATCTAGATGAGATGGACAAAATACTTCAAATAAACTCCCAAACCTGAAATAGAGCTCAAACTTCCTCTGACTTTAATCCACTAACTTTCCTTTTCCTTTATCCTTTCTCTTTTCTTCAGCTTCTTTCATCAATCAAATCAAAATAAAACCCAACTAACCCAAGCAAAAACAAAACCATATCACCATTACAAATCCAAATGAAGAAGAAGATGATGGAGAAGAAGATCCCAAACCAAAATAATACAGCCACTTACCTTTTAGAATCCTTCAAAACTCAACCCTAGCTCAAAGATGGAAGAATACCAACATGCAAGACTTGAGAGAGCAGAAAATGGAGATGAGTAAGAGGGAGAGAGAGGGCGTGAGAAAGGAGAGGGCAAAACCCAAATGGCTTCTACGGGAAGCTACAATTTTTCCTTCCCTCTCTCTACTCCTTTCAAATCCTCATTCAATGCTCCCACCAACCATTACACATGTCACTCCACTATTGGACCCCTTAATCTCATCTTTGACTAATAATCCATGGCACCAAACTTGACTCGCACCATATAATCTCCAAGAAATCACTTTTTACATCTAAGTTACCATACACAAATACTACTAGATTATGCCACAATCAAAAGTACCTTACATCCATGCATCACATGTACACCATATAATTCCTTCATTTAACTTAACTAATTAATTCCTTGCAATAAAATCCTTATTATCTAAATTTTCTTTTGCTAAAATTACTGATATGCTCTAAATATTCCGACATACCACACAGATTCCGACTAGGCCTATTTTGGGTTGTTACAATCACTCCCCCTTAAGAAATTTTGTCCTCGAAATTTCCCCGCTAACCACTTATATCCAACAACCCAAAACTCAAAACCGAACTTGACAAAAGCTAATAGCACAACTTACCGGAAGGTCCTGCAGCCATTGGAGTATCCTCTCTGATCATTGCATAGACTCTAGCTGGAGCATACTCTCCCGTAGTCCTTAGCCGATGCACGGTTTCTGATGGCGCCGAAGGAGATCTGCTTCGATCTCGATTGCCTCTGGTTGCATTTGATTTACCTCTATCCACTTTGCTTTCTTGCTGGCTTTTATTTTCTTGTCGATCGGGGCAATTAGCAAACCGATGCTCCATGCTTCCACACTTGAAGCATGCACCCATGATCTTGCGGCAAGTACCCCAATGGTGTATTTGGCACTGCTCACACTCCGGTGCTCTATTTCCTCTACTCGTGGGCGGTGCTACACTTCCCACCTCAGAAGGCACTTAGGCAGTCCCTCTAGTTCCTTGGTCATTCGGAGCACCTTTGGACCTCTTGTTACTAGCAACACCACCATCAGGTGCTCTCCTCTTCTGTTCTATTCTTTGCTTCGCCAACTCGGATTCTTCCAACTTAATCGCTGCAGCCACAATCTGATAGTAGCCAACCGGATGCATAACCGCCATTGCTGACAGTGGACCTTTAATGACTTCCCTTAATCCTCCTTGAAAATGCTGGCACTTAAAGTCTTTTGTCAATAGCGGTTTAGGCACATACTTGGTTACTCGACTGAACTCTTTCTCATAATCGCTGATCGATAGGTTCCTCTGTTTCAAATTGATGAACTCATTCCATTTTGCTTCTCGGTAGGCCTTGGTCACATATTTCTGCTCAAACTTTGACACAAAAAATTCCCATGTCAATTCAGCTGGTCTCTGGGGACTGAGGAACACAAGGTTCCACCAATCATACGCTGATCCCTGCAATAGCGATACAGCACAAGTGACTCGTTGTTGCGGAGGGCAAGCTATCTCTTGTAGAATTCGATCCGTTCTCTCTTCAACTAAAATTTCGCTACATCTGATCCGTCCAAGGAGGTTCCATGAAATTCTTCTGCTCCCCTTTTCCTTATAAGCTCAAAAGCAGCCTTAGGAGCAGTCAATCTGTCTACCACTTGCAGCAAACCTTGTACCAATGCCGGATCGAAACCCTGACCTTCCACTGGTGCACGCTCACGTGCAGGCCTATCTCGACTGATCAGATTACTTCCAACCGGATGCACACTTTCCCCCGTATCGCCCATATAATCACTTGGATCCGACTCCATCAAGACACTACTCAAAATAACATCTGCATTAGGCCACACTCTAAACAGACTCTCATGCAAATACTCTATACTCAACCAATTATATAGGACCAAAACTGACTAAACCGGCGCTCTGATACCACTAAATGTAACACCCCGATACCCCCGTTGGAAGGATGTCGGGGCGCCACGCGCACAACTCACTTAAACGCATACATATACTCAAGACATGTTAAGAAAACAAGTACAATTAATCAAAAGATAACAAATCCATATACATATAATAATATTGTCATATCATTTTACAAAAAGGGATTTGTAAATAAATACATATACAAAATAATCCTTTACAAAAATTACATTTCCAAAATTATACTCCATATACAAAAATACAGTGGAAGACAAAATAACTCCAATTCTAGACTTCTAGTTGCCGACCTGCAGATGTCCGACTCCTAAAAAAAGAACCTGCCACCTACACGGGAAAAGAGCCCGTGCTAAGTGATAACGCTTAGTGGGGAGGAACAACACATGCATGTACATAGAAATGAAACCAACATATATATAATAACAAAGGCATATAAACACATACTACTCATGCTTATAACAAGTATTACATTTATCATGTCATCACGCTTATACATACACATGTAACTTATATTCATTTCATATAACTATTAGCTTCATATAACCATCACATGTAATAAACTCAAGTAATAGCCTGATTACTTGCTAACTAGTGGATACGGGTACTAATGATACTGATAGGTCACAGTATGCCTAGCATACGGAGACATGGGTATCAAAACATTTTATGATCATGTATACTCGAAAATATACCGGAGACCGAGGCCTCAAACATCTTATATGACCCAAATGGGGCCCGCATGTAAGAAATAACAATTAGCAGCTGCACTCACACTCTAATCCTGGATAAGCGCTTATCTATCTACTACTATGACTATCAGGCTCAGATAACAACTCAATCATGTTCTAAAATAATATTCATATAATAGAGAATCAACCAAGTATAATTATACAACTCCATGTATATGTGTATTTAATCAAGATAAAGACATATAAATCATGTACAAATTTAATTAAGATCTTTATAATTTGTCAAATAATGGGCCATATAAGACAAATCATATGTCATGTAATGGAAACCAAGGTAAAAGAAGCTTTTGAACTCTTTTTCAAAACAGGGCAGGAGAAGCCTCACTGTCTCGCTCACGATAGTGAGGGGAAGAGAGGTCGGTCATGAGTTGCACCAGCTATTGCCACTCATGACGCTAGCGCCTCCCGCCTCGCAAGAAGACGGGACGGTCACGAGTCGTGATCCTTCCTCCTGACTCGTGACGCCCACGCTCTGCAGGAAAGGAGGTCACGAGTTGTGATTCTCCCTCACGACTTGTGACTTCCAAGAGAAGAGGGTCACGAGTCGTGATCCTCAATCACGACTCATGACAGTCCTCTCACAACCTTCTTCATATCTACCGAGCGAAAACCACCGCAAAAAAGAGAAGAGCTAGCGCGACAGAATCGATTCTCCTCGATCTCTAGAAATGCAAAAATAGAAATTGAAGTAAAATCAAAACCCAACTATACCCAAACCCATTTTTCATGCTAAAACATATAAAAGCATACCTTTTTGGCCTCCAAAGCACATTTACAACCATAATAACACAAATCAACCAATATCATTTCACATCAAAATAGCATCTACAAAGGTTCAAACCCAGAATTTTCTAGCTCATACTCATGTACTTAATCTCAAAATTTCACATGCAAAACACCAAAACTCTATCACCACAAATAATATAAACAACGTCATTTTACTCATGCAGTTTCAAAATTCTATCATCCTATATCATATGTACTATCTATTTACTCATATATTTCATATACCACAAATACACAAATAGCATTAACATTTAACTCAATAACTGGATCCAGATGAGATGGATAAAATACTTCAAATAAATTCCCAAACCTGAAATAGAGCTCAAACTTCCACTGACTTTAATCCACTAACTTTCCTTTTCCTTTATCCTTTCTCTTTTCTTCAGCTTCTTGCATCAATCAAATCAAAATAAAACCCAATTAACCCAAGCAAAAACAAAACCATATCACCATTACAAATCCAAATGAAGAAGAAGATCCCAAACCAAAATAATACAGCCACTTACCTTTTAGAATCCTTCAAAACTCAACCCTAGCTCAAAGATGGAAGAATACCCACATGCAAGATTTGAGAGAGTAAAAAATGGAGATGAGTAAGAGGGAGAGAGAGGGCGTGAGAAAGGAGAGGGCAAAACCCAAATGGCTTCTACGGGAAGCTACAATTTTTCCTTCCCTCTCTCTACTCCTTTCAAATCCTCATTTAATGCTCCCACCAACCATTACACATGTCACTCCACTATTGGACCCCTTAATCTCATCTTTGACTAACAATCCATGGCACCAAACTTGACTCACACCATATAATCTCCAAGAAATCACTTTTTACATCCAAATTACCATACACAAATACTACTAGATTATGCCACAATCAAAAGTACCCTACATCCATACATCACATGTACACCATATAATTACTTCATTTAACTAAACTAATTAATTCCTTGCAATAAAATCCTTATTATCTAAATTTTCTTTTGCTAAAATTACTGATATGCTCTAAATATTCCGACATACCACACAGATTCCGACTAGGCCTATTTTGGGTTGTTACAATCCACATATGAACTCTTATGCCATCAGAATTTATGCATACATACCTATTAGATCAACATTACTTGCTATATCTCGTTTCTTTTAATTGACATTGCCTTAATACACAAAATACATAGGTACCCGAAGATACCACACATTTCCACATACGAGTCCATAAAGGATCCAAAACATTTTAGTGCATAAAGTACAAGCTCAACATATCAACAAACACTTTCAAATGCTTTATTCACATAACTTTCCACACATCATCACAGAACTCATAGATTCATTCATATTCTGCTATTCTTTTAAATGCCTGCTAAGTTAAAGGGGTGGATAAACGAGCAAACAGAACACATTGGGGTACCCGAGGTTACAATCGAAAAGCAACTTCTTTATTTTCTCATAAAATGTTTTCACAATGGGGGATCTTAAACAAGATCCATACACATTGAGGATCGCGAGGATCCAAACCATGACCTTATCAGGGTCCAGAATAGAACAAAGGGGCTGCAGCATCAAAACTCTATAGGCATGCCTATCTATCGATGACTTGACTGATGCAGGCTAAACACATACATTTCATTTAAATACTTATAACATTCTTTTATAATCACAGAGGCATATGCATTCATATACATGCATAGCATTTACACGAATTATATTTATCATATTCAAAACTAATCACTTATGGTTTCATAGATTAAAGTATTCATCTGAATATATTAAACGTAATCATATTATCAATTATCATGCATTCATTTAAACTTAGCAGATAAGTTTACATTTTATTACGCATATACATTTACAACACAGTAATGGTAGATCAAATTCTCACATTTTAATAATTACTATGTGTGGGAACACATTGAATAGTTCACATTTTAAATCATACATGCATAACCTAAGTGAGAAACCATGCAAGAAAAAGATCTTTCAAAAACACTGTAAGGCAAAGAGGTATGTCGCGCTCGAAACAAACGAGTCCCAGTAGGCCGTTACTAGTCGTGCCCAAGGTCACAACTCGTGAAGGCAACACAACAAAGCATAACGAAAGAACAGAGGGAAAGAAACTAAAGGGGCAGGAGATGTCACGAGTCGTGCTCATTGTCACAACTCGTGACAGTTGATTGTCATGACTCGTTACAATGGTCACAACTTGTGACAAAGCCTCCCCAAGGCTGACGAGTCGTGAGGCTTGTTACGAGTCGTGACAAGCCATACCCAAAGCTACCATGTCGTGAGACTTGTCACGACTCGTGCAGTTCCCCCCTCTGAAAGCTCGGCTGGAAGCGAAGAACCTGTCTCTGTCGCGATCGCAACAAGTATCATGCTCGCGACAGAGTCGCGTTTTCTAGAATTCCAGCGAAAGTGCAAAAATTCTCACAACCAAAATCCACCACAAATGCAAATAACTCACAAAACTTTAACATAATTCAAAACCCACATTTAATACACTTTATACCACATAAAACCCATGTTTCAAACCAATTATCACAATTAATACATCTAATTAAAACAATCAAAAACCAGAGTTCTTCAAACCTAGAAATTTTACCCTAAATTTATACAAATTTAATTTTGATCCAGTAATTCACAACCATGACATCTCTATTCAAAATAAATTCAAACCCACAACATTTACACAACTTAACCGAATTTAAACTCAAAATTTCCAGGAAATCAAACCTAAATTACAAATCACAACGAGCATCAAAATCATGAAATCCCTAACCTTAACTCTTTTGCTCCTCATAGCTTTCTTAGCTAAACTTTCTTGCTCCCAAAATCATCCAAGATCTTTCTCATCAAAAATCCCCATCAAAACACACAAATTCACAAAACATAAATCTAGGGTTTAAGGTAATCAAAACAAATAGAAAGAACCAAAACTTAAACTTACCTTTCCTTAACACATTCTTCACTTAATTCTCTTGAGCTAATCAACTTTATCATTTAAATCTTTGTCTTGGATCTTAAGAGAGAGAGGATGGCATGGAAACAAGAAGGAAAAGAAGAAGAAGAAGAAGAAGAAGAAGAAGAAGAGGAGGAGGAGGAGAGGGAGAAGGGGAGAACGAGAGGAGGGGGAGAGCAAATTTTCTCTCTTCTCTCTCTTTCTCTCTCTTCCTTTTATACCTCTTCCCATTTCCTTGCCACTTATCACCCTGCCATTGGTCCATCCTAGATATTTATGTCAAAATCTCCTTTTGATCCTTCAACTCTCAAAATCTCATGCATTGATATTCATAATTTAATAATCCTTCACATTGGCCCACTAAACTAATCTTTGTCCTTTCAATCAAATACTAATTCCATACTTCACAATTTTACCATTGGCCACACTTATCGAAACTTTTACATTAATTCTTAAATTGTCCAATTGGCATACCAAACACTTCAACTTGCACAACTTCGGTCACTACTCATCCTCAATATGCACAAATAGTACTTTTCAGGTTGTTACAATTCCTCCCTCCAAAAAGAATTTCGTCCACGAAATTCACTTACATCAGAAAAATTCAGAAACTATACTCCAATTCACTATCATTTCCATTGATCATTTCTATGTCATCATATAACACCTACGTTCTACACTTATAATACATACATTTCACTTATTCCAATACACTTTTACTTTTAATATACTTACACGCTATTACTTATTCTCATCCCTATACTCTCAAACCACTTCCTTTAAATCCAGAAAGCTATACAAATCATAACTTCTTCTTGTCCATACCTAAACTGAAACTCATAAAAATTGATTTAAATAAGTCTCATACTTCTCTTCTCACTATCTTACATTCAAATTTTTCACATTCATCAGAACAATCAGTACTTTAACCACATACCTCATTTTTTAGACATAACCTTTGTCCATTGATTTTTCCCACTCCTAGCCCACAAATGGACTCAAATCACCATCACCATGTTGTAGAGGGGTTTAACTTTGCTAGGGAGGGTAGGATTTGGAAAAATATTAGAAGAAAGAAGAAGAAAAATGGATAAGAAACCATGAAGTTATATTCGACCAAGAGGGAGAGAAGGGAGGGCGGTGGAGGCTAGAGAAATCTGGAGAAATCCAGCCTCTTCACTTCCTTATATAGGCTAAAATTCAACCAAATCGGTCCAACCGAAGTGGTCCAACCGTTTTGAACCAAAATTTCGATTTTTCAGCAATTTCTCACTGTTTCAAAGCACCTATGTTTCCTCAACTTATTTTCACTCCCAACAAATTTCGTTATTCTTAAAACAAAAAAATAGTCTCTCTGCAAATTTTCATCTCAATCGAAGTCCATTTGGGGCCCGGTTCACTTAAACCGGTTCGATTCAACCACTTTTTGTTCTGCCGTAAAATCCAATTCTAATGTTGACAAAACCTACAAGAAATTATTTTATGCCTTTATACTTCCCATTACAAACCCATTAGGGCTTAATAACTATTTTTAAATGCTCAATCAAATCTCGGTAAAACCCCGGTTCAATTTGAACCGAACCGGAGGCCAACTTCAGAATGACTTTCGGAGGCCAATTTAACTTCGTTTTCACTCCAAATTTCACCATTAGACTCCTGACGACCCACAGATCATTTTTAATAACTTAAAATTTTTCGGCCGACAGACGCCGGTCCGGCTGTATGGCTGCCCCAAGGTTAACTGCCCTGAAATTTCTATACCACAAACACACTTTGCACTCAATATTCTCCCACATAATCCTACTTATGACATCACTCTACACTGATATCACAATAGAAACACTGTAATCTTACACTAACACTTCTAGACCGATATTTGGGCCACTACAAAGTATACAATTACTGTTTTACCCCTAACTTTCTATTTCTTTCATTTTAGTTCCATCTTCACTTATTTTCTTATTTATCATTATTTTAATCAATTTAGTTAAATATTTACCATAATGCCCCTAATCTTTTACATAATTACCATTTAGTCCTTAGGGTACCTTTTTCAAGTCAAATTTCATTTTAGTCCTTATCTTATCTTATCTTATCTTATCTTATCCTTATCCTTATCTTATCTCATACTTATCTTATCTATATCTTATTTTAACACTTATCTTATCTTATAACTTTATCTTATTTTATCACTTAATTATATATATAATCATTTAATTATTCATTTTTCCATTATTACTTTTTATCATGGCATTTCTCAAATAATCTCATTTTAAATCATTTTTTTCATTTTTCTTAATTTTCCACTAATATCACCCAGTAGTTATCACTAGACTGGATATGCGGGACTAGGCTCTATAGCCCTAACCTATTGAAGTGGCCGCTAGGGGGCCAAATTACACTTCGGTAGTGTCAGAGTGGCCACTAGGGGGCCAAATTACACTCCAACGTCACTACACTTACAGTTTACACTACACTGACATTTATAAGTAAACCATCATTGGTCTACAATTGCAAGCCGCCATGACTTACTACCGCGGCATACACTGACATCCCTATGGCTAGTCATCTATATCCTGAACTAGATTTACTACGAGATCACTAAGGGCAATACATAATCATCATTCAATTCACTTTTCCTCTTCATATATCAAATGAGATAACTCCCACAATATTATAGAATATAGTGCAGTTTTACTTTCTTTCCATTCTTTTCCATCAATTCCTTTCCAATTCACTCAATATTCAATATAAACTCATACATACCATGAGTTCACATAAATGTACACTTATTTTATCACTTTCATGATAAATATAATACAATATCACACTTTATATATATACGGTTATACTCCATTAATTTCAAATAAACTCACATACACTTATTTTTCATTCTTTATTCATTTTTTGCCATTATTATAAATAAATAATCAATTACACATCATTTAAAACATGATCACCATTCGGCCAAGTTAGCTTTCATTCACTACAATTTATTCTTTTCACATTAATCACTCATTTAGCTATGTTACATGATAAATTACTTGGATGTACTTTATTTTAGTATTTTATCACAAAATACACATGATTTCCATAATAAATGCCATTTGGCCTAACCATTACTCCCATATTAACTTCACTTTCTCTTTCTTTATTCATTCCTTTAATTAGATATCATGTTAAAAATAACCTAAACATCTTTTATAAGCAATAACATTCAAGTTTACATGAATTAAACTTAGATATACCATTCGGCCTCAATGTGAACACCCCACTAAAATTTTATCTTTTTAGTTTAATCATCCAAACCATCATTTTTCATCTTCTTAAACATAGTTATAAGGTTTAATTCAATTATACATGCTTATTTCTTATACCTTATTTTTAGACATAACATAAAATCATGCTTTTTCAATGGAAAAAGAAGGATATTGTATCCACTAACCTTATTTTCTTTTTCTCCACATCTTAAACATCTTTTAATAGCCATGGCTTCTTAAAATACCATCACTTTCCTTATGTTCCAATAGTGGCCTAATATAAACATCAAAGAAATCAACATAAATATGCTTCCTTTATGCAATAAAATTAAATAAACATACTCCAAGCATCCTAAAATACCTATTTGAACCTTTAAACCAATTTAAAATATTAACTTTACATACCTCAATTTGACACATAAACTTTTTCACTTGTTTTCTCCCACTTCTTCCACTTCAAATGAACTCTAATCACCACCATCATATTCTAGAGAGGCTAAACTTTAGTTAGGAGGCTTGGATTTGGGGAGAGATGAAGAGAAAAATTGAAGAAAAATGGAGAAGGAAGAAATTCACTTTGGCCAAAGGAGGAGAGGAGAAGGTCGGTTTCTCTAGGGATTTCTCTTGATAAATCTGGTCTTGAGGGGTTTATATAGGCTGAATTTGAACCAAACCGGTCTAACCAAAGTGGTCCAATCGGTTTGAACCAAAATTTTGATTTTTAGGCTAAAATTCACTATTTAATGGTAAATATAAGTTCCTAAACATATTTTCACTCCCAACTAATTCCATCATTCTTAGAATATTAAAAATAGCCTCCTTCCAAAATTTTAGCTCAATCGGAGTCCGTTTGAGGCTCAGTTCACTTAAACCATTTCGATTCAATATTTTTCGGTTCTACCGTAAAACACCATTCTAATGCTGTCAAAAAATACTAAAAATTATTTTATACCTTTACACTTCCACATTACACCCTTTAGAATGCAATAACTATTTCTAAAAATTCAGTCAATTCCTGACTCAATTGAACTGAACTAGAGGCCAACTTCAACTTAACTTTCGGACGTCTATTTGACTCCGTTTTCACTCCAAATTTTACCACTAGACTCCTGACAGTCCACAGATCAATTTTACCAAATAAAAATTTTCCAGTAATTGCAGTCATTTTCGGTTATGTAGCTACCCCAAGATCACCCATCCCGGGATTACTATACCTCAAGTATACTTAACTTTTTAACTCTACTATAGTTAAAGATACTCAAACCATCACTCTATACCGAAATCACATTACAGACTCTATCAAATTCACTGAATACTACTAAGCTAGTATTTGGGCCACTATACTTGTAATCTCTTATAAGTTCTTATGACCTCTCTCGAATACCCTAAAAGTAGGTTTTTGGGGCCCCCGGGGTTTAGCGTGCGTCACAGCAATCATATGCTTATGGCTCGACAACGATAATCATAAGCCGATATCTTGATGGCGATAATCAAATGCTGGATAGATTACCAGTAATTCGATGGTAACAATCAGATGCTGGACAGATAAAAAATTGTCCTTTAAGAGACCCGGTGGAGACAATCATATGGCAAAGTCCCGGAGGCGACAATCATATGCCTGGAAGGATTGACCAAAGTTGCCAGAACGACTCAGTGGCGACAATCATAATCCACAATCCATGATTTTCTATCAATACAGCAAATGGGGGTTAATTTCACTGGTGGTCATCGAACTTATACCAAAATTACGCAAAAGTAACTAAATAATTTTTTCTTTCAAAAAAGTCATTAAACTTAAAACTATTATACACAAAAGTCATTATGAACGGATTCCGATCACCGAAAAATCTAGCTGACAGCTCATGTGCACACGCGAACTTAAAACCATTTCACTAATAGTCATTGAACTTATACCAAAATTACGCAAAAGTAACTACATAATTTTTTTTCTTTCAAAAAAGTCATTAAACTTAAAATCATTATACACAAAAGTCATTATAAACAGATTTCGGATAGATTCCGGTGACCGGAATCCGTTCATAATGACTTTTGTGTATAATGGTTTTAAGTTCAATGAATTTTTTGAAAGAAAAAATTATTTAGTTACTTTTGCGTAATTTTAGTATAAGTTCGATGACCATCAGTGAAATCAACCCCAGCAAATGGTAAGGACTACCTCAAGTATGCATTTCTTCCTTTTGTCTCTGAATTTTAGCTCATCTAGATTCTAATGCACTAGTTTTCCCAAAATTCTGTAGACACCTGGTCCCGAGACAGCCCACATCAGAGTTACCTGATGAAGATATCAGTACCTGTTTCACAGGTAAAGGAGTGAGGTTGTATGTTTCCACCCTTGGATTTCGCAAATTTAAACAATATTGGTGACTAAAAAAACTCTTGTGTGTTGAAAGAAGCCTTTTTGTTTAAAAGAAATCTTTCTTTTGGTTGACCGATGCCCGTTGGTCAATAAGGAGCCCGTCCCTCTCGCTTTAGGGACACCCGCCTCTCATGCGAGCGGGTGCCCGTCTCTAGTGCTTGAGGGATACCCTCCCCTCGCGCGAGAGGGTGCCCACCGCTCAAAAGGCAAGACTGCCCTCCTAACCGACGCCCATCCCTCGGCCTAGGGACACCCGTCGGTTGGCCCCTGGCAGTGACTTGGCGGTTTGGTTTGTTGATAAATATAAAATTTTTAACGTTTATCCTCAGAGATTTGTTTTCAATTCAAAAATATTTCACTTTATCTTCTAAGAGATAATTTAATTCAAAAAGATTTCATTTTATCTTCTAAAAGATAATTTGAATTTCAAAAGATTTCGTTTTATCTTCTAAAGACCTTTTTGAATTCAAAGAGATTTGATTCTATCTCAAGGATAATTTGAATTTTAAAAAAAAAAATTGATTTTTTATCTTTAACTTTAGTTAGCCTATAAATAGCAAGCTGAAGATCGAGATAAGGGGTTGGAAATTTCTTAGGTTGGAAATTTCTTGGGATGAAAATTTTTGAGGTTGGAAATTTCTTAGGTTAGATATTTTAGAAAATTGATTTTCAAAAGCAAAAAGTTTTCTTTCCACATCGGATTTTTCTTTTAATATTCTTTGAAAAGGAATTAGGAAGAACTCGAGAAAGTGCAATCAATTCTCTTTACTCGATCTACCCTTCTAAGATTCGAAATTCTTACAAAAGACAAAAAGTGAAATCGAAAAAGAAAAATCAATTCTCTTGTCTTGATTTACCTTCTTGAAAACTTCAGATTATTTTGAAAAGAACAATTTTTGGTAAAGGAAATTGTCTTTAATAGTTTTCATTGGTCAACCGATCCTTGTAGAATTCAAGAGAGATCTACATAACTTTCACCTTCCAAAAATTAACATTCCGAGGGTAAATATTCTGGACTAGCCATTCTTGTGATAATTTCAATACTTTTGACATGAAGCATATAAATTAATTTCAAAACATGAATTAATTAATTTTAATAAATCCATTTTATCACTTTATTTGCTTCATTAGTAATATATTGCACGAAAAACAGTTTAAAAATGTCAAATCTTGGATTCAAAATAGTTTTTCCCATTTTTTGAGGTATGGCAACGACCGATGGGCTGAATGCCCTACCGACGGCCGTGACTCAAGCTAGCGATGGGTCGTCATGAAGCGTATCTTCTACCTATTAGTCATCCCAGGGACAGCCATCCCTCATCCCTCCTTGGCCGTCCCTAGACCTCTTCTTTCCATTTTTGATTGTTTTTAATTTTCCTCTTTTCAGACTTTGTTTCTACTAGGTTTAGGGAATTCAGTCCAATATTTCCTATTGTTTCAATCATTTATTTTGCTTCTAATATTTTGTTTTGCTAACATGTTACTTCGTCTTTTTGTGAGTTTTCTTTAATTTTTTGAATATTGGATGCCGAAAAAGGGGACTAATTAGGATGATTTGAGGACATCGATTCGATTCATTCCTTTTACTCTATTTCTCTCATTAGTTTGTTATAAGTGTTATTTTTGTGCTCGTTAATATAAAAAGCAGCAAAAGATTTCTACAAATAAATAAGGTTTTCTTTAATAAAATATGACCAATGTCCTAGTTTTCCCTCCAAACAACATTGTAACTTTAAAATCATTCTTTTAAACATGCATGTGAGGACCAATGTCCTCACCTCGAATGAATGCCCCGTTTTAGGCATGATTTATATTTCCTTTTTATTTGGGGTTGTATTTCGCCCCTAGTTTTATTGTAAATTAATGTAATCTTATTTACTTCATTCTAATTTACGTTATTTATAGCTTTCAGTATGTGATTGGATTGTGCTTTGATAATTGCTTTGAAATGTATGAGAAAAGGAATGGGATTTTAATTTCAAAAACTCACTTGTAACTTTAACCAAGGTATGGATAAGTGTTAATTCCCAAACTCTCTCTGATCTTAGGCTTCATGAGGTTAGATGAGTGTGACGTGCGTCGAACCCCGGGGCGCCCCGAACCGCCCGCTTTTAGGGCGATCGTGTAACACCCCGAAATAGCCCTAGAAGAATGACAGAATTTTTGTTCAAGAAAGATTAGTGTTGTGTGTGTGAGTCCTGTCGCGAGCGCGACAGAACCACTCTGGTGTTAGGGTATGTAAATTGGAAATTTTAATTTATGGCTTGTAGAAGAGTGACACATGGCTTTGTAGGGAAGTGACAAGTGGCAATAGATTAATTTATGTTAAGAAAGATTAAGAGTTAAGAGAGGAGATTAGGATTAATTAAAAAGGAAAAGAAGATAATCATGCATTTAATTGGGTTAGATAGCATTTAATAACCTAGTTAATTCTTGGATTTGCTTTGACCAAGTGCCTTTCTCTTTTCTATTCCCGTTGGTTTCTTTTCCTTGGCCATTATTCTTCTTTTCTTTTCCTTTTCCTTGAGTTTCTGCCGTTCACTTGCTTTGCCCTTTCTTTCTTCTTCCTTCTTGACATGT
Organism: Excoecaria cochinchinensis; assembly: GCA_947683425.1. Lineage (NCBI taxonomy): Eukaryota > Viridiplantae > Streptophyta > Magnoliopsida > Malpighiales > Euphorbiaceae > Excoecaria > Excoecaria cochinchinensis. Next base: position 5,380,047 of record CANTUQ010000034.1, read on the forward strand.
TTTGAGTGATTCATTTGGATTAGCTTGGAGAGGGGTTAGTAAAGCTTGATTAGGTCTCCTAAGAAGGTAAGTAATGTTATTTAGTTAGTATTGGTCTTCTTCTTCTATCTTATTTCTGTTTTTGATTTAAAGTAAGAGAGAAGAGTAACTTTGTTATTTTGAATGGTTTGTGTATGGAAGCTGTGGACAAGAGGCCCAATAAAGGCAAAGAGAAGGTCGGAGCCGAGTAGAGAGCGCGGTTCAACTCCTAGAGGTAGGGATCGTGTGCGGTTTTTCTTTTACTTGTTTTGATTGCTTGTTGTGATATATGATGTTTTAATATGCATATGTTGTGGTTATATGAGTGTTAAGTGAGTTGCACATGTTTTATAGTTGTGAAGTGTGTTAGGGGTAAAATTCTGTTTAGTTGTTCATAGACCTCTGTGTATTGTATTTGACATAAGTAGAGTTACAAGACTTCAATTGTGTTGAATCAAATTGTATCTGAAAGCTAAGATCCGTAGCTAAAAATGTCTAAGAGGGAGCTAGAGCTAATTCTGGCCCTATGATTCTCGAAACGGTTAAAGACCGTAGCATCCCTGTTTGGGTCGGGTGACTTGAACATTATAGGTTGTTTAGATCATAACTCAAGTTGTAGAGGTCCAATTGACTTGAAAATTGTCCCATTTGAAAGTTAACATCCTAGGGAAGATTTGTTAAGAAGGAAGTTTTGCCTAAAAATGTCGTTTCGATATCGGTTTAGTCTGAATAAATTTGATGTTGTTGGGATTTTATCTGGATCTCTATGGCTCTGTCACGAGTGGTGACGACCGTGACGACTCGTGACAGAGGAGGCTTGTCACGAGTGGTGACGACCGTGACAACTCGTGACTTGTCAAGAGAGGTCTGTCACGAGTGGTGACGACCGTGACGACTCGTGACTTGTCAAGAGAGTCTGTCACGAGTGGTGACAACCGTGACGACTCGTGACAACCTCCACCCCTCTATTTTGACCATTTTATGTGTTTTTCTTCCCGAATTGAACCCGTATTGTACCGAAACTTTAGGGTAAGTTCCCATAGCATGTCCAACTCATATTTAACCCTATGAAATAAGCATATGAATGTTTCAAATTGACATTATATGTAAATAATAGTATGATATAAGAGTTTGTGAGTGGAACTTAAATGTTACATGCTTTTAGTTGTTGAACATGATTAATAAAGACTGTATATGACTTAAATGCCTCTAATGTTGATGAGTGCACTTGAATTATAGTTGATGAGTTGTTTTGGAGCATGATTACCGTTATAGTGGATAGATAAGCATGCTTATAAAGGGCTAGAGTGCAGCTGCTACATGTTGGCCTTAATTGTGCCCAGAGTTCGGAATATCTCGTATATTCCATAGAGTTTGAGTTAATTCTCCATATGTAAGATACTGTAAACAGTATCCAGAGTTACCCGTATCCACCATGAAAGGAATTCAGGCTTATTGTTATTGCTAGTGTATAGTGAACATGAAATGATTGTATGTAGTGTTATGAATAAAAGTTAAAGTACATGGGATTAATGCTATGTTTATATGAATTAGAGTCTACGATTTATATGATTGTGAAAATATATGCATGAGTTGTTTGAGCAGTGTATGTGATATGTATATTTTACTGGTGACTTCGAAAGAAGTCCTTTACAATATTTTCATCCCCACTAAGCGTTATCGCTTAGCACGGATGTTTATTTCCGTGTAGGTTGACAGGTGCGGACCAGTGAAAGCGTTCATCTGCAAGTGATGGCCACTAGGAGCTTTTTTTGATATACCCTTTTTGTATATTATAGAATTAGGGTTGGTGATGTTTTGAGTAACATCATTATGTATATAGGAAGTATAGTATAGGTGGCATGTAAAAGTTAACTGTTATACATATGTATACCGAAAATGAATATGTAACAAGTATAAAGTTTTTGTATTATGTACAGTTTATATATATGTTATAAGAGCTCTTTTTGTTGGGCCCAAATTATTCTTATCTTTTAATATTAATGTTTCCGCTACGGTATATGTACATGTATACGTATGTAGCCGCGTGGCGCCCCGATATTCCTTACCGGGGGTATGGGGGTGTTACAGATCGGGATGAGGTTCATTAAAACTTGTAACGAATTCCAAGTGCGTCTACATTGGGCAAGAAAGAGGTTTCTTAGAGTCGCCACCCAATAAAACATTAGGAAAGGTCGTCTAGCCTCAGTGAGCCTAAGACGGCGTATGTATATCCATTTTGGGCAAGCCAGAGGGATCTTGGAGACCTCATCCCAATATAACATTACAATAATCCTCTAACCCTGTGGAGCCTAAGATTATTCAAGTTGGGCCTTTTGGTGGGCAACAAGAGATATTTTGGAGGCCCCATCCCAATGAAACATTGAGATAGTCCTCTAACCTCTTTGAGCCTAAGACCAGAGTGGGTTCGGGACTTCCAATTTATTCATACCTTGGTTAATTTTATAGTCGAGTTTTGAATTTAGAGTTTCATCTTATTCCTCATTCATATTAATGCAGTTAATTAAAGTGCATGTCATCCACTCAAGAAAAAGCGGTAAATAAAGCAGAATTAAAAATGAAGCATATGAAAATAAGTTACAACAAAACTAGGGGCGGAATACAACCCCCATTGAAAATAAAGTACAAACCATACATAAAACGGGATGTTCATTGATGGATGAGGACATTGGTCCTCGCATGCATTTTTATTATAAAATAATTTTTGATGTGATGATTTTAGATGGAGAAAACTTAGACATTGGTCCCATTTTTATTAGGAAAGATTCCAAATTAATTAATAAAAAATGGTTTAGTGATTTTCTTTCTAGCGGGCCTAAAACAAATAATTTTATAAGAAAATTACATGGCAATATAAATGAAAAAGCCAAGTAAATAAAATATTACAAATGAAGCAAATGAATATTTAACCCCAAAATGAGCCTTCTGGATCTCCTCGCATGCTCGTAAAAATGGACAAGAGGGAAAATAAGATGTGAAATAAAAAATAAAAGACAAACAAATGATGTTAGTAATTGAATCAATCAAAGAATAATAAATGAATGACAAATTAAAATAAAACAAGGTGATGTGAAAGAATGATAATTGAATTAAAATGTTAACAAATCAAAATAAATGAAAATATACATTAAATGATAAAAGAATTAAATGATTTAACTGTAATAAATAAAACATGTTAATGAGTTAATATGTAAAAATATGAAAATGATAATAATGATGATGAATAATGAAAATAAATAAATGAATGAATAAATAAATAAATAGCAATGACAATGATAAAAGAATGATAAAAAATGAATAACAAAATAATGATAGCAATTAAATGAATGAAATGGTTAATCAATATAAAACATTTACATGGTGAAAATATCAATTAAAATGAATTTATTTAATTACATGTTAAAAATAATGATGAATTAAAGTAAAATAAATTAATTACACGTTAGGAATTAAAAGAAATCAATATTCACATGAACGAGAATAAAATAATATCTAAACATATTAAATAAAATAAATACAAAAGAAATAAAATAAAATAAAATAAATATCAAGTCCAGAATATTTACCCTCAGAGTTTCGGATTTGATGAAGGTAAAAATGATGATGGATTTCCTTGTTTTGGTTTGCAAGATTAGAATTGAGATATGAAAATATTTGAATTTTATTCCGGAAAAGATTGAAAAATGATCAAAATTATTTTAGAACAAAAAATTGATTTCTTTGCCTAAAGAAATAATATTGTTAAAAAAATTATTTTAAGAACAAACAATGATTTTGTTTATCTCAAGATAAAATATTTTTAGAAAATCAAATGAAAAAAATTAGATTTTGATAACAAACAATTATTTTGTTTGTATCAAAATTAATTTTCCATCAAAAAGAGATTTAAAAGAAAATCAATGAAAAAATTTAATTGAACACAAATAAAAAAAGAAAAAAAGAATTTTGAGAGCAAATAATTGTTGTATTTGTCTCAAAATTAAATCAAACAACAAAACTCCTTCCAAATTTATGTTTAGAAGAGATTATGTTGGAAAAAGAATGAAAGATGAACTTTTTTTCTTTTGATTTTTGCTGGGGGAAAATCTGAAAATTTTTTGAGAGACTTTGAAAGGAAGAAGAAGAGAAAAAGATCAAAAAAAACCTAGAAAAAATCCCCCCTTTGATTTTTTTATCTTTTTCTTTTTATATGAAGAAAATAGGAAAAAAAATAATTAAAGCGGTAAGACCTAATTAAATCAGATATTAACTATTTTAAATTTTAAAAATTGAAAAAAACCTGAAAATCCCTTAAAAAAGTGATAAAAAAATTGAATTTTTTGGAAAAAAAATCGAAAAAAATGATTTTTTGGGCGAAATGGGCGTTTTGCGGCGGAACAGGTGCTACGGACGCCCGACGGGCATCGGCGCTCACCCAGCGCGCTGACAGGCGAGACGGACGAGCGAGAGTTGGCCCGTCGCGAGCGCGACTGATACCGCGCGCGCGAGGGCGCTCCGCATTGCAGCAGCGCACGCAGAGCACCGCGCGTACAGGCGCTGCACGCTGCTGCAAGGCGCCGCCGCGGCCGACAATCGGAAATTTTTTTTTCATATTATTAAAGATTAACTAAAAATACTACAATTTCTAAACCCACTTTTTCAAATCTAATTTTCAAAACATTTTTTATCATTTTTTACTTTTTCACTCTAAAATGCAAATTTAAACATAAAATCACCACTTTCAACCTTTTTCCCTGTGACAAGGCATCTTATCATCAGTGGGTAACACTGATCTGGGCTGTTTCAGGACCCGGTGTCTACAGTTGCCCCCAATTTTGGGGAAACTAGTGCACTGTGCCTAGATGAGCCACAATTCAGAGAAGAAGGAAAGAGATGCGTACCTGAGGCAGCCCTTACCTTTTTGTTGTGTGGAATGTTGAGACTTGTTGCCGGTGAGCTGTAGTGCTATCCGATTGTGGCTTGTTTGCAATCTTTTCTATCGCATTGTCCTGCTCGCCTCTAGTCGGCTTGTACGGTGTCTGTGAGATGCGGTGTCCTCTAACCCCAATCCCGTTGCGATCTGTTCTATCACGTGTGCCCCACTGTCCTCGTCTCAGCATGCACGGTGGCTAATCTATCGCGCTGGCCTCATTTCGGTTTGCAATGGTGCGAGGTGAAGTGTTGTCTAACTGCATCCTCTGTTGCAATCTGTTCTATCGCATGTCCCCCGCTAACCTCATCTCGGTCTGCACAGCGGCTGGTCTGTCCCGCTAGCCTCATCTCGGCCTTCGCAATGTGAGGTGAAGTGTTGTCTAACTGGATCCTCTGTTGCGATCTGTTCTATCGCTGTCCCTCGCTAACCTCATTTCGGTCTGCACGGCGGCTGGTCTGTCCCGCTAGCCTCATCTCGGCCTGCGCGGTGTGAGGTGAAGTGATGTCTAACCGCATCCTCTGTTGTGATCTGTTCTATCGCATGTCCCCTGCTAACCTCATCTGGGTCTGCACGACGACTGGTCTGTCGCGCTAGCCTCATCTCGGCTTGCGTGGTGTGAGGTGAAGTGTTGTCTAACGGCATCCTCTATTGCGATTTTTTCTATCACTATCCCCCGCTAACCTCATCTCGGTCTACACGGCGGCTGGTCTGTCCCACTAGCCTCGTCTCGGCCTGCGCGGTGTACGGTGAAGTGTTGTCTAACTGCATCCTCTGTTGCGATCTGTTCTATCACATGTCCCCTGCTAACCTCTTCTCGGTCTGCATGGCGGCTGGTCTGTCCCGCTAGCCTCATCTTGGCTTGTGCGGTGTGAGATGAAGTGTTGTCTAACTGCATCCTCTATTGCAATCTGTTCTATCGTTGTCCCCCGCTAACCTCATCTTGGTCTGCACGGTGACTGGTCTGTCCCGCTAGCCTCATCTCAGCCTGCTCGGTGTGAGGTGAAGTGTTGTCTAACTGCATCCTCTATTGTGATCTGTTCTATCGTTGTCCCCTGCTAACCTCATCTCGGTCTGTACGGCAGCTTTTCTATCCTACTAGCCTCATCTCGGCCTGCACGGTGTGAGGTGAAGTGTTGTCTAACTGCATCCTCTGTTGCGATCTGTTCTATCGCTGTCCCCCATTAACCTCATCTCGATTTGCACGGTGACTGGTTTGTCCTACTAGCCTCATCTCGGCCTGCACGGTGTGAGGTGAAGTGTTGTCTAACTGCATCCTCTGTTGCGACCTGTTCTATCGCTGTCCCTCGCTAACCTCATCTCGGTCTGCACGACGGCTGGTCTGTCCCGCTAGCCTCATCTCGGCCTGCACGGTGTGAGGTGAAGAGTTGTCTAACTGCATCCTCTGTTGCGATCTGTTCTATCGCTGTCCCCCACTAACCTCATCTCAGTCTGCACGGCGGCTGTGTGATGTAGTATTCTCTGACTACATCTCTATTTGCGATCTGTTCTACCGCATGTGAATGAACGTTCTGTCGTGGTAGCCGCTTCTGGGCTTGCATGGCATAACCTTGGTAGCCTCCAACCAATCCGTGTAACATCCTATCTACTAAGCATTATTTGGTCAGTGTAATATCTGCTAACCACCATCCGGTCAGTACAATATCTGATCTGCCAACCACCATCCGGTCAGTATAATATCTGATCTGCTAACCACCATCCGGTCAGTATAATATCTTATTTGCTAACTCTCATCCGATCAGTATAATATCTAATCTGCTAACCACCATCCGGCCAGTACAATATATGATCTGCTAACCACCATCCGGCTTGTACAATATCTGATCTGCTAACCCCCATCCGGCTAGTACAATATTTGATCTGCTAACCCCCATCCAGCTAGTACAGTGTCTGATCTGCTAACCCCCATCCGGCTAGTATAATGTCTAATCCGCTAACCCCCATCCGGCTAGTTCAATATTCTGATCTGCTCACCCCCCCCCCCTTAGGTCGGTATGGTGACTTGTTCGTTATTTTCTTTGCTGGCGCTTATCCTGAGCCTCTTCTTTTTTTTTACAAAAAAGGGAAAAGCAAAGGTATATAAAAGAGATGCTTACCTGTGGCAGTACATACATGTTGGGGCCGATGTCAGACGGGTGACCCCCTGAAGGACGATTGGTTTTTCCCCAAATATCGATTCCTCTATTATCTCCAATGTCCTTGTTAGAAAGACCTGCATACCTCTCAAGAGGGCTCTGTGCTCGCAGGGAGACTTTAAAAATATGTGCTCACTGAGAGGCTTAAATGCTCACTGAGAGACTTTGATGCTCACTGAGAGACTTTGATGCTCACTGGGAGACTTTGATTTCGAGCCTCCAGAGAGGAAAATATGTTTGAGCCTCCTCAGAGGAAAATTATATTTGAGCCTCTAGAGAGGAAATTAGATTTGATGTTTTGTTGCTTGCCTACAGGCGGATAGATTTCCCTGTCTTTGGCGACCTTTAAAATGATTTTTGTTTTTTTTGTTTTTGTTTTTATTTTTATTTTTGTTTGTTTTTTTCTTCTTTTTTTTTGGTTTTGTTGTTCCTGTTGTTTTTGGGATTTTTACATTTTGGATGTATTTGAATTTTTACAGTATATTGGATTTTCAAGGCCTTGAAAATATCTTCTTCTTTTTGTTTTGTCTTGTTTTGCTTGTTGTACTTGTTATTTTGGTTGAGAAGTTGTTTTTGTTGTTTTGGTTTGAGAGTTTGTATTCTTTGTATATTTCCATTTGGATTTTGTACACTTATTGTGCGATGTGCGTGAGCATGCCTCTTATGATAGGGAAACTTACCTGGTGGCTCCCGACATGGCGTGCATGAGTCTGACAATGTTAAGCTAAACTCAACTCTTGGATCATCTTTAAGCATGAGGTCTATTCGGACCACTCATCTGAGCCATGTACATATACGAAACATTGTGCGCGTGTATGGAATCATGTGTGTGCAATATACATACATTTGAATCCGAATTTTGTACGCTTTATGTGAGGTGTGTGAGCGTACATCTTATGACAGAGAAACTTACCTGTTCGCTCCTGGCATGGTGTGCATGGAGAGGCTTATTCTTTTCCCTCTTGGGAGCAGATCCTTGAGATTCTTCCCTCGTGAGGACTTCATCTTGATTATTGTGTGATGTGTACAAGCATAAATCTCATGGTACAAAAACTTACCTTGCTACTCCTGGCATGGTGCGCATGAGTAGGCTTGCTCTTTTAAATGTCTTTCTAGGAGCAGATCCCTGAGATTCAATTCTCGTGAGGGCTTTATCTTGATCCGATTGTTCGGCATGGATGAGCACTGATGTAGAGTCAAAACTGTACCTTGGCCCACTTTTGTGTCTGATTTGCCTCCGACTAAAGTATGTGTGGATAGTTTGGCTTCTCAAAGGATCTTATTTTCTATAGATTTGTGTGATTCCGGATTGCCCTGAGCATGGTGTGTCCAGATAGGCTTGTCCTTCTGGGCATTCCACCCCCTCACATATGCACCTGATTTTATGCTGGATACAGTGGCTGATAATGTTGAGCTAAATCCATCCTCTAAACCATCCTTGCTCATAAGGTCTATTCGGACCTTCCCTTTTGAGTAATATACACAGCAATATATACAAAAGATTGTGTGTGCGTAGGGAATTATGTGTGTGAAATTTATGCATAAAGCTATATACATGAAACACGAGCAAAGGATTAATGTACAAGAAATGTGTGTGCATATCTATATATGTAAAAGACTGAATGCACGTGACATGCATGTGATATGCAAAAACTTTATGCATGTGAGATGCATGTGATATGCAAAAATGGATAGACCACATCCCAGGTGGTTAAGGGATTCGTTGAGGGTACTGCTCGGCTGCTCACATTGTCTAATGCCCCCAAGGATCTAGAAAAGTGTTGTCTTGGCTTTACGGACTCTGTCCCATAATCTTTTCAAGAAGAACTGACCCTTACATATCTTTGCCCCCCAATCAATGAGCATTTTGCCCCCAGGACTCTGAACCAAGTTCTACCTAAAGGAAAGTCATTCAAAGTAATGCCACCTTATCGCTCCAGGCGTCAAAAGTCATTGTTTTAAAGGTAGTGCGTCCCTTGTGGATTTTCACACTAGCTTTTCTTAGAGGGAAATGCGTCCCTTTGGGGATTTGCACAAGATCATGTGCCCAATTTTTGCCTGGAATGGACCCAACCCACTCCAGCGGCTTTTATTCATTTTCATTTTTTAAAGGATAGACTGCATGTTCCTAGGTTTTCACCCTGCCCTTTGGCCTAACTTTTGCTTAAAGAGCCAGTCACGGTTTTCATCTCTAACGGCCCTCTTTTTTTTAAAAAAAAAAAAAAAAGAGGGTATGACTACAAGAAAAGTCGAAGCTACTATCAGAGCCCCCTTCTAGAGTAATCGGCAGTTAGCCACTGAGGTATCTACTCCCTAGGCATCGGCTGCATTCCTTTGAATGTGTCGTTAGATTGGGTGAGGTGGCGGATAAGGATCAGGTTCCTTAGGGCTTCATGGGGCTGCTTTTTACATTATCACCCATTGTCCTCGATAGTTCGGAGGGATTAATGATGTAGTAAGGCAACCCTATCTTTCCAAGGTGGACCTTTATCTTAGGCTCTTACCTCCAAACATAGCGGCCTTTAGGCGAGCTATCGGTGAAGACTGTTATGCAATCTATCAGGGGCTGTTCTTTCACTCCGACTAATGCATTCAAGAGGTAGGTGCTTTGCCCCGCAATCAATACTAGAACTCATCGACTTAGACATCCGGATGGTGAGAGCAGTAGCAGAGTGTAGCCATTTAGATTTCATTCATTCAACAATGAACGATGTTTCTCCTTTTTATAAATGAACTAGAAAATAATGAACACTTATAATTGCAAAGATTGTGTACATTTCGATATGATTTCTCTATACATGATCATTATCTAACATCGATTCAAAATGCAAAACTACATCTAATCTTAGAGTATATCTTGTAAGCATCAAACTCCTATCTCCAATCAGCCCTATCGGGTTTTCTTGATTGGACATTTTCTCTCAAGCCTCTAATTTTTGCCCAGGATGCCTTTTTTTGGTTTTCACCCTGACGAGGCGCCCATTTTTAGCAAGGCCACCTTTTTTTGGTTTTCAACCCGTGGGGCTTTTATTCTCTTCTTTTGATTTTTAAGTCTTTAGCCATGGATGCTCTTGAGTTTGTCAACGTTGACTGGTTCTTTGAACTCATATTTATCGCTGTCTATTGGAAACTCTACTCCCTTGGACAATAATCTCTCAAGAACAAATAGGCCTTCGTGCACTGGTTTGAACTTGCATCATTTGTCTGGAACATTTGGACTCGTTTGCTTAAGGGCTAAACCTCCCTCCTTTAGTGGACGCTTTTTGACTTTCTTCCCAAATGATCGAGCATAGTTGTCTCTGATAGATCTGATTGTGGTAGTAATCTCCTGACTCATCCTTGTTCGACGTGTTGAACTGTTGCTGCCATTGTCGCGCCCTGTCGACTTCCGAAATCTGGGCTTCTATGACCATCCTTAAAGATTTGAGCACTACTTCAACTGGCTATACTGCTTCTGCCCCCTGTATCAAAGAATAAAAAAGTGGCTCTTATAGAGGTTCCGATGGTGGTTCTCCAGCGTCAAGTGCAAAAGGCCATTTCTATGCCCAATCCTTGTAGTTTTGTGCCATCTTGATGAAGATCTTCTTGTTAGCAGTCTCTCCTGCCCTATTGGTTTGGGGGTAATACAGAGAGGACTTGTGGTCTTTAAAGCCATACGTTTGGAGCAACTCCCTAGCCTTAACCATAAGGTGTCCTTCTGTCCTTGAGCTCTGCGTGGTGCGGGAGACCATCTTGACATGACCCTGTCCGTTGGGGCTGTAGGGCGCATGTAATACCCCAAAGTGTACCCTAGTCGGATTATAGTGTCAATTGCATATTAGGGTGTTAATGAGATTGCATGAAGTGAGTAATTAATGGGCCAAGGGGGCAATTAAAAAAGGAAAAGTTGCATTTAAAAGACAGAAATTGAGTGAGGGACTTAATGGTACTTTACCTTGGATTAAGGTGCAAGTTTGGCTTGGATGTGGAAGCGGAATCCATGTGTGGATTACCCCTTTTGCCAGCCAACTTCTTGCATGCAAAAGTAAAGTGGATTAGAGGCAGATTTGTAGTGGAAGTTTACTGCAAAATTACCTATTCTTTGTTTCCTTCAAATTTTGTATTCCTCTATCTTTTAAGTTTGAGTTTCATTTTTGATCAAATGAATCTGGAATTTGATTGAATTGGTTGAAGAGTTAAGTGAAGAAGGTAAGTGTGGTTAACAAGTTGTGTTCATCTCTTTCTTCTGCTCATTTCTGATTTGGTTTAAGTGATTTGAGTTATGGACTAAGAGAGAGTTTATGTTTGCATTTTGTGTAAGATTTGGACAAGTGGAAAGCAAAAGGAAAGGAGAAGTTTTAGTTGAGTATAGTGGCCAGCACCTGCATTTTGAGGTTTGGGATATATGTGTTCTTACATGTTCTTTTGTTGATTTTATATGAGTATATGTGATGGATAGTTGACTTTGATGTGTAATTGATGCATGATTATGTGTTAATTGATAGAGATGTACTTGAAGTGTACACATGATGTGTGATGAGTATTGAACAAAATCCATGAGCATATTAAGTGAATAAGCATGAAAAGTATGAACCCTAGTGTTATGGAAAATTCTGCTTATAGCTTACTAGACCTCCGTATAGTATTTTCAGTATAACTGGAGTTACCAAACTCGAAACTGAGTTGTTGTTGCATCATTGGAACTATGACTTCCATAGCTATAAATTTGACAGAAATGACTATGAGCTAATTCTGGCTCTAAGACCTATAAAAATAGCACAAACAGACGTGTCTCTATTTTGTAGGGTTCACTGGAACAATATATATTGTTTAATTCATATCTGAAGTTTTACAAATCCAATTGACCTGAAACTTGTCCCTTTGAAAGATAAGACATAGAGGAAGAAATTTTATAAAGAGACCTTTGCCTAAAATTGAGTGTAAGACATCCGTTTGGGCTTTACAAAATTATGGTGTGAACCAGTTTCGAAAGTTAGCTTCTGTTTTGCTTAATTTAGTATGTCACGGTCACAACCAATTAATTGCCACCGTGACCCCTCCCTGTTTTGTCTTTTTAGGGTATTTTTCTTCCCGAAATGCACCCGAACTTCACCACGAGCTCCCTTAACTTGTCCTATACATATTTATCATTGTAAATTGAGTATCTTAAGCATGATGAATTATGCATAGTAATATACATATAAATATGTATGAGCTATAAGTGCTCTAAGTGTGATGAATTAAGTATGTGAATGCATATATGATAAATCATGAATGCGAATGCTACAGTTTTGAATGCGAATATGTATAGTCTTGAATATGAATGCGTACAACAAGAATGTGAAGGTGTATAAGTGTAAATGTGAATGCGTATAACCATGAATGTGCTAATGCGTATATATGAGTATATCCATGTGTAAATTAAGTATGATAAATCATGAACGATGATGCGTATTAACAAGCATATATTTAAAATATCTGGAGCATGGTCAACCATGTATGCAATGATATGCATATAGAGTTACATGTGAATGAGTTTAGAATGACATGTATGTATGCATAGTAAGAGATGAAGTAGATTACATGACTAGCATGGGTTTAAATAAATGCATATGAATGACCATACATGTTTTGATATGGGATAATGGTTATAAGCCTTAGATGCTCATTCAAGTGGATAGATAGGCATGCCTATAAAGGGTTAGATGATTTGCAGCTGCTAGATGTTTGGCACTGACGGGTGTCTATATGTTTGGCATCGACGGATGTCTAGATGTTGATACTTAAAGTATCTAGATGTTTGGGACTACGGTCTCTAGATGGCTTCAGACTATGGTCTTTAGATGTTTTGGTACCATTACTTGGTATCTACATGTACCCGTATCCACTTATGTTATAACATTGGGTTAAATGTAAAATGTAAAAGTATATGAATTGTTGTTACATGTACAAGAGATGCTATTACATGCATAAGAAATGTTTTGTATAAGCTAAATGTCTAGATGTATAAATGATAGTATATGAAAGGTAAAGTTATGATATCATAAATGACATGTATATGAAATGATATATGTATGTGTCTTTATGTACATGATGCTATAGGTGAATGCTAGAAGTTGCATAATTGCTATATGAATATAAATGGTTATGGTTGACTTTAATGTTGACTAAACGATGTGTGTGACTTCGATAGAAGTCTTTATTATATGTGATATCCCTACTAAGCGTTATCGCTTAGCACAGGTGTTTTACTGTGTAGGTTTACAGGTTCGGATGGTTACACATCTGCAAGGTCAAGGCCACTAGGTGTATAAGATGGAGTTTTGTATATGGCATAGTTTTGTATGCATGTTCTAGAGTCTTTGGTATAGCTTGGCATATGTAAATGTAAAGCGTCTTTTGTATAGGACATGTATTTGGCAAAGCAATTTTGTATAAGATATGTAAACGAAATATAAATGTAAAGTAAATGATATAATATAAAATAATAGTTTCATTTTGAATATATAAATGAATATATGAGTTTGCTTTTTGGCATGTTTTTGTTATATTAAAGACCATTATTCCGCTGCATGTGATTGTATGATTTTGTCTTCGCTTCCGCATGAGTGTTCTGTATGTGCATGCGTTGTAGCGACTCCGATATCCTCCCAAGGGGCATTGGGGTATCACAAGTTGTGGTATCAAAGCATAGGTTAGTTGTTTCTGGATGATAAGATGTTAGAGTAATGATTAGATGTATGTGAGTCTGTCTAGAGTTGTGGCCTAATGCAGATGTTACCCTGTGTAGGTAGTAGATGGAGTCGGATCCGAGTGAGGATGTAGGAGAGACGACAGGTAGTGTTAAACCTGTGAGGGTTATTCAGCCAGCTCAAGAGAGACCTCGAGCAGAAGGTGTAGTTCCGAATTATGGTGACCCAATGTTGTGGCAAGGAATGATGTAAGTAATGGAAAGGTTAAGTGCCCCTAAGCCTCCAATAGACTTGATTAGAAAGAGAGGGGCAGAAGAGTTCAGTGGGACTACTTTGGACTAGTCAGAGATGGCTGAGTTTTGGTTACAAAGGACACAAAGGATATTACAGGAAATTAATTGTCCACAAGATCAGCGTGTGACTTGTGCAGTATCATTATTCCAAGGTCCAGCTTATGACTGGTGGGAACTAGTGCTTCAGAATCCACAGCAACCAGATGAGTTGACTTGGGACTTCTTTGCTCAAGAATTTGAAAGGAAGTACATCACTAAAGCATATAAAGAAGCGAAGTGGAGAGAGTTTGTGAGTTTGAAGCAAAGAGGTATGACCGTAGGAGAGTATGAAAAGGAATTCAGTCGACTGAGTAAATATGTGCCAAAAGGATTACTAACAGATGATTTTAGATGTTGATAATTTGAGGATGGATTAAGAGGACCTTTGTCTTCCATGGCTGTTATGCAATCAGCAAATTATTATCAGTTGGTCTTGGCTGCTATCAAATTGGAAGAAGCTGAGTTAATAAAGCAAAAGAAAGAGCATAAGATGAAAGTATCTGGAAATGATATAGTTAGTAGTAAGAAAACTAGAGGAGTTGCAAGTGGACAAGTTATGCAAGATTCATTTTGAGAGCCTACATCGATGGGTAGTGTTGTGCCTCCTTCGAGTAGAGGTAGCAAAATACCTAAGTGTGAGCACTGTCAAAGGAACCATTGGGGAACATGCAGGAAACTTATAAGAGCATGTTTCAAATGCGGAGGTATGGACCACATGTTTGCTAACCGTCCTGAGATTAAAGAGAATTCTAGTTCTCAAGTGAATAGAGGAAATTCGAACGTATTTGGATCAACAAGAACTAGTGGAGGAAGAGGAAGAGGAGCACAAGTATGGTCCGAAACAGTAGAGCGGCCTATTGCTCCTAGCGGACAGAGGCAAGTCTTTGCCATGATCGGAGAAGAATTTGAAGATCCTGCTGGTCCATCTAGTAAGATTTACATTTGTGCATTGACTAGCATGATTTTCTGTTTATTACAGTTGAAATTTCGAAGACGAAATTAGAATTGTAATACCCCCAAAGTGTACCCTAGTCGGATTATAGTGTCAATTTCATGTTAGGGTGTTAATGAGATTGGATGAAGTGAGTAATTAATGGGCCAAGGGGGTAATTGAAAAAGGAAAAGTTGCATTTAAAAGACAGAAATTGAGTGAGGAACTGAATAGTACTTTACCTTGGATTGAGGTGCAAGTTTGGCTTAGATGTGGAAGTGGAATCCACGTGTGGATTACCCCTTTTGCCAGCCAACTTCTTGTATGCAAAAGTAAAGTGGATTAGAGGCAGATTTGTAGTGGAAGTTTACTGCAAAATTACCTATTCTTTGTTTCCTTCAAATTCTGTATTCCTCTATCTTTTAAGTTTGAGTTTCATTTCTGATCAAATGAATCTGGAATTTGATTGAATTGGTTGAAGAGTTAAGTGAAGAAGGTAAGTGTGGTTAACAATTTGTGTTCATCTCTTTCTTCTACTCATTTCTGATTTGGTTTAAGTGATTTGAGTTATGGACTAAGAGAGAGTTTATATTTGCAGTTTGTGTAAGATTTGGACAAGTGGAAAGCAAAAGGAAAGGAGAAGTTTTAGTTGAGTATAGTGGCCAGCACCTGCATTTTGAGGTTTGGGATATATGTGTTCTTACATGTTCTTTTGTTGATTTTATATGAGTATATGTGATGGATAGTTGACTTTAATGTGTAATTGATGCATGATTATGTGTTAATTGATAGAGATGTACTTGAAGTGTACACATGATGTGTGATGAGTATTGAACAAAATCCATGAGCATATTAAGTGAATAAGCATGAAAAGTATAAACCCTAGTGTTATGGAAAATTCTGCTTATAGCTTACTAGACCTCCGTATAGTATTTTCAGCATAACTGGAGTTACCAAACTCGAAACTGAGTTGTTGTTGCTTCATTGGAACTATGACTTCCATAGCTATAAATTTGACAAAAATGACTATGAGCTAATTCTGGCTCTAAGACCCATAAAAATAGCACAAACAGACGTGTCTCTATTTTGTAGGGTTCACTGGAACAATTTATATTGTTTAATTCATATCTGAAGTTTTACAAATCCAATTGACCTGAAACTTGTCCCTTTGAAAGATAAGACATAGAGGAAGAAATTTTAGAAAGGGACCTTTGCCTAAAATTGAGTGTAAGACATCCGTTTGGGCTTTACAAAATTATGGTGTGAACCAGTTTCGAAAGTTAGCTTCTGTTTTGCTTAATTTAGTATGTCACGGTCACAACCAATTAATTGCCACCGTGACCCCTCCCTGTTTTGTCTTTTTAGGGTGTTTTTCTTCCCGAAATGCACCCGAACTTCACCACGAGTTCCCTTGACTTGTCCTATACATATTTATCATTGTAAATTGAGTATCTTAAGCATGATGAATTATGCATAGTAATATACATATAAATATGTATGAGCTATAAGTGCTCTAAGTGTGATGAATTAAGTATGTGAATGCATATATGATAAATCATGAATGCGGATGCTACAGTTTTGAATGCGAATATGTATAGTCTTGAATATGAATGCGTACAACAAGAATGTGAAGGTGTATAAGTGTAAATGTGAATGCGTATAACCAAGAACGTGCTAATGCGTATATATGAGTATATCCATGTGTAAATTAAGTATGATAAATCATGAACGATGATGCGTATTAACAAGCATATATTTAAAATATCTGGAGCATGGTGAACCATGTATGCAATGATATGCATATAGAGTTACATGTGAATGAGTTTAGAATGACATGTATGTATGCATAGTAAGAGATGAAGTAGATTACATGACTAGCATGGGTTTAAATAAATGCATATGAATGACCATACATGTTTTGATATGGGATAATGGTTATAAGCCTTAGATGCTCATTCAAGTGGATAGATAGGCATGCCTATAAAGGGTTAGATGATTTGCAGCTGCTAGATGTTTGGCACTGACGGGTGTCTATATGTTTGGCATCGACGGATGTCTAGATGTTGATACTTAAAGTATCTAGATGTTTGGGACTACGGTCTCTAGATGGCTTGAAACTATGGTCTCTAGATGTTTCGGTACCATTACTTGGTATCTACATGTACCCGTATCTACTTATGTTATAACATTGGGTTAAATGTAAAATGTAAAAGTATATGAATTGTTGTTACATGTACAAGAGATGCTATTACATGCATAAGAAATGTTTTGTATAAGCTAAATGTCTAGATGTATAAATGATAGTATATGAAAGGTAAAGTTATGATATCATAAATGACATGTATATGAAATGATATATGTATGTGTCTTTATGTACATGATGCTATAGGTGAATGCTAGAAGTTGCATAATTGCTATATTAATATAAATGCTTATGGTTGACTTTAATGTTGACTAAACGATGCGTGTGACTTCGATAGAAGTCTTTATTATATGTGATATCCCCACTAAGCGTTATCGCTTAGCACGGGTGTTTTCCCGTGTAGGTTTACAGGTTCGGAGGGTTACACATCTGCAAGGTTAAGGCCACTAGGTGTATAAGATAGAGTTTTGTATATGGCATAATTTTGTATGCATGTTATAGAGTTTTTGGTATATCGTGGCATATGTAAATGTAAAGCGTCTTTTGTATAGGACATGTATTTGGCAAAGTAATTTTGTATAAGATATGTGTGACGCGCGCCGGATGTCCACTCGGCCGCCCCTTAGACCGCCCCGCTTGAGGGCGATCGGGCACTTGAGGGTCCGTTAACAGCTTGCAATAAATCGCAAGTGCGTCTATGTTGGGCAACAAGGAGGTTTCATGGAGTCGCCACCCAATAGAACATTGGAAAAGTTTCTCTCACCTCGGAGAGCCTAAGACTGCGCTTAGTATCCATTTTGGGCTAGCCAGAGGGGTCTTGGAAGGTAAACCTCTCGCCCTAAGGAGCCTAGGATTAACTCCAAGTTTCGTAACACAAGAGGTGTCTTGGAGGGTAAACCTCTCACCTCTTTGAGCCCAAAGACCAGAGAAGGTTCGGGACTCCCCATTTATTCATACCTTGGTTAAGTTTATAATCGAGTTTTGAATTTAGTATTTCATGCCTTTTCTCATTCAATTTTAATACAATTTAATTAAACACATATCAATCATATAATAAAAGCGATAAACAAGGTAAATGAAAGCAAAATACATTACAATAAAATTAGGGGCGGAATACAACCACCATTTGTAAAATAAATGTAAATCATGCATAAAACGGGTTATTTATTAAAAATGAGGACATTGGTCCTCACATGCATAGTTAAAGAAAAAATTTTGAAGTGACAATTTATTTGGATAAAAATTAGGACATTGGTCCCACTTTATTAGGAAAAAAAGTTCCAAGTTAATTTAATAAAAATAGTTTTGTGACTTTTGATTAACGTGCATGAAAAATAAATTTATTACAAATTACATATTAAATAATAAACCGCAAATAATGGGAAACAATAAAAATGACAAATGAATTAATTCCCAAATAATATTTTTAAATCTCCATGGGCTCCCACTTGGAATTGAAAAGGCTCACACATGAAAAATAAGTATTGAAATAAAAGCAAATAAAAAATAATGTTAGTAATAAAAAATGGATTTAAACATATAACATATAAAAATGAATTAAAATAAATATAAACAACAGGCATAATGTATGACAATTTAATTAGACGGCAAAATAAAATAAACATATTAACATATAACATTTAACATGCATAAATAAAATTTATAAACTTTAACATGCATGAAAAACATGAATAATAATAATAATGATGATGATAAAAATAATAATAAATTAATAAAACTAATAAAAATAATAATAATGATAATAATAAGAATAACAATGATAACAATAATCACAATAATAATAATAATAATAACAATAACAAATAATAATGATAATGGTAATAAATCCAAAGAATATGAACAATCCAATTAAACATGCAAGTAATGATAATAAATAATAATAATAATAATAATAATAATAATAATAAATTCAAAGAATATGAACAATCAAATTAAATATGCAAGTAATGATAATAAATAATAATAATAATAATAATAATAATAATAATATTAATAATATTAATAATAAATAAAAATAATAACAAGATTAAGAACAATGAACAATTAAATAAGAAATAAGAAATAATAATATGAACAATTAAATAAAAGATTAAGAAATAAGAAAAAATAATATGAACAACTAGATAAAAGATTAAGAAATAAGAAATAATAATATGAACAATTATATAAACATGAGAAATAAGAAGTAAAATAAATAATAGATCTAAAATACTTGGAGAATTTTCTTGAAGAAGAAAAGAAGAAGAAAAAGATGAAGAAGAAATTGTATTTTTCTTAAGAAAAATCGCCCCCTAATTCCCACTAAAAAACTCTTTTTATTCCCTTTAAAATTCAGATTTTTTAATTAAGAAATTAAATTAATTTAATTCCCATAATTACAAAAAAAAACATTGAATTTATTGGGTTAGAAGATAGAAGGCTTTTTGAATTAAATTTTGCAAAAAAAAAGAGTTAAGAAGCATTTAAAATGAAGAATTTATGGCCAAAAAGGCCAAAATAGGCAAAACGGACGAACAGGGGCGCGGTGCGACCGACGGCCTGCTCGCCCGAAGGCGCGACCGATGGCCTTCCCGTCCGAAGGCGCGACCGACGGCCAGCCCGTCCCTCGCGCGGATTTTTTTTTTTTAAATTCCTATAAAATTAAAAACTCACTTTTTTTCATCACAAAATAAATTTTAAAATACTTTAAAAATATTTTTGAAATACATTTTTATTTAATTTTAAAACAACAAATCGACAAGGAAATCGTCACTTCCAACTTCATTCTTTTTGCCTATAGATCGGCACACTTAATTTCATCATTGGGTAATCCTGATCAAGGCTACTCGGGACCCGGTGTCTACAGTTGCCCCTAATTTTGGCGAGGCTAAGCCAAAATTCAGAAAGGGAAAGAAGCGCGTACCTGAGGCTGCCGTCTTTCCGGAACGGATGATGCTGTTGTGGTGATTGTCGCCAGTTTGTCGGCGTGTTGAAGCGGTAGTGCCGTGATCGTGCTAACCCTCCGTGGAGTGGTAATGCCGTCATCGTGCTAACCCTTTTGAAGTGGCAGTGCCGTGATCGTGCTAACCTTCCGTAGAATGGTAGTGCCACCATCGTGCTAACCCTTCGATTTGGTGAAGTGGTAGTGCCGTGGTCGTGCTAACCCTCTGTAGAGTGGTAGTGCCGCCATCGTGCTAACCTTTCGATTTGGTGAAGTGGTAGTGCTGCCATCGTGCTAACCCTTTGATTCAGTGAAGCGGTAGTGCCATGGTCGTGCTAACCCTCTGTAGAGTGGTAGTGCCGCCATCGTGCTAACCCTTCAATTTGGTGTAGTGGTAGTGCCGTGGTCGTGCTAACCTTCCGTAGAATGGTAGTACCGCCATCGTGCTACCCTTCGATTTGGTGAAGTGGTGCTATCTGTGAGCCCTTTGGTTGATTGCCCCCTGAGAGGTCTTTGGTTGATTATTTGATGTTTGGAATGATGCTTGGACTGATGTTGTCTTGGTTGGTTTCCCCATAAGAGGTCTTTTGATGATGCTTGGACTGATGTCTAGATTGATGTCGTTTTGGTTGGTTTCCCCCTGAGAGGTCTTTTGCTGATTGTTAAATTGGTGTTTGATCTGATGTTTAGACTGATGTCATCACTCGGCTTTTGTCGGTGTCCACATCGAATCTCTCTTACTGCAAAATTGAAAAAAACCAAATATGCAGGAAAAATAGTGAGCATGCACGTGAAATGCATGAGTAATGCATGAATGCAGGATAAGAATTCATCTTAGTGGACTTTAGAGATGATAGCTGGGCTGGCCGCAACTTGCGATAGGATCGATGCCTTTTGTAATTGCCTTTGAATTTCATATCTTTGGGATTGTGAGGTTCTCATCTGATACCTGTAGTTATTATTTGAAGGTAGTGCGTCCCTTGTGGATTTTCACACTAGCTTTTCTTAGCGGGAAATGCGTCCTTTGCGGATTTTCACATAACCCTGTGCCTTATTTTTGCCTGGAATGGACCCAACCCAATCCAGCGGCTCTTTTTTCTTCTCTTTTTTTATTTTTTATTTTTTAAGGAGAGACTGCCTGTCTTCAGGTTTTCACCCTATCCTTTTACCTTACTTTTGCTTAGACCGCCAGTTACGGTTTTCACTCTAACGGCCTTTTTTTTTTTGGCTGATTGCTGAAGAGGCTGAAGATATTGCCCGAGAATCTTTCAGGAGTCTTGGGACATGGTTGTATGAGCTTAATTATTCACATTTGATAGCAGGATAAGTCAGTTGAAGCGCTTGAGTGATGAGAGTAGCAGAGGGCAGACAATAGATGATTTTGATCACACAAAGTGAACTGCTATGATCATGCCAATATATCATTGCATAAATGCATGTGTTTCAATTTGATTTCATTAAACATGATCATTACTTGGCATTAATTCAGAGAATATAGGACCTCATCTAATCTCGGGATAGATTTTGGAAGCATCAAACCTCGTTATCAACCAACCCTCTCGAACTTTCATGGTTGAATATTTTCTCTCTGCTCTTAAAAAAAACTCTTTTTTTTTAAGCAACTTCTAGATGCAGCGTTGGGGATGAGACTCAACTCAAATGCATAAATGCACTTATGGCTCCTTGCTGGAAGCTCAAGAAACACCATATGCCTCTTCCTACGTACCGAACCTTATTAAAAGGTCATCTCCGCTAATTGGATAAAATTGAACCAAGAATCAAAAGGTCTTACTTTGGTTGTAACGTTAGGCTTAGGTAGATGGCTATCAAAGAAGGATCAGGTTGCTAGAGAAGAATGGCCGCTCAATTCAATGGCGTACTATAAAGGTATAACCCAATTTGCGATAGGATTAGGATTTGATAATATTTTTAGCTTATCAAGCTCAGCATAACAATCAAGTTAAAGCGATTGCCACTGAAACTCATCGAGAGGTTACTATCTTGAGCTCTACATTTTCTTTTTTTCTTTTTTTTTCTTTACTTTTCCCCTATGTTTTTTCCTTTTTCTTTTTTTTTTTGCGAGCTCATGTCTTTGACACATGACTAAACCCTCTTCCCAAAGTGTAAACTCAATCATATTAGGGCAATTTTTGATAACCCAAAGAATTGTCAATGATGTAGAATTGTCAATAACGTACATCCATCCTTACTAGAATGGCCATTCTTCTAAGGGAGGCAAAAATCATTTTAGGCGAGGCGATAGTTTTAACATGTGTAACAATAAAATTGGTACGGATTTAGCATACCTCCATAAAGGCTCAAGGGTATAGCAAGCGATTGTGAAATAAAGGTAGGAAATAGTCATTTAGAGAGCTAGACAAAGAAGGGCTGCCTAAATCATTTTCTAGGTTCCGTTTTATCTAGAGATCGCTTCGACGGGTAATCCGGAAGGTTCTAGTGCTCTTAGTGAGTTTTCATCCAATCCCCTAATTGCATTTTTTTTTCCAAAATTTTTCTCTCTTCAGGAGTTATATCAGATGCTATCAAGATTTTTTTTTTTTTTGGGTTTCCCAAAGTTCCGAGATTAAATGTAATCATATTAATATAAAAAAAAATGAATGCTTCGTGATCATGAGAAATGAAATTATTAAAGACACTATATAAATATGCAAGATTGTTCACTTTATTGAAATTAGCAATACTGCAAATATTGTCATAGAAAGTGTTCTTGGAATAACAGAAGCAACTAAAACAAAGCATAATCTTCTCCTCCGATCACATTCAAGGTGGTGGAACTGCATTGTAGCCTGCTCTCTTCTTCTTGTCTCTCTTCTCAGGATCGGTGATCTCCTTGGCATCAATAAGATCCTGAATTTTGCTCCTTAGAGTCCGACAGTAATCTGTTAAATGCCCGGTGTGCTGATGGTAAGCGCAGTATTGATCCTCTCTATGCCCCAGCTTTCCTTGATTCATGGCTGGTCTGGATGGCAATGATCTCAGCTTGCCTTCTTTTGTCAATTTCTCCAGCACCCAAGACAGAGAACGGCCCAAATTGGAGTAGTACCTTTGAACCTGTCCAACCTCAGTGGCTGAAACCTCGGCCGTCTTACCACCTCTATTATTGTTGCTTCCTGCACCGCCTGGTTTGTACCCTGATTGATAACCTTTCCCAGCAAAGTTATTTTGGCTTGCTTTCTTCGCCAAGTAAGCACCCTCAGCTTCTACAGCAATGTCCTTAAGTGACTCCCAGTCTCTGAGCCCCTTAAAGCTGAGCAGGTCCCTCAAGTAAGGGCAAGAGTTTCTGATAAATAGCCTGATTTGGTCAGCAGTGTCAAGCTTTTGCTTCATCTCCATGACCCTATTCCTCCATCTTATAAGGTACTCATGGAACGACTCATCATTCTTCTGCTGTAAAAGCTCGAGGTCCTTTAAGGTGACCTCCATCCTGGTACTGCAGTCATATTGCTTCATGAGCTCCTCAATTAAAAGGTCCCAATCTTCCTTAGACCTCCTGTCTAACCCATGGTACCAGTCCACAGCCGGACCCACCAAACTAAGGCAGAAATAATCCACCTTCTGTTTCTTGGTCAACCCTGTGCCTTTCATAACCAGGGTATACTGCTTGATATGTGCGGATGGATCCGAAGTACCATCAAACTTCGGCAGCTCAGGCATTTTGAACCTTTGGGGCAACAGCTCTTCATCCCCCAGATCTCTGTCTTTAGGGTTGATCCCCTTTCCGGCTGATAGCATTCGGGTAATGGCTTCGATCTGCTGCCTCATCCCTCTCATCGCCTCATCTTCTGCTCGGGGTGCTCTAGCGCCCACAAATTGAGGTGCTACTGCCTCTTCATCTTCCTCCTCCATCACCAAATCATCATTGGGATTGGGGATTATTGCCCTTCTTTGCTCAATAGGTACAGCAGCTATATGCTCATTAGCAGGTTGGCGGGGAGCATTAACTATACCAGGGGCTTCTCTGCCAGCAGGTGGTTCAACTTGCCCCCCAACATGAACTATCTGGGGCTGTGGAGCAATAGGTGGATAGGGAGCAGCTAGTGGTTGTGGAGCAGGAGGATGAGCAATTCTATCAGCCATAGCTCCCATCATTTCTAACACTCTTCGCTCAAAATCCTCTAGCCTCCTAGCTAGGTCTTGAGTTGTTAAGGCTCCGGTCTCTTCTGCCATGGATGACTCTCCGGTCATTGAGGGTGGCTCAGAATTCCAGTCAGACACTAATTCTATCAATCCAAGAGGCAAATTTATCCTCACCAGCCGACCGTTAGAACCCCGAGTCCACTTAGGTGAATCTATGATGACTGAAAAAATTAGATTGTTAGAACAATGCATGAATGTTATATACAATGCATGATCGTGTTGATGCAGCATGGACAATCACATACAAGCAGATAGATCCTTCCAACCTTATCACTCCCATACATGAGGTAATGTGGTCTCTTTCCTAGGTGGGTTTGATCCATGGATTAGCGAGAAACCCAATGGATGCGTATGGTGCACGGTGCAAGGC
Source organism: Excoecaria cochinchinensis (assembly GCA_947683425.1). NCBI lineage: Eukaryota > Viridiplantae > Streptophyta > Magnoliopsida > Malpighiales > Euphorbiaceae > Excoecaria > Excoecaria cochinchinensis. The sequence goes on from CANTUQ010000034.1 coordinate 5,404,697, forward strand.
CGGTAGCATAACATCTCCTGCCTATTATTCATACATATGGGTTTTGGCCTTTATGTATTTAAACATTTCAACTATATTAAGGTGGGCTCACCGGGGCATGAAAGCCTTTGATAAAAGACCACTTAATTTGGTTGATTTTGTTCAATAAATATTGGCCCACATAGCAAACATTGTGTAAGGAGCATATCACTTAAGGAAAGTATCGATTGCCATTACATGAGCTTTGGTCAAGGGTGATGATACTTTAGGGCTACCCAAGCATGGTCCCTGCCAACGGGTCTAGCTCATCACGAGCATAACGACCTATCGGGTCACCATTTGATATACCTTGTTGGTACGAGGCTTGGGCTGGTGATTATCCTTAACACTTTCCTAAATTGAGTGAAAATAGGGTCATGCTTTGGGAACGCACCGGGGCTAATAAAGGGACCAAACTAGCATAGTTCTAAGGCTCTAGCATGGATGCAATGCAATTTCGAAAAGAGATGAAATTTATAAATTAAAACTCAATTGTAAATTTTAACCAAGGTACTTTCGAAGGGAAGTCTCTAATTCCCCAGTGGAGTCGCCACTGTGACGCGCGCCGGATGTCCACTCGGCCGCCCCTTAGACCGCCCGCTTGAGGGTGATCGGGCACTTGAGGGTCCGTTAACAGCTTGCAATAAATCGCAAGTGCGTCTATGTTGGGCAACAAGAAGGTTTCATGGAGTCGCCACCCAATAGAACATTGGGAAAGTTTCTCTCGCCTCGGAGAGCCTAAGACTGCGCTTAGTATCCATTTTGGGCTAGCCAGAGGGGTCTTGGAAGGTAAACCTCTTGCCCTAAGGAGCCTAGGATTAACACCAAGTTTCGTAACACAAGAGGTGTCTTGGAGGGTAAACCTCTCGCCTCTTTGAGCCCAAAGACCAGAGAAGGTTCGGGACTCCCCATTTATTCATACCTTGGTTAAGTTTATAATCGAGTTTTGAATTTAGTATTTCATGCCTTTTCTCATTCAATTTTAATACAATTTAATTAAACGCATATCAATCATATAATAAAAGCGATAAACAAGGTAAATGAAAGCAAAATAAATTACAATAAAACTAGGAGCGGAATACAACCCCCATTTGTAAAATAAATGTAAATCATGCATAAAACGGGTTATTTATTAAAGATGAGGACATTGGTCCTCCCATGCATAGTTAAAGAAAACAATTTTAAAGTGACAATTTATTTGGATAAAAATTAGGACATTGGTCCCACTTTATTAGAAAAAAAAGTTCCAAGTTAATTTAATAAAAATAGTTTTGTGACTTTTGATTAACATGCATGAAAAATAAATTTATTACAAATTACATATTAAATAATAAACCGCAAATAATGGGAAACAATAAAAATGACAAATTAATTAATTCCCAAATAATATTTTTAAATCTCCATGGGCTCCCACTTGGAATTGAAAAGGCTCACACATGAAAAATAAGTATTGAAATAAAAGCAAATAAAAATAATGTTAGTAATAAAAAATGGATTTAAACATATAACATATAAAAATGAATTAAAATAAATATAAACAACAGGCATAATGTATGACAAATTAATTAGACGGCAAAATAAAATAAACATATTAACATATAACATTTAACATGCATAAATAAAATTTATAAAATTTAACATGCATGAAAAACATGAATAATAATAATGATGATGATAAAAATAATAATAAATTAATAAAACTAATAATAATAATAATAATAATAATAATAATAATAATAATGATAATAATAATAATAATGATAATAACAATGATAACAATAATCACAATAATAATAATAATAACAATAACAAATAATAATGATGATGGTAATAAATCCAAAGAATATGAACAATCCAATTAAACATGCAAGTAATGATAATAAATAATAATAATAATAATAATAATAAATCCAAAGAATATGAACAATCAAATTAAATATGCAAGTAATGATAATAAATAATAGTAATAATAATAATAATAATAATAATAAATAAAAATAATAACAAGATTAAGAACAATGAACAATTAAATAAGAAATAAGAAATAATAATATGAACAATTAAATAAAAGATTAAGAAAAAAGAAATAATAATATGAACAACTAGATAAAAGATTAAGAAATAAGAAATAATAATATGAACAATTATATAAACATGAGAAATAAGAAGTAAAATAAATAATAGATCTAAAAGAATTTACATGATAGCTAACTAATTGTAAATTAAAAAAATAAATTAAAAACTAAATTAAAAGTGGAGCCAAGAATGTTTACCCTCAAATTGGATATGATGAATGAAGTTGGATGATAATTCCTTGCTTTGATTTAGAAAAATAAATAATATATAATGAAATTTTAACCCAAGAACAAATAATTGATTTATTTGTCTCAAGAAAAAATCAGATTAAAATACTTGGAGAATTTTCTTGAAGAAGAAAAGAAGAAGAAAAAGATGAAGAAGAAAGTGTATTTTTCTTAAGAAAAATCCCCCCTAATTCCCACTAAAAAACTCTTTTTATTCCCCTTAAAATTCAGATTTTTTAATTAAGAAATTAAATTAATTTAATTCCTATAATTACAAAAAACCACTGAATTTATTGGGTTGGAAGATAGAAGGCTTTTTGAATTAAATTTTGCAAAAAAAAATGAGTTAAAAAGCATTTAAAATGAAGAATTTATGGCTAAAAAAGCCAAAATAGGCAAAACGGACGAACAGGGGCGCGGTGCGACCGACGGCCTGCCCGCCCGAAGGCGCGACCGACGGCCTTCCCGTCCGAAGGCGCAACCGATGGCCAGCCCGTCCCTCGTGCGGAATTTTTTTTTTTTTTTAAATTCCTATAAAATTAAAAACTCACTTTTTTTCATCACAAAATAAATTTTAAAATACTTTAAAAATATTTTTGAAATACATTTTTATTTAATTTTAAAACAACAAATCGACAAGGAAATCGTCACTTCCAACTTCATTCTTTTTGCCTATAGATCGGCACACTTAATTTCATCATTGGGTAATCCTGATCAAGGCTATTCGGGACCCGGTGTCTACAATATGTAAACGAAATATAAATGTAAAGTAAATGATATAATGTAAAAGAATAGTTTCATTTTGAATATATAAATGAATATATGAGTTTGCTTTTTGGCATGTTTTTGTTATATTAAAGACCATTATTCCGCTGCATGTGATTGTGTGATTTTATCTTCGCTTCTGCATGAGTGTTCTGTATGTGCATGCGTTGTAGCGACTCCGATATCCTCCCAAGGGGTATTGGGGCGTCACAGCGCACCTCCCCTATGATGTCTATTTCCAAGCTCGAGCAACCTATATCCATTGCAAGTCAATATAACCTTTTGGTCCTCCTCGGAAGTCAAGAAGCATGGCAAAGTGCATGTATGTGTAGGTCAACTGGATTCGAACAAAGCTTGCCCCCAGGATGACCTTCTCTCGCCTTTCATATCAACAGTTTCGGCCAGATCTACGTATTGATTATTTTCCTTATTTTTTTCCTCTCTTTATATTTCGTCATTCTCTTTTTTTCCGTTCTTTGTTCTTTTGTTCTTTTTTCCTGTTCTTTTTTTTGTCCTTTTTTTCGAGGATAAGCTTTGTTCAAATCCTAATAGTTTACACATACATACACTCCTCATCTTCTCAATTTGGTACGACATTGACCAACCAAGACTAGTATTGAACTTCGACTAGAAATTTTGGCTTCATTTCTACTTATGGATTCCTCTTTTTGACCTTTTCTGCCCCTTCCAGTTTCAATCTTCTGAGCTTATGCATGGCCGGTTCATGATTGTGGTGTGTTTGAACGATGTGCCTAGTGATTCCACAATCAACTCTTAGCGTGTCCTCATATGTCCAGGCAAAGACCTTTTTTATATTTTGTTGAATTTCTCTCAAGTTTTAATCTCTCCTCAGGAGTTATAATAGATGCTATCAAGATTTTCTTTAGACTTTCCAAAGTTCTGAGATTAAATAGAGTAGCATCAACTAAATCAATATCAAATATGAATGAGTCATGCTCATGATTATGCCTAGTGAAATTATAAGAGACATAACACAAGTAAGCAAAGACGTTCATCTTATTAATGAAGCTAAAATGTCATTATTAAAAAGTTCAAGAATAAAAAGAACATTCTAAATAGCTAATCAACTTCCGTTCTTGCCAACACAGCTATTCCAGTCGATGGTCCATTATCATCCCTAAGACCCATCCTGCCTTTTCACTTAGGCACTTAGTCCATCTTATTCTTTCCCTCTCGCTTTTCTGGGTCAGAGATCTTCGTAGAATCAATCAGATCTTGAATGGCATGTCTTAAGGCCTTGCAATAATCTGTGGTATGCCTGGTGTGCTGGTGAAAGGCGCAATACTCATCCCCTTTATAATCGGGCTGTCCCTGGCTTCTGGCAGGCCTAGTCGGTAATGGCTATAATATTCCCTCCTTTATCAATCTCTTAAGGACCCAGGACAAAGATCTACCCAAATTATAAAAATGCCTTCGATTCACTTCTGTGTTTGGAGCTTCTGCTATCTTTTCTTTTTCTGGGTCCGGCACCAATTCCTGAAGACGGTCTCTCAGAGGAAGACAGTAGTCTGTTCTATGCCCCGAATACTGGTAATAAGCGCAGTACCAATCTGTTCTATGTCTAGGGTATCTTTGACTTGGGGCGGACCCGACTGGCAAGGGTTGTAACTTCCCCTTCTTGACGAGACGAGTGAAGTGCTAAGATAATGCCCTACCCGAGATAGTGAGGTGGGACTGAGTTGTTCTAGTGGCTGGGACTTCTGCAGCCTTAGCATTTGTCTTACTATTGTCAAGGCCTCCTGGGATTCCATCTTTTAGAGTATGTATGATTGCAGGGTCCTCATCCCCTTCGGACACAATGCCATGTTCTAAAGTAGGCCTCCTATTTCATCCTTGCTCAACTAGTGAATCAAGTGAACTCTTACCTCTGGTCTCAGAAGGAAATGGAGGTACTGGAGCCGTCGCTGTATAAGCCTTCTCGATCGTGGCTGGCTTCACTTAGTTAAGAGATATTGCCATAAGTTGAGCTTGGAGAACCAATGCCATGGCATCCATTTTTTCTTTGATCACGGCCAATAGCCTTTTTTCCAGCTCTTCAAACGTTTTATCCATCTCTTTAGCAATCAGGGCACGAGTCTCTTCATTCTGTTGTAAAGGGCCAGCCATTTCTAATACCTTCAGATGCTCTGGTAAGGATGCTAGGTCTCTATCAGCCAATTTGAACTCTGATCGTTCTTCAGACAACTATCAGGATCCCTAAACCACCCAAGCAAATGGTCTACGGTGGCTGAAAGGCAAAGAGTTAGAATGATGCATGAATAATATGCAATGCATGGTCATGCTGTGCAATAAATGGTATACAATGGCTAACAGAGATTACAATGATACATGTAAACATGTGAAAAACTACACACAGGATGATATGTACATGTAATAATTATATGCAAAGAATAGGATGTATATATAGGGAGAAAATAAAAAATTTTTGTAACAACCCAAAAAGGGCCTGGTTGGAGTCTGCATGATAAGTCAGATTAGTAAGGGTATTTTCATAATTTGAGCAAGAGAAAAATTTGGATAATAAAAAATTATTTGTTTAGGAGTTAATTAATTAAGTAATAAGTTAAGTGAAGGTAATGATATGGTGTGCTTATAGTGTATGGGAGTAGGGTATAAGTGGACTTAGGGATTTTATTATGTGGTTTTTGTGCTTGGTGCCTTGGATGATAAGTGGATTATGAGAAATATTATGGTGTGAGTGAAGTTTGGTGCATTGGAAGATATTTGTGTGAGAGAAGTTAGTGTGTGTGTAGTGTATGGTGCCATAAGTGGTTAAGTCAAAGTGGGAAAGCTTGATTTGCTTAGATGGTGATAAGTGGCAAGGGGTTGGTGAACATTAAATGAAAAGTAGGAGAGAGGGAAGGGAGGGGCAGAATTTTCCCTAGCTTCCCGTGGAAGCTAGCTCACTTCTTCCTCTTTTCTTGTTCTTTCCCGTTCTCTCTCTCTTGCTTCTATTTTTCTACTCTCATCTCCTTTCCTCTTGTGTCTTCTTTGAGCTTTGAGTGGGAATCTTGAGTTTTGAGCTGGGTTTTTGAAGGTAAGAGGTCTGGAGTTCTTTGGTTTTTCGGTTCTTCTCTTCTCCTTCTTATTCTGATTTTGATTGTGGTTTTGGGTTTGATTTGAATGAGTTTTGATTGGGTTTGTGCAAGAATCGGAAGCTAGAAGAAAGAGCAAGGGAAAAGAGAAAGCGGACTCGTGAGGGCCTCGGTTTGAAGTTGCAATTTCCAGGTTTGGGAGCTGCGTTTTTAAGTGTGTGTATGTGTTTGGGAGTTGTGTTTGTGGATTAAGCTTTTTCCCTAAATTCTCCTTGGATTGATTCTATTTTGTGATTGCATGTCACTTATAGCATTAAGGGTTTTGTTAGATGAATGCATGTTTAAATTAGGTAGTGATTTATAGTGCATTATTAATGATATAGTGAGGATAATGTGTGTTTTCGGAACATGAACAAGTTATGTTAATGAATTTTTAGTTTAGTTGTGAGTGAATCCATGAAGAATTGATGTTTGATTATTGTGTAAAATGTGTTTATGTGGCTTGAGAATGATGCATTGATGTGCAGGAGGCTTGAGGTAAGTGTTTGCATATGTTGTTTGCATGTATGTAGGATTGTGTGTGAAAAGAGTAGGAAAAGTGCTGATTTTGGGCGAATCTGGGCTCTATCACGATCGCGACTCTGTCGCGAGCGCGACAGAGTGCGGATTTTGCCCTTTCTTCTTGTAAAGCGCTCTGTCGCGACCACGACAGAGAGCCATGTAGCCGAGTCCTCCGCACGAGCATGCTGCCGAGCGTGCGCACGAGGAGGAAGAAACTGGTTTCTGTGGCGATCGCTACGTTGTCGCGAGCGCGACAGAGCTCGGTTGCGCGAATCTGCCTAGCGTGCTTCGTCGCGAGCAGGCCTTCTGGCGCGAGCTCGCGAGGAGGTGCCCCATGCTCTGTCGCAAGCGCGACACTATCGCGATCGCGATAGAGGCCCTTCCTGCTTGCCCTGTTTTCTGAATGTGTTTTTCTTGTCCCACTTTGCACGGTTTCTCACTATTGCATGAAATATGTTTGTGCTTATGACTCGTGATATTATTGTACTAGTGTCCTGGTTATGAAGTTAATTGATGTTCGAGTCCTGAGTTGAATCTTATTTTGATTGTGTATTGTCGTGTGAGTGAATGAGTTGTCGAGCCTGAAGTGTTAAGGTACTGGATAATTAAGCATGCTTAAGAAGGGTTAGTGAGCGCAACTGCCCGTGTCCGCCCCGTTTGGGCGAAGCGGTTGACCTCCGAGATGGTCATCTTCCGTGTAGTGATAAAATGTTTTGAGACTCCGGTCTCCCGCGCTACCTTCGGGTATTAAAACTGTTTTTGAGGCTTCGGTCTCCCGTGCCGTATTCCCGTATCCTCCACCATTGAATTCAGGCTATTGTGTTAAGTGTCTAGTATGTGATTAGTGAAGTGTTCTAATTATTGCGTGATTCTGATTATGATCATTGCTTCATGTCTTCTGTTTCAGTGCTGATATGCATATAGTGACTCTCGAGCTGTATATATATATATATTTATCTACCCTCTGATGTTTAGTGAATTCTGTATGATAATGTTTAATATCTTGCATAGTGCTCTGTTGTGTTTGTTCCTCCCCGCTAAGCATTATCGCTTAGCACGGGTTTTTATCCCGTGTAGGTGGCAGGTTTTGGGAGTTTGCTCGTGTTGCGCATCTGCAGGTCGGCCACACAGGAGTAGAGTCTTTATTTTTGTTATCTCCTCCTGTAATTCTCTTTGTATGTAATATTTTTGTATAGTGGCTTATGTAACTTTTTGTAAAGGAATGATGTAATCTTTTGGGATTTTATTTAACTCTATATTTTGATTTTATGAGATTTATGTTCTGCCAGTATTTATTATTCGTAGTGAATGCTTCCACTTAGCGCATGTATGTATGTATGTATGTATGTATGTATGTTGTGAGTGAGCATCGGGTAGCGAGCCCGCCGGCGCCCTTCCAACGGGGGCGGCGACGGGGGCGTTACAATTTTATTTGTGCATGAATGACATAAATATGCAATGCATCATCCACAACCACATGCAAGCAGATAGATCCTTCCAACCTTATTGCCCCCACACACGAGGTCGTACGGTCTCTGTCCTAGGTGGGGCTTGGCCCATGGATTAACAGGGAACCCGATGGACGCACATGGTGCACGATGGGAAATCGGCAGCATAACCTCTCTTAACTAATGTGCACACGCATGGGTTTTGACCATTGTGTATTTAGGCAGTCCGAATAAATTGACATGGGCCTATCGAGGCATGAAATCCTTTGATTAGGTGACCAATCAAATTATCTGCGCTTGTCCAATAGATAATGATCTATATAGCAAGCAAGGTATTATGGTTCATACCACCTAGGGAAAGTATCTATTGCCATTACGTGAGCTTTGGCCAGGGTGATGATACTTTAGGTCTACCCAAGCATGGTCCCTGCCAATAGGTCTAGCTTATCACGAGCGTAACGATCGATCGGGTCTCCATTTAATATACCATGATGGTATGAGGCTTGGGCTGGTGATTATCCTTAACACTTCTCTACATTGAGTGAACGTAGAGTTGTGCTTTGGGAACGCACCGGGGCTAAAAGAGGGACCAAACTAGCATAGATCTAAGGCTCTAATGAGATGCAATGCAGTTTTGAAAAAAGGATGAAATTTTTAAATTAAAACTCAATTGTAAACTTTAACCAAGGCACTTTCGAAGTGAAGTCTCGAGTATTGTACCCAGCAGAGTCGCCACTGTGACGCGCGTCGAGCCCCTGGACGCCCCGAACCGCCCGCTTTTAGGGCGATCGAGATGAGGTTCATTAAAACTTGTAACGAATTACAAGTGCGTCTATGTTGGGCAACAAGGAGGTTTCTTGGAGTCGCCACCCAATAGAACATTGGGAAAGGTCGTCTAGCCTCCGTGAGCCTAAGACGGCACATGTATATCCATTTTGGGCAAGCCATAGGGATCTTGGAGACCTCATCCTAATAGAACATTGGAATGATCCTCTAACCCCGTAGAGCCTAGGATTATTCGAGTTGGGCCTTTTGGTGGGTAACAAGAGATATTTTGGAGGCTCCATCCCAATGAAACATTGAGATGGTCCTCTAACCTCATTGAGCCTAAGACCAAAGTGGGTTGGGGACTTCCCATTTATTCATACCTTGGTCAATTTTATAATTGAGTTTTGAATTTAGAGTTTCATCTTATTTCTCATTCATTTTAATGCAGTTAATTAAAGCGCATGTCATCCACTCAAGAAAAGCAATAAATAAAGCAGAATTAAAAATGAAGCATATGAAAATATGTTACAACAAAACTATGGGCGGAATATAACCCCCATTATAAATAAAGTACAAACTATACATAAAACTGGATGTTCATTGATGGATGATGACATTGGTCCTCGCATGCATTTTTATTATAAAACAATTTTTGATGTGATGATTTTGGATGGAGAAAACTGAGACATTAGTCCCATTTTTTTTAAGAAAGATTCCAAATGAATTAATAAAATATGGTTTAGTGATTTTCTTTCTAGCGGGCCTAAAACAAATAATTTTATAAGAAAATTACATGGCAAAATAAATGAAAAAGCCAAGTAAATAAAATATTAAAAATGAAGCAAATGAATATTTAACCCCAAAATGAGCCTTCTAGATCTCCTCGCGTGCTCGCAAAAATGCCCAACAGGGAAAATAAGATGTGAAATAAAAATAAAAAACAAATAAATGATGTTAGTAATTGAATCAATCAAATAATTATAAATGAATGACAAATTAAAATAAAATAAGGTGATGTGAAAGAATGATAATTGAATTAAAATGGTAACAAATCAAAATAAATGAAAATATACATTAAATGATAAAAGAATTAAATGATTTAACTGGAATAAATAAAACATGTTAATGAGTTAATATGTAAAAATATGAACATGATAATAATGATGATGAATAATGAAAATAAATAAATGAATGAATAAATAGCAATGACAATGATAAAAGAATGATAAAAAATGAATAACAAAATAATGATAGCAATTAAATGAATGACATGGTTAGTTAATATAAAACATTTACATGGTAAAAATATAAATTAAAATAAATTTATTTAATTACATGTTAAAAATAATGATGAATTAAAGTAAAATAAATCAATTACATGTAAGGAATTAAAAGAAATTAATATTCACATGAACGAGAATAAAATAATATATAAACATATTAAATAAAACAAATATAAAATAAAATAAAATAAAATAAATATCAAACCTGGAATATTTACCCTCAGAGTTTCGGATTCGATGAAAGTAAAAATGATGATAGATTTCCTTGTTTTAGTTTGCAAGATTAGAATTGAGATATGAAAATATTGGAATTTTATTCCGGAAAAGATTGAAAAATGATCAAAATTCTTTTAGAACAAAGAATTGATTTCTTTGCCTAAAGAAATAATATTGATAAAAAAATAATTTTAAGAACAAACAATGATTTTGTTTATCTCAAGATAAAATATTTTTAGAAAATCAAATGAAAAAAATTAGATTTTGATAACAAACAATTATTTTGTTTGTATCAAAATTAATTTTCCATCAAAAAGAGATTCAAAAGAAAATCAATGAAAAAATTTTATTGAACACAAATAAAAAAGAAAAAAAGAATTTTGAGAGCAAATAATTGTTATATTTGTCTCAAAATTAAATCAAATAACAAAACTCCTTGCAAATATATGTTTAGAAGAAATTGTGTTGGAAAAAAAATGAAAGATGAACTTTTTTTTCTTTTGATTTTTGCTTGGGGAAAATCTGAAAATTTTTTGAGAGAGTTTGAAAGGAAGAACAAGAGAAAAAGATCAAAAAAGACCTAGAAAAAATCCCCCCTTTGATTTTTTTATCTTTTTCTTTTTATATGAAAAAAATAGGAAAAAACAATAATTAAAGGGGTAAGACCTAATTAAATCTGATATTAACTATTTTAAATTTTAAAAATTAAAAAAAAAAACTGAAAATCCCTTAAAAAAGTGATAAAAAAAATCGAATTTTTAGGAAAAAAATCGGAAAAAATGATTTTTTGTGCGAATTGGGCGTTTTGTGGCGGAACAGGTGCTACTGACGCGTCGGCGCTCACCCAGCTCGCTGGCGGGAGAGACGGTCGAGCGAAAGCTCGCCCGTCGCGCGCGCGAAGTGCTGCGCGAGGGCGCTCCGCGTCACAGCAGCGCGCGCAGGGGCTGCGCGCGGAGCGTCGCGCAATGGCGCTCCGCATGCCGCAGTACCTCGCATCGTGCACAGGCGCTGCGCGCGCGCGCCTGTGCGTAGCCGCAAGGCGCCGCCAAGGCCGACGCTCAGAAATTTTTTTTTATATTATTAAAGATTAACTAAAAATACTACAATTTCTAAACCCCCTTTTTCAAATCTAATTTTCAAAACATTTTTTATTATTTTTTACTTTTTCACTCTAAAATGCATATTTAAACAGGAAATCACCACTGTCAACCTTTTTGCCTGTGACAAGGCATCTTATCATCATTGGATAACTCTGATCTGGACTGTTTCAGGACCCGGTGTCTATAATGAGCCTTTCCAATATTCTATTGGGAAGAGGATTCCAAAATATCTCCAGTTGCCCAAAATAAACTTATATGCATCGTCTTAGGTTTCACGAGGTTAGATGAACCTTTCCAACGTTCTATTAGGACGGGAATTCCAAATTATCTCTTGTTGCCCAAAATAGACATGTACGCATTGTCTTAAGCTCAGTGAGGCTAGATGAACTTTCCAATGTTTTGTTGGGTGGCGACTCCAAAACACCTCTTGTTTCCCAAAATAGATGCCCTTGTAATCCTTACAAGTTTTATGAACCTCTCTCAAACTCTCTGAAAGTGGGTTTTTAGGGCCTCTGGGTTTCGAAGCGCGTCACAGTAGCGACTCCACTGGGGACATCTATGAGACTGCGCTTCGAAAGTACCTTGGTTAAAATGTATAATTGATTTTTAAGTTAAAATTTCATCCCTTTTCAAAACTATATAGCATTTCATTTGAGCCTTAGATCTATGCTCCCGGTACATTTCCAAAGCACGACCCTACGTTCACTCAATGTGGGGAAGTGTTAGGAATAATCACCAGCTCATGTCTAGTACCATTTGGGATATCAAATAATGACCCAATCGGTCGTTATACTCAAGATGAGCTAGACCTATTAGCTGGGATCATACTTGGGTAGCCTAAAAGTATCGTTACCTTAACCAAAGCCCATATAATAAAAATAGATACTTCCCCTAGGTGGAATGAACCTTAATACCACACTTGCTATATGGATTACTATGTATTGAATAGACCCAGACAAATTGGATGGTCACTCAATGAAAGGCTCTCATGCTCTGGTAGGCCCATTTTGATCTATTTGGACTGTTTAAATACACAATGATCAAAAGCCATGTGCGTGCGCTTTAAATTAAGAGATATTATGCTACCGATTTTCCACTGTGCACCATATGCGTCCATTGGGTTCCCCGTTAACCCATGGATTAATCCAACGTAAGAAAGAGACAATGTGACCTCATGTGTAAGAGTGATAAGGTTGGAAGGATCTACTTGCTTGCATGTGGTTGTGGATGCTGCATAAAAGCACGACCATGCATCATATAACATTCATTCATGCATCATCCTAACAGACTATATTTTGAAGCCATCATAGACCCATCTAGGTGGCCCAGAGCTCCCGATGGAGGACTCATTAGGAATTCATTTTTTAAACTACCATAAAGGGTAGCATACTGATGCTCAGAGTCACTCTCAGAAAGCAGTGAAGCTACCTCCTCCCAATTCTCAATAGAAAGCGATATGGTAAACCCACCAAGAGAAAAAGATGTAACTCGCGCAATGATTATTGAGGAATTAGGTAAAAGACTAGAGGAATTTGAAAATCGGATGATGGAATTAATGGGAAATCTAATAGCAGTAATGTGACGCGCGCCGGATCCCTGCGGCCGCCCGCTCGACAGCCCGCACGTGGGCGATCGGGGCAATTGTGGGTCCGTCAACAGCTTGCGATAAATCGCAAGTGCGTCTATGTTGGGCAACAAGGAGGTTTCATGGAGTCGCCACCCAATAGAACATTGGGAAAGTTTCTCTCGCCTCGGAGAGCCTAAGACTTGCGCATTTTATCCATATTGGGCCATGAGGCCTGGGATTAACGTCTAAGTCTCGTGACACAAAAGGTGTCTTGGAGGATAACCTCTAGCCTCTTGAGCCCAAAGACCAGAGCAGGGTTCGGGACTTCTCATTTATTCGTACCTTGATTAATATTATAATTAAGTTTTGAATTCATTGTTTCATCAACTTTCCACACAATGCAATTTTAATTTAAAGGCGCAATCATTCATATCAAAAGCGGTAAATGTAAGCAAAATCCAAAATAAAGCATTCCAAAAATGAATTACAATAACACTAGGAGCGGAATACAACTCCCATTTATAAAAGTGAAATACATGCATAAAACGGGTCATTCATTGATAGTGAGAACATTGGTCCTCGCATGCATATTTATTATGAAAAAGTTTTGATGTGATGATTTATTTGGGTATGAAATACTAGGACATTGGTCCCATTTTTATTTAGAAAAAATGTCAAGTTAATTAATAGAAAACGTTTTTGTGATTTTCTTTTTAGCGAGCCTAAATAAAGAATTTTACAAGAAAAATTATATGGCAAAATTAAATAAAATATTACAAATAAAGCAAATAAATAAACCAAACGAGCCTTTTTTGGATCTCCCCGATGTGCTCGCAAAAACGCCCAAGCGAAAAATGAGTTTAGACATAAAAACAAATACAAATAAAATAATGTTAGTGATTAAATCAATTAAACATACAAAATAATGAATAACAAATTAAAATAAAATAAGACGATATGAAAAGAATGATAATGGAATCAAAATGTTAATAAACTAAAATAAATGAAAAACATGCATTATGTATGACAAATGATTAAATGATGTGAATAAAATAAAATATGACATGTTACTTAATTAATATATGTAAAAATATGAACATGATGAAAAATGATGAAGATAAACGAATCAGAATGTATAAAATGATAAAGAAAAGAATAATAGATTAAAACAATTAAAGAATGATGAAAACAATTAACTAAACAATATGATTAATTAAATATGTTCACAAATGATATAAACCATTTTCATGGCAAAAAGATCAATTAAAATGAATTTATTAATTACATGTTAAAAATAATGATGAATTAAAGTGAAAGAAATTAATTACATGTTAAAAATTAATAAACAATCAATATTTATATGAATAAAAATCATATCATGTATAAACAATTAAATGGAACAAATATAAAATCAATACAACAAATTGAATAGATTAAAACAATAAATAAATCAATAAAAACAATAAAATATACATGAACAAATTAAATAAAATAAAATAGAATAGGAATTGAAATTGAGCCTAGAATATTTACCCTCAGAGTATTGGATTTGATGAAGGAAAAATGATGATTGATTTCTTTGTTTGATGATTCACAATATTAGAGTGAAATAAGATGTAAGTGTTGGAATTTTATTCCAAGGAACATGAAAAAAAATGATCAAAAATTCTTTAAGAACAAAGAATTGATACCTTTGCCTAAAGAAATGATTTTGATCAAAAAAGTTTTATTGATTAAAATAAAGAAAAATTGATTGAAGTTTTATCAAATAAAAAATTAGATTTTGATGACAAACAATTATTTTATTTGTCTCAAAATCAATTTTTTATCAAAAAGAGATTCAAAACAAAATCAATGAAAAAAAAGTTTTATTGAACCCAAAATAAAAGAAGAAAAACAATTTTGAGAACAAATAATTATTTTATTTGTCTCAAAAATTAAATCAAACAACAAAACTTCCTCTAAAAAATATGTTTAGAAGAAATTATGTTGAAAAAAGAATGAAACAATTGATTTTCTTTTTGATTTTTGGTTGGGGAAAAAATCTGGAATTTTTGGTGGAAGAAGAAGAAGAAATCTGGAATTTTTAGGTCTAAAAAATGTGGAGAGGAGAAGAGAAGAGAGACTACTTTGATTTCATCATAAACTATTTATAGGATAAAATAGGTTGCCCTAATTTAATTAAGGAAAAAACCTATTTTAACCCAAAATTATTTTATTTTTAATGATAAAATCAAATTTTATTATTTAATGACCTAAAAAAATATTTTAGAATTTAATTTGAAGTCAAAAACCCCAAAAAAATGGGATAAAAAACGGATTTTTGGGTGAAAAAATCGGAAAAAATGCTGAAAAAGAGGAAAAGGGTATCAGACCCTGTACCGACGGCCAGGAGGCCGTCGCCACAAGGGACACCGCCCGTCGCTATAGAGCGACGGGCACTCACGCGGCGAGCAGGCGGGCTTCCGCGCGAAGCTCGGGCGGGAATCGCGCGCAGAGGCGCGCGGTGCGGCGCGCAGCGCGCAACGCTGCGCGTCGCTCTTTAGCGACGCGCGGCATTGGCGACGCCGCGCGTCGCCAAATCGCGCCCAGCGCGCTGGGCGCCTGGGCGTCGGCGTGCTGGGCGCCTGGCGCCTGCGAGCTGGGCGCCAGCGCGCCTGCGCGCTGCCGCGCCCGACACTCGCGGTCCGAAAAAAAAATTTATTTTTTTTATTTTTTTTTTCTATTTTTTTAAATTTTAAATTGAATAAAAAAACCATAATTTTAAGCCCCCATTTTTCAAAATTAATTTTTTAAATATTTTTTTATCATTTTCTAATTTTTCACTCTAAAATGCAAATTTGACGAGAAAATCATCACTTTTAACCTTTTAAGCCTGTGAAGGCAATTATCATCATTGGGTAACTTCGATCTAGGCTGACTCAGGACCCGGTGTCTACAGTTGCCCCCAGTTTAGGGGAATCTAGTACACTAGTGTCTAGGTGAGCCTAAACTCAAAGAAGAAAAGGAAAGAGACGCGTACCTGAGTCGGCCGTCTTTCCGAACTGGAGAATTCTGAGACGGTAGTTATTACCATGGTGTGTTTTCGTTTGTTGAAGTGGTGCTATCTGTGAGCCCTTCGGTTGATTGCCCCCTGAGAGGTCTTCGGTTCATCGATCGTTTGCCCCCCGAGAGGTCTTCAGTTCATTGATTATTTGCCCCCTGAGAGGTCTTCAGTTCATTGATTGTTTGCCCCCTGAGAGGTCTTCAGTTAGCTGCTCCCTGAGAAGTCTTCGGTTTATTGATCGTTTGCCCCCTGAGAGGTCTTCGGTTCATTGATTATTTGCCCCCTGAGAGGTCTTCAGTTCATTGATTGTTTGCCCCCTGAAAGGTCTTCGATTCATTGCCCCCTGAGAGGTCTTCAGTTTGCTGCTCCCTGAGAAGTCTTCGGTTCATCAATCGTTTGCCCCCTGAGAGGTCTTCAGTTTGCTGCTCCCTGAGAAGTCTTCGGTTCATCAATCGTTTGCCCCCTGAGAGGTCTTCAGTTTGCTGCTCCCTGAGAAGTCTTCGATTTTCTGCTCCCTGAGAAGTCTTCGATTTTCTGCTCCCTGAGAAGTCTTCGGTTTTCTGCTCCCTGAGAAGTCTTTGATTTTCTGCTCCCTGAGAAGTCTTCGGTTTTCTGCTCCCTGAGAAGTCTTCGATTGATTGCCCCCTGAGAGGTCTTCGATTTACTGCTCCCTGAGAAGTCTTTGGTTGATTGCCCCCTGAGAGGTCTTTGGATGGTGCTTGGATTTGATGATTAAGCTGGTATGTGGATTGATGATTGAGTTGAGGCTTGGATTGATGATTAAGCCGGTATATGGATCGATGAATTTGATCGATGTCTGGATTGATGAATGAGTTGAGGCTTGGATTGATGATTTGACCGATGTCATCACTCGGCTTTTGCCGGTGTCCGCCTCAAGCCTTTCTTTCTGCAAAATAAGGAAACTAAACTATGCAAAAATGGTGAGCATGCAAGTGAAATGCATGAGTAATGCAGGAATGCAGGATAAAAATTCATCTATGTGAACTCGAAGATGATGCCGGGCTAGCTGCGATTTGCGATATAATTGATGCCTTTTGAGCTGCTTTTGAATTTCATGCCCTTTGGGATTGTGAGATTCTCACCTGGTACCTGTAGTCATTATTTGAAGGTAGTGCGTCCCTTGTGGATTTTCACACTAGCTTTTCTTAGTGGGAGATGCGTCCTTTGTGGATTTTCACATAACCCTGTGCCTTATTATTTTTTTTTTTGCCTGGAATGGACCCAACCCAATCCAGCGGCTTTTCTCTTTCTTCTTTTTTTTTGTGAAGGACAGACTGCCTGTTTTCAGGTTTTCACCCTATCCTTTTGCCTAGTTTTTGCTTAGAGCGCCAGTTACGGTTTTCACTCTAACGGCTCTTTTCTTTTTTTTCTTTTTTTTTTCTTTTTTTTTTTTTTGAAGCTTGCTGAAGTTGTTGGCAAGAACCTTTCGGGAGTCTTAGGACATGTTTGCATGAGCTTGATTTTGCACATCGGATAACATGATGAATCGGCTGAAGCGCTTGAGCGGTGAACAATAGGTGACTTCGGTCACACAAAGAGAACTGCTCTGATCACATCATTGCAGAAATGCATGTGTTTCAATTTGATTTCATTAAGCATGATCATTATTTGTCATTAGTTTCAAAAAATACAAGACCTCAGCTAACCTCGGGTTAGATCTTGAAAGCATCAAACTCCTGTTATCAATCAGCCTTCTCGGGTTTTATGATTGAAGATTTTCTCTCATCTCTTAATCTTTTTCTTTGAATGCGAATTCTAGAAGCAATGTTGGAGACGAGACTTAACTCGAATGCATGATTGCACTCGTGGCTTCTCACTTGAAGCTCAAGAAACACCATAAGCCTCTTCTTACGTACCAAACCTCTTTAGAAGGTCATCTCCGCTAATTGGATAAGACTGAACCAAGAATCAAGAGGTCTTACTTGGGTTGTAATGTCAGGCTTAGGTAGATGGCTGTCAAAGGAGGATCAGGTCGCTAGAGAAAAATGGCCGCAATATTTTCTCGACTGGTGGATGAACCATTCTCAGCTCAGTTGTATATACAAAGGTATTCTTGAATTTGGGCTCGGTAACATTTCAGCTCCTTGAGATCAGAATAACAATAAAAGGGTAATTATTGAAACTAGTCAATTGGTTACTGTTTTGAGGTCTTTTTGTTTTTTTTTTCTTTTTTTTCACAGTGTAAACTCGTCCTTACCAAGGCAATTTTGATAACCCACAAAGAAATTGTTAATTGTTAAAACGTTCATCCATCCTTTTTAGAGCGGCCACTCTTCTAAGGGGAAGCCAAAATCATTTTAGGCGAGGGGATAGTTTTAATGTGTGTAACAACAAAATTGGCACGCATTCAGCATACCCGTATAAAGGCTCAATGGGCTAGCAAGTGATTGTGAAGTAAGGGTAGGAAATGGTCATTTAGAGAGCTATACAAAGAAAATGTTGCCTAAATCATTTTCTAGGTTCCGTCTTATCCAGGGATCGCTTTGACGGGTAATCAGAAAGGTTCTAGTGCTCTTAGTGAGTTTCCATCCAGTCCCCTAATTGCAACTAGTTTTTTTTTCTCTCTCTACAGGAGCTATGTTAGATGCTATCAAAATTTTCTTTGGGTTCCCCAAAGTTTTCGAGATTAACTGCAGCCATATTATTTGAATTAACGCCAAAGTAAATTTGTTATGATCATGCGAAATGAAATCAATAGAAATGTCATACAAATAAGCAAAATTGTTCTCTTTATTACAAACAGAAAATAAAAAGTTCCAAAAATAAAAAGATTCCAGCATCCAAAAGCAATATCACTAGTGGACTGCAAGACACGATCATGTTTGCGGTGGAGGGACTGCGTTGTAGCCTGCCTTCTTCTTCTTTTCTCTCTTCTCAGGATCTGTGATCTGATTGGTGTCAATGAGATCCTGGATCTTATTTCTCAGAATACGGCAATAGTCAGTCAAATGGCCGGTGTGCTGGTGGTAAGCGCAGTACTGATCACCTCTATGTCCCGGCTGTCCCTGACTCAAGGCTGGTCTGGGTGGCAAAGGTTGCAACTTGCCTTCTTTCATCAGTTTTTCCAGTACCCAGGATAGAGAGCGGCCTAAGTTGGAGTAGTATCTTTGACCCTGCCCAACTCCAGTAGCTGAGACCTCTGCTGTCCTACCATTTCTGCTGTTGCTGCCTCCAGCACCTCCAGATTTGAATCCCGACTGGTTCCCATAGCCTTTCCCAGCAAAGTTATTTTGGTTTGCTTTCTTTGCCAGGTAAGCCGCCTCAGCTTCTATAGCGATATCCTTAAGTGACTCCCAGTCCTTGAGCCCCTTAAAACTGAGCAAGTCCCTTAAGTAAGGGCATGAGTTTCTGATAAACAACCTGATCTGGTCTGCAGTGTCAGGCTTCCTCTTCATCTCCATGACCCTGTTTCTCCATCTTGTAAGGTACTCATGGAACGACTCATCATTCTTCTGCTGTAGAAGCTCGAGGTCTTTTAGGGTGACCTCCATCCTAGTGCTGCAGTCGTACTGCTTCATGAATTCTTCGGTCAAAAGGTCCCAGTCCTCTTTGGACCTCCTATCCAATCCGTGGTACCAGTCAACTGCCGGGCCCACCAGACTAAGGCAGAAATATTCCACCTTCTGCTTCTTGCTCAGCCCTGTGCCTTTCATGACCAAGGTGTACTGCTTGATGTGGGCGGATGGGTCCGAGGTGCCATCAAACTTCGGAAGCTCGGGCATCTTGAATCTTTGGGGCAGCAGCTCTTCATCCCCCAGATCTCTGTCTTCTGGGTTGATCCCCTTGCCTGCTGACAGCATGCGGGTGATAGCTTCGATCTGTTGTCTCATACCTCTTAGAGCTTCATCCTCTACTCTGGGTGCTCTGGGCCTCGCAGCTTGGTGGACTATCGGCACCACTTCTTCTTCCTCCTCCATCAGGAAATCATCGTTGGGGTTATGAATCCTTTCCCCTCTTGGCTCGATGGGTGCAGCAGCTCTGTGCTCATTGTTGGGTTGACGAGCAGCAGCTCCAACGAAGGGAGCCTCCCCACCAGCAGGTGGTTCGGCTTGCCCCCGAGGAGGGGCTGCTTGTGGCTGTAGAGCAGCAGGTGGCTGTGGGGCAGCAGGTGGATGGGCAATCCTTTCAGCCATGGCACCCATCATTTCCATCATTCTTCGTTCGAAGTCCTCTAGCCTCCTAGCTAGGTCTTGAGTGGTCAAAACTCCAGGTTCTTCTGCCATTGATGATTCAAGAGAGGATTCACTGATTGATGAGAATGACTCAGAATCCCAGTCAGACACTTGTTCCGGTAACTCAAAGAGCAAATTTGTCCTTACTAGCCGACCGTCGGAACCTCTAGTCCACTTAGATGAATCTATGATGGCTGAAAATAATTAGATTGTTAGGATGATGCATGAATGACATATACAATGCATGATAGTGAGCTATGCAACATTTACAATCACATGCAAGCAAGTAGAGCCTTCTAACCTTATTACTCCCACACACGAGGTAATGCGGTCTCTTTCCTAGGTGGGCTTGATCCATGGGTTAGCGGGGAACCCAATGGATGTGTATGGTGCTCGGTGTAAAACCGGCATCGTAACATCTCTTATCTAATGTGCAAGCACATGGGTTATGATCATTATGTATTCAGGCACCCCGAACAAGTTGACATGGGCCTATCGGAGCATGAAAGCCTTTGGTTAGGTGACCAATCAGATTATTTGGGTTTGTCCAATACAAAATGATCCATATAGCAAGCAAGGTATTACGGTTCATATCACATAAGGGAAGTATCTATTGCCATTATATGAGCTTTGGTCAAAGGGTGGTGTTACTTTAGGGCTACCCAAGCATGATCCCTGCCGACGGGTCTAGCTCATCACGAGCGTAACGACTGATCGGGTCACCATTTAATATACCATGACGGTACGAGGCTTGGGCTGGTGATTATCCTTAACACTTCCCTAAATTGAGTGAAAATAGGGTCGTGCTTCGGGAACGCACCGGGGCTAAAAGAGGGACCAAACTAGCATATTTCTAAGGCTCTAATGAGATGCTATGCAGTTTTGAAAGAAGATGAAATTTTTAAATTAAAACTCAATTATGATTTTTAATCAAGGTACTTTCGAATCGAAGTCTCGAGTACGTCCCCAGCGGAGTCGCCACTGTGACGCGCGCCGGATCCCCGCGGCCGCCCGCTCGACAGCCCGCACGTGGGCGATCGGGGCAATTGTGGGTCCGTCAACAGCTTGCGATAAATCGCAAGTGCGTCTATGTTGGGCAACAAGGAGGTTTCATGGAGTCGCCACCCAATAGAACATTGGGAAAGTTTCTCTCGCCTCGGAGAGCCTAAGACTTGCGCATTTTATCCATATTGGGCCATGAGGCCTAGGATTAACGTCTAAGTCTCGTGACACAAAAGGTGTCTTGGAGGATAACCTCTAGCCTCTTGAGCCCAAAGACCAGAGCAGGGTTCGGGACTTCTCATTTATTCGTACCTTGATTAATATTATAATTAAGTTTTGAATTCATTGTTTCATCAACTTTCCACACAATGCAATTTTAATTTAAAGGCGCAATCATTCATATCAAAAGCGGTAAATGTAAGCAAAATCCAAAATAAAGCATTCCAAAAATGAATTACAATAACACTAGGAGCGGAATACAACTCCCATTTATAAAAGTGAAATACATGCATAAAACGGGTCATTCATTGATAGTGAGAACATTGGTCCTCGCATGCATATTTATTATGAAAAAGTTTTGATGTGATGATTTATTTGGGTATGAAATACTAGGACATTGGTCCCATTTTTATTTAGAAAAAATGTCAAGTTAATTAATAGAAAACGTTTTTGTGATTTTCTTTTTAGCGAGCCTAAATAAAGAATTTTACAAGAAAAATTATATGGCAAAATTAAATAAAATATTACAAATAAAGCAAATAAATAAACCAAACGAGCCTTTTTTGGATCTCCCCGATGTGCTCGCAAAAACGCCCAAGCGAAAAATGAGTTTAGACATAAAAACAAATACAAATAAAATAATGTTAGTGATTAAATCAATTAAACATACAAAATAATGAATAACAAATTAAAATAAAATAAGACGATATGAAAAGAATGATAATGGAATCAAAATGTTAATAAACTAAAATAAATGAAAAACATGCATTATGTATGACAAATGATTAAATGATGTGAATAAAATAAAATATGACATGTTACTTAATTAATATATGTAAAAATATGAACATGATGAAAAATGATGAAGATAAACGAATCAGAATGTATAAAATGATAAAGAAAAGAATAATAGATTAAAACAATTAAAGAATGATGAAAACAATTAACTAAACAATATGATTAATTAAATATGTTCACAAATGATATAAACCATTTTCATGGCAAAAAGATCAATTAAAATGAATTTATTAATTACATGTTAAAAATAATGATGAATTAAAGTGAAAGAAATTAATTACATGTTAAAAATTAATAAACAATCAATATTTATATGAATAAAAATCATATCATGTATAAACAATTAAATGGAACAAATATAAAATCAATACAACAAATTGAATAGATTAAAACAATAAATAAATCAATAAAAACAATAAAATATACATGAACAAATTAAATAAAATAAAATAGAATAGGAATTGAAATTGAGCCTAGAATATTTACCCTCAGAGTATTGGATTTGATGAAGGAAAAATGATGATTGATTTCTTTGTTTGATGATTCACAATATTAGAGTGAAATAAGATGTAAGTGTTGGAATTTTATTCCAAGGAACATGAAAAAAAATGATCAAAAATTCTTTAAGAACAAAGAATTGATACCTTTGCCTAAAGAAATGATTTTGATCAAAAAAGTTTTATTGATTAAAATAAAGAAAAATTGATTGAAGTTTTATCAAATAAAAAATTAGATTTTGATGACAAACAATTATTTTATTTGTCTCAAAATCAATTTTTTATCAAAAAGAGATTCAAAACAAAATCAATGAAAAAAAAGTTTTATTGAACCCAAAATAAAAGAAGAAAAACAATTTTGAGAACAAATAATTATTTTATTTGTCTCAAAAATTAAATCAAACAACAAAACTTACTCTAAAAAATATGTTTAGAAGAAATTATGTTGAAAAAAGAATGAAACAATTGATTTTCTTTTTGATTTTTGGTTGGGTAAAAAATCTGGAATTTTTGGTGGAAGAAGAAGAAGAAATCTGGAATTTTTAGGTCTAAAAAATGTGGAGAGGAGAAGAGAAGAGAGACTACTTTGATTTCATCATAAACTATTTATAGGATAAAATAGGTTGCCCTAATTTAATTAAGGAAAAAACCTATTTTAACCCAAAATTATTTTATTTTTAATGATAAAATCAAATTTTATTATTTAATGACCTAAAAAAATATTTTAGAATTTAATTTGAAGTCAAAAACCCCAAAAAAATGGGATAAAAAACGGATTTTTGGGTGAAAAAATCGGAAAAAATGCTGAAAAAGAGGAAAAGGGTATCAGACCCTGTACCGACGGCCAGGAGGCCGTCGCCACAAGGGACACCGCCCGTCGCTATAGAGCGACGGGCACTCACGCGGCGAGCAGGCGGGCTTCCGCGCGAAGCTCGGGCGGGAATCGCGCGCAGAGGCGCGCGGTGCGGCGCGCAGCGCGCAACGCTGCGCGTCGCTCTTTAGCGACGCGCGGCATTGGCGACGCCGCGCGTCGCCAAATCGCGCCCAGCGCGCTGGGCGCCTGGGCGTCGGCGTGCTGGGCGCCTGGCGCCTGCGAGCTGGGCGCCAGCGCGCCTGCGCGCTGCCGCGCCCGACACTCGCGGTCCGAAAAAAAAATTTATTTTTTTATTTTTTTTTTCTATTTTTTTAAATTTTAAATTGACTAAAAAAACCATAATTTTAAGCCCCCATTTTTCAAAATTAATTTTTTAAATATTTTTTTATCATTTTCTAATTTTTCACTCTAAAATGCAAATTTGACGAGAAAATCATCACTTTTAACCTTTTAAGCCTGTGAAGGCAATTATCATCATTGGGTAACTTCGATCTAGGCTGACTCAGGACCCGGTGTCTACAAGTAATAGCACCACCTGCCAGGGCTAACCTAGTTGCCCCTCCTGGAGGACAAAATGAGCGGGAGGTAGTTAGGAAAGATCCTCCTGAGGAGGTACGTCTGCCACCAGTTGATCTTAGAGCTACTACATCCTCGAGCCAGAGAAAAAAAGGAGCCCACAGGCTAGAAAATGATTATGTGGAAGATGAGTATGAAGCACCCATAGTGGAGAGAGAAAAAGCACCTTAGACAGAAGAGGTTATGTGGAGGAAGATGGAGGAGAAATTTGAAGCGATATCTTCTATGGTAACCATGGGAAAAGGGATGAACTCGAAAGACAAGGAGCTGGAGGGAGAGGATTTTATCCCTTAGAATTTCAAAATACCTAATGTCCTGAAGTTCGACGACACTTCGGACGCAACGCACACGTTAAGCAGTAATCGCTGGTAATGAAGGGTACAACCTTAACGAAAAGGCAGAAGATAGAATATTTTTGCTTAAGCTTAACGAGGCCTGCGGTGGACTGGTATCATGGGCTGGACGGAAGAACGAAGGAAGATTGGGATTTGCTGACAGAAGAGTTTTTCAGGCAGTATGACTGCAGTATGAGGATGGAGACAACTCTAAAAGATCTAGAGCTGTTGAAGTAGAAATTAGGAGAGTCATTCCGTGAATACTTGACCCGACAGAGGAACCGTGTGATGGAGATAAAGAGGAAGCTGGACACTTCGGACCAAATCAGACTTTTTATCGAAAATGCTAGCCCATATCTATAGAAATGAAGGGATTGAAGGACTAGGAGTCTTTGAAGGATATAGCTATAGAAGCTGCGAGTGAATACTTGGTGAGGAGGACAAGTAGTGAGGCATATGCCAAAAGGAACAATAGTAACTAGGGAGCTAGCAGACCAGTAAGCTCTAGCAGTGGTAGTAGGATAAGCAAGATAGCCGAGGTCTCAGCCACAGGAGTAAGTCAGAGGCACTTTTCAAACTTAGGGAGGTCTCTCTCATGGGTGTTAAAAAGGCTAATGAAGGAAGTTAGAGCCTTTAGCGCCTAAACCTGCCCAAAGCTAAGGATGACCGGGGTATAAGGATGACGAGTTTTGTGCTTAATGTGACGCGCGCCGAACGCCGGGGAGCCCCGAAAGCATGCCTTTAAGGCTTCGAGAGAGGTTCATTAAAACTTGTAACGAATTACAAGTGCGTCTATGTTGGGCAACAAGGAGGTTTCTTGGAGTCGCCACCCAATAGAACATTGGGACAGGTCGTCTAGCCTCAGCGAGCCTAAGACGGCGCATATATATCCATTTTAGGCAAGCCAAAGGGATCTTGGAGACCTCATCCCAATAAAACATTGGAATGATTCTCTAACCCCGTGGAGTCTAGGATTATTCGAGTTGGGCCTTTTGGTGGGCAACAAGAGATATTTTGGAGGCCCATCCCAATGAAACAATGAGATAGTCCTCTAACCTCGTTGAGCCTAAGACCAGAGTGAGTCCGTGACTTCCCATTTATTCATACCTTGGTTAAGTTTATAATTGATCTTTGAATTTAAAGTTTCATCCCATTTCTCATTCATTTTAATGCAGTGAAATTAAAGCGCAAATCGTCCATTCAAGGGAAGCGATAAATAAATAAAGCATAATTAAGGTAAAGTGCATGAAAATAAATTACAATGAAACTAGGGGCGGAATACAACCCCCATTGTAAATGAAATACAAATCATGTATAAATCGGGATATTCATTAAGAATGAGGACATTGGTCCTCGCATGTATACTTAGAAAAAACGCTAAAGGTGATGGTAAATTTGGGTGTGAAAAACCAGGACATTGGTCCCATTTTATTTAGGAAAAAAATACCAAATTAATTAATAAAAATGGTTCAGTGACTTTCTTTCTAGCGGGCCTAAATAAACAATTTTATAAGAAAATTACATAGCAAAATAAATGGAAAAGCCAAATAAACAAAATATTACAAATGAAACAAATAAATACTTAATCTCAAATGAGCCTTCTGGATCTCCCCGTGTGCTCGCAAAAATTGACCAAGAGGGAAAATGAGATGTGAAATAAAAATAAAACACAAATAAAATAATGTTAGTAATTGAATCAATCAAAATCAATTAAATATAAAATAAATGATAAGTTAAAATAAAATGAGATAAAATGAAATGATATCAAAATAACAAATGAATTAAAATGTTAACAATTTAAAGTGAATTAGAAAAATGTGTTATGAATGACAAATGGATTAAATGAAGTGATTGAAATAAAATATAACATGTTAATGAATTAATATGTAAAAATATGAACATGATAATAATAATGATTAACAATGAAAATAAATAAATGAATGAATAAATAGCAATGACAATGATAAAAGAATGATAAAAAATGAATAATAAAATAATGATAGCAATTAAATGAATAACATGGTTAATTAATATAATCACAATTAATATAAAACATTTATATGGTAAAAATATCAATTAAAATGAATTTATTAATTATATGTTGAAAATAATGAGAAATCAAAGGAAAAAATAAATCAATTACATGTTAGGAATTAAAAGAAACCAGTATTTACAAGTTAGAAATGATAAGAAAATCAATATTTACATGAACAAAAATAAAATATTATATGAACATATTAAATAAAACAAATAAAATAAATGAATGAATGAAATTAATAAAAATATACATGAATAAATTAAATATGAACAGAAATAAAATAAAATAAAAGCGTCAAATCCAGAATATTTACCCTCAGAGTTTCGGATTCGATGAAGGTGAAAATGATATTGATTTCCTTGTTTGTGGTTTGCAAGATTAGAATTGAATGATAAAATGTTGGAATTTTATTCCAAGAAAAATAGAAAAAATGATCAAAAATTCTTTAAGAACAAAGAATCAATTTCATCGTCTAAAAAATGATTTTTATTGATAAAAATAAAAATAATCTCAAGAACAAACAATCCTTTTATTTGTCTCAAGAAACAAAACATATGAAAAAAAATCTTATTTTTAGAAAATCAAATGAAAAAATTAGATTTTGATAACAAACAATTATTTTGTTTGTCTCAAAATTAACTTTTCATCAAAAAGAGATTCAAAAGAAAAATCAATGAAAAGAAAAATTTAATTGAACAAAAATAAAAAGTTAAAAAAAGAATTTTAAGAGCAAATAAATGTTGTATTTGTCTCAAAATTGAAATCAATCAATAAAATTACTTCTAAATATATGTTTAGAAGAAATTTTATTGGAAAAAAATGAAAAAGATGAACTGAATTTTTTGTTCCTTTTTGTTGGGAATAATCTGGAATTTTTTTAGAGAGAAATTGAGAGGAAGAAGAAGAGAAAACCTAAAAAAAACCCTAAAAAAATCCCTCCCTTTTGATTTTTTTATCTTTTTCTTTTTATATGAAGAAAATAGAAAATAAAATTAATTAAAGGGATAAAATTTAATTAAATCAGATATTAACTATTTAAAATTTTAAAAAGTGAAAAAAACTTGAAAATCCCTTAAAAAAGTGATAAAAAATCGATTTTGTGGAAAACAATCGGAAAAAATCAGTTTTGGGGCGAAAATGGCAATTTGCGGCAGAACAGAGGCTACGGACGCCTGATGGGCATTCCCGGCGTGCGCGCGATGCTGCGTGCGAATGCGCGTGGCATCGCGCGAACAATCTCGCCTGACGCGCGATGGCACTCCGCGCGCACAGGCGCTTCCGCGGCCGACGCTCGAAAATTTTATTTTTTTTTATTAAAGATTAACTAAAAATACTACAATTTCTAAACCCCATTTTTCAAATCTAATTTCCAAAACATTTTTTATTATTTTTTACTTTTTCACTCTAAAATGCGAATTTAAAGAGGAAATCACCACTTTCAACCTTTTTTTGCCTGTGATAAGGCATCTTATCATCATTGGGTAACTCTGATCTGGGCTGCCTCAGGACCCGGTGTCTATACTTACCATCAGCACATCGAGCCTACTACTAACATTTGTAACTGAGGCATTCCATTCGTGATATGATTGACTCTAAACAGATTACTGATCCAGAAAAGAGAGGCAACCAGAAGAAATCCGGGTACAATAATATTTCGCCACCTATTTTCATGATCGGGTCTAGTCTGCTTGAATTATATGTTCTAAAAGACTTGTATGATAGTGAAGATGTTGCTATCACTCGCCTTGAAAAGGCCAGTGAAAAAGGGATTCCCATGGCAATTATTTATTGTTGGTCCATTAGTGAGAGTGAAAATGAAGATGAAGATGAGGATGAGGATGAAGAATCTGCTGACCCATGGGGTTCAGAAGATGAAGGAAAAGAGATCAAAGTAGTGACCCAAAGTGGAAGGGTAGTTCCGGAAGTGGAAATGCCGCAAGATCCAATGGCGGTACATACGGAGAAAGAGCCGGAGGAGGACCAAATGATGAAGCAGTTAAAAAGGACTCCAACCTAGATATTAATTTTGCATTTGTTGAGACAATCCCCCTCACATAGGCAGAAGTTAGTAGAGGCCTTATGAGAATCTACTGTTTCAACCACCATTTCCCCAATAGAGCTGTTAGACATTGTTAAAGGGGGTGCTAAAGAAAGTGTGGTGTATTCAAATGCTGATTTGCAGGCAGAAGGCCGTAATCACAATCGCCATTTGTATATAAGGGCACAAATTAATGAAAATCACATAGCCTACGTTATGGTAGACGATGCTTCTTCCATAAATGTGTGCCTTCTGGTGCCAATGTTAGCTTTTAGAGTGTCAGAGGACATGTTAAGCGAATTAGGTCTAACGATCACCGCCTATGACAACTCCCGAATGCAAGCACCAGGGACCATCAATGTAATAGTGAAAAATCAGACCGATAGAGACATAGATCAAATTTCTAGTCCTTCCTATTCTAACTAATTTCTCAGCATTGTTGGGCAGACCATGGTTCCACAAGTTGGGAGGGGTGTCATTTACCTTGCACCAAATGATAAAAATCCCACATGAAGGGTAGGTGGTGACAATCAAAGCGGCCAAAGAAATTCAAGTATTCATCTG
The DNA here is from genome assembly GCA_947683425.1 of Excoecaria cochinchinensis. Lineage (NCBI taxonomy): Eukaryota > Viridiplantae > Streptophyta > Magnoliopsida > Malpighiales > Euphorbiaceae > Excoecaria > Excoecaria cochinchinensis. The sequence goes on from CANTUQ010000034.1 coordinate 5,433,962, forward strand.
AAAGATTGCAAGGCAACCCTTCAATGACTTTCATGTGGCAGTGATAAATGGAGAGGATGATTATTGCAGGGAACCCTCGGGTGGTGAATATAATAAAGAAGATGTCTTTCCTTCTCAGAGCCAATTTAGGTAAGAATTCCAAGGGGCCACAAGCAGCCATCATGACAAGAGGTCAGAAAGATCGGAGGGGCCTCAGGTATAAAGACACAATGAGTAAGAAGACAAAATGTGAGATTCCTCACATTACGGAGAGTTTTATTCCAGCCAATTCAGTATGTGCTTATACTGGAGAAGCTGAACCCCAGTGGATAGACGAGAGGATCATGCCGGGTTTCAAGGTTTTCAATGACATCTTTGATTAGGACATTAGATTTATTAAGCCAGTATAAGGCTTTTAGGATGAAGAAATCATGACCCAATGCATTATTTCGGAACGAGATGCACCTGAAGAGGTCGTGACTAATAGGTTGATGGCCACCCGAGTGAAGGGTAAGGGGAAAGTAAGAGATGAAGCCGTAGGTTTGGAAATGCAGGATGAAGTTCTATAGGGGGTTGCTGCAAAGCCTTCGAAAAGCCAAGATGTTCCTCAACTGTCGACTGCAATGTCTGCGTCGGCAGAGAAATAAGACAATAGTGAATTAGATTTTCTTTTTATTCCAGAACTTTTTTACAATGATTATGATGTTTCTGATTCCATAAATAAAATGAACAATTTTGCTTACTTGTGCGATATTTCTAATGATTTCACTATGCATAATCATGATCATAACTCATTTATATTTGACATTGATTCAACTGATGCCACTCCATTTAGTCTCGAAACTATGGAAAACCCAAAGGAAATCTTGATAGCATCTAATATAACTCCTGAAGAGAGATTAAAATTTGAGAGAATTTTAAAAAAATATGAAAAAGTCTTTGCCTAGACCTACGAAGACATTCCGGTAATCGATCATGAAGTCACCGAGCATGCCATTCCAACATATCCTGATCATAAACTAGTTAAGTAAAAGCTTAGAAGGCTCCGGCCAGAATGGGCAAAGAATGTTAAAGAAGAAGTTCATAAGTAGTTTGAGGCCAAGTTTCTTATTGAAGTGCAATACCCAACGTGGCTGGCCAACGTCGTTCTAGTAGCTAAGAAGAACGAAAAAGTGTATGTGTAAACTATCAGGATTTGAACAAAGCTTGTCCAAAAGATAGCTTTCCTCTACCTCACATCGATGTTTTAGTAGATAGTGCAGCAGCTTGTATGATGTATAGCTTTGTGGATGGATACGCTAGGTACAATCAGACCCTCTATAGGATAGCAGATCGGATTAAGATAGCCTTCATAACTGAATAAGGCATGTTTGCTTATAGAGTAATGCTATTTGGTTTGAAGAATGCTAGCGCAGCCTATCATAGGATGGCCACTAGGATCGTCGAAAACCTAATCCACAAAGAGGTGGAGGTATATGTCGACGAAATGATGATCAAGTCAGCTACTAGAGAAGGTCACTTTGAGGCCTTTGAGAAATTCTTTCGGAGGATCAACTAATATAACTTGCAGCTGAACCCTAAGATGTGCATCTTCAGGGTCACTTTGGGAAAGCTTTTGGGGCATGTTATTAGTCAGAAGGGAATTGAGATCGACCCTGATAAGGTTAAGGCCATTAGGGAGATACCGGTGGCCCAAAACGAAAAAGATGTCAGAAGCTTCTTAGGAAAGTTGCAGCATATTAGTAGATTTATCGCCAAGCTCACTTCAATTTGCGAATCAATCTTTAAGCTGCTCAGGAAAGACCAGCCTGTTATATGGAATGATGATTATCAGAGGGCTTTCCACACCATTAAGGAATACTTGTTAAACCCTACAGTTTTGAGACCACCTTAGCCAATCAAGCCTTTGATCCTATACCTGGCGATAGAAGGTAGATTTATAGGTGCCATGATGGCTCAAGAGGATGAATTCGGAGTAGAATTTGCGGTTTATTTCCTTAATAGGAAGTTTCTTTCTTATGAGATCAAATATACTGAAGTCGAAAAGATTTGCCTAGCGTGATTTGGGCCTCTAAGGAGTTAAGATACTACTTCCATTATTATAAGGTACAAGCCATCGCTAAGCAGAATCCTCTCAGGTACCTGCAGGAAGTCCCCTTTATGTTAGGAAAGAGGGGAAGATGGTTGCTTCTCCTATAAGAATTTGATGTTGAGTCTGTCACCCAAAAAATGATCAAGGGACGCGCAGTAGTAGAATTTTTGGCAGAGCACCCCATCGAAGGAGATCTAATTGAGTTTAACTTCCCATACGAGGATGTTGCGGCCATTGCAGTACGAGGTTGGCAGTTGCATTTTGAGGTTGGCAGTTGCATTTTGATAGAGCAGTTAATAACAAGGGGCCAAGGGTAGGAATCATTCTTACGACCCCAGACGGTGAAAAACTTCTATTAGCTAAGAAGCTAAGGTACAAGGCTACTAATAACGAAGCTGAGTATGAAGCCTGCATTTTTGGATTAGAAGCTTTGTTAGCCTTGGAGGCAAAAAATGTGGAGGTTTTTGGGGATTCATCACTGGTAATCCATCAGACTAGAGGTCTGTTAAGGAAGAACGATTGGTGCCGTACATAAAACATTTAAAGATGTGGAGCAGTCAATTAAAGACATGTGCGTTTCACTTTGTGCCTAGGGATGAAAACTAATTTGTAGAAGCCCTCGCCACCTTGGTATCCATGTGGGATAACCCTGTAGGAGTTGTAATGAAACCTGTGCTGATCTTAAGTGCAAAAAGGCCCAGGTTTGAATCTGAATAAATAGTATAAATTGAAGTTGTCGATGAGAAGCCGTGGTACCATGACATTCAAAATTATCTGGAAAATATAGTATTCCTAGAAGAAGATACTAAAAAGGACCAAAGATTGATTCGTAAACTGTCTACTAAGTTTATCTATATAGATGGTATGTGTGACACGCGCTGAACCCTGAAGGCCCCGAAAACCCGGTTTTAGGGCGTTCGAGATAGGTTCATCGAACTTGTAAGAATTACAAGGGCATCTATTTTGGGCTATAAGAGGTGTTTTGGAGTCGCCACCCAATAAAAAATTGAGAAAGTTCATTTAGCCTTACTGAGCCTGAGACAATATGTGTGTATCTATTTTGGGCAACAAGAGATATTTTGGAATTCCCATTCCAATAAAACATTGGAACAGTTCATCTAACCTCATGAAGCCTAAGACGATGCGTATGAGTCTATTTTTGGCAATAGGAGATATTTTGGAATTCCCTTCCCAATAGAACAATGGAAAGGTTCATCTAACCTCGTGAAGCCTAAGACCAGAGAGATTTCGGGACTTCACTCTTATTCACACCATGGTTAAAGTTACAATTGGGTTTTCAAAATTAAATCTCATTCCTTTTCTCATACAATTTAATGCAATTATTTAGAGTGCAGATCAACCACATAATGAAAGCTGTAAATAAGGCAAGATTAAAACAAAGTAAGTAAAAAGGTATTAATTTACAATAAAACTAAGCGCGGAATACAACTCCCAATGTAAATGAACATGAACAAAAAAAATACATAAAACGGGACGTTTATTCAAAATGAGGACATTGGTCCTTGCATGTATGCTTAAAAGAACAACATTAAAGGTGGCAGTTTTATTAGAATGGAAAACTAGAACATTGGTCCTATTTTAATAATGAAAATTCTCCTTTTATTTGTAAAAACCTTTAGGTGCCTTTTATTAACGAGCAAAAGAAATGACATTTATAATAATGAATAAAAATTGAAGAGATTAGATAGCTATAATAAAAAGGGTGACAAGAAAATGAACCAGAGCGATGTTTCCAAATCATCCCAGTTGATCCTCCCTTTCTGGCATCCAATATTCAACAAATTAAACAAACTCACAAAGAAAACAAGATACCATGTTAGCAACATAAGATGTTAAAAGCAAAATAAACAATTGAAATTGCAGAGAAGATTGAGGATGAATTATCTAAAGCTAATAGAAATAAGGAATAAAAGAAACGAATTAAAAGAAATAGGAAAAGAAAGAAAGAGACCCAGGGACAGCCAAGGAGGGCCGAACGATGGCCGTCCCTGGGATGATCGACGGATAGAAGAGGTGCTCCGCAACCACCGAGCGACGGCCATCGGTGGGGCCTTCAACCCGTCGGTCACCTCCAAACCTCAAAAAAAAAAAGAAAAGAAAACAATTAGAATTCAAATTGTCACCTCTTTAATTCATTTTTCATGCGATAAATTATTAATGAAGCCAATAAAAGCGATAAAATGGATTAATTAAAATGAATTAATTCATGTTTTGAGATTAGCTTAAATATATCATATCGAAACACTGAAATTACCGCAAGAATGGTTAGTCCTAAATGTTTACCTTCGAAATATTAATTTTCAGAAGGTGAAAGTCGCATGGAGTTCCCTTAAATTCTAGAAGGGCTAGTTAACCGAAGAAAACTATTAGAGACAATTTCTTTTATAAACACTGTTCTTTTCAAATAATTTGGAATTTTGAGAATCAAGAGAAAAGAATTTATTTCTCTTTCTCGATTTCACTTCTACGATAGTTTCAAATCTTTAGAAAGATAGATCAAGTGAAGAAAATTGATTTTTCTTTCTCGAGTCCTTCCTAGTTCATTTCGAAAAGTTTTGAAAGGAAAAAATTTGATATGAAAAGAAAATCTTCGTTTATGAAAATCTTCCAACCCCTTATCTCGATCCTCAGCCTGCTGTTTATAAGCTAACTGAGGATAAAGATAAAAATTCAAATCTTTTTAAAATTCAAATTATCCTTAGAGATAGATATCAAATATTTTTCGAAGTCAAAAAGATTTTTAGAAGATAAAATCAAATCTAGAAGATAAAATGAAACCTTTTTGAATTCAAACTATCTTTTAGAAGATAAAATGAAATCTTTTCGAATTCAAATTATCTTTTAGAAGATAAAATGAATCCTTTTTTAATTCAAATTATCTTTTAGAAGATAAAATCAAATCTTTGATATTTATCCTAAAAATAAACGCTAAGAAAATTACAATTTATCCACCCGAAATGCAACCAAGCACCGACCGACGAGCTTGCCTTGGTCTACCGATAGGTGTCGGTAAAAGGGGCAGCCCAGTCTTTTAAGCAGCGGGCACCCACTCGTGCTAGGTGATGGAAGTCCCTCTTTTATGCGAGTTACGGGCACCCGCTCTCTCTAGGCGACAACTTATGTGAGCGACGGGCACGCTATTGCGCTAGGCAAAAGGCATCCCTAACTTATACGGGCGACGAGCACCCACTCATGAGAGACAGCCATCGCTTGAGAGCAAGTGACGGGCTCACCACTTATTGACGGGCGTCGGTCGCCCAAAAAAACAATTTTCTTAAACGAAAAGGCTCCTTTCGATGAAAAAGGGTTTTCGGTCACCAATATCACTAAAATTTGTGAATTTCAAGGGCGACGACCTACAACCTCACTCCTTTACCTATAGAACAGGTACCAGTATCTTTATTGGGTAACTCTGATATGGGCTGCCTCAGGATCCGATGTCTACAGTTGCCCCTAATTTTGGGGAAACTAGTGCACTAGTGTCTAGATGAGCCAAAATTCAGAGAAAAAGGGAAAAAGTGTGTACCTGAGGCAGTCCTTACCTTTTGCTGTATCGAAAATCATGAATGGTGGCTTATGATTGTTGCCACCGAGATATCAACATATGATTGTCACCGATGAGTTGTAAGCATATTCCACTACAACTCAATTGATACACCGCAGTTAGTCCGTCTCGCATAGGATTGTCGCCTTCGGGATATCGACATATGATAGTCTCCATTGAGTTGTAAGCATATTCCACTACAACTCATTTGATATACTCAGTTGGTCTGTCTAGCATATGATTATTATAGCGCCCCAATACCCCTCGGGAGGAATATCGGAATGCTACACATACAAACACGTACACTCATGCAAATAACTAAAGCGGGAGCACATAACAGGTCAAAGCGCATAACTGTATTAAATAGATTTTACAAAATCCAAAAAAACAAAATGTATCAACAATATTACATGCCTTTCTCACACTTACAAAACACTATATAAGAGTCCTATACAAAAAGAATACTATAATCATTACAAAAAGAATCACTTCAAAAACCAAAACTCCTAGTGGCTAGCAGATGGGGACTCTCACTTCAAAACTGAACTTGCAAATCTACATGGAAACAAACATCTGTGCTAAGCGATAACGCTTAGTGGGGATAAACAGATACAATGTAACACCCCCTACCCATACGTAGGAGAACCCATCCGCAATGGAGTGAGAACCCATATGAGCAAGGGTGCCACCAAGCAAAACGATACAATAAACATACATCCACAAATAATATACATACAGAAATACATCGAAATTAAAAACTTTAAAACCAAACTGATCATTCATTCATAGATCCAATAATAATATTCATTATATAACTGTTCTGATATTACCAAAATAATTACATCTTTCAAAATTACAATACGGAAGCGAAACAGAAGAATAAATACAATGAGAGTTCACTATTATAAAAAGAATCATGAAACAAAAAGCTAAGTCCTAATGTTAATCCCTCTATGTTGGCTTGACTTGCAGTGACACTCCTAAAAGCTATACACCTTCCGCAGCTCCATGGATGAAACACCCGTGCTAAGCAATAACGCTTAGTGAGGAAAGAAAAAACAATAATATGGACGGCCATTCACAATGGTCGTCAAGGCAAAACGCATACATAATGGCATAAGCTGATAATCATATTACATATAATCATAGTTGAATCACATTCATAAGCATTCAAAGGCTCATAATCACATTCATATGCTAACTAATTCTCATAGTCATAATCATTGCCGATCGGATTTCTCATTCTCATAAGCATAACACAAACAATCAATACACCTGCTAACTCACAATAGTGGATAACAAGTGAACGCATGGCAGTACCTTACAGGTACGAATCGAAAAGCAACATCACATTTTCTCATTCAAAAATATTTTACGGAGGGGATCTTAAACAAGATCCAAACACATTGAGGTTCGCGAGGAACCAAACAGGGGACCTGATCCGGGTCCAAATGGAACAGAGGGTTGCAGCTACTTAACTCTATTAGGCATGCCTAACTATTCACTAAACTGACTCTTGCAGGTCATACATAATTCATCAAGTCACATTCATAAAATTATCCATGCATAATTCTAAAAGCATCATAAGTTCGGAAACCAGACATCGAAAGCATAAAAGAAAACTCAAGTTGAAGCTAGGAGGTATCGCGCTCATGACGTCTGTCGCGCTCATGATAGAGGCAAAACTGGCCCCAGGTCGCGATCGTGGCAGTCTTTGCGCTCACACGGACACAGAAGCACATCTCATTGTCATACTCACGACAGTGAGCGGCTAACCAAAGCTGTCACGCTCGCGATAGTGAGCGGCCAGCCAAAGCTGTTCCGCTCGCGACAGAGAACTGCCCAAATCTGCTCGGTAGCCGAGCGCTCTGTCGCGCTCGCAGTAGAGAGCTCTCGTTGCGGTGGCTTGGCAACCCAGTGCTTGGCCACGTGCAAAGGCTGAATTCTCCAAGCTCTGTCATGCTCGCGATAGAGTTGTGATTTCCAGCTCTTACGCAAAAATCTGCAGAAAAACACACTCCCAAAATCACCCAAACCTCCGATTGACTTCAAAAGTCAACCCCACACAAATTGATCATTCAAGTCATCTTAATTACACTAAAACTGAACTTTTAAACCACAACCAATAATTTAATTACACAAATAACATAATCAAAATCCTCACTTTAGAAAACCAAAATTTTTTGTCTAAGTACAACCACAAATTCATATCTTGGTTCAATTACTCATAATCCAAGCATCTCAACCCAAAATAATCATTACCCACATAATTTAGATACAAATACACATTATATCTCATTAATTACCAGCCATTCAACAAAGAACACAAAATCACGTAAAATGCACAAAGAAATCAGAAATTCCCAAACCTGTAAATTCCTATGCTCCTAGTTGCAAGCTCCGCTCCCACTCGCCTTCTCTTTCCCCTTGGGATCATGAGTAGGCGCTTCTAAACTCGAAAACCCAAGAGTCATACAAACACAAAACTCTAGATTAAGAACACATCTAACAAAGATCAAGAGAAAAGATGAACAAGAAGAGAAAACCTGCTAAAACTTACCAATCAAAGCTTAAGAGATGATCAATTTCCACCAAAAACCACTTGGATCAAAGCTAGGGCACACTTGAAGAGAAATGAGGAAGAGGTGATAAAGAGAAGAAGAAGAAGAAGAAGAACGGGAAAAAGGCAGCAAAATGGTTGCTCCCTCTTCTCTCTCCTTCTATTTATACCTACTTCTTAAACTTGCCACATGTCACCCTATCTTTGGTGGATCTTGATCACTCACACCTGACACCCATGCAAGACACTACACACAAGACTAACCCTCACTAATTCACACACTACTCCCCTACGAGCATGCACACGCACTAACAAGACCCATACACACACACCTTAATATCAAACATGCACCCACACTCTAATAAAGCCCACAAAACATACATATAATCCAAAATACCATTAACACATGCCAAAACAGTGATCGACACACATGCAATCATGGCTCAAACTACTAGGGGAAAAACGGGGTGTGACAACTCTCCCCTACTAACAAGAATTTCGTCCTCGAAATTCTCACCTCAACTGAATAACTGTGGGTACTGAATCCTCATCGCCGCCTCTGGTTCCCAAGTCGCTTCCTAGACTCCATGATGCTGACAAAAAACCTTAGCCAGAGGAACTTGCTTATTCCTTAACTGTCTCACTTCCCGAGCTATAATGGCTTTTGGTTCCTCATCATAAGAATAATCTGGCTGAACTCGAACATCTTGAACCGACAACACATGCGACGGATCCAATCGATACCATCGAAGCATGCAGACATGGAAGACATCATGCATCTTAGCCAATTCCATCAGTAAAGCCAACCTATAGGCTACCGGACTAACTTTCTCCAAAATCTCAAAAGGCCAATGAATCGAGGACTAAGTTACCGTTCTTGCCAAATCTCAACACCTTTCTCCAAGGCGATACCTTAATGAATACTTTATCCCCAACCTCAAACCAAATATCCTTTCTCTTCAAATTGGCATAAGATCTCTATCTATTTTTAGCCACTTTTAGATTCTGCTGCACAACCCTGATCTTTTCCTCTGTATCTCTAATCATCTCTGGCCCAACAAAAGATCGCTCGGTCAACTCTATCCAACAAATCGGAGTCCTACATGGTCGACCATACAAAGCCTCAAATGGTGACATCCCAATGCTCGACTGATAGCTATTGTTGTAGGCAAACTCCATAAGCCATACATAATTGTCCCAACTGCCAGAAAAATCCAAAACACAAGCCCGAAGCATATCCTCTAAAATCTGGATAACCCGTTCGGACTTACCATCTGTCTGAGGATAAAATGCCATGCTAAAATTCAACTTAGTACCCAAAGCTATCTGCAATTCCTTCCAGAACTTCGATGTGAACCTTGGATCCCGGTCGGATACTATAGACAATGGCACACCATGCAGTTGGACTACCTCATCCACATAAATACTGGCCAACTTATCCATCGAGTAGTCCATTCTGACAGGTAGAAAATGAGCTGACTTGGTAAGCCGATCCATAATAACCCAAACTGAATCATGCTTCCTCTGAGTCATTGGCAAACCCGACACAAAATCCATGGCGATATCATCCCATTTTCACATAAGAACGGATAAAGGAGTGAGCAATCCCAAAGGGACTTGATGCTCAGCCTTTACCTGCTGACAAGTCAGACACTTCGGCACGAATTCTAGAATGTCTCTCTTCATCCTAGACCACTAGTGGAACTGCTTCATATCCTGATACATCTTCTCACTACTAGGATGCATAGTAAAGACCGTAGTGTGTGCCTCGCTCAAAAGCTTCTTCCTTAACTCATCACTCTCGGGCACACACAAATGATTCCTATACATAAGCACCCCATCCAAAACCAAAAACTCAGACTGCTTACCCTACTGAACCTCTTGCAAAACTCCCTGTAATCTTACATCATCCTTCTTAGCATCCACAATCGACTGTCTTAAAGACGGCTTCACTCTCAATTGGGCAACCAAAGCCCCATCCAAATCAAATCTCCACTTGAACCATTGCAAAAACAAAACCAAAACCGACTTCCTACTCAAAGCATCCGCAACCACATTAGCTTTGCCCGAATGATAATCTACAATGCAGTCATAATCCTTGAACAACTCCAACCATCGATGCTACCTCATATTCAACTTCTTTTGCGTGAGGAGATACTTTAAACTCTTATGATCCGTGAAAATCCTACACTTCTCCCCATACAGATAATGCTGCTAAATTTTCAAAATAAAGATCACAGTTGGCAATTCCAAATCATGCGTCGGATAGTTCTTCTCATGAGGCTTCAACTGATGAGATGCATAAGCCACAACTCTGCCCTCTTGCATCAACACACATCCGAGTCCAACTCCCAAAGCATCATTGTACATTACAAACTCTTTACCCGAGATGGGTTGAGTAAGTACAGGAGCTTCAACTAATAATCTCTCCAACTTCTCAAAACATGCTTGACACTTATCTGACCACTCAAAACTGACCCCTTTCCTCAACAATCTGGTCATAGGAGCAGCAATGACTGAAAAACCCTTCACAAATCGACGGTAGTACCCAGGTAAACCAAGGAAACTTCTTACTTCTGGAACATTCCTAGGTGCTTTCCAATTCACAATCGCCTCAATCTTAGTTGGATCCACTTGAATACCCTTAGCTGACATAATGTGACCCAAGAAAGACACCTCTCAAAGCCAAAAGTCACACTTACTAAGCTTCGCAAACAAACGGTGCTCCCTCAAAACTTGCAGCACTAACCGAAGATGATCCTCATGCTCACTCTCATCCTTCAATTAAACCAAAATATCATCAATAAACACTTCTACAAATCGGTCGAGATATGGCCTGGACACTCGGTTCATCAAATCCATAAAAGTCGCAGGTGCATTGGTCAAACCAAATGGCATCACTAGGAACTCATAGTGGGCATATCGCATCCAAAATGCAGTCTTAACCACATCCGCGTCCTTAACTCGAAGCTGATAATAACCCGACCGAAGATCAATCTTGAAGAAGACACTCGCACCTCTAAGCTGATCAAATAAATCCTCCACTCTAGGCAAAGGATACGGTAACGCTCACGCGAGGCAAATTACAATTAAATCCCGACACAAGAAAAGCAATGGTAAAAACATTAGTGATAGTTCTAACATTAAGCACATACACATAAAGACGAGAGAAAAATAAAGAAAAAATAATCATGCAAGAATGTAATAATAATAACCATAACGATGACCCTAATAATAAATATTAAAATAAATAATAATAATAATAACAATAATAATAATAATGATATAAAATAAATAAACATAAAATGATAATAATAAATAAATAAAATAATAATAATAATAATAATAATAATAATAATAATAATAATAATATAACAATAATAATAAACAAATAATAATAATAATAATAATAATAATAATAATAATAATAATAATAATAATAATAATAATAACAATTTCACAATAATAATGACAATGATAATAATAATATAACCTCAATAATAATAATAACAAATAATCACAAAATACAATAACAAATAATAAATAAATACAATAATAATAAATAATAAAACAAATAATAATAATGATGATATAATACAATAAAACAAATAATATCAATAACAATAGGGGTGAGCAAAAAAACCGATGGACTCGGTTAACCGAAAAAAAATCCGAAACCGAACCGATGGACTGGTTAATGGTTAGTATTTTAAAAAAACCGATATTAATGGACTGGTTAATGGTTTTGACTCATGTGACTGGTTAATCGAACCGAAACTGAATTTTTAGTTAATTTATTAATAATTTATAACAATTTATCCTAATTAAAAGTGATCATGTACTTTTTTTTATTATACTAATTATTTTAAAATTTTTAAGTTTTTTTAATTGGCTATTAGTAAGTATAATAATTTATCTAATTAAAATTGATTATGAACCGGTTAATATATTTACTTATTAAATATTAATTTTTAAAAATAAATTTGCTTATATCCACCAAATATTTTTATTTTAACAACAATAATGTTATATTATAGTGAAAAAATTTTAATTTTTAAGTATTTTGAACATTTTAATTTTATTTATAAATATATTTATAATTATAGTGGTTAACCGAAAAATATTGGGTAACCAATCCGAAAATCCGAAATCGATAGACTGGTTAACCGATGGTAATGGACTGGTTAATGGACTGTAATTTCAAAAAACCGATATTAATGGACTGGCTAATGGGCTGATCCTAATGGACCGGTTAACCGACCATGCTCACCCCTAAATAACAATAATGGCAATAATAGTAATAATGCAACATAATAATAATAACATGGACTAAATAATAATAATGATATTAAAATGATAACCCAACATAATGACAAATAACAATAACTAAATATATACAATAATAATAATAATAATAATAATAAACACAATAAATAATAACAATAAACATAATAATAACAAATAATTTAAAATAGACATAAATTAAATAATACTAACATTACACAATAACACTAATAATAAATAAATCAAATAACAATAGTAATAATAATCATAATTATGATAAAACAGAATTCTAAATAATAATAATAATAATAATAACAATAATAAAACATAATAAATAAATAATAATAATAATAATAATAATAATAATAATAATAATAATAATATTAATATTAATATAAAATAATATTAATATTAATATAAATAAAACAAAATAAAATAAAATAATAACCCCTCACCGGTTTTTCCCCGCCGAAGCATCCGGAGGCCGCCGGTGGTCGACACCGCCCATGCCGGAAGACAGGCCGCGCCGCCAGGAGTCCGTCGCCACCAGTCACGCGCCGGAAAGACGCCGGATCTGATCGAAAAGCGCCTTGGATCGCCACGGATTCCTCCTCGCCGATCTGCTTCCCGCCGGCGAGTGGAGGAGATTGGTGGCTACCGACGTGATCGTCTCGCCGCTGGGAGCCCAGCGCCGCCACGCGTGGCGCCGGCCACCTCCTTCTTTTTCCTCTTTTTTTTTCTTCTTTTCCTGCGTTTCCTGGGTTTTTGGTTGGCCCCTGTTCTGTGTCTCTTCCTTTTGCTTTCTACTCTTCTATTTGCTTTTTCTTTCTTCTTTCTATTTTCTTTCTTTGATTTTTTGATTTTGGTCCCTTACTATGTGTCTTCTCTTACTCTCTCTCTCTCTTTATTTTCCTTTTATTTTCTTCCTTCTTTTGGCCTGCTCCCCTTACTCTGTTCTCTCTTTCTTTTTAATTTTCTTTCCTTTTTTCTTTGCCCAGCCGAGACCTCTTGCTCTCTCTTGTTCTTCCTTTTTCCTTCTATTTTTTTCCTCTCAATTTTTTCCAATCCAGCCGAGAGAGCCCCCCACTACTTCTTCATCTCTTTCTTTTTATACCCCATATTAGGGTTAGTTTTAGTTCCTTTAATAACTTCCTCCATTTTTTAATTTAATTAATTTACCAAAATTATTACACATCTAATTAATTAAACACTCTATTAATTAAATACTCCATATTTTTCTACCTTTTTAATTTAATTAATCTACTTAAATTATTACATATATTTTATCTAATTAAACCCTATATTTATTTTCTTTTTTCAACTTTAATTTATCTTATAATATTAACTAACTAAATTAACCTAATTTTAATTTTTAATTTATCTAATTAAATTAGCCTAATCTCAATTTTTAAATTTTTAATTTTACCTACATATTTTATATTTTTTTGTCGGAGGAATTTATCAAGGACCCAAAATTTGCCATTGCCATTTTTTATTTTTTTTAAAACCTGACTCGAGACCCAGTGTCTACAGTTGGCCCAAATTTTGCAGAAGCTAGTGCCTAGATACCTAAGTGAGCGAAAATTTAGAGAAGAAAAAAAAGAGATGCAGAGGCGCGTACCTGATGAAATTGGAGTTGTTGGGGTAGTTAACGTCAGTTTGTCGGCGTGTTAACCCTTGTCGTTTATGGGCATATAACCTGTGCGGTGTCTAGCCTAAGTCGGATCGGCATCTAACCTATGCGGTGTCTAGCCTTGGTTGTTTCGGCATCTAACCTATGCGGTGTGTAGCCTTGGTCATTTCGGCATCTAACCTGTGCAGCGTCTAGCCTCAGTTGGGTCGGCATCTAACCTGTGCGGTGTCTAGCCTTGGTCATTTCGGCATCTAACCTGTGCGGTGTCTAGCCTCAGTCGGGTTCGGTATCTAACCTGTGCGGTGTCTAGCCTCAGTCGGGTCGGCATCTAACCTATGCAGTGTCTAGCCTTGGTCGTTTCGGCATCTAACCTGTGCGGTGTCTAACCTTGGTCATTTCGGCATCTAACCTGCGCGGTGTCTAGCCTCAGTCGGGTCGGCATCTAACCTGTGTGGTGTCTAGCCTTGGTCATTTCGGCATCTAACCTGTGCGGTGTCTAGCCTCAGTCGTTTCGGCATCTAACCTGTGCGGTGTCTAGCCTTAGTCGGGTCGGCATCTAACCTGTGCGGTGTCTAGCCTTGGTTATTTCAGCATTTAACCTGTGCGGTGTCTAGCCTCAGTCGGATCGGCATCTAACCTGTGCGGTGTCTAGCCTTGGTCGTTTCGGCATCTAACCTATACGGTGTCTAGCCTCAGTCGGATCGGCATCTAACCTGTGCAGTGTCTAGCCTTGGTCCTTTCGGCATCTAACCTGTGCGGTGTCTAGCCTTGGTCGTTTCGGCATCTAACCTGTGTGGTGTCTAGCCTTGGTCATTTCGGCATCTAACCTGCGCGACGTCTAGCCTTGGTCATTTTGGCATCTAACCTGTGCGTTGTCTAGCCTCAGTCGGGTCGGCATCTAACCTGTACGGTGTTTAGCCTTGGTCATTTCGGTATCTAACCCGTGTGGTGTCTAGCATTAGTCGGGTCGGCATCTAACCTGTGCGGTGTCTAGCCTCAGCCGGGTTGGTGTCTAACCTTCCTCGTTTCGGCATCTAACCTGTAAAATATTTTACACTTATAATTCTTGGTGCATGTCTTCTGGCATAAGAGCTTTAGCGAATATATTTCATAGGTGCCTTTGATGCACATGGCTCTTTACGGGCATATCCTTTGCATGCATCTCACATTCACATTTTTAACATGCGTTCTGTACATATGTATATATGATTTTTTCTGCATGTGTTTCATATGCATAGTTATCCATGTACACATCACACACGCTCAATTATTTATATAGCCTTCATATACATAATAAATCTCCACCTATCTCTGCATATGATTCTTTGCATTTACGCCGGGGAGTGACTCTTTACCCCCATCACATGCTCGAGCATTTGCATGTATTTCGCATATATAAATCCCCCTTTGCATATATCTCTCATGCATGATCCTTTACATATATTTCTCATCCATAATCATTTGCAAATATTTTACAGAAATGCGATTCTTCGCACACATTCTATAATCTTTTACATGTATACCAGCCATGCGCGTGACTGTGGCATATGCACAATTCTCCGCATGCATTTCACATGCATGCCTTTCATGCTCCTAGTACATGCATAGTATGTATAGTACACACTTCACATACAGAACTCCTTAATACATGCGTAACTTCGCATATCGTTTCATACATGCATAAATCAGCATGTCAACTCATACATGCATGACTTCACATGTCATTTTATACATGCATAACTTCGTACATGCATTCCATGCATTCAAGGCGCTTTTCTGACCACCTAGGACATGGTCTATCCATTTTTCCATACATCTCATATCTGCATGTAGCATTTTATGCATGCATGCACAATCTCCGGAATATATTCCTGTACACATAGTTTTGCAAGAAAAAGGCCAAACCAAAGGACAACTTTGGCAAGATGAATTCAACCAAAGACCTCTCAGGGGGCACATTCAACCCAAGTCCTCTCCGAGAGCAAGAATCAACAAAAGGCCTCTCGGGGGCAAGAATCAATAAAAGACCTCTCAGTGAGCAATCAATCAAAAGGGCTCACAGACAGCACCGCTTCGCAAAGGTTAGCACGATGGCGGTACTACCATCCTACAGGGAGGTTAGCATGACCACGGCACTACCAATTCACAACGGTTATCATGATGGCGGCACTACCATCCTATAGAAGGTTAGCACGACCACGGCATTACCGCTTCACAAAGGTTAGCACGATGGCAGCACTACCATCCTACAGAGAGGTTAGCACAACCATGGCACTACCAATTCACAAAGGTTAGCACGATAGCTGCACTACCATCCTACAGCGGCACTACCAATTCACAACGGTTAGCACGATGGCGGCACTACCATCCTATAGGAGGTTAGCACGACCACAGCACTACCGCTTCATAAAGGTTAGCACGATGGCGGCACTACCATCCTACAGGAGGTTAGCATGACCACGGCACTACCGCTTCACAAAGGTTAGCACGATGGCGGCACTACCATCCTACAGGGAGGTTAGCACGACCACGGCACTACCAATACACAACGGTTAGCACGATGGCGGCACTACCATCCTATAAGAGGTTAGCACGACCACGGCACTACCGCTTCACAAAGGTTAGCACGATGGCGGCACTACCATCCTATAGGAGGTTAGCACGACCACGGCACTACCATTTCAGAACGGTTAGCACAACCACGGCACTACCGCTTCACAAAGGTTAGCACGATGGCGGCACTACCATCCTATAGGAGGTTAGCACGACCACGGCACTACCATTTCAGAACGGTTAGCACGATCACGGCACTACTGCTTCAACAAAGGACAACATGCCGACAACATGGCAACAACCACCACAGCATCACCCAAGAAGACACCGCCTCAAGTACGTGTCTCTTCCCTTCTCTTTGAATTTTGGCCTTTTCTCTCTGAATTTTGGCTCACCTTGGTGTCTAGGCACTAGCTTCTCCAAAATTGGGGGTAACTGTAGACACCGGGTGCCGAGTCAGGTTTAAAAAAAAATGGTAATGGCAATTTTGGGTCCTTAATAACTTCCTCCGGAAAAAATATATAAAATATGTAAGTCAAATTAAAATCAAAAAAATTGAGATTAGGTTAATTTAATTAGATAAATTAGAAATTAATTAGTTAATATTATTAGTTAGCTAACTAGATAGCATTGTAGGATAATTAAAATTGAAAAAAGAAAATAAATATAGGGTTTAGTTAGATAAAATATATGTGATAATGTAAGTAGATTAATTAAATTAAAAGGGTATAAAAATATAGAATATTTAATTAGTAGAGTGTTTAATTAATTAAATGTGTAATAATTTAAGTAGATTAATTAAATTAAAAGGTAAAAAATGGAGGAAATTATTGAAGGGCCAAACCCTAATTTTGGGTATAAAAACAAAGTGATGGGCAAAAATAAGGGGGACTCTCTCGGCTGAGCAAAGAAACCAAGAAAAGAAAAAGAAAAAGAAAAAGAAAGAAAAAAGAGAGGAAGAACAGAGGGAAACCAAAAGAAAAAAGAAGGAAAATAAAAAGAAAGAAGAGAGAGCAAGTGAGGGGGCTGGAAATCAAATAAAAGAAAGAGGAAACAAATCAAAGAAAGAAAAAGAAATAAAAAGAGAGAGCACAAAGAAAGGGAAATCAAAGAAAAAAACAAAGGAAATCAAAGAGGGACCAAAAGTCAAGAAACCAAAGAAAGAAAATAGAAAGGAGCAGACCCAAACACAGGCCATGACGCCGGAGAAAGGAAAGGAAAAAAGAGAGAAGAAGAAGAGGTGGCGCCGGCCACCTCCGGTGGAGGAGGTCACCACGCACGGCGGCGCGGTGACCCAGGTGGCGGGACGATCCACCCGCCACCAGAAGCTGCCCCACAGCGGCCGCCGTGGAGGAGAACGGCGAGGAGGAGCCCGCACGTTCCAGCTCCGCTTCCGGAGATCCGGCGAATGTTTCCGGCGCGTGACTAACGGTGGCGAGGTCCCGCCGACACGATCTTCCCGGCGGCGGTGGAGGTGTCGTCCACCTCCCACTCCCGGAGGCGCCGGCGGCCAAAAACCGGTGAGTCTCTTTCTTTCTCCCTTTAATTTATATTTTATGTTAATATTTTATTAATTATTATTATTATTATTATTATTATTATTATTATTATTATTATTATTATTAATATCATTTTATTTATTTATTATTATCACTTTATGTTTATTTTTTTTTTATTATTATTATTATTATTATTATTATGTTGTTGTTGTTATTATCATTGCTACTATTATTATTGTTATTATCATTTTATTTATTTATTATTATCATTTTATGTTCATTTATTTTTATTATTGTTGAGGTTATTATTATTATTATTATTTAGTTTATTGTTATTATAGTATATTTTTAGTTAATATTATTCATTATTGTGTTTTGTGATTATCATTTTAATATTATCATTATAATTATTTATTATCATGTTTTTATTATTATTATTGTTGTTATTATTATTATTATTTGTCATTATCACTTTAATTGCTTATTATTATAATTGTTATTATTGTGTTTAGTTATTATGCATTGTTACTATTTTCATTATATTGTATTATCACTATTATTACTATTATTTTTATTAATATTATTTGTTTATTATTATTATTATTATTATTATTATTATTATTATTATTATTATTATTATTATTGTTTTATGATATTATTATTATTATTATTATTATTATTATTATTATTATTATTATTATTATTTTTATCGTATTTGGTTATTATAATTGTTATTGTGTTTTTTATATTCATTAATTCTCGATTTATTCATTCAATTATTTATTTAATTGTCTATCTATTTATTCATTTATTTATCACCCAATTTAATTTAATTCGTTATTAATATTGATTATTTCTTTCAATTTACTTTATTCAACTATTTGTTTATTTGTTTATTTGTTTATTCAATTATTTATTTATTCATTATTAACCAATATCATTTTCTGTCTTGACCGCAATGCGGGAGGCATGTGGCTCGTCTGAGAAGCATGGTTTGAACAGGTAGATTAAGATTTATTTATTACTTGGAAATATGTAATTATTATTATATTCTCTTTATTCGCTTGTGGTCTGTAATAATAAAGGATAGGATTTTCGACCACGTTTAAAAAGAACCACCACACAAATGTTTTTCTACCAAAATGAAATTTATTAATAAAAATGGACCAATGTCCTCATTTTCATCCCAAACCAAAAGATTTAAACCGATTCAAGAATTTGATACTTTCTTATAAAATAAGTAGTCGGGTACCAATGTTCCCGTCTAAATGAATAACCCGATTTATGTATGTTTACATTTTTTATTTCTTTTACGAATATATTTATTTATTTACTTTAAGCAAGTTTTAGTTATTTTTATTTATTTGGGGGATTGTTCTGTCCCATTTTATTTATTTCATAATTTATTTATTGCTTTATTTAATTGCTTTCCTATGTGATTGTAATGCGCTTTAATTTTATTGTATAATTTGCATGTGAGAGAAGAGATAAAGTAATTGATCCTAAAAGCCCATTTACATAATATTAACCAAAGGTATGAATAAGAGTGAGGTTCCGAACTCTCTCTGGTTTTGGTACTCATAAGATTAGATTTATTTCTCGATGTTCTATCGAGTGGCAACTCCGTGATACTTGCCTTATGGTAGCCCAATAGACGGTGAGGTCGTCTACACTTATCATCAGAACGAGGTCTCCTCCTGGCATACCACCTTGCATCCCGAGCTGTGGTTTGATTCATGCAAGGGTCATTGCATTGGCCTTAGGTATTTCTCCTTCAGTCGCAGCTAGATTGGCCCCCCAGGGTGCCATTTTTACTTTAGAGCCTTTAATCGAGGCAATAGAAGGCTTTTCTGATGTACCCACATACTAGGCCAGTGTTATTCTACTATTTTGTCTTTCTAGATACCTGATGGTGATTTCTGAGGAATTAAGTGGCGATTTACAGTTATTCGGGATTGTGGATGGCGAACATCGCGGGCTGACCCCATTTCCCTTGATTCTTGCTAAGACTATCTTAGGCTTGGACATTGTCTGTATTGACCCTTCTGCTTTCTTTACCGGAAGCTCCTTATTACTCCAGGAAAATACTTGTCATTCTTTTAAAAGGCAGTACGTCCCTTTCGAATTTTCACACTAGCTTTTCTTTTGTGAGAAATGCGTTTTTTCTGATTTTCACATAACCTTGTGCCTTATTTTGGCCTGGAGTGGACCCTAATCATTCTAGCGGTTTTTTTTTTAAAAAACACAGAGTATAGGATGGCCAAAGGCTCAATACTTTTATTGCAAATCATAAAATTAGTCAACTCTTCACTTGACACTTCTAAATAACTTGGTCTTTTATGGATGGGTATTTCTAATATCCCTAATTTTCCTTATTTTTCAGATTTGGCTACAGGAGAAACTGAAACTACTATTGGAGCCTCCTCCCAGGGTGATCAGTAATTATTTGCTGAGGCATTTTCTTCCGATGCAGCGGTTGTATTCTTTTTTATCTCCCGATGAAGGTACCGCTAGATTGGGTGAGGTGGCAGATGACGACATCAACTTTACGTGCCCCTGGCTACCCCTTTCTTCTGTGACTCTGGATGGTTCCTCAAGATGCATTCATTTGTGTGGGTTTCATAAGGCTACCTTCTATATTATCACCTGCTATGCTCGACAGTTCGAACGAATTCAAGATGTTGTGAGGCACCCTCTATCTTTCTAAGGTGGCATCTTATCATCGGCTTTCACCTCCAGGTACCATAGCCTATAGGCACAGCTACCTGTAAAGACTGTTATACCACTGATTGGAGATTGCACATTTGCTGCTACAAATGCATATAAGGGGTGGGTGATTAGTCCTGCAGTTGATAACAGGACCCATCGACTTAGGCATCTAGCTGGTGAGAGTAGTAGAAGAGCATAGTTATTAGACTCAATAAAGAATAATTGTCATGGCCGGAATTGTACCCTAGTCGTATTTGGTCTACTTGGGGTGAAAGTGTAATTGAAGTGTAGGATTGGACTTAATTGAAGAAAGAGGAATTGTTTAGTGGCTAATGAGTAATTGAGTCACATTAAGCTAATGGTTGATTAGTTGTTTAATGATGCTTTAATTAGGAATATAATAATGAAAGAAATTAGATAGTGGAGGCAGATTTTGGTGAGTGGTTTCCGTGTGGCTTAGTGAGGGTGTGCCACCTACACCTTTGCATGCAAGAGTGGGTTAAGGGAAGAGAAGAGTTTCATTTGGGTAACCTAGTAATTTCTGTGTTCTTCTCTTTTCTTCTTGCGTGAGAGTGAGTGTTAAGGAAGAGTAAGCATATTGATGTTTAGTTGCTCATGAATTAAGGGTTAAACCTAAGAGGTAAGTGGTTAAGTGTGCTTATTCTCATCTTCTACTCTTCTTCTTGGTTTTGATTTGGTTTGGAGTGAGGATTGATGGATTGTGTTCAATTCTGGAATTTGTGTTGGTTTTGCTAGCTGAAGCAGTGAAAAGAGATAAGGGAAAAGCTGTAATTGGAGAACCGAGCGTCCGTCGTAATTAGGAGCTAAGGCGACGAGGTTTGGGAACAAACCCTAATTGTGTGATTATGTGATTAGTGTTGGTTAAATAGAGTTTTGAAATGAATTGCGAGATATGTGAAATTGAAGTTTGAGCATGAATTATGTGATGCTAAATTGTATGATTATAGTAGCAATATGATTGTGATAAAGTGCTTGAGAATGATTATGATTTGTACTATTATTGAATGCCAAACAAGAAGGGAAAATCAGGTATGTGTTATTGATTGTGTGGTTGTTGTATTTGGGTTGATTGCCAAACAAATAAGAAGGAGATTTGAAGTCTAGGCGTAAAAAGAGAATTGGACTGAAAAAGCACAGCCATGCTAGTGATAAGCACAGCTGTGTTTTTGGTATTTTTGCATAGGTCACGGTGACAATGAAATTGATTGTGACCGTGACATATGCTGAGTTCAATTCTGCCTAGAGGAATTTGGTATGTCACGGTGACAATGGAATTCATTGTGATCGTGACCTACCCAGGAAGGCATTCTGTTTTGCAAATGAGAATATATCACGGTGACAATGAGATTCATTGTGACCGTGACATACCCTCAAGTTGCATTTTGCCTAGAATTTGGAACACGTCACGGTGACAATGAAATTGGTTGTGACCGTGACATGTCCCCAATTTGCATTCTGTTTTGGACTTCAATATGTCACGGTGACAATGAAATCCATTGTGACCGTGACCCACCCTGTTTTGGCAATATGATCCTAATGTGTTTGGCCATTCAAATGGCAAGGCTTTGAGCTGAAATAAAGGACAACATGAGTAAGTATTGTATGTGTGTTAAGTGATCTACAAATGCATACAAACATGGTGATTTCTGAATATGATCAGTTATGTAAATATTATATGAGAAGATTGAATTTGAAAGCATACTGAATATGCAAGTGAAATGTTAGCTATGTGCTAATGCAAATGTGTAAAGTGAAAAGTGAATTGAATAATTTGTCAATAACTTAAGCCTGCGAGTCAAGTAGTGGATAGTTAGGCATGCCTATAGGGTTCAGTGCTGCAGCCCCATGCGTTAAATGTGTCTGATTCCATGGGAATCAGAATGCGATTATCCTTGCTGGATTCAGTTAATTGTGGAATGATGAAAAGTACCAGAAGGTACTAATGTGTAAAAGTGATCTCGATGAGATTCTGGGTACCTAGGAGGTACCGATGCGTTACCCGTTATCCGCGTCATTGAATTGCAGGCTAACTGATTAATTAAATAATAAATGGAAGTGACTGTGATACAAGCAAGTATGTGGTATGGATATGTAAATAAGTGGTTGATGCTTTATGATTGAATATAGTAATGGATAAAACTATGCTTGAAATGGTACGTGCTTTAATAATGAATGTTCTGGCATGTCTACTAGCATGTAATGTATGATGTTTCTGATGTGTGCTAATTAATTCCTATATATATAAGTTCCCCACTAAGCGTTATCGCTTAGCATGGATTTACTCTAATCCGTGCAGGTACGGACGAGAGGTGACTGAAGGACGTCCCCCGCATTTTGGTACGGTCAACAATAGGAAGTGTATAGTGTAGGTTTGGGGGTTGTTATTTGGAACTTTTGTATAAGTTTTATGTGGTTAATATGTATTTTGAATATGTAAAGGCATGTAATAATGTAGTAATCATGGATGTAACCTCCCACATGTATGTGTGTCATATGAATAGCTAAGGCGTGTGAATAATAGTAGTTGGCATGTGATGCATGAATTAAGGTAGTGTGTGATGAAATTTTATTATTCAGTTTCCGCATGTGTCCTGTGTGTGTGTGCGACCTTCTCTAACTAAGATTAGCTGAGCTAGTCTGTCGTTAGGGAACGGGCGTCACAAGTTGTGGTATCAGAGCCTAGGTTGAGTCTTTTCTCGGAATTGGGTAGATAAGATGTGTATAGTTTGTTGACCTAATGCGAAAGTCCTTGTTTAATCTGTGTAGTAAGATGGATTCTGGAAGGCATACCGGTGAGGAATATGCCGAAAGTGTGAATCCTCGTGAAGCTGAGGTGACAGGGTCTGGGCAGTCTAGATCGGTTGGCTATGGGAATGAGATTCCATTTGGGCCTATGGAAGCCATGATGAAAATGACACAAGATATGGCGAGAGTGATGGAACGTATGATGGCGCCAAGAGCCCCAATAGAATCTTTGAGGAAGCATGGTTTGGAGGAATTTCATGGAACAAGGTTAGATGAGTCAGAAAAAGCAGAGTACTGGATTGAGAAGGTGGAAAGGATTCTTAAGGAGATTCGATGTCCTCCAGATCAGTGGGTTGAATGTGTGGAGTCATTACTCCAAGGTCCTGCATATGATTGGTGGAAGCTGGTCCTGCAGAATCCGATGCTTCCTGAACCATTAAACTGGGAGTTCTTTGAAAAAGAATTCAAGAACAAGTATATTACTAAAGCACATCGAGAGGCAAATTGGAAGAAGTTCTTGAGTTTGAGACAGAGGACTATGACAGTGGCGGAGTATGAAGCGGAATTTTGTCGCTTAAGCAAATATGCGCCGAAAGGTGTGTTAACTGATGTGTTGCGATGTCAACAGTTCGAGGATGGATTGATTGAGGAAATTAAAGCTTTGCTGATTTCTCTAACAACAGAGCAGAATATAAGTTACTATCGAATTGTTCAAGCAGCTTTGAGAGCTGAAAGGACTCTAGGAGCTCAAAGGGAATGGAGACAAAGGAAGAATGCAAATAGAGGTGGTTCCCAAACGGGGAAAAGATCAAGAGATTCTCATGTGACACCACCTGCTGAGTCAGGGTTCAGTTCTGCAGCGAGAGGTAAAAAGCGAGGCGCTCCTTCAGCATCTGGTTCTGGAAGAGGAACATCTGGTAGTAGAAGTGAGGTTCAGGAGTGTCCTCATTGTGGTAAGTGGCATAGAGGAGAATGCTGGAAAGTGTCGAGAGCTTGTTATAGATGTGGGAGCACTGAGCATTTCATTGCTAATTGCCCGAATACTTATGAGATGTCAGGAAATCAACAAGAGCAGAGTAGGGGTGGTTCAAACTTGCCTTCTACGAACAGAGGAAGAGGAAGAGGACGTGGCAGAGGTAGTCAGTCCAGAGGTGCAGTCGATTCTGAGATTGTGGATAGACCTGATGCGGCGTCAGTGCGGGCTTATGCTATAAAGGCACGAGAGGATCAGGATGCGCCTGAGATGATAGCAGGTACTATTCTACTTTGTGGTGTGGAAATGTTTGCACTTATTGATTCTGGTTCAACTCACTCATATGTATGTGATAAAAAGATATGTGAAAAGATGCCTAAAGTGGAATGTTTAAAATATGATATTTGTGTGTCTAGCCCTTTGGGTGGTAGTGTTAATGTGAACAGAGTATATAGAAACTGTGCATTAGAAGTTCAAGGTATAATGTTTCCAGCGGATTTGATTGAGCTACCGTTCGATGAGTTTGATTTGATTCTGGGTATGGATTGGTTAACTAAGTATGATGCGGATGTTAAGTGTAAGAAGAAAATGGTTATACTCTCTGATGGTAAGGGAAACAGAGCGACAGTGAGAGGAGTGTGCACTAATCCTCTTGTGAATGTGATATCTGCTATGCAAGCCTGTCGGTGTATGAGAAAAGGATGTGAAGCTTATTTGGCCCTGGTATTAGATAGTAAGAGAGAACAGGTAAAGATGCAAGAGATACCAATAGTTAGAGAGTTTCCTGACGTGTTTCCTGAAGAATTGAGCGGTGTACCACCAATAAGTGAAGTTGAGTTATCAATTGACGTGGTACCAGGAACTGTACCGGTATCGAAGGCACCGTATAGAATGGCTCCAACTGAGTTGAAGGAATTGAAGGAGCAGTTG
The DNA here is from genome assembly GCA_947683425.1 of Excoecaria cochinchinensis. Classification (NCBI taxonomy): domain Eukaryota; kingdom Viridiplantae; phylum Streptophyta; class Magnoliopsida; order Malpighiales; family Euphorbiaceae; genus Excoecaria; species Excoecaria cochinchinensis. The sequence goes on from CANTUQ010000034.1 coordinate 5,459,505, forward strand.
CAAGAATTACTGAACAGGGGTTTTATTAGACCTAGTGTTTCCCCTTGGGGAGCACCAGTGTTATTTATTAAAAAGAAAGATGGTACAATGAGAATGTGTATTGATTATCGACAGTTGAATAAAGTGACAGTAAAGAATCGATATCCTTTACCACGGATTGAAGACTTGTTTGATCAGTTAAGGGGAGCCGGTGTATTCTCAAAGATTGACTTGCGTTCAGGGTATTATCAGTTGCAAATGAAGAAGGAAGATGTACCTAAGACTGCGTTTAGAACTCGTTATGGGCATTATGAATTTCTAGTAATGCCATTCGGGTTAGCCAATGCGCCAGCTGCATTCATGGATTTAATGAATCGGGTGTTCAGACCGTACTTGGATCAGTTTGTGGTTGTGTTCATAGACGATATTTTGGTATATTCAAGAGATGAAAAGGAACATGAACAGCATTTGAGAGTTGTACTTCGGACTTTGCAAGAACATCAGTTGTATGCCAAACTCAGTAAGTGTGAGTTCTGGCTCAAAGAGGTATCATTTCTGGGTCATGTGATCTCATCTGAAGGAGTTAAAGTGGATCCAACTAAGATAGAAGCAATTGTGAATTGGAAACCGCCTAAGAATGTGTTAGAGATTCACAGTTTCTTAGGGTTGGCTGGATACTACAGAAGGTTTGTGAAAGGATTTTCAGTAATAGCTTCACCGTTGACAAGATTGTTACGTAAAGGAATGAAATATGAGTGGTCTGAAAGATGTCAAGCAAGTTTCGATCGGTTGAGGAAGATGTTAGTAGAAGCACCGATTCTTACACAGCCTATGACTGGTAAAGAGTATGTGTTGTATACCGATGCTTCAGGTGTCGGATTGGGTTGTGTATTGATGAAAGAGGGGAAGGTGATAGCGTATGCGTCAAGGCAATTGAAACCGCATGAGCAGAATTATCCGACTCATGATTTGGAATTGGCTGCAGTAGTGTTTGCTTTAAAGATTTGGCGACATTACTTGTATGGTGAGAAGTGTAGAATTTACACGGATCACAAGAGTTTGAAATATCTGCTTACACAGAAGGAACTGAATCTGAGACAGCGAAGGTGGCTCGAGTTGTTTAAAGATTATGATTGTATTGTGGATTATCATCCGGGAAAAGCTAACGTAGTGGCCGATGCTTTGAGTAGGAGGTCAATTTCAGCATTACAGTTAAAGCGGATTGAGTGGAGGTTTTCTGCAGATGGAGCTTTATTAGCACAGTTGAAAGCAAGACCGGTTCTGAAAGATGAGTTAATAGTTGCTCAGAGAAGTGATGGGAGATTGCAACAAGTTCTGCAGTCAGTTGGTGATATGGATAAGACTGACTATTCAGTGAATGAAGATGGAATACTGCTGTATAAGAATTGAATGTGTGTGGCCAACGATAAAGAACTAAGAAAGAGATTGATGCACGAGGCTCATAATACAGTTTTCACTATGCATCCAGGTGGAAACAAGATGTACCAAGATATGAAACAGTTGTATTGGTGGCCAGGGATGAAGAAGGATGTAGTGGAATATGTGTCTAAGTGTCTTGTCTGTCAACAAGTTAAAGCGGAGCATCAAGTGCCCCAGGGAATGTTGCATCCACTCCCTATTCCCCAATGGAAGTGGGATAATATTACGATGGATTTTGTATCGGGTTTGCCTCTGACTTCAAGACAACAAGATGCAGTATGGGTTATCGTAGACATGTTTTCGAAATCAGCTCACTTTATACCTGTTCGGATGGATTATTCTATGGAGAAGTTGGCTGAATTGTATGTAAGAGAAATTGTTCGATTGCATGGGATACCTTTGTCTATTGTTTCTGATAGGGATCCCAGATTCACTTCTAAATTTTGGAGGAGTTTACAGGCAGCGTTGGGTACGAAATTGAATTTTAGTACTGCTTTCCATCCACAGACTGATGGACAGTCGGAAAGAATTATCCAGGTTTTGGAAGATTTGATGCGAGCGTGTGTTTTGGATTTCTCTAAGAGTTGGGATAGGTATCTTCCACTTATGGAATTTGCTTATAACAACAGTTATCAGACCAGTATTGGTATGGCACCGTATGAAGTCTTGTATGGAAGGAAATGTCATTCACCGATTTGCTGGACAGAATTGAATGAAAGCAGAGTCATAGGGCCAGATTTGGTTCGTGATACAGAAGAGAAAGCTAAAATCATACAGCAAAGATTGAAGGCAGCAAGTGACAGACAGAAGTCATATGCTGATTTGAAGAGAAGAGATATTGAGTTCAGTGTAGGTGATAAAGTGTTTCTGAAAGTGTCTCCTTGGAGGAAGGTACTGCGATTTGGTAAAAAAGGGAAACTGAGTCCAAGGTTTATTGGGCCATATGAAGTGCTTGAAAGAGTAGGTTTTGTAGCTTATCGGTTGGCTTTGCCTCCGACTTTGGCTAAGCTACATGATGTGTTCCATGTGTCTATGTTAAGAAGATATAGGTCAGATGATTCCCATGTGCTATCTCTACCAGAAGTGGAAGTGCAGTCAGATTTCACTTATGATGAAAAGCCAATAGTGATCTTAGCAAAAGAAGTAAGACAACTTCGGAACAAGCAGGTACCACTTGTAAAAGTGCTCTGGCAGCACCATGGTGTTGAAGAAGCAACTTGGGAACCAGAAGCGGCTATGCGTGAGCAGCATCCACAACTGTTCCATTCAGGTATGAATTTCGAGGACGAAATTCTTTAAGAAGTGGAGAGTTGTCATGGCCGGAATTGTACCCAAGTCGTATTTGGTCTACTTGGGGTGAAAGTGTAATTGAAGTGTAGGATTGGACTTAATTGAAGAAAGAGGAATTGTTTAGTGGCTAATGAGTAATTGAGTCACATTAAGCTAATGGTTGATTAGTTGTTTAATGATGCTTTAATTAGGAATATAATAATGTAAGAAATTGGATAGTGGAGGCAGATTTTGGTGAGTGGTTTCCGTGTGGCTTAGTGAGGGTGTGCCACCTACACCTTTGCATGCAAGAGTGGGTTAAGGGAAGAGAAGGGTTTCATTTGGGTAACCTAGTAATTTCTGTGTTCTTCTCTTTTCTTCTTGCGTGAGAGTGAGTGTTAAGGAAGAGTAAGCATATTGATGTTTAGTTGCTCATGAATTAAGGGTTAAACCTAAGAGGTAAGTGGTTAAGTGTGCTTATTCTCATCTTCTACTCTTCTTCTTGGTTTTGATTTGGTTTGGAGTGAGGATTGATGGATTGTGTTCAATTCTGGAATTTGTGTTGGTTTTGCTAGCTGAAGCAGTGAAAAGAGATAAGGGAAAAGCTGTAATTGGAGAACCGAGTGTCCGTCGTAATTAGGAGCTAAGGCGACGAGGTTTGGGAACAAACCCTAATTGTGTGATTATGTGATTAGTGTTGGTTAAATAAAGTTTTGAAATGAATTGCGAGATATGTGAAATTGAAGTTTGAGCATGAATTATGTGATGCTAAATTGTATGATTATAGTAGCAATATGATTGTGATAAAGTGCTTGAGAATGATTATGATTTGTACTATTATTGAATGCCAAACAAGAAGGGAAAATCAGGTATGTGTTATTGATTGTGTGGTTGTTGTATTTGGGTTGATTGCCAAACAAATAAGAAGGAGATTTGAAGTCTAGGCGTAAAAAGAGAATTGGACTGAAAAAGCACAGCCATGCTAGTGATAAACACAGCTGTGTTTTTGGTATTTTTGCATAGGTCACGGTGACAATGAAATTGATTGTGACCGTGACATATGCTGAGTTCAATTCTGCCTAGAGGAATTTGGTATGTCAAGGTGACAATGGAATTCATTGTGACCGTGACCTACCCAGGAAGGCATTCTGTTTTGCAAATGAGAATATGTCACGGTGACAATGAGATTCATTGTGACCGTGACATACCCTCAAGTTGCATTTTGCCTAGAATTTGGAACACGTCACGGTGACAATGAAATTGGTTGTGACCGTGACATGTCCCCAATTTGCATTCTGTTTTGGACTTCAATATGTCACGGTGACAATGAAATCCATTGTGACCGTGACCCACCCTGTTTTGGCAATATGATCCTAATGTGTTTGGCCATTCAAATGGCAAGGCTTTGAGCTGAAATAAAGGACAACATGAGTAAGTATTGTATGTGTGTTAAGTGATCTACAAATGCATACAAACATGGTGATTTCTGAATATGATCAGTTATGTAAATATTATATGAGAAGATTGAATTTGAAAGCATACTGAATATGCAAGTGAAATGTTAGCTATGTGCTAATGCAAATGTGTAAAGTGAAAAGTGAATTGAATAATTTGTCAATAACTTAAGCCTGCGAGTCAAGTAGTGGATAGTTAGGCATGCCTATAGGGTTCAGTGCCGCAGCCCCATGCGTTAAATGTGTCTGATTCCATGGGAATCAGAATGCGATTATCCTTGCTGGATTCAGTTAATTGTGGAATGATGAAATGTACCAGAAGGTACTAATGTGTAAAAGTGATCTCGATGAGATTCTGGGTACCTAGGAGGTACCGATGCGTTACCCGTTATCCGCGTCATTGAATTGCAGGCTAACTGATTAATTAAATAATAAATGGAAGTGACTGTGATACAAGCAAGTATGTGGTATGGATATGTAAATAAGTGGTTGATGCTTTATGATTGAATATAGTAATGGATAAAACTATGCTTCAAATGGTACGTGCTTTAATAATGAATGTTCTGGCATGTCTACTAGCATGTAATGTATGATGTTTCTGATGTGTGCTAATTAATTGCTATATATATAAGTTCCCCACTAAGCGTTATCGCTTAGCATGGATTTACTCTAATCCGTGCAGGTACGGACGAGAGGTGACTGAAGGACGTCCCCCGCATTTTGGTACGGTCAACAATAGGAAGTGTATAGTGTAGGTTTGGGGGTTGTTATTTGGAACTTTTGTATAAGTTTTATGTGGTTAATATGTATTTTGAATATGTAAAGGCATGTAATAATGTAGTAATCATGGATGTAACCTCCCACATGTATGTGTGTCATATGAATAGCTAAGGCGTGTGAATAATAGTAGTTGGCATGTGATGCATGAATTAAGGTAGTGTGTGATGAAATTTTATTATTCAGTTTCCGCATGTGTCCTGTGTGTGTGTGCGACCTTCTCTAACTAAGATTAGCTGAGCTAGTCTGTCGTTAGGGAACGGGCATCACAAGTTGTGGTATCAGAGCCTAGGTTGAGTCTTTTCTGGGAATTGGGTAGATAAGATGTGTATAGTTTGTTGACCTAATGCGGAAGTCCTTGTTTAATCTGTGTAGTAAGATGGATTCTGGAAGGCATACCGGTGAGGAATCTGCCGAAAGTGTGAATCCTCGTGAAGCTGAGGTGACAGGGTCTGGGCAGTCTAGATCGGTTGGCTATGGGAGTGAGATTCCATTTGGGCCTATGGAAGCCATGATGAAAATGACACAAGATATGGCGAGAGTGATGGAACGTATGATGGCGCCAAGAGCCCCAATAGAATCTTTGAGGAAGCATGGTTTGGAGGAATTTCATGGAACAAGGTTAGATGAGTCAGAAAAAGCAGAGTACTGGATTGAGAAGGTGGAAAGGATTCTTAAGGAGATTCGATGTCCTCCAGATCAGTGGGTTGAATGTGTGGAGTCATTACTCCAAGGTCCTGCATATGATTGGTGGAAGCTGGTCCTGCAGAATCCGATGCTTCCTGAACCATTAAACTGGGAGTTCTTTGAAAAAGAATTCAAGAACAAGTATATTACTAAAGCACATCGAGAGGCAAATTGGAAGAAGTTCTTGAGTTTGAGACAGAGGACTATGACAGTGGCGGAGTATGAAGCGGAATTTTGTCGCTTAAGCAAATATGCGCCGAAAGGTGTGTTAACTGATGTGTTGCGATGTCAACAGTTCGAGGATGGATTGATTGAGGAAATTAAAGCTTTGCTGATTTCTCTAACAACAGAGCAGAATATAAGTTACTATCGAATTGTTCAAGCAGCTTTGAGAGCTGAAAGGACTCTAGGAGCTCAAAGGGAATGGAGACAAAGGAAGAATGCAAATAGAGGTGGTTCCCAAACGGGGAAAAGATCAAGAGATTCTCATGTGACACCACCTGCTGAGTCAGGGTTCAGTTCTGCAGCGAGAGGTAAAAAGCGAGGCGCTCCTTCAGCATCTGGTTCTGGAAGAGGAACATCTGGTAGTAGAAGTGAGGTTCAGGAGTGTCCTCATTGTGGTAAGTGGCATAGAGGAGAATGCTGGAAAGTGTCGAGAGCTTGTTATAGATGTGGGAGCACTGAGCATTTCATTGCTAATTGCCCGAATACTTATGAGATGTCAGGAAATCAACAAGAGCAGAGTAGGGGTGGTTCAAACTTGCCTTCTACGAACAGAGGAAGAGGAAGAGGACGTGGCAGAGGTAGTCAGTCCAGAGGTGCAGTCGATTCTGAGATTGTGGATAGACCTGATGCGGCGTCAGTGCGGGCTTATGCTATGAAGGCACGAGAGGATCAGGATGCGCCTGAGATGATAGCAGGTACTATTCTACTTTGTGGTGTGGAAATGTTTGCACTTATTGATTCTGGTTCAACTCACTCATATGTATGTGATAAAAAGATATGTGAAAAGATGCCTAAAGTGGAATGTTTAAAATATGATATTTGTGTGTCTAGCCCTTTGGGAGGTAGTGTTAATGTGAACAGAGTATATAGAAACTGTGCATTAGAAGTTCAAGGTATAATGTTTCCAGCGGATTTGATTGAGCTACCGTTCGATGAGTTTGATTTGATTCTGGGTATGGATTGGTTAACTAAGTATGATGCGGATGTTAAGTGTAAGAAGAAAATGGTTATACTCTCTGATGGTAAGGGAAACAGAGCGACAGTGAGAGGAGTGTGCACTAATCCTCTTGTGAATGTGATATCTGCTATGCAAGCCTGTCGGTGTATGAGAAAAGGATGTGAAGCTTATTTGGCCCTGGTATTAGATAGTAAGAGAGAACAGGTAAAGATGCAAGAGATACCAATAGTCAGAGAGTTTCCTGACGTGTTTCCTGAAGAATTGAGCGGTGTACCACCAATAAGAGAAGTTGAGTTATCAATTGACGTGGTACCAGGAACTGTACCGGTATCGAAGGCACCGTATAGAATGGCTCCAACTGAGTTGAAGGAATTGAAGGAGCAGTTGCAAGAATTACTGAACAGGGGTTTTATTAGACCTAGTGTTTCCCCTTGGGGAGCACCAGTGTTATTTGTTAAAAAGAAAGATGGTACAATGAGAATGTGTATTGATTATCGACAGTTGAATAAAGTGACAGTAAAGAATCGATATCCTTTACCACGGATTGAAGACTTGTTTGATCAGTTAAGGGGAGCCGGTGTATTCTCAAAGATTGACTTGCGTTCAGGGTATTATCAGTTGCAAGTGAAGAAGGAAGATGTACCTAAGACTGCGTTTAGAACTCGTTATGGGCATTATGAATTTCTAGTAATGCCATTCGGGTTAACCAATGCGCCAGCTGCATTCATGGATTTAATGAATCGGGTGTTCAGACCGTACTTGGATCAGTTTGTGGTTGTGTTCATAGACGATATTTTGGTATATTCAAGAGATGAAAAGGAACATGAACAACATTTGAGAGTTGTACTTCGGACTTTGCAAGAACATCAGCTGTATGCCAAACTCAGTAAGTGTGAGTTCTAGCTCAAAGAGGTATCATTTCTGGGTCATGTGATCTCATCTGAAGGAGTTAAAGTGGATCCAACTAAGATAGAAGCAATTGTGAATTGGAAACCGCCTAAGAATGTGTTAGAGATTCGCAGTTTCTTAGGGTTGGCTGGATACTACAGAAGGTTTGTGAAAGGATTTTCAGTAATAGCTTCACCGTTGACAAGATTGTTACGTAAAGGAATGAAATATGAGTGGTCTGAAAGATGTCAAGCAAGTTTCGATCAGTTGAGGAAGATGTTAGTAGAAGCACCGATTCTTACACAGCCTATGACTGGTAAAGAGTATGTGTTGTATACCGATGCTTCAGGTGTCGGATTGGGTTGTGTATTGATGCAAGAGGGGAAGGTGATAGCGTATGCGTCAAGGCAATTGGAACCGCATGAGCAGAATTATCCGACTCATGATTTGGAATTGGCTGCAGTAGTGTTTGCTTTAAAGATTTGGCGACATTACTTGTATGGTGAGAAGTGTAGAATTTACACGGATCACAAGAGTTTGAAATATCTGCTTACACAGAAGGAACTGAATCTGAGACAGCGAAGGTGGCTCGAGTTGTTTAAAGATTATGATTGTATTGTGGATTATCATCCGGGAAAAGCTAACGTAGTGGCCGATGCTTTGAGTAGGAGGTCAATTTCAGCATTACAGTTAAAGCGGATTGAGTGGAGGTTTTCTGCAGATGGAGCTTTATTAGCACAGTTGAAAGCAAGACCGGTTCTGAAAGATGAGTTAATAGTTGCTCAGAGAAGTGATGGGAGATTGCAACAAGTTCTGCAGTCAGTTGGTGATATGGATAAGACTGACTATTCAGTGAATGAAGATGGAATACTGCTGTATAAGAATAGAATGTGTGTGGCCAACGATAAAGAATTAAGAAAGAGATTGATGCACGAGGCTCATAATACAGTTTTCACTATGCATCCAGGTGGAAACAAGATGTACCAAGATATGAAACAGTTGTATTGGTGGCCAGGGATGAAGAAGGATGTAGTGGAATATGTGTCTAAGTGTCTTGTCTGTCAACAAGTTAAAGCAGAGCATCAAGTGCCCCAGGGAATGTTGCCCCAGGAAACTATTGTAGAAGTGAAATCGGGAAAGCAAAATAAATTCTTTTCTCTTAATTTACCTTCTCAAAATTCCAAATTATTTGAAAAGAGCAGTGTTTGCAAAAGAAATTGTCTTTAATAGTTTTCTTTGATTAACCTGTCCTTGTAGAATTCAAGGGAACTCCACGCGACTTTCACCTTCCGAAAATTAATATTTCAAGGGTAAACACTCTAGACTAACCATTATTGCAGTAATTTAGTGTTTTGACATGATATATCTAAGCTAATCTCAAAACATGAATTAATTCATTTTAATTAATCCGTTTTATCTCTTTATTTGCTTCATTAATAATTTATCGTATGAAAAATGAATTGAAGAGGTAACAATTTGAATTCTAATTGTTTTCTTTTCATTCTTTTTGAGGTCTGGAAGTGACAGACGGGTTGAAGGCCCCACCGACGGCCGTCGCTCAAGTGAGCGACAGGTCATCGCGGAGCACCTCTTCTACCCGTCGGTCATCCCAGGGATGGTCGTCGGTCACCCCTCCTCGGCCATCCCTGGGTCTCTTTCTTTCTTTTCCTATTTGTTTTAATTCCTTTCTTTTATTCCTTGTTTCTATTAGCTTTAGATAATTCATTCTCAATCTTCTGTACCATTTCAATTATTTATTTTGCTTTGAACATCTTATGTTGCTAATATGGCATCTTGTTTTCTTTGTGAGTTTGTTTAATTTGTTAAATATTGGATGCCAGAAGGGGAGTGTAACACCCCCTAACCACCTGTAGAGATTTACTACGATGACTAAGGAGCGTTACAACACAAACACGTGCGCTTTAAACAGTTTTACAAACAAAGTTCCGAATTAATAAATTTCTTTCATCAATAACGCTGGATTATTACAAACTAAGAATCCATACATTACATTACAAACACTTTTTGTCTTACAATAGTATCGCGTTAAAGAATACAACTTTACTGATACAAAACTTAGTTCAATATACATACTTACTAACAATAACCTTTTGTACTTATTACAAAATAATCTATATAAAACACCGGATTCCTAATGTGTTGGCTATTGGCGATGCAGGACTGCCCTCCAAAAGCTCTATCTTCAGAAACCTACATGGATAAAGCATCCATCCTAAGCGATAACGCTTAATGGGGAACAATAACATAACATTCTTATACAAAACAATCATTCGATCAAGTCCTATCATGCCTTCAATTAACACATATACACAATATATGTCTTTCTTATCGATGCAATAATAAGTCATTATACATATACGTCCCATACTCAAGTTCTCTTATAGTATAATTCTTGCATCATGCATAAACTGACATTGCTATATTCACATCATAGCATTCATCCTATATTCTGTTTTTATCACTTTTAGAAGTGGATAACGATATGTTACCATGCACATAAGAATACCTCATTCGCACATATATATTTGAACACACATACACTTTGGGATCAAATTAATATAAACATAGCATATCACACATCTTAGTTTACTCATAGCCATACTAATGAGTCATGTTCGTATGGCTATATCACAAGTCAAATTTTAACGCATCGTATTCACATTTCCAACAGTATAACATTCTATTAAAATGCTCAATATTATCATTAACCTTGCTTGTAATTAATTGACAAGCACCTAAAGTCATACTTATACAAACATGGTATGATAATATAACATATCCACAACTTATTACAATCATAGCACATTACGCATCGCAATTTAAGTATATATATATATATATCCATATGCATTCATACGAATGAATCATATAAATGCATCTCATGTCAAACTATGTAACTTTGTATTCATATTCTCATCTTTAAAATTCTCCTTCAAATGACCGCATAATTATCATTAATCTTTCTTTACCTTGTGTGCAACTCAAAGACGCGGATAACGGGTATCGTATTGGTACCCAAAGGGTATAGTTATCACATTGGTATCCATGGATTCCTCACATTCGTATTGGTACCCTAAGGTACAAAATATTAGCATTATCAATAATTTCGCATTGAAGAATCCAATAAGGATTCAAATCGCATTGTGATTCCAAAGGAATCGGACGCATTGGGCTGCAGCACTTAGACCCTATAGGCATGCTTATCTATCCACTATTTGACTCGCAGGCTAATTATTATTTCCAGTTATCTGTCTATCATTCACAATTCACATTGTTCATATAGTCATATGAAACTGATCATAATGCATAATAGCTCACATATGTTTGTAAGCATACAATCATGTTCACATTCCTTTCCAAAGTACACATTCATATAGCTCATAATCATTTCACAAGTCTATATGATGTTGATACACTATTATAGATTCCATTCCATATCATCATACCACATTAAACAATGATATATAAAGAATTACTCTTCATTCATATGCCTCACGGTGACAACCATTTGGTTGTGACCGTGACATAGATAATTATCAAAACAGAATGAATTTCGTGCATACCTCACGCTTCATCATTCGATTCATATCAATTATTTATACATTTAAATAGATACATACTCACCCGATTTGCCACATTATTAGTCTCCATATAAATGAGAAATTCATAAGCTAAAAGCATTTAATCACATTTATCATTATCATAATATACGATCACTCATTTATCCACATGAACCAATACAACATCCTTAAATATCTTGCATAATAATTCATTCTAGTAACCTCTATATTAATTCATGCATCATATAATAATACTAGGCCAATACTTCAATCACACATTCATTGAACATATCACATTTATACATATTCACATTAAGCAAACTTATTTCATTTGATATCCTTCATGTGTGTATAACTTAATCTCAATTCATAATTATGTACACTTGTTCATATTATACATGCTCATATAGATTAAGGTATTATAATCCTCAATAATGTCATTAAACTTGACTTGATTCTATTACATACAATTGCACATCATTACTTCCTTAGTTTGCTATTAATCTTAATCTTAATCCTATTCATGTTTATTTTCCAAGTAAAAACTATTTTATACTCATTTAATAGTCCTAAACATGCATCGGATAGATCCTAGAAAGTTTCGGTGCGATATGGGTCCAATTCGGGAAGAAAAACACATAAAATAGCCAAAAAAGGAGGAGTCACGGTGGCAATGACTTTGTTGTGACCATGAGGTCCAAAAATAAGCATTCTGCCTATTCTAGGCATTGATCACAGTGGCAATGAATTGGTTGTCACCGTGACATACTAAAAATTTGCAAAACAGAAGCCAAAACTCAGGACTGCTTCACTACCCATTTTTGTTTAGCCTAAACCGACATGTAAATGACTTTTTAAGAAAAAATTCCTTCTTAACATTTGTTCCTTAGGATGTTGTCTTTCAAATAGGACAAGTTTCAGGTCATTTCGACTTGTAAAACATCAGTTATGAATTAAACAATATAGACTATTCCAGTGAGCCTACCAAGGTAGAGACACGTCTTTTTTTTTCCATTTTTAGGTGTCTTAGAGCCAGAATGAGCTCATAATAATTTATGTGACTTTTGTAGGTATAGGTGTCATGGTTGAAATGGCACAAAAATCACTCAATTTGGAGTTCTCAAACTCTAGTTATGACCAAAACACTACACGGAGGTCTGGTGACATATAAACAGAATTTTTCCCTAACTAGGGTTCATACTTTCATTGAGCTCATAACAATTCAATCATCAGTTTCAACACAAATCAACCATATCTTTCAACTATATCATCTTTCAATTGTCACATAATAAACTAATTTACACACACATAACAATAGTTAGTTCCCAAACCTCTTCTCCTTAGCTCCTTAGAAATCACATAGTTCCTTGATCAACCACCTTCTCTCCTCCTTTGATTCTCTTTACTTCCTCAACTACAAGTCCAAGTCCAATCTCTAGAATTGGATTCCAAGCATCAATTGCCAATATCCATCACAAGAAAGAGTAGAAGATAAAGAGAAAATAAGTACTAACCACTTACCCTTAAAGCCAACAATTCACATGCACTTTAGGATCACTTCATCACTTAGCGAAAATTCTGTATATCTTAACTAATGGAAAAGAATAAAGCTTGAAAATAGTGGAGAAGAGCAGCCAAAGAAATGAAGACCAAATACAGAAAATGAACTTTCTCTCACTTTCAATGCTTATATTGCATGTGGGGAGCTAAGGTGGCAAGGACAGATTTTTCCACTTGGATTCCACTACCATTTCCCTTACTTTGCATGCAAAGGATTTGGTTGGCATCACTACTAAGGCACACATGCATTCCACTTGATTTCCTGATCATGATTAACCAAATTCTGTTTCTATTACACTAATTAGCCACACTTACTCTTAATCATGCATAATTGTTAATAGATCACTTAAACTTTTTTATGCAATTGGGTCCTCAATTTATTTACACTTAAATCCAAAGATTAGTAGACTATAAATTAAACTTATCCAATTACCCCTAATAAGTCACATTCCTTCTAGGGTACAATTCGGGCCATTACAGGGAGGATTAACTGGGATGATTTGGAAACATCGCTTCAATTCATTTTCTTTACCCTTTTTATTATAGCTATCTAATTTCTTCAATTTTTATTCATTATTATAAATGTCATTTATTTTGCTCGTTAATAAAAGGCACCTAAAGGTTTTGACAAATAAAAGGAGAATTTTCTTTATTAAAATAGGACAGTTTTCCATCCAAATAAAACTACCACCTTTAATGTTGTTCTTTTAAGCATGCATGCGAGGACCAATGTCCTCATTTTGAATAAGCGTCCCATTTTGTGTATGGGTTTTTTTGTTCTTGTTCATTTACATTAGGAGTTGTATTCCGCCCTTAGTTTTATTATAAATTAATACCTTTTTACTTACTTTATTTTAATCTTGCCTTATTTACAGCTTTTATTATGTGATTGATCTGCGCTCTAAATAATTTCATTAAATTGTATGAGAAAATGAATGAGATTTTAATTTTAAAAACTCAATTGTAACTTTAACCATGTTGTGAATAAGAGTGATGTCTCGAGCTCTCTCTGGTCTTAGGCTTCACAAGGTTAGATGAACCTTTGCAATATTCTATTGGGAAGGGAATTCTAAAATATCTCCTATTGCCCAAAATAGACTGATACGCATCATCTTAGGCTTCATGAGGTTAGATGAACTGTTCCAATATTTTATTGGAATGGAAATTCCAAAATACCTCTTGTTGGCCAAAATAAACACACGCGTATTATCTTAGGCTTAGTGAGGCTAGATGAACTTTCTCAATATTTTATTGGGTGTTGACTCCAAAATACCTTTTGTTGCCCAAAATAGACGCCCTTGTAATTCTTATAAGTTTTATAAACCTCTCTCGAACTCCCTAAAAGCAGGTTTTCTGGGCTTTTGGGGTTCCGTGCACGTCACAGTGGCGACTCTACTGGGGACAGTTGAGACTTCGCTTCGAAAATACCTTAGTTAAGGAGTATAACTGAATTTTAATTTAAAAATTTCATCCCTCTTCGAAACTGCATAACATTTCATTAAAGCCTTAGATCTATGTTAATTTTGTCCCTTTTTAACCTCGGTGTATTTCCAAACGCATTCACTTATTGTGGAGAAGTGTTAGGAATAATCACCAGCCCAAGTCTAGTACCATATTGGTATATCAAATGATGACCCGACCGATCGCTATGCTCATGACGAGCTAGACCAGTTAGCAGGGATCATACTTGGGTAGCCCAAAAGTATTATTGCCCTGACTAAAGCCCATGTAATGAAAATAGACACTTCCCCTAGGTGGTATGAATCATAATACCATTCTTACTATATGGGTCATTACGTATTGGACAGACCCAGATAAATTGGATGATCACTTAATTAAAGGCTTTTATGCCCCGATAGGCCTATGTTGATTTATTTAGACTGTCTAAATACACGATGATCAAAATCCATATGCATTCGCTTTAAATTAAGAGGTGTTATGCTGTCGATTTTCTATCGTGCACCATACGCATCCATTGGCTTCCCCGATGACCCATGGATTAATCTTGCCTAGGAAATAGACAACGTGACCTCGTGTGTAGGAGTAACAAGGTTGGGAGGATCTACAATTGCTTGTATGTGGTTGCAGATGCTGCATAAAGCACGACCATGCATTATATGTTATTCATGCATCATTCTAACAAACTATGTTTTATAGCCATCATAGATCCATCTAGGTGGTCCAAGGCTCCTGACGATCGACTGGTCAAAAATCTTTTTTCGAACTACTAAAGAGGGTAGCATATTGGGGTTCAGAATAGCTCTCAGATAACAGCAAGATCTATTCTTTAGAATCTTTAATAGAAGTCAGTATAGCTAACTTGCCTAGAGAATACGATGCCACTCGCGCCATAATTGCCCAAGAGATGGATAGAAGTTTCGAGGAGCTTGAAAAAAGTTTGTTAGCCATGATTAAGGAAAGAATGGATGCCATGGCACTAGTTCTTTAAACTCAGCTTATGGCGACTGTTATCAAATAAGTTAAATCGGCCACAGTCAAGAAAGCTCATACAGTGAAGGCCGCAGTGCTTCTGTTTACTTTTAAGCTTAGAGGTAAGGTGCCACTTGTTTCTCCTATCGAGCAAAGAGGAAATAGAAGGCCTACTCTAGAATATAACATTGTACCTGAAGAGGGTGGAGGCCCAGTGATGACGCATACCCTAAAAAATGGAAGCTCAAGTAGCCGCAACAATAGTAAGGGCAATGTTAGGGCTGCAGAAGTCCCAGCCATAACAATAACTTAGTGTCACCACACCATCTTACGTAAATCGTTGTCTTGGCACTTCACCCATCTCATCAAAGAGGGGGTGTTACAGCCATTGCTAGCTAGGCCCGCTAGAAATCGAGGGTTGCCCAGTCACAAGGTGGATTAGTATTGTGCCTTCTACCAGCACACGGGGCATTTGACAAATAATTGTTAAACTCTGAGAGGACGAGTTCAAGACCTCATTGATGATGAACTGAGAGGAAAGGAAAATGGTTCCTGCGGATGATAATAAACCATCAACTACAACATCAGTGCTGATGGGAATGGAAGATGATAGCTATTTAAATGTTTTTTTTGATCTAAAACTATTTAGTAATGATGTTTTCAATTCTAGTTTCATTAAATAAAATAAATGGTTTTGCTTGTTTGTGCTATATTTCTCATGATTTCACTATGCATAATCACGATGCATTCATATTTAACTTTTATTCAACCTATGCAACTTCATTTAATCCTGAAACTTTGGAAAATCCAAAGAAAATCTTAATAGCATCTAACATGACTCCTGAAGAGAGATTTAAATTTGATAGAATTAAAAAAAAGAAGAAGAAAAAAAAGAGTCTTTGCCTGGACCTACAAAGACATACCGAGGATCAAACGTAAAATGAAGCCTGCATTATTGGGTTAGAAGCTCTGTTAGCCTTGGAGGCAAAAAATGCGGAGGTTTTCAGTGAATCATCGCTAGAAATCCATTAGATTCGAGGAGAGTAGTATGTGAAAGAAGAACGATTGATGCCGTATGTGAAACACGTGAAGATATTGAGCAGTCAATTTGAAGTATGCACCTTTCATTTCATTTCGAGAGATGAGAATCGGTTAGCAGATGCCCTCACAATTTTGGTGTCAATATGGGATAATCCGAAAGGGGTAATCATGAAGCCCATCTTGATCGCAAGTTCTGAGAAGCTCGATTTTAAGTCTGATCCAATCGTGGAAATTGAGGTTGTTGACGAGAAGCCATGGTACGATGACATTAAGAATTACTTAGAAAAGACAGTATTCCCAGAAGAGGCTATTGAAAAGGACCAAAGATTGATCCGTAAGCTATCTACTCAGTTTATCTGTATAGATGATGTGCTATACAAAAGGCAAGTCAATGGCATTCAGCTAAGATGTTTGGACAAGAAAGAATCTGAGAAGGTTATGGAAGACACTCATGCCGGGGTTTGTAGAGCTCACATGAACGGTTTAATGCTAGCAAAGAAGATTATGCGATAAGGTTTTACTGGCTCACAATGGATACGGATTGCTCAAAGTATGTGAAGCAGTGTCAATTATGCCTACAGTATATAGACCTAAGGCATTTACTATTATTAGAGTTGCACAGCTTAGCGTCACCTTAGCTATTTGCAACTTGGAGAATAAATATTATAGGAGAAATACACCCTATAGCCTCTAATGGGCATGGGTTCATCATAGTCGCTATCGATTACTTCACTAAGTGGGTGGAGACTGAATCCTTTAAGAAAGTCAATGCTCGAGATATGGCCAAGTTCAAAAGAATCAGATATGCAAACATGGTCTCCCATACCACATTGTGTCTGATAACGAAGTGCAGTTTATGGCTGAAACCAAGAAGTTACTCTAGAAGTACAGTATTGAGCATCACAAGTCCTCTCCATATCGCCCGCAGGCTAATAGGACAATTGAGGCTGCTAATTAAAATATCAAGAAGATCTTGGCCAAAATGGTTCGGAACTATAAGGATTGGGTAGAGAAATTGCCTTTTCCACTCTGGGGCTACAGAACCACCGTTAGAATCTCTATGGGAGCCACACCTTATTCTTTGGTGTATGGGACGGAAGCAGTGTTGCCAGTTGAAGTAGAGCTTAAGTCTTTGAGGGTAATCATGGAAGCTTAGATTTCGAAAGCTGATTGGGCGCAACAATGATTACAGCAGTTGAATATATTAGATGAGAACAGGTTACGGGCTTATTATCACAACCAAATCTATCAGAAAAGGCTTTCTTGGTCATTCGAGAAGAAAGTCAGAAGACATCCATTAAAAGAGGGAGATTTGGCCTTTAAGCAAATGAGACCAAGTGTTCAGGACATACGGGGTAAATTCAGGCCAACATGGGAAGGTCTGTTCTTTCTTAAGACGTTATTATCCAAGGGAGCAGTAATTCTAATAGGCAGCGATGGAAACGAGTTCAAAGAACCAGTCAACATCAACAGACTCAAGAGGTTCCATGGCTAAAGACTAAAAATTAAAAGAAGAGAATAGAAGCCCCGCGGGTCAAAAACTCAATAAAGGCGGCCTTGTTAAAAATGGGCACCTTATTAGGGTGAAAATCGAAAAAAAAACACCCTGAGCAAAAGTTAAAAGCTTGAGAGAAAATGTCCAACCAAGAAAACCCGAGAGGGCTGATTGGTAACAGGAGTTTGATGCTTTCAAGATCCATTTTAAGATTAAGTGTGATTTTGCATTTTGAATCTATGTTAAATGATGACCATGTATGGTGAAATTATACTAAAATGTGTGTGATTTATGCATGTTTAATTGAAATAAATTTTATAAACATGTTTTGGGATGTTAAATATAAGATTTAGAATGATTAAAATGAAGAAAAATAAATTATATACTAAAAGTTTTATGTAGGCCGAATTGAATACCTTAGGTATATTAGGGTATACATGATGTTTTAGATGAATTAATGGTATATTCATAATTAATGATATGTAATATGACTAAATTAATAATTAAAGAAATGAAAAATAATATTTAGAGGAGAGATATATGTTGGCCGAATAGGTTAATTAGATTAGATTGAATATATGTTATGATATAATGTAATTAAAGTGTATACTTAGGCTAAATAAAATGAAATATAAGTAAATAAGAGAAAAAAAAGAACAAAAAATAAAAATAAGAAGGGAAAGATTAATTGAGCCAAATGGATTTCTAAAGATAACTCAAGTAAAATTGAATGAATGATTTAATTGCCCTTAGTAGTGGTCTTGTAGTTAATCTAGTTCGGGATATAGTTGGCTAGCCATAGGGATTCCACACCGCGATACGAGTCATGGCGACTTGCTTAAGTAGGCCAATGACAGTCTACTAAATGTTGGAATGTTCAAATATTGAAATGTAAAATGAAATGGAATGGAATGTGAAATGGAATGTATGGGTGATTCCTCAAAATCACTCTAAAATGTATGTAGTGGATCTGTGGGGTCCATGTCCCGTGTATCCGGTTCGGAAATTTCTACCGGATTGATACTAGGGGCAAAATTGAAAAAAAAATGGATTTTAAAATGGTAAAGAAATGAATTGAAGTAAGTAAATGGAAATTAAAATAAGAAAATAGAGTAATAAAGGACTTAATTGTAAGAAACTAATAAGATTGAGGGATTAATTGGTAAAAAGGGTAAAAGTGTAAATCTGATAATTAATGAGGTTCATAAGAGAGAATAGAAAAAGAATTGCATATAGTAAGTAAATTGATAATAGTATAAGGACTAAAATGCAAAATGGCATAAAAATAGTATTTAAAATTAAGCGGTAAATTGTTTGTCAAAATATTGAAAAATAAATTAAAATGAATAGATGAACCTTAATAAAGAAAAATAGAATGAAGTAAGACTAAAATGCAAGGATATTAGAATAATAGAGGCAAAACAGTAACTATATAAAAGTTTGAATTAAAAAGGAAAATATGAAGTTATATGTGATTAAATACTAAATTAAGTAAAATAATAATGAATTAAGGACTAAAAAGGTAAATTAACATAAAAATGATATTAAGGGATTAAATGAAAATTTTACATATAAGAAATGAAATTAATGTGAAAAGTATGGAAAGAAATAATTTTAATGGCTTATTTGTAAATATGGTGAAAAATAAAGAGTAAAATTGTAATTTGGATAAAATTAAGAGGACTTAAGTGTACATTAGTATCAGAATAATATTATAATAATTAATTAGTAATTTGCATGCCAAATAATGAAATAAATGTGATAATAAAGTTATTTAATGACATTATTGTAAACAAGTGGAAAGAAAAGGATAATATTGTAATTTAGTGAAAAGTTAGAGATTAAACAGTAAATTTATGATGGTAATATAATTTAAAGGGTTAAAATATAATTGCCAAGTATTATGAATATTAATTGAATAAATAATTGAAGGTAGAGAAATTAATGACTTAAAATATGATGATAATAATAATAATAATAATAATAATAATAATAATAATAATAATAATAATAATAACAGTAGTGGTAATATTAATAAGGTATGTAGAAGTTAATAAAAGAAGAATTTAAATTGTATATAATCATAAATTGATAGTTTAGACTAAATAATAATTTACGTGTCAAATATCGGACTGAGAATAAAAGTGATAAAATAATGATAAAAATGATACTAAAAAGAATAAAAAAAAATGAGAATGTAAATATAACTGAATGAATTAAAATGTAAATTGACTATGTTAGTGCTAATAAAAGAACTAAAAGGATAAAATGAATAAATACTCGATAATTAATTGAATAAGTAGTAATTTTGCAACTTTAGTAAAAGTCTAAAGACTAAACTGTAAATGAGTAACAAGAATGTAAATTAAAGGATTAAATATAATTTATAGGTAATATGAGCATTAGATTTATAATAAAATGTTATTAAGTAAGTTAATGGTCTAATAATAATGAGAATAATGTTAGTGTTAATAGTTATGGTCATGTAAATATTTATAACAATGTTAATGTTAATAATAATAATGATAACAATAGTAATTGTTTATATTATACTGTGAATTATGGTGCTGTAAAAAGTGAGAATAATGATAATAGTGTTAATTAATTAATCTGACATATATAACATATAATATATATATATATATATATATATATATATATATATATATATGAAAATAAAAGATAATATAAATGTTAGCTTTAGTAATAATAATAATAGTAATAAAAGTAATAATGTAAATGTTAACAATAATGCGAACTGGATTATAATTTACATAATAAATTAAATTAAGTAACTTAATCAAAATATGGTACTGATGTTAATTATAATAGTAGTAATAGTGATAATGATTGAAAATTAATTAATAAAAAATGAGGGAAATAAGCATAGGGGCAGAGAATATGAATAAGCTCGTAGATAATAATTGTAATAGAAAATATTGGAAGTAAGTTAATTATCCTAGTAATGAAGTATGTATAATGATTATAATAGTGACTGTAATGTAAACAAAATTATAAAGTAAATTTTATATCAGTAATTATAATTAACTGACGAATATAGATGTCTAAGGAATATAGACAATAGAAAGTAAATAAATTATGACAGAGTTGGCAATGATGAAAGGAAAATGGAACAATGAAAATTATTAGAAAATACATAAGTGGAATGATTAAGGAAAATTAAAGTAATGGAAATAGAAATCTAAGGGTGAATAATGAACAAATGTTACAAGTAAATGAATTTAAAAGTTAATCTATAGTTAAGTGAAAATGTTTAAAATAAAAGGCAAGGGTAATAATAGAAAAAAGAAAGACAACTGAATAATTATAATGTTAACTGTCATAATAACGATAATAATAAAAGTAATTATGGTAGTTATAACTGTAATAATAGTAGAAAAAGGGTAAAAAGTTGAAGTAAATATAGACAATTATGGATATAAACTAAAATGGTTAATAAGTAATCTTGAGTGTGTGTGCATGCATGTATGGCCTTAGATGGAAATTTAGAATATGTATCTACCACTGGATATTTTAATGCTCAACACGTACTCTTGTCACTGCATGCAGGTTATGAGAAGTAGGAAGCTTGAAGTGGCCGACATGTGATTATTGACGGAGAAGAAGTGGTAGATAGCAGAGACAGTAGCATAGACATGGCATGTATATGGTCGTAACGGATGATACTGGTTAAGTTTTATGTAAGATAGGTACAAGTTTCAATAAGTACTGCGTATTCACTGTTGTATTATTATTGATTATTTTAATGTATCATTGAAGTTTAAAAGGGAAAAATTTTTACTGAACTGTTTATTGTAGAATAATATTGTGACTTTAGTACAACGGTCAACTGAGACATCTGTCATCGTACATATAGTATAGTGTTATAAGAGTGTTACAGTTTAGGAATTTGGACATAAGTTGGAACTTGAGTAGGATCTACAATAATCATCAAAGCAGCATTGGAACAAGGGAGAGACATATCTAGTGCATGATTCTGGAAACGATATATCATTTGATAGTGCAAGGTAGCCACATCAGTGGTTTGAACTTGATCAGCTCTTGTAATCTGAATTTGGACTTAAAGATTATCAAGAATATGAAAATCCTGTAACCTCATGCTGAAGTTAGGATAGAAAGTAACATGACTGTTCCAGCACTCAAAGATGTTTGAACCATGTCAATAACAGCTTGCGAATAATTCAAGTATCTGGTGTCAACAAGAGCAATTCGAGCAAAATAGGAAGACCTTTGCGTCCATGGTAAGTAACAGCAATATGAATAGCTCCAAAGTGGACATAGGTTAAGCCTTGATGTATCCAATTAGAGATAGATTCAGAAGGAATTTCAAGAGCAACAAATTGCTCTTTTCTAGTGGCTTTTATCGGATATTGGTTAAAAGAAGAAGACTGGACATATTCCATGACCTAGGATCTGGGTTGTCGTACCAGTGTTTTAATGCCAGAGAAAATATTTGTTCTGGATTTTGCAAAGGCATCATATGGGTTAAGGAAAGGAAGATGTGAATCTTGGATTTTCTGTGAATCATCCAAGAAGGTTAATTCATAAAAACAGCTAAATTTCTGGGCAGTTTTAGGTTTAAGTGAAAAGGAAGAACGAGAGGAAGAAGTTCTAGATAAAGACATACCAGACATAACAAAGGAATTTCTCTAACATTACAACAACTTAAGCATCAATTCTACAGGCTTTGATACCAAATACCCCAACAACCATGAAGCAAACCAGTTGAAGAGTCAATTATGACTATCCAAATAAACTGCTTTCCCTAGCCTGCTGGTGGATTGTTGTGACGCGCGCCGAACCCCGAGGCGCCTCGAACCGCCCGCTTTTAAGGCTTTCGGGAGAGGTTCATGAAAACTTGTAAGAAATTACAAGTGTGTCCATTTTGGGCAACAAGGAGGTTTCTTGGAGTCGCCACCCAATAGAACATTGGGAAAGGTCGTCTAGCCTCAGTGAGCCTAAGACAGCACTGCTATGTCCATTATAGGCAAGCCGGAGGTGTCTTGGAGGCTTCCACCCTAATGATAGGATGGTCCTTTAGCCTCACGCTTGGGCAAACAAGAGGTGTCTTGAAGGCATCCACCCTAATAGAACATTAGGATGGCCCTCTCGTCTCGTGGCGCCTAGGACTGTGCAATTTTGAGCCTTTTACGGGACACAAGAGGTGTCTTGGAAGCCCCATCCCAATAGAACATTGAGATGGCCCTCTCGCCTCGTTGAGCCCAAAGACCAGAGAAGGTTCGGGACTTCCCATTTATTCATACCTTGGTTAGGTTTATAGTTCAGTTTTCAATTTATCGTTTCATCTCATTTCTCATTCAATTTAATGCAGTTAAATTAAAGCGCAGATTGTTCATTCAGGGAAAGCGATAAATAAATAAAGCATAATTAAAGTAAAGTGCATGAAAATAAATTACAATAAAACTAGGGGCAGAATACAACCCCCATTGTAAATAAAATACAAATCATACATAAAACGGGCTATTTGTTAAAGATGAGGACATTGGTTCTCGCATGCATATTTATTATAAAACAATTTTGATGCAACAATTTTTATTTTGGAATGAGAAAATTGGGACATTAGCCCCATTTTTATTAGGAAAGATTCCAAGTTAATTAAAAAAATATTTTTCTGATTTTCTTTTTAGCGTGCTTAAAACAAACAATTTTATAAGAAAATTACATAGCAAAATAAATGAAAAATCCAAATAAATGAAATATTACAAATAAAGAAAATAAATATTTAACCCAAACGAGCCTCCCGAATCTCCTCGTGTGCTCGCAAAAATGGCCAAGTAAAGAAAATAAGTTTTGACATAAAAAAACAAAACACAAATGAAATAATGTTAGTAATTAAATCAATAAAATCAATTAAACGCATAAAATAATAAATAACAAATTAAAACAAATAAAATGAGATGACATCAAAAGAATGATAAATGAATTACCATGTTAACAATTTAAAATAAATGAGAAAAATATATTATGAATGACAAATGAATTAAATGATGTGATTGAAATAAATAAAAAATGTTAATGAATTAATACATAAAAATGTGAACATGATAATAATAATAATAATAATAATAATAATAATAATAATAATAATAATAATAATAATAATAATAATGAATAATGAATAATGAAAATAAACAAATAAATGAATAAACAATAAATATATAACAATAGCAATGAAAAATAATGATAAAAAATGAATAAAATAATGATGAAAATAATTAAATAAATGACATGATTAATTAATGTTATCCCGATTAACATAAAACATTTACATGTCAAAAAAAATCAATCAAAATAAATTAATTAATTACATGTTAAAAATAATGAAAAATCAAAGCAAAAATAAATTATTTATATGTTAGCAATAATAAGAAATCAATATTTACATGTTAGAAATGATAAGAAATCAGTATTTACATGTTAAAAATGATAAGAAATTAATATTTACATGAACAAAAATAATATATTAACATATTAAATGAGACAAATATAAAAACAATAGAACAAATAAATAAATAAATGAAAATAATAAAAATAATAATAATATACATGTTAATAAATTAAATATGAACAAAATAATAAAAAATTAAAAGATCGAGCCCAGAATGTTTACGCTCAGAGTTTCGGATTCGATAAAAGTAAAAAAATAATTGATTTTCTTGTTTTTGATTTGCGAGATTAGAATTAAAGATGATAAAATTCCAAGGAAAAATATGTTTGAAAAATGATAAAAGGAAAATCGACAGTTCTTTAAGAACAAAGTATTAATTTCTTTGTCTAAAAAATAATTTTTATTGATTAACCCAAAAAAGTTCTCAAGAACAAACAATCATTTTGTTCATTTCAAGAAAAAAATCATTTATTGAAAAAACTTCTTTTTTAAAAAATCAAATGAAAATTAGATTTTAGGAACAAACAGTTATTTTGTTTGCCCCAAAATCCATTGTTCATCAAAAATGGATTTAAAATAATAAAACAAACGTTGAAAAAATTTAATTGAAAACAAATAAAAGGTTAAAAATTAATTTCGAGAGCAAATAATTACTTGATTTGTCTCAAAATCAATTCCCATCAACAAAATCCCTTCTAAAAACATGTATTAGAAGAAATTCCATTGGAAAAACAAATAAGAATTGAACTATTTTTATATTTTTGTTGGGGAAAAATTCAATCAAAGTTAGAGAGAATTTTGAGAGGAAGAAGAAGAGAAAAGATGAAGAAAAATCCTAAAAAATTCCCCCCCTTTCTCTTTCCATTATTTTCCATTTATATTAAAAAAAAGAAGAAAAACAATTAATTAAGGAAAAAATCCTTAATTAATTCAAATATTATTTTCCTTTATTTTCAAAATGAAAAAATAATGATAAAACCCTTAAAAATGGATAAAAAATCAGATTTTGGGGAGAAAATCCGAAAAAAAATGATTTTGGGGCGAAAATCCCGACTTTCGGCAGAATTGGGCCACCGACGCCCGTCGCTCTGCCAGCGCGCACGCTGCGCGCTGGCAGGCGAGACGGGTTAGCGACGCCTCGTGTGTCGCTCGCGTGCGCTGCGCGCCTCGCAGCGCACACAGGCGCTGCCGCGGCCGACGCTCGAATTTTTTTTTTAAAAATGTTTAAATTTGACTAAAAAAAACTTTAATTTCTAAACCCCATTTTTCAAATCTAATTTTCAAAATATTTTTTATTATTTTTTATTTTTTACTCTAAAATGCAAATTTGACCAGGAAATCATCACTTTTAACCTTTTTGTCTGTGAAAAGGCATTTTATCATCATTGGGTAACTCTGATCTGCGCTGTCTCAGGAGCCGGTGTCTACAACTTTCCTCTTAGACAACACAACTCAATTTATTTCATAGATCTTGAGGATAGATGGCAGGATCCAAGAATGATGGCTAAGTTGTATGTAATGGAAAGAGAAAAGAAGATTTAAAAACTCACGATTTTTATTTAGAGAAGAGTAGGAGATCTTTTGTGTGAAAGTCCTTTCTCTTACCATAGATACAACACACTTATATAGAGCTTTCTATGAAAGCTTACACCACTTCTTACATCATTAAGCACTAACAAGATAAGAAGGAATCTAATCTTACATCATTCCTTACATCATTAAACACTAGCATTACTTTTTACAAGATAACATAAGATGGAATCTACTTTTATAAAAGATACTTTAATTTAATCTTTGTGGCTGATGGCCTTATGTGATGGGGACAGATTCATATCTTCTGGATCTGAGTTATGAGTGCCAAGCTGCGGGGTCCAGTCAAGCTCATTATTTTTGTCCTTATGCTTTGATTGGTGGTCCAGGGTTGATAGAAAATCTTGAGTAGTGGAAACATCATCATTATCATCTAGAAGACTTAAAGCAAAATATGGGTCTTGGGAATCTTGGAATAGTAAATCCAAATAATTGGGCTGGAGGGATGTCTCAGTAGTATTAAATGTTAGAGGATAGAGAGAAGATTGATCAATGTTATTGAATTCACAGAGCATCTAGTGAAGATTGGTTTTGATAGATGGATTCATCAAAGGATCTTCATTTTTAAATGTCTGCCAATGGAAAGCTTGTGGCTGAGTCCAAATGGAACTTTGAGAACGATTCCAAGCATAAGGTTGATGGAAGAAATAAATGACTGAATAATCCCTTGCTTGTGATTCAGATTTCTGCCGTAATTGAAGAGCTTGAATTTTAGATAGAAATTCATGATGCCACCAAGAGAGAGGAGCATACCATTCTAGGAACTGCCAATGGAAAGAGTCTTGTTTATTTGGATCAATAAATATCTCATAAATTTCAACAAGTGGGAATAAGATAGCATGGGTATAGAGCACAAAGAGACACCAAAGAAACAAAATTTCTTCTTCAAAATAGGGAGGATCTTGATAGACTTTGAAGAGAATGGACCATGGTTGATCATTAGCGAAAAGTTTTCATTAGGTGGAACATTTCTTTGGATGGAGAAAAGATGTAGATAATGGAATAAATGACGGGTAGCAAATAGTTTAATATTTGCAGGTGTGGTGATAGGACTTTGAGGAGGGCTTGATTCTTTTCTTGTAGCTAGGAGGCTATGGAAAGGACTATAGGATTTTCTGGGACTGGGATTTGGTTTGAACCTATCCATTATATAAACTAATGGTAAGGTGGTAATGGTGGTGACTGTGTTTTGCTTTGGAGGCAACCTAGAAAGATAATCTGGGATTAAGTTCTTCTTGCCTTTTATATGTTCAACTTCAAAATTGTATCTGCTAAACCATTCAGCCCATCTGAGAAGTTGTTGATGTGGCACAGACTTACCTTTGAAGAAAAGCATCTTGGAAAAAGACGAGCAGTACATGACAACAGTAAAGTAATGTCCAATAAGATGGAATTCGAATATTTTTATACCATACTTAACTGCTAAGATTTCTTTGAAAGTAGAATGATAATGGCATTCAAATCCTTTGAACTGTCCGCTTGCATATCTACATATTTGACAAATATTGTCTTTTTCTTCAAGAAGGATTGCACCCCAACATTCATCACTTGCGCCCTCCTAATTGACGCCTGTCCCTCGGCCGAGGGACGCCCATTGGTCGGCCCCTGGCGGCGACTTGGCGGTTTGGCTTGTGGATAAATGTAAAATCTTTAACATCTATCCTCAGGGATTTGATTTGAATTCAAAAATATTTCATTTTATCTTTTAAAAGATAATTTAATTCGAAAAGATTTCATTTTATCTTCTACAAGATAATTTGAATTTCAAAAATATTTGATTTTATCTTCTAAAAATCTTTTTGAATTCAAAGAGATTTGATTCTATCTTCAAGGATAATTTGAATTTTAAAAAGATTTTATTTTTTATCTTTATTTTCAGTTAGCCTATAAATACCAGGTTAAAAATCGAGATAAGGGGTTGGAAATTTCTTAGGTTAAAAATTTCTTGGGTCGGAAATTTCTGAGGTTGGAAATTTTTGAGGTTAGAGATTTTAGAAAATTGATTTTCATAAGCAAAAAGTTTTTTTCCACATTGGATTTTTCTTTTGAAATTCTTCGAAAAGGAATTAGGAAGAAGTCAAAAAAGTGAAATCAATTCTCTTTACTCGATTTATCCTTCTAGGATTCGAAATTCTTGCAAAAGACAAAAAGTGAAATCAATTCTCTTTTCTTGATTTACCTTCCTGAAAACTTCAGATAATTTTAAAAAGAACAATTTGTGGTAGAGGAAATTGTATTTAATATTTTTCATTAGTCAATCTATCCTTTTAGAATTCAAGGGAGATCTACGTGACTTTCACCTTCCAAAAATTAACATTCCGAGGGTAAATATTCTGGACTAGCCATTCTTGTGGTAATTTCAATACCTTTGACATGAGGCATATAAATTAATTTCAAAACATGAATTAATTCATTTTAATTAATCCGTTTTATCACTTTATTCGCTTTGTTAGTAATATATTGCATGAAAAACGGTTTAAAAATGTCAAATCTTGGATTCAAATTAGTTTTCCCCATTTTTTGAGGTATGGCAATGACCAACGGGCTGAAGGCTATACCAACGGCCATCACTCAAGCGAACGATAGGTCGTCATGGAGTGCCTCTTCTGCCAGTTGATCATCTTAGGGACGACCGTCCCTCGTCCCTCCTTGGCCGTCCGTGGACCTCTTCTTTCTGTTTTTGATTGTTTTTAATTTTCCTCTTTTCGCACTTTGTTTCTACTAGTTTTAGGCAATTCATTCCAATATTTCCTATTGTTTCAATCATTTATTTTTCTTCTGATATTTTGTTTTGCTAACATGTGACTTCGTCTTTTTGTGAGTTTTCTTTAATTTGTTGAATATTGGATGACGAAAAAGGGGACTAATTAGGATGATTCGAGGACATCGATTCGGTTCATTCCTTTTACTCTATTTCTCTCATTAGTTTGTTTTTTCCAATTCCTATTCATTGTTATAAGTGTTATTTCCATGCTCGTTAATATAAAAAGCGGCAAAAGATTTCTACGAATAAATAAGGTTTTCTTTTATAAAATAGGACTAATATCCTAGTTTTTCCTCCAAACAAAATTGTTACTTTAAAATCATTTTTTTAAACATGCATGTGAGGACCATTATCCTCACCTCGAATGAATGCCACGTTTTAGGCATGATTTATATTTTCTTTTTATTGAGAGTTATATTCCGCCCCTAGTTTTATTGTAAATTAATATAATCTTATATACTTCATTCTAATTTTGCGTTATTTATAACTTTCATTTGACTGCGCTTTGATAATTGCATTAAAATGTATGAGAAAAAGAATGTGATTTTAATTTCATAAACTCACTTGTAACTTTGACCAAGATATGAATAAGAGTGAAGTCCTGAACTCTCTCTGGTCTTAGGTTTCACGAGATTAGACGAACTTTTACAAAGTTCTATTGGGAAGGAGATTCCAAAATATTTCCGGCAAAATAGACTTATACGCATCGTCTTACGCTTCACTAGATTAGATGAACATTTTCAACGTTCTATTGGGACGGGAATTCCAAAATATCTCTTGTTGCCCAAAATAGACATATACGCATTGTCTTAAATTCAGTGAGACTAGATAAACTTTTTCAATATTTTATTGGGTTGCGACTTCAAAACACCTGTTGTTGCCCAAAATAGACGTCCTCATAATCCTTACAAGTTTTATGAACCTCTCTCAAACTCCCTAAAAGTGGGTTTTCGAGCCTTCCTAGATTCGACACTTATCACAGTAATATTTATATGTAGTAATCAATTAATCTTTATAAATGTTATTTCTTATTACATATATTGGTATATATATCTTATTTGATATCATTTAATTATATTTTTTTATTGTCAATGTTTTAATATTTAATTTTGTCCAAAATTTTTTTAACCTAGAATTAAGCATGTTAGTTTTTAACAAATATCAAATTCACTTTATGATGTTAGCTATTAATTTATTGAAATAATTAACCATAAGAAATTGAACATAAATTTTGACTAATATATTATGTTTGTATTGTAATTTTTATTTTCAATTATTTTGAACATATGAAATTGAATTATATTATGTCAAATTTTTTCTTTTATAATTATCAACTAAAAATTTTAGTAGTTAAATCAAAAATATCGATTAACCAAATCGAAAAATCGAAGTTAATAAACTAATTAACCGATTGTAAACTGATTAATAATTTTAAAAATTAATATTAATGAACTCATGTGCTCATCCTACTTTTACTTTTAGCTTACCCTAAGGGGTGAGCAAAAAAAATAAAAAAATTTAGTTAATTGAAAAAACAAATTGAAATTGAATTAATTTTAAATTAATTAAATCAAAAATTTAGAATTACGGTTTTTATTTTAAAAAATTGATGATTAATTGTTGACTAACGGTTAACCAATATATATATATATATATATATATATATATATATATATATATATATTAATTTTTACACTTAAATTTTTTAATATTTTTATAATTTTTTAAATATAATGATATATACTTTTTTTAAATATTATTATAATACATATTTTTAGATAAATGACTATTAAAATTATCTTTTTATTACAATTATTTACTCATTAAATGTGTATAATTAGTATTTTCTTATTAGTTTTATATTTGATTCAACTCTTATAATTAATTATGAAAATTATATTTTTTTTATTATTTTAATAGATATTATATTTAATTTATATTTTTTATTTTTGAATTATTTTTAACTATTAAAAATAACATTATATATTAAAATTTTTTAATGGCAGTAAGTATATCTATAAAAGAAAATTAATTAAAAATAAAAAATATATCTGTTAATCATAATTAATTAACTTGTTAATAAAATTGTTAATAGATATAGCTAACCTATCCTCCTTTACCATACTGTCTTAACACTTTCTGCATGCCTCCCAAACATAATGTACCTCTGCCATTTCTCTTCAAAAATGGGATTTGGAGAAGCATAGTTCGTCCACTCTCAAGAACCCTAATATCGCGGACCATTACTCCCTCTACGTCGTCGTTTTTTCCTGTTCTCCGTCTCCAAAACTTGACTTTCGGTTTGTTCATGGCGGCTTGTTTCCATGTCAATCTCCATGGACCAGTATTTCACGCCATTTCAGCATCTTCTCTGAATCGAGCCACTCCGATAGCTTGACTGAGACCCGCTTTCCGAAGCGTAGACCCCTTGATAAGCCTCGACGCAAAAGAGCTAGCTTGAAACCTCCAGGTATAATTTTGAAGTGTTTGAAATTAGGGTTTTGGTTTTGGATGTGATTTAGAGCTAAATATATATATGCTCATTTCCATCTTGCGGGTGTAAATCCCTAACTGAATTATCAATTCAAGGCTGTATGCTGGGTTAAGCATGTACCAGGACAACCAATTCAACCCAGTAATCCTAATAAAGGGAGTGTCAAGAGAAGGAATGAGAAAAAGCGCATTAAGCTACACTGCACCTTTATAAAGGTTTTTGTTTTCTGATACCTGTAGAAATGGTTCTCTTTTTTCTTTTTTCTCCTTAATTTGCCAGCCATTTTATTGATCTTTTTAGCATGTTTTAACTGCCACAACAACAATGAATTTATTGCTATTTGATGAAAGATTCGGTATTTTTTTCGTTATATTTGTTGCTGAAGGCATTATATTAGTTTGATTGAGCATATGCTCAATTTTGTTGACGAGAGAGTTAATAAGATGATATATGGAGTTTGATTAATGGTGGACTGTACTATGAGTGGAATTCGCAATCAAAGCTGTGTTGTAGTTGGAATATCTAGAGAGTTTGTGAGCTAGTGAACTAGTGGATGGATAAAGGAGCTAGATGTGTGCTTTATAAGAAAGTACAATAGGGTTCAATTTTGTACTAGTGAGAATCAATCAGATTGCAATGTGTCGCATCTTTTGGCTGTAGGTTTATTAACCTTAACAGATGGTGCTTAAGAAACTCACATTTGGATCCATAATTGGATGAAAAGGTTAAAAGACGTCCAAGTTCCTTTTGGCAGCCCTAACTGTTTCATTCCATATGGCTAATTGATCAATTTGGCCAATGCTATCAATTCCAGTGAGACAAATCTAGCAGTTCAAAACTTATTAATTTGGATTGACCAATGCACTGGATGAATTTAGATAACCTTTAGTTCAAAACTTATTAATTTGGACTCTTAGAAACCACTTTTTTTTATTAATATAAATTTAATGTTATTATTGAGTCGTAGTATTGGGATTATTTTTTATAAAACTTTATCAAGAATCTTTGTTAAGTTTTGTCTGATAGCCAATGTGTACCCAACGGGAAATGGTAGTAGAAAATTGCGTTTTTCTCCAATTAGCATGGCAAATGACATTTTATTGAATTTATTTTATCTTGCTGGAGCTGAAACATAATGATTTGTTGGTTCAAGGTCTTATCTTCAACATTTTCTGCACCATTATGATATTGATCCATACAATATTTTCAAGGATAAGTGTTTGCTTGTGTGTTGCTGTGTTTTTCTTTCCATTATTGAGAAAATTACTGTCTTTATTCCGAATATTTCTTAACTATTGAGTTGGACGTTGAAACTGATCTTCATGATATGTCATTTGCATCTAACATGAAATTTAAGTGGGTAAACATTGTTATCTTTGTTGGAAAAGTACGTGAATCCTATTCCAATCATTTGAAAATGGGTGAAAGAAGACCTTCCAGTTTGATAATAACTATTTAATTTAATGTAATGAATTCACCTTATTACTAACTGAATGATTTTGCGAGCAAAAGTGGGGCCAAATCTTGGAACTGGCTCTATTTTAGTTATACCTATGTTTTGTATGTACAGATGTATTTAGCATCAAGAATTGCACTTTTCCTAATTATGTCATTTTCCTCCCTTAATTTCATCAATTACTTTTTTCGATAAAAATATATGATACCACTTAGTCGTACTAGCAGCATTTAAGTGGAAGCATGTAGTAGAACCATTTAATTAGAATTAGAATACCATCCTTTACAAGTTTATCACCCCTTGTCATGATATTCTTGAGGCATTCTGAATGAGAAGCTGACATCTCAATTTTGAATTTCTACAGGCAGAGGCAAAGAAGAGGAAGGCTCAGTTACAGGAAGCTAAAAGGAAGAAAATGATCAAGAGAGTTGAGCGTAAGATAGCTGCAGTGGCAAGAGAAAGAGAGTGGGTCCAAAGATTAGTGGAGCTACAGAAGATTGAGGAAGAGAAGAAAAAATCAATGGCATAGCGGTATTCCACTCCCATCTTTATTTTTGTGTTTAGCTCAACGTTTGGAAGGTTATTTTTTTTGTCTACCTTAATGAATTTGATGGTATTTGTTTGTGCAAGAAAATATTGAACTGCAGAAGTTGAGATTAGGAAAAGGAAAAAAAAAAAATGCTGCAGCTGGATTGGGTGTCTCTACCGTACCTCTTTCTTAACTCAGTTGCTGTAGACATGACCAGTTTTCTTTCGAAGCAGAGCACGATCTTCTCAGCAAAGCGATAATTGATCCATTTTGTTATTTTTAAATAAGTTTGCATTACACATGCTATGTCTATTGTGGGTCAGAGAAAAAAAAATTAATCCTTTCCATCTTTATAGGAAAGCTTCCCCTTATGAAAGTGCGCCAGCCAAATATTGAATGCCTCTATTTCTAAAAGCTGTGGGGGGGCTTCTAGTGATGTTAGATGTGAATTATGATTCATTTGTGATAGTTTTAAGTTGTTCAAATTGAAAGTGATTCATTTGTAATTAGTTATTAAATTTTATTATTAATAAAAGCAGAATGAAATGAACAATGAAAGTGGAGATTAATAAAGTAAAAATGTAAAAAGGTTTGAAAAGGAGTAATAAATGGAAAATGTTATAAATAAAAGTTAAAAATCATAGTAGGGATATAGAGAGATGAAAAATATATATTTTTTAATAATTTTATTATATTATTTAATAGCTTACAACTAGCATATTTATAGGCATAAGACTTGTTGAACAAGTTAGTAATAAAATTTGATTAGAAATATAATACGAGTACACTTAAAGTCTAATTAGGAATTGTTATAGTATGTATATAGCTGTAAATAGAGTAAATATAGGGATTTAGTAGGTTAATCACATGATTATATGGATTTAGATTAATTGTCTTTTCTTAATTAGAGTTTTGTACTTGTATACTAGTAAACAAGATATGTCTCATATTCATGATTTATTTATGAAGATTTATTGAACGGATTGGAAAGATCGCTCTTTATTTCAGTATTATACTGATGTAAAACATGATTTGAAGAGAAGCAAGCTATGTTTCCTATTGTTGCTGATATAAAACAAATGCAAGAACAAGAGGAACAGGTTGTGGTGCAGTGTTTCTTAGCAGGGTTGGGTTCTAAGTATGATGTGGCCCGAATGCAGTTGTTAATGGGGCGAGACACTTCCTTGCTTCACAGATATATATCCTCACCTTCTTCGAGTTTGTATAGACAGTGAGATAACTCCTGGAATGGTGCCCAGTAATTCTAAAGCATTGATTAATATTGCTTTAAATGATACTCGGAGTGGTAAAGGAGCGAATGGTGAGAGCATTCGTACTTGTCATCATTGTGGAGGCGAGGGACATATCAAGAAAAATTGTTGGAAGTTACATAGGAAGCTTGCTAAGTTCTCTAGTTAGAATAGTAATAGAAGGTTTGCT
Organism: Excoecaria cochinchinensis; assembly: GCA_947683425.1. Taxonomy (NCBI): domain Eukaryota; kingdom Viridiplantae; phylum Streptophyta; class Magnoliopsida; order Malpighiales; family Euphorbiaceae; genus Excoecaria; species Excoecaria cochinchinensis. The sequence continues at coordinate 5,493,992 of CANTUQ010000034.1, forward strand.
AATGTGGCTACACAAGATGGCATCTTACCACTTTCTCAGTCATCTACTCCTTCTGTTACAATATCAGCTGATGAATATGCTCGTTTAGCTGCTCAGCAGATTACCATGTCTCCTACTTTTGATTCATAGCAGCCATTGACATCAGCTTTAGCTAATACAGGTAATCCCGCTGCATGCTTATCCACCTCATCTTGTAGTTGGCTTATTGATTCAGGTGTTACTGATCATATGACCGGCAACACAGGTATTCTTTTTTCTTTCAAACCCACGACAAATTTACCTTGTGTCACTTTAGCCAATGGATCTACTGCTTTTGTAATTGGCCTCGGGACAACATATCCCACATAATCCCTTCCACTATCTTCTATTTTGTGCTTATCTCAGTTTCCTTTTAATTTGTTATCTATTAGTCAACTAACTAGAAACCTTAAATGTTGTGTGGTTTTCTATACCAACTTTTGTCTTTTTCAGGATCTTGGGACGAAGCAGATTATTAGTAAAGGGTATCTAGTGAATGGCTTGTATGCGCTTGATTCCACCTCTACCTCAGTACCGCGATCCATTACGTGCACTAGTTCTTATTCTCTCATGCAACTTCACTGTCATTTTGGTCATCCTCCTCTTCCGGTCTTACGAAAGCTATGTCCCAGTCTTAAAAAAGAGTCTACATTAGAGTGTGAAGCTTGTCAATTTGCTAAACATCAGAGAGTTTCTTATTCTCCTAGAATAATCAAACGAGTTGAGTCTTCCTTTTCTTTTGTTCATACTGATGTATGGGATCCTTATCCTATTTTGTCTAAAAACTGGTTTTCGCTAATTTGTGACATTTGTTGATGATTATTCTAGAGTTACTTGGCTTTATCCTATGAAACTTCGCTCAAATTTGTTTTCTATATTTTGTGCTTTTCATGCTGAAATAAAGACACAATTTAACAAATCTATATGCATTTTGAGAAGTGATAATGCTAAAGAGTATGTTTCCAATACTTTTCAATCATGTCTCTCACAGCATGGTATTATTCATCAATCATCCTACATTGTTACACCTAAACAAAATGGTGTGGCTGAGTGAAAGAACCGCCACTTATTAAAAGTTGCTCGTGCATTAATGTTTCATATGCAGGTGTAGACACCGGGTCCCGAGACGGTTCAAGATCAGGATTATCCAATGATAAAAATAAAGACCAACTTATTGGCAATAAAGTGAGAATTGATCATCCCCCTTGTGAAGTTCTTATATCCGTACCACAATGCTTTTGAATTTTATTCACTTTAGTTTTTATTGTGTTCATCATTTTTATCATCTATTTTCATCATCTATTTTCTCTTATTTGTTTTATTTATTTTATCTTTTGGGGTTTTTGGTGGCCTGCCGCTGAGGCGCCCGTGTGACGCGCCGGAATAGTGCATTTTGTGTTTAGAATAGCTTGCTCCGAAATGGGACGCTTGGGTATAGTGGTTATCCTAATTCAATATATATAGTTTAAGATAAAATTAATTCACATTAGGCATGGGGAGAATGAGTGAGCCTAAGCCGTTTTAGACTTGTTAATTTCTAAGAATTTTATTATGTTTTAATTTTCTGCTGGAACTGTTATTTAATCTTAGCTAGTTGTGTTTTAGTTGTTTAATTTACTATCTTATTTTAACAGCTCAACACCTCTTTCACTCAAAAATCTAGGAATTCTTTAGCATACTTTTAATATTGACTGCCTTACAACTACAATCCCTTGGATACGATAATTCGGGGTCTTAAAATTAACACCCTATATTACTTAGCCGATCTAGTACACTTGCTAGACACCGGTCAATCAGGATGATTATAATAGTTGTTATAGGTTGATTTATATTCTTAAGATATGTAAATATAATATTCTAATTATATAATGAGACTTAAGGGCTAGAAATTATACTTGCATGGTTTAGGCATTCTATTTCATGTCGAGAGAGTGATTTAGAGTTTCATGTCAACTTGACTTGCATATTAAAGATTAATTTCAGACTAAGAGAATATTTATCAAGTTTCACATTTGTTAAATCAAATCATTATTTGTATTTGTCTTCTTTGATCATAATTAAAGTAGGATTAATCAATAACTTAGTCATAATATAATACCAATAGTTTAGTCTTTTACCCAAATTAGCGAACTTTGTAAACAAGATTGAGATCAAGACATAGTGAGTAATGACCCAACATGTTCCTCGAGAGAACGATATCTTAAGTACTAAACGGTAAACCGTGCACTTGCGGATTTAATGTACAACAAGTTTTTGGCGCCGTTGTCGGGGAACAGATTTGTGTTTATTGCCATTATAATTCTTGATTTAATATTTTAGATTATAATATTTAATTAGTTTTTTTTATTTTGTTTTTTTTGCAGGATTTGATCGCTCGAGTTTATACATAGGACAAGGAAGTCTAAAGAAAAACTTGAACCATTAAATCCAGAAATAGAAAGATTCATATCAGGAAAAAGAAAATCAGCCAGAAAGAGGCTCATCATAAAAGAACAACTAAGACTAATGGATTTTGCTACACTAGCATTGACTGGTGCTCAACAAGTAGTAGTTCGTCCTACGGTAAATTCTAACCAATTTGAGATTAAGCCCTCTTTATTACAAATGGTACCAAATAGTATACAATTCTATGGCTTGCCAAACGAGAATCCTAATGCTTATTTAGCAAATTTCCTTGATATTTGTCACATTTAAGATAAATGGTGTACCAACAGATGCAATCAAATTTAGGCTTTTTCCTTTCACTTTAAAAGATAAAGCTAAAGCATGGCTCAGTTCCCTTTCACAAGGATTAATAACCACATGTGTAATGGCATATATGTTAGCCTAGAAGAATTTAGTGTTTTCTGTAGAGTCTGTTATCTGGTTTGTTGCATGATATGATAAATGATGATTTTGGTGTCTTAAGTTTAGTAGAGTTTAAAGGTTAAGCGTGTTTGAGGTATAGCAATTCTAGGATGGGTGACCTATTGGATAGTAATATAGCTGACGGTTTGGGAGCCGTGCATACCTCACATATTTTGGGAGCCAACTGAAGAATTATTTTGGAATATTTTAAGTATGTTAAGAAATTATGGCATATATATGAACTTATATTTAGTTTTGGGTACTGGTTTGTAATACTGTTATAATTGGCATTAGTTAGTGATGGATGTGATGATTTTATTTTGTGTCTGGAAGTATGTGATTGTGTGATATGGCATGCCTAATAACCTGTAGAAGTTAAGTTAATACAAATGGTAAGGTGTAATGTGTGATTGCATGTTAAAGTAAAATTGACCTAATGATTAGTAACTTAGGACAGTTATAGGTCAATCGGTGAATTTGAGTTTATGTTAAAATAAGTTTTGTAAGTGCTTAGTTGTTCTACGATCGCTAATAGACTTAGGTAACTAAGGTAAATTAATAATCGGTTTTAAAAAAAAAAATTACCGGTTTTCACTGTAATTGACTGTTTAATAATTTGGGTTCTCAATTAGGCTAATTGAATTGGAAAGGTTCGTTAGTTAATTGAACGTAAGGTATAAGTGTGTTACAATTTTTATTGGTATCAGAGCTCCGGTTTAGGTGATTCTAAGATCGGAGTGGGTCAATAGGATTAGTATAAGTACATGTACATGCCAATTAATTTTTGGACAGTATAGTATTATGAGGCTGATATATGCTTGCTCCTTGTGTTAGATTGTGAGTATGGATTCGGATGAAGGTCGACGTGAGAGTGATGTCAAGAGTGCATCATTTATTAGTTTTGGTCCGTTGGAGTCACCACGACTCCAGTTGCACCTCCCCCTCCGGAACTGCCTAATTTTATGGCTATGATGGTGAATTTCTTCCAATAGCATATGCATGCTCAATCACCACAGCCTCAAGGTCTTGATTATCAGCCAGCTCCACCTAGAAGGAGATCGATTTTGGAGCAACTTAAGAGATTGGGAGCTGAGGATTTTTATGTTCGAGATCCCTTGACTCCAGTTCAGGCAAAGGAGTGGTTGTTTAAGTTAAAGAGGATGTTTGAGACCACCCAGAGTCAGCCAGATGAGATGCTACAGGGAGCAGTAGCCTTGCTTCAGGGACCGGCTTATACTTGGTGGAGTGCAGTTCATAAGCACACCCTAGTTGCTCAGATTACTTGGGAGTTTTTCTTGTCTCAGTTTGAGAAGAAATACATCGGTTTAGGGAATAAATCTGCTATGCAAGATGCCTTTTGGAGGCTTAGATAGGGGAATAAGTCAGTTGCTGAGTACGAGAAAGAGTTTGAGCGGCTTAGTGCCTATTTGGAGGATAAATCCATGACTGAGCAGAAGTTATGCCATAGATTTGAGAGAGGCCTGCATAATAACATCAGATTGGCTTTGGGTTCTCATAGACATATGGACATGAGGTCTTTGGTCGAGGCAACTGTTAGAGCGGAGACTATTATGTCGGACAGGGCCGACAGACAGTCCCATTTTAGGCAGAAAAGAAAACTGGGTCAGTTTTCAGGTGCAGCCAGTCAGGGTAAGAAGTCCAGAGGGCCTCCTCAGTCACAAAGCCGTGCACCAGTAGCACCTGCTCCTACTTAAAAGAATCCAGCAAGTAACTTCTATAGGTAGTGTACCTAGGGGAAGAGGCTGTAGTACAACACCCTAGTGTAGCCATTGCAGTAAGTTCCACCATGGTGAGTGTAGACTGCTGACCAGAGCATGTTTCAGATGTGGGTCCAGAGATGACAAAATTAGAAACTGTCCTAAGGCTCAGCCATCCACAACAACATCACTAGCTCCAGGTACGGTTTCAGCTCCTCAGAGAGGCCGTGGTAGGGGAGTAGCTCCTCCACAGACAGCTTCAGGCCCTTCAGTTCAGCCACCTCAAGGTCGTGCCACTGGACACACTTATGTTATCAGAGCCCGAGAGCAGGAGGATGCACCAGACATCATAGTTGGTAAATTCTCCTTATTCACTCATTCAACTTATGCTTTGATTGATCCTGGTTCCACACACTCCTATATTAGTACTGATATTACATTGTCAGTTAGTCCAGGATATCTTAGTGAGTAATCTTTTGGGCTACGTAATGTCATCTTTTGGTAGGCTTTATTTAGATCCTGGTAGTCAACACATACTCAAACCTTTTCGTCCTTTTTGGCTACGGAAACAACATTAGCTAACCATGTTGGGTACTGAACCTCTACTAGGAACTTGGCTTCAATCTGTTTGTGCACCTCTTCTTTTACCTTTTCTGCCCACTCTGGTCTTAGCCTTCTGAGCTTCTATTTGACTGGGTTGTACTCTGGATAGGTTGGAACGGCATGTTCAGCAACTTCTTGATCAATTCTCAGCATTTCTTCGTAGGTTAAGGCAAAAACTTTTTCATATTTTTTCAAAATTCTCTCAAATTTTAACCTCTCTTCAGGAGTTATATCAGATGCTATCAAGATTTCCTTTGAGTTTTCTAAAGTCTCGAGATTAAATGAGGTAGTAATAGTTGAGTTAATGTCAAATATGAATGATTCATATTCGTGATCATGCGTAATGAAATCATGAGAAACATCGCACAAGTAAGCAAAACCATTCATCTCATTAACAAACTCAGAATTACAAGCATAATTGTCAAATAGTTCAGGGACAAAGAGTACATCAGAAAAGCTATCATTAACATCTTTCATTGCCGCCGGTGCTGAAGTCGATGGTCCACCATCTTGGTTGTCTACAATCTTCAAGTTCTCCAATTTTGGCACTGCCACCTCAACTTCTACCTTTTCTTTCCCTTTCACCTGGGTGGCCAGCAAATTTTCAGTAATGATCTCTTCAGGAACTTCTCGATCCCAAGCCAAACTTTGGTTGAAGACCTCTTCATCCCAAAAGCCTTCTACTGATTTAACCATTCCGCCAGACTGCCTGTTCTCAGGTTTTCACCCTGCCCTTTGGCTTAATTTTTGCTTAGAGCGTCAGTTACGATTTTCATCTCTAACGACCTCGTTTTTTCTTTTTTTCTTTTTACATGGATAAAGCTCATCACCTGTTATAGCAATGATGGATAAATTGTGCACATTCAATGGGAAGCGGCGTATTACCTTATCGGAGGAAACCATTGACCTTTATTGAATGAAAAGAATTACTCTAAGCATGCAATTGCATACATGTACATGTTTTGGTGTGATTTCATTACACATGATCATTATCTAATATTAAGCTTGAAATGCCAAACCACATCTAATCTCGAGATGAATCTTGAAAGCATCACAACTTCTGTCATCAATCAGCCCTCTCGGATTTTCTTGATTGAACATTTTCTCTCAAGATTTCTTTTCCTTGCTATTATTATATATATTTTTTTAGCCTTTAGCCATGTAACCTTTTCAATCTATCGACATTGATCGGCTCCCTGAATTCATTTCCATCACTATCTGTCAGGATCGCGACTCCTTTAGACAAAAGCTTCTTCAGAATGAAGGGGCCTTCCCAAGTTAGTCTAAACTTGCCTCGAAGGTCCAGAACCCCTGGCCTCATCTGCTTAAAGACCAAATCCCCTTCCTTTAGCGGGTGTTTCCTGACTTTCTACTCGAATGATCGAGCCAGTCTCTTATGGTAGATCTAGTTCCTATCTTTGTCTAATAGGTTCAACTATAGCAATCACTGTTATGCCCATTCTGCTTCTGGTAACTTGGCTTCCATTACCACCCTCAGGGACTGGAGTTCGATTTCTACTGGCAGAACTTCTTTCGTCCCATAGACCAGAGAGAAAGGTGTAGCTCATGTAGAAGTTCTAGCAGTGGTCCTGTAGCCCCACAGGGCAAATGGCAGTTTCTCGGCCCAATCTTTATATGTTTGCACCATTTTAGCCAGCATCCTCTTGATGTTCTTATTGGTTGCCTCGACCGCCCCGATAACCTGTGGTTGGTAAGGAGAGGGTTTATGATGTTGGATAGCATATTTCTTGAGCATTTGCTTGGTCTCAGTTTGGAACTGTACCCCATTATCTGACAAGATGTGCTGTGGGAGCCCGTACCTACAGGTCAGATGTTATTCAATAAATCTGGCCATTTCTCGGGCACCCAGTTTTTTGAAGGATTCAGCTTCTACCCACTTAGTGAAGTAGTCAATGGCGACCATGATAAATTTATGCCTGTTAGAGGCTATCGGATGTATTTCCCCTATGATGTCAATTCCCCAAGCAGTGAATGGCCATGGAGATGTGAGGTTGCAAAATTTTGAAACTGGCAAGTGTCTTAGATTGGCATGCTGTTGGCACTGCTTCACATACTTAAAACAATCTATGTCTATTGTCAGCCAGAAGAACCCCTGTCGCATGATTTTCTTTGCCAGAGTTAGACCATTCATATGGGCTCCACAGACCCCTGCATGGGTTTCCACCATAACCCTCTTGGCTTCCTTCTCATCCAAGCACCTTAGCTGTATGCCATCAGCTTGCCTCTTGTACAGCACACCATCTACACTGATGAACTGGGTGGACAGTTTGCGAATCTTCCTTTGGTCCTTTTCAGTGGCCTCTTCTGGGAATACTGACTTTTCCAAATAATTTTAGACATCGTAGTACCATGGCTTTCCGTCAGTGGCCTCAACATCCCCGACTTGCTATGGCTTGTATGAACTAGAAATGAGTACAGGCTTCATGGCTATTCCTTCTGGGTTATCCCACATAGATACCATGGTGGCTAGAACGTCCGCTAGTTGGTTCTCTTCTCGAGGCACATAGTTAAAAGTGCATATTTCAAAATGACCACTTAGTTCCTGCAAGCACCTTACTTATCGCAACAGTCATCCTTCCTTGATGGACCATTCACCCCTGACCTGATGGATTACCAAGGATGAGTTTCCGAAAACCTCTACTACTTTTGCCCCCACCGCTGAGAGTGCTTCCAACCCGAAGATGCAGGCTTCGTACTCAGCTTCGTTATTGGTGGCTCTATACCTCAATTTCTTAGCTAGGGGAGCTCCTTACCCTCTAGGGTTACTAAAATTACTCCCGTTCCAGCTCCTTTGTTATTCACCGCCCCGTCGAAGTACATCTGCCACTTTTGCACTGTGATGGCTGCCACGTCCTCATCTGGGAATTCATACTCAAATTGGTCACCTTCCACCAGATGGCCGGCTAGGAACTCTGCAACTGCCCGACTCTTAATGGTCTTTCTGGTGATGAACTCCACATCAAATTCTTGTAGTAATATTAGCCACCTTCCTGTTTTTTCTAGCAAAGAGGGTGCCTCCTGAAGGTAACGAAAAGGGTTTTGTTTGGCGACCGCCTGTAATTTGTAAGAATGGAAGTAATGTCTCAGTTTTTTAAAGCCCAGATTACTGCCAGACAGATCTTTTCCACTTCGACGTACTTGGCCTCATAAGGAAGGAATTTCTTACTGAGATAGTAAACTGCAAATTCAACCCCAAATTCATCTTCCTGGGCCATCATAGCACCTACAGAATTCTCCTCTGTTGCTAGGTAAAGAATTAGTGGTTTGACAGGCCGCGGTGGCCTTAGAATTGGGGGGTTTAGGAGGTAATCCTTAATAATATCAAAAGCTTTCTGGCAGTCATTGTTCCACCGGACTGGCTGATTCTTCTTGAGGAGTTTAAAAATCGGTTCGCATACATAAGCAAGCTTGGAAATGAACCTACTGATGTACTGCAGTTTGCCCAAAATACTCCTGGCTTCTTTTTCCCTCTGAGGCATTGGCATCTCTCTAATTGCCTTGACCTTATCGGGGTCCACTTCAATTCCCCTCTGACTCACAACGTGGCTTAACAGCTTACCTGAGGTGACTCCAAAGATGCATTTGTTGGGGTTGAGGCAAAGGTTATACTTGTCAATCCTTTGAAATAATTTCTCCAAGGCCTCAAAATGCCCCTCTCGGGTAGCCGACTTGATCATCATATCATTGACGTACACTTCCACCTCTTTGTGTATCAAGTCATCAAGGATTTCAGTAGCCATCCTTTGGTACATTGCACCTGCATTTTTTAATCCAAAAGGCATGACCCTATAAGTGAACGTATCCCACTCAGTGATGAACGCTGTCTTAATTCGATCCACGATTTTATTGAGGATTGGGTTGTACCCTGCATACCCATCCACAAAACTGTACATCATGCAAGCAGCCGCACTGTCTACTAGTACATCGATATGGGGCAAAGGAAAGTCATCTTTTGGGCAGACTTTATTTAGGTCCCGGTAGTCAACATATACTCAAACCTTTCCTTCCTTTTTGACTACGGGAACAACATTAGCTAACCATGTTGGGTACTGAACCTCTACTAGGAACTTGACTTCAATCTGTTTGTGTACCTCTTCTTTTACCTTTTCTGCTCACTCTGGTCTTAACCTTCTGAGCTTCTGTTTGACTGGCTTGCACTCTGCATAGGTTGGAATGGCATGTTCAGCAACTTCTTGATCAATTCTCGCCATGTCTTGGTAGGTCCAGGCAAAAACTTTTTCATATTTTTTCAAAATTCTGTCAAATTTTAACCTCTTCAGGAGTTATATCAGATGCTATCAAGATTTTCTTTGGGTTTTTCAAAGTCTCAAGATTAAATGAGGTAGTAATAGTTGAGTTAATGTCAAATATGAATGATTCATGTTCGTGATCATGCATAATAAAATCATGAGAAACATCGTACAAGTAAGCAAAGCCATTCATCTCATTAACTAACTTAGAATTACAAGCATAATTGTCAAATAGTTCAGGGATAAAGACTACATCAGAAAAGCTATCATTAACATCTTCCATTGCTGCCGACACTGAAGTCGATGGTCCACCATCTTGATTGTCTGTAATCTTCAAGTTTTCCACCTCAACTTCTACCTTTTCTTTGCCTTTCACCTGGGTGGTCAGCAGATTGTTAGTAATGATCTCTTCAGGAACTTCTTGATCCCAAGCCAAACTTTGGTTGAAGACCTCTTCATCCCAAAAGCCTTCTACTAATTTAACCATTCCGCCAGACCAATCAAAAATGTCATTGAAGATCTCGAAACCCGGGGTGATCTTGCCGCCAATCCACTGTGGCTCGGCATAGGCGCATGCTGATGTAGTCGGCACAAAGCTCTCTAAATTGTGCGAGATCCCTGCAGGCTTCTCCTCGAGTTTTTTCTTCTTGGCTTCGGTGGTGTAACCCAAACCTCTTCTGTCCTTTTTTCCCCTTGTGGTGACAGGCGTCTGAGGCCCTTGCGATTCTTTGCCCAAATCGGCCCCGGGAGGAAGTTCATTTTCTTCATCGTGTTGACCACCTGAAGGCTCCCCACTAAACCATCCTCTTCATTCACCACAGCCACATGGAACCCACTAAAGGGTTGATTGGAAATCTCGAGTACCGACACTTGATTATCGCTGGCTGCCTTGATTGTCACGACCTGGCCCTCATATGGGATCTTAATCATCTGGTGGAGGGTGGACGGAACTCCTCTAAGCTTGTGAAACCAGGGCCTCCCTAGTATCACCGCGAAGTTGGCTGGTATAAGCAGAATGACAAACTCAGTTTCTGTCTCAACTGGCCCGGTCCTCACTTGTGCCTTGAAAGTCCAGCCAGCCTACCTCCTGGAATTGTCGTAGGCGGTGATGGTTAAGCCACATCTACTTAACATGCTTCCATCCAAGCCAAAGGCCGGTAGCACAACCAAGGGGCACACATTTATAGAGGAGCCGTCATCTACCATCACACAGGCGGTATGCTTGCCGTTGATCTGTGTCTTAATGTATAAAGGGCGATTGTGTTTTCGGCCCTCTAGTAGTAAATGTACATCAGAATAAACCAGATTTTCCCTCGAGCTCCCTTTGACTAAACCCAGCAATTCAGACGGTGAGATGGTGGTGGCAACAGTGGACTCACATAAGGCTTCCACCAACTTATGCCTATATGATGGAGATTGTCTTAACAAATCCCAGATAGATATCTGCGCCGTTGTCTTCTTCAGCTGTCTCATTAACCCATCCTCCTCGGGTTCCCTTTCTGCAGGCGTAGGCATTGGATCTTGAGGCCTCTCTACCTCGGGAATCACCCTACCACTTCGGGTCACAGCTTGTACCTCTTGTACCTCCTCTTCATCTTCGGAATTCCACACGTCCTCTGGCTCTTTGACTTCTTTGGCCTCGCTTCCACTAGTTGAATCCTAGCACTCTATCATGCCAACTTGAGGTTCCTCTTCACTAATCCCCTATTCGAGATGAATAACAGCCATATAGTCATTGCCATCTAGGTCCCTTAGCACATACCATTCCGGAAGGCTAGAACATATCATAAAAACGGGTGGAGGAACAAAATTATACCCAGCCTTCTTTTTCTTTTCCCTCTTCTCGGGGTCCAAAATCTGTTTACTGTTGATAAGATCTTGGACTCTATCCCTCAAAGTTCTGTAATAGTAAGTGAGATGGTCGGTGTGCTGGCAAAAAGCACAATACTGATCCCCCCTATGGTTTGGCTGGCCATGGTTCTTAGCCGGCCTGGCTGGCAATGGCTGGAGCTTTCCTTCTTTCAACAGTCTCTCCAAAACCCAAGATGACGACCTTCCCAAATTCGAGTACTGTCTCTAGCTCGCATCAGTGGCTGAAACTTTCGCTGTTTTGCCCACTCTATTACTGCTGCTTTCGGTGCCGCCCAACTTTCCTCCTCCTTCAGGCCCATAGTTCTTCCGAGTGAAATTATCACTGCTGGCCTTCCTTGTAAGATATTTTACTTCAGCTTCTATGGCGATACCTTTCAAGGATTCTCAATCCTTGAGCCCTTTCATCTTAAGGCCTTCCCTCAAATATGGGCTCGCATTCCTAATGAACAATCTGATTTGATCCGAGGTGTCAGGTTTCCTCTTCCTTTTCATAACTTGATTCCTCCATCGAGTAAAGTATTCATGGAAATACTCATTAGACTTCTGCTACAGTAGCTCAAGATCTTTCAGCATCACTTCCATTCGGGTGCTGCAGTCGTATTGTCTCATAAATTCTCCCGTTAACAGATCCCTATCTTCCTTTGACCTCCTATCCAATCCGTGGTACCAATTGACTGTCAACCCCGTCAGACTAAGGTAGAAGTACTCCACTTTTTATTTCTTTGTGAGCCCTGTGCCCTTCATGATTAGCGTGTACTGCTTGATGTGTGCCGAAGGATCCGAACTACCATCGAACTTTCGTAAATTCGGCATCTTGAACCTCTGGGGTAGCAACTTTTCTTCACTCAGATCTATGTCCTCAGGGATAACCCCTTTTTTGGCTGACAGCAGGTGCATGATAGCCTCCATCTTTTCTTCCATCTTTCTTACCACATCGTCCTCTACCTTGGGGACTCTACACCTCACAACTTGAGGAGCTATCGGCTCATCTTCCTCTTCCTCTAAGAAGTCATCCCTCGGATCTGAAATCCTAACCCTTCTCTACTCAGCTGGTCCCGTCCTTCTAGGCTCAACGGCTGGTTGTTGCACAGTAATAGTTGGCATGGGAGTCTCCCCCACAATAGGTGTTCCAACTGGATCAACAAACGGAGCTACAGATGGCTGCCTAGCATTCGGTGCCATAAGAGAGACAAGGTTACCCATCATAGCCAGCATCTTTCTTTCAAAGTCCTCAAACCTCTTGTCCAAATCTTGTGTTGTCAAAGCATCCAAATCTTGTGGTAATTCTGCAATCACTGACCCAGAGGATTGTTTCGAATAAGAGTCTGAGTTACTAACCCAATCTGAACCCGGCGTAAGTACTAACCCTAATAGCCCAGCTACTGGATTTCTGACTAATCTTCCACTAAGATACCTGGACCACTCCAATGGATCTATGATGGCTGAAAAAAATCTAGTTTGTTAGCATGATGCATGGATGGCATTAAAGATGTATGGTTGTATTGGTGTAGTATCCACAATCACATGCAAGCAAACAGATCCTTCCAACCTTATTTCTTCCACACACGGGGCAGTGCGGCCTCTTCCCTAGGTGGGCTTAGTCCATGGGTCAATAGGGGACCCTATGAACACGAGAAATGCACGGTGAAAAACCGGCAGCATAACACTCTTAATTTAAATCACATGTGTATGGGTTTTGGCCAATACATATTTGAACAATTAAATCTAATTGAAGTGAACCTATCGGGGCATGAAAGCCCTTGATAGAAGATCACTTAATTCGCTTGATTTTGTCTAATATATAACATCCCATATCACAAGCATCGTATTAAGGAGCATATCACCTAGTGAAAGTTTCTGTAATGGCTAGAAATGTACCCTAGATGTAAATGGTTTAATTTGGGGTGTGTGTGAATTGATTGTGTGATTTGGGACTTGATTATAATAAAGTAAGGACCTAATTGAGAAACCAAGGAAAGTTAAGTGGCTAAGCTGTAAATTTTGCCTGATTAAAGTTGATTGAGGATTAGTTAACTTAATTATGAGTTAATTAAGTAAAGAGGAGGGCAGACTTTGAGGTGGATTACGTGTGGCATTTCCTTATGCTGTCACCTCCTTTAAGTGCATGCATATAAATTGATTTGAAGAGAGAGAAAAGGGCCATTAATTGCATATTTTCAGCCATTTCTGTATCTTCTTCTTTCTTCTATTTTCGTGAGGTTCCTTAGAGTTCTCATATTGATTATATGCATATTGCTAAGGGGAATAAGAGTTAAATTGATAAGATTGAAAGGTAAGTGGTCAATTACTTGTTCTATCTTCTTCTCTTTCTAGTTTTGGATTGAGGATTGATGATTGTGTCCAATTCTGGAAATTGGAATGGTTTGTAGAGGAAGGTGTGAAGAAGGACAAGGGATAGGCAAAAATCGAAGAAGCTAGTGCTCAGTGAACGTTAGGAGCAAGGGCAAACCCCAAGTGTGTAATGGCATGATTGTATTTGCTTGTGTAATTTGATTAAGCGTGAACTAAATTGATAATCTGAATCCTTAATGAAGTAAATAAATAAGTTGATCAGGTTTAAAGACAAAAAGTGTGTATCATGTGGAATAGGTTAGAGGCTAGTGTTGTGTTTATGATACTTGAATGGTATGTTAAGTATTGAGAATGTGTGTGTGTTATACTTTATGTATTTTGGTTGAGATTGGCTTCACGAAAATCAGGCATGTGTTGATTGTTAAGTTAATGAAGGATTGGGTTGGCTTGAATGACAAAAAGGGAATTGGTTTTGAGGTCTTGATAGTGATTTGAGACTTGAGACAGGGAGCACAACTGTGCTTGGATAAAACACAGCTGTGTTTTGGTGTTTTTGTATAAGTCACGGTGACAACCAAATTGATTGTGACTGTGAGGTATGCAGGAACTCTATTCTGCCTGACTGAGTATGGCATGTCACGGTGACAACCAAAATGTTGAGGCTATTTTACATAAGCATGATATCAAGATTATATGAAGCAAATATACATATAGATATGATGATTAGAGAATGTAAATACTTGTTGGTTAATGATGTAATTGCAAGTTATCCAAGAGTTGTAAGATGAGTAAAAGAATAAGGTGGACTGTTAATGTGTTGTACATATGCAAAGTGTAGAATTTGGTGTTGGTTTGTGTATGCACTATTGGATTTAACAACTATGAAATTAATAATGGGACTAATCAACTTTAGCCTGCGAGTCAAGTAGTGGATAGTTAGGCATGCCTATAGGGTCAAGTACTGCAGTCCAATGCATCCAATTCCGTTGGAATCACAATGAAAAATAAGTCCTTGCTGGATTCTTTAATGTGGAATATTAATCTATTGAGTTACTGTACCTTAGGGTACAAATGCGTATATGTGTATCCACGGATACAATAAAATTATAGTACCTCAGGGGTACCAATATGATACCCGTTTTTCGCGTCTTTAAATTGCAAGCAAACCTAAATATAAAAGATAAAGACAAACTTAATGGTTAAGTTAATGTATGAATGCTTTGTATTTGAAGAATTTATGTCAACCTATGTATGCTTTTCGGACATGTGAATAAGCAGTTGTATATGCCAATCAATGCATGCTTTAGGAAATATGAATTAATGACAATGCTGTGAGTGAAATGATATATAAATGTTTTAAACTTGTAGGCCTAAGCATGATTCTAGTATGATGCATGTTTAATATCATTGCTATGTTGAGCCTGTATGTTATATATGTGTTCCCCACTAAACGTTATCGCTTAGCACGAGTTCTTTCTAATTCGTGCAGGTTCTGACGCTAGGTGACTTCGGAAGGACAAATTTGTGTTAGCAACGGTCAACACTAGGGCTACATCTTTAGTGTATGTGTTGGGGGTTTAACTATGTGTTTGTACCAGTTTTATAAGATATTATTTTTGGCAATAGATAATATGTAAAGCTGTTATAACTAAGTATTGTAAACTTAAATAACGCCCGTATATATGTAAGTATGTGAGTATGTCAATGGCATGGGAACTTATGATATATAATGCATGAAAATGTATGCTTGATGATGAAATTTTATTATTCGTGTTATTGGCATAAAATTATGATAGTTAAGCATGCATGTGTATTTGTGTTGCAGATAGTAAATTGTGATTGTGCGTGTGTAGCGGCTATTCCTAACTGCATTAGCAGAGCTAATCTAGTAGTCGGGAATGGGCGTTACAAGTTGTGGTATCAGAGCCTAGGTTTAGTCTTTTCTGGGTAATTGGGTAGTTAGAATGTGTATAGACATGTTGATCTAATGCGGATGTCTTTGTGTAAATTGTGTAGATCGATGGAACCTAGTGACAACCCTAGTCATCATTAGAGGGAGGAAACGGTCAAAAGTGTTAATCCTCGGGAAATAGACGTGACGGGGTCTGGGCAGTCAAGGCCAGCCAGTTTTGGGAATGAGGTTCCGATGGTTCCAATGGAGGCTCTGCTAAAGATGTTGCAAGGCATGGCTAGAGTGCTAGATCGAATGATGGCACCGAAGGCTCCGGTGGAATCATTAAGAAAGCATGGAGCGGAAGAGTTTCATGGTACAAGGTTGGATGAGTCTGAAAAATCAGAATACTGGATGGAGAAAGTGCCGAGGGTTCTAGGAGAGATCAAATGTTCTCTGGATCAACGAGTAGAATGTGTAGTATCGCTGCTACAGGGTGCAGCATATAACTGGTGGAAGTTAATTTTGCAGCATCCTATGCTTCCAAATTCGATTACCTGGGAATTCTTTGAAAGAGAGTTCCAAAATAAGTTTCTGACTAAGGCATATATAGAGGCCAACTGGAAGCAATTCTTGAATTTGAGGTAGAGAACTATGATTGTGGCTGAATATGAGAAGGAGTTCTGTCGATTGAGTAAATATGCACCGCTAGTTATTTTAACTGAGGAGTTTAGGTGTCAGCAATTTGAGGAAGGGCTGATTGAAGAGATTAAGGCGTTGCTGATCTCACTGACTACCAAGCAGAATGTAAGCTATTATCGGATAGTTCAGGCCGCAATGCAAGCTGAGAGATCATCGGGAGTTCAAAGAGAGAGGATACAGAGAAGGAATTCCAATCGAGGTGGGTCTAATGCTGGCAAGAGACCAAGAAATTTTTAGATGGTACCACTAGAAGAATGGGTGTTTAGTTCAGCAGCAAGGGGTAAGAAGCGAGGAGCACCTTCTGTATCTGAATATGGTAGAGGTACATCTGGTACCAAGAATGAAGTGCATGAGTGTCTCCACTATGGTAAAAGACATAGAGGAGAATGTTGGAAGGTTACCGTTGCATGTTTTAGGTGTGGAAGTACTGAGTATTTGTTAGCCAACTGTCCAAAGGCATATGATGTAACTGGAAATTAGCAGGAACAGAGCAGAGGTGGTTCTAATTTACCTCCAGTTAATAGAGGAAGAGGTAGAGGAAGAGACAGAGGTGGCCAGTCCAGAGGTGCAGCTGATTTAGAAACAGTGAACAGACCTACTATGGCACCACCTCAGGCTTATGCGATGAAGGCTCGAGAGGAGCAGGACGCACCTGAAGTTATAGCAGGTACTTTTGTACTTTATGATGTAGAAATATTTGCATTAATTAACCCTGGATCAACTCATTCATATGTGTGTTCTAAAAAGATATGTGATAGAATGTCTATCGCTAAATATTTGAAATATGACATATGTGTATTAAGTCCTTTGGGGAATAATGTGAATGTGAACAAGGTGTATAGGGGTTGTTCATTGGTAGTTCAGGATAGTGTGTTTCCAGTTGATTTGATTGAGTTATCTTTTGATGAGTTTGATTTAATACTGGGTATAGATTGGCTAAGTAAATATAATGCGGTAGTGGACTGTAAGAGGAAGAGAGTAGTACTCCGTGATTGTAAGGGAAGTAAAGTGTTAGTGAGGGGAGTTAGTGTGAATCCTTTTGTGAATGTGATATCGGCAATGCAAGCATACCGATGTTTGAGGAAGGGATGTGAAGCTTACTTGGCACTTATGTTAGATTCTAAAAGAGAGCAAGCAAGAATTCGGGATATACCCATAGTATGGGAGTTTCCTGATGTGTTTCCGGAAGAACTGGGTGGTGTGCCACTAATAAGGGAGGTTGAACTGTCTATTGATATTGTGCCTGGAACAGTGCCAGTGTTTAAAGCGCCTTACAGAATGGCTCCTACTGAATTGAAGGAGTTAAAAACTAAATTGCAGGAATTATTGGATAGGAGTTTCATAAGGCCTAGTGTGTCTCCTTGGAGAGCACTAGTTTTATTTGTCAAGAAAAAAGATAGAACTATGAGGATGTGTATTGACTATCGATAGTTGAACAAAGTAACAGTGAAGAATCGGTGTCCTCTACCTAGGATCGAGGATTTATTCGATCAGTTAAGAGGAGCAGGCGTGTTTTCTAAGATAGACTTATGGTCTGGGTATTATCAGTTACAAGTGAAGAAAGAGGACATACCCAAGACTGCTTTCAGAACTCGATATAGACATTATGAATTCTTAGTAATGCCACTCGGGTTGACTAATGTGCCTGCTGCATTTATGGATTTGATGAATAGAGTGTTTAGACTATATCTGGATCAGTTTGTGGTAGTATTTATCGATGACATTTTGGTTTATTCGAGGAATGAGAAAGAACATGAGCAGCATTTGAGAATTGTGCTTCAGACATTACGGGAACATCAGTTATATGCCAAGTTGAGTAAGTGAGAGTTCTGGTTGCGAGAAGTATCTTTTCTGGGGCATGTGATATCATCTGAAGGTGTTAAGGTGGATCCAGCTAAGATTGAAGACATTGTGAATTGGAAGCCACATAGGAATGTGCTGGAAATTCACAGTTTTCTATGGTTGGCTAGGTATTATAGAAGATTTGTGAAAGGTTTTTTGGTGATAGCTTCGCCATTGACAAGGTTGCTTCGAAAAGGAGTTAAATTTGAGTGGTTAGAAAAGTGTCATGTGAGTTTTGATCAGTTGAAGAGGATGTTAGTGGAAGCACTGATCCTCACACAACCTATTTCTGGTAAAGAATATGTTTTGTACAGTGATGCCTCTGGTATAGGTTTGGGTTGTGTGTTAATGCAAGATGGGAAGGTAATAGCATATGCCTCCAGGCAATTAAAATCACATACGCAGAATTGCCCGACTCATGATTTGGAACGGGCAGCAGTGGTGTTCGCTTTAAAGATTTGGCGACATTACTTGTATTGTGAGAAGTGTAAAATTTACACTGACCATAAAAGCTTGAAGTATTTGTTAACCCAAATAGAACTGAACTTGAGACAGAGTAGATGGCTTGAGTTGTTTAAAAATTATGACTGTATTGTGGATTACCATCTAGGTAAGGCCAATGTAGTGGCTGATGCATTAAGTAGGAAATCTATTTCAGCATTACAGTTAAGGTCAGTTGCTAGCTCAGTTGAAAGCAAGACCGGTATTAAAGGATGAATTGTTAGTTGCACAAAGAAGTGACCGAAGATTGCAACAGACTTTACAATCGGTTAGAAATGGTGGCAAGACTAACTATTCAGTGGGTAAGAATGGAGTGTTACTTTATAAGAATCGAGTGTGTGTGGCAAGTGATAAAGAGTTGAGGAAGAGGTTGATGTATGAGGCCCATAATACTATTTTTACTATGCATCCAGGCGAGAACAAAATGTATCAGGATTTGAAGCAGCTGTATTGGTGGCTAGGTATGAAGGACATTGTAGACTATGTGTCTAAGTGTTTGACATGCTAGCAAATGAAGGTAGAACACTAGGTTCCACACAGGTTATTGAATCCTCTTACCATCCCACAATGGAAATGGGACAATATTACTATGAATTTTGTTTCTGGGTTGCCTTTGACTTCAAAGCAACAAGATGCAGTGTGGGTAATAGTGGACAAATTTTCGAAGTCAGCTCACTTTATACCGGTTCGAATGGATTATTTAATGGATCGGTTAGCTGAATTGTATGTGAAGGAGATTGTTCGACTGCATGGTGTACCCCTATCGATAGTCTCGGATAGAGATCCAAGATTCACTTCTAAGTTTTGGAAGAGTTTATAGGCTGCATTGGGTACGAAGTTGAATTTCAGTACTGCATTTCATCCACAGACTGATGGACAATCAGAAAGGGTTATCCAAGTATTGGAAGACTTAATGCGAGCATGTGTTTTGGACTTCTCAAAGAGTTGGGATAAGTATCTTCCACTCTTGGAATTTGCTTATAACAACAGTTATTAGACAAGTGTTGGCATGGCGCCATATGAAGTCTTATATGGAAGGAAATGCCGTACGCTAGTATGCTGGGAAGAATTGGGTGAACACAGAATTGTGGGACCAAAATTGGTATGGGATACAGAAGAGAAAGCAAAGCTTATATAGCAGCGACTGAAAGCAGCCAGTGACAGACAGAAGTCGTATGCGGATTTGAAAAGAAGGGACATTGAATTTGAAAAGAAGGGACATTGAATTTGAAATTGGTGACAAAGTGATTTTAAAAGTGTCTCCTTGGAGTAAGGTGTTGAGGTTTGGCAAGAAAGAAAAATTGAGTCCGAGGTTCATTGGACCATATGAAGTGTTAGATAAAGTGGGCTCAGTGGCTTATCGGTTGGCATTGCCTCCAGCTTTAGCTAAACTTCATGATGTTTTTCATGTGTCTACGTTGAGAAGGTACCGATCGGATGAATCTCATGTGTTACTTGTACAAGAAGTGGAAGTTCAGCCAGATTTTTCTTATGATGAGAAACCGAAAGCAATTCTGGTAAAGGAAGTAATGCAGCTCCAGAATAAACAAATTCCACTTGCGAAAGTGCTTTGGCAACACCATGGAGTAAAAGAGGCAATATGGGAGTCTGAAGCTGCTATGTGGGAACAACATCCTCATTTATTTGATTCGGGTATGAATTTCGTGAACGAAATTTTTTTTAGGAGGGGAGAGTTGTAATGGCCGGAAATGTACCCTAGTTGTAAATGGTTTAATTTGGGGTGTGTGTGAATTGATTGTGCGATTTGGGACTTGATTGTAATAAAGTAAGGACCTAATTGAGAAACCAAAGAAAGTTAAGTGGCTAAGCTATAAATTTTGCCTGATTTGAGGATTAGTTAACTTAAGTATGAGTTAATTAAGTAAAGAGGAGGGCAGACTTTGAGGTGGATTACGTGTGGCATTTCCTTATGCTACCACCTCCTTTAAGTGCATGCATATAAATTGATTTGAAAAGATAGAAAAGGGCCACTAATTGCATGTTTTTAGCCATTTCTGTATCTTATTCTTTCTTCCATTTCCGTGAGGTTCCTTAGAGTTCTCATATTGATTCTATGCATATTGCTAAGTGGAATAAGAGTTAAATTGATAAGATTGAAAGGTAAGTGGTCAATTACTTGTTCTATCTTCTTCTCTTTCTAGTTTTGGTTTGATTTGGATTGAGGATTGATGATTGTGTCCAATTCCGAAAATTGGAATGGTTTGTAGAGGAAGGTGTGAAGAAGGACAAGGGAAATGCAAAAATCAGAGAAGCTAGTGGTCAATGAACGTTAGGAGCATAGGCAACGAGGTTTGGGAACTAACCCTAAGTGTGTAATGGCATGATTGTATTTGCTTGTGTAATTTGATTAAGCGTGAACTAAATTGATAATCTGAATCCTTAATAAAGTAAATAAATAAGTTGATTAGGTTTAAAGGCCAAAAGTGTGTATCATGTGGAGTAGGTTAGAGGCTAGTGTTGTGTTTATGATACTTGAATGGTATGTTAAGTATTGAGAATGTGTATGTGTTATACTTTATGTATTTTGGTTGAGATTGGCTTCATGGAAATCAGGTATGTGTTGATTGTTAAGTTAATGAAGGATTGGGTTGGCTTGAATGACAAAAATGGAATTGGTTTTGAGGTCTTGATAGTGATTTGAGAATTGAGACAGGGAGCACAGCTGTGCTTAGGTAAAACACAGCTGTGTTTTGGTGTTTTTGTATAAGTCGCGGTGACAACCAAATTGGTTATGACCGTGAGGTATGCAGGAACTCCATTTAGCCTGACTGAGCATGGCATGTCACGGTGACAACCAAAATGGTTGTGACGTGAGGTGCCATAAATGGCATTCTGTCCGCAAGTGTTAAGTATCTCACAGTGGCAACCAAATTGGTTGTGACCGTGAGATACCACATTTTTGCATTCTGTTTGGGAGTGCATGGTATGTCACGGTGGCAACCAAATTGGTTGTGACCATGAGATACCTCATTTTTGCATTCTGCTTTGGGAAGGCTTGGTATGTCACGGTGGCAACCAAATTGGTTGTGACTGTGAGGTACCTTGGCCTGCATTGTGGCACCCCAATGCCCCCTGGAAGGACAAGGGAGCGCTACACGATATAAGCATGCAAATACCTTATTAACATGGCTTTCATTTTAACATTCACTAATACTTATGATCCATGCATTCCACTACATCAAGCTTCATCACTAGTTCTTCACTATTAACTATTACAAAGTATAAGCTTCACTACAATAAGCCACTTATAACACTATACATGTACAAAAAGAACGACTATTACAAAAATGGAGCTTAACACACAAAATCTGTACACTCAAGAGAGACTCTTCATGCTCCTATGGTGGCCTGCAGAAACCTTCCAAAATGCGTTTCCAATCTACAACCTACACGAGAGACAAGCACTCGTGCTAAGCGATAACGCTTAGTGGGGATGTACAAACAAGCACTAACACAATAATCACAAAGCACTACATGCTAAAGATCATGCTTAGCACATAAGGCATATCATTTACATTGACTATAGCAATATCACACTAGCATGCCAATATACACTAACTCATGCTAATCACAACATCATATAATGTTTATAACATGCTTTAATTCACTATTCAATTACCAAGTCAATTTCCACTTCACAATGCCAATTAAGGATACACTAACAATATATTGATTTCACTAGCATGATATCAATAAATCATCTTTGAACGAATATCGCTAGTATGCCATTAATGGAACACAATCATATACAATATTATCGTTAATCACTGATATCATACCATGCTCAATTATCACTACACTACGCCAATAGATGGCTCACTATAAGATCACTAGATCACTGTCATGGCATGATATTACACTTATATTAAATACAATATAGTCAATACACTGATCACATAGTCATATTCAATAGCATCTTTAATCATTATCAGCCTGTAAAGTTTTAGTAGTGGATACGGGTACACTAATCAATAACACTAGAGACCAAGGTCTCGAACATTATATCACTAAAGACAGAAGTCTCGAACACTATATCATTGGATACCCGTCGGTATCAATCACTAGACACCCGTCGGTGTCACACTAACAGCCGCAATTCACTAGCCCTTCATAAGCATGCTTATTTATCCACGACTCGACTACAGGCTTATAGGTTCATTTGTTCATTCACTACTCATACATGCTCATGGCATCATTCATTCGCATATAATTCAATCGCATATTAAAATTTATTCGCATGATTTGATTCTCCTCACATGTTCATAATTCGCATGATAATGCAATCAAGCTTAGTTAGGCTATCATGCATTTCTAATTCGCATAGTCACATGTTCGCATGATGATGCATTCAAGCTTAGTTAGGCTATCATGCATCTCTAATTCGCATAGTCATATGTTCGCATGATGATGCATTCAAGCTTAGTTAGGCTATCATGCATCTCTAATTCGCATAGTCACATGTTCGCATGATCATCTCAATTATATGCTTATATACTTCATTTATCATATTCGCATCCATGGTTTTCCATCCTTATTTATACCCATTCACATACTTAATTCATCACCCTTAGAACACTTAAAGCTCATACATATTTATATACATTAGCATGCATAGTTCACCATGCTTAAGATACTCATTTTATAATGATAAACATGGATTGGACAAGCTATGGGAACTCGTAGTGAAGTTCGGGTGCATTTTGGGAAGAAAAACACCCTAAATAGACAAAACAGGGAGGGGTCACGGTGGTAACCACTTGATTGTGGCCGTGAGGTCCATTTGCATGCGATTCTGTCCTCTCTGGGCACTGGTCACGGTGGTAATGAATTGGTTGCCACCATGACATACTAAATTAAGCAAAACAGAAGCTAACTTTCAAGACTGGTTCACACCATAATTTTGCACAGTCCAAACGAATGTCTTACACTCAATTTTAGGCAAATGCCCCTTCATAAAATTGTTTCTATATGTCTTATCTTTCAAATGGGACAAGTTTTAGGTCAATTGGATTTATAATGAAGGAGTTATGGTCAAAAGAACACAACTGGTTCCAGAAGCCCTCCTACAGAATTTCATCTACGGTTATGGTCAATTTTGAAGATCTTAGAGTCCTCAAATCAATAGAGCTATTTCTAGGACATTTAAAGACACGGATCATATGGTTCTAATCCAATTGGTCTCACTCCTTTTGGAGTTGTAAAAATCAACGTACACTATAAACAAGTAACGGGGCTCAATATAGGCTTCCAAAATAGATTAACACAATCAATAGTTAGAGCTGGTTCACTTATGATGCTAATTCCATGGTTCCTTACTCATCACATGGCAATACACATTCAAATACACTTTCATCAAAGTTCATAATCATGCTCAATTTCAGAAATCACATATTCAATATCAATAACACATTTAAGCTAAACAACCATCACATACACTTGAGCAAAATTAACACATAACACACATATATATCCCAAACCTCTTGGAGCACTCCTTCCCTTCACTCTTCTATATGACTTTCTCTTTCCCCTTTCCAGCTCTACTTGGCTCTTCAACTCATAACACATACAATACATACAAGTCCATTAGACTATACTCATAATCTTAACAATAAAATCAGAAATAGATGAAGATGGAGGAGATAATCTACATGTGTACATACCTTCCGAATCAATTATTCTTCTTCTAACTTATCTCTATCTCACTCTTAGGACTTCATAATCAAAGAACAATTAAAAGAGAGAAAAAAGGAAGGTAAACTTTTAGAGAGAGAGGGCCGGATCAAGGAATCAAAATGGCTGAATCAAGGAACAAAAGGACAGGTTTACTCACTCATCCACCTCATGCTTGCATGTAAGTGTGAGGTGTCAAGCTTTGGGTGTGTCTAAGTTAGGTGGCTGCCCTAGCACATTCTACTTGGACTCCACTAACATCCAGCTAAATCCACTAACTTTGATTAACTTAATTAACAGCCATTACACTAATAAATCTTCATTTGCTAGTTAATCATGCAAAGTACAATTCAGCCACTACAATGTTTTATTTCTTTTTAATTGGGTCCCTAGTTTCATATTCCAATCAAGTTCAATGCTGTAAACCCTAATTATCACGCACACAATTACACTAATGACACTTAATTCCACTAGGTTGAATTTTGGGTTGTTAAATGCATTTTATTTTGAAGACCTCAGTATGTCACGGTGACAACCAAATTGGTTTATTTTGGTTTATTAATTGTTTGGCTTTTAACCAAGCTTGAGGCTATTTTATGTGAGCATGATATCAAGATTATATGAAGCAAATATACATATAGATATGATGATTAGAGAATGCAAATACTTGTTGGTTAATGATGTAATTGCAAGTTATCCAAGAGTTGTAAGATGAGTAAAAGAATAAGGTGGACTGTTAATGTGTTGTACATATGTAAAGTGAAGAATTTGGTGTTGGTTTGTGTATGCACTATTGGATTTAACAACTATGAAATTAATAATGGGACTAATCAACTTTAGCCTGCGAGTCAAGTAGTGGATAGTTAGACATGCCTATAGGGTCAAGTGCTGCAGCCCAATGCATCCGATTCCTCTAGAATCACAATGCGAAATAAATCCTTGCTGGATTCTTTAATGTGGAATATTGATCTATTGAGTTACTGTACCTTAGGGTACAAATGCGTATATGTGTGTCCACGGATACAATGAAATTATAGTACCTCAGGGATACCAATGTGATACCTGTTATCTGCGTCTTTGAATTGCAGGCAAACCTAAATATAAAAGATAAAGGCAAACTTAATGGTTAAGTTGATGTATGGAATGCTTTGTATTTGACGAATTTATGTCAACCTATGTATGCTTTTTAGACACGTGAATAAGCAGTTGTATATGCCAATCAATGCATACTTTAGGAAATATGAATTAATGACAATGCTGTGAGTGAAATGATATATAAATGTTTTAAACTTGTAGGCCTAAGCATGATTCTAGTATGATGCATGTTTAATATCAATGCTATGTTGAGCCTGTATGTTATATATGTGTTCCCCACTAAGTGTTATCGCTTAGCAGGGGTTCTTTCTAATCCGTATAGGTTCTGACGCTAGGTGACTTCGGAAGGACAAATCTGTGTTAGCAACGGTCAACACTAGGGCTACATCCTTAGTGTACGTTTTGGGGGTTTAACTATATGTTTGTACCGGTTATATAAGATATTATTTTTAGCGATAGATAATATGTAAAGCTGTTATAACTACGTATTGTAAACTTAAAGAATGCTCGTATATATGTAAGTATGTGAGTATGTCGGATGGCATGGGAACTTATGATATATGATGCATGGAAATGTATGCTTGATGATGAAATTTTATTATTCGTGTTATTGGCATGAAATTATGATAGTTAAGCCTACATGGTGTCTGTGTTGTCGATAGTAAATTGTGATTGTGTGTGTGTAGCGGCTGTTCCAAACCTCATTAGCAGAGCTAATCTAGTAGTCTGAAATGGGCGTTACAGTTTCTATTTGCCATTACATGAGCTTTGGTCAAGGTGATGATACTTTTGGCCTACCCAAGCATGATCCCTGCCAACAGGTCTAGCTCATCACGAGCATAGCGACCAATTGGGTCTCCATTTGATATACCGAAAGGTACTAGGATTGGGCTAGTGATTATCCTTAATGCTTCCCTACAATGAGTGAAAGTAGGGTCGCGCTTCGGGAATACACCGGGGTAAGATAGGGGACCAACTAACATAATTTTAAAGCTCTAAAATGTAATACAATTTCTGAAAAGAAATAGAATTTTAAGTTTTAAAAACTCAATTATACATTTCAACCAAAGCACTTTCAGAACAAAGTCACAAACAGTCCCCAGTGGAGTCGCCACTGTGACGCGTGCCGATCCTAGCAAAGGCCCTCATTGAACCCGCTTTTAGGGCTCGAGGGATTAGTTCGTGCCTTTTTGGTCTTGGGTGCTATGAGACATTTTGGATGCCTCATTCCCAATAGAACATTGGAAAGGATCATCTAGCCTCACGATGCCTTTAGGCACCTTTGAGTTATTTTGGAGTCGCCACCCAATTTACAAGAAATTGGGAAAGGTCTCTAACCTCTATTAGTCTAAACCAGAGATTGGTGTTTGGGACTTCATTCTTATTTATGTTTTGGTTAATTATAAATAAGTTTTTAGATTCATAAAATTCTACCTCTTATCTCACACGATTGATGCATTTAATTAGAAGCGCATTGCAAACATTCAAAAGCAATAAATGAAAGCTATAAGGAAAAGTGGTAAATGAAACGATAAAGAAAAGCAATAAACGCGTCGATCACACAATTACAAGAGAAATTGGGGCGGAATACAACCCCAAATAAAAAAAGATCAAAAAAATGTAAATCGGGACGGAATACAATTCCAAATGAAAAACGAAATAGTATTGCCCCAAAATTAATTATAAGGGCCCAAAATGTATGACCATAAATCTAAAACAAACAAACAAAATCAAATATAAGAAAACATACATAAATCGGGACATTTGTTTTGTTTAGGAACATTGGTTCCTTCATGCTCATTTAAAAGGGGATCAAAGGGTTGTTCGATTGCTAGTTTGAAAAAAATCGGGATGAGTGATCCCATTTTGGAGAAAATTCAACTCTTCGTTTTATTGTGACGTTTTACATTCCTTGGTTAAAATGAGGGACATTGGTCCCAATTTTATTAATAAAAATTCCGATTTAGTTATAAAATATTTTTGTGATTTTTTTACCCCACATGTGCACAAAATGAAAATATTTTATTTACAAGAAACACAAGACACATAAATGCGATAGGAAAGATCTCATCCAACAATGTAGCCTCCTACGGGTCGTGACCTCTTTCACGGGGTCACGGGAGCGCTCAAGTGGTGCAAATTATAATTAAATTCCCAAACAAAATAACATAAGAAAATGTTAGTAATAATTCTAAAAAATTAATCAAATAAAGACAAGATAATGACAACGATAAAATTATAGTGACAATAATAATAAATAATCACGACATAATGGCAACAATTAAATAATAATAATAATAATAATAATAATAATAATAATAATAATAATGATAATAATAGTAGCAATCACGACAACAACAACAACAACAACAACAACAACAACAACAACAATAATAATAATAATAATAATAATAATAATAACAACAAAGTAACCATAATAATAATAATAATAATAATAATAATAATAATAATAATAATAATAATAATAATAATGAAAATAATAGGGATGGCAATGTTAACAGCAAATGGCAAACGTGAACACCAAAACAACAATGACTAGAAATTAATAACAATAGCAATGTTAACAACAGTGGTCAAAACAAAACTTAATAATATGTCCACAATGATAATCACATTAAAACGCTGGAAATAAATGATGGACATGGTGATAATAACATGAAAATAATAATATTAAAAACAATAAATGATATACAAAAATAAATGAGAACGGGTCCAAAAATGTCTACCCTCAGAGTTTATGAGTCGAAAAAATGGTGTCTTGATCCGTCCTCCTTGTCCATTTTTGTGGTGATAAACACAATGAAAATATAAGGATCTACGTTTTAAACAAATGAACTCAAGAAAATATTTTTGGAGGGATGATCCAAGACAAAAGGAAATTGATTTTCCTTGCATAAATCAATCCCTGAATGAAAAATATTTTGGAGAAAGAAAGAAGAAGAAAAGAAGGTTAAAACTTGAAAATCTTAATATTTTGCTTTGAAAAACTCTCGGCTGCTCTTTTTGCTCTTGAGAGGAGACTCTTTCTCTCTTTTTCTTTGAAAAAAATGCAGCTCCCTATGAAATGAAGGCAGAAATCCCTTTTGTTTCCTGTCTTGTCCCGAAATGGAAAATGGACAAACATCCTTTCATTTTTCGTTAACCAAAAATGACATTAAAATATGAAACGAATATTACGGACTAAAATATTGACCAAGAAAATGCAGGTGAAAACGACAGCACGAAGGAGCAGGCGCGGGGATGCCCATAGGCCGCACAACGCAACATGCGCCCCTGTGGGCGCACCTCGCGCGGTGCGACATGCGCCCCTGTGGGCGCAAGTTGCGCGAGGCGACGTGCGCTCGAGTGAGAGCATGTCACGCATGGCGACGTTTGGCCCCGCAGGCGCGCGTTGCCCTCTGCGACGTGCTCCCCAGCGGGCACACGTTGCGCCTGTAGGCGCACGTCGCCCGCGAACGCTTGCTGCGCCTACGGGCGCACACCGTTCCCGCGCGGGCATGGCCCGCACGCGTGCGACCACAACCCCCACGCGCGGCCTGCAAACTGCACAGCAACAGGGCACCGAAAAAATTCGAGAATAAAACCCGAAATAAAAAATAAAAAATAAAATAAAAAGAATAAAAATAAGAGTAAAAATGTAAATTTTTGAAGGAACAGAAAAAGAGATTCTTTACAAGGAAAACATCATTTTTGACACCTTTACTTGTGGCAAGTATCATCTTCATCATCGGGTAATCCTGATCTTTGACCGCCTCGGGACCCGGTGTCTACACCAGGGTTTTGTGTTCTTGGCTGATTTAATTGATCTCCCCTTTTGAGAGTTTGATGTGATTTTGGGTATGGACTGGTTATCCAATCATCATGCCACTGTTGATTGTAAAAGAAAAAGAGTGACATTAAATACTATAGATGATCAGGAGGTAGTTATTGTGGCTAAGAGAACAGATTTTCTCTCTGATGTGATTTCAGCCACTACAGCTAAGAGACTTATTAGAAAAGGGTGTGTAGGCTACTTGTGTTATGCAATGGAGGCTAAAAAGGAGTAACTTCAGGTTTCTGATGTGCCTACAGTTTAGGAGTTTCAGGATGTTTTCCCTGAAGAACTTCTAGGGTTGCCACCAGATAGGGAGATAGAGTTCACTATTGATTTAGTACCTGGTACTGCGCTTATCTCTATTGCTCCCTACAGAATGGCACCATCAGAACTCAGAGAATTAAAGATTCAGTTGCAAGAGTTGCTTGATAAAGGCTTCATTAAACCGAGTGTTTCACCTTGGGGAGCACCAGTTCTCTTTGTGAAAAAGAATGATGGATCACTTTGGTTGTGTATTGACTGCAGGCAGTTGAATAAGATAAGCATAAAGAACAAGTATCCACTGCCTTGGGTAGATGACTTGTTTGATCAGTTGAAGGGTGCCGATGTGTTTTCAAAAATTAATTTAAGATCTGGCTACCATCAGCTAAAAATTAAAGAAGCATATGTACCAAAGATAGCTTTCCGCTCTAGGTATGGTCATTATGAATTTATGGTCATGCCTTTTGGATTCACAAATGCTCTTGCAGCTTTCATGGACCTGATGAACAGGATTTTCCATCCTTATTTGGATCGGTTTGTGGTAGTCTTCATTGATGATACCTTGGTGTATTCGAAGACCCTAGAGGAGCATGATGAGCATTTGAGGATTATTCTGCAGACTTTAAGAGATAGACAGCTTTATGCCAAGTTCAGTAAATTTGAATTCTGGCTAAAAGAGGTATCATTTCTGGGTCATGCAGTATCAGCAGATGGTATCAAGGTTGATCCTAAAAAGATTGAAGCAATCTTACAGTGGAGAACAGCTAGGAGTGTCACAGAGATTAGGAGCTTCCTTGGGTTGGCAGGCTATATTCTAGAAGGTTTGTGAAAGGTTTTTCCTCTAATGCAGCTCCTTTGACCAGATTGTTACAGAAGAATGTCAGGTTTGCATGGTCAGATAAATGTCAAGAAAGCTTTGAGAAGCTTAAGTGTATGTTGACAGATCCTCCAGTGTTATTGCAACCTGAATCTGGTAAAAACTTTATGATCTACAGTGATGCTTCCAGGAACGGTTTGGGCTATGTATTGATGCAGGAAGGCAAGATGATTGCTTATGCCTCCCGACAGCTCAAGACTCATGAGAAGAATTATCCTACTCATGATCTTGAGTTGGCAGCCATTGTATTTGCATTAAAGATCTGGAGACATTACCTTTATGGAGAGAAATGCTACATCTATACAAATCATAAAAGTCTTAAATATTTGCTCACTCAGAAGGACCTTAACTTGAGACAGAGGCGTTGGCTTGAGCTGATTAAGGATTATGAGTGCTTTATTGATTACCATCCTAATAAAGCCAACATTATAGCAGATGCTCTTAACAGGAAGTTCATGGCTTCTTTACGGGCTATGAATGTTAGTTTGGGCATGTCAGATGATAAAGCCTTGATCGCAGAGATGCAACTGAAGCTAGATTTCCTCTAGCAAGTTAAAGATGCTTAAAAGCAGGATGATCGGTTGTCTTCCATCGTGACTCAGATAAAAGATGGCAATGTAAGTGAGTACTTCTTGGGTCCAGATGATGGGTTATATTATAAGCAGAGATTATGTGTTCTTGATCAAGCCGATTTGAGAAGGAATATTCTGTCAGAAGCCCATTATAGGAGCTTTGCCATGCATCTTGGTAGTAATAAGATGTATCAGGATCTAAAGATGCTTTACTGGTGGCCTGGCATGAAACGTGACGTGATAGAATTTGTGAGCAAGTGTCTGATTTGTTAGCAGGTTAAGGTAGAGCATCAGGATCCTTCAGGTTTGTTTTAACCTATCACGGCACCTGAATGGAAATGGGACAGGGTAACCATGGATTTTGTGTAAGGATTTCCACTGACTAGGAAGAAGCATGATGCAGTTTGGGTAATTGTTGACCGACTCACTAAATCAGCTCACTTCTTGCCTATCAGAATGGATTAGCCATTATCCAAGCTGGCAGAATTGTATATTAGTGAGATTGCGAGGTTGCATGGTGTCCCATCATCCATCATTTCAGATCGGGATCCAAAATTCACTTCTCAATTTTGGAAGAGACTGCAGGAAGCTTTGGGGACAAGATTACACTTCAGCATAGTTTTCCATCCTCAGACTGATGGACAATCTGATTGTGTGATTCAGATTTTGGAGGATATGCTGCGATGTTGTGTGCTAGAGTTTGGTAACATTTGGGAGAGATATTTGCCCTTAGCAGAGTTTGCCTACAACAACAGTTACCAGACTAGTATTAAGATGGCTCCTTATGAAGCTTTATATGGTAGGAAGTGCAGAACTCCCCTCTGTTGGTCAGAGCTCGGAGAGAAAAAGATTGTGGGGTCAGATTTGGATCGGGAAACTAAAGAGAAGGTTCGAGTGATTAAAGACAGATTGAAAGAAGCCACGGATCGACAGAAGTCTTATACAGACTTAAAGAGAAAAGATGTAGAATTTCAAGAGGGAGATAAGGTATTTCTGAAGGTCTCATCGTGTAAAAGGATTCTCAGATTTGGAAAGAAAGGTAAGCTAAGTCCGAGATTCATTGGTCCTTATGAGATTGTGCAATGTGTTGGACCAGTAGCCTATAGACTGAAGCTTCCATAAGAGTTGGAGAACATTCGTGATGTCTTTCATGTCTCCATGCTTAGAAGGTATCGATCAGACCCCAATCATGTCATCAAGCCTGAAGAGATTAGAGTTCAGCCAAACATGACCTATGAAGAGTGCCCAGTGAAGATTCTGGCCAAAGAAGTGAAGCAAATCAGAAGTAACCGAATCCCTCTGGTGAAGGTTCTTTGGAATCAGCACAATGTTGAAGAAGCAACATTGGAACTCGAGGAGACGATGAAACAACAGTAGTTAGCCTAGAAGTATTCAGTATTTTTTGTAGAGTCCATTGTCTGGTTTGTGGCATGATATGATGATTCTGGTGTCTTAAGTTCAGTAGAGTTTAAAGGTTAAGCGTGTTCGAGGCATACCAATTCTAGGATGGGTGACATATTAGATAGCAGTATAGCTGACTGTAGCAGCTATATGATAAAAAATATTATTTCATAAAATCTATCTATAGACTGTCAGGAGTCTAGTGGTATAATTTGGTATAAAAATGAGGTCAAATAGGTCCCTAAAAGTCCGTCTGAAGTTTGCCTCTAGTTCGGTTCGGTTGAATCGAAGTTTGACTGAACTTTGACCGAATTTTTAAAAATGGTTAGAGTGAATAAAAAGGTCTACTATGAGAATTGTAAAGGCTCAGAATGATTTTTAGAATTTTTTTGATAGCATTAGAATTATATTTTACTGCAGAACCGAACTGAATCGAACCAGACCGATTTAAGTGAATCGGGCTCCAAATAGACTCCGATTGAGATAAAATTTTGTGTGGAGGCTATATTTGATATTTTAAGAATGATGGAATTTAATGGGAGTGAAAATGAGTTTAGGAACACTCAATTACCCCAAAACAGTGAAAAATGACCCAAAAATCGAAAATCGATTGAAAATGGTTTGACCACTTGGGTTGGACCTTGTTCGGTTCAATTAAACCCATATAAATACATCATATTTTCTGGAAATCTCTAGGTTTCTCCTTTGGTTTCTGCCTCACGTCCTCCATCCCTTGGCCGAATTCATCTTCTTCACTTCTCCTCTATTTTTCTTCAAATCTCTATCCATTTCACCCCATAATCAATCCTCCATAACATATCTCAGCTCCTCTAGATTCTATTGGTGGTCTTAAAAGTCCATTTGAAGTTTTTAAAGTGGGTAAAACTAAGACTTTTAAGTAAAGGTTTGATTTTCAGGTAAGTGATTTAGGTGTTTTTAATTTAGTTCAAGGGTTCCTAAAGGTACTTTAGGATGTGAATAAGACTTTTATGAAGTTTTTTTTTTTTGTTGAAAGGAAGCTTGGTTTTGATGAAATCTTCATCTTTGTGTTTGACCATGGTTAGGTCATCAAGGTGAAGGAACTTCTAAACAAGCTAAAGATAAAGGAAGGCGTATTGAGAGGTGTATTGCAAGGATCTAAGGTTTGTGATTGCAAAATCCATCTATTTCCATGGTATATTATGTGATTTAGGTTATGTTTGTTAACTAAGTATGTGATAAAGGCATGGTTAATTGAAAATAACTTGATATTCAAGCTTAGGGATGTGGAAAATGTTGATATAAATGCTTAAAATGAGAAAAAAAAATTGTATGAAGAACTACTATGTTGGCCGAATGGGTTTTCATGTGATTTCTATGTGTTTTGATGATGTTTATGACAAGTTTATGATGTATACATAATATTTGGCATGGAATCTATCTAATGGTATGTGTTAGAGCATGTAAAATTTACATGATGCATGATGTGCATGGTTGGCCGAATGGATATCACATGTAAAGGTATGATTTTGATGGGTTTTTATGAGAAATAATCTCATGGCTATGTTATACAACATGAAAATGACCAAAATAAATGTTAAAGGTGATAAAAAGAATTAATGGTGAAAAATTTATTTCTTGGCCGAATGGTATGTATAGGGTTATCCATGTGTACCATGATGAAATCACAAAATTTAGGGTATTTGATGGTATATGGATGTGAATCGCATGCATAATGATGTCATAGAAAGTTGAGATACCATAAAATGTATATATGGTAACTTATAGATATGAAAAATGAAAATTTGTGCCCTTTGTAGTACTCTGGTAGTCAAGTCTAGTTCTGGATATAGTGGCTAGCCATAGGGACTCTGTAACCACGGGTGTGAGCATGTCGTCTCACTTATTATAGGTCAATAACGATCCTATTCTGAATTATTCTGTCTCAATATTGTATTTATATGTATTTTTATTTTTTGTATTATAGGGGTGGTCCCACGGGATCCCTCTATTCTGTATTGAACGGTCCAATTTTGGTTATCGTCCAATTTTGAGATAAAGGATATGGGCCAAGCATATTACATTCTTGAAGTTAAGATTTCAAGAGATCATTCGATAAGGTTATCTTTTTCTTAAGAGAAATATATCAACAAAGGCCTTGAACGATTTAATATAAAAAGCTGCAAACCCATACATAACCCCATTGCCAAGAATCAATTTCTTAGGAAAGATATGTGTCTTAAGATGCTAGAAAAAATGGAACGTATAAGAAACGTTCCATATGCTAGTGCTATGGGTTGTTTTATGTATGCAATGTTGTGTATAAAACCTAATATATGCTATGCTATGGGCATGGTAAGTAGATATCAATCTAACCCAGGCGAAGGACATTAGAAAGCAATTAAGAGGATACTTAAATACCTCAAAGGTACAACATATTATTCTTTATGTTATCAAGGTAAGAATCTGTAATTGAGAGAATATAGAGATGTTGTTTGGGCGGGAGATGTGGATGGGAGGAAGTCCACTTCAGGTTTTTTACTCTTGCTTGGCAAGAGTGCCATCTCATATGAGTAGCAAGAAGTAAACTTGTGTAGCCCTATTAAAAATGGAAGCTAAATTTGTCGCTTCCACAGTTGCAGTGCAAGAGATAGCCCCATTTGTATCTCGTTTATTCCGATCATAGGTGTCTGCTAGTTTTTATATAGGGGCAATATGGTAAAAATAAGCTTAAAATGGTTAAATTGAGATTAAAATAATATTTGTATGAAAAAGGGACATAATTGGAATTACTGAAAAAGTTGAGGGCATAATAGTAATTTTGTCCATAAATATGTAAATAAAGGTTAATAAGGGTAAAAAGGTAATTAAATGGTTAATTATGAAAATTGGTAACTTTTTAGGGACTAAAATGTAATTTGGCATGAAATTGGTAATTGGAATATAAAATAGTAATTTGCGTGTTCAATAATATAAAATGGTAAAATAAAATGCACCAGTGGCATTTTGGTAAAGTTTAAGGGCATAATTGTAATTTTTCCTTGATTAGGGACAAAATGGTAATTATGGTCTTTTATGTATATTAATTGTGTAAATGCCTTTAATTATGTGATTTAATGGTAATTAAATGTGATATTGCATGCATAATTGATAAATAAGATAAATAATATTTAATTATGATTATTTTATTATATTTGTAATGTTGATTATGCATGATAACTTAGTTTAGTGGACATACCTGGAATTGCAATCACCACTGGGCATATTTAATGCTCAGTACGTAGTTTTTTTTACTGCGTATAGGTACTCCTTAGGACGTGGAGTAGTGCATACCTCACACATTTTGGGAGCCAACTGAAGAACTATTTTGGAATATTTTAGGTATGTTAAGAAATTATGGCATGTATATGAACTTATATTTAGTTTTGGATACTGGTTTGTAATAGACTGTTATAACTGGCACTAGTTAGTGATGGATGTGATGATTTTATTTCATGTGTCTGGAAGTATGTGATTGCGTGATACGGCATGCTTAATAACTTGTAGAAGTTAAGTTAATACAAATGGTAAGGTGTAATGTGTGATTGCATGTTAAAGTAAAATTGACCAAATGATTACTCTAGGGTGATTAACACATATTCACTGAGGCATTTTCTCCTTAGAGAGTAGATGTACGACTTCGATTCTCCTTATGAAGGTTTTGTGTGGATAGCCACCACAGTGGATGGCGATATTAACTTTAGGATCCCCTGGGTGAGCTTGTATTATTTGACTCGGGATGGATCTTCGGGGTGTGTTCCACTATGTGGGCCCCACAAATCTACTTTCTTCATCACAACTTGATGTGCCCAATAGTTCAGAGAAAAATAGGATATCGTGAGATCTCCTGTATCTTTTTTGGGTGGCTCTTTATTTGTTGCATTCACATACAGTTACCAAGGCCTCTGGGCACAACTACTCATGAAGAATATCATCCCAAGGATAGAGGATTGCAAATTCACCACCTCAGCTGAGTATAAGAGATAGGTACATTGGCTTAGACACCTGGCTGACGAAGAAGATTAGAGAATAGTCATTAGATAAATAAATGATGTATTTCTTTTTATAATAGAACTAAAAATTAATGAGAATGCAAACTTAGTTCTTTTTATCATTGCAAAATTGTGTACATTTCCATATGATTTCATCATATATGATCCTTAATTGATAAAAAACTCAAAAGTACAAGACTACACTTAATCTCGAGATAGATCTTGTAAGCATCAAACTCTTGTTATCAATCAGCCCTCTCGGGTTTTCTCGATTGAGCATTTTCTCTCGGCCCTTAATTTTTGCCCAGTGTCCCTTTTTTTGGTTTTAACCCTGAAAAGGCGCCAAATTTTTGCAAGGCTACCTTTTTTCAATTTTAAACCTATGGGGCATTTATTCTCTTCTTTTGATTTTTCTTTGTCTTAAGCCATGGAACCTTTTTAGTCTGTCGATATTGACCAGGACTTTAAATTCATTCCCTTCGCTATCTATCAAAATCATTGCGCCCTATGTTAGCAGCTTTTTCCACACAAACCTTCCCAGGTTGGCCTGAATTTTCCCAAGATGTTTGGCACCCCTAGCCTTATCTGCTTAAAGAACATATGCCCTTCTTGCAATGGATGCTTTCTTACCTTCTTAACAAACGACCGAGCTAGTCTTTTTTGATAAACTTGATTGTGATAATAAGCTAGCAACCTATCCTCATCTAATAGATTCAAATGCAGTAATCGTTGTTATGCCTTTAGAATCTTGGCTTCCATAGCCACTCTTAAAGATCTCAGTTCGATTTCAACTGGCAAAACCGCTTTAGTCCTAATACCAGAGAAAATGGCGTTGCTCCCGTCGAGGTTCTGATGGTGGTTTTATAACCCTAAATTGCAAAAGGTAGCTTTTCTGCCAAGTCTTTATAGTTCTATACCATCTTAGCAAATATTCTTTT
Source organism: Excoecaria cochinchinensis (assembly GCA_947683425.1). NCBI lineage: Eukaryota > Viridiplantae > Streptophyta > Magnoliopsida > Malpighiales > Euphorbiaceae > Excoecaria > Excoecaria cochinchinensis. Next base: position 5,531,250 of record CANTUQ010000034.1, read on the forward strand.
GACATTCTTATTTACTGCTTCAATTGCCCCATTTGCCTGAGGTCGGTAAGGGGAGACCTGTGGTGCTGGATTTTATATTTCTGAAGCATTTGTTTAGTTTTAGCTAAGTATTGTACTCCATTATCAGATACAATGTGGTGTGGGAGGCCATATCTACATATCAAATTCCTCTCGATGAACCTGACCATATCTCTAGTATCAATCTTCTTGAAAGATTCAGCTTTGACCCATTTGGTGAAGTAATCGATAGTGACTAATATAAACCTGTGCCCATTAGAAGTGTTAGGACGTATCTTGCCTATGATAGCTATTCACCAAGCTGCAAATGGCCATGGAGATGTCAAGTTATATAGCTCTAAAATCAGCACATGTCTCAAATTCGCATATTGCTGGCATAACTGGCATTGCTTCGCGTACTTTGAACAATTTATATCCATTATAAGCCAATAGAATCCTTAGCGCATGATCTTCTTTGCTAAAGTTAAGTCATTCAGGTGAGCCCCACAGACTCCCGCATGAACCTCCTCCATAAGCCTTTCAGCCTATTTCTCAGCCAAACATCTCAATTGGATACCATCAGCTTGCCTCTTATATAAAATGCCATCTACACTAATGAATTGGGCAAATAGCTTTCGGATCATTCTTTGGTCCTTCTCGCTGGCTTCTTCTAGAAAGACCAATCTTTCTAAATAGTTCTGAATATCGTAGTACCAAGGGTTCCCATCGGTAGCCTCAACATCCATCACCTACTCGATTTCAAAATAAGGCTTTTTCGAACTAGAGATAAGAACTAGTCTCATAACAACTCCTATGGGATTATCCCACATGGACACTAAAGTCACGAGGGCATCAGCCAGTTGATTCCCATCCCTAAGGACAAAGTGAAAAGTTCAAGTTTAGAACTGGCTATTAAACATTCTCAAGTACTTCACATAGGGCAACAACCTCTCTTCTTTAACTGACCACTCCTCTCTAATATGATGGATTACTAAGGATGAAACTCCAAAGGCTTTCACGGTCTTCGCCTCTAGAGCTAGCAGTGCTTCCAACCCAAAAATGCAAGCTTCATATTCGGCTTCATTATTGGTGGCCTTGTACCTCAACTTCTTGGCTAACGGTAATAATCTCTGCTCCTGCCCCTTTACTGTTAACTACCCTATTGAAAAACAGCTACCACCCTTGTATTGTTATATCCATAAAATCTTCATCTGGGAAATTGTATTCAAACTAGTCTCCTTTAATTGGATGTTCAGCTAAGAACTCCGCTACAACCCTTCCCTTGATGGTTTTCCTAGTGATTTATTTTACATTGAATTCTTATAATAGTAGCAGCTACCTTCCCATTTTTCCTAGTAAATAGGGTGCTTCCTAAAGGTACCTAAGTCGGTTATGTTTAGCGACTGCCTGTACGCTGATGAAATGAAAGTAGTGTCGCAACTTTTTATAAGTCCATATTACCGCTAAGCAAATCTTTTCTACTTCAACATATTTGGCTTTAGACAGTAGGAATTTCTTACTAAGATAATAAACGACAAACTCCACTACAAATTCATCCTCATGAGCTATCATGGCACCCATTAAACCGTCTTCTATTACTAGATATAGGATTAGAGGTTTGGCTAGATGCGGTGGCCTTAAGAATAGCGAATTAAGGAAATAATCCTTAATAGTATTAAAGGCAACTTGATAATCACTATTCCACATAGCCGATTGATTCTTCTTGAGAAGCTTGAAGATTGGCTCACATCCTGAAGCTAGTTTGGCAATAAATCGGATGATGTATTGAATCTTTCCCAAGAAATTTCTTACTTTCTTCTCTTTCTAAGGCACCGGTATATCTCTAATCGCCCTGACCTTATCAGGATCCACTTCAATTCCTCTCTAACTTACCATATGGCCTAACAACTTACCTGAGGTAACTCAAAAATGTATTTCTTAGGATTGAGGCACAAATTGTACTTATTAATCCTTTGAAAGAACTTTTCCAAAGCCTCGAAGTGACCTTCTCTGGTAGTTAACTTGATCATCATGTCATCGACATACATTTCCATCTCCTTGTGGAACAAGTCATTGAGAATCTTAGTGGCCATTATTTGATATGTTGCCCCTACATTCTTTAACCAAAAAGGTATGACTCTATAGGAAAATGTAACACCTCGTTTCCCACCCTAGTAGTTTGAGCCATATTGTATGTGGATGTGTCTGTGTATTTCTGGCATGTGTTATTTTAATTTGAAATATATACATGTTGATTCAGCTTTGTTAAAGTGTAGTAGTATGTTTTGAGTTAGTGTGAGTTAGTGTGGCTAGACTTTGGTGTATTGTGATAGATGGTTGTAGGGTGTGAATGGTTAAATTCCACCAATGGGTTGATGCCATGTGGCAAGTGAAGGAGGCTATTATAAACACTGGGTCCTGAGACAACCTAGACCAGGGTTACCCAATGATGATTAGATGCCCGTTCGCAGGCAAAAATATTGGAAGTGATGATTTTCTGGTGAAAATTTGCTTTTTTAAAGAATAAAAAATAAAAAATAAAAAAATATATATATTTTAAAAATTTAAAATAAAAAATGAGTTTGAAAGTATTAATTTTAGGTCAAAAAGTTTCAATTTAAAATAAAAAAAAATTCGGACCATTGCGGCAGCAGCGACACGCTGGGGGCGAGCGCCACCAGCGCTGCTCGCGTGCGCACGCTCGTACGGAGCACTGCATGAGCGTTCGCGCGTCCGTTAAGCACTACGCATGCTCTTGCGGAGCGGAGCGCGCACGCTCACGCGGAGCGTTGCGCGCTGTGCACCCATTCTCGCCCATTCGTGCTCCAGCATGCCCAGTTTCCGCCGATTTTCGTGCTTTTTCACCCAAATCAAGGTTTTTTAGTCCAAATTAAATTCTAAATCATTTTGTTTAGATAATTAATATATAAAAGCTTATTTTATCAGTAAAAAGGTAGGAAATTGAATTAAAATCAAATTTCTTTTCCTAATAAAATTAGGTTTTTTTTTCCATCATATAAATACTTTAAGATGAAAAAAATCAAAAAGGGGGAGCCTCTATTATATTTGACATCAGATTTTTTAGAGCTTTTTTCTTTTCTCCTTCTTTGATTTTTCCTCAAAAAAAATTTTAGATTTCTATTTTTTCCATTAACAAGGATTAATTGAGATTGGAAATTCAAGTTTCAATTCTTAATCATTCTAATTAATTTCTTTGTTTTCTCCATAAACAAAAGGAATTAATTCTCCCTTTCAAATCAATTTTCAATCTTTTAAGCATTCAAATTAATTTCTTTGTTTTCTCCATAAATAAAAGGGATTAATTTCATTGCTAAATTATTTGTTTGAGGAATTTTCCAAGAGGATCATCATTATTCCATCGAATCCAAATCTGAGGGTAAATTTTTTGGGCTCCGAACTAATTATTTTATTTTTATCTTATTCTATTATTTTTTATTATTTCGTTCATGTAATTATTGTTTTATTGATTTTATTTCTAACATGTAATCAATTAATTTCTTTTGTCACGATTTCTTATTCTTAACATATAATTAATTTATTTTGCCATGATTTCTTATTTTTAACATGTAATTAATTTGTTTTGCTTCGTTTTCTTATTATTCTTAACATGTATCATTTTAACATGTAATTAATTCATATGTTTTATTTTGTTTTTTTGCCATGTAAATATTTATGTTCATTGTGATAACATGTAAATAATCAATTAAATATGCCAATCTCGCATTTTTAATTTAATAATCCTAGCTTGTCAACTAAATCAAATTGTTAATCAATTATTGTTATTTTTTCCCTTTTTGTTTGCATGTTGGCCACGTGAACAGTGGCCATCCTTTTTCTCTTTTCTTTTGATGTTCATGCATTGGTCACGTGGGGCCACTTTATTTTGTCTACATGCCTTTCATTCTTGATTTTATATTTTTATCCTTGTTATTTCTTTGATTTCTTTGGTTGATTAGTCTAATTAATGTATTTGTTAGTTTGTTCATTTAATTTAATTTTGTTCATTATTTTATTTTGTTCATTTCATTCAATTTAATCTGATTTATTATCTGATTTTATTTTATACATCTCACTTAATTTGGTTTGTTTATATATTTTCTTTTATTTTATTTATTTTACTTGATTTAATTACTAACCATAATTTTGAATTTTTTTTTGGTTGCAATACCTTATCTTTTTATTTGAGTATCATCTATGGGCGAGTTGGAGGATCGAGGATTAATAGTCTTCAAAGTTTGGTTTGCATTTTTTTAATTGTTGTATCTTCCCTATTTTATTATTTTGTATGTTACATGCAAAATGTATTTTAGATCCGTTGTATTATGAAAATTCATGTTTTTCTACAATAATTAAAATTGGGATTTTTCTAATAAAACTGACCAATGTCCTATTTTTAACTAATAAAATTTCACTTTCGAATGGAGAATTAATTTTTATAAAATGGGATCACTCATCCCGGTTTTCTCAATCAATGCCCAAAATAATTCTCCAAGTTTTTTTTAAGATTAATCAAAGGATCCAATGTTCCTAAAATTCAATAAATATCCCGATTTATATATGATGTATTTTATTATTCTTCTTCTTATGATGCAGTTATTTATTTATTTATTTTGGGCCCTTGTAATTACTTTTTAGGGCAAGTTTATCCTTTTATTTTACTTACGCTTTCTTTATTTTGGGGGATTGTTCTGTCCCAAATTTTTTTGTAATTTATTTATTGCTTTATTTTACGCTTTCCAATGTGATTGAAATGCTCTTTAAATTTATTACATGATCGCATGAGATAAGAGATGGAATTTCATTTTCTTAAAAACTCATTTATAAACTTAACTTAAGGCATGAATAAAAGTGAAGTTCCGAACACCTTCTCTGGTTCAAGACCCTCGAGGTTAGATGACCTTTCCCAATTTCTTATAAATTTCGTGGCGACTCCAAAATGCCTCAAAGGTGCCTAAAGGTTTCATGGAATTAGATGAACCTCCCAATGTTCTATTGGGTAGGGGATTCCAAAATGTCTCGTGTAACCCAAGATTAAAAAGACGCGAACTAATCCCTCGAATCCTAAAAGCGGGTTCAATAAGGGCCTTGCTGGTTTGGCACGCGTCACAATGGCGACTCCACTGGGGATGAACGAAACTTCGCTTTGAAAGTGAATTAAGTTAAAGTTATAATTGAGTTATTAACAAACAAAAATTCCATTTTTCCCTAAAATTGCATTGCATCCATTAGAGCCTTATAACTATGCTAGTTGGTCCCTTATTTTACCCCGGTGCGTTCCTAAAGCACGACCCTACTTTCACTCATTATAGGGAAGTGCTCGGGATAATCACCAGCCCAAGCCTTGTACCTTCAAATGGTATATCAAATGGAGACCCGATCGGTTGTTATGCTCGTGATGAGCTAGACCCATTGGCAGGGACCCTGCTTGGGTAGACCTAAAGTAACACCACCCATGACTAAATCTCATGTAATGGCAATAGAAACTTCCACTAGGTAGTATGCTCCTTAATACGATGCTTGCTACGTGGTCCCTTATGTATTAAACCAATTCAAATATATTAATTGGACACTCATCAAAGGCTTTCATGCCTCGGTGGGCCCATTTTTAGTCTGTTTGAATGGTGTAAATATATAATGGCCAAAACCCATATTCACGTTCTTTTACATTAAGAGTGTTATGCTGCTGGTATATCACCATACACCATACGCACCCATCAGGTTCCCCGTTGACCCATGGATTAAGCCCGCATAGGGTCGTGTGTGGGAGTAATAAGGTTGGAAGGGTATATCTGCTTGCATGTGGATGTAAATGTCACATAACATACGATTATCCATCACATGTGTCATTCATGCATGCCAAAATATAATTTTATTTCTTGTGAATATGCTTTATTTTATACACGCAATTATTTTTTTAAAAAAAAAAGGAAAAAAGAGAGAGAATAAAGGAAAACACATACACGTCATTTTGTGTGTGTACATTGTGTTCGATGCATATGGCTTTCATAAGTACATTATCATTTTGTGTGTAATCCTTTTCATGTATCACATGTGTCATTGTAATTTTTTAATCTTTCGGTACGGTCATGCATTACATGTCGTTCATGCATCTAAAAGCATATGCATTTTGGGGTGTGTACATTCTATCTTGCATATACAACATTTTGCATATACGTTTCATCATGCATTTTTTTCATACATCGCATGTATCATTCTAATCCCTCTACATTTCAGCTATCATAGGTACAAATCAGTGGTCTAGCCAGAAACCTGTTCTTTGAGTAAGTAGAGCGAGTCACATATTGGGGTTCGGAGTCGCTTTCAGATAGCACAGAATCCTTGCCTTCAGAGTTATCATTAGATATGGCCAACCAAGAAGCGAATGCCACCTGGGCTATGGTCACTGAAGAAATGGACCAAAGGGCCCAAGAAATAGAGCGCAGATTTAAAGAGTTTGAGCGCAGGATAATGGCAATGATGGGTAACTTAACTGCTGCTCTAGCATAGCTAGCTGGCCAACAACCTGCCCCTCCTGTCGGAGGATAAGCCGAATAGATTCCTATCAGGGAGGCACCTCCGGCAGCAGTTATGGAACCACCCCATGCTGTAGATCCCAAGGTTCTTGCAAATATTGAGCCTAGAAGGATGGGGGAGCATAGGCCTGAGGAGGACCTTGTAGAAAATGAACACGAAGAATCCATGTCGATAAAAGCTAGATCCCCTAAAGATGATGCTGCTCTGAAGAAGATAGAGGAGAAGGTTTAGGCAATGGCTCATTTGTGTAACACCCCCATCGCCGTCCCCGTTGGAAGGACGCCGACGGACGCGCTACCGACGCTCACTCACACAGATATGCACATGCACAATGCGGAAGCATACATTCATACATGACATACATACAGAAATACGGGTTAATTAAAAACTTACCTTGACTTACCTTGCGGTACAGACTGAACATGCAATGACTCACGCACACGCAGGCACTAAGTAAAAGCATACACAGAAGCATACATATAACATTTCAACGGAAGCATAATCGAAATAATAAAATAAAGGAATAACTAAACTTAAAAACATATTAACTATTACATTCCCAAAATAAAACTCAAGAATGAAACATAATTAATTACATATACAATACTACCAAATTACAAAAGCTGAAATACAGAAGCTGAACAAAAATACAGAACTTCTAACTCCTACGTGGCCGACCTTGCAGAAGCGCGACTCGAACAAAACCAAACCTGCCACCTGCACGAAAAGGAAATCCGTGCTAAGCGATAACGCTTAGTGGGGAGAACACATAAGAATATGGACGGCCATTCACAATGGTCGTCAAGGCAAAACACATTCAGATGACAAATTCAGATATTCATAACAAATATGATCATGCTGGCATAGTAAAGGCATTCACTCGATAACTCACAATCAAACCATAAACTCATGTCCAGGATAGACCATTACAGACATACTACAATACACGTCACAAGCATCATCATGCTGAACTACACACTATATCACATGCATAAACCTACATGGTTATCAAATAATAACATCTTACCGTGCGGCGCCACAAGAGCTTTACACAAGTAATTGACACAACTAAGTACCTATGCAGGAACTGACAACCCAATCATCATGTTGAGAGTGCTAGCTATTGAACATACTTAGACATGCCAAACACATACACTAGTCAAATATCCAAAGGATAACATTTAGAGCATCACAGTACCGCTGCGCAACTCTAATATATTAAGCATCATGCAAAAACACTCTGATAGCGGAGATTGAAGGCATAATCAATTAGTATTACATTCATATCATCATGCAGAAAGTACAGTTAAACATCACATACTTACCATCACTATTGCTTCGGTTCACATGCTAATAATTAACAAAACATGTTTAAATCACATACATAAATACTCTCGTCGCATCATAATCAAAGCATTCTGAAACTTACAACAAATCACATGACAAGTACGGATAATCATGTTAGATATAAACTCATGCTTACTTAATCCAGACATACATTCTGAAGCCCATAGTCACATTCATATACATATAAACTGATTTCTGAAATCTTTATCATACTCAAACGGATATCACATTTATATAGTTATTTCAAAGTAATACCAACCAATAAAGCACCTGCTGACTCACAATAGTGGATAACGAGTGTACGCATGGCGGTACCTTACGGGTACGAATCGACGCATGGCGGTACCTTACGGGTACGAATCGAAAACCATTTATTTTGTCACAAAAGCATTTTACTGATGGGGGATCTTAACCCGATCCAAATACATTAAAAAGGACCACGAGGATCCGTACTGAGGGGGGGGGGGGGTTCGCGAGGAACCATACGGGGGACCTGATCAGGGTCCAAACATTCAAAGGGCGCTGCAGCTACTGAAGACTCTATTAGGCATGCCTAACTATCCACTAAACTGACTCTTGCAGGTCATGCATAAAACAATACACATTTCGAATCGTACAACGAATAAATATATATATAAATATATACATCATGCATAAATCAGAGTACAATAGACATATAAATATGCTCATAAGGTTGGTCATATCTCATACATTCCCATTGCAAAACATAAGACAATCAATATACTTAACATTTAACCACTGTTCTAAAACATGCCAAGAATCAGGTATAGAAACACTATCATACCAATGATTATCAAAACATAATCCTAAACTTGCATTAGGTGAAGATACTAAGCATAAACCATGCATAGTCTAAATTACATTTAACATAATATAATGAGCTCCAAGGCAAAAGAATAACAATGCATTCAGACATTAACCACATTATTCAAATAAATATAGCATAGCATAATATCAATCATACTCTATACAAGTCATATTCTGGAGCATGCAATAGGTCAATCAATTGCATTATAGCACTACTCAAGTTACTAAAGCATATCAGGAATACATGTGGAATTATATCATGCCAATGATCCAAAAACGCATAATCTGAATCATGAAATGATACTATATATTTCTAAGCATGGCAGATTACTCTTAGAGCAGAATTCAATCAAAGATATACATAACATATTGCTAATCATGACCGAAATAGGCTAACCAATCCGATGAGCAAAATAAGATAGCACTCAATAGAGGAAAGAGCCATTTAATAATAAAACTAGTCACGGTGAACGAAGCAAAACAGAAAAGCCATACAGGAGCATATAACAATATGACATAATTTATACAGCACTGAAGACCCATACAGAAGAAATAGGAAATTCATTTTGGTTAAAACTGGGCGAAATCGGAAAAAGGAGCTGAAGAGGGGTCGGTCACGAGTCGTGTCACGACTCGTGACTGACCTCAAATGGGTCACGAGACGTGACTTAGTGTCACATCTCGTGACCTGCTAGAGAGTCACGGGACGTGACTCTATGTCACGCCTGGCCTCACAAGAGTCACGCCGTGACTCTAAGTCACGAGACGTGACTTCCCTCTCACAGAGAGAGGAGTCACGCTTCGTGACTGGAGTCACGCCTTGCCTTTACCAGAGTCACGTCGTGACTCTAAGTCACGAGACGTGACTTCCCTCTCACAGAGAGAGACAGTCACGCTTCGCGACTAAGGGTCACGCTTTGCACTTCACATGAGTCACGTCGTGACTCTAAGTCACGAGACGTGACTTGCCTCCCTCAAGGCAGTCACGCTTCGAAACTGGGAGTCACGCCGCGCGATCACGTCCAGCCAGTCGAGAAGTCACGCGTTGTGACTGGGAGACAGAGTCACGTGGTGTGACTGGGAGTCACGTCTCGTGACTTGTCTCACTCAGGGAAGTCACAACACACTGGAAACGAGAATTCCACAGAATTGCGATTTCCTGTTCCCAGCAACCCAGAATTCAAAGAACCCGATAAAAATCATTTTCAATCTGATTCAAAACACATCCAAACTCATCTTACCTTACAGTCGATCTTCCAAACATCATAAACAAGATAATTGCAATTAATTCCACAATCAACAATCAAAATCATGCATAAACCCATTCAAGAATATAAACCCTAAAAGTTACAGTAGGTTCAAAACACAACCTCAGAACTTCCAAAACAATACTTGTCATGCATTACTAACACATCTACTCACTTAATCATGCATATACACGTTCCAGAACACATCAATTTCCAGAAATTAGACCATACAAACACAATTATAAGCCTAGTGAGAAATAGGGCAGAGACATTCAACTGAGATTGAAGAACAGAGAAGTTCAAACATTGCATGCATTCAAAACACTCCCAAACCTGGAAATGATGATCCAAAAATCACACTTCAAGATCATTCCTCAATCCTTTCCTTGCCTTTACTTTGCTCTTCCTTACAATCCAATGCTTGCACAAATAAGAAACCACACAAATCCTTAGTTCAAACCCTAACTCAACCAAAACCAGGAGAAGATGAAGAAGAACAGTAAGTAGAAACCTTAAACCAACTTACCTCTTCAAAGCAGCCTCACTTCAAGCCAAAGCCAAAGAGAATGAAAGGAAAAGCAAAGAAAGGAGAAGAGAAGAAGAAGAAGGAACGTGAGAGGAGGGGACGGGAAAGCAATCTGTATTCCCTCTCTCTCTCTCTTTCTTTTCTTCTTTTCTTCTTTCAATGCCTACCTGACAGTCCACTTGGCAGCATCCAATTGGACCCCAAACTCCACTCAAACATTCCAAATCAAAGTACCATACCCTCACATGCACCCAAACCTTTCCTTAATAAATATCTTGTCTTAATGCTCTTTAGTCCTTAGACAAATTACACTTCACTCACTTACACAATTCTTTCTTACAAACTTAATTATCTTTTCCATTAGGTCCTTAACACTCCAAATTTCTCAAACACAATTTACTGGAATACCCTTCCGATCCCGACTTAGCATGCACAATCCGACCAGGGCTATTTTGGGGTGTGACAATTTGCTATCTGCAGGAAAGGGGATAAGCCTAGAGGATAGATATTTGGATGTCAATGAGATACTTCCTCAGAGATTTAATATGCCCGAGCTGCCCAAATTTTATGGCACATCAGATCCATCTGCCCACATCAAGCAGTATATACTTGTGATGAACGGAACTATGCTCACTAAGAGATAAAAGGTGGAATATTTCTGTCTCAGTTTGATTGGACCTGCGATAGACTAGTACCATGGCTTGGATAGAAGGGCAAGAGAAGATTGGGGCCTGTTAACTGAGGAGTTTCTTAAACAATATGATTGTAGCACCCGAATGGAGGTTACGCTGAAAGATTTAGAGTTACTTCAATAGAAACCCAATGAATCATTCCACAAGTATCTTACTCGGTGGAGAAATCGAGTGATGGAAATGAGAAGGAAGCCAGATACTCCAGACTAGATTCAGTTATTCATTCAAAATGCGAGTTCGTATTTAAGAGATGGATTAAAGATGAAGGGGCTCCGAGATTAGGAATCTTTAAAGGATATAGCCATTGAAGCAGAAGGGGAGTATGTGGCAAAGAAGGAAAGCCAAGAGAGTTTTGTTAAGAAGAATTTTGGGAACCAATAAAGGAATAGATCAGCTGGCGCTGGGAGTAGTAGCAGTAATAAGAGTGGCAGCAGCAAAATAGCTGAGGTCTCGGCAACAGAATCCAATCAGGGCCAGAGGTACTACTAGAATTTGGGCCGTCCCCTATCTTGGGTTTTGGAAAGATTGACGAAGGAGGGGCAGTTGAGACCTTTGGAGCCAAGGCCAGCCAAGAACCAAGGTCAGCCAGGACATAGGAGTGATCTGTTCTATGCTAATCATCAGCACACAGGCCATCTGATTGACTACTGTAGAACTTTGAGAAATAAAATCTAAGACCTCATTGATAATAAGCAGATTACAGATCCAAAAAAGAGAGAGAAGAGGAAGAAGTCTGGTAATCATGCAGTTCCTCTGCTAGTGTATATGATCGGGTATAGCTTGCCCGAATGGTATAAGTTGCAAGATCTATATAGTAATCAGTATGTTGTTATAACCCATAAAACGAGTGAAGAAGGGGTTCCTATGGCGATGATAGGCTATTGCTCCACTAGTGAGAGTGGAGATGAAAGTGACGAAAGTCAAGAACTTGTGAATCCCTGAGATTCAGAAGATGAGGAAAAGAAAAAGTTTGGGGCAGTGACTAAAAGTGGCATAGTAGTTTCGGAGGTTGAAAGGCCTTAAGATTCAGTGCCTGCACATGCTAAAAAGGAGCTTGAGGAAGAAGGGCTAGTGAAACAGTTGAAGAAGACAGCAGCTCAGATAACCATTTGGGACTTATTGAGGCAATCCCCATCACATAAGCAGAAGTTAGTAGAGGCCTTATTCGAGTCCACCATGGCCACCACTATCTCACCATCTGAGCTGTTGGAACTGGTTAAATGAGGTTCAGGGGAAAATTTGGTTTATTCCGATGCGGATTTACCTGTGGAAGGCCATAAGCACAATCGCCCGTTATACATCAGAGCACAGATTAATGGCAAGCACACCGCTTGTGTGATGGTTGATGACGGTTTGTCGATAAATTTATGTCCTTTAGTCGCGCTTCTGGCTTTTGGGTTGAATAAAACATGCGGAGCGGGTCTGACTTAACCATTACAGCTTATGACAACTCCCATAGACAGGCCTCAGGGACTTTTAAAGCTATAGTTAAAACAGGGCCCATTGAAACGAAAGTGGTGTTCATGGTCTTATCAATCCCTGCCAACTTCTCAGCTTTACTTGGAAGGCCTTGGTTTCACAAATTGGGAGGAGTGCCATCCACCCTTCATCAAATGATCAAAATACCGCGTGTGGGAGAAGTCGTAACTATCAGGGCTGCTAGAGAAAATCAGGTTTCCCCACTAGAAATCTCTAAACAGCCTTTCAACGATTTCCATATGTCGATGATTAACGAAGAAGATGGTTTAGAGAGTACTTCCCAAGTGGTAAATATGATGAAAAGAATCCACTTTCTTCCAGGAGCTAGCCTAGGTAAGAATTCACAAGGGCCGCAATCCCCTATCACAACAAAGGGTCAGAAGGATCGAAAAGGCCTAGGCTATAAAGGTGCAAGTGTTAACCGGAAAGAGAAGTCAGCAGGTATCCCTCATATTCTGAAAAGTTTCATGCCAGCAACACCTATTTGTGCTTATTGTGGAGAGGTCGAGCCCCAGTTTGTTAATAGGCGGATTGTCCCGGGCTTTAAAATTTTTAATGATGTGTTTCATTGGGCCGATGGGACCATCAAGTCAGTTGGAGATTTTTGGGATGAAGAGGTTATAACCCAGAGCACCACCAGAGATATAGGTGAGCCAGAAAAAGTTTATACTGATAAGTTGCTTGCCACTAGGGTAAAGGGGAAGGAAAAAATGGAAGTTGAAGTATCAGAACTAGAAGCTCCACCAGAAGTAGTCAAAGAGCCACCCCAAAGTCAAGACAATGGTGACATGTCAGCCACAATATCTGCTTCGGCGAATGAAGAAAATCATAGTTATTTGGATGTTCTTTTTGTTATAGAACTTTTTAATGATGACACTGTGTGCAATTCTAATTTCATTAATAAGATGAATAATTTTGCTTATTTGTGTGATGTTTCTGATGATTTCATTTCACATGATCATACACATGATGCATTTATTTTTGACATTAATTCAACTAATATAACTTCATTTAATCTCGGGACTTTGGAAAACCCAAAGCAAATTTTGATTGCGTCTGACATAACTCCTGAAGAGAGATTAATATTTGAGAGAATCTTAAAAAAATATGAAAAAGTCTTTTCCTGGACCAATGAAGACATGCCGGGAATTGACAAAAACATCGCTGAACATGCAATTTTGACTTATCCGGAGTCCAAACCCATCAAGAAAAAACTCAGAAGACTTAGGCCAGAGTGGGCACAGAAGGTGAAAGAGGAAGTGCATAAGCAGATTGAGGCCAAATTCCTTGTTGAGGTTCAATACGTGACATGGTTAGCTAATGTAGTTCCTGTGGCTAAAAAGGATGGAAGGGTTCGAGTATGTGTGGATTATCGGGATTTGAACAAGGCCTGTCCCAAAGATGATTTCCCTCTGCCCCATATTGACGACTTAATAGATAGTGCAGCTTCTAGCGTGATGTACAACTTTGTAGATGGTTATGCTGGATATAATCAGATGCTCAATAGAATTGTAGATCGGATTAAGACAACTTTTATCACCGAATGGTACATTTGCTTATCGGGTCATGCCGTTTGGACAAAAAAATGCTGGCGTGACTTATCAAAGGATGGCTTCCAAGATTCTTGATGACTTGATTCACAAGGAAGTGGAGGTGTATGTAGATGATATGATGATTAAGTCCACTACCAGTGAAGGTCACTTCGAGGCTTTGGAAAGTTCTTCCCAAGGATTGATAAGTATAATCTGCGCCTCAATTCTAAGAAGTGCATCTTTGGAGTTACCTCGGGTAAGCTGCTAGGCCATGTAGTAAGTCAAAGAGGAATTGAAGTGGATTCGGATAAGATTAGAGCAATTAGGGAGATGGCCGTGCCCCGGAAAGAAAAAGAAGTTAGGAGTTTCCTTGGAAACCTTCAGTACATCAGCCGATTTATTGCCAAGCTAGCTTCAATATGTGAGCCCATCTTTAAGCTCCTCAGGAAGAATCAGCTGGTGTTGTGGAATAGCGATTGTCAATTGGCTTTTGATACTATTAAGGATTATCTTCAGAATCCACCGGTCTTAAGACCACCATGTCGTGCCAAGCCACTAATCCTGTACCTGGCAATAGAAGACTGTTCAGTGGGTGCCATGATGGCCCAGGAGGATGAATTTGGAGTGGAATTCACTGTTTATTACCTTAGCAAGAAATTCCTGCCATATGAATCCAAATATATTGAAGTAGAGAAGATTTGCTTAGCAGTAATTTGGGCCTCGAAAAAATTGAGAGACTATTTCCACTCATTCAGGGTTCAGGCAGTTGCTAAACAGAATCCTTTGAGATATCTTCAGTAGGCACCTTCTTTGCTTGGAAAGATGGGTAGGTGGTTGATACTGCTCCAAGAATTCGATGTAGAATACATCACTAGGAAAACCATTAAAGGGAGAGTTGTAGCTAAATTCCTAGCTAATCACCCTATTGAAGGAGAACAGGTTGAGTATAATTTCCCAGATGAGGATGTCATGGCCATTGCAGTTTAGGGATGGCAGATGTATTTTGACGGAGCAGTTAATAGTAAGGGGCAGGTGTAGGGATCATTTTGATAACTCCGGATGGTGAACAATTACCACTGGCTAAGAAGTTGAGGTATAAAGCCACTAATAATGAGTCCGAGTATGAAGCGTGTGTCTTTGGATCGGAGTCTCTTTTGGCCTTGGGTGCAAAGTCTGCAGAAGTCTTTGGAGATTCATCCTTGGTGATCCATCAGATTCGAGGAGAGTGGTCTTTCAAAGAAGAAAGATTGATACCATATCTAAGGCACCTTCGTATGTTAAGCGGCCAGTTTGAAACTTGTACTTTCCATTTTGTCCCTAGAGAGGAGAATCAGTTAGCTGATGCACTTGCAACTCTGGAATCCATGTGGGATAACCCGGAAGGAGTGGTTATGAAGCCCGTGTTGATTTCGAGTTCATAGAAGCCTTTCTTTATGTATGAACAGGCGATGGGTGTTGTAGACACCGGGTCCTGAGGCGGTCCAAGATCAGAATTACGCGATGATGAAAATGATACCGACTTACAGATAAAGGTGTCAAAAATGATGCTTCCCTTGTCGAGACCCTCGTTTTTTTTATCATAAAAATTATTATTAATTTTAATTCCAAAAATAATATTATTGAAAAGTGTTATTTTGATAAAACAAAAAAAATTAATTAAATTCGTTATTTAATTGAATTGAATTAATTAATTAATTTAATTGAAAAAGGGGATTAAATTAGTTTTTTAATTTAATTAAGTAATTGATTTAATTAAAAAAAAAGGAATTAGTTATTTGGTTTAATTGAAAAAGAAATTTTAAAGAAAATGATACAAAAGATGAAAAAAAAAAGATTTAAAAGGTTTTTGTAAAAAAAAAAAAATTTATATATATATAATTAAAAGAAATGTAAAAACGTGGGAAAGTGGCTTTTAAGGCCACTTTCCCATTTGTGGGTCGCGTGATGGCAATTGCCATCACGCGACCCTATTTGGTTTTTTAGCAAAGTGGTCGCGCGATGGCCACTTGGCCACCGCGCGGCCACCTGCTCTGGCCCCTCTTTTTTCGCCGTTTTCTGCGTTTTTCAGACTGGTTTTTTTTCACTCTTTTCGTTTTTCACCGTTTGGTGTTATTTTCGATTTACAAAATTAAAAGTCTCTTTTGTCTTTCTCTATTTTGGGACAAGGCTGAAAATAAAATGGGGATTCCTCCTCCATTTTCGGAGGACGGCAACTTTTAATAAAAAAAAAGACTATTTTTCCTCTCAACAAGAACAGCTTCTTCAACAAAAAAATATTTTCCAATCTCTTTTCAAGCTTTGATTTTTATTTTGTGTTTTTTCTTCAACGTATTTTCAATCGGGAATCCATCTCAAACAAAGGAAAATCAATTTTCTTTGTTTCGCAAATTTCCCAAAGATTAAATTATTTCTAATTTTTGCCAAACTTTCTTCTCTTTTCTCCAATTTTTCTACATTTTTCTCATCAAGAAATCGACAAGGGGAGCAGATCTTGGCACTTTTCCTTTCCAATACACACCTCTGAGGGTAAACACTTGGGACCGTTCTCCCTCATTTATTTATTCATTTATTTTTTTTATTTGCTGTCCAATATATTGTCTTTTTTTTTGCTATAAATATCATGCCTGTTTCTCCAATAAACTTGATATTTTGGCTCCCGTTGATATATTCATGCAATTATTCAATTGATTTTCCTGTGCTCCTTTAATCTAGTTTGCGTGCCATTTTTATATTGTTATTACTTTTACTATTGTGTCCTGTTGCAGTTATTTGGCTACTATTATCATCAATATTGTTCATGCCATCACTGTTGATTATTCATATTCATTATTATTATTATTTTTATTATTATTATTATTATTATTATTATTATTATTATTATTATTATTATTATTATTATTATTATTATTATTTTATTGAGTGTATTATTATTATTATTGTTATTTCATTATCTCATGCCATCACTGTTGATTATTCACATTCATTATTATTATTATTATTATTATTATTATTATTATTATTATATATTTATGTATTTTGTGTTTATTATTAATTAATCGTTGCTATTATCATATTCATTTATTTGTTATGTATCATTTCTGTTTTTATTATTATTATTATTATTATTATTATTATTATTATTATTATTATTATTATTATTATTATTATTATTATTATTATTATTATTTTCTAATATTCTTGTTACTGTTGTCATTATTTTATCACTACTCTCATTTTTGTCATGACTTATTTTAATTTACCTTGCATGTAAATTATCTGGTTCATTAAATTAATTTGCCCAATATTTATTTCGTCTTTACTCGATTAATTTTTAGAATTATTACTAATATTTTTGATATTATTTTCTGTCTGAGATTTAACTTGAGTCGGGTTATGTGAGTATCCCCGCGGCTCCCCGGATGGGTCGCAACGCGCGGAGAGTCACATCGGTTCGGTGAGATCTCTCTAATTCTCTATCTTTTGTTGTGTTCATTTGTAAATATTTATTTTATTTTATTTGTACACGTGTGAGATGAAAAGCCACAAAAATACTTTTACAATTAAACTGGGTTTTTTACTAATAAATTGGGACCAACGTCCCTTATTTTAGCTGAACTATAAAAATGTCACAATTAAAACGAAAAGTCAATTTTCAATGAAATGGGATCACTCATCCCGGTTTTCCAAATTCAAACAATCAAAATGACTTTTCGAACCCTCTTCAAATAAACGCGAAGGAACCAATGTTCCTAAACATTCGAATAGGCACGAAGGAACCAATGTTCCCAAAATAATGTCCCGATTTATGCATGTCTTTTATTTTGATCTTGTGTGAGTGTTTAAATTTATGTACATTATTTTCCTTTGGGCCCTTGTAATTAATTTTTTGGGCAACTTTATTTATCTTTTGGGGATTGTATTCCGTCCCACTTACATCTTTAATCTCCTTTTAATGGGGTTGTATTCTGCCCCTATTTCTATTGTAATTGCGTGCTTGCGTGTTTATCGCTTTCATTTATCGCTTTCTTTTACTGCTTTATTTATTGCTTTCCTTTATCGCTTTTTGAGTGCTTGCAATGCGCTATTTAAATTAAATGCATTTATCGTGTGAGATGAGAGATATAATTTTAAGAAGTTAAGAACCCATTTATATTTAACCAAAGTATGAATAAGAGGGAAGTTCCGGACACCATATCTCTGGTTTAGACCGATAGAGGTGAGAAACCTTTTCCCAATTTCTTGCAAATTGGGTGGCGACTCCAAATACCTCAAAGGTGCCTTTAGGCGTCAATAGGCTAGGTTATTCTCCCCAATGTTCTATTGAGAGGAGCATACCGATGATGTCTCATGGCGCCCATGATCGAAAGACGCGAACCTTCATACCTCGAATCCTAAAGCGGATTCAAAGCGAGGACCCTTGCTGGGTTTGTCGGGTCTGGCGCGCGTCACAGTGGCGACTCCACTGGGGACTTTGTGTTTGAGACTTCACTCTGAAAATGCTTTGGTTAAAATATATAATTGGATTTTTAAAACTTAAAATTATATCTCTTTTTCAAAAATTTGCATTGCATATTAGAGCCTTAGAATTACGCTAGTTGGTCCCTTCTTACCTCGGTGCGTTCCCGAAGCACGACCCTACTTTCACTCATTGTAGGGAAGTGTTAGGGATAATCACCAGCCCAAGCCTTGTACCTTTTGGTATATCAAATGATAACCCGATCGGTCGCTATACTCATGACGAGTTAGACCCGTCGGCAAGGATCATGCTTGGGTAACCAAGAATTCATCACCTTGACCAAAGCTCTTGTACTGGCAAGTAGAAACTTCCCCTAGGTGGTATGTTCCTTAATACAATGCTTGTGATATGGGCCATCACGTATTAAACAAAATCAAGCAAATCAAGTGGTCTTTTATCAAAGGCTTTCATGCCCTGTTGGGCCCACTTTGGTTTAATTGAATTGCCCAAATACGTAATGGCCAAAACCCATACGAATGCGCATTAGATTAAGAGTGTTATGCTGTCGGTTTTTCACCGTGCACCATACGCGTCCAATGGGTTCCCTGTTAACTCTTGGATGAAGCCCACCTAGGAAAGAGACCGCACGACCTCGTGTGTGGGAGTGATAAGGTTGGAAGGATCTATTTGCTTGCATGTGGTTGTGAATACTGCACGGCATGCTCATACATCGCATGTCATTCATGCATGTCAATAAAATAAATACATGTACAAATAATAATATCTTATCTCATGCTGTGTGCGTATATATCTTTCTGTCTGCATGCTATTTTTTCACATGTGCGTATCATCCTGTATATTTAATCTCATGCTGTGTGTGTGTATATCCTCTCGTCTGCATATTATTTTTCACATGCACATACCATCCTGCATGTAATTTCTTCCATGCATCCCATCGTACCGTGGTAGTCCATGGATCTCGCATTCATCAAAGACTGTATGCATGGCACGATCATGCATTATAAATGTCATCCATGCATCATTCTAACAATCTTGATCTTTCAGCCATCCTAGATTCATCTGAGTGGACTAGAGATTCTGACGATCGACTAGTGACGGCAGACTCACCCTTCGAATTGCTAGAATTAGTGCCTTTTTGGGATTCTTAGTCACTCTCTACAAGTAGCGAATCATCCTCAATGGCAGAAGAGACCGAAAACCTAACCACCCAAGACCTCGCCAGGAGACTGGAAGATTTTGAACAGAGGATAGTGAACATGATGGGTGCCATGGCCGAAAGATTTGCACAGCCCCCTGCTCCACAAGCACTAGCTGCTCCACAACCGCCAGTAGCCCCTCCTCCGGGGCAAGCCGAACCACCTGCTGGTGGGGAGGCTCCCCTCGCTGGAGTTGTTGCCCATCAACCTGTATATGAGCCTAAAGCTACGGCTGTGCCAGTTGAACCCGGAAGAGCAAGGATCCCAAACCCTGATGAGGATTTCGCAATGGAAGAAGAGGTTGAGGAGATAGCAGCCCATCAAGCCGTGAGGGGTGGAGCACCCAGGGTAGAAGACGAGGCTATGAGGGGTATGAGACAGCAAATTAAGGCAATCACCCGCATGTTGACAGCTGGCAAGGGAGTGAGCCCTGAAGATGTGGATTTGGATGATGGAGAGCTGTTGCCCCAGAGGTTTAAGATGCCAGACCTGCCAAAATTTGACGGTACATCAGACCCTTCTGCACATGTTAAGCAATACACCCTGATCATTAAGGGTACAGGGTTGACTAAGAGGCAAAAAGTGGACTATTTCTGTCTCAGCTTAGCTGGCCCAGCAGTGGATTGGTACCATGGGCTGGATCGAAGAGCGAAAGAAGACTGGAATCTGTTAACAGAAGAATTCCTTGGCCAGTATGATTGCAGTACCAAGATTGAGGTCACATTGAAAGATTTAGAAGTGCTGAAGCAGAAATCAGGGGAATCGTTCCATGAGTACTTGACCCGATGGAGGAATCGAGTGATGGAGATAAAGAGAAAGCCTGATACCTCAGATCAGATCAGGTTATTTATCCGAAATGCTAGTCCATATTTGAGGGATGGGTTAAAAATGAAGGGACTCAAAGATTGGGAGTCACTTAAGGACATAGCCATTGAAGTTGAGGCTGAGCATTTAGATAAAGTGGCTAGATCTGCAGATGTGGCTTCAGGCAAAAATAAGGGAAGCAGCAGCGATAACGGGGGCAATGATAAGGTGGCAGAAGTTTCTACTAGAGGGACGGCTCCCAAACATCTCACTATCTCGGGCAGACCATTATCTTGGCACTTCACCCGTCTCATCAAGGAAGGAAAGTTGCAACCCTTGCCAGCTGGGCCTGCCCCAAGTCAAGGGAAGCCAAAGCACAGGACGGACTGGTATTGTGTATATCATCAGTACACAGGGCACAGAACAGACTACTGTCGTCTTTTAAGGGACCGAATTCAAGCCTTGATCGATGGCAAACAGGCTATTAATCCTGGGCAGAGAGAAAGTCAAGAAAAGTCAGCCCATTGTGCCATGATTGGTTCAGGCTTACCGGAATGGTATGTGCTGCAAGACTTGTATGGAAATGGGTATGCCACTACTACTGGCCCTGAGGCAGATGAAGGAGAGACTTTTGTGGCAATGATAGGCTGTTGGTCCAGCGGCGAAAGCGAGGAAGAGGAAGGTGAAAAACAAGAGGGCTCTAACCAAGAATTGAGTATGGCCAGCCTTTCATGACAGATTGAGGAGACTCGTGCATTAATGGCCCAAGAAATGGACAGACGGCTTGAGGAGCTCGAAAGGAGGTTGACAGCTATGATTAAAGCTATGATTAAGGAGAGAATAGACGCCCTAGCGCTAGTCTTACAAGCCCGATTGATGGCGGCTACCTTTAACCGGGTTGAGTCGACCCCTGTCGAGATAGCCCGTACAGCGACAACCACGGCATCTCCTAGTGCCACTAAGCCCCGAGGCAAGGAACCGCTTGATTTACCAGTGGGACAAGGAGGTGGTAAGAGGCCTACTCTAGAACATGACAATATGCTTGAGGAGGATGGAGATCTGGTGAAGGCGCATGCTCTGAAAAATGCAAACCTAAATATCCGAGATGGCTGTAAGGGCAATGTTAAAAAAGCGGGAGAGTCATCAGTGAGAAGGAATCAAAGATGTTACTCTGATTTTGGTAGACCCTTGTCGTGGGTTTTTGAGAGGCTAGTGAAAAGGGGGTTACTGCAGCCATTATCGGCGAGGCCCGCCAGCAGTCAGGGGCAGCCCCACCACAGAGCAGATCAATATTGTGCATTCCACCAGCACACTGGACATTTGACAAACTATTGCCGAACTTTGAGAGACCGGGTTCAGGACCTCATCGATTCCAAGCAAATCACGGATCCCGAGAAAAGAGAGAAGAAAAAGAAGGCAGACTACAATGCAATCCTTCCACCATAGATGTGATCGGGCCAATCCACTTCATCGGCATATTCCTCCAAGGCCACAAGCAGAAGATCACGTTTTTAATGCTTACTGCTTTTCAATTCCAGAACTCTTTTAGGACAATTCGGTTATTGTAACATTTTGAACAATTTCTGTTTTGTTTATGCGATATTTCTTCGATTTCATTTCTTATGATCACAATGCATTCATTCAATTTGGCATTAATTCAATTAATACGACTTCGTCTAATTTTGGAAACCTCGGGGAATCCAAATAAGGTCTTGATAGCATCTGATATAACTCCTGAAGCGAGGATAATTTTGAGAGATGTATAAAAAAAAAAATAAAGCCTTTGCCTGGACCTGGTATGACATGTCGAAGATGGACAAGGACACTCTCAAGACCAACACTACTTCCACGTGCCAACATGACGACGAACCGAATTTTGAAAGCCGCTTCTTCGCATCCACAACACCTGAGCTACATATGGTGCCGCCAAATGGAATTGAACTTCGAAAGAGCTACATCAAAAGTCGGACGAATAAGATTCAAGACCACCACGAAGAATATACAACCCATCAGCACCAAGCCATATGACCTTCTTTCTCTCGACCCCTTTTAGATGTGCACCCTCAAAACCGATTATGATTGACCCTTAACCATCTAAAACCCTCATAGCCAAATTTCTTGCCAAAATCCTGATGCCCGACCAAATTGAATAACAACGGTCCTGAGGGATAAGAAGAAAAGTGCACACATGTGTGGGTTTCAGGACTCGACCAAAGCTTACTAAAATTTTTGGGTGAAAGAAAATTGGGGTGCAAAAAAAAAAAAAAAAAAAAAAAAAAACAATTGGGGTGTAAAGAAAAGAGAAAAGAGAGAATTGATCAGGGGGCAAGGGAATGCTATTTGGGAGCAAGATTCGTTCAAATCCCGTTAATCTACACATGTCTGCACATTGCCATCCTTCTTAGCTACTGAAAAGGACCAAAAAGGCTAACCCCCGAGCCATCCATCCAATCCCGGCCGTTGAAAGGCCACTCCAAGGTTCGAACCACCGAAACAGATAAAACTACCCCAGATCATTCAAGCCTAACCTGTCGCCCTATCTCAATCATTGGAAGGCCAGTCCAGGGTTATAACCGCTAAAGCCAATAATAGCCAAGCGTGAAACTTCATATTCAAGCCCCAAATAAGGAACCCACCACCTCAACCAGTCTGCACAAGGGTCAGGAACAAGATTTTAGTACCAAATCAGCAACCTCTATCAGAAGGAGCAGCCTCCCTAGCTACCAAAATTGAAAGCCAACTCAATCAGCACCGACGAACTAAAGGAGGGTCTATGGCAAAGGCTTAAAAAAAAATAATAAAAAAAATAAAAAAGAGAGAAAATATTCAATTAAGAAAACCCGCGAGGGCTGATTGATAACAGGAGTTTGATGCTCTCAAGATCTATCCCGAGATTAGATGAGGTCTCATATTTTTTCGAGTTAATGGCAAATAGTGATCATGTGTTATGAAATCAGATTGAAATATATGCATTTATGCAAAGATGTATTGATGTAACCAGGGCAGTTCATCTTGCATACCCAAAGTCGTCTGGGTCCAGCAATAAAACCAGCACACTGCTACTATCTACCCTCTGCCACTCTCGCCACTCAGGCACTTCAGTCAGCTCCTCCTGTTATGAACTGTGAAGCCAATTCTATAGCACCCTCATGATAGAAACCAAGCTCAGACAACCTTGACCTAAGACGCAAACACACGCCGATTATACCTGAAAGACCTTTTACAACAACTATCTACCCTCTACCATTCTCACCACTCAGGCACTTCAGTCATCTCATCCTGCTATCCACTGTGAAGCCAACCCTACAACACCTTCCTAATAAAGAGCCAAACACATACAACCAAAGCCTGAGATATAAGCACATGCCAATTATACCCGAAAGACCTTTCGCAATAACTCCAACTTAAAAAAAAAAAAAAAAGCCATTAGAGATGAAAACCGTGACTGGCGCTCTAAGCAAAAGTTAGGCCAAAGGGCAGGGTGAAAACCTGGCGACAGGCAGTCTGCCCTACAAAAAATAAAATAAATAAAAGCCGCTGGATTGGGTTGGGTCCATTCCAGGCAAAAAATAAGGCACAGGGTTATGTGAAAATCCGACAAGGACGCATCTCCCGCTAAGAAAAGCTAGTGTGAAAATCCACGAGGGACGCACTACCTTCAAATAATGACTACAGGTACCAGAGGAGAACCTCATAATCCCTTAAAGGCATGAAATTCAAAGGCAATCCAAGGGGGCACAGATCCTACTGTAACTGACGATCAAATCAGCTGACGCCTCCGAATCCACTCGGATGAACTCTTATCCTGCATTATTGCATACATATGCATCTCACGGGTACGGCATTTGATGGTGCCTCAACATGCATTCACGCATGCATGAACTTTATATATATCTTGCACAATAAATTCTTCGCACACATTTCGTGCCCATGATCTTTGCGTACTTGCAACGCGTAATCCTTTGCGCATGCTTAGCACAAGCACTTATCACGTGCATCTAATCTCCCCGTTATCTCTAAGTCCTTATCTAACAGGCATCCTCAATCTCTTTAAAACGCTATCTTTAGGTCCTTCTTCAAAAGGCATCTTCAAAACTTTACCTTCAAGTCCTTATTCACAAGGCATTCTCAGTCTCTTCGGAGCATTATCTCTAAGTCCTTATCCAACAGGCGTCCTCAACATCTTCAAAATTTATCTTTAAGTCCTCCTTCACGGGGCATTCTCAGTCTCTTCGGAGCATTATCTCTAAGTCCTTATCCAACTGGCATCCTCAATATCTTCAAAATTTATGTTTAAGTCCTCCTTCACGGGGCATTCTCAGTCTCTTCGGAGCATTATCTCTAAGTCCTTATCCAACAGGCATCCTTAATATCTTCAAAATTTATCTTTAAGTCCTTTCTCAAGGCATTCCCAGTCTCTTCGGAGCATTATCTTTAAGTCCTTTTTCAAGGCATTCTCAGTCTCTTCGGAGCATCATCTTTAAGTCATTTTTTCAAATCATTCCCAGTCTCTTCGGAGCATTCTCAGTCTCTTCGGAGCATTATCTTTAAGTCCTTTTTCAAGGCATTCTCAGTCTTTTCGGAGCATTATCTTTAAGTCCTTTTTCAAGGCATTCTCAGTCTCTTCGGAGCATTATCTTTAAGTCCTTTCTCAAGGCATTCTCAGTCTCTTCGGAGCTTTGTCTTTAAGTCCTTTTTTCAAGGCATCCTCGGTCTTTGCGGAGCGTTATCCTTCGTGGCATTGAGCTCTTCCTAAAATATTCTAAATCCTTTCAATCCATGAGTATATCCGCATCAACAGGTTAGATGCCAAGGCAACGGGGGTTAACACGTCGACAAACAGACGGTAACTACCCACAGTAACTCCAGCCAGTTCGGGAAGACAACCGCCTCAGGTACGCGCCTCTTTCCTTTCTTTTCTGAATTTTGGCTCACTTAGGCACCTGTGTTCTAAGTTCCCCAAAATTGGGGGCAACTGTAGACACCGGGTCCTGAGGCGGTCCAAGATCAGAATTATCCGATGATGAAAATGATACCGACTTACAGATAAAGGTGTCAAAAATGATGCTTCCCTTGTCAAGACCCTCGTTTTTTTTATCATAAAATTATTATTAATTTTAATTCCAAAAATAATATTATTGAAAAGTGTTATTTTGATAAAACAAAAAAAATTAATTAAATTCGTTATTTAATTGAATTGAATTAATTCAAAATTTATCTTTAAGTCCTCCTTCACGGGGCATTCTCAGTCTCTTCGGAGCATTATCTCTAAGTCCTTATCCAACAGGCATCCTCAATATCTTCAAAATTTATCTTTAAGTCCTCCTTCACGGGGCATTCTCAGTCTCTTCGGAGCATTATCTCTAAGTCCTTATCCAACAGGCATCCTCAATATCTTCAAAATTTATCTTTAAGCCCTTTCTCAAGGCATTCCCAGTCTCTTCGGAGCATTATCTTTAAGTCCTTTTTCAAGGCATTCTCAGTCTCTTCGGAGCATCATCTTTAAGTCATTTTTTCAAATCATTCCCAGTCTCTTCGGAGCATTCTCAGTCTTTTCGGAGCATTATCTTTAAGTCCTTTTTCAAGGCATTCTCAGTCTCTTCGGAGCATTATCTTTAAGTCCTTTCTCAAGGCATTCTCAGTCTCTTTGGAGCTTTGTCTTTAAGTCCTTTTTTCAAGGCATCCTCGGTCTTTGCGGAGCGTTATCCTTCGTGGCATTGAGCTCTTCCCAAAATATTCTAAATCCTTTCAATCCATGAGTATATCCGCATCAACAGGTTAGATGCCAAGGCAACGGGGGTTAACACGTCGACAAACAGACGGTAACTACCCACAGTAACTCCAGCCAGTTCGGGAAGACAACCGCCTCAGGTACGCGCCTCTTTCCTTTCTTTTCTGAATTTTGGCTCACTTAGGCACCTGTGTTCTAAGTTCCCCAAAATTGGGGGCAACTGTAGACACCGGGTCCTGAGGCGGTCCAAGATCAGAATTACCCGATAATGAAAATGATACCGACTTACAGATAAAGGTGTCAAAAATGATGCTTCCCTTGTCGAGACCCTCGTTTTTTTTATCATAAAAATTATTATTAATTTTAATTCCAAAAATAATATTATTGAAAAGTGTTATTTTGATAAAACAAAAAAAAATTAATTAAATTCGTTATTTAATTGAATTGAATTAATTAATTAATTTAATTGAAAAAGGGGATTAAATTAGTTTTTTAATTTAATTAAGTAATTGATTTAATTAAAAAAAAAAGGAATTAGTTATTTGGTTTAATTGAAAAAGAAATTTTAAAGAAAATGATACAAAAGATGAAAAAAAAAAGATTTAAAAGGTTTTTGTAAAAAAAAAAAAAATATATATATATATAATTAAAAGAAATGTAAAAACGTGGGAAAGTGGCTTTTAAGGCCACTTTCCCATTTGTGGGTCGCGTGATGGCAATTGCCATCACGCGACCCTATTTGGTTTTTTAGCAAAGTGGTCGCGCGATGGCCACTTGGCCACCGCGCGGCCACCTGCTCTGGCCCCTCTTTTTTCGCCGTTTTCTGCGTTTTTCAGACTGTTTTTTTTTTCACTCTTTTCGTTTTTCACCGTTTGGTGTTATTTTCGATTTACAAAATTAAAAGTCTCTTTTGTCTTTCTCTATTTTGGGACAAGGCTGAAAATAAAATGGGGATTCCTCCTCCATTTTCGGAGGACGGCAACTTTTAATAAAAAAAAAGACTATTTTTCCTCTCAACAAGAACAGCTTCTTCAACAAAAAAATATTTTCCAATCTCTTTTCAAGCTTTGATTTTTATTCTGTGTTTTTTCTTCAACGTATTTTCAATCGGGAATCCATCTCAAACAAAGGAAAATCAATTTTCTTTGTTTCGCAAATTTCCCAAAGATTAAATTATTTCTAATTTTTGCCAAACTTTCTTCTCTTTTCTCCAATTTTTCTGCATTTTTCTCATCAAGAAATCGACAAGGGGAGCAGATCTTGGCACTTTTCCTTTCCAATACACACCTCTGAGGGTAAACACTTGGGACCGTTCTCGCTCATTTATTTATTCATTTATTTTTTTATTTGCTGTCCAATATATTGTCTTTTTTTTTGCTATAAATATCATGCCTGTTTCTCCAATAAACTTGATATTTTGGCTCCCGTTGATATATTCATGCAATTATTCAATTGATTTTTCTGTGCTCCTTTAATCTAGTTTGCGTGCCATTTTTATATTGTTATTACTTTTACTATTGTGTCCTGTTGCAGTTATTTGGCTACTATTATCATCAATATTGTTCATGCCATCACTGTTGATTATTCATATTCATTATTATTATTATTTTTATTATTATTATTATTATTATTATTATTATTATTATTATTATTATTATTATTATTATTATTATTTTATTGAGTGTATTATTATTATTATTGTTATTTCATTATCTCATGCCATCACTGTTGATTATTCACATTCATTATTATTATTTTTATTATTATTATTATTATTATTATTATTATTATTATTATTATTATTATTATATATTTATGTATTTTGTGTTTATTATTAATTAATCGTTGCTATTATCATATTCATTTATTTGTTATGTATCATTTCTGTTTTTATTATTATTATTATTATTATTATTATTATTATTATTATTATTATTATTATTACTGTTGTCATTATTTTATCACTACCCTCATTTTTGTCATGACTTATTTTAATTTACCTTGCATGTAAATTATCTGGTTCATTAAATTAATTTGCCCAATATTTATTTCGTCTTTACTCGATTAATTTTTAGAATTATTACTAATATTTTTGATATTATTTTCTGTCTGAGATTTAACTTGAGTCGGGTTATGTGAGTATCCCCGCGGCTCCCCGGATGGGTCGCAACGCGCGGAGAGTCACATCGGTTCGGTGAGATCTCTCTAATTCTCTATCTTTTGTTGTGTTCATTTGTAAATATTTATTTTATTTTATTTGTACACGTGTGAGATGAAAAGTCACAAAAATACTTTTACAATTAAACTGGGTTTTTTACTAATAAATTGGGACCAACGTCCCTTATTTTAGCTGAACTATAAAAATGTCACAATTAAAACGAAAAGTCAATTTTCAATGAAATGGGATCACTCATCCCGGTTTTCCAAATTCAAACAATCAAAATGACTTTTCGAACCCTCTTCAAATAAACGCGAAGGAACCAATGTTCCTAAACATTCGAATAGGCACGAAGGAACCAATGTTCCCAAAATAATGTCCCGATTTATGCATGTCTTTTATTTTGATCTTGTGTGAGTGTTTAAATTTATGTACATTATTTTCCTTTGGGCCCTTGTAATTAATTTTTTGGGCAACTTTATTTATCTTTTGGGGATTGTATTCCGTCCCACTTACATCTTTAATCTCCTTTTAATGGGGTTGTATTCTGCCCCTATTTCTATTGTAATTGCGTGCTTGCGTGTTTATCGCTTTCATTTATCGCTTTCTTTTACTGCTTTATTTATTGCTTTCCTTTATCGCTTTTTGAGTGCTTGCAATGCGCTATTTAAATTAAATGCATTTATCGTGTGAGATGAGAGATATAATTTTAAGAAGTTAAGAACCCATTTATATTTAACCAAAGTATGAATAAGAGTGAAGTTCCGGACACCATATCTCTGGTTTAGACCGATAGAGGTGAGAAACCTTTTCCCAATTTCTTGCAAATTGGGTGGCGACTCCAAATACCTCAAAGGTGCCTTTAGGCGTCAATAGGCTAGGTTATTCTCCCCAATGTTCTATTGAGAGGAGCATACCGATGATGTCTCATGGCGCCCATGATCGAAAGACGCGAACCTTCATACCTCGAATCCTAAAGCGGATTCAAAGCGAGGGCCCTTGCTGGGTTTGTCGGGTCTGGCGCGCGTCACAGGTGTCGAAGCCACTGATGGAAAACCTTGGTACTATGACATTCAGAATTACCTGGAGAGGTCGGTATTCCAAGAAGAAGCTTCTGAAAAGGATCAAAGAATGATTAGAAAGCTGTCCAACCAGTTCCTCAGTGTAGATTGTGTGCTTTACAAGAGATAGGCTGATGGCATTCAGTTGAGATGCATAGCAGAGAAGGAGGCTAGGAAGGTTATGGAGGAAGTCCATGCCGGTATTTGTGGTACTCACATGAATGGTTTATTCTTAGCAAAGAAAATCATGCGCTAAGGGTTCTATTAGATCACTATGGATGCAAATTACTCAAAGTTTGTAAAATAATGTCAGCTGTGTCAACAATACGCAAACTCGAGGCATGTGCCAGTGTCCGAACTACATAACTTATCCTCACCGTGGCCATTTGCAGCTTGGGGAATAGATATTATAGGGGAGATACGCCCTACCGCCTCTAATGGGCACAGATTCATTATAGTCGCCATCGATTACTTTACCAAATGGGTCGAGGCGGAATCTTTTAAGAAGGTCGATGCTAGGGACATGGCCAAGTTCATTAAATGGAATTTGATATGCAGATATGGTCTCCCACATCATATTGTGTTTGACAATGGGGTACAATTCTTGTCTGAAACTAAATGGGTACTGTAGAAGTATGGGATACAACACCATAAGTCCTCCTGTAACACCCCCTACCCATACATAGGTGAACTCATCCGAATCGGAGTGAGATGCCATAGGAGCATGGGTGTCACACCAAATAGATCGATAGAAGCAAACATTCATACATCATAAACATACGGAAATACAACGAAAATTAAAAATTTTGAGAAACATCATCAAGATCATGCATTAATATAACAATATTCATTACAATAATGTTCTGATCAGACTGATATAACAACAACAGAGCGGAAGCTTACAAAAATGTTGATATAATGAGAGTTCAATTACAAAAGAATTTTCATACTACAAAAATAAAGCCCTAACATTAATCCCACTGTGTTGGCTTCGCTGGCGGCGACTCTCCCAAAAATAAAGCACCTTCCGCACCTGCACGAGTAAAACACCGTGCTAAGTAATAACGCTTAGTGGGGAACACACACCATAAAAGTGGATGGCCATTCACAATGGTCGTCAAAGCATAACACATACGATATGACATATGCGGATAATCACGTCAGATATATAATCATGCTTGCATAATAAAGACATACATTTAGAAGCTCATATCCACATTCATATACATATTAACTGATTTCTCATACTTATCATTATGCGCATTTGAATATCATATTCTTGAAATTATTTCAAAGCAGAACAAAACAAACAAAGCACCTGTTGACTCACAATAGTGGATAACGAGTATACAATGACGGTACCTTACGGGTACGAATTGAACAATGATGGTACCTTACGGCTACGAATCAAAAACCATTTTATTTTATCACATTCAAAACATTTTACAGAGGGCTCCTTAAATAAGATCCAAAACTTTTCAGGGATCGCGAGGAACCAAATGGGGACCTGATCGAGGTCCAAACAGAATGGAGGGCTGCAGCTAAGAGATTCTATTAGGTATGCCTAACTATCCACTAGACTGACTCTTTTTAGGTCATGTATAATCCAACTTATACTCAAAGGAAAACATATAATTTATTATAAGGAAATCATAATAGTGCACATATATAAACATAATTATTCCCCTAGTAGTAAAAACTCAAAGAGGCGTGATACAAAAATTCATTTTGGAAGGAAAGCCAAAAATCGAAAAAATAGGGCATGAAGAGGGTCACTGTCGTGATAGTGACATCCGTTGCGCTCGGGATACTGAGCGGCCACAAAGGCTATCGCGACCCCGTGCAGGTGCACATGCTCGCGATGGGGAGTGCCCAATGGCTCGGCAGCTGAGCTCTCTTTCGTGCTCGTGATATGTGTGGTGATCGCGATATTGGGCTCTGTTGCACCGCTCGGCATCCAAATCTACTTGGCAACCGAGCTCCCTGTCGCGCTCGTGACATGCATCGCAATTGCGACAGTGAGCTCTGCTGTGATTGGCTCGGCTGCGCACTTTCGCTCAGTCATGCACACGAGCTGGCTTCACTGAGCCCTATCCCGACATCACGACAATGTCTCACTTGCGACAATGTCGGGATTTCCAGTTCTTATGTGATTTCTACAGAAATTTGCCAAAACCAAAGCACCCAAACCTTCAATCTCAACTACAACTCAATCCAAACATCAACTTACCTCAAATCCAACAACCTAAACATCATTAACAACATAAAATACAACATTTATGCCAAGAATTCCAATTAAATCATGCCAATACCAACATCAATTTACACAATTTAAATCTCAGCACTATTCATTCATCATCTCAATCAAATGAACAATTGGGTTCAATAACTCACATACAAGGCTTCATGAATCATCTAAATCAAAACCCATAACATATAAACCATTATAAACATCAAGAAACATCAGATTCTTTAGAAATTCAACCAAACATGCAAAACCCATAAAATGCATTAAACACAATAACTCCCAAACCTGAAACTCCTATGCTCCAAATCACTTGGTGCCACTTCCTCCCGCCTTCTCCTTGCCTTTAGGATCGTGAGGAGGCTCAACTAACAACCAAACCCATAAATCACACAAACAACAAACCCTAGATCAAACTCAAAACCAGAAATGGGAAAAGAAGAAGAAGAAGAACAAAAAGATGGAAATGCAGCAACTTACCCAATAAACTCCTTAAAATTACCAAGATCCATCACTAATCCAACCAAAAAGGAGGAAACCAAGGTGAGCAAGAGAAAGAGGAAGAAGAAGAAGATGTAAAAGAGAGAGGATGGGAAAAATGGGAGAGCAGCAATTTCAATTTCTGCTCTCTCTTTCTCTTTCCTCCCTAATACATTCTCCATTATTCTGCTTTCCACATGGCAACCTATGATTAGTGGGTCTTAGTAATTCAATCCCTACACCCAAACACCACAATACACATAAGGCTAACCTCTAAAAAGCACACATTACTACCATGTATGCACACACACGCAAGCACCACTCACTTACTCACATCCTAATACCATGTGAGCAAACACATACTAAAGCAACTCAACACATGCACACCCTAATATCATATATGCACCTACACACAAATATAACCCCAAAACATACATTTTCCCAAAATACCCTTATTACACACCAAAACACACACAATTTCCATGCACAAACATGGCTTAAACTTCTAGGGGGCAAATGGGGTGTTACAACTCTCCCTTACTAAAAAGAATTTCGTCCTCGAAATTCTCACTTGAACTGAATACCTGTGGATACTGAGTCCTCATAGTTGCCTCTGGTTCCCTAGTCGCTTCTTTAACCCCGTGATATTGCTATAACACTTTAACCAAAGGTAATTGCTTATTTCTCAACTGTCTTACTTCCCGAGCTAAAATAGCCTTCGGTTCCTCATCATACGAATAATCTAGCTACACTTGCACATCTTGAACCGACAACACATGCGAAGGATCTGATCTATACCGACGGAGCATAGAAACATGAAATACATCGTGCAACTTCGCCAACTCCATCGGTAAAGCCAACCTATAGGCTACCAGACCAACCTTAGCTAACACCTCATACGGTCCAATAAACTAAGGACTAAGCTTACCTTTCTTGCCAAATCGAAGCACTTTTCTCTAAGGAGAAACCTTAAGGAAAACTTTGTCCCCGACCTCAAATTGAACATCTTTCCTCTTAAGATTAGCATAGGACTTCTGCCGATCATTAGTCGCCTTTAGATTTCTCTGCATAACTTTGATCTTTTCCTCTGTATCCCTAACCAACTCTGGCCCAATAACTGAATGCTCGAATAACTCTGTCCAACATACCGAAGTCCTACAATGTCAACCATACAAAGCCTCATACAGTGACATACCGATGCTCGCCTGATAACTGTTGTTGTAGGCAAACTCCATAAGCTGCACATATCTGTCCCAACTACCCTAAAAATCCAGTGCACAATCCCGCAAAATATCCTCCAAGATCTGTATAACCCGCTCTGACTAACCATCGGTCTGAGGATGAAATGCCATACTGAAATTAAACTTGGTACCCAGAGCTCTCTGTAGTTCTTTCCAAAACTTAGATGTGAACCTTGGATCCCAATCCAACACTATAGATAATGGCACTCAATGCAATCTGACTACCTCATCCACATAGATATCGGCTAACTTATCCATCGGATAATCCACTCTAACGGTAGGAAATGAGCTGACTTCGTAAGCCGATCCACTATCACCCAAACTGAGTCTTGCTTCCCTTGAGTCAATGGCAATCCAGACACAAAATCCATGGCAATATCTTCCCATTTTCACTCAAGAATGGATAAAGGTGTGAGCAATCCCGAAGGAATTTGATGCTCAGCCTTTACCTATTGATAAGTCAAACACTTAGCCACGAAATCCACAATGTCCCTCTTCATACAGGACCACCAATAGAACTGTTTCATGTCCCGATACATCTTGTCACTACCGGGATGCATAGTGAAAACCGTAGAGTATGCCTCACTCAAAAGCTGCTTCCTTAACTCATCATGCTCGGGCACACATAAATGATTCTTATACATAAGCACCCCATCCAAAATCGAGAACTCTATCTATTTACCCGACCTGACCTCTCACAAAACCCGCTGCAATCTCACATCTTCCTTCTGAGCATCCACTACCAACTGCCTCAAGGTCG
This sequence comes from Excoecaria cochinchinensis, assembly GCA_947683425.1. Taxonomy (NCBI): domain Eukaryota; kingdom Viridiplantae; phylum Streptophyta; class Magnoliopsida; order Malpighiales; family Euphorbiaceae; genus Excoecaria; species Excoecaria cochinchinensis. Next base: position 5,565,606 of record CANTUQ010000034.1, read on the forward strand.
GATTCACTCTCAATTGGGCAACCAAAGCCCCATTCGAATCGAATCTCCACCTGAACCGCCTCAAGAACAAAGATAAAATTGACTTTTGACTCAAAGAACCTACCACTACATTGGCCTTACCAGGATGGTAATCCGCTATACAATCATAGTCCTTGAAAAACTCTAGCCATCGGCGTTGTTTCATGTTTAACTCCTTCTGTGTGGGGAGATACTTCAAGCTCTTATGATCCGTGAAGTTCCGACACTTCTCCCCATACAAATAGTGACGCAAAATCTTCAAAGCAAAGATCACAGCCGCTAACTTCAAATCATGCGTCGGGTAATTCCTGTCATGTGCCTTTAACTGACGAGAAGTATAAGCCACAACTTTCCCCTCTTGCATCAACACACAACCGAGACTGATACCGAAAGCATCGCTGTACATCACAAACTCTTTACCCGAGATGGGTTGAGTAAGTACAGGAGCTTCAACTAATAACCTCTTCAACTTCTCAAAACAAGCTTGACACTTATCTGACCACTCAAATCTGATCCCTTTCCTCAGCAACTTCATCATCGGAGCAGTAATAACCGAGAAACCCTTCACAAACCGACGGTAATACCCTGCTAAACCAAGAAACCTCCTCACTTACGAAATATTCCTATGCGCTTTCCAATTCATAATTGCCTCAATCTTAGCCGGATCCACTTGAATACCCTTAGCCAAAACAATATGACCCAAGAATGATACTTAACGAAGCTAGAAGTCACACTTACTAAGCTTCGCAAACAACCTATGCTCCCTCAACACTTGCAAAAGTAACCGGAGATGCTCGTCATACTCACTCTCATCCTTCGAGTAAACCAAGATATTATCTATAAACACCACTACAAATCGGTCAAGATATGGCCTAAACACTCGGTTCATCAAATCCATAAAAGCTGCAGGTGCATTAGTCAAACCAAACGGCATCACTAAAAAGTCATAATGGCCATACCTAGCCCAAAATGCAGTCCTAACCACATCAGCATCCTGAACTCGAAGCTAGTCATACCTCAACCGAATATCAATCTTTGAAAAGACTCCTGCACCTCTAAGCTGATCAAACAAATCCTCGACTCTAGGAAAAGGATACTTGTTCTTCACTATGACCTTATTGATCTGCCTATAGTCGATACACATTCTCATAGAACCATCCTTCTTCTTAACAAATAGAACTGGAGCTCCCCATGGAGATATGCTGGGTCTGATAAACCCCTTATCCAATAGCTCTTGTAGATGAGTTTTGAGCTCTCTCAACTCTACAGGAGCCATCCAATAAGGTGCTTTTGATATGGGAGTAGTACCCGACACTATCTCTATAGACAACTCCACCTCTCTCCCAGGAGGCAAACCAGGCAACTCACTCGGAAAAACATTTCCAAACTCTTGAACAACTAGGATGTCCTAAATTCTAACTTGATCCAGCTTAGAATCCAATATCACTGCTAGAAAAGCCTCACAACCCTTCCTAACGAATCTCTTCTCCTGCATATTGGAGATCACGTTACTCAAAGAACTTGAACCCAAGCCTTTGACAACCACAGGAGACTGATTTCTATCCCGAAGAACAACCGTCTTCCTATGATAGTCAACCACTGCCCAATGCTTACCTGACCAGTCCATACCTAAAATCAGATCAAACTCTCTAAATGGCAACTCAATCAAATCTGCTGGAAACTCAACTTCCTCAACCAACAGGGGATAATTCCTATACACTCTACTCACATTGACAATATGCCCTAAAGGACTGGTCACACTAATCTCATAATCCAACTGATCTACAACATGCAACTTATCAATTATCTTATCCATGCACAAATACGAGTGTGTGGAACCAGGGTCAATTAGAGCATATAATTCAGTGTCATGGAGTAGGAACTTACCGGCAATCACATCTGGAACATCCTGCTCCTCCCGAGCTCTCACTGTATAGGCCCTAGCTGGCACTGCCAAGGGACGCTCAACTGACTCTGATGTAGCTCCCTCTCTAGCTCGATCGCCTTGACCTCTACCATGACCTCTACTGTGACTAGCTTGAGTAGCCTTCGAACCAACTCTACTGGCCTCTTGCTGATCACCTGAAGCCTCATTTGATCTTGGATAATTCGCTAAAAAGTGCTCGGTGCTCCCACAGTAGAAACGCCCACCTGTGAGCCACCTAGACTCACCTCTGTGTAGCTTGCTATAATGAGAACATTCCGGTAACATCTCAGTCCTTCCACCCGAAATACCTCTACCAAAAAAAGATACCATAGCTAAACCCTATCTTCTACCACTCGTGGCTGGGCTTGCAGATGACTCATCCTGCGGGTTCCTTGACCTATTACCTTAGGATGAAGAAGATGAACCTCCACGAGAGGGGTTTCTCCTCCGAGCCTTCTCTCTCAAAACAGATTCTGACCTCTCAGCCCGTACTGCAGCTTGGACAATCTGGTAATACCCCACTCCCTGAGTACTCATCTAAGAAATCAGCATAGCCCGCAACGACTCATTCAAACTGACCTCAAAATGCCTACACTTGAACTCCTCTGTCAAAATACCTTCTGGTGCATACTTTGCCAAATGGTTAAAATCTTTCTCAAATTCAGATACTGTCATGGCTCGCTGCTTCAAACTCAAGAACTGCGTCCACTTCGCGTCCCTGTAGATCTGAGTCACATACTTATTTGTGAACTCCCTCTCAAAGAACTCCCAAGAAACTGGGTCAGGCAATTGGGGATGCCTACGGACCAACTCCCACCAATCAAAAGCAGATCCTTGGAGCAATGCCACTGCACACTCCACTCGCTGATCAGGTGAACACCAGACCTCCCTCAGAGTATGCTTCACCTTATCTAACCACTTCTCAGCATACTCCGATTCATCCAAACTGGTCCCATAAAAATTCTCAGCACCAGCTCTTCTCATACCCTTAATCGGGGCCTTAGGGGCTGTCACTCTCTCCAAGACTCGAGCCATGTCATGAGATATCTTAAGCATCGCCTCGAAGGGCATGGCTGCGGCCTTGGGCTGTACCCTAGCAGGTTGAGCCGACACAGAAATAGAAGGATCAATAGCATGAGGGTTCACACTCTCAGCGGACTCCTCAAGTAAAGACAACCGCATCAGCCAACACATTCCTAGACATATATACGCATCTATGCACAACAACACCCAGAAATGCCTAAACCTGGCTCTGATACAAAAACCTGTAACACCCCCTACCCATACGTAGGCGAATCCATTCGGATCGGAGTGAGATGCCAAAGGAGCAGGGGTGTCACACCAAACAGATCGATACAAGCAAACATTCATACATCATAAACATATGAAAATACAGCGAAAATTAAAACTTTTGTGAAACATCATCAAGATCATGCATTAATATAACAACATTCATTACAATAATGTTCTAATCAAACTGATATTACAAAATAATTACATATCCAAAATATAAAGAGCAGAAGCTTACAAAAATGTTGATACAATGAGAGTTCAATTACAAAAGAATCGTCATACTATAAAAATAAAGCCCTAACACTAATCCCTCTGTGTTGGCTTGACTGGCGATGACTCTCCGTAAAACAAAGCACCTTTCGCACCTGCACGGCCGTGCTAATCAATAACGCTTAGTGGGGAATACACACCATAAAAGTGGACGGCCATTCACAATGGTCGTCAAAGCATAACACATATGATATGACATATGCGGATAATCACGTCAGATATATAATCATGCTTGCATAATAAAGACATACATTCAGAAGCTCATATCCACATTCATATACATATTAACTGATTTCTCATACTTATCATTATGCGCATTCGAATATCATATTCCTAAAATTATCTCAAAGTAGAACAAAACAAACAAAGCACCTGCTGACTCATAATAGTGGATAACGAGTATACAGTGACGGTACCTTATGGGTACGAATCGAACAGTGATGGTGCCTTACGGGTACGAATCAAAAACCATTTTATTTTATCACATTCAAAACATTTTACTGAGGGGTCCTTAAACAAGATCCAAAGCTTTTCAGGGATTGCGAGGATCAAAATGGGGACCTGATCGGGGTCCAAACAGAATGGAGGGCTGCAGCTAAGAGACTCTATTAGGCATGCCTAACTATCCACTAGACTGACTCATGTAGGTCATGTATAATCCAACTTATACTCAAAGGGAAACATATAATTTATCATAAGGAAATCATAATAGCGGACATATATAAACATAATTATTCCCCTAGTAGTAAAAACTCAAAGAGGCGTGATACAAAAATTCATTTTGGAAGGAAAGGCAAAAATCGAAAAAACAGGGCATGAAGAGGGTCACTATCGCGATTGCGACATCCATCATGCTCGCAATAGTGAGCGGCCACAAAGGCTGTCGTGACCCTGCTCAGGTGTGCGTGCTCGCGACAGGGAGTGCCCAACTGCTCGGCAGTTGAGCTCTCTGTTGCGCTCGCGACAGTGAGCTCTGTTGCGATCGGCTCTGCTGCCCACTTTCGCTCGGTCATGCGCAGGACCTGGATTCACCGAGCCCTGTCGCGATAATGTCACGCTCGTGATAGTGTCGGGATTACCAGTTCTTACGCGATTTCTGCAGAAATTTGCCAAAAGCAAAGCACCCAAACCATCAATCTCAACTACAACTCAACCCAAACATCAACTTACCTCAAATCCAGCAACCCAAACATCATTAACAACATAAAATACAACATTTATGCCAAGAATTCCAATTAAATCATGCCAATACCAACATCAATTTAGACAATTTAAATCTCAGCACTATTCATTCATCATCTCAATCAAATGCTCAATTAGGTTCAATAACTCACATTCAAGGCTTCATGAATCATCTAAATCAAAACCCATAACATATAAACCATTATAAACATCAAGAAACATCAGATTTTCCAGAAATTCAATCGAACATGCAAAACCCATAAAATGCATTAAACATAATAACTCCCAAACCTGAAACTCCTATGCTCCAAATCACTTGGTGCCACTTCCTCCCACCTTCTCCTTGCCTTTAGGATCACGAGGACGCTCAACTAACAACTAAACCCATAAATCACACAAACAACAAACCCTAGATCAAACTCAAAACCAGAAATGGGAAAAGAAGAAGAAGAAGAAGAAGAAAAAGATGGAAATGCAGCAACTTACCCAATAAACTCCTTAAAATTACCAAGATCCACCACTAATCCAACCAAAAAGGAGGAAACTAAGGTGAGCAAGAGAAAGAGGAAGGAGAAGAAGATGTAAAAGAGAGAGGAAGGGAAAAATGGGAGAGCAGCAATTTCAATTTCTGCTCTCTCTTTCTCTTTCCTCCCTAATATATTCTCCACTATTCTCCTTTCCACATGGAAACCTATGATTAGTGGGTCTTAGTAATTCACACCCTACACCCAAACACCACAATACACACAAGGCTAACCTCAAAAAAGCACAAATTACTACCATGTATGCACACACACACAAGCACCACTCACTTACTCACATCCTAATACCATGTGAGCAAACACATACTAAAGCAATTCAACACATGCACACCCTAATATCATATATGCACCTACACACAAATATAACCCCAAAACATGCATTTTCGTAAAATACCCTTATCACACACCATAACACACACAATGCACATGCACAAACATGGCTCAAACTTCTAGGGGAAAATGGGGTGTTACACCTCCCCTTACCGACCTCAAGCCAATGGAGTAGTTGAAGCAGCCAACAAAAATGTCCAAAAAATTTTGGCTAAGTTGGTGTAGAATTACAAAGACTAGGCAGAAAAGTTACCTTTTGCACTATGGGGTTACAGATCTTGGTGCAACGCCATTTTCTTTAGTGTTTGGATCAGAGGTGGTTCTACGAGTTGAAATCGAGCTTAGATATTTGAGAGTGGTTATGGAAGCCGAAATTCCAAAAACAAAATGGGCCCAGCAGAGATTACTGCAGTTGAACTTCCTGGATGAGAATAGGTTGCGAGGTTACTATCACAACAAGGTTTACCAAAAGAGGTTAGCCCGGTCATTCGAAAAAAAGGTTAGAAAGCATCCACTAAAAGAAGGAGATCTAGTTTTCAAATAGATGAGTCCAAGAGTACCAAATATTTGGGGAAAATTTAGGCCAACATGGGAATGTCCATTTGTGTGAAAGAAGCTATTGTCAAAAGGGGTAGCCATTGTAACAGACAGTAATGGGAATGAGTTCAAGGAGCCGATCAATGTTAACAGATTAATAAGGTTTCATAGCTAAGACAAAAATCAAAAGAAGAGAATAATTGCCCTGCAGGTCGAAAACTGAAAAAAGTCAGCCTTGCTAAAATTGGGCGCCCTGTTAAGGTGAAAACTGAAAAAAGGCACTCTGGGCAAAAATTAAGGGTTGAGAGAAAATATTCAATCATGAAAACCTGAGAGGGCTGATTGATAACAAGAGTTTGACCCTTGCAAAATCCATCCTAAGATTAAGTGCAGTTTTGTGTTTTTGAATTTTCATCAATAAATGATCATATGTATTGAAATCATATAGAAATATTCATAAATTTGCAATAAAAGATTCAGTTTGCACTTTTCATGATTGCCTAGTTCTTTTACAAAAAGTATAAATAAATTGTCATTATCCAAAATCTATTTTTAACTGTCTTTATTCGGTTAGACGTTTAAGCTAACTAATCCTATTATCAACAGCGGGGCTAGTCACCCATCTCTTGTATTCTGACGAGCCGGTAAAATCAAAATCTTCAGCCTTCGTGATGGTTTTACTTAAAGGTAAGTGCGCCCAAAGTCCACGGTAGCCAATAATGAATGCCAAAGTTAAGAGCCCACCATGGAAAGCCAGAGGCGGAGTTAAAATAGTTCGATACCCTCCAAATAGATGAACGCAATGGGCTGTGATGTAAAAGGAGGCCCTGTGAAGCCCACATAAGGGAACACATCCTGAAGACCTATACCAGGTCACGTAGTCAAAACATAGCCAAGGGCTCATAAAGCTGATATCTCCATCTGCTAATGTGGCTATCCATATAAAACCTTAATGGGAACTAATACGTCCTCTGTCTAAGAAAAAAAGGTGCACCAGTGAGTATTCATTGATCACACTAGGAGGCGGTTCTGTCAGTAACCTGAACTTCTCCTGCAGCCACACAAAAAAAAACAAGCCAGTATAGATGAAAACCAGAATTGGCTCTCTAACCAAAAGGATAGGGTGAAAACCTGAAAATAGATAGTATGTCCTTTAAAAAAAAAAGCCGATGGATTGGGTTGGGTCCATTCCAGGTAAAAATTAGGCACAGGGTTATGTGAAAATCTGAAAAGGACACATTTTTCGCTAAGAAAAGCTAGTGTGAAAATCCACAAGGGACGCAATACCTTTAATGAATTACCAACGGTATATGGAGGGATAAGGAAGCCCACATAATTCCCCTTCGAACAGATAATGCACAGTTCAGGGCACGAGTTAAGGCCTTGGGGGCAAAATACTCTTTAACCGGGGGGCAAAGATATGCACGGGTCAGTTTTCTTTGAAAAGGAAAAATCAACGGTCATAATTTTTAAGCCAAGACGACACTGCTCTAAATCTCGGGAAGGTATCAAGAAATGCGATTAGCCAAGCTATACCATTAATGGACCCCTGACTACTCAAAATCCAGTCTATTCATTCTTGCATGCATTTCATGTTAGATGCAGCAACGAGGAAGGTTAGACACCGACCCGGCTAAAGCTAGACACCGCACAGGTTAGATGCCGCAATGAGGAAGGTTAGACACCATACCTTCAGGTTAGACACCGACCCGGCTAAGGCTAGACACCGTATAGGTTAGATGCCGCAACAAGGAAGGTTAGACACCATATCTACTGGTTAGACACCGACCTGGCTAAGGCTAGACAACGCATAGGTTAGATACCGCAACGAGGAAGGTTAGACAACATACCTATAGGTTAGATACCGACCCGGCTAAGGCTAGACACCACGCAGGTTAGATGTCAAAAAGAGGAAGGTTAAACACCGCACCAATAGGTTAGATACAAAAACAACTGAGGCTAGACATCGCATGGGTTAGATGCCGAAACGACAGAAGGTATACACCGAACAAAAGGCTAGACACCACACAGGTTAGATGCCGTAGCAACAAGGGTTAACACGTCAATAGATAGACGATAACTACCCCGAACAACACCACTCAGACCGGGAAGACAATTGCCTCAGGTACGCGTCTCTCTTTTCTTTCTCTGAGTTTCGGGCTCACCTAGGCATCTATGCACTAGTTTCCCCAAAACTGAGGGCAACTGTAAACACCAGATCCCAAGACAGCCAAGACCAGGGTTACCCAATGATGATTAGATGCCCATTCGCAGGCAAAAATATTGAAAGTGATGATTTTCTGGTGAAAGTTTGCTTTTTTAAAGAATAAAAAATAAAAAATAAAAAAAAATATATTTTAAAAATTAAAAATAAAAAAGGAGTTTGAAAGTATTAATTTTAGGACAAAAAGTTCCAATTTAAAATTAAAATAAAAACATTTTGGACCATTGCGGCAACCGCAGCGAGCTGGGGGCGAGTACCCCCAGCTCTGCGCGCGCGCGCTCCCGTGGAGGGCTGCGCGAGCGTCCGTGCATCCGCTGAGCATTGCGCGCGTGCACGCTCATGCCGAGCGCTGCGTGCTCTGCACCAATTCTCGCCCATTCACGCGCCAGCATGCCTAGTTTTCACCGATTTTCGCCACAAAACGTGTTTTTTCAGCCAAATCAAGATTTTTGAGTCCAAATTAAATTCTAAATCATTTTTTTTAGATAATTAATAAATAAAAGGTGAATTTATCATTAAAAAAGGCAGAAAATTGAATTAAAATCAAATTTGTTTTCCTAATAAAATTAGGATTTTATTTTTCCATCATATAAATACTTTGAGATGAAAAAAACCAAAAGGGGGAGCCTCCATTATTTTTGACATCAGATTTTTGAGAGCTTTTTTCTTTTCTTCTTCTTTGATTTTTCTTCAAAAAAAATTTCAGATTTATATTTTTTCCACTAACAAGGATTAATTGAGATTGGAAATTCAAGTTTCAATTCTTAATCAATCTAATTAATTTCTTTGCTTTCTCCATAAACAAAAGGAATTAATTTTCACTTGCAAATCAATTTTAAATCTTTTAAGCATTCAAATTAATTTCTTTGTTTTCTCCATAAACAAAAGGGATTAATTTCATTGCTAAATTTTTTGTTTGAGGATTTTTCCAAGTGGATCATCATTATTCCATTGAATCCAAATCTGAGGGTAAATTTTCTGGGCTCCGAAGTAATTATTTTTTTTTTATCTTATTCTATTGTTTTTTTATTATTTCGTTCATGTAAATATTGTTTTATTGATTTTATTTCTAACATGTAACCAATTAATTTCTTTTTTCATGATTTCTTATTCTTAACTTATAATTAATTTATTTTGCCATGATTTCTTATTTTTAACATGTAATTAATTTGTTTTGCTTCGTTTTCTTATTATTCTTAACATGTATCATTTTAACATGTAATTAATTAATATGTTTTATTTTGATTTTTTGCCATGTAAATATTTATGTTCATTGTGATAACATGTAAATGATCAATTAAATATGCCAATCTCGCATTTTTAATTTAATAATCCTAGTTTGTCAACTAAATCAAATTGTTAATCAATTGTTGTTATTTTTTCCCTTTTTGTTTGCATGTTGGCCACGTGAACTGTGGCCATCCTTTTTCTCTTTTCTTTTGATGTTCATGCATTGCTCACGTGGGGCTACTTCATTTTGTCTACATGCCTTTCATTCTCGACTTTATATTTTTATCCTTGTTATTTCTTTGATTTCTTTGGTTGATTAGTCTAATTAATATGTTTGTTAGTTTGTTCATTTAATTTAATTTTGTTCATTATTTTATTTTGTTCATTTCATTCAATTTAATCTGATTTTTTATCTGATTTTATTTTATATATCTCACTTAATTTGGTTTGTTTATATATTTTATTTTATTTTATTTATTTTACTTGATTTAATTACTAACCATAATTTTCATTTTTTTTGGTTCCAATACCTTCTCTTTCTATTTGAGTATCATCTATGGGCGAGTTAGAGGATCGAGGATTAAAAGTCTTCAAAGTTTGGTTTGCATTTTTTTAATTGTTATATCTTCCCTATTTTATTATTTTGTATGTTACATGCAAAATGTATTTTAGATCCATTTTATTATGAAAATTCATGTTTTTCTACAATAATTAAAATTGGGATTTTTCTAATAAAATGGACCAATGTCCTAATTTTAACCAATTAAATCTCACTTTCAAATGGAGAATTAATTTTTATAAAATGGGATCACTCATTCAGGTTTGCTCAATCAATGCCCAAAATAAATCTCCAAGTTTTTTTTTAAGATTAATCAAAGGAACCATTGTTCCTAAAATTCAATAAATATCTTGATTTATGTATGATGTATTTTATTATTCTTCTTTTTGTGGTGCAGTTATTTATTTATTCATTTTAGGCCCTTGTAATTAATTTTTGAGGCAAGTTTATCCTTTTATTTTATTTATGCTTTATTTATTTTGGGGGATTGTTTTGTCCCAAATTTTTTTGTAATTTATTTATTGCTTTATTTTACGCTTTCTTTATCGCTTTCTAATGTGATTGAAATGCGCTTTAAATTTATTGCATGATCGCGTGAGATGAGAGATGGAATTTCGTTTTCTTAAAAACTCATTTATAAACTTAACTTAAGGCATGAATAAACGTGAAGTTCCCAACACCTTTTCTAGTTTAAGACCCCCGAGATTAGATGACCTTTCCTAATTTCTTGTAAATTGGATGGCGACACCAAAATGCCTCAAAGGTGCCTAAAGGTTTCATGGGATTAGATGAACCTCCCAATGTTTTATTGGGTAGGGGATTCCAAAATGTCTCGTGTAACCCAAGATCAAAAAGACGCGAACCAATCCCTCGAACCCTAAAAGAAGGTTCAATAAGGGCTTTGCTGGTTCGGAGCGCGTTACAGCTATATAAGCCACGGAGAGGGAAAGAGAGGCAGTTGTCCCTTGCACCTCTCCCGTTCTCTTCTCCCCTCATGTCATTTCTTCTTCTTCCTCTTTTTCCTCTTTGTTCTTCTTGATTCATCTTCTTGTGGCCTCAATATTTGGTGGGATTTAGCAATTCTTGGGTCTATTTGGTATGTGTTAGTTAGTTTTCTTTTTAGTCTTCATCTTTTCTTTAATTTTGCTAGTGTATGTTTATAGTTAGGGTTTTTGAGTTTTGTGTGATTGTCAATCTTCTTTATCAGAAGTGGCTCCTAGAGAACCTAAGGATAAGGAGAAGGCTTATGGAAGTGGAGCCCCTTGATTAGGAGCAAAGGATACCAAGGTTTGGGAAATTATGATTTTGATCCATATTTTGATTATTTGGCTTTGGTTTTATTTTTTGGAAAAATTAGGAAGTTAAAGTTGGGTATATTTGCTTAAATGTTGTGGGTGTTGAATAATTTGTGTTGAAATGCTTTGGATGTGGAGTATTGAACCAAAATATGCATTTGAATGAAGTTTTGAAGTTAAATTTTTGGTTTGTTGAATTACAGATTTTAATTATGCTAATTGTTGTTTTAAATGTGATTATTGGTATAAAAGTTCGATTTTGTGTTGTTTTTGATGATTTGAATGTTTGATTTGAGTGTGTTGAAGTTTTGGGTTAATTGGAAATTTTGGGCAAATTCTTGGAGGAGTGGAAGTTCTGCAGATTTGCGGGAGATCTGGACAATGCAACTATGTCGCAAGCGCGACGTCTATTGCAAGCGTGATAGAGCTCGATTATTCCAGCATCCCGCAGCACGCAAGCGCGAGGACTATCGCAAGCGCGACGCTCAGGGAGCTTTGCCCTTGTCGCAAGCGCGACACCTCCTGTTTTCAAAATGAGTTTTCTTTTGTGCTTCCGATATTTGATTTTCGAACTTGTGATCCTATTAAACTTACTCATGGATGGTTTTATGAACAATATGAATACGATTTGATGAAAATTGCATGGCCTGCAAGAGTCAAATTAGTGGATAGTTAGGCATTCCTAATAGAGTTCAGTAATTGCAGCCCCTTTGTGTTCTGGACCCTGATCAGGTCCCCTTTGGGATCCCCACAATCCTCAATGTGCTCGGATCCTTTTTAAGATCCTCTAATGTGAAAATATTTTGAATGAGAAATTAAAGAAGTTGCTTTTCGATTGTACCCTCGGGTACCCCAATGTGTTCACTCGTTGTCCACTATTGTGAGTTTGCAGGCCTCTTGTTGTGATTATATGCATATGAAATCAGTATGATAGATGGAATTTGTCACACCCCAACCTATACCATGGAGACTTCTCCGAGGATTAGAGGGAGAAGGGTCTAGATAGGTAGGAGTGTCACATCCCACTAGTACAAATAAGAAAACATCGCATACAAAGTAACATATTAGAGTTAAAATAAAACTTTGAAAGAAAGAAGAGTGATACTGAACAAAATGAATACTTTTATTAATATACATAAAAGAGGTCTTTACATCTTACATCCGATTACAAGAAAGACCAGTAAACAAAGCCCAAAGTACATTGTTTCGAAGGGCTAACAAAACATTATATCTATTACAATAGAAAGGAAAGCCTATACTAAAAAAAGAACTTCGATCTCTAGTTGCGTTGGCCTTCCCGATGCGACATGCCCAGACCATGCGTACCAAAACCTTCCACACCTGCACGGATAAACACCCGTGCTAAGTGAAATCGCTTAGTGGGGAAACACAAATGCACAACCGCCACTCACAGTGACGACAACATAAAGCACATGCTAATGATACAATTATAGATATAGAATCATACATAGTTAATTCAAATGTTTATATCATCATCCAATATTCTTGTACAAAGACACACTAACACCTGCTTAATCATAAAGAGTGGATAACGAGTACACATAGATACTTGAGAGTATCAGTATCGTATTATAAACACATAGATACTCGAAGGTATCAAAACATTCTTTTTATTTTTGTTTCCAATTGTCTTCACATAGAATCTTAAGAAAGATTCAAACAGATGGATCGCGAGGATCCAGTCGGGGGACCTGATCAGGGTCCAAAATCGTACACATAGCTGCAACGGCACATAGCTCTATTAGGTATGCCTAACTATCCACTTTCCGACATTAGCAGGTTATACGAAATCTTGTCAAATTAACATACATACTATTCATTTTAAATAGGTATTCAAGGCTTTAATGAAAGAGTGCATGCAAAAGAAATCAAGTCATTAAGCAAAAAGGAGAAGAAATCAAGTTTGGAAGTTATGCCTGTCGCGCTCGCGACAGAAGCCAAAATACACTTCCCCGCCTCGCCTCGCGCTCGCGAGAGGGCGAGGGTGCTGCTCTCTGTCGCGCTCGCGACGGTTGTCACGCTCGCGACAGAGGTCAATCCTCCCAGTCCGTCGCGCTCGCGACAGAAGAGAGCCTGCACATGCTCAGAGATTGAGCGCTCTGTCGCGCTCGCGACAGAGAGTTCCCTATCGAGCTCCTCAGCGCGACACTTCTCGTGCCGGCGCGAGGACTGAAACCTCCGCACCCTGTCGCGCTCGCGACAGTGTCGCGATCGCGACAGATACAGGTTTTTCAGCTCTTACGCCCAAAATCTGCAGAAATCTCATACAAATCACATACAACTTCCAAAATTGATTCTAAATTTCAAAATTAAGCAACACAAGCATCCACAACTCATAACATAATTAAAAACCCAACTTTATCCCCATTTATCTTAATTAAATCAAGCCAAATGCATGCCCAATTCCAAGAAATCCCAAAACAGCACATTTAACAATAATTGCAACTATTCACATGATTTCTTGCAAATCCTTCAAAAATATTCATTCTCTAGCCTCACATATCATGCTAATTTCAATTTAAGCTATACATATTCAATTCATAACTCCAATCGAAGCTAAAAGTGCCAAAACCCAACTTAAATCACAAATACACATATGAAACAAATGTTCCCAAACCTTATCTCCTTTGCTCCTACTCGTGAGCTCTGCTTGTAACACCCCCTTCCCATACGTAGGCGATCCCATCCGATAAGGAGTGAGATGCCGTATGAGTCAAGGTATCACCACGAAATAGCAAAGTAAAACATACATCCATTTATAATGTACATTCAGAAATACAAAATAATTAAAAACTTTACATGCAGAAAGCAAAAGCTGATCATGCATTACTATAATAACTATTACAATAATGATCTGATCAACTAGCTGAAACAAATATTATTACATATACAAAATATAGATACAAAAGCGGAAGCTAATACAAAACTGATACATGAGAGTTCTATACAAAAAGAATCATCACTGATACAAAAATAGCCCTACACTAAAAACTCTTCTGTGTTGGCTTGATGACGGCGACTCTCTCAAAGCAAAACGCCTTCCGCACCTGCACGGGTAAACACACCGTGCTAAGCGATAAACGCTTAGTGGGGAAACACACATAGTTTATGGACGACCACTCACAATGGTCGACAAAACATATCACATTCACAATGGCAGAATGCAAAAGCTTTAGCATAAATCATATAATCATGCTCATATAAATTAGCCATACAATCAGTATTTCATAATCATAATCATTTAGCAATAATCCGATATACATTACATCGATATACTCATCCAGTTAATACTTTTGTAGCCAAATCAGATCAGAGCAGCTCAATTAAACATTCAAAGAACACCTGCTGACTTTAGGTAGTGGATAACGAGTGTACAAACAGTACTTTCCGGGTACGAGCCGATTACAGACAGTACGTTACGGGTACGAATCGATTAAACCATTATACTTTAACTTTCACAGATATTTTTAAAAGGGACCTTAAACAAGATCCAATACAGAAAAGGGTTCGCGAGGAACCAAACGGGGACCTGATCGGGGTCCAAACAGAACTATGGGCTGCAGCTAACAGACTCTATTAGGCATGCCTAACTATCCACTTACTTGACTCTAGAAGGTTATACATTATTCCAATTATGATTTCAAGTGTAATCTCATAAAAATACTCACATTCATATCAATGAATCATAAACAGAACATACATAACCCAAATTCTGTTTCACTCACAGTATATAATTTAATCATGCATAATAAATACAATAACAGTCGTATACACAAGTTCGTATAACATACAGTACGGAAAAACCGTGAAAAATACCTTTAAAATACATTTTTGGAAATCTGGAGGCAAAGGAGTGACAGACTCATCCTAGTCGTGCTAAGGAGCACGAAATGCTGAAGGGGCTTCAGCACAGCACGAGTCGTGCTGAGGAGCACGAGTCGTGTCGTGCTGAGCTCCTTCTCATCTCCTCCGTCTCGCACTTCACCATCCGACTCACACACTGAAGGAGCACGAGTCGGATGAGGGAGCACGAGTCGGATAAGGCAAAAAGCTCAGCTTCACTTCCCTCCGTCTCGCACGCCACCATCCGACTCACACGCTAAAGGAGCACGAGTCGGATGAGGGAGCACGAGTCGGACAAGCCACCAGGAAGAACAGAAAACATGATTTTTGAAGAACACCTACTGTCACTTAATTTTAAAACTCAGAATTCAAAAACACAGCAATCCAACCTCAAATCTTAATTCAAACTCAGTTATCATGCATTACAGACCATTACAAATCAAAACCCATAATTATAACATCAAAATAATACCAACAAAACATGCATAAACATATCCAAGCCTCAAGAACACAAACCCTAACAATTTTACAGTAAACTCAAAATCAAGCACAATTCACAAACAAAAATCCCAAACCTGAAATTTTATGCTTCTCTTCACTTAATCCCACTGCTCCCAGCAATCTCCTTGCCTTTGGGATCACGTGGAGCCTCAGCTAAACACAAACAACCAACATGCAAACCCTAAATCAAATCTAAACTAAAGGAAGAAGAAAAAGATGGAAGCAAATAGAGAATAATATAAAGAATACAGTGACTTACCAACAGAATGCGTAAGGGAATGATTAGTTTCACCAACAAAGCTTGAATCAACACTAGGGTCCTTAGAGAAAGGAAAAGGAAGAAGAAGAAGAAGAAGAAGATGAGAATAGGAAATACGTAAAGAAGAACACGTTCTGTAATTTTCCTATTCTCATTCTTTTCTTTTCTTTTTCTTTTCTTTGCCCAAAACATGTGTTAATTTCCTATTGGTGAAACTAACCACTCACACCAAAATCACCTACACTACACACACCCAAAACCCTCTTAACTTATGCATACCCTACAATGGTATGAACACATGCACACAAATATTTCTCATTTAATTAACATACTAGTGCCATGAATGCACCCACACAATAATAAAGCCCAAAACATGCATTTCTATTGACATACCCTTATGAAATGCTGAACACATGCGAATGCTTACACATACAGACAGACAGACTGACAGATGGACAGACAGGCTCATTCTACTAGGGGGCAAATGGGGTGTGACAACTCTCCCCTACTAATAAGAATTTCGTCCTCGAAATTCTCACCTGAACTGAATAACTGTGGATACTGAGCTTTCATCGACTCCTCTGGTTCCCAAGTCGCTTCTTCAACTCCATGATGGATCTACAATACTTTAACCAAAGGAATCTGCTTATTTCTTAACTGCCTCACCTCTCGGGCTAGGATAGCTCGCGGTTCCTCATCATAAGAGAAATCTGGCTGAACCTGGATATCCTGAACTGACAGAACATGCGAGGGATCTGATCTGTACCGACGAAGCATCGAAACGTGGAACACATCATGCAACTTTGCTAACTCCATCGGTAACGCCAATCTATAGGCCACAGGTCCTACCTTAGCCAAAATCTCATATGGTCCAATGAAAAGAGGACTAAGCTTACCCTTCTTTCCAAATTGAAGCACTCTCCTCCAAGGAGAAACTTTAAGGAAAACTTTGTCCCCGATCTCAAAATGCACATCTTTCCTCTTTAAATTGGCATAAGACTTCTGTCGATCCTTTGCTGCTTTCAAATTCCGCTGCACTACTCTGATCTTCTCTTCAGTATCTCTGACCAAGTCTGGTCCAATCATAGATCTCTCGGATAGCTCGGTCCAACAAATCGGAGTCCTACACTGACGACCATACAAAGCCTCATATGGTGCCATATCGATGCTCGACTGAAAACTGTTGTTGTAGGAAAACTCCATAAGCGACACATATCTGTCCCAACTACCCGGAAAATCCAAAGCACAAGCTCTCATCATATCCTCCAGAATCTGAATAACTCGCTCTGACTGACCATCGGTCTGAGGATGAAACGCTATACTGAAGTTCAACCTAGTGCCCAAAGCTCTCTGTAACTCCTTCCAAAACTTGGAAGTAAACCTCGGATCCCGATCTGAAACTATGGACAAAGGCACACCATGCAACCGAACTATCTCATCCACATAGATACTGGCCAATCTGTCCATGGAGTAGTCCACTCTAACCGGCAGAAAGTGAGCTGATTTCGAAAGCCGATCCACAATAACCCAAACTGAGTCATGCTTCCTCTAAGTCAAAGGTAAACCAGAAACAAAGTCCATGGCGATATCATTCCATTTCCACTCAGGAATGGATAAAGGCATAAGCAAACCCGAAGGAACCTGATGCTCAGCCTTTACCTGCTGACAAGTCAAGCACTTAGAAACAAAATCCACTATATCACGCTTCATACCAGACCACCAATAGAATTGCTTCATATCTCTATACATTTTCTCACTGCCCGGATGCATAGTAAAGACTGTACTATGCGCCTCACTCATGAGCTGTCTCCTCAAATCCTCAGATTCTGGCACACACAAACGATCTCTGAACATAAGCATCCCATCCTGAACTGAGAACTCTGACTGCTTACCCAATCTGACCTCATGCACAATCTGCTGAAGCCTCACATCGTCTCCCTGAGCATCCACAATCCTCTGTCTCAATGTAGGCTTCACACGCAACTGAGCAAGCAAAGCCCCATCTGAACCAAAACGCCATCTGAATCGCCTCAAGAACAAGGCTGAAACTGACTTCCGACTCAAGGCATCTGCAACTACATTGGCCTTACCAGGATGGTAATCCACAATGCAGTCGTAGTCCTTAAATAACTCAAGCCATCTGCGCTGTCTCATGTTCAACTCTTTCTGTGAAAGGAAGTACTTCAAACTCTTGTGGTCCGAGAAGATCCTACACTTTTCCCCATACAGGTAATGACGCCAAATCTTCAAAGCAAAGATCACAGCTGCCAACTCTAAATCATGCGTCGGATAGTTCTTCTCATGTGGCTTCAACTGACGAGAAGCATAAGCCACTACTTTTCCTTCCTGCATCAGCACACATCCAAGACCAACTCCAGAAGCATCACTGTAAATGACAAACTCCTTACCCGAGATGGGTTGAGTAAGGATAGGAGCCTCAACAAGCAACTGCTTTAACCGATCAAAACAAGACTGACACCTGTCTGACCACTCAAATCTAACTCCTTTCCTCAACAATCTAGTCATAGGAGCAGCAATCACAGAAAATCCTTTAACGAACCGACAGTAGTAACCTGCTAAACCGAGGAAACTCCTCACTTCCTGAACATTTCGAGGCGCTTTCCAATCAACTATCGCCTCAATCTTGGCTGGATCAACCTGAATACCTCTAGCTGACACAATGTGACCCAAGAATGATACTTCTCGAAGCCAGAAATCACACTTGCTAAGCTTAGCAAACAGCTGATGCTCTCTCAACATCTGCAACACCAATCGGAGATGCTCCTCATGCTCACTCTCATTCTTGGAATACACCAATATGTCATCAATGAACACTACTACAAATCGATCTAAGTATGGCCTAAACACACGATTCATCAGATCCATAAAAGCCGCTGGAGCATTAGTCAAACCGAACGGCATCACAAGAAACTCATAGTGGCCATACCTAGTCCGAAATGCAGTCTTAACCACATCTGCATCCTGAACTCGAAGCTGGTAGTACCCTGATTGAAGATCTATCTTGGAGAAGACACCCACACCTCGAAGCTGATCAAATAAATCCTCAATCCTAGGCAATGGATACTTATTCTTCACTGTAACTTTATTAATCTGGCGGTAGTCAATACACATCCGCAGGGATCCATCTTTCTTCTTGACAAACAGAACCGGAGCTCCCCATGGAGATATGCTCGGTCTAATAAACCCCTTATCCAATAACTCTTGTAGCTGAGATTTAAGTTCCCTCAACTCTACAGGAGCCATCCGATAAGGTGCTCTTGAAATAGGTGTAGTACCTGGCATGATCTCAATGGACAACTCAACCTCTCTCTCAGGAGGCAAACCAGGCAACTCGCTCGGGAACACATCACTAAACTCCCGCACTACAGGAATATCCTCAATCTGAACCTGATCCCTCCTGGAATCTAACACAACTGCTAGAAAAGCCTCACAACCTTTCCTGATAAATCTCTTTGCTTGCATCGCAGAAATAACATTATTCAACGAACTGGCACCCAAACCTTTCAAAAACACAAGAGACTGACATCTATCTCGAAGCACAACTGTCTTCCTATGGCAATCAACTACAGCCCGATGCTTTCCCAACCAGTCCATACCCAGAATCAGATCAAACTCTCTGAAAGGTAACTCAATCAGATCCGCTGGAAGCACAGCTCCCTCAACAGTCAGAGGACAACTCCTAAAAACTCTACTCATACTGACACTATGCCCTAATGGACTGGTCACACAAATCTCATAATCTAACTGATCAACTGAATGCAATTTATCAACAATTTTATCTGTGCACAAATATGAGTGTGTGGAACCAGGATCAATTAGAGCATACAACTCAGTGTCATGGAGTAGGAACTTACCAGCAATAACATCAGGCGCATCTGCTCATCTCTGGCTCTCACAGCATAAGCTCTAATGGCAGCCTGAGGAGGACGCTCAACAGTCTCAGAAGTAGCTCCATCTCTATGCCGTCCACCTCGCCCTCTACCTCGACCTCTACCTCGGGTAGCCTGAGAAGCATTTGAACCAACCCTACTAGCTCCTCCCTGAGGTCCTGAATCCTCAATCGACTGGGGACAACCAGCCACACGGTGCTCAGTGCTCCCACATAGAAAACATCCCCCAGTAAGCCACCTACACTCACCCCGGTGAGCCTTGCTGCAATTCTCACAAATAGGTATGGCATCAGATTTACCTCCCCTGTCACACCCCATAAGTGGCCTAATTGGATTTAGTAATTTTTAATTGGATAGTTAAGGGCAATTTGGTATTTTATATGAGGGAAGTGGATTAAATTGCAAGAATTAAAAGATTTGTATGATAGATTTTTACTTTAGTGATTAAGGTGTAATTATTTTGGATCAAAATGTAAAAGAGGGATTAAGTGGATTTGAGGAATTGTGCATGTGTGCCAAGTGGGATGTGAGAGTGTGTGTACGTGGGTGAGGGAAAAGAGAAGTTTGAACTTCTTTGGTTCCTGGAAAAACAAAACTCAGGAGGTTCTCTCTCTTTGCTCTCTCTCACGTTAGCCATCTCTTTCCTCCCCACTTGCTGTTCTTTTCCATCTGCATGTGAGTATTGCTGTTGAGGAACTAGGGTTTGGGTTTGGAAAAGAAGCTATAGAAGGTAAGTACTGTTATTTTCGTGTGGGTTTATTGAGAATCTGTTCTTGGGTTGAATGTGGTTTTTCTTGTTTGCAAGCTCCTGAGGATAAAAGAAAAGACAAAGGAAAGGATAAGATTTTGGATTGAAGAAAAGCAGTGGTCGTTCTTTTTGGGACTTCATTTCCAGGTTTGGGAGTGTCTGTTTTTTTTCCATTTCTGGATCCAGTTTTTGTTGCTAATGTGTGTTTGTGTAATGAAATGCATGAGTGGTGTAATGTTGTATATGTGATTTTAGAAGAAGAACAGTGACGAATATACAAATGAGATGTATATGCATGAGTAGGGATACGAAATTTTAGGATAATGACTTCCTGGTTTTTGCCTCTGTTTTAATTGTAAATATATGTTACCTGTGTTATAATCGCTGTGAAGGTGTTCTGAAGACTTAAAAGGTACATGTTAGAATGGTTATTGTATGAAAACTGGTTTTGAGCATGAAAGGGTTTTTGAATTTAGGTAGTACTCTGTTTTAGAAATCTTCTGGTTTTTCGTATTTTCTGGGTTTCTGAAGAAAATTAGTTTTGGAGAAGATGAAGGAATGTGAGAAGAAGGTCACGAGACGTGACTGGTGGTCACGCCGTGACCCCCTTCTCGGCTGAAGCTCACGAGGCGCGAAGCAGCTTCACGCCGTGACTCCTTCTTTGCTGAAGGTCACGTGGCGTGAAGCGGCATCACGCCGTGACTTCCGCCCTTCTTCCTGCGCGATTTCTTCCTCTTCTCTCGCAGGAGTCACGCGACGTGATTGGTGGTCACGCCATGACTGCCTGCTGTTCTGGCTTGGCGCTCGCGTGAAGCCTGCGTCACGAGATTGGCTTGGCGCTCGACGTGACTGAAGGTCACGACGTGACCAGCCTTCCCTGCTGCTCTGTTTTCCAAAATTGAGGTTTTAATTTCTGATTTTAAGAATTTTTGCATCACATGATAAATATTTGACTTAAAATCTGTATTGTGTTTTAATAATTGCATAATATTGGGTTTAGTATACATGATTTACATGTTTATAGTTTATTTAACAGGGACTTTTTCAATATGAGCTATTTGTTCTTATTACCTTCTGTAGTTAATATTTATATGTTTATATGTTTATGAATTTGATTATT
Organism: Excoecaria cochinchinensis; assembly: GCA_947683425.1. Lineage (NCBI taxonomy): Eukaryota > Viridiplantae > Streptophyta > Magnoliopsida > Malpighiales > Euphorbiaceae > Excoecaria > Excoecaria cochinchinensis. The sequence goes on from CANTUQ010000034.1 coordinate 5,587,416, forward strand.
ATACAAGTATACATGATCTATAAGCTAGCATGAAATCCTCATGATTTGATATATGAATTATTGAGTTGTGTCATATAAGCCTGTATAAGTCATAGTAGTGGATAAGTAAGCGCTTACTTAGGTCAGAGTGTGTGTGCAGCTGCTATATGATAAAAATGCTATATGCGGGTCCGTTTGGATCCTTGTTTCGATCCTGTTAGGATCTATATGGAAATAAAGCGAGACCTCGGTCTCTATATGAAAATTACATGTTTGAGACTCATGTCTCTATATGCTTGGGATACTGTGTTCTATCAGTATCCAAATGACCGTATCCACTTCTTAGGTTTATACCAGACTAATCAGGCTACATGTTTATATGTGATGTATATGTTGTAATGTTTATTGACATGATTAAAGGTATATGTTGCACATGAATTCGTGAATATTTTGTATCGGTGTAATGTAGAAAAGTATGTTTGTATTTGTTAATTACTTGTATTGTAAATATTGTAAATGTGATGAAATACTATATTGTATATTGTTATTTTGTTTTGTTCCTCCCCACTAAGCGTTATCGCTTAGCACGGGCTCTTTTCCCGTGCAGGTGGCGAGTTCAGTTGTGAGTCAGGGATCTGCAGGTCGGCCACTAGGAGTCTTTTTGGATGAAGTTGTTTTATTTGTGAAGTCTTCCGCTGTAATTACTTTTGTATATGGCTTGTAATTAGCAAAATGAATTTTTGTAAAGGAACCAGTATTCTTTTTGTACATGTAATTGCATACGAGCCTCTTTTTGTAAAAACGATATAAATATGATATATGTATAAGGACTTGATATATATATATATATGTTACAGGAAATTTTCTGATTAAATGATTAAAGTTTTCTTTAAATCTCATTTGGTTTTCTTTTATTTATTTATACATGTGTAAATGTATATGATTATTTGTGTTTGCCGCGTGGCACTCCGGTATCCTTCCAACGGGGATGGCGGGGTGTTACATCCCCTACCAGAACCTGACACAGCTGCAGAACCCTGACGTCTACCTCTAGAAGCCGGACCAGATGCTGACTCATCCTGTGGGTTCCTAGATCTCTTACCCGCTGAAGATCCTCCACGAGAAGAACTCCTCCTCTGAGCTCTCTCTCTCAAGACAGTCTCTAATAACTCAGCTCTCACAGCAGCCTCTACAACCTGATAATAGCTGACCCCTGGTATGCACATCAGAGAAATCAAAGCAATCTTCAAAGACTCATTTAACCCCGCCTCGAAATGCTTGCATCTAAAGTCATCAGTCATAACTCCACGTGGGGCATAGCGAGATAACCTGTTAAACTCTTTCTCATACTCTGCTACTGACATGGCCCTCTGCTTTAAACTCAAAAACTGCGCCCATCTCGCATCTCTATAAGTCTGAGTAATGTACTTCTTTATGAACTCACCCTCAAAGAACTCCCAGGTAACCGGATCCGGTAACTGAGGATGCCTGCACACTAACTCCCACCATTCAAAAGCAGACCCCTGAAGAAGAGCTAATGCACACTCTGCCTGCTGGTCGGGAGGACACCGAATCTCTCTCAAGGCACGCTTCACTTTGTCTAACCATCTCTCTGCAATCTCAGACTCATTCAACCCAGTGCCGTAGAAATCCTCAACTCCTGCCCTTCTCAAATTCTCCATAGGTGCTCTAGGAGCAGTCACTCTCTCCAAAACCCTAGCCATGTCCTGATGCATTCTAAACATAGCCTCAAAGGTCATGGCTGCAGCCTCGGGCTGAACCCTAGCATGCTGAGCCGACACAGTAACAGAAACAGACTGATCTACAGCTGGAGGATTCACACTCTCGGTGGATTCCTCACGCGCACCATGAGCAGAATTAGAAGCCATCTAAACAAACAAGAAACAACCGTATCAGCCAACACAGATCTAGACACATACACATCTAAGAAACTCAGAACAATCACAATAACACCCAGAAACGCCTAAACCTATGCTCTGATACCACTAACTGTAACACCCCCTTCCCATACGTAGGCGATCCCATCCGATAAGGAGTGAGATGCCGTATGAGTCAAGGTATCACCACGAAATAGCAAAGTAAAACATACATCCATTCATAATGTACATTCAGAAATACAGAATAATTAAAAACTTTACATGCAGAAAGCAAAAGCTGATCATGCATTACTATAATAACTATTACAATAATGATCTGATCAACTAGCTGAAACAAATATTATTACATATACAAAATATAGATAAAAAAGCGAAAGCTGATACAAAACTGATACATGAGAGTTCTATACAAAAAGAATCATCACTGATACAAAAATAGCCCTACACTAAAAACTCTTCTGTGTTGGCTTGATGACGGCGACTCTCTCAAAGCAAAACGCCTTCCGCACCTGCACGGGTAAACACACCGTGCTAAGCGATAAACGCTTAGTGGGGAAACACACATAGTTTATGGACGGCCACTCACAATGGTCGTCAAAACATATCACATTCATAATGGCAGAATGCAAAAGCTTTAGCATAAATCATATAATCATGCTCATATAAATTAGCCATACAATCAGTATTTCATAATCATAATCATTTAGCAATAATCCGATATACATTACATCGATATACTCATCCAGTTAATACTTTTGTAGCCAAATCAGATCAGAGCAGCTCAATTAAACATTCAAAGAACACCTGCTGACTCTAGGTAGTGGATAATGAGTGTACAGACAGCACTTTCCGGGTACGAGCCGATTACAGACAGTACGTTACGGGTACGAATCGATTAAACCATTATACTTTAACTTTCACAGATATTTTTAAAAGGGACCTTAAACAAGATCCAATACAGAAAAGGGTTCGCGAGGAACCAAATGGGGACCTGATCGGGGTCCAAACAGAACTATGGGCTGCAGCTAACAGACTCTATTAGGCATGCCTAACTATCCACTTACTTGACTCTAGCAGGTTATACGTTATTCCAATTATGATTTCAAGTGTAATCTCATAAAAATACTCACATTCATATCAATGAATCATAAACAGAACATACATAACCCAAATTCTGTTTCACTCACAGTATATAATTTAATCATGCATAATAAATACAATAACAGTCGTATACACAAGTTCGTATAACATACAGTACGAAAAAACCATGAAAAATACCTTTAAAATACATTTTTGGAGATCTGGAGGCAAAGGAGTGACAGACTCATCCTAGTCGTGCTAAGGAGCACGAAATGCTGAAGGGGCTTCAGCACAGCACGAGTCGTGCTGAGGAGCACGAGTCGTGTCGTGCTAAGCTCCTTCTCATCTCCTCCGTCTCGCACTTCACCATCCGACTCACACACTAAAGGAGCACGAGTCGGATGAGGGAGCACGAGTCGGACAAGGCAAAAAGCTCAGCTTCACTTCCCTCCGTCTCGCACGCCACCATCCGACTCACACGCTAAAGGAGCACGAGTCGGATGAGGGAGCACGAGTCGGAAAAGCCACCAGGAAGAACAGAAAACACGATTTTTGAAGAACACCTACTGTCACTTAATTTTAAAACTCAGAATTCAAAAACACAGCAATCCAACCTCAAATCTTAATTCAAACTCAGTTATCATGCATTACAGACCATTACAAATCAAAACCCATAATTATAACATCAAAATAATACCAACAAAACATGCATAAACATATCCAAGCCTCAAGAACACAAACCCTAACAATTTTACAGTAAACTCAAAATCAAGCACAATTCACAAACAAAAATCCCAAACCTGAAATTTTATGCTTCTCTTCACTTAATCCCACTGCTCCCAGCAATCTCCTTGCCTTTGGGATCACGTGGAGCAAATAGAATACAGTGACTTACCAATAGAATGCCTAAGGGAATGATTAGTTTCACCAACAAAGCTTGAATCAACACTAGGGTCCTTAGAGAAAGGAAAAGGAAGAAGAAGAAGAAGAAGATGATGAGAATAGGAAATACGTAAAGAAGAACACGTTCTGTAATTTTCCTATTCTCATTCTTTTCTTTTCTTTTTCTTTTCTTTGCCCAAAACATGTGTTAATTTCCTATTGGTGAAACTAACCACTCACACCAAAATCACCTACACTACACACACCCAAAACCCTCTTAACTTATGCATACCCTACAATGGTATGAACACATGCACACAAATATTTCTCATTTAATTAACATACTAGTGCCATGAATGCACCCACACAATAATAAAGCCCAAAACATGCATTTCTACTGACATACCCTTATGAAATGCTGAACACATGCGAATGCTTACACATACAGGCAGACAGACAGACAGACGGACAGACAGGCTCATTCTACTAGGGGGCAAATGGGGTGTGACACTGCTCCCGCTAGCGATTTCTTTCCCTTTTGCCGGTCTAGGAGACTCCTCTGAACCACAAACCCACAACAACTATAATTAATTCTATAATAACCCACATAAACATATTCAAATACTTAAAACCTAGAGAAGAGGAAGAAGAAGAATCTAAGACATCAATAACCCCTACTCACCTTTGAGCTTCAAAATCACAATCTAAACAACTCTAATTACTCAAATAAAGAAGAGGGAGCAAGATTGTGCAAAGAAAAAGGAAGAACGAAGAAGAAGAAAAAGAAAAGAAGAGAGTGGCATGAGGAAGGAGAAGAAGAACGGGAATCAAAAGGGAATGGCTGTCCTCTCTCTCTCTCTCTCTCTCTCTCTCTCACCAAACCCATTAAATGCTAACTTATCTTTTATGCCACATGTCACTCTCCCCATAAGACAATTGCCCCATAACACACCCTACTCCCATACACTACTATACACACTAAGTTATCTCTTGTTCACACCCTACTTCCATATACCCACTCATACACTAGCCTATCCCCTCTTCTCATACTAATACACATACAAACACATAAATTAAATAAATAACCCAAATTAACATATACATGCAACACATAAAAATACACACATACAGACACGGACAGGCTCAAACTATTGGGGTGGTTTTGGGGTGTTACAATACACCCCCACTTAACAGAATTTCGTCCTCGAAATTCTTACCTGCTTCAAACAACTGAGGGTATTGCAATCTCATAGCTTCCTCTGGTTCCCATGTGGCTTCTTCAATACCGTGATGTTGCCATAAGACCTTAACCAAAGGTATCTGCTTACTCCGGAGCTGTCTGATGTCCTTATCCAAAATCCTTTTCGGTTCTTCATCATAAGAAAAGTCTGGCTGAATCCGGATATCTGGCACTGGTAACACATGCGAAGGGTCAGACCTATACCTCCGAAGCATAGATACATGGAAAACGTCATGTAATTTAGCTAGCTCCATAGGTAAAGCCAACTGATACGCTACTGGCCCCACTTTTCTTAGGATCTCATATGGCCCAATAAACCGTGGACTTAGTTTGCCTTTCTTTCCAAAACGGAGAACCTTTCGCCACGGTGACACTTTCAAGAAAACCTTATCACCCACTTCATACTGAATATCTCTGCGTTTCAGGTTAGCATAAGAACGTTGTCGGTCCTTAGCTGCTTTCAAGTTCTATTGCACAACTCTCACTTTCTCTTCGGCATCCCGTACTATCTCCGGACCTATCATAGCCTTTTCTGATAGTTCAGTCCAACATACTGGTGTTCTACATTTTCGTCCATACAATACTTTGTAAGGGGCCATACCAATGCTCACCTGATAGCAGTTATTATAAATTCCATTAAAGACACATACCGATCCCAGCTTCCCGAGAATTCTAAAGCACAACCGCATAGCATATCTTCCAAAACTTGAATAACCCTTTCTGATTGACCATCGGTCTGTGGATGGAAAGCAGTGCTGAAATTTAACCGAGTTCCTAAAGCCGCCTGAAGCTCTTTCCAAAACTTGGATGTAAAACGCGGGTCTCGATCAGATACAATGGATAACGGAATCCCATGTAATCGAACTATCTCATCTACATAAAGTTCTGCCAACTTGTCCATCGAATAATCCAACCGCACCGGCAGAAAATGCGCGGACTTCGATAATCGATCTACTATAACCCACACTGAACCATGCTTACGTTGAGTCATAGGCAAGCCAGATACAAAATCCATCGTGATGTCATCCCACTTCCATTGAGGAATGGGTAAGGGATGAAGTAATCCCGATGGCACTTGATGCTCGGTTTTCACTTGCTGATAGGTGAGACACCTTGAAACAAATTCTGTTATATCTCTTTTCATGCCTGGCCACCAGTAAAATTGTTTCAGATCTTGATACATCTTATCCCCACCGGGATGCATAGTAAAGACTGATGAGTGAGCTTCTTGCAATAACTTCTTCCTTAACTCACCCACCTTAGGTACACATAACCGATTACCGTGTCTAAGCACTCCTTCACCATCTATCAAATATTCAGTCCGCTTGCCCTCTTTCACTGCCTGACAAACACGCTGTAGCACATGGTCTTCTAACTGGGCCTTGGCAATTTTCGATCTCAAACTTGGCTTAACTTTAAGTCGAGCAATCAGAGCACCTTCAGAATCAAACCTCCATCTGCCTCGGCTAGCCAGCAATGCAGACATAGACTTCCTACTGAGAGCATCAGCCACTACATTAGCCTTACCCGGATGGTATTCAATAATACAATCATAATCCTTGAATAGCTCCAACCATCTCCGCTGCCTCAAATTCAACTCCTTCTGTGTTAACAAATACTTGAGACTCTTGTGATCGGTAAAAATTCTGCACGTCTCCCCATATAAGTAGTGCCGCCATACTTTAAGCGCAAACACTACCGCTGCTAACTCCAAATCTTGGGTCGGGTAGTTCCGCTCATGAGGCTTCAACTGTCTCGATGCATAAGCTATAACTTTGTTCCCTTGTATCAGAACACAACCTAAGCTAATTCCCGAAGCATTACTGTACATAGTGTACTCTTTACCCGAAACCGGCTGTGTGAGCACAGGAGCTTTAACCAATAAGTCTTTTAAACGATCAAAACTGGCTTGACACTTCTCAGACCATACAAACTTGACTTCTTTCCGAAGTAACCTGGTCAAAGGAGAGGCTAATACTGAAAACCCCTGAACAAACCGTTGATAATACCCTGCTAAACCCAGAAAACTTCTCACTTTAGGTACATTCTTCGGAGGCATCCAATTGACAATTGCCTCAATCTTACTTGGATCAACACGTACACCCTCTGCTGACACCACATGTCCAAGGAAGGCCACTTCTTTCAACCAAAACTCACACTTACTGAGTTTCGCATACAGCTGATGATCTCTTAACATTTGCAACACCAACCTAAGATGTTCCTTATGTTCTTTTCGATCTCTGGAGTATACCAAAATGTCATCAATAAATACCACAACAAACTTGTCCAGATATGGTCGGAAAACTCGGTTCATCAGATCCATAAAGGTTGCAGGCGCGTTGGTTAAATCGAAAGGCATCACTAGAAATTCGTAATGACCATAACGCGTCTGGAAAGCCGTCTTCGCCACATCTGCTTCTTTAACCCCCAACTGGTAATAACCTGATCTCAGATCTATCTTAGAGAATACCCCAGCTCCTCTCAACTGATCAAAAAGGTCTTCAATCCTCGGCAATGGATACTTATTATTGATAGTCACTTTATTAAGCTGTCGATAATCAATGCACATCCGTAGGGTTCCATCTTTCTTCTTGACAAACAGCACTGGAGCGCCCCACGGTGACACACTAGGCCGGATGAACCCTTTATTCAACAACTCCTGTAACTGACTCTTCAATTCCTTCAATTCCACTGGGGCCATTCAGTAAGGAGCCTTAGAAATCGGAGCTGTCCCGAGGACAATATCTACTGACAGTTCAACTTCTCTCTCGGGAGGTAATCCCGGTAATTCTTCTGGAAAGACATCTACAAAATCTCTTACAATAGGAATGTCTTGAATTTTAACTTGTGCTCTCCGAGAGTCCAATACCACAGCCAGAAATGCTTCACAACCCTTCCTGATAAATCTTCTAGCTTTCATAGCCGATACCATGTTATGCAGAGAACTACTTCCAATTCCCTTCACAATAACAGGTATTTGATCTTTATCCTTCAAAACCATTACCTTCCTATGACAATCCACCACCGCCCGATGCTTGTCCAACCAATCCATCCCCAGAATAATATCAAACTCATGGAACGACAAGCAGATCAAATCCACGACAAACTCTGTACCCTGAATCTTTAAGGGACACTTCCGACACACCCGATTAACCAAAACACTTTGACCTAACGGACTGGATACACAAATCTCATATTCCATCTTCTCTTCACTTCCCAAACTATCCCACAACTTACCATAACACACATAGGAATGGGTAGAGCTCGGGTCAATCAAAGCATAAACTTCAGAATCAAACAAATAGAACTTACCGGCAATTACTTCGGGAGCATTCTGTTCCTCTCGGGCCTTCATAGCATAGGCCCTACCAGCCGTTGGCACAGGGCGATCAACTGATTCTAAGGGCTCTCTCTCTCGAGGCCGTCCACCACTACCCCTTCCTCTACCCCGATTACGGCTTCCTTGGGGTGTATTTGACCCAGCTCGACTAGCTTCCTGCTGTCTTGATGGATCTCCATACCGACTTGGACAATTCGCAAGCAAATGGTCCGTAGAACCACATCTGAAATAGCCTCCCGTTAACAATCGACACTCACCCCAATGTTGTTTGTTATAATGGGTACATCGGGGAGTGCTATCTCCTCTACCTGTACCCGCTCCCCTGGAAGAACCCTGTCTCCTCCCTCTATGAGCCGGACTAGCTACAGACTCATCAGCAAAGTTTCCTTGCGACTCCCTCGGCCTCTTGCCTGAAGAAGAGCCACCTCTGGCAGACTTCCTTCTTTGAGCTTTCTCTCTCAGAACGTTCCGCCCTCAATGCTGCTTGAACCAACTGATAGTACTTCACATTTGGAGCCGACGTCAAAGAAATTAACATCACCTTCAAAGACTCATTCAAGCCTGATTCAAAATGCTGACATCTGAACTCATCTGTGAGAACCCTTGACGGTGCATACTTACTAAGCTTGTTGAACTCATTTTCATACTCGGCCAAAAACATCATTCTTTGCTTGAGAGTTAAAAACTGCGCCCACTTGGCATCCTTATATGCTTTGGTCACATACCGGTTCTGAAACTCACTCTCAAAAAATTCCAATGTAATCGGTTCAGGAACCTGCGGTTGACTAACCACCAGTCTCCACCAATCATAAGCAGAGCCTTGCAATAAAGATAGTGCACACTCCACTTCTTGCTCTGGTGGGCATCTTATCTCCCTAAGTACTCTGGATGTCTTCTCTATCCACATCTCTGCCTTATCAGATTCGTCTATGCCAGTACCAAAGAAATCCTCTGCACCATGCTTTCTTAACTTCTCAATAGGGGCACTTGGCGCTGTTACTCTTTCAAGTACCCTCGTCATATTCTGAAGCATTGTCTCCAATGGTCCCATAGGCACCTCAGGTCACCCCCTAGGAGGTTGAGCCGACCCAGAAACTGAGGGATCTTGCTCTTGGGGATTCGCACTTTCTGCTGATCCCTCAAGCGATCCACGAGCAGACTCCATAACTACAAAACATAAACGCAATGCGCATCAGGCCAACACAACTCCAATAATCTAACTAACACACTAAAACCCAGTAACATCAAACCAAATAGCTCTGATACCACCTAATGTCACACCCCAACCTATACCATGGAGACTTCTCCGAGGATTAGAGGGAGAAGGGTCCAGATAGGTAGGAGTGTCACATCCCACTAGTACAAATAAGAAAACATCGCATACAAAGTAACATATCAGAGTTAAAATAAAACTTTGAAAGAAAGAAGAGTGATACTGAACAAAATGAATACTTTTATTAATATACATAAAAGAGGTCTTTACATCTTACATCCGATTACAAGAAAGACCAGTAAACAAAGCCCAAAGTACACTGTTTCGAAGGGCTAACAAAACATTATATCTATTACAACAGAACGGAAAGCCTATACTAAAAAAAGAACTTCGATCTTTAGTTGCGTTGGCCTTCCCGATGCGACACGCCCAGACCATGCGTACAAAAACCTTCCACACCTGCACGGATAAACACCCGTGCTAAGCGAAATCGCTTAGTGGGGAAACACAAATGCACAACCGCCACTCATAGTGACGACAACATAAAGCACATGCTAATGATACAATTATAGATATAGAATCATACATAGTTAATTCAAATGTTTATATCATCATCCAATATTCTTGTACAAAGACACACTAACACCTGCTTAATCATAAAGAGTGGATAACGAGTACACATAGATACTTGAGAGTATCAGTATCGTATTATAAACACATAGATACTCGAAGGTATCAAAACATTCTTTTTATTTTTGTTTCCAATTGTCTTCACATAGAATCTTAAGAAAGATTCAAACAGATGGATCGCGAGGATCCAGTCGGGGGACCTGATCAGGGTCCAAAATCGTACACATAGCTGCAACGGCACATAGCTCTATTAGGCATGCCTAACTATCCACTTTCCGACATTAGCAGGTTATACGAAATCTTGTTAAATTAACATACATACTATTCATTTTAAATAGGTATTCAAGGCTTTAATGAAAGAGTGCATGCAAAAGAAATCAAGTCATTAAGCAAAAAGGAGAAGAAATCAAGTTTGGAAGTTATGCCTGTCGCGCTCGCGACAGAAGCCAAAATACACTTCCTCGCCTAGCCTCGTGGTCGCGAGAGGGCAAGGGTGCTGCTCTCTGTCGCGCTCGCGATAGAGGTCAATCCTCCCAGTCCGTCGTGCTCGTGCCCACCGCGCGCTCGCGACAGAAGAGAGCCTACACATGCTCGGAGATTGAGGGCTCTGTCGCGCTCGCGACAGAGAGTTCCCTATCGAGCTCCTCAGCGCGACACTTCTAGCGCCGGCGCGAGGACTGAAACCTCCACACCCTGTCGCACTCACGATAGTGTCGCGATCGCGACAGATACGGGTTTTTCAACTCTTACGCCTAAAATCTGCAGAAATCTCATACAAATCACATCCAACTTCCAAAATTGATTCTAAACTTCAAAATTAAGCAACACAAGCATCCACAACTCATAACATAATTAAAAACCCAGCTTTATCCCCATTTATCTTAATTAAATCACGCCAAATGCATGCCCAATTCCAAGAAATCCCAAAACAGCACATTTAACAACAATTGCAACTATTCACATGATTTCTTGCAAATCCTTCAACAATATTCATTCTCTAGCCTTACATATCATGCTAATTTCAATTTAAGCTATACATATTCAATTCATAACTCCAATCGAAGCTAAAAGTGCCAAAACCTAACTTAAATCACAAATACACATATGAAACAAATGTTCCCAAACCTTATCTCCTTTGCTCCTACTCGTGAGCTCTGCTCCCGCTAGCGATTTCTTTCCCTTTTGCCGGTCTCGAAGACTCCTCTGAACCACAAACCCACAACAACTATAATTAATTCTATAATAACCCACATAAACATATTCAAATACTTAAAACCTAGAGAAGAGGAAGAAGAAGAATCTAAGACATCAATAACCCCTACTCACCTTTGAGCTTCAAAATCACAATCTAAACAACTCTAATTACTCGAATAAAGAAGAGGGAGCAAGATTGTGCAAAGAAAAAGGAAGAACGAAGAAGAAGAAAAAGAAAAGAAGAGAGTGGCGTGAGGAAGGAGAAGAAGAACGGGAATCAAAAGGGAATGGCTGTCCTCTCTCTCTCTCTCTCTCCAAACCCATTAAATGCTAACATATCTTTTATGCCACATGTCACTCTCCCCATAAGACAATTGCCCCATAACACACCCTACTCCCATACACTACTATACACACTAAGTTATCTCTTATTCACACCTTACTTCCATATACGCACTCATATACTAGCCTATCCCCTCTTCTCATACTAATACACATACAAACACATAAATTAAATAAATAACCCAAATTAACATATACATGCAACACATAAAAATACACACATACAGACACGGACAGGCTCAAACTACTGGGGTGGTTTTGGGGTGTTACAGAATTGATGATGAGTTTTTTATTATAATTGATGATGGTTAAGCTATGATTTCGTTTATGTAATTTTGAGCTTATACTATTGTATTTGTTCTGCTTTAATGACCATTGTGAATGGCCGTTGTAATGGCCTGCATGATAGTCTAGAAGTATTATGTATCTTTTGTAGTGTTTGTTGTTAGTTTCCCAGCATAAGAGTATGTTTCTGGAGTTTTATATTCAGTAAAGTTTAAAAGTTAAAAGTGCTTGGGTCATAGTTGTCTTGGGATGGGTGACCTTCTGGGAAGGTAATAGCTACAGTGAGTTAAAAATATTATTGCACAGAAATGATCTGTAGAGTGAACGGAGTCGGGTTGTACAGTTTTGTGTGAAAACGAGGTCATATTAGCCCCAAAATGTCCGTTTGAAGTTCGGTTCGGTTGAACCGGAGTTTGACCGAGATTTGACTGAATTTTAAAAAAATGCTAGAGTGGATAAAAGGTATAAGTGTGGGAAGTGTATAAGCTCAGAAGAATTTTTAAAATTTTTTGACAGCTTTAAATTTGAGTTTTACGGTAGAAATCGGGCTAGTTTTGGTGAACCGGGCCCCAAATGGACTCCGATTGCGATAAAATTTTGTGTGGGTGTTATTTTTGATATTTTAATATGATGGAACTGATTGGGAGTGGAAAAGAGGTCAGGAACTTTCAGTTTACCCAAAACAGTGCAAAATGACCCAAAAACCAAAAATCGGACCAAATCGGTCCGACCACTTTAGTTGGACCCGGTTTGAATCAATTTCAATTATATAAATAGACCCAAAAGGCTGGAGAACTCCAAAATACTCCATCTAAACCGACCTTCCCTCTCTTCTCCTTTGCCTAATTGAACCTCTCCTCTTCTTCTCCAGTTTTTTTCAAAAATTTCATCATCTGACCCCTAAATCAAGCCTCCCCATAAAATCTCAGTCCCTCTAGTTTCTATTGGTACCCTTGGAAGTCCATTTGGTGGTTGGAAAGTGGGAAAAACCTAGACTTGAAGGTTTAGGTGTGAAATTGAGGTATGTGTTTTAGGTGTTTTTAATTTGTTTTCAAGGTTCCTATGGGTACTTCAGGATGTGCATAAGATGTTTATAAAGTTTATTTGTGGAAAGGAAGCACGGTTTTGACTACATCTACATTTTTGTGTATGAACTTTATTATGTCCACTAGGTGAAGCGACATCTGGCCAACCTAAAGGCAAGGAAAAGACTCCTTGAGGAGTATATATCAAGGATTTGAGGTTAATGATTGCAAATTCCATCTATTTCCAAGTGTTAGTATGTGTTTTAGGTTATGTTTATTAACCATGTATGTGTTTAAGGCATGTTTAATTGAAAGTAACCTTATATTAATGCTTAGGGATGTTGAAAATGATGGAATGAAAGATTAAAATAAATAAAATAATTTTGTATGAAAAGATCTTTCTTTGACAGAATTAAAAGTATGGGATTTTCATGTGTTTAAAAGGTAGATATTGCATGATTTTAATGGATTTATGATATTTAACATGTTAATTAATGAATGGTATGTGTTAGACCATGTGAATGGTGTGTTATGTATGTGATACACATGTGGTCAAATGGTAATCATGAGTAAAAATGAGATTTTGATGTGTTTTAATGGAAATAAATGGTATAGTGATGTTAAATAACATATAATTGGCTTAAATAAGTGATAAAATGGATTAAAAGAATTAATGGTGAAAAGATGGAATGTTGGCTGAATGTATGTATGGGCATATACATATGTATCATGATGAATTTATGTGTTTACATGACATGTGATGGTTTATGGATGGTAATCACATGTGAAATGATGTCATGGCTTGAAAAAGAATGAGGTAAAATGATGTTTTGGCATGAAAAGTATGTATGACACATTAATAATGTGGAAAATAAAATAATGTTACCCTATGTAGTGAGCTGGTAGTTAAGTCTAGTTCAGGATATGTTGGCTAGCCATAGAGACTTAAGACCGTGGGTGTGAGCATGATGTCTCACTTGTGTAGGCCAATGACGGTCCCACTATATTGTATCTGTCCGTTTTAAATACTTTGGAATGTACTTTAAAGACAGGGGTGGTCCCGTAGGATCACTCTGGTATTTCTGTGAACTTCTGGAGTTCACATCTCGTTTATCCTTTATATAGAGTCTGCCAGTGTGTTACAGGGGCAAAATGGTAAAAAGGAGATTAAAATGGTTAAAATATGATTAGAATAATATTTATGTGGAAAAAGGGTATAAATGTAATTATATGAAACATTTGAGAATAATATGGTAATTTTATGCTTATGTGTGAGAATGATGACAAATAATGGCGAAATTGTCATTACATGATAAAATAAGAAAACTGGTGACTTTTGAAGGGTAAATATGTAACTTGGCATAAAAATTGAAATTGGATGGCAAAATAGTAAAATTGCATGATAAATAATGTAAAATGGTAAAAGGAATTTAAATTAAGGGTATGTGAGTCATTATGGGTAAAGAAAGGTAAAATAAGGGTATAACAGTAATTTTGGGTGAATAATAAATGAATTAGTGGCAATATGGTAATATTAATGTAATTGTGTGAAAAGTAAATGAATTGATGGCATAAATGTAAATATGTGTGAATTAAAATGAACTAATGGCATAAGTGTAAATTTGGTGAAATAAAATGAACTAAGGGTATTTTGGTTATTTTTTTGAAAAGTATAGGGGTGTAATTGGAAAGTTGCTATAAGTTAAGGACTAAATGGTAATTAAAGTAATTAATAGGTATTGATTGTGTTACTAGCCTTAAATATATTATTTATTGTTGAATAATTGGTTTACCGTATACTTAATTAATAAATTAAGTAGGTTAACTGTTTAATATGAATATATATATATATTGATTATTATTTGAGTATGTAAATATTAGTTTAGTGGAAATTTTTGGAATTGCAATTACCACTGGGCATTTTTAATGCTCAATACGTAGTTTTTGTTTGACTGCGTATAGGTTCGCCTTAGGATCGGAGCAAGGCACCTCACATATATTTTGGGAGCGTACTGAGAAGTATTTTGGTTTATAAGTATGTAAGAGTTTGGCATGTATATGTCTTATATTTAATTTTGGGTACTGTGATTTATATCAGTCTGTAAAACTGGTAAACATATTAGTGACTATGTGTGATGGTTTTGCTATGTCGGAATGTTATGGTGAATGCTGGCATGCCAACTTGTGTGGTAAACAGTAAGTAAAGGAAATTGGTAATGATGTATGTATGAATATGTGTTAATTGGAAATTGACCAGATGAATAGTAAATCAGACAACTATAGGTCGATCGACGATATTGATAGTAAGTTAAAATGTGACTGAAAATTTTAGGCCTAGTGTATAGTGAACGATTAATTTAATTAAGTGTAATAGTCATGTCCGTAGAAAAAAAAGAAAAAAATGTATCGATTTTAATTAATTTGCTATTTAATAACCCGATTAGTTTAATTTGGCTAACCGGTTTAGAATGAATAGTTAATTAAGGTAACGTAAGGTTTAAGGGTGTTACAATTTATATTGGTATCAGAGCTCCGGTTTAGGCAATTCTAAGATCGGAGTGGGTCAATAGGATTGATATAAGTACATGTACATGCCAATTAATTATGGACAGTATAGTTACGTGAGGCTAATGTATCCTTGCTCCTTGTGTTAGATTGTGAGAATGGCTTCCGGCGAGGGTCGTTATGACAGTGATGCAGAGAGTGCTGCTTCTGTGAGTATGAGTCGATCAAGGTCGTCCCGACACCAGGAGACCCCGTCTGTCGCTCCTCCCCCTCAGCAGGAGCCTGGATTTATGAATATGATGGCAAATTTTTATCAATTCATGCAAGCTCAATAGCAACAGCCCCAGAATGTTGAGCCTCAGTTAGCTCCTCCTAGAAGGAGACCTATTCTTGAGCAACTTAAGAAATTGGGAGCCGAAGATTTCTATGGTCGAGATCAGTTGACCACAGTGTAGGCTGAAGAATGGTTATTCAAATTAAAGAGGATGTTCGAGACTACTCAGAGTCCTCTTGATGAGATGTTACAGGGAGCTATAGCCCTTCTTCAGGCTCCCGCTTTTACTTGGTGGAGTGCTATTCGTAAGCACAGTCCTGGTGATCAGATTAACTGGCAGTTCTTCCTGTCTCAATTTGAAAAGAAATACACTGGATCTGAGTATAAGTTAGCTATGGAAGACGCTTTTTGGAGGCTTAGGCAAAGGAATAGGACTGTGATTGAGTATGAGCATGAGTTTGAGCGCCTCAGTGCTTATTTGGAGGATGAGACCATGACTGAACAGAGATTGTGCCACAGATTCGAGAGAGGATTGCATAACGGTGTCAGGCTCGCCATGGGTTCTCAGAAGCATACAGATATGAGGTCATTAGTGGAAGCAGCTCTCAGGACATAGTCTATTATAAGGGATGAGGCTAACCATCAGTCCCGCTTCAGACAGAAGAGAAAATCAAGACAATCTTCTGGCATAGCTGGACAGAGTAAGAAATCCAGAGGAGCCACTCAGTCCCGTGGTCGTGCACTAGCAGCTTCTGCCTCCACTCAGCAGAACCCAGCAGGCAACAGTGCTCCAGTTACCTCAGTTGCCAGTGCACCCAGGGGTACAGGGCAAGACTCAGTACCTCAGTGTTCTCACTGTAAGAAGTTCCATCTAGGTGAATGCAGATTTCTGAATAAGGCATATTTTGTTTGTGGGTCTCGTGAGCATCAGATTAAAGACTGTCCAGAGGCCCAGCCTTCCACGGCAGCTTCTCCAGCTTCAAGTGTAGCTCCAGCTCCTCAGAGTGGTCGTAGTAGGAGAGCAGCTCCTCCACAGACAGCTTTAAGCCCCTTAGTCCAGCCTCCTTAGGGTCGTACTACAGGGCGTACCTATGCAGTTAGAGCCCGTGAGCAGGAGCTTGCCCTAGATGTTATTGTTGGTAAATTTTCTTTGCTTACTCATTCAGTTTATGCTTTAATTGATCCTGGTTCTACACATTCCTATATTAGTACTAATATTGCTCGGGAAAAAGAGTTGCATGATTGTCTGTTAGACCAGGATATTTTAGTAAGTAACCCATTGGGGCATAGTGTATTAGTGAACAAAGTTTATAGAGATTGCCCGGTTAGTGCTCAGCGTTTTGTGTTTTTCGCTGACCTTATTGACTTCCCGTTTCGAGAGTTCGATGTGATTTTGGGTATGGATTGGTTGTCTACTCACCATTCCACTGTCTATTGTAAAAAGAAGAGAGTGACCCTGAAGCCCACTGATGACCAGGAGATAGTCATGGTGGGAGAGAGACCAGATTTTCTCTCTGATGTGATTTCAGCCACCTCTGCAAAGAGACTTATCAAAAAGGGTTGTATTGCTTACTTGTGTTATGTAATAGAAGCTAAAAGAGATAAACTTAAGGTTTCAGATGTGCCTACTATTCGGGAATTTCAGGATGTTTTCCCTGAAGAACTTCCTGGATTGCCACCTGATAGAGAGATAGAGTTTACCATTGATTTAGTACCTTGACATGCACCGATCTCTATTGCTCCCTACAGAATGGCACGCACATAACTAAAAGAATTGATGATCCAGTTGCAAGAATTACTTGATAAAGGTTTTATTCGACCGAGTGTCTCACCATGGGGAGCTCCAGTTCTTTTTGTGAAAAAGAAGGATGGATCACTTCGGTTGTGTATTGACTACAGACAGCTGAATAAAGTTACCATCAAGAACAAGTACCCTTTGCCTCAGATTGATGACTTATTTGATCAGTTGAGAGGTGCCGGAGTATTCTCAAAGATTGATTTGAGATCTTGCTATCACCAGTTAAAGATTAAAGAGTCAGAGGTGCATAAGACTGCTTTTTGCACCAGGTATGGTCACTATGAGTTCATGGTCATGCCGTTTGGATTGACCAATGCCCCTGCAGCATTCATGGATTTGATGAATCGAATTTTCCACCTTACCTGGATCCGTTTTTAGTTGTCTTCATTGATGATATTTTGGTTTATTCGAAGACTCCAGAGGAACATGAAGAGCATTTAAGAATTGTTTTGCAGACTTTGAGAGATAAGAAGCTTTATGCCAAGTTCAGCAAATGTGAATTCTGGCTGAATGAGGTATCATTTCTGGGTCATGTGGTATCAGCTGATGGTATTAAAGTTGATCCTAAAAAGATTGAAGTGATCTTACAGTGGAGACCACCCAGGAGTGTTACTGAAGTTAGGAGTTTCCTTGGCTTAGCAGGTTACTACAGGAGGTTTGTAAAGGGTTTTTCTTCGATTGCAGCTCCTTTGAACAGACTATTACAGAAGAATGTTAAGTTTATATTGTCAGATAAATGTCAAGAGAGCTTTGAGAAGCTTAAGTGTATATTGACTGAAGCTCCAGTGTTAGTGCAACCTGAACCTAGTAAAGATTTTGTGATTTTCAGTGATGCCTCCAGGAATGGTTTAGGCTGTGTACTGATGCAGGAAGGCAAGGTGATTGCTTATGCCTCCCGACAGCATAAGACTCATGAGAATAATTATCCTACTCATGATCTTGAGTTGGAAGCTATTGTATTTGCATTAAAGATCTGGAGACATTATTTGTATGGTGAGAAGGAACTCAATTTGAGACAAGTAAGCAATTTGAGTTGGAATGTTATGGTGAATGCTGGCATGCCAACTTGTGTGGTAAACAGTAAGTAAAGGAAATTGGTAATGATGTATGTATGAATATGTGTTAATTGGAAATTGACCAGATGAATAGTAAATCAAACAACTAAAGGTCGATCGACGATATTGATAGTAAGTTAAAATGTGATTGAAAATTTTAAGGCCTAGTGTATAGTAAATGATTAATTTAATTAAGTGTAATAGTCATGTCCATAGGAAAAAAAGAAAAAAAAAGTACCGATTTTAATTAATTTACTATTTAATAACCTGATTAGTTTAATTTGGCTAACCGGTTTAGAACAAATAGTTAATTAAGGTAACGTAAGGTTTAAGGGTGTTATAGCCGTTCATATTATTGTGTGCTTTCCCCACTAAGCATTATTGCTTAGCACGGGTGTTTCATTCGTTCTGGTGCGGAAGGAGCGAGTTTTTGGGAGAGTCCCCACAAGTTCAGCCAACACAAAACGATTGAAGTGCTATAGCTTAGTTTTGTATTTAGGTTCTTTTTGTAATCTTTTGGGCTCTCTTTTTGTAATTGTTCTTTTGTAATGCTTTCACTGTATACTCTTGGAAGATTGAATTTTGTAATAACAGTTTTGTTCAGAATATTTTGTCATGAACCTTTTAGATATCAATGAATGAATTTCAGAATTTTAAGTTTTAATTTCCGTTGTTATTCATATATTTTGTATACGTATATTATTTAACTTTGTTTGCTGGCACCCTTGTCCGTACGGGTTCTCATTCCCTTCACGAATGAGCTCTCCTATGTATGGGTAAAAGGTGTTACAATTTTTTGTATCAGAACCTGGTTTAGGCTTTTTCGGTCTTTGTAGAGTATAGATATATGTTTAGGACTATGTTGGCCTAATGCGATGTCTGTATGTTTGTTTTAGGTGGAGTTTACGTGTGGATCACTCGAGGGGTCAGCTGAGAGTGCTAATCCCCAAGAGTAAGATCCGTCAGTGTTTGGTCCGGCTCAGCCAGCTACGGTGCAGCCTGAGGCTACAGCCATGCCTTTTGAGGCGATGTTGAAGATATCCCAATACATGGCTCGGGTCTTAGAAAGGGTTACTACTCTGAGAGCCCCGATAGAAAGTATGAGGGAAGCTGGG
Organism: Excoecaria cochinchinensis; assembly: GCA_947683425.1. NCBI lineage: Eukaryota > Viridiplantae > Streptophyta > Magnoliopsida > Malpighiales > Euphorbiaceae > Excoecaria > Excoecaria cochinchinensis. The sequence continues at coordinate 5,607,271 of CANTUQ010000034.1, forward strand.
GCGAAAGATTTCTACAGGACGAGCTTAAATGAGTCCGAGTTGGCAGAAAAGTGGATTGAGAAGGTGGAGAGAGTACTTGAGGAGATTCATTGCCCTCCGGACAGACAAGTTGAATGTGTAGTGGCATTGCTCCAAGGTTCGGCCTATGACTGGTGGAAGTTGGTCCGTAGGCATCCCCTGGTGCCAGACCCAGTCACATGGGAGTTCTTTGAGCAGGAATTCACTTGTAAGTATGTGACCAAGGCTTATAATAAGGCTAAGTGGACTCAATTCCTAAGTTTGAAGCAAAGAGCAATGTCGGTTGCGGAGTATGCGAAAGAATCTAACCGACTTGGGAAGTATGCTCCTCCGAGTATTTTGATAGAAGAGTTTTGATGTCAACATTTTGAGGCCGGATTGAATAAGTCTTTGAGAGCTATGTTCAAATCTTTTATGAGTACCCCTGCTATCAGCTATTATCAGAATGTCCAAGTAGCTGTGCGGGCAGAGAGGTCAAAGTTAGTTTTGAGAGAGAGAGCTCAGAGGAGGAATCCCCCTCGTGGAGGTTCATTCTCGGGTAAGAGATCGAGGAACTCGCAAGATGAGTCCTCTTCAGGTCCTACTTCGAGGGGTAGAAGGCAGGGATCGACAGTTGGTTTGGGTGTTATTAGAGGTAGTTCCGGTGGTAGAGGTGAAGTAGCACCCGAGTGTTCTCATTATAGTAAGCGACACAAGGGCGAGTGTAGGTGGCTCACTGGAAGATGTTTCCGTTGTGGAAGCACCGAGCATTTTCTGGCCAGCTATCCAAAGTTGAGTGAGAACACTAGAGATCAGCAAGAGGTTAGTCGATCGGGCTATAATGCTCCTCAAGCTAGTCGAGGTAGACGCAGAGGTGGAGGTCGAGGTGGTCGGCCTAGAGTGCGAACTCCATCAGAGAGGGAACTCCATCGGAGTCGAAAGATCGTCCTCAGATGGTGCCAACAAGGGCCTATGCTATGAGAGCTCGGGAAGAGCAAGATGCTCTCGATGTGATTGTCGGTAAGTTTCTACTCTGTGACACTGAGATGTATGCTCAAATAGATCCTAGTTCCAAACACTCATATTTGTGCTCTAATAAGTTATTTGATAAGTTGCATGAGATTGACCAATTAGATTATGAGATTTGTATGACCAGTCCTTTAGGGCATAGTGTCAATGTGAGTAGAGTGTTTAGGAATTGTCCTTTGTTGGTTCATCATGTAGATGTCCTAGCGGATTTGATAGATTTTCCTTTTCGGGAATTTGATTTGATTATGGGAATGGATTGGTTAACTAAGCACTAGGCAGTGGTAGATTGTCATAGGAAGACTGTTGTGTTGCGGGATAGAGATCAATCTCCGGTGGTGGTTGAGGGCTTAGGCTCGGGTTCTTTGGGGAATGTGATTTCTCCCATGCAAGCTAAGAGGTTTATGAGGAAAGGTTGTGAGGCCTTTTTAGCGCTGGTGCTAGACTCTAAGCACAGTCAAGTTAAGATTGAGGATATTCTAGTGGTTAGAGAGATTGAAGATGTGTTTCCTAGTGTGTTGCCTGAGTTACCTCTGGAGAGGGAAGTGGAGTTGTCCATAGAAATATTTTTGGGCACTGCTCCTGTAATGGCCGCATTACACCCTAGTTGTTTCGGTATGACATGTGAAGTATGTATGTGTATATGTTAAGGGGTAATTTCTGATTTAAGTGGTGTTTAAGCAATTAATTATGAATGTGGATTAATCTGAAATTTACAGAAGGACCTAATTGCTAAAATAACAAGTATGTAAGTGATTGAAATGATATTATGCATGCTTAATTAAGTGGATGACTAATTAAGTTAATTAATAAGGATTAAGGCATAAAATAATGGATAATTATAAGTTAATGGAAGCAGATTTTTAGTGGGAATTGCTGGAAGTTGAGAAGAATAAAATAAGTATAGTGGAAGCTAATGGGGAGCAGTTTTTCTTAGTGGCTTTTGCTGTGGGTTTGTGATGAGTGGACTCATCATCACTTAGCATTAATTGTTTAAGTGGAGAGGGAAAGTTCAGTGGTTTTTGAGGTGGACTCATCATCACTTAGCATTAATTATTTTCTGCATCTTTATTCCAATATTGAGCCTTCTTCCTTCTTCATTTCGTGAGAGAGAAAGTGAGTGGTGAGAGTGAATGAAGTGAGCTGGAGTTTGATGTGTGTAAGAAAGAATTGTAAGAAATCAGGAATTAAGATTAAGTTGGGAAGGTAAGTAAAGGGTTTGATATATGTATTTCTTCTTTATCTGATTTCTGGATTTAGTGTTTGAGAACAAGTTGTGGAGTTGTGTGTAATGGATTTCTGATTGCTAGCTGAAGAAAAGAAGAGAATCAAAGGCAAGGCTAAGGTTGGGGAAACAAGTGAACAACAACCCCATTAGGAGCTAAGGAGTGTGAGGTTTGGGAACTAATCTAAATGTGTGAATTGTATGCTTGTTTTTGTGAAACTTATATATGACTATGGTGTACATGATTTGAAAGATGATATAGTTGAATTATATGGTTGATTTGTATTGGAGTTGATGATTGAGTTATTATGAGCTCAATTAAAGTATAAACCTTGGTTAAGGGAAAGGTTCTGTTTATATGTGATCTGCCCTCCGGGTAGTGTTTTTGTCATAAATAAAGTTTGAAAAATCCAAATTGAGTGATTCTTGATTCATTGGATCCGTGACTGCTGTACCTACAAAAGTCTAAGAATGACCATAATTTTATTCTGTCATTAAGATGCTCAAAAATGGCAAACACCGGACATGTATCTGACTAGCTTGGTTGGTTTGAACAGTCTGTAGTTTGTAATACATATCTCTTAATTTAGGAATCCAAATGACCTGAAGCTTATCCCATTTTAAAGATAAGACGTAGGTAAACAATTGTTAAGAAGACAACTTTGCCTAAAAATGACGTCTATGGGTCGGTTTTCACGATGCAATATGGGTGTAAAACCCAGTCTCGTAGGGCTCCCAAGGTGAGCTACTGTCGCGATCGCGACAGCGTCGCGACCTTGCGACAGAAAAATGCTTAAAATGACTTATATTTATGTTTTAAAGCATATGGTTGGCATGGGTCAAGCCCATAACTTCCCCCTCAACTTATTATGCATGTTTAGGGTTATTAAATGATCACAAAAGTAGTTATCATGGGGAGAACTTATGAGCATGATTAAGATTTGTAATTTACTTAATAAATTAACAATATACATATGTGTGAAAGCGATGTTATGCTCAAATGATGTGTATATGCTTATGACATGATGATTCTTGAACTTAACTAAGTGATGTAAAGAGTTGATAGGTTAAAGTGCATTTGTAAAAGAGAATGTGGTCATGAATGATATATGTGCTATGAAGTTTGATCAATGTGAAATGAATGACATAATTAAATAACTTAAGCCTGCCAGTCAAGTATTGGATAGGTAGGCATGCCTATAGGGTCCCTGTGCTGCAGCTTAAGTAAGTAAGTTGATTCCGATGGAATCATTATGAATTAATCCTTGTGGGATTCCCTGATTTACAAGAATAAATGTACCCGAGGGGTACTAAGATGACTGAAAATTCTATTTACAAGAAGTACCTTTGAGGTACCTATTTCTGTTTACAAGAAGTACCTTTGAGGTACCTATATTTCTGTCTGAAATTTACCCGTTATCCATGACTTTGAACTGCAGGCAAAAATAATCTACATAAAGGAAAAAGGGAAATAAATGTGTGTGGTAATAATGGGATGAAAAATTAACTTATGTGATAAATGGTAATATCACCGCATAGTTTAATTGGCATGAATATATGTTATGAATTGAGATGCTAAATATGCTTATCTTATCTGTTGCTGATGCGTATGTTAATATACCATATTGCTTGTTATGTGTGAGTTCCCCACTAAGCGTAAAACGCTTAGCACGGGTTTTCTTTAATCCGTGCAGGTACGGAAGTAGGTATTCGAAGGAAGACTCCGCAGGTCAAAGGTCAACACTAGGATTAGTATAGGTTGGGTTATCCTTTGGGATATGCGTGTTGTATGTACAAAGCATGTTTTGGCTTGTAAGCATAAGATAATAACATAGTATATGCAAAATGGAAAGTAAGTAAAGCTGTATGCTCATGTGATATATAAGTTTATGTGTAACGTACAAGTATGTTGGCATGTAACTATAAGGATAACAACCTAGCATGTTTATGGTGAAATATATGTTTATGTGTGCTGCATGTGGATGGCATGAATAAGTATAGATAAAAATTTATTTGTACCGGTTTTTATGATCACCTTAAGTTCAGCATATGTAAGTAATTTTGCGTGCGCGGTCACTTCCTATCGTTATAGCCTCATCAGCTTTAGCGAGTGGAACTGGGCGTGACAGCTCCTATTTCTAAGGCACTTTATCGAATGGCTCCTGTAGAATTGAGGGAACTTGAAACTCAATTACAAGAGCTATTGGGTAAAGGCTTTATTAAACCCAGCATATCTCCTTGGGTAGCTCCGGTTTTACTTGTGAAAAAGAAAGATGGTACATTAAGGATGTGCATTGACTAACGATAGATTAATAAGGTTACTGTGAAGAATAAGTATCCATTGCCTATGATTGAGGACTTATTTGATCAGCTTAGATGTGCAGGAATCTTTTCTAAGATTGATCTTCGGTCAGGATATTATTAGCTTTGGTTTAAGGATGCAGATGTGGTTTAAACTGCATTTCGGACGCGATATAGCCACTATGAGTTCCTTGTGATGCCGTTTGGTTTGACTAATGCTCCAACGGCTTTCATGGATCTGATGAACCGAGTGTTTAGGCCATATCTCAACCGATTTGCTGTGGTATTTATTGACGATATCCTGGATTACTCGAAGAATGAGAGTGAGCATGAAGAGCATCTTTGGATAGTGCTTCAGGTGTTTAGGGATCACCATCTGTTTGTGAAGCTCAGTAAGTGTGATTTTTGGCTTAAGAAAGTATCTTTCTCGGGTCATATTATTTTTGTTATGGGAATTCGAGTTGATTCGGCCAAAATGGAGGCAATTGTGAATTGGAAGACGCCTAGGAATGTATCGTAAGTGAGAAATTTCCTAGGTTTGGGTGGGTATTACCGAAGGTTTGTGAAGTGGTTTTCGATCATCGCCGCTCCTATGACTAGACTTTTGAGGAAAGGAGCCAAGCTTGAATGGTCTGACAAGTACCAATCATGTTTTGAGCAATTAAAGAGATTATTGATCGAAGCTCCTGTACTTACTCAACCCACTACGGGTAAAGAGTTTGGGATGTACAATGATTGTAACACCCTTTTTACTATACATAATAACTTAATTGTCTTAAACTATTCTTAAAATCATTATGAAAATCCGGGAAAATTTTTTTTTTTCCAGCCGTCCTACAACTGTTAAACTATAATATACATGCTGTCAAAACCCAAAATATATTACTTAAATTTTTCCAAAATTTCGGCAGAGTCTCCTCTATAATATTGCGTATCCCCCTGTAAACAAAAAGTGTTTACACTTCTATAATCACGTACATATTCATCCGTCCTACTCCAATTCAAACTCCAACACAATTTTGCCCATTCTCCAATTTAATTCCAATCACATACTTATATAATAGCTCACAATGTCATCAATTATACAAAATACAAGACATAATATTAACGTGTCAACTATCTACTATAACAAATATGTAGTACAACTCTTGATACAATAGAATCCTAAATATCTATACAGTGTACATGCCATCTAGAACTGAGATTCACATTATCAAATCCCAAAAATTACATTCTCATCCTCTTATTGTCATACTTACCATCCCACGTTATTCCTTTGAAACTGTGCTGACATTCACTTGATCTCTGTCTTATACCTGCGCGAGGATAAACCACGCGCTAAGCTTTACGCTTAGTGGTGACTACCAAATTTACTTATCCAAGACATAAACATAATATACACATGTAATTGATCATTCATACATTAATATAGCAAATTACTTTTTCCTTTCATAATCAATATAATAATTTATATTTAATATACCAATTGCTATTTAACTCTAATTTAAATATGAATGGTTTGTGGGATAAAACCATATTTATACAATACATTCAAAATTCTTTTCAAATGCTGAAACTTCATAAACATTTATAATCAAATTTCCACATCAACGACTAAGATCTTTCTACATGTTAATAATGTGTAAAACTTACTTATCATGCATCATTTTATTAATGTCATGCAATATTAAACAGACAAAATACTTCTAACATAGTAGGTAATATTTCATTCCTACATTATCGGTTGTTATAGCATTTACCTAACCCAATAATACCCACTACTATGTATATTTGCATTCCTGGAGTACACGTTGGTGAATATAAGGTTCATATAATTTCATAAAGCCACTTTTTCATATCACCAATTTCATAGGCTCATTTATTAATATTATTTATTCAATTAAAGTTTTTATCACAGAACCATCAACTTTATGAAAATTCAAAATCATATTATACATTAGTTAACTTTCATCCAAATCTATATATACATATATACATATATATTAAACTTTAAATTTCACTCATACCTCTTAGTTAACATCTCTTTATAAATTGTACTATTTTATTCTTCAACTTTACTTCTCTCATTAAGTTACTTTATGGCTCTTCAATCCACATTTACTTTTATCCGTGCCATCCAACTTCTTAGGTTATACATTTAATATGGATTACAAAAATTTATTATTTAAATCACCATTTACCATGCTTCATTTATTAATCATTCAATTTCATGATTCACACAATTATTTCACATTCACCAATTCACTTTGCAATTTACCATTTTGCCCATAGTACAATGCTGGCAGACTCTATGCACAGGATAAACGGGATGTGAACCCCTAAGAGCTCACAATAACCTGGAGAGACCTTAGAGGATCAATCCAGTACATTCCAAACCTGAAGAACCCCGAAAGATTACTCCAGTACATTCCAAACCTGAAGAATCCCGAAGGATTACTCCAGTACATTCCAATACAGATACTTTTAAAAATACAGAATAGGTCATCAATGACCTATAAAGATAGTGAGACGTCATGCTCACTCCCGCGGTCTTATGTCCCTATGGCTAGCCACTATATCCTGAACTAGACTTGACTACCAGTTGATCGAATAGGGCCACATTAATGAATGCCATTTAAACAAATCCAAACTTTGATCTTTACATAAAATAAGATCAATATACATTTCAATTCAATTTTTCAGAAATAATCCCGGTATCATCCATCATCATTTTCTCATAACATTCCATTTATTTACCACATTTCACTAATTTAGCTTCACAGCAAGCCATTAATCATATTTATGCATTTAAAATGTGTTAACAATAATAATATACCTCATTTATACTAGTATACATTCTGCCACTACTCTTTCTTTCTATTTCAGTTCATTTTCATTTTATTTCGTCAAATTAAGTTTATTTCATACCATATCATTAATACATTATTGTTTATATAGGGATGCACTATTTTTCATTAATCCAATCCTTCTTACAATTTACCCCATTTAAACACGTATAACCCATGTTTACTTTTAGCTATAGTTAACTTTCTTAACAAGGTAATTGATTTTCTGATCCTATATGTATTATATTAAATTTCACCTTAATACAATTTCTTCCAATTAATCCACATTGTTCAAGACCACATATACACATAAATACATAAGTAGTGACATTATAAGAACAACCCTACTTATGCATACATTTTGGAATACAATTATATATATAAGCATAAATTTTGCTTAAACAAAATATACATACCCAAAATCACATAACTACCTCAAGTTCTTTTATATTGTTTTACACCAATATTATTATGACATTAAATCAAATAAAATCTTTACTTATTAATTACACATATTAGGTCAAAATACACTATCTATTCCTAAAGTTTTATTTCTAATTCCCTCATCAATTATTCCTTATGTACAACATAATTAATCAAATTATGCTCTTACTTTTTAATTTCATGGATAACATACAGATATATTGTTACCTACTATTTTCAAATCACTTTTTTTTATTTGTTATGTATATTCAATTCTAGTTTCATTACTTTTCCCTTATTCTAACTAAATGATATACAATGAATTCATATTTCAGACACCTATATACATACACTAAAAGTCCTCTGTACATTAGCAAATTATTCATCAAACATTTTAAACATTTTAGTTCATCTTAAATTTTCACCAATCAAAATTATTTTGTTACAATTTATCATTCATTTCATACTTATCTAGTCATTTTATGCTTCGATGGTTCATTTCTTATCAAGATTCAACTAAAAATTATTACTAAATAAATTGGCCAAGACTTAGTTCTAAGCACTATCAATTATTTCAGCCTCCTTTGTTTAGTTCTTGTTTAAATGGTCTAACTTTGCATATTTAATAAGTATTTATTAAAATTAGATTAATAGAAATTAATGTCAGTATACCTTTCGATCCCTACTGTCAAAAATAATCCCACAAATACATTTCTTCACATAATGCACTTAGTAAAATCACTCTTAATAAATTTTACTTATGGAAAAATCACTTAGAAAGGTAATTTTGGTGGCCACATACCAATTTTCTGTCTATTTTTGGTCCCTTCACCATCGCCGGAGCATCGCCGGAGTGTCGTCGGAGGCGCTGAGACCATCGGAAGAAAGCTCGCCATGTCGGGATTGCCGTTCCGGTGGTCACGCACCGAGACCGCCCTCCGTTTCGCCGGAATCATCGTCGGTAGGTTCGGTCCTCTTCTCCTCCAATCTGTTCATCCCCGGCGAGTGAGGAGGATCCACGGCCACCGGAAGCTTTGCCTTGCTGTCGTGAGTCTAGTCGCACCGCTCGTGTCGCCTCTCGACGTCGGAGCTCACCGAAAAATGCTGGAGAAGCTTCGGTTGTTCCTTCCGTTCTCCTGGAACAAGACGCCACGACGACGGGAAATCGCAGTGATCGGCGACGGCACTGCTCGCCCACGACGCCGCCAACCACACGCCACCTTCCGCTGCTGCTCCGCCGTCCCCCTCTCCCTTTCTTTGTCTCTCTTTTTTTTCCTTGTTCGGTTTCCCAGTCTCCTTTCCCCTGTGCTGCTCACCGTTTTTGCCTCCCCCTTCTCTATTGTCTTTGTTCTCTTATTTTATTATCACTTGTCTCAATAATTTAGGACCATAAGAAATATTATCATATGTTAAAATTATTCAATTGTATATCCATTACTATTTATCATTTTATCCTAGGTATAATATTTCCTCATCCATTTACATGTAAATATACGTTACACACATATGCATATATGCATATATAAAAAATTATTTGAATAATTAAATTACATAGCTTTAATAAAAAATTCCACTCTTATGCGTTAAAATCAACATTTGACGAATTTTTAGCGCGTCAAATTAATAAATAAAAACACTAAAATTTTTGGGGCATTACAGTGATGCTTCAGGAGTGGGATTAGGTTATGTTCTGATGCAAGAAGGTAAGGTTGTGGCCTATGCATCTCCTCAGTTAAAGCCTCATGAGAAGAATTAACTGATGCGTGATTTAGAGTTAGCTGTTGTGAGCTTTGCTCTTAATATTTGGCGGCTGTATGGAGAGACATGTAGGATTTTCACGGACCACAAAAGTTTGAAGTATCTCCTCATATAGAAAGAGTTGAATATGAGGCAACGCCGTTGGTTGGAACTGTTTAAGGACTACGACTGTATTATGGAATACCATCCGGGCAAAGCTAATGTTACTGCGGATGCTTTGAGTCGAAAGTCAATTTTAGCACTCTTATTGCAGTGTTAACCTGCTGATGTACTGCAGTTTGCCTAAAAAACTCCTGACTTCTTTTTCTTTCCAAGGCACTGGCATTTCTCTGATTACTTTGGCCTTGTCGGGATCCACCTCAATTCCCTTTTGAGTTATCACATGGCCTAGCAGCTCACCTGAGGTGACTCCGAATATACACTTCTTGTGATTGAGACGAAGATTGTACTTGTTGATCCTCCGAAAGAACTTCTCTAAAACCTTGAAATGATCCTCTCGAGTAACCAATTTGATCATCATATCGTCAACATACACCTCTACCTAAAATTTTAGTGGCCATTCTCTGATAAGTTGCTCCGGCATTTTTTAATCCAAAAGGCATAACCCTATAGGCGAAAGTACCCCATTCCGTGATGAAAGCAGTCTTGATCTGATCTACTATCTTGTTGAGGATCTTATTGTACCCAGCGTATTTGTCCACAAAACTATACATACTGCAGGCGGCAGCGCTATCCACTAGGACATCTATGTCGGGCAAAGGGAAGTCATCCTTCGGGCAAGCTTTATTCAGGTCTCGGTAGTTAACACGTATCCAAACCTTTCCGTCCTTTTTGGCCATGGGGACAACATTAGCTAACCACATTGGGTATTGAACCTCCACCAAGAACTTAGCCTCCATCTGTGTAACACTCTCTCTACACTTATACTATACATACATATTGCATACGAGCTAAACTCTAATAATGCAATAGTACGTACTTATATCGCAGCTCAAAGATGCGCGTAATTTTTTTTTAAACTCATTTAGCCTAATGCATATGTAAATCCAAGCTTACATAGTTAAATATTACTTTATTTAACTAAAATAACCAATGAAAAATAGTCTTTTATTTGTCACGTTTAAAGCTTGCTGATTGACTTAAAATTGTCTTAGTTACTATTCATTTGGTTAAAATTCGGCAGCATAATGGCTAAAACTTAGCTACCAAAAATCTGCAATCAAGCAATTACACAGCTTAACTCAAGGGCACAACGATTATAACATAATATCCATTCAAAATCCTAATACATTCCCGTCCAATCAGTAAAAATTAATCCATAACAATAATATCCATCATTAATATCTAACTATTCCAATAATATAGAGTATTTATAGACATGCCATTATAAAACTAAAATCCAAAAATATACATGTACAGGATTTTAAAATCGTACCAAAACATGTCTATTCAAACGAAAAATCTTCATTCAGCTTGCTTCCAAAAGCGAGGCGTACTTACTCCAACACATCACTTATCAACCTACATGTAGTCATAAAACACTACATGCTGAGCTTAAATATGCTCAGTGGTGGTTACAATTCTAAAGATTTCCATTAAACAATTTATGCATATAAGAAGTAAAATGTGCATATAAAACATAATGACATATATTACAATATAATATCTAATTTAAACATTTAAACATAAAGTCTAATATAAGCCATACCATAAGTTAATCTACAATGTAACCCATCAAAAATCCTTATTAGAGACAAATTATAGTTTAGTCCCTAAGTTACACTTATTTCCATTTTATCATTCAAATGCATGTATTTACAAAAATGCTACTAATAAGCATCATAGCACCTGAATTCATTTCTTAGCATGCAATTACAATTTTGTCCTCCTAAAGGACATATAACACTACAATACTATTTAATCCATGAGTCACTACCAAATAATATATTAAACCAAACATTAACTATCAATCACTTTTGTCACTTTTATTCAATTATGTATAAAAACATAATAATATAAATATTTACAATATTCTGGCTCATTATAAACATTTGATCATTATGTTCCATATATCAACTCACATTACTTATAAACTAAATCATAAGTCAAATTACAACATAATCAATCAATAAATCTCTCTCGAGGCAAATTGCAATATAGCTAATCAATTAATTATATTAGAGACATATTACCATAAATATCCCAAAATTTTATTTAATTACAAATTTACCATTACTATTCATTATTAACCATTTTAAGCTCCTTATTACCATATTGCCCCTGTATAAAACTGGCAGACATCTATTATTGGGATAAACGAGACGTGAACCCAGAGGCTCACAAACATACTAGAGAGACCCCGAAGGACCACCGCTGTCTTTACCAGAGGGACCCCAAAGGATCACCACTATCTTTAAATACAGACAACAAAAATATAGATCGGTACTGTATTAAGACAGAACAATATAAAGAATCGAACCGTCGTTGGCCTATAATAAGTGAGACGCCATGCTCACACCCGTAGTTTTATGTCCTTATGGCTAGCCAACATATCCTGAACAAGACTTGACTACTAGATTTCTACATAGGGCATCGCTATTTCATTTCCATATTTTTAAATTACCAATCATACTTTTCATGGAATTTTATCATACTTTTCCATTCTTTTCCATCGAAATCATGGATTATACATTCGATTTCCAATCATTTGCCATTTCATGCCATAAAATCCATAAAATCATTATAATACACATGGATACATACATGTAACCCATTCGGCCATGACATCAATTTTCCATCATAAATTTTTTTTCATCACCTTTAACATTTATTTCGGTGATTTGCATGTCACATAACATAGCCATGCCATTATTTCATATCAAAACACATCAAAATCATGTCTTTCACATAAATATACCATTCAGCCACATCATATCATCATTACCTATGTTTTAACTTTTCATTTTAATTCAAATAAAATCTACAATTTGCATAATAGCATAATTCAAATAAATTTTCATTTAACTAATGATCCAATTTTTAGTATCAAATATACTAAAATATCACCTTAATATTAATTATGTCAAAATGTACATAATACATTATTTCATTATAAAATTCTTAAATAAATTCAAAAAAAACCAATTAAATCAAATTACACTTAAAATCTTATCTGTAAACATATAATGGCTTATAACTCACAAATAACCACATTATTTATTAAGACAATTACAAATTCAATTTCAACCATTTACAAAATTTTTCTTTAAAATTTAGTTTTTAACATTTAAACATCTATTAAATTAGATTATCACTTAATTAGCAATTATATGCATTCAATTATAAGTAAAACACCAATTGAGGTTCAGGTTTAATTAGGGAAGAAAAAGCACATTTTAGTCGAAACAGGGTTTAGGCAAAATAGACCCTTAACTTGAACTTGCATCACTGAAACCAATATGCAAACACCATTTTTAGACAAAGTGATCTTCTTGAAACGTGATCTTCAAGATCTTAAATTTCTACTGGGAAATTTTCAAGCCATTTAGAAATGCAACCAAGGCGTTATGGCCTAAGAAGCATCTATTGCTCCTTTGACCCGCCTAAAGAAAAAGGCTACTATTTTTTGTTTTTTTGAGGACGTTAAAGGAAGAATTACATTATGGATATTTGTATAACATATATAGTCACGTAAGTCCTGGTTCTAACCCAACTAGAATCATTCAATTTGGAGTTCAAAAACTCTAATTATGATCAAAATAGTCCACAGAGGTCAATCAGAACTTTTTGGTTCTAACCCGACTACTCTTTAAACCAAAAAGGACTATTTATCATTTTTCGCATTTGGGGACCTATTCGACCTCAAATTGACTTCAAATTCCACCCTCGAACTACTTATAACTAATATATTCCAATGGTCAAATAAAATATATTTCATCCACGAGTGTATCTAATACCCCGAGTACGCTAACCAATACCAAAAAATACTATTTACATCTAACCCAGTATTTAAGCCATTACATTCTGTTTGTGCACCTCCTCTTTTACCTTCTCTGCCCATTCTGGCCTGAGCCTTCTGAGCTTTTGTTTGACTGGCTTGTATTCTGGATAGGTTGGAATGACATGTTCAGCAACTCCTCGATCATTCCCTGGCATGTCCTTATAGGTCCAGGCAAAGACTTTTTCATATTTTTTCAATATTCTCTCAAAATTTTTCCTATCTTCAGGGGTTATATCGGATGCTATCAGGATTTCCTTTGGGTTTTCCAAGGTTCCGAGATTAAATGAGGTAGTATTAGTTGAGTTAATGTCAAATATGAATGATTCATGTTCATGATCATGCATAATGAAATCATGCGAAACATCACACAAGTAAGCAAAGTCATTTATCTTATTGAAATACTCAGAATTACAAGAATAATTATCAAATAGTTCAAGAATGAAAAGTACATCTAAAAAGCTATCGCTAAAATCTTTCGCCGATGCTGGCGCTGAAGTCGACGGTCCCTCGTCTCAGTTGCCTGCAATCTTCAGGTTTTCAAATTCTTGCATTATTACCTCAACTTCCATTTTTTCTTTGCCCTTCACCCGGGTGGCCAATGGACCGTCAGTGATGACCTCTTCAAAAACTTCCCGATCCCATGAAAAATTTGGTATGTCACGGTGGCAACCATTTTGTTGTCATCATGACCCCCCCCCCCTCCCGAAATCTATTTTAAAAACCCCATTTTTTTGCTTCCATGTTTTATATCTTCACTCCTCTTTTCACATTCACTTGCATATTTCTTTCTTCCTTTATCTTTTGTGCTTAATTTCTCATTTTGGACTTCAGCAATTGGAAATCTTCAACAAGTAATTTTCAACTTTCTTCTTCTTCATTTATTTTCCTTCTTTGGATTTGCTCTTCTTCTTTCTCGTAAGTTCATACCTAGATTTCCCTTTTTCTTTCTTTTGGGCTAAAATTACAGTTTCACATGAGCTTTCTTTTCCATATACTCTATGATTTCTGTTTTAGTTCATCAATTCATGTTTAATTTATCAAATGGCATTATTGAAATGATTGAGTGCAAAAATTGTTGTTGCTTCTATGATGAATGGGGGTTAGTTTATCATGAATTTGGGCATTGTGCTTGTAATGATTTGTTGTGCATTTGTGATTTGTTGAGATGTGTTGAAGTTACTTGGCATGATTTTGAATTCCTCATCATTTTGGGCAGTCCCATGAGTGCCTATAAGCTCATATTAACTGAAGTGAATTTATGCACACCAGGTGTTTGTGAAAATGTCTCAATGAACTTTTCTCCCCAAAATATTGCATTTTTTTGGCAAGATGGAGTGTAGTGTTTAATTTGCCCTTATACTTAATTATGCTGTTTGTTTGCATTGAACATTCTTGACTCTTTTTGAATTGATGTTTCTCTTGTAAGATATTACTATTATCAAATGAGTTTGTGAAAATAAATGTGATTGGTTCTAATGAATTTGATAATTAATGTTAATATTTAGGGCCATTGTTATTTTATGAACTTGAAGTGCTATTGAACATTGTCATTTTTTCATGCAGTGGCCCCAAAACGTAAAAGCACCACAATTGCTTCCAGCCAGCCAGCCATCCAGCCAGCCCCTTGTCGACATCTCCAAAGTCCCAAATTGGGTGCCAAACAACATGAAGGTGAGCTATACACTTTTTACCAAATGCAAGTATATTCCGACAAGCTACTTGGATTTGGACTTGCTTGGAAAATTGGGGATTAGAGATAAGTCCAGCGCATCCTCGCTAATATTGGTTAGGAGCGGCTATTTGCACACAATGAGAAGATTTATCCAGATTTGACGAGAGATTTTATGGGTACTGTGACGCGCGCGAACCTCGCTCGGCATTCGAGTCGCTCTCAAAATTTCGCTTTTAGGACTCGAGACAAAATGGAGGTTCATTAAGACTCATGAAAGCTGGTCGCTTCGTAATGGACAGGGATTCATCCCCATTCCATTGTTGGCAATCAACCTACGAGGGCGTCTATTGGGTATCATAAGGTAGGTATCATTGTGATGCGCGCTGGACCCGCTGCCGCCCCTTGACCGCCCGTTTGAGGGCGATCGGGCAAATGAGGGGTCCATTTACAGCATGCAACGAATTACAAGTGCGTCTATTTTGGGCAACAAGGAGGTTTCATAGAGTCGCCACCCAATAAAATATTGGGAAAGTTCGTCTCGCCTCAGTGAGCCTAAGACTGCGTATATTTCAATTTTAGGCAAACAAAAGGGATTTTGGAGGCAATCACCCCAATAAAACATTGGGAATGACCCTCTAACCCTATGGAGCCTATGATTATTAATTAAGCCTTTTGATGGGACACAAGAGGTGTCTTGGAGGTTCCAATGAGTGATCGGATAGACCTCTCGCCTCGTTGAGCCCAAAGACCAGAGCTAGGCTCGAGACTTCTCATCTATTTCTACCATGACTTAACTTTACATTTAAGTTTTGAATTTATTAGTTCACTTTCTCTCTCAACACGATGCAAATTTCAATTAAAAGCACAAATATTCACATTAAAAGCGGTAAATATACATAAATATAAAATAAAAGTAAATGAAATAAATGTTCGAAATTAAATTACAATAAAACTAGGAGCAGAATACAACTCCCATTTTAAAGGTACGATATATATATACATACAAAAAGACGGGAAATTCATTTATTTTGAGGGCTTTGGCCCTTCACATGCATTTATTATAAAAAAACTAATTTTTATGTGATTTCTATGGGCTAAAACAGGACATTGGGTCCTTTAATTTTATGAAATAATCCCAATTTTAATTAATATAAAATAAGTATCCATTTTTAATTTATACGGAATAAAATAAAATAAATAAAAAATTACATAAACAGAATAAGGAATAAGGAAAATAAATAAATAAATAAAAAGGGATAGGAAAACTAAACCAAAGATAGGCTTTCCATGATGGCATGATGGTTTTTCTCCACAGCTCAATCCATCCAAGAAAAGGAAAATACAATACTCACAAAATAAAAGAAATATTAATATTTACAAATTAAAGCGATACACTTGTAAGTAGAGAGTAAAATAAAATAAAATAAACAAAAAAATACATAAAAATAAAATTGTTGAAGTAAAAAAACATTTTGAAAATAAAATAAGAATTAAATAGAGGAAGAAATAATAAAAGGAAAAAATGGGAAACAAAGACGAGAGACGGGCTTAGTGGCCGACCGATGGCCGTCCCTCATGTGACCGACGGACAATGGGCCTCACACGCCGTCGCTCAAATGATAGACGGGTTTATTGCCCGTCGCTCGAGCGACAGACGGGCGTCGGTGAGCTACTGCCCGTTGGTCACCTCTGGTTTCCGAATAAACAAGCAAAAAACTTCTTTTTCTCTTCTCTTTTTAAATAAACAACTTTCAAAAAAAATAAAGGCAAATAAAAGCTAAATAAAAGGTAAATAAATGCAATAAATGTGGAAATGAATGTAATAGATTAATAAATCAAGGGACCAGAATATTTACCCTTATATTGTACCTTTTTGGAGTGAAACTTCGGTTGACTCGAACCTTGCGCGTCTCACGAGAAGAAAGCAAAAACCAGGAAAGAAAAATGTCTATATTTTTTCCTTGATTTTTACCAAATTTTCGAAATGTTTGAATCCACAAAATGGATGAAAACTAATGGATTTAGCTTTCTCCATGTAAAATAGATTCACTTAAAAGCGAAATAAAACGAGAGAAAAAGTAGGAAAATATGGGAATTTAAACAAATAAAGAAAAGAAAACTCGAGAAGAAGAAAATTTGCCTTTTAATTTTGCAAGAGTTTTTCCCAATCCAAGTAGTTTTTTTCTTCTTTGTAGCCTTTTTAGCTTGTTTTTGAGATTTTTTTAAGAAAATCCGAACCCCTTTCAAAGGAAAAGATTTACTATTTATAGGCATGACCGACGGGCAAGCATTGACTCACCGACGAGCGTGCCTGAGCCACCGACGGGACACATGTTCATCTCTTGCTGACCGATGGGACACGTGTTCCCAAGAGAAAATGGTGGCCGCCTCAATGACCCACGAACGTGTGAGTCACCGACGGGTTGTCCATCCCTAAGATAGGCGGTGGCCGCCTTGACGACCGACGGGATTCCAACTACCGATGGGCAGGCCGTCCGTGGAGCAAAAACTCAAATTTCAAGTTAAAACTCCCAATTTTTTAAATTCTTTTTTCTATAAAATAAAACCTTTTACTTCATGTGAGCCCAGAGGATCAAAATTTTTGAGTTCCATCCACTCATTCGGGACCAGGCATCGGTTTCTTCATTGGGTAATCTCTAATCTGGACTGCCCCGGGACACAGTTCTTACAATTGCCCCGAATTTTGGGAAGGCTAGTGCACAAGTGCCTAAGTGAGCCAAAATTCAGAGAGAGAAAGGAAGAAAAGCGTACCTGGGCGATCCTTTCCTTTCGCGCTATTTACTGGGTAAACCTCATCTCAGTTCACTCAGCGGTGGATGTATTCGATGCATATGTCCCTACTGGTTTTGCTTTGACTAGTAAGGCGTTAGTGCAAATTCCCTGCTAATCCCTATACGATCTGCAAGATGGAGAGCAGTGTTATCTAATCACAACCACGGCTATGGAGAATTCCTTGCTAATCCCTATATGATCTATAAGGTGAAGAGCAGTGTTATCTAACGGCAACCCCCGCTGTGAAGAGTTCCTTGCCAACCCCTATACGATCTGCAAGGTGGAGAGCAGTGTTATCTAACTGTAAACCCGGCTGTGAAGATTTCCTTGCCAACCCCTATACAATCTGCAAGGTGGAGAGCAGTGTTTTCTAACTGCAACTCCGGCTGTGAAGAATTCCTTGCCAACCCCTATATGATCTGCAAGGTGGAGAGCAGTGTTATCTAACTGCAACCCCGGCTGTGAAGAGTTCCTTGCCAATCCCCTATATGATCTGCAAGGTGCGTTGTTCTTTCTGACTACAGCATAAACTGTGAGATGCAGTGCTTTCTGACTACGATCTCGGTCTTGGTTGGAAATTTCCTTGCTAACCCCTTCACAATTCACAAGGTAAACATCCTTGATGTGATTCTTCTTATATGATTGATATCCATATTTGGACTAAGATTAAGCAGATGTTCCTGCATATCAAAGAACTTCTTATTACTCTTATGTGAATTGCTCTTGTTTACAAGGTTCATAAACAAGTTCGTATCATTATTCATAGTTTTATTATCATCTTCCTGATTTTTATGATTATAAATATTTTATTTTAGGCGTAAATAAAGGTGCACACTCAATCGTCATTAATGTAAGCATAGCATGCAAGGATAAGGAAAAAATAAACATACGTACGATTTTTCACTATAAAACAATTTTGTACAAGATATATACAAAAATAAGAAAATACAAGAAAAAATAAAATAGGTAAATATTAAAAAATGTCATCCACACTCCCTGAATGGCTAGAAAGGTGGATAATCTCCAATCTCCTCATCAGGGTCCTCATCGTCAGATATATGGACGGGCTGAGGTGGAGGCGGTGGCTGCGGCTGGGTCGGTGGTTGAGGCCGAGGCTGAGGCCTGGAGGTAAAGGGTCCAGCTCCCGAGGTGGACGGGCAAGTAGAAGGACCTGCCGCTCCTGGGCGCTGAGATGCCCATATGTCCACCATCGGCTCAAGCCTGGGGGGAGCTGCCACTGGCACAGACAATGACTGCGGTCTCCCTGGACCCTGCTGCTGGAACTGCACCTGGGCGTATCCATCAAAGAAGGGCTGGGCACATTCCGTCATGAAGCGTAAGGTGTCCGTGATCATCCCTCCGAGCTCTATGAAAGCCCTGCTCAGCTGGCGAGTCTGATCTGTGGAAGCAATACTCATACTCCCCAACCTCTGCTCAGTCCGCTCGCGAAAATCCCGGACATACTGAGTCATAGGGTGGACAGCCCCATCTATCGAGCGGAGAGCATCTATTTACTCCTATATCATCTGGAGGGTCATGTCCACCCCTTGAGATGCCTAGCCCTGGGAGGTCCTCACCTCCTATCTCAGCTGGTCTACCATCCTCTCCTGCTGCTCTGCCATCTGCCTAAGGAGCCCAGCATGCTACTGCCTCAACTGATCAATGACCCTAGCCTGCTCCTGGATCAGTCCCTGCTGCTGCTCTAGCCTCTCTGTCAGAACCCTATCTCTCTCCTCAATCCAAGCAAGGAGGTCCCTATCCCTTTCCTCCTGTTTGCGCTCGAAAGCTGATAGGAGATTAATTGAGGTATAATTTATTATTTATTTTGTATGTATTTATGTAAATTAATTATACTATTGTGTGTAAATTTGATGTGATGTGTTAATTTATGATTATTTGTATTAGAGTGCATGTTTGTGTGTTTACTGTTATTTTTAGGTGAAAAATGAAGAAAAGAACAGATAAAGAAGGAGAGGATCACGAGAGCAAAGGAGCAGGTCACGCTACACACAAGGAGTCACGCGACGTGACCGTAGGTAACGAGACGTGACTGGAGAAGAAGAAAGAAGAGAGAAGAAAAAGAGAAAGAAAAGAAGAAAGGAAGCTGAGAGAGAAGCGTCACGTGACGTGAGTGTAGGCGCCGACTCGTGACGCATGAGAGAGGCCAAGAAAGAAAAAGGAAGAGAAGAGAAAGGAGAGAAGGAAGCGAGACGTGAGCGCCAGTCACGCCACACACGCGATAAGTCATGCCATGATGGGGAGTAACGCGACGTGACTGGCCAGAGAGGGAAGAGAAAACCGAAAGAAAGAAAGAAGGAAGAAAATGGGCAAGCGCGTTTTGTCGCGATCGCGACAACGTTGCGATCGCGACAGAGACGACTGTTGGGGCAGTTTTGAGCTAAAAGACACATGAAAAGTTGTCTTCTTTCACCAAACTTTGCAACCATTATCAAGGGACACAATTCTTAGATTAATATCTATAAATATGTAGTTTAATTGTAATTTTAAGAAGATGAATTTTTTAGTTAAGTAATTTTTCTGTATTTTGAGTGACAGATTTTTCTTAGTTAAATTTCTATTTAGTTTTATGTTTTGAAGAAGAAGATCAAGGAGGAGAAAATACATTTTCGAGAGATTGAGAAAAGGGTTGAAAGGCTTCTATCTTATTCTCTTATTTTTAATTCTTCTCCAATATTTTTATGAATATTATTTTAATGAACTTGCATATTATAATTCTTTCTATTTCTATCTACTTTCATAGTCTTTCATTGTAGATTCTCTATTAATATCTTTTGCATGATTTTTACAAGTTAAAGTAATTCGAGAGTTTGCTTTATCTGACATTTAATAGAGTTTCATTATCAAGGTATATTTTGAGAAATCGGTATATTGAGATAATTGCTATAGGTTAGTGTTTATTCTTAAAATATGTAATTAGAAACCTCTAATTCATTTATGAAAATTGTGAGTTAGAATTTTAATTATATGTTTTAGGCATTTTAATTCATGTCGAGAGAGTGAGTTAAAAGTTTATTCTAACTTGGCTTGCATAAAAAGATGAAAGATGTTAATCTAAATGATGGAATCAAGTTCATTGTTTTTAATTCTTCATGATTTATTTTATCTTCTTTTGACTATCATTAACTAGGTTTAATTAGTTTACATGTTAGATTAGATTAAAATCAACTCTACCATTAATTAATCATTGTAAACAAGATTAAAATCAATTAGTAATAGTGTGTAAAAATGTTCCTCGTGGGATCGACATCTTAAGTACTATTGCGGTACACCGTATACTTGCGGTATAATTAGCATATATAGAAAATGCCCAACAAGTTTTTGGCGCCGTTGCCGGGGAACGGTTGTTTTGCCATTATAAAAATTGATTTATGATTTTTGATTACAATATTTTCTTTTGTTTTAATTTGTTTAAATTAATTTTGTGTTTTGTTTTTACAGGATTTTAGAAGTTCATGCCTAGTACAAGGAGTTCTTTAGAAGAGCTTGAGCCTTTAAATCCTGAAATTGAGAGGTTTTTATTGAGTAATCGGAAATCCAATAAAAAGAAGAACAAAAATAGGAGATCAATTATCATGGCTGAAGAAAATCCACCAAGATTGATGGATTTTGCCACACCTGCTTTGAGTGGTGCTCAACAAGGAGTGGTAAGACCAACGGTAAATGCAAATCAATTTGAGATTAAGCCTTCGTTATTACAAATGATTCAAAATAGTATTCAATTTTATGGTTTGGCAAATGAGGATCCAAATGCTCATTTGGCAAACTTTCTTGAGATTTGTGATACCTTTAAGATAAATGGGGTTTCGGCTGATGCAATTAAGCTTAGGGTTTTTCCATTCACTTTGAACGATAAAGCAAAAGCTTGGTTGAATTCTCTAACAAGAGGATCTATAACTACTTGGGATCAATTGGCCCAAGCATTTTTATCAAAATATTTTCCATTGGCCAAAATTGCAAAAATCATAAAGGATATCACTACATTTGTTCAAAATGAAAATGAATCATTATATGAGGCTTGGGAAAGATTCAAGGAATTGCAAAGGATGTGTCCACACCATAACTTACCACGAGAGTTGTTGATGCAAACATTTTATAATGGTGTAAATCCTACCACAAGAGGAACTATTGATGCTGCAGCTGGTGGATCTTTAATGAGAAAAACAATTGATGCAGCATATGAGCTATTGGAAGAGATGGCAATGAATAACTGTATGTGGCCTCTTGAAAGAGTAAGGGAGTATAATAATTCTAATACTAGGGGGTACATTCAGTAGATTCTATGGTTGCATTACAAGCCCAAATTGAAGCATTAAATCATAGAGTAAATAGTCTAAATATGGGTGGTAATTTTGCGAGCATCAGAACTCCTGTTACCAATCGGCCCTCTCGGGTTTTCTCGATTGGACATTTTCTCTCATGCCTCTAATTTTTACACAGGATGCCTTTTTTGGGTTTCCACCCTGTCGAGGTGCCCAATTTTAGCAAGGCCGCCTTTTTTCGGTTTTCGACCCTTGGGGCATTTTATTCTCTTCTTTTTGTCTTATTGTCTTTAGCCATGGAACCTTTTGAGTCTGTCTATGTTTACCGGTTCCTTGAATTCATTGCCGTCGCTATCTGATAAAATTGCGGCTCCCTTTGATAGTAGCTTCTTGAGAATGAAGGGTCCTTCCCAGGTACGTCTGAATTTTCCCCGGATGTCTAGTGCTCCCAGTCTCATCTGCTTAAATAGCAAGTCCCTCTCCTTCAAAGGATGTTTCTTAACTTTCTTTCCGAAGGTTCGAGCTAGCCTCTTCTGATAGACTTGGTTGTGATAGTAGGCTCTTAATCTGTTCTCCTCCAGCAAGTTTAAATGTTGCAGCCTTTGCTATGCCCATTCAGTCTCGAGGATCTGAGCTTCCATGACTACTCTTAACGATCTGAGCTCAATCTCAATCGGCAGCACCGCCTCTGTCCCGTACACCAGAGAATATGGCGTGGCTCCTGTAGATGTTCTCACCGTTGTCCGATAGCCCCAGAGTGCGAAAGGCAGCTTCTCCGCCCAATCTTTGTAGGTTTGGACCATTTTGGCAAATATTTTCTTAATGTTCTTATTAGCAGCCTCCACAGCTCTGTTGGCCTATGGGCGATATGGAGAAGACTTGTGGTGTTCAATCCCATATTTCTCCAATAGCTTCCTGGTATCTCCCATAAACTGTACCCCATTATCTGATACCACATGGTGTGGAAGGCCATATCTACAGATCAGATTCTTCTCAATAAACTTGGCCATGTCTTTCGCGTCAATCTTCTTGAAAGATTCTGCCTCTACCCACTTAGTAAAGTAATCGATGGCGACTATGATGTATCTATGTCCATTTGAGGCTGTGGGTCGGATCTCCCCGATGATATTTATACCCCAGGCAGCAAACGACCAAGGCGACGTTAGGCTATGTAGTTCTGACATAGGCAAGTGCCTTAAGTCTGTGTATTGTTGGCATAGCTGGCATTGCTTTACGTACTTTGAACAGTCATTATCCATTGTGAGCCAGTAAAACCCTTGTCTCATGATTTTCTTTGCCAGTGTCAACCCATTCATGTGAGCTCTGCACACGCTTGCGCGAGTTTCCTCCATCACCCTTCGGGCTTCTTCCTCATTCAAACATCTCAATTGAATGCCATCGGCCTACCTTTTATACAGCACCCCATCTATGCATATAAACTGAGTTGACAGTTTGTGAATTAACCTCTGGTCCTTCTCCGTAGATTCCTTTGGAAAAGCTGCATTCTCTAGATAGTTCATAATATCATGGTACCATGGCTTCCTATCTGCTACATCGACTTCCGCTACTGACTGTGATTGGAAACTGCGCCTATCTGAGCTGGAAATCAATACGGGTCTCATAATCACTCCTTTCGGATTGTCCCAAGTAGTGAGGGCATCAGCTAATTGATTCTCCTCTCTTGGAATGAAACGAAACGTGCATACCACAAATTGTCTTCTTAGACCTTCCAAGTGCTAGATGTAGGGCATCAATCTTTCTTCTTTAACTACCCATTCACCTTGAATCTGGTTGATTACGAGGGAAGAGTCTCCGAACACCTCAACAGTCTTTGCCCCCAAGGCTAATAAAGCTTCCAGTCCAAAACTACATGCTTCGTATTTAGCCTCGTTGTTGGTAGCTTTAAACCTTAGTTTTTTGGCCAAAGGGAGCTTCTCATTTTCTGGGGTTGTCAAGATAACTCCTACTCCTGCCCCTTTGTTGTTCACGGCCCCATCAAAATGCAATTGCCATCCCTGAATTGCAATAGCCGCTATATCCTTGTCTGGGAAATTGAATTCGTAGGTGTCTCCTTGAATCGGGTGCTCGGCCAAGAACTCAGCCACTGCTCGCCCCTTGATAGTTTTCCTAGTGACATATTCCACATCAAACTCCTGCAGCAACAATAACCATCTGCCCATCTTTCCTAGCAAGGATGGCGCTTCTTGTAAATACCTCAAAGGATTCTGCTTTGCTACCGCCTGCACCTTGTATGAGTGGAAGTAATGCCTTAACTTCTTTGAATCCCATATAACGGCAAGACAAATCTTTTCTACCCTTGGAAGCAAGTGTGTAAGATAGATTTTTTCTCTCAACTAAAAAGCTCAAAAATTTAGTTTTTTTCTCTCTAAAATCTTTCTAATTCGTCCTCTCTCGTTCTCAATATTTTCTACACTTTTTACACTCAAAAACTACCCAAAAACGTCCAAAAACCGTTAAAAATCGAGTGGGGGTCGGAAATTCGGCGAAATGGGGCAAAAGTGGGAGACTGCATGCACGTAGCGAGCGATGCCCTTGGCGTCACTCGCACAGGCGAGTGCTCGCTTGCTAGCGCGCTGAGCGCCGCCCAGAGCCCGGGCAAGCGCTCCGCGCGCGGGCGAGCTCGCCCCGACCTTCGCGAAAAATATATATATATATATATATATTTTATATAAAAACCCTCAACCTAAAACACACTTTTTCTTCTCCAAAATAATTTTAAAAATATTTTTAAAATACACTTTTTACTCATAAAAAAGACAAGGAAAATCACTTTCGAGCTCCAATCTTTTTGCCTATAAGCCCGCGTAGCTAAATTTCATCATTGGGTAATCCTGATCAAGGCTACTCGAGACCCGGTGTCTACAGTTGCCCCCAATTTTGGGGAGGCTAGTGCATGGGTGCCTAGGTGAGCCAAAATTCAGGTAAACGAAAGAAGCGCGTACCTGAAGCGGCGACCTTCCTGCTGGATGGAGTTATGATGATAACTGTTACCGTGTTATGGGAAGGCTATCTTTTGGTTGTGATTGGTGGTGCCGTGGTCGTGCTAATCTCTTGTAGGTAGTGCCGCCATCATGCTGACCGCTGTGAATTAGTAGTGCCGTGGTCGTGCTAACCTCTTGTGGGTAGTGCCGCCATCGTGCTAACCGCTGTGAATTTGTAGTGCCATGGTTGTGCTAACCTCTTGTGGGTAGTGCCGCCACGTGCTAACCTCTGTGAATTTGTAGTGTCATGGTCGTGCTAACCTCTTGTGGGTAGTGCCGCCATCGTGCTAACCGCTGTGAATTTTGGAGCTGTGCTCCTTTAGACGTTTGGACTGGTGTCGTCACTCGCCTTTTGTTGGTTTTCCCCGCCGATTTCTCCTGCAAGATTGTATGCGTAGGAATATACAAGAAATCATGTGTATATGATATGGAATGCAAATGCTTACAAAAATGTATAGATCGTGCCCTAGGTGGTCCAAGGTTTGCCGAGGTTGTAGCTTGTCTGCTCTACCATGCCCCCGGAATCCTGAGGATTGTCGACAAGTTTTCTGAAAGAGACGTCCAGTGTACATCCTTTGCCCCCCTGGTCAATGATCATTTACCCGGGATTCTGATTCATGTTTTGTGTTATGTGTTATCTGATTGAAAGAGGCTCATCTGAAATAACGCTGCCTTATCGCTCCAGGCATTGAACGTTATTGTTTTAAAGGTAGTGCGTCCCTTGTGAATTTTCACACTAGCTTTTTTTTTTGCGGGAAATGCGTCCCTTAGGAGATTTTCACACAACCCTTTGCCTAATTTTTGCCTGGAATGGACCCAACCCAATCCAGCGGCTTTTGTTCATTTTACTTTTTTTTTTTTCTTTTTTTTTTTAGGGCAGACTGCCTGTTTCCAGGTTTTCACCCTGCCCTTTGGCCTAACTTTTGCTTAGAGAGCCAGTTACGGTTTTCATTTCTAACAGCCTTCTCTTTTTTTATTTAATTTTTTTTATTTATTTTTTATATATTTATTTTTTATTTTTTTTCAGAGAAGGTTATCATTAAAGCTTCTGTTAAGAGCAAATAACATATATCCGATGAAGTAACTGAGCAATAATCATTAGATGAGCAATTGGTATATCTCTTTTTAAGACAGAACTGAAGGAACTATGAAAATACGTTCTTTTATTCATTGTAAAATTGTGTACATTTCTATATGATTTCATCATACATGATTTTCATTTGACAAGAATTCAAAAGCATATGACTACACCTAATCTAGGAATAGATTCTGTCAGCGTCAAACTCCTGTTATCAATCGGCCCTCTCGGGTTTTCTCGATTGAATATTTTCTCTTGGCCCTTAATTTTTGCCCAGGATGCCTTTTTTCGATTTTCACCCTGACAGGGCGCCAAATTTTAGCAAGGCCGCCTTTTTTTGGTTTTCGACCTGCGGGGCATTTATTCTCTTCTTTTTATTTTTGGTCTTTAACCATGGAACCTTTTAAGTTTATCGACATTGACCGGGTCCTTGAACTCATTCCCATCACTGTCTGCCAAAATTGCTGCTCCTTTTGTTAGCAGCTTCTTCAAAATGAACGGACCTTCCCAGGTGGGCCTGAATTTTCCCCGTATGTCCGGCACTCCCGGTCTCATCATCTTAAAGACCAAATCTGCCTCCTTCAACGGATGCTTTCGTACTTTCTTGCCAAATGACCAAGCCAACCTTTTCTGATAAACTTGATTGTGGTAATAGGCCCGCAACCTATCTTCATCTAGCAAATTTAGCTGTGACAAACGCTGTTGCGCCCATTCTGTCTCTGCAATCTCGGCTTCCATGACTACCCTCAAAGACTTTAACTCAATTTCAACCGGCAGGACTGCTTCAGTTCCATATACCAGAGAGAATGGTGTTGCCCACGTAGAGGTTATGATTGTAGTTCTATATCCCCAAAGTGCGAAGGGTAACTTTTCACCCCAGTCTTTATAGCTCTGAACCATCTTGGCCAATATCCGCTTCACATTCTTGTTCGCTGCTTCAACTGCACCGTTTGCTTGAGGACGGTAGGGAGAAGACTTGTGATGTTGGATCCTATATTTCTGGAGCATTTGTTTAGTTTCTACTAGGAATTGCACCCCATTATTAGACACAATGTGATGTGGGAGACCATATCTGCATATTAGATTCCGCTCGATGAATTTAGCCATATCAATTGCATCAACCTTCTTGAAAGATTTAGCTTCAAACCACTTAGTGAAGTAGTCAATGGCAACTATAATTAACCTGTGCCAGTTAGAAGCTGTAGGACGGATCTCGCCTATGATGTCTATTCCCCAAGCTACAAATTGCCATGGAGATGTCAAGCTATGTAATTCTGAAACTGGCACATGCCTAAAGTTCGCATACTGTTGGTATAACTGGCATTGCTTCACAAATTTTGAACAATCCGTATCCATTGTGAGACAATAAAACCCTTGGCGCATGATCTTCTTTGCTAAGGCTAAGCCATTCATGTGAGCTCCATAGATCCTGGCATGAACCTCTTCCATAACTCTTTTAGCTTCTTTCTCCGCGAGACATCTTAACTGGATACCATCAGCTTGCCTTTTGTACAAAGTGCCATTAACACTGATGAATTGAGTGGATAACTTCCTTATCATTCTTTGGTCCTTCTCAGTGGCTTCCTCTGGAATGACTGACCTTTCTAAGTAATTTTAAATGTTATAGTACCATGGATTTCCATCGGTGGTCTTGACGTCCATCACCTGCTCAGCTTCAAAGCAAGGCCTTCCTGAGCTAGAGATTAGCACGGGTTTCATCGCAACTCCTGTTGGATTATCCCACATAGACACTAAAGTTGCTAGAGCGTCAGCTAACTGATTTTCGTCTCTGGGGATGAAGTGAAAAGTGCAAGTCTCAAACTGGCTGCTCAACATTCTCAAGTGCTTCACATAAGGCAACAGCCTTTCTTCCTTGACTGACCACTCCCTTCTGATCTGATGAATTACCAAGGAAGAATCTTCGAATACTTCTACGGTCTTTGCCCCTAGAGCGAGTAACGCTTCCAATCCAAAGATGCAAGCTTCATATTTTGCTTCATTATTAGTAGCCTTATACCTCAGCTTCTTAGCTAATGGTAGCCTTTCACCATCCGGGGTCGTAAGAATAATTCCTGCTCCTGCCCCTTTACTGTTTACTGCCCCATCAAAAAATAGCTGCCACCCTTGCACTGCTATGGCCGTGACATCTTCATCCGGGAAATTATACTCAAACTGGTCTCCCTCAATAGGATGCTTGGCTAAGAATTCTGCTACAACTCTTCCTTTAATGGTTTTCTTGGTTATGTATTCAATGTCGAACTCCTGCAACAGCAGTAGCCATCTTCCCATCTTCCCTAGTAGAGAGGGTGCTTCTTGGAGGTATCTAAGAGGATTATGTTTGGCTACTGCCTGTACCCTAAAGGGATAAAAGTAGTGTCGCAACTTCTTAGAAGCCCAGATAACTACTAAACAAATCTTCTCAACCTATAGATATTTAGCTTCATACGGTAGGAACTTCTTGCTAAGATAGTAAACCGCAAACTCCACACCTAAATCGTCTTCTTGAGACATCATAGCACCTACTAAATTATCTTCCACTACTAGGTACAGGATTAGTGGCTTGGCACGGCGTGGTGGTCTTAATACTGGAGGATTTAACAGATACTCCTTAATGGTGTCAAATGCCAGTTGACAGTCATCGTTCCATATCACCTGCTGATTCTTCCTAAGAAGCTTGAAAATAGGCTCACATATTGAAGATAGCTTGGCAATAAACCGGCTGATATACTGAAGTTTTCCTAGGAAACTTCTGACGTTCTTCTCCTTCTGGGGCACTGGAATCTCTCTTATGGCTTTGACTTTATCGGGATCTACTTCAATTCCTCGCTGGCTTACCATATCGCCTCATAGCTTACCCGAGGTAACCCCAAAGATGCATTTCTTAGGATTGAGGCACAAATTATACTTACTAATCCTTTGAAAGAACTTTTCTAAAGCCTCAAAGTGACGTTCTCTAGTAGCCGACTTAATCATCATGTCGTCGACATATACTTCCACTTCTTTGTGAATTAAGTCATTGAGAACTTTTGTGGCCATCCTCTGATAAGTTGCTCCTGCATTTTTCAACCCAAAAGGCATAACCCGATAGGCGTATGTCCCCCACTCGGTGATGAAAGCTGTCTTGATCCGATCCACTATCTTGTTAAGGATTTAATTATAACCTACGTATCCATCCACAAAGTTGTACATCATACAAGCAGCATCACTATCCACTAGCACATCAATATGGGGTAGCGGGAAATCATCCTTAGGGCAAGCTTTGTTCAGGTCTCGATAGTCAACAAATACTCGAACCTTACCATCTTTCTTGGCTACAGGAACCACGTTAGCGAGCCAGGTCGAGTATTGAACCTCTATTAAGAATTTGGCCTCAATCTGCTTATGGATCTCCTCCTTTACTTTCTGCGCCCATTCTGGCCTAAGTCTCCGAAGCTTTTGCTTGACTGGTTTAAACTCTGGGTAAGTTGGGATGGCATGTTCGGCAATATCTCGATCTATTCCTGGCATATCCTCATAGGTCCAGGCAAAGACTTTTTCATATTTTTTTAATATTCTCTCGAATTTTAACCTCTCGTCAAGAGTTATGTCTGATGCTATCAAAATTTCCTTTGGATTCTCAAAAGTTTCTAGATTAAATGCGGTTATGCTAGTTGAATTAATATCAAAAATGAATGCATCATGCTTATGATCATGCAAAATGAAATCATCAGAAACATCACACAAGTAAACAAAGTTGTTCTTCTCATTAACATGATCAGAAACATTAACATTGTCCTCAAAGAGTTCTAGCATAAAAAGAGAATCTAAATGACTATCAACTTCAGTCGACGCCGATGCTGCAGCCGACTGTGCTTTGGCTTCTTGACTTGGTGAAATCTTAAGATCTTCAATCTTGAGCTCTGGTTCTATCATCTTCTCCTTCCCTTTGAGTTTGGTGGC
This sequence comes from Excoecaria cochinchinensis, assembly GCA_947683425.1. Classification (NCBI taxonomy): domain Eukaryota; kingdom Viridiplantae; phylum Streptophyta; class Magnoliopsida; order Malpighiales; family Euphorbiaceae; genus Excoecaria; species Excoecaria cochinchinensis. Next base: position 5,637,611 of record CANTUQ010000034.1, read on the forward strand.
TAACAGCTTATCAGTTACAATCTCTTCGGGCTCATCCCTGTCCCAGACGCTGCATTGGGTCATAATCTCCTCGTCCCAAAAGTTCTCTATAGCTTTAACCACTCCAAACTCCCAGTCGAAAACATCATTGAAAATTTCGAAACCCGGGGTGATCTTCCCATCTACCCACTGCGGCTCTTCTTCTCCGGTATAAGCACATACCGAGGAAGATGGCACAAAGTTCTCCGAAATATGGGGGATCTTCTCTGATACTTTCTTCTTACCATACTCTCCTTTGTATCCCAACCCTTTTCGATCTTTCTGACCATGTGTAGTGATAGCATCCTGCAGCCCTTGTGACTATTTTCCCAAACCAGCCCCTAGGAGGAAGTGCATCTTCTTTAGCATGTTCACCACTTGAGGGCTACCTTTTAAGCTTTGCTCTTCTCCGATCATCAATACATGAAAGCCACTGAATGGCTGATTGGAGATCTCCAAGGCAGACACTTAGTTCTCTCTTGCTGCTTTAATGGTCACTACTTCTCCTTTATGGGGTATCTTAATTATCTGGTGTAAGGTGGATGGTACTCCCCCTAACCTGTGGAACCACGGTCTACCAAGTTGAGCTGAAAAGTTTGCTGGGATCGGCAAAACCACAAAATCTGTTTCTGTCTCAATGGGCCCTGTCTATACCAAAGCTTTGAAAATTCCCGATGCTTGCCTCCTGGAGTTGTCATAGGCTGTGATGGTCAGGTTAGACTTGCTTAACATACTCTCATCCATCCCAAAGGCCTGAAGTGCCACCAAAGGGCAAATATTTATTGATGACCCGTCATCAACCATGACGCAAGCGGTGTGTTTGCCATTGATCTGTGCCTTGATGTACAAAGGTCGGTTATGGTTGCGACCCTCTGTCGGTAAATCTGCATCAGAAAATACAAGCTTCTCCCTATATCCCCCCCTAACAAGGTCTAACAGCTCAGATGGAGAGATTGTAGTTCCTACGGTGGATACACTCAATGCCTCAACTAACTTCTGTCTGTGAGAGGGGGACTGTCTCAAGAGGTCCCAATTGAGCAGTGGTCTTTTTCAGCTGCTTCACTATTGAATTATCTTCCGGCTCCTTCTCTGCGGGTATTTGCATTAGGTCCTGTTGCTTCTCAACTTCGGGAACTACTCTCCCACCTCTTGTTACTGCCTCAACTCTCTCCTCTTCTTCTGAATCCCATGGATCCGTGAACTGTCCATCTTTCTCTTTACCTTCATCTTCTCCACTCTCACTAGTGGACCAACAGTCTATCGCCGCCACAGGAATCCCTTCTTCACTTGCTTCAGGGCAAGTGATAGCGATGTACTCATTTCCATATAAATCTTGCATCACATACCATTTTGGTATGCTTGATCCAATCATAAAGACTGGAGGTGGCATTGCATTATAGCTGGACTTCTTCTTTCCTTCTCTCTTCTCAGGATCAGTGATCTGCTTGTTGTCAATTAGATCTTGGACCCGATGTCTTAATGTTATACAATCATCTGTCAAATGCCCGGTATGTTGGTGAAATGCACAGTATTCATTTTCCTTGTGCCCTGGTTGTCCTTGGGTCCTAGCTGGCCTAGACGGCAGGGGCTGTAGCTTCCCTTCCTTTACCAGCCTCTTTAGCACCCATGATAAAGGCCTACCCAAGTTCGAGAAATACCTCTGATTCACGCCTGTTGCAGACACCTCGGCTGTCTTCCCACCTCTATTACCGCTGCTTGAACTTGCTGACTTGGCTGTCCCTTGATTGTTATATCCCTTCCTGGTATAGGACTCACTGTTTGCCCTCTTGGCTAAATATTCACCTTCTGCTTCTATGGCAATGTCCTTCAGGGATTCCCAGTCTTTCAGTCCCTTCATTTTTAGTCCATCTCTCAAGTACGGGCTGGCATTTCGAATGAATAATCGGATCTGATCAGAAGTGTTCGGTTTATGTTTCATCTCCATAACCCGGTTCCTCTACCGAGTAAGGTACTAGTGGAAGGACTCTCCAGCCTTCTGTTATAGCAACTCGAGATATTTCAAAGTGACCTCCATCCGGGTACTGCAATCGTACTGCTTAAGAAACTCTTCGGTTAGCAAGTCCCAATCCTCCTTGGACCTCCTGTCAAGCCCATGGTACCTATCAATAGTAGGTCCTGTGAGACTCAAGCAAAAATACTCTATCTTCTGCTTTCTTATTAAGGTCATGCCCTTCATGACCAGCGAGTATTGCTTGATGTGTGCTGACGCGTACTCAGCAAGTGTACTGAATCGGCAAGTAATATAGTGGAATATAATTAAGACCACAAGTTATCGAACCCAAGGGACTGTGTTGTGCAAGTGTTTGACAATTAATTGTATGCTAAAGAATTCCCAATATTTTTGATGTGGTGATTGTTTAACTCAGAAAAATCAATAATCTAACTGATGATATTAATATCTAAGAATATTAACGAAATAATAATACAGCAATTTGATAAAATGACTAAGAGATCTTGCTAAGGAATACCCATTCTCCCCAATAATATCATGTGAATAATTGATTCAACAAATTCATATACAATCAGTGAATAATCTAGCCTGTACCATAGCTTGCCTTTCGGATCCAGCTTCTCTAAAATATGCACTTACCAATCCGGATTCAGCACATAAATTAGCATTATTACAGATCTTAAGTTCTAAGTTAAATAATCTTACCATTACGGATTCAGATATCAACTCATTTATCTTCCACCATTCTGAACCTATTGAAATAAACATTCACAGATTTTAACTACCAATTCGGATTCATCAAATCAATGAAAGTTGATTAAAATAGAACAGAACATGTGTACGTATTTATGGGCTAATTGCAATCAAAGTTTATCTTGGTAGATCTCCCCTTAACTTGCATTCAAACCAGCAACAACAGATAATTTCAGAGAAGATAAAACTGAAGTATATGCATAATACAATCCATACAAAATATTCACATGATTTACTGGGGATTTAAGGCATCCCTTAACAAGAAATAAAATTACTCAGTCATATTTGAAATAAAGACTGAATTAAATAGAGAGAAGTTGATATTACCCATTTGAATCTGAAAATGAAAATCTTACAGTAAACCAAACAATGTTCTTCAATTGAATCAGCTATTCCAACTTCCAAATTAAATTACAGAATCGAAATCTCACTTCTAAGAATTTCCAGATCTGAAATCCCAGAGTTTATTTTCTTCAGCCCAAAACTAAAACTAAAAGTTCTTCTCGTTTAATCTGTTCTCGAAACTTCAAAAATAAATAATAACCTTCAACTCTCTCTGATTATTCCTCTCCGATTTAAAATAACAACAGCTTAAATTCCATCCACAACTATATTAAAAATCCTAACTTAACTTACAGAGAAAATAAATTTTCTTTTTGTTTCCAGAAGAAATCCCTCGACCCCCTTTCTCTCTCACTTTAGTCCCTAAGTAACCGTTCAAAGTTCCAAGTCAAAAGGTGACCTTCAAAGTCTTTGATTTTGTGCAGATTTGGTTCACAAATAGGTTACACGGCGGTATGAGAGTCTCTCACCGCCGTGTAACATGCCTCTGGTCAATAATCTTGACATTTTGCTCCCTTGTCCAGTGCCGCAATTTCTGGAAATTTTACGCCTCACACGGCGGTATGAGACTTCCATACCGCCGTGTAACAACTTACGTAAGGGATGATTCTCGTGGTACACGGCGGTATGAGTCTTCCTTACCGCCGTGTACTGCCCTTCTGCTGCTCTCTTTTATTTGCGTTTCACACGGCGGTGAGGAATAACCTTACCGCCGTGTAAACTACCTAAAAAATGCCAAAATTAACATAAATCTTCATTTATTGCACCAACTAACATTAAATGACATTTTATCAAAAATTAACACAAATAACAGCTTTTAGACTAAGAAATAATCTCTAAATTCACATCAAAACATTGTTTAATTTAAACTTATCAAAATACCCCACACTTAGCTTTTGCTCGCCCTCGAGTAAAATAACTTCTTCAATTCCAGCCATCTCAATTTTCAAGCAGGAAAATGGAAATTCAGAATACCAAGCAAACACTTAGTAAATTCCACTTTAGAGTAATCTTCACTCAAACAAGTTTTAAACGAAGAAAATACAATCGAATTTCTGATGTGTGTGTGCAAAGGCCAAAACCAATGTTTTAATATTTTTCAAAACTTAAAACTTCCAGCATCAATCAATTAAGAGCAAATTTAATCAATGCATGAATGTACTTCTGGTTTCTCACTTGAAACTCTAGAAACACCATAGGCCTCTCCTTTAGTACCGGAACCCGAAGGTCATCTCCACTGAACAAATTAAAACATAAACATGATCATTAGGTCTTAAGCAGGTTGTAATGTATGGTTCAATCGGTGATGGCTAACAAGAGAAGTTTAGGAAATTAAATGAAGATTCAGCCACTCTACCAACTAACACTGCTACCCAAAAATTTTCATCACCTACTTCCAATCTATCAACAATTGCCAAGACTTAGCTATTTCCCAAATATAAAAAAATTTATCACCAGAGAAATAATACGATACAATTTCTTTCTCAGTCCCTATTATACCCCAATATTGTCTTCTAATAGAGGATACCCCACACTTGAATTTTGCTATACTCAGAATTAATTTTTATTTTATTTTATTTTATTTTATTATTATTATTATTATTTTTTTTAATTGCACTTAGTGGGATACTTATATCCTCTATTTTTTTGCAACTTACTTGTCAAGCAATATCCCAAAATTCTTTAATTTTTCTTACCCATTTATTTACTACTAAACACCTTATTTCAACTTTCAATATCTTCCCAACCCAATCCTAGAGTGGCCAATTCTTAGAAGGGATAGGCAAAAGCATTTAAATTAAATGGCATATTAAGTGTGTAACAAGAAAAATTTCAGAGTACGCTTTTAGCATACCAATTCAGCTCAATGGGGCTAGCAATGGAAAATTAATTCACTAGGTGAGATAAAGTTTATTTTAAGTAGCTTCTCAAAAGAATTAATGCCTAAATCATGTCAACATTTATGCCTTAATTGCTATATCGTTTCGAAGGGCAATGAGGAAGGTTCTAGTGTTCTAAAAATTTTCTGATCAAAAGATTTCATGCTGGTTTTTCTTTACTTGTAAAAACTGGCCTAAGTGCATAATTCATGGAAATTGCAATTGTATATTTCTACTTTGAAAATTGTTAAGAAAAATAACTTTAAGACAGAATCTTACTCTCTTGTCGACTAAGTGCTCTGAATGACCTTTTTAAGATTAACAATTGAGCTGGAATAACAACTTAGAAATTTGTTAAGCTAAGCATGAGTTAAATTGATGAGCTCAAAACACAAAATATAACTTAAACAACCAACTACAGAAACCATTATCAAAAAGCAGAAAATATAACTTGTAAAATATAAAAACAAAAGAAACAAAAGAAATAATAAACTTTAACTTACTAAAGTACTGCAGGGTTAGTCACATCACATCAAAGTTACACAAACTAGCTACCCCACACATAAAAACTTGCTGTCCCCAGCAAGTGATTCAAACAACCAAAAATAACAAAAGAAACAAAATAAAAGATCAGATAACTTTCCAGAAAATCAGTCCTGTGGAGGTAGTGGCGGAGGAAAACGATCTCTCATGGTCTGATAAAACTGCTCCTGCTCCTGCCGAGAGAGATACATGGAATGCTCCAGCCTTGACAGACTCTGTGCTTGCAAAGCTAACTGCTGCTCATGCATATCTAATCGTCCCATAAGCTGAACATGTTCAGCATGGGTATCCTCCATGAAGCTCTCCCACTGATCTAAGCGGGAATTAATTTGAGCCTGTCCAGTCTGCAAAGCCTCAAAATGAGCAGTAAACTGGGAGAAGTCATAGGCTGGCATAGCTGGGGCAGGTCCTGCAGCCTCCTCTGGCTGCTCATCCTCTTCCTCAGCCCCTTCTACGGGCAACTGTACTCGACCCCTTTCAATGAGGCGCAAGTATTCTTCCCTTGTGGACAATCTGACTTGTTCATGAAACTGATGATCATCCACAATGATCCTCAAATTTTTCAACATCCTAAAGTCCAGTAAATTACTATCTCCCAAATCGGGTCCCAACGAGCTAAGGCCTACTCGCTTAGCCAACACTGTGACCACCCATCCGATCGCGATTTTCTTTACTTTCCTGGGATTAGCCTGCAAGTCCTCAAACTTCTTCCATAAAAAATAAGCGCCATTTAATGGGATCTGGTGGATCATGCAATGCAGAAATAATGCCTCAGCCTGGTTCACCACTCCAGCTGCTTCAATGTGTCCATAGAAAGAAAGGGCGAAAAATCGATGTAAAATCCTCAAGGCATGATCCCTCAGATGGTGTGCCTTGGACTGCCCAGTGACATATTGTGTGGCTGATACTGGATCGCGAATTGTGGCCCACACTGCCTGCTTATTCAAGTCGGGCAGATGTCTAGCTCCATCCAATGGAAAACCCAAGGCATCTGCGAATTCATTAAAGGTTAGAGTGTGTTTTCTCTTGTTTAACCAGAATGTTACCTCCCCGAGGTCCTCCTCATCATCATTATCAATCTTGCAATCTACAGTGGCCAGAAAATCCCTTGTCAATTTCGGATGAACTCGATCCCTTTTCTGAAAGAAGTCTGTCCATCCTATCCCCTCAATCAAATCATTGATTTCTTCATTTATCCCCAATGTCCGTAGTGCATCAAAATTAATAAATGTAGAAGGTAGGAAGGTTGCCTCTGATAGACATTCGTATGCAGTATGGCACCTTGTAGGGACCCATGATGGTATTGAGCTATTCTGAGAAGAGGATGCCTGGTCCGTTCTTGATCTTTTTGGAGCCACTGCATCAATATATAAACACAATTAGAAGGGATAAACAAGGCTTAAATTTTCAACAAAATAATAGACAAACCCATATTTATATAAAAACAATTTGCAATCATTAAAACTTCAAAGCCACAATGAAAATCTTTAGCAAGGACAAAAGCCAGCATTTATGATAACAATGCATCCCCTAGTTCCCTTAACAACAAATGCACAAAAGAAATAGATTGTGAAAAATTACAGCATTCTCACCGAATTGTCATACTGCCATAATGTTTACATGCTTAAATGCCCACTCAAACGGTAATCATAGCTCACGACAAACATATTTCAGAGTGTATGAAAACCCAAAAGAAAACCATGGTTGACAACAACTATATAACAGAGAAGGGTTAATGAACACTCATTTAGGCATTTTGTCAAACACTTGGTGAGCACCACTTTTTATGGATAAAAACAGCATCTCTCAATCAATTGTTACCCAAAATTCGTTCAAATATCATCCAGTAATCCATATATTCATCAACGCAACATGATTTAAGAGAATAAAAACACTGATTCAATTATCAATTCAGAGCAGAACATACACATCACTAAATTCGCCTAAATCCAGCCACAAAAAAAAAATGTTACAAATCCAACAATAAATCCACAGAATTCGACATCAATCCAACCAACCATTACAAATTAAGACACATAATCTAACCATTATTTGAAAATTAACACATAAAATCCACTTATTTCTTAAAGAAAGAATTAATTAAGAAAAGAGAAACTGAAAAATACCTAAACCCTAGAACAACAGAGAAACAAAACCAAAAAGAAGAACGAATGTACAAAATGAAAAAGAAGAAGAAAAGAATAAAAGAAACTTACTTGGATCGAAGAATGCAGACTTGATGTGCAAAAGTTAGGTTTAGAATCGATTTTTTTCACTTGAAAATTGTGTTCGCAGAACTTGGGTTAAAGGGATATGAGAGAGGGAAGTTTTGTTTTCAAAAATTTGTGCACAAGAACTGACGACAGGGGTTTTTAAAAAAAAACAGATTTTAACGTGTTACACGGCGGTATGCTAATTCCATACCGCCGTGTACAACGTGACTGCAAATGGGGATTTTTAATTTACTTCTTACACGGCGGTATGCTAATTCCATACCGCTGTGTAAAAGCACCACTGGAACTTCGTTATCTTAAATCCCGATTTACAAGGCGGTATGAGGATTCCTCACCGCCGTGTAAAACGCCACTGTCCCAGTTATGAAAATGCTCGTGTCACACGGCGGTATGATGGGTCCTCACCGCCGTGTAAAACAAGTTTTTGAGAAAAACTAACCCTTTAATTTAGCAATAATTACACCAAGTACTCCAAAACATTTTTACATTATGTTCAAAAATCAACAGACCACTAAATAAAAATACAAATGACCTACAAACTAAAAATAACCAGTCTTTAATAAATTAAAACAAAAGAGAATAAGAATAGAAATTAATTTAGTTCTGATTTTTAGTCTCAGCTAGACTTTGAACTCACCTTATTCGTCGTCCAATAAAATAGCCACTGCTGCACCTTCAGCGTGGTTTTCAAAATAAGGTTTTAGACGATGACCATTTACCTTAAATTCCGTGCTCCCAGGTTGTTTTCTGATCGTGATAGCTCCGAAGTCAGCTACATTTACCACTTCAAATGGTCCCGTCCACCGCGGCTTCAATTTTCCAGGAAACAACCTTAATCGACTATTATACAATAGGACTTTCATACCTAGAGTGAATTCCTTTCTGATCAGTTTCTTGTCGTGCCATCTCTTCGTATTTTCCTTATACTTCTCCGCTTGTTGGTATGACCAATAGCGTATTTCTTCCAACTCATTCATCTGGAGAAGTCTCTTCTCACCTGCACTCTTAACATCGAAATTCAGAAATTTAGTTGCCCAATAAGCTTTGTGTTCAAGTTCGACAGGGAGATGGCATGACTTACCATAGACTAACTTAAACGGGGATAACCCTATAGGCATTTTGAATGCGGTTCTATAGGCCCATAAAGCTTCATCCAGCCTCAAATACCAATCCTTCCTAGATGAATTTACAGTCTTTTCTAGGATTGTTTTGAGTTCTCTATTAGAAACCTCAACCTGTCCATTTGCTTGAGCATGATATGGGGTGGTAATTTTGTGCCTCACGCCAAATTTTTTCAATAGGGCAGTAAATTGATGATTAACAAAGTGTTTGCCCCCATCACTAATTATGGCCTTTGGCGTGCCAAACCTAGTGAAAATGTTCCTCCTAAGGAATTCTAGTACAATTTTGGCATCGCATGTCTTAGTAGCTATGGCTTCTACCCACTTACTCACATAATCCACAGCCACTAATATATACTCAAACCCAAAGGATATTGGAAAAGGTCCCATGAAATCTATCCCCCACACATCAAATAATTCCACTTCAAGCATATTGGTTAACGGCATTTCATCTTTCTTAGAAATATTTCCTACCCGTTGACATCTATCACATGTTTTCACAAAACTTTGAACATCTTTAAACATGGTAGGCCAATAAAAACCGGAAGATAAAATTTTTGATACCGTCCGGTTTGGTCCATGATGTCCACCAGCTTCTCCACTATGACAGGCTGTGATAATCTCACCTTTCTCCTCATCTGGAATACATCTTCTCAGCACTTGATCTGCACACAAACGAAATAGATAAGGGTCATCCCAAAGATAATGCTTTGCATCAGCCTTTAACTTCTTTTTCTGCTGCCATGTGAAATCCTTTGGCATAAATCCCCCTGCGAGAAAATTAGCTAAATTAGCAAACCAAGGAACAGAAATATCATTTTCAAACAAAGCACAAATATGTTCATCAGGGAATAAATCTAAAATCTCCCCTTTCTCAATGTGAGCATTTTCCAGTCTTGACAAATGGTCTGCTACAAAGTTTTCTGCTCCCTTCTTATCTTTAATTTCTAGGTCGAATTCTTGCAGTAGAAGTACCCATCTGATCAGTCTTGGTTTGGATTCCTTCTTTGCAAATAGGTGCCTTAAGGCAGCATGGTCAGACCACACCACAATTCTTGCTCCCAGCAAATATTGCCTGAATTTTTCGAATGCATACACAATTGCAAGAAGTTCCTTCTCCGTTGTGGTGTAATTCATTTGAGCTCCTGTCAAAATGTGACTTGCATAATAAACCGTACAAAATACCTTTTCTCTTCGCTGCCCAAGAACTGCACCAACTGCAAAATCACTTGCATCACACATTAATTCAAAAGGTAAATTCCAATCCGGAGAAATAATCACCGGGGCTGAAATGAGCCTCCGTTTCAAAGTCTGAAAAGCCAGCATACATTCATCGTCAAAATTAAAAGGAGCATCTTTCATCAACAAATTTGATAAAGGTTTAGCAATTTTTGAAAAATCTTTGATAAACCGGCGGTAGAATCCTGCATGTCCCAAGAAACTTCTAATGCCTTTCACACTAGTTGGGGGTGGTAACTTTTCTATCACCTCTACCTTTGCCTTGTCAACTTCTATCCCCTTCTCAGAAATTTTGTGCCCAAGCACAATGCCTTCCCTTACCATGAAATGGCATTTTTCCCAATTCAGCACCAAGTTGGTCTTCTTACACCTTTCTAACACCAATTCTAAATGCCTAAGGCAGCTCTCAAAATGACTCCCATAAATGGTAAAATCGTCCATGAACACCTCCATAAATTTCTCTATGAAGTCATGAAAAATTGCCATCATACACCGCTGAAATGTAGCCGGTGCGTTGCACAGCCCGAAGGGCATTCTCCTGTATGCAAATGTGCCATAGGGAAAGGTAAATGTAGTCTTTTCTTGATCTTCTGGAGCTATGGGTATTTGCATGTAACCTGAATATCCATCTAAAAAACAATAGAATCCATTTCCTGCCAATCTTTCCAACATTTGGTCAATAAAAGGTAAAGGAAAATGATCCTTTCTGGTTGCATTATTTAACCTCCTATAGTCTATGCACACCCTCCATCCTGTCACTGTGCGTGTGAGAATTAATTCATTTTTTTCGTTGGCTACAACTGTCATCCCTCCTTTCTTTGGTACACATTGGACTGGACTGATCCAATTGCTATCAGAAATGGGATAGATAATACCTGCATCAAGGAGCTTGAGTACCTCCTTTTTCACCACTTCTTGCATTGCTGGATTTAGCCGCCTTTGTGGTTGCACCACCGGTTTGAAGTCAGTTTCCATAAGTATCCGGTGCGTACAATAGCTGGGACTGATTCCTTTTAAATCTGAAGTTGACCAGCCAATTGCTCCTTTATGCTTCTTGAGTACTTCAATAAGCATTTCTTCTTCCAAACCTGTCAATAAAGATGAAATAATTACTGGTTTTGCATTATCTTCTAAAAATATATATTTTAAATGTGAAGGAAGAGGGTTAAGTTTAGAATGTGTATCCCCCTTTTCCAGGTTCAGTCCTTCTTCCTGTGTGTTTTCTTCTTCACTTTCTTGCTCCACAGCTGCAATCACTTCCTCATCTTCCAATTTTTCATTCTCCAAAGAATGCAGTAAATCCTCATTCACCGGATCAGCTTCTAACATTTTCTCTTGCACTTCTTCTACACACTTGTCTATTGTATCCATAAAGTAAGCAGATTCTTCTATATCATCTGATGGATACCTTTGAGCTTTGTTCATATCAACAACTAATTTTTCATCATTGAATCTCAGGGTAACAGTTTGCCCATGCACATCAATCAAAGCTTTTGCGGTGTTTAAAAATGGTCTCCCCACAATAAGTGGTACTTTCCTGTCCTCTTCCATTTCCATCACCACAAAGTCTACTGGAAAAATAAACTTCCCCACTTTCACTAACAAGTCCTCTATCACTCCCTTGGGTCGCCTCACCGACCTATCCGCAAGTTGGAGTCTCATTCCCGTCTCCTTAAGATCACTAAGATTCAGCTTCCTGCAAATAGAATAAGGCATTAGATTTATGCTTGCACCTAAATCACACAAAGCATTACCATAAAAATTTTCACCAATAGCACAAGGTACAGTGAAGCTACCTGGATCTTCCAATTTCTCAGGGATCTTGTTCATGATTATAGCACTGCAATTTTCTGTTAGTTGAACAGTTCCATGCCCTTCTAATTTCTTTTTATTAGAACATAGTTCTTTCATAAATTTAGCATAGTTGGGCATATGAGCTAAAGCTTCAGCAAATGGTAAATTAATGTGTAATTTCTTAAATATTTCTATAAACCTAGCTTTTTGCTCATTTTTCTTTTCTTGTCTAGCAACAGCAGGAAATGACAGTCTATTTATGTCGAGATCCTCTACCCTTGGATTCACTATACTCTTACCTTTATCCTTTTTAGGAGCATTTTCATTCATTTCAAAATTAAAGTTCGAATTACTTACCGTCCGTGTTGGCTCCTTCTCTTCTGAGGAAGAATTTTTACCTTGATCTTCTCTTTGTGCAACATCCTTTCCACTTCGCAGTGTAATTACTTTTGCTTCCTCTTTTGGATTCCGATCCACATTTGATGGAAATGTTCCTGGCTGCCTTTGGGATACAGAATTTGCAAGCTGACCCAACTGAGTTTCCAGATTTCTCATAGAAGCATCTTGGTTTCGGTTCCACTGCTCTTGAGATTTCCACCTAGATTCTTGATTTGTCATGAATTGCTGCTGACTGTTTATGAAGTTAGCCATCATATCCTCAAGATTTGGCTTCTTCTCTTGCATAGGTGGCCTAGGTGGGTATCCCGGTGGATGGTATGATTGAGCTTGTGGTTGATTGAAGTTCTGTCCATGGTTGTGTTGGGGTGGGTATGGCATTTGGTATTGGTTGGTTGGTATGAATGTCCTTGATTGTGCTGAGTACTTTGGTTGAAAGGTGGTCTTGCTGGTGGGTGCGAGGATGAAGCATTCTGATTTCCATCTTTCCAAGAAAAATTCGGGTGATTTCTCCAGCCTGGGTTGTATGAGTTACTATAGGGGTCACTCCTCCGATAATCCCCTACAGCATTAACATTTCCCATTGCTGCACTCTCTTGAGCATACTGCCCACTTTCATACCACTCATCTTCTTGAGAAACAGAGGCTACATTTTTCACCCTTAAGTTTTTCATCTCGTTCTGCATTGACTCCACCTGTGCCCTCAGCATTGACACTTCATCTACACTATGTATTCCTTGTCTTCTTGGGACTGATCTAGGATTAGCCCACTGAGCGTCATTTGATGCCATTTTATCCAGCAGTTGGAATGCTTCTTCTGGTATTCTATTCATAAAAGAACCTCCTGATGATGCATCCAGCAAAGATTTTGTTTGTGGTGAAATACCAGAATAAAATTATTGCATCAGATGGTAGATTGGTATTTCATGATGCGGACAGCTTCTTAACAATCTTCTGAATCTTTCCCAAGCCTCATAAAAGGGCTCATCACTCAATTGACTAAATTGAAAAATGCTGTTGCGAATATTTGCTGTTTTTTTAGGTGGGAAAAATTTCATCAGAAACCTTTCTTGCAATTGATCCCACGATGTAATTGACTGTCTTGGTAACATCTGCAACCATTCCCTTGCCTTTCCAATCAAGGTGAAAGGAAATAATTTCAGTCTTACAGCATCAGGTGTCACTCCTGGAATCTGCACTGTGTCACTAATCTCCAAAAATAAATCCAGGTGTTGTGCAGGATCTTCCACTTCTGTTCCAGAAAATTGATTTCTTTGCACCATGTTGATAGTTGCTGGTTTCAGTTCAAATTGTACTCCTCTTGGCAGCACAATTGTCCTATGGTCTTCAGTCCATCTTGGCACAGCATAGTCCCTTATCGTTCACTGCCTAGGGACTTCTCCTCCATAATTTCTTGGTACCTCTTCATGTGCCCTTGGCACTTGTTCGTTCTCGGGAGGGACTTCATCAATAGGGAGAGGATTATTTTCCATGTTGTTATCTCTATTGGCTCTCCTGTGTTGACGCAAAGTCCTCTCGATTTCAGGGTCGTAGGGTGCTAATGATCCTTGTCTAACTCTGCTCATACACCACAACTACCTGAAAAGAATAAAAATAATAAAATCAGAAAAATGAAAACACATACAAATAAAAATCAAAACTTACTGACAACGCTATTTCCCCGGCAACGGCGCCAAAAACTTGACGCGTACTCAGCAAGTGTACTGAATCGGCAAGTAATATAGTGGAATATAATTAAGACCACAAGTTATCGAACCCAAGGGACTGTGTTGTGCAAGTGTTTGACAATTAATTGTATGCTAAAGAATTCCCAATATTTTTGATGTGGTGATTGTTTAACTCAGAAAAATCAATAATCTAACTGATGATATTAATATCTAAGAATATTAACGAAATAATAATACAGCAATTTGATAAAATGACTAAGAGATCTTGCTAAGGAATACCCATTCTCCCCAATAATATCATGTGAATAATTGATTCAACAAATTCATATACAATCAGTGAATAATCTAGCCTGTACCATAGCTTGCCTTTCGGATCCAGCTTCTCTAAAATATGCACTTACCAATCCGGATTCAGCACATAAATTAACATTATTACAGATCTTAAGTTCTAAGTTAAATAATCTTACCATTACGGATTAAGATATCAACTCATTTATCTTCCACCATTCTGAACCTATTGAAATAAACATTCACAGATTTTAACTACCAATTCGGATTCATCAAATCAATGAAAGTTGATTAAAATAGAACAGAACATGTGTACGTATTTATGGGCTAATTGCAATCAAAGTTTATCTTGGTAGATCTCCCCTTAACTTGCATTCAAACCAGCAACAACAGATAATTTCAGAGAAGATAAAACTGAAGTATATGCATAATACAATCCATACAAAATATTCACATGATTTACTGGGGATTTAAGGCATCCCTTAACAAGAAATTAAATTACTCACTCATATTTGAAATAAAGACTGAATTAAATAGAGAGAAGTTGATATTACCCATTTGAATCTGAAAATGAAAATCTTACAGTAAACCAAACAATGTTCTTCAATTGAATCAGCTATTCCAACTTCCAAATTAAATTACAGAATCGAAATCTCACTTCTAAGAATTTCCAGATCTGAAATCCCAGAGTTTATTTTCTTCAGCCCAAAACTAAAACTAAAAGTTCTTCTCGTTTAATCTGTTCTCGAAACTTCAAAAATAAATAATAACCTTCAACTCTCTCTGATTATTCCTCTCCGATTTAAAATAACAACAGCTTAAATTCCATCCACAACTATATTAAAAATCCTAACTTAACTTACAGAGAAAATAAATTTTCTTTTTGTTTCCAGAAGAAATCCCTCGACCCCCTTTCTCTCTCACTTTAGTCCCTAAGTAACCGTTCAAAGTTCCAAGTCAAAAGGTGACCTTCAAAGTCTTTGATTTTGTGCAGATTTGGTTCACAAATAGGTTACACGGCGGTATGAGAGTCTCTCACCGCCGTGTAACATGCCTCTGGTCAATAATCTTGACATTTTGCTCCCTTGTCCAGTGCCGCAATTTTTGGAAATTTTACGCCTCACACGGCGGTATGAGACTTCCATACCGCCGTGTAACAACTTACGTAAGGGATGATTCTCGTGGTACACGGCGGTATGAGTCTTCCTTACCGCCGTGTACTGCCCTTCTGCTGCTCTCTTTTATTTGCGTTTCACACGGCGGTGAGGAATAACCTTACCGCCGTGTAAACTACCTAAAAAATGCCAAAATTAACATAAATCTTCATTTATTGCACCAACTAACATTAAATGACATTTTATCAAAAATTAACACAAATAACAGCTTTTAGACTAAGAAATAATCTCTAAATTCACATCAAAACATTGTTTAATTTAAACTTATCAAAATACCCCACACTTAGCTTTTGCTCGCCCTCGAGTAAAATAACTTCTTCAATTCCAGCCATCTCAATTTTCAAGCAGGAAAATGGAAATTCAGAATACCAAGCAAACACTTAGTAAATTCCACTTTAGAGTAATCTTCACTCATGATCCCTGCCGACTGGTCTAGCTCATCACGAGCATAATGACCGATCGGGTCACAATTTGATATACCTTGATGGTACGAGGCTTGAGCTGGTGATTATCCTTAACACTTCCCTAGATTGAGTGAAAATAGGGTCGTGCTTTAGGAACGCACCGGGGTTAAGAAGGGACCAAATTAACTTAATCTATGGCTCTAATATGATGATATGCAATTTTGAGATAAAGCGAAATTCATAAACTAAAACTTAATTGTAAAGGATAATCAAGGTATTTTCAAGTTGAAGTCTCAAACCATTTTTCCCCAGTGGAGTCGCCACTGTGACGTGCGCCGGACCCGCGGCCGCCCCTCAGACCGCCCGTCCGAGGGCGATCGGGCATTTGAGGTTCGTTAAAAACTTGCAACGAATTACAAGTGCGTCTATTTTGGGCAACAAGGAGATTTTATGGAGTCGCCACCCAATAAAACATTGGGAAAGTTTCTCTCGCCTCGGAGAGCTAAAGACAGCGCTTTTATCCATTTTGGGCAAGCCAAAGGGGTCTTGGAGGAAGAACTTCTCTCCCTTGGAGCCTAGGATTTGATGTCTAAGTCTCGTGACATTAGAGGTGTCTTGGAGTGTAAACCTCTAGCCTCTTTGAACCCAAAGACCAGAGATGGGTTCGGGACTTCTCATCTATTTCTACCTTGATTAATTTTACACTTTGGTTTTGAGTTTATTAGTTCGCTCTCTCTCCACACGATGCAATTTTAATTAAAAGGCACAAATATTCACATTGAAAGAAGTAAAATATTAAAAGTAAATTACAATAATACTAGGAGCAGAATACAACTCCCATTTAAAAAAGTGCAAACATACATAAAACCGGGGAATTTATTAACTATGAGGACTTTGGTCCCTGCATGTGTATTTAAAGAAAACATTTTGGATGTGATGACTAATTTGGGATGAAAACTAGGACATTGGTCCCATTCATTATGAAAAATCCTAGTTTAATTTAGTAGAAATATTTTTGTGATTTTTATTTGGGCGTGCATAAAAAACCATTTTACTTAATGAATAAATACAAGGAAATTAAAAATGTAAACAAAATGAGAATTAAAATGTATAAAGAAGATACTGAACCCCGCATCTCCTCTTTCACATGCATGGATGCTCAAATAAGAATAAAATAACAATTTGCAACCAAAAATAAAAATGAAATTCATGTTAGAAATTAACCCAAAGAAATATTATGACATAAAAGATAATATGTATAATGAAAATATAACATGCATAAGATACTATAACATGCATAAAATAATTACGATGCAATTTAACATGTATAAGAATAAAAAAATATTAACCATGCTCAACATATCAAATAAATAATTATAATAACAACTATGAGTAAAAATTAAAATATTGATATGTGTAAAAACAATTTAACATAAAAATATAATAGGATTTAAAAGGGTTTACTTGTTATATGAACAATTGAAGATAAAATAATAAGAAGAATATGGGGACTAAGAGAATTTACATGTTTAAAAGTTAATTGGAAACAAAAGAAATTAAAATCAAGAAGAGAATTAAGGAGTTAAGCATTGAATAATTACCCTTAAATTTAATCTTGAAGAATTGAAGGTAGAAGTGTTGAATTCCTTGTCTTTTCCTTGTGAAAAATGCTTGAAAAATAACTTGGAAACTTGAAAAATTACCCTTGGAAGCAAGTGTGTAAGATTGATTTTTTCTCTCAACTAAAAAGCTCAAAAATTCAGCTTTTTTCTTTCTAAAATCTTTCTAATTCGTCCTCTCTCGTTCCTCAATTTGTTCTACACTTTTAACACTCAAAAACTACCCAAAAACCACCCAAAACCGTCCAAAAATTGTTAAAAATCGAGTGGGGGTCGGAAATTCGGCGAAATGGGGAAAAAGTGGGCGACTGCGCGCACGAAGGCATCGCTCATGCAGAGCGAGCGATGCCCTGGGTGTTACTCGCGCAGGCGAGCGCTCGTCGAGCGCGCTGGGCGCTGCTCTCCGCCCAGCGCCCGGGCAAGCGCTCCGCGCGCTGCCGCGCCCCGACCTTCGCGAAAAATATATTTATATATATTTATTTTTTTTAATATAAAAACCCTCAACCTAAAACATGCTTTTTCTTCTCCAAAATAATTTGAAAAATATTTTTAAAATACACTTTTTACTCATTAAAAAGACAAGGAAAATCACTTTCGAGCTCATATCTTTTTGCCTATAAGTCGGCGTAGCTAAATTTCATCATCTGGTAATCCTGATCAAAGCTACTCGGGACCCGGTGTCTACAGCAGTGTTCTCTAACTGTAACTTCATTTGTTTCTCTGGCCTCATCTCAGCCTGTACGGAGTTTATGAGATGTAGTACTCTCTGACTATAGCCTCTATTTGCGATATGTTCTATCGCTGGCGCCCCGCTAACCTCGTCTCGGTCTGCACAGTGGATGGTCTGTACCGCTACCCTCGTCTCGGCCTGCACGGTGTGAGGTGTAGTTTCTCTAACTCCAACATCTGTTTGCGATCTATTCTATCGCTGGCGCCCCGCTAACCTCGTCTTTGTCTGCACGGTGGCTGGTCTGTACCGTTAGCCTCGTCTCGGTCTGCACGGTGTGAGGTGTAGTTTCTCTAACTCCAACCTCTATTTGCGATCTGTTCTATCGCTAGCACCCCGCTAACCTCATCTCGGTCTGCACGGTGGCCGGTCTGTAACGCTAGCCTCGTCTCGGCCTGCATAGTGTGAGGTGAAGCGTCTCTAACTCCATCCTCGGTTGCGATCTCTTCTATCCCTGGTGCCCCGTTAACCTCGTCTCAGTCTGCACGGTGGCTGGTCTTTTCGCAGGGCTTGTCATGGCATGCACGGATCACTTCAGATTGAAGGGATTTGGGATATTTTTGAAAATAACTTGACATTCCGAAGAGACAGAGAAAGCCTTAAGAAAAGGCCTTAAAGATAGTGCTCCAAAGAGACTGAGAAAGCCTTAAAAAGGACACAAAGATAATGCTCCGAAGAGACTAAGAATGCCTTAAAAAGGACACAAAGATAATGCTCCGAAGAGACTGAGAATGCCTTAAAAAGGCAACAAAGATAGTGCTCCGAAAAGACTGAGAATGCCTGAAAAAGGACACAAAGATAATGCTCCAAAGAGACTGAGAATGCCTTAAAAAGGATACCAAGATAATGCTCCAAAAAGACTGAGAATGACTTAAAAAGGACACAAAGATAATGCTCCGAAGAGACTGAGAATGCCTTAAAACAAGGTCTTAAAGATAATGCTCCGAAGAGACTGAGAATGCCTTAAAAAAGGTCTTAAAGATAATGCTCCGAAGAGACTTTGATGTCGAGCCTCTAGAGAGGAAATTATGTTTGAGCCTCCTCAGAGAAAAATTATATTTGAGGTTTTGGTTGCTTGCCAGCAGGCGGATAGGTTTCCATATCTTTGGTGATTTTTCTGTTTTTATTTTTGTTTTGGGATTTTCTTGCTTGGTTTTTGATCCTTACATTTTTGGATGTATTTAGAGTATATTGGATTATCAAGGCCTTGAAAATGTCTTTTCTTTGTGTTTTGTTGTTTTGTTTGTGTTGTTTTTGTTTGAAAATTTGTATTCTTCATATATTTACATTTTTTTTTGAGAATTTGTACATTTGAATTCGGCTTTTGAACACCTTGTGTGATGTGTGTGAACGTGCATCTTATGATAGAGAAACTCACCTGATTGCCCCCTGACACAGCGTGGACAGGCTTGCTTTTCTAGATAGTGTCTGACAACGTTGAGCTGAACCCGTCATCTGGATCACCTTTAAGCATGGGGTCTATTCGGACCTTTCCGCTGTGTCACGTACATGACAATATATACAAAATATTGTGTGTGTGTGTGGGATTACATGTGTGAAACATATGAATACATTTGAATCCGGATTGTGTGAGGTGTGTGAGCGTACATCTTATGACAGAGAAACTTACCTGCTTGCTCCCGGCATGGTGCGCATGAATAGGCTTGCTCTTTTCCCTCTTGGGAGTGGGTCCGTGAGATTCTTCTCTCATAAGGACTTCATCTTGATCATTGTGTGATGTGTACAAGCATACATCTCATGGTATAGAAACTTACCTTGTTGTTCCAGGCATGGTGTGTTCGGATAAGCTTGTCCTTGTTGGACATTCCACCTCTGTACATATTCACTCGACTTTATGCTAGATACAGTGGCAACTAATGTTGGGCTTAATCTGTGCTTTAGACTATCCTTGCTCATGAGGTCTATTCGGACCTTTGACTCAGAATCATGTACACAATAACATATACAACAGATTGTGTGTATGTATGGGATCATGTGTGTGAAATGTACATACAAAACCATATACAGAAACACATGCAAAGGATTAATGTGCAAGAAATGTGTATGCATATCTATACGTGTAAAAGACTGAATGCACGTGACATGCATGTGATATGCAAAAATGAATAGACCACATCCCAAGTGGTTAAGGGATTCGTTGAGGGTACTGCTCGGCTGCCCGCATTGTCTGATACTCCCAAAGATCTAGAAAAGCGTTGTCTTGACTTTACGGACTCTGACCCATAATCTTTTTAAGGAGAACTGACTCGTGTGCATCTTTGCCCCCCGGTCAATGAGTATTTTGCCCCCGTGACTCTGAATCAAGTTCTGCCTAAAGGGAAGTCATTCGGAGTAATGCCGCCTTATCGCTCCAGGCGCCAAAGGTCATTGTTTTAAAGGTAGTGCGTCCCTTGTGGATTTTCACACTAGCTTTTCTTAGTGGGAAATGCGTCCATTTAGGGATTTTCACATAACCTTGTGCCTAATTTTTGCCTAGACTGGACCCAACCCAATCCAGCGGCTTTTATTCATTTCATTTTTTGAAGGACAGACTGCCTGCTCCCAGGTTTTTGCCCTGCCCTTTGGCCTAACTTTTGCTTAGAGAGCCAGTTATGGTTTTCATCTCTAACGGCCTCTTTTTTTTTCCCTTTTTTTTAAACTTTCCCCGCCTTTCAGGTATAGCTGCAAGAAAAGTTGAAGCTACCAACAAAGCCTCTTCTTAGGGTAAATAGCAGCTATTATCCAAGGCATTTCTTTCTAGGCATCGATTGCATTCCATGGCCTTCCTTGATGAATGTGTTGCTAGATTTGGTAAAGTAGCAGATGAGGATCGGGTTCTTTAGGACTTCATGAGGTTTCCTTTTTACCTTACCACCCATTATGCTCGATAATTCAGAGGGATTAACAATATAGTGAGGCATCCCCATCTTTCCAAAGTGGACCTTTGTCTTCGACTCTTACCTTCAAACATCATGTCCTCTAGGCGAGCTGTAGGTGAAGACTATTATGCCATCTATCGGGGGTTGTTCTTTCACTCCCACTAATGCACTCAAGAGGTAGGTGCTCAATCCTGCAATCGATAACAGAACTCACTGACTTAGACATCCGGATGGTGAGAGCAGTAGCAGAGTGTAGCCATTTAGATTTCATACGTTCAGCAATGGACAACATTTCTCTTTTTATAAATGAACTAGAAAATAATGAACACGTGTATTTGCAAAGATTGTGTACATCTCAATATGATTTCCCCACACATGATCTTTATCTAACATCGATTCAAAATGGAAAACTATATCTAATCTCAGAGTATATCTTATAAGCTTCAAACTCCTGTCTCTAATCAGCCCTCTCAGGTTTTCTTGATTGGATATTTTCTCTCAAGCCTCTAATTTTTGCCCAGGATGCCTTTTTTGGGTTTTCACCCTGATGAGGCGCCGAATTTTAGCAAGGCCGCCTTTTTTCAGTTTTCGACCTGCGGGGCTTTTATTGTCTTCTTTTGATTTTTAGTCTTTAGCCATGGACCCTGTTGAGTTTGTCAATGTCATCTTTATCAATGCATGTTGTTGCTGTCTCGGATAACAACTTTTGAAGAACAAGTGGACCCTCCTCACATCAGCCTGAACTTGCCTCATTTGTCCGGAACTCCTGGTCTCATTTGCTCGAAGACTGAACCTCCCTCTTTCATTTGGTACTTTCTAACCTCCCTCATGAATGGTCGAGCATTTTTTGATAGATCCAACTGTGGCAGTAATCCCATGATTCATCCTTGACTGACGCATTTAACTGCCGCTACCATTGTTGTGCCCCTTTCAGCTTCCATGTCAGCCTGTCGTTTATACAACTTGCGAATCATTCTCTGGTTTTTCTTGGTGGCTTCTTCTGGAAACGTCGCATTTTCTAGATAGTTAAAATGTCATAGCACCACGGCCTCCCATCCGCTAATTCTGTTTCCATGACTGACTTAAAGTCGAAACTAGGTCTCTTGAAGCTAGAAATCAAAACCGGTCGCATACCTACTCCTTCTAGATTGTCCCATATTGACACTAAAGTGGTGAGTGCATCAGCTAACTGATTTTTATTCCTCGGAACAAAATGGAATGTGCACACTTTAAACTGGCTACTCAGGTCTCTCAAGTGCTTGACGTACGACATTAGCCTTTCTTCTTTAATAGCCCATTCACCCCGAATTTGATTAATTCCCAAGGACAAATCGCCAAACACTTCCACGTTCTTTTCCCCCAAGGCTATTGACGCTTCCAACCCAGAAGTATATGCTTCATGCTCGGCTTCATTATTGGTAGCTTTGAATCTCAACTTCTTCGCTAAGGGAAGCTTTCCATCACCCGGGGTTGTCAGAATAACTCCTACTCCTGCCCCTTTGCTATTAACAGCCCCATCAAGGTGTAATTGCCAACCCTGAACTGCTATAGCTGCCTCATCCTCATCCGAAAAGTTGAACTCGTATGAGTCTCCTTGAATTGGGTGTTCTGCTAGGAATTCAGCCACTGCACGCCCTTTGATAGTTTTTCGAGTGATGTACTCTACATCAAATTCTTATAGCAGCAACGACCACCTACCCATTTTGCAATGTAAAGATGGGGCTTCCTGCAAGTATCTTAAGGGATCCTGCTTTACCACTGCTTGAACTTTATAGGAATGGAAGTAATGTCAACTTCCTAGATGCCCAAATGACAGCAAGACAGATCTTTTCCACTTTTGCATATTTGATCTCGTAGGCGAGGAACCTTTTACTGAGATAATAAATCACGAACTCCACTCTGAACTCATCCTCCTGAGCCATCATGGCACCTACAGAGCTATCTTCTACGGCTAAATACAGAATCAAGGGCTTGTTTGGCTGCGGTGGCCATAGCACGGGCGGATTCAATAGGTATTCTCTGATGGTATCAAAGGCCTTTTGACAATCTTCATTCCATATCACAGGCTGATCTTTTTTAAGGAGCTTGAAGATCGGTTCACAAATCAAAGTCAACTTGGCAATGAATCTTCTGATATACTGTAATTTGCCCAAGAAACTCCTTACGTCTTTCTCCTTCTGAGGCGCTAGCATTTCTCTGATGGCTTTCACTTTGTTCGGGTCAATCTCAATTCCCCTATGACTAACTACGTGTCCTAGGAGCTTCGCTGAGGTAACACCAAAGATACACTTCTTAGGGTTTAACCGCAGATTGTACTTGTTTATCATCTCGAAGAACTTTTCCAGGGCTTCGAAATGACCTTCTCTAGTGGCCGACTTGATCATCATGTCATCCACGTATACCTCCACTTCTTTATGGATTAAGTTATTTAAGATTTTTGTTGCCATCCTCTGATAAGTGGCTCCTGCATTCTTCAAGCCAAAAGGCATCACCCTGTAAGCATATGTCCCCCACTCTGTGATGAAATCCGTTTTGATCCTGTCAATTATCTTATTGAGGATCTGATTATAACCAACATAGCCATCTACAAAAATGTACATTACACAAGTGGCAGCACTGTCAATCAGCACATCAATATGGGGTAAGGGGAAGTCATCATTAGCACAAGCCTTGTTCAAATCCCGGTAGTCCACGCATACCCTCACCTTTCCATTCTTCTTGGCCACAGGGACAACATTGGCTAACCACATGGGATACTGCACCTCAACTAGAAATTTGGCTTTGATATGCTGCCGAATCTCCTCTTTTACTTTATCTGCCCATTCCGGCCTAAGCCTTCTAGTTTCAGTTTAACAGTTTTATGGTCTACGAATAGTGTGCTCTGCGACTTCCCAATCAATTCATGGCATGTCTTCGTAAGTCCAGGCAAAGACTTTTTCATATTTTTTAATATTCTCTCAAATTTTTCTCGCTTCAGGAGTTACATTAGATGCTATCAAAATATTCTTGGGACTTTCCAAAGTTTCTGAGATTAAACAGAGTAGCATCAACTGAATCAATGTCAAATATGAATGAGTTATGATTATGATTATGCATAGCGAAATCATAAGAGACATAACACAAGTAAGCAAAAACGTTCATCTTATTAATGAAGCTAAAATGTCATTATTAAGCAATTCAAAAATAAAAAGACTATTCTAAATAGCTAATCAACTCCCGTTCTTGCCGACATAACTTGTTGCAGCCAATGATCCATAATCAACTTTAGGGCCCGTCTTGCCTTTCCACTTAGGCACTTAGTCTATCTTATTCCTTCCCTCCTGCTTCTCTGGGTCGGAGATCTTGTTGGAATCAATCAGATCTTGGATAACGTGTCTTAAGGCTTTGCGATGATCTGTAGTATGCCCGGTGTGCTGGTGGTAGGCACAATACTCATCTTCCTTATGACCAGGCTATCCTTGGCTTCTACCGGGCCTAGCTGGGAATGGTTGTAATATCCCCTCCTTCATCAGCCTCTTAAGGACCCAAGACAATGATCTGCCCAAATTAGAAAAATGCCTTTGCCTCACTTCTGTCATTGGCGTTCCTACCACCTTTACTTTTTCGGGGTCTGACACCAGTTCTTGGATGCGATCTTTCAGGTGATGACAGTAGTCTGTTCTATGCCCAGTGTACTGGTTATACGTACAATACCAGTCTGTTCTGTGCCTAGGCTTTCCCTGACTTGGGGCAGGCCCAGCTGGCAAGTTTTGCAACTTCCCTTTCTTAACAAGACAGGTGAAGTACCAAGACAATGGCTTACCCAAGACAGTGAGGTGGAATCGAGCTACTCCAGTGGCTGAAACTTCTGTAGCCTTGACATTTACCTTACTGTTGTCGAGGCTTCCTAAGGTTTCACCTTCTAGAATATAAGTGACTGCAGGGTCCTCATGCTCTTCGGGCATAATGCCATGTTTTAAAGTAGGCCTTCTATTTCATCCTTGCTCAACTGGTGAATCAAGTGACCTCTTACCTCTAGTCTCAGAAGGAAAAGGAGGTACTGGAGCCGTCGCTGTATGAGCCTTCTCGATCGTGGCCGGCTTCACTTGATTGATAGCTTTTGCCATAAGCTGAGCTTGGAGAACCAGCGCCATGGCATCCGTTCTTTCTTTGATCACAGCCAGCATCCTTTTTCCCAGCTCTACAAACTGTTTATCTATCTCCTGGGCAATTAGGGCGCGAGTCTCTTCTGTCAATTGTGAAGGGTCAGCCATTTTAATACCTTCAGATGCTTTGGTAAGGATGCTAGGTCTCTGTCGGCCAATCCAAACTCTGATCATTTTTTGGACGACTACCGGGATCCCTAAGCAAATGGTCTACGGTGGCTGAAAGGCAAAGAGTTAGAATGATGCATGAGTAATGCGCAATGCATGGTCATGTTGTGCAACAAATAATATATAACATCTAAAAGAGATTACAATGATACATGTGAGACATGTGAAAACTATACACAGGATAATATGTACATGTAATAATTATTTGCAAAGAATAAGATGTATGCATAGGGGGAAAATAAAAATTTTATTTATGCATGAATAACATGAATATGCAATGCATCATCAACATCCACATACAAGCAGATAGATCCTTCCAACCTTATTGCCCCAACAAACGAGGTCGTGCGGTCTCTGTCTTAGGTGTGCTTGATCCATGGGTTAACAAGGAACCCAATGGATGCGTATGGTGCACAGTGAAAAACCGACAGGATAACCTCTCTTAAATAATACACAAGTGCATGGACAATGATCATTATGTATTTAGGTAATCCAAATATATCTACATGGCCCTACTGGGGCATGAAAGCCTTTGGCTAGGTAACCAAACAAAACATTTGGACTCACCCAATACATAAGGATCCATACAGCAGGCACGGTATTATGGTTCATATCACCTAGGGGAAGTATCAATGGCCATTACATGAGATTTAGTCAAGGGTGGTATTACTTTAGGTCTACCTAAGCATGGTCCCTGCCAACGGGTCTAGCTCATCATGAGCGTAACGACCGATGGGGTCTCTATTTTATATACCAAGTGGTACGAGGCTTGGGCTGGTGATTATCCTTAACACTTCCCTACATTGAGTGAACGTAGGGTTGTGCTTCCGAAATACACTGAGGTTTTTAAAAGGACCAATCTAGTGTAATCTAAGGCTCTAATGTGATATAATGCAAATTTGAGAGAAAGCAAATTTATAAACTAAAATTTAATCGTAAATTTTAATTAAGGTATTTTCAAATCAAAATCTCGAGCCATAGTTCCCAGTGGAGTCGCCACTATAACGCGTACCGGGCCCCGCGGAGTGCCCTTTTAACCGCCCGCTTTAGGGCGATCGGGCAAATTGTGGTTCCGTTGACATCTTGCAATGAATTGCAAGTGCATCTATTTTAGGCAACAAGGAGGTTTCATGGAGTCACCGCCCAATAAAACATTGGGAAAGTTCCTCTCGCCTCGGACAGCCTAAGATAGCGCATATATCCATTTTGGGCAAGCCAAAGGGGTCATGGAGGCAATCATCCCAATAGAACATTGAGAATGATCCTCTAACCCTATGGAGCCTAGGATTATTATTTAAGTCTTTAAATGGGACACAAGAGGTGTCTTGGAGGTTCCCATGAGTGATTGGAAAGACATCTCGCCTCGTTGAGCCCAAAGACCAGAGTTGGGTACGGGACTTCTCATCTATTTCTACCTTGATTAATTTTTCGATTAAGTTTTGAGTTTATTAGTTCGCTCTAGTGTTGATGCCGTTTGGTATCTAGTGATTTGGGATTTTCATATCTCTAGTGTCGGTACAATGTTTTCCTTGTATCTAGTGATTGATGCCCGAGTGGTATCCAATGTTCCCGTTATCAACGGCTATATGATTCAGGCTAAATTAGGAATGTTATTTCATTGATTAATTATAGTATGTTAATATGTTATATTCGCCATGATATAGTAATATTTTAGAGATCACTGTATCATTTTTATGCTAGTAATATTAATGAAGTAAAGTATGTATTATTGAATATTTGACCTATCATTTATTTATAGTATGTTTTGTTATTATATGTTTAATTCATGATATTTCTTGGTAGTATATTTGTTTTGTTTGTATCCCCACTGAGTCATAACTCAGCACGGGTGTTTATTGCCCGTGTAGGTTCACAGCTCGTGAGCTCAAGTTTTGGTGTGGACATCTGCTGGCCTTTAGGAGGAGTTTTAAAGTCTCCTTTTTTTAGGTTCAACCTTTTGTATCGTACAAATATTGTATCATTTTTGTATAAGAAGGGTATGTAATAGTATATTGTAAAATTTTGTACTTGTAAAATGTAAGGTTTAATTAAGTAAAGTTATTGATAGCTTTTGATATGTATTTTTTTTAAGTTCACCTCACAGTAGCATAAATGTTTATTATTGCTAGAAAAAGTTTCGATAGCACTCCCTTATCCTCCTAGGGGGTATTGGCGTGTTACACTCAAACCTTGTCTCAACGCCTCTATGAGCCTCTCCTATCTGTCAGGTGCTCACCTAGTACTCTATCTCGCTCCTCCATACACTACTCAATGGCAGCAAGGGCGACAGTAACCATTGAAATGACCTCATGCTATGCAGACAGAGAAGGTGACTGTGTGCTAGGCTGTGATAACTCCACACGAGGCTCTAGTGGTGGAGGAGCAGCAGATGTGGATGCCCCCGGGTGTCCAAGCCGGCTATAAGGTGATACATCCTCTGCGCCCACCTATCTGGTCTCTGCACTGATGGTGGAGGAGGAACAGGATGCGACAACTCCGTATGACGCTGTTGGGAAGCTGGAATACGAATCATCTTGTCCAAATCTATGTCAATGTCCTAATTCTGGGCGGTTCAAGGCTACTCCTCCTCAGGTTGTTGTTGTTGTGGGGGTCTCCCTCTAGCTCGACCTCCTCCTCTGAGTCCTTCGGTTCCGCATGGAGTGAAGGTAGATGGAAAAGACATCCGGTCCTCGCCACTGTAAGCCGTCGGTAATCATCGGCACGACCAGGTATCTGAGCTACCATCCCCATAGTCTGGGCAATAGCTAAGTCAACATAAATGTCCTTATCCAATGGAGGTCCAAAGTTAACTAGAGGAACCCACAAATATATCAGAAGCCCAGTGATCACTCCCCTAGCGCATATAAATGGAGTCATCCCCCGTGTCAACCGAACTAGATTAACCAAGATCTCATGGCTAATATTGAGTCATCGGCCTGTCACCATCGCTCATAGGCTCCAAATCTCAATGCCGTTCATCGATCTAGGATTCCCAACCCAACCAAGGTAAGAGCTGGATAACACTCAGTGTATATACCTCAAGGCCTATGGTAAGAGCAAAGTGCTCTTCGCCTTGTCATGGTCATAGGGGGCTCCAAGCAATGTAATGGCCTCCAAATGCTGTCTACGGATGGCCCTCTGTGGTATCATCACGTCTGCCCCAGATAGAAGTCCCATCGCCTGGGCAAAGACTCTGCGGATGATACTGAAGTGATCTCCTCGGACCCAAAACTGTATGATGCCCTCCTCAGTGTCCGGTCTCTGAAATTCTCTATAGTGAAGCATTGCTAAGAATTCCCTTGTAATCTCTGGGTGAGTCTAGAATTACAGTCTGAGAAACTCTATCCAATCCGTGCCTCTAGAAGCACCTCAACCTCCTCTAACATCCCCATATGCTAGAGGAGGGGCCTGGAAATGTATCGACTAACTCAAAAATTGACTCAAGCTAGATCTTGAAACCTCTCCCTCAAGTTAGGGGTCATCCATATTGGAGCTTGAGGCTCGGGCTGGTCCTGAGGGACATTTCGTCTAGGGGGCATCCTATAAGAAAGTAAGAGTTAGTGGCCTTGAAGATATGTTAAATGTAAACTAGTTGCATTTTTTAGGTTTTTTCGAAATTTCAGCAGCATTTCTGCTAGGATGTGCTAATTCGAAAAAATTTTGGCACTATCCCGGCAGGGATATGCCTAACCTCCTGCATAAAAAAACACTAAAATTGACAGGCCTCAGGCCCTAACAACAATTTCATTGGCATACTCATTTCATTAAAAATAGACATCTAACTAGGAAATCCTATTTTACCGTTTCATTCCGCTTTTAACCACCTTAAATAACAATTGTGAAAAGGTACATTCCTAAATTTTATTCTGCTACTTCATTACTTATATACATTTTTCTATTTGTTTTTTGCTATTTATTACTTAACTATCAATGCACAAAGTTCATATTGTAGATAATAAATGGGCAGAAGTTTTCCTACAATTCGGGGCATGCACATCTACCATGCATTCAGGATATAACTTTAAATAGAAGTAGGTAAAAAAGAAGAAGAAATTGTAATGAAATTAACATGTGAGTCGATGGACTGTTTGAAAAAAAACTAAATGTACTACAAAAAATCAGACCCAAACGTGCATGATTATGAGGGGAGCGTTTTGGCACAAATGACACATAAAACGAATGAAAAATGAAGGAGAAAAAGGCTAAAAATTGAGAGGGAGTGTCTGCTCGCACAGAAGAGAAGAAAGGAAGAAGAAGAAGTAAGTAAAGGGGCGAGTAATGGCTCACCTTATATAGGCTTTCGTTACTGATGGGCGGCCCGTGCATGGAGCTACCGACGGACTGTCCCTCATGCCCGTCGGTCACTTCGAATTTTCCACTTTTTTTTTAAAAAAAATTCAAAATACTACTTGAATATCTTGCGCCCTGATTTTAGTGTAAGATTGCACCCGTCAAATTTACTTCCTTGTAAAACTTATCATGACAAAAATACACGTAAAAGATTTATGCACATGAAATGGTTGAGTCATACAGAGCAAAATCCACCCAGGCGGTCCAAGGTTGGCCGATGGGCTGGCCATGACTAGCTCGAGCCACACTCGTCAGTCCCTACTTTCTATAAATAGTGAACTCTCCTTGGTTTCCATGCACTCTTCCTCTTGGTTTTCAGTCAGAGCCCCTTCTCCAAGTATTTTCTCCTCCTCTTTTCTTTTCCTTTTTTGTTTATATTTAATTTTGCCCCCAAAGTCTTGAAAATGTCATCACCAACCCTTAACAAAATGTATCAACTTCTGGATGACCCCCATACTTGGGAAAATACCTCCTTGTCCCCTTATTCTGGCTTGAAATTTCTGAGAAGGCCTAAAGTGGACAAGAATGTTTTGTTAGCTACAGTTCACTTCTAGGACCCTCGGTTCCACATTTCAGATTTACTTATCAAGAATTGTGCCCCTTGCTCAAAGAATTTGCTGCAATTATCAGATTGAGGTTTCCTCCTGGCACACTACCTTGCATCCCAAGCTGTGGATTAATTCAGGCAAGGGATACATCACTGAATTTAGATATTTAACCTTCAGGCGCAGCTAGACTGGCTCCCTGAGATGTCACTTTCATTTTGGAACCTTTGATCGAGGCACTAAAAGGCTTTTCTGATGTACCTACATATCAGGCCAGTGTTGTTCTACTATTCTACTTTTTTAGATATCTGGCAGTGATTTCTGAAGAGTTGATCAGTGATTACCAGTTGTTCATGATTGTGGATGGCATACATCACGGGCTGTCCCCGTTTCCCCTAATTCTTACAGAGACGATCCTAGGCTTGGATGCTATCTGTACTGACTCGTCTGCTTTCTTCACTAGACCCCTTATTACTCCAGGTAAACATTTGTCTCTCTTTCAGAAGGTAGTGCGTCCCTTGTAGATTTTCACACTAGCTTTTCTTTAGTGAAAAATGTGTCCTTTCGGATTTTCACATAACCCTGTGCCTTATTTTTGCTTGGAGTGGTCCCCACCCATTCCAGTGGCTTTTTTTTAGACCTCAATTAGTTTCAAATCAAAGAGTATAGGATAGTCCAAGGCTCAACACTTTCATTGCAGATCGTAAGATCAGTTAACTCCTTACAAAACACTTTCAAATAACTTAATAACTTAGTCCCCTATGTATGAGTATTTCTAATCTCCTTGATTTTCCTTATTTTTAAGATATTGTTACAGGAAAAACTGAAACTACTTTTGGAGCCCCCTCCTAGTGTGATCAGCAGTTATTCGCTGAGGTATTTTCTTCCCAGGTAGCGGTTGTATTCCTTTGCATCTCCCGATGAAGGTGCTGCTCTATTGGGTGAGGTGGCAGATGACGACATCAACTTCATGTGCCTCTGTCTACCCCTTTGTTCTGTAACTCTGGATGGTTTTTTAGGGTGCGTCCCTTTGTACGGGTTTCATGAGGCCACCTTCTATATTACCACCTGCTGTGCTCGATATTTTGGAGGGAGACAAGATGTTGTGAGGTATCCTCTATCTTTCCAAGGTGGCATCTTATCCTCGGCTTTCACCTCCAGGTACCATAGCATTTGGACACAGGCTCCTGTAAAGACTGTTATACCACTGATTGGAGATTTCATCTTTGCTTCTACTAGTGCATACAAGTTGTGTGTGACAAGTCCTGCAGTTGATAATAGGGCCCATCGACTTAGACATTTGGCTGTTAAGAATTACGTAAATCTAGTAAAGAATAATGTTTTTCTTTTTATAAAATAACTAGATGATAATGCACACATGAGTTGAATTGCTTCTGTTTTATATCTTTCTGCAAAATTGTGTATATTTCAATATGATTTCAACACACATGACCATCATAACATAGATTAAAAATGCAAAATCACACTTAATCTCAAAATGGATCTTGAAAGCATCAAACTCCTTTTTCCAATCAGCCCTCTCAGGTTTTCTTGATTGGAAAGTTTCTCTCAAGTCTCTAATTTTTGTCCAGAGTGCCTTTTTTGGTTTTCAACCTGACGAGGTGCCCATTTTTAGCAAGGTTGCCTTTTTCAATTTTCGACCCGCGGGGCTTTTATTCTCTTCTTTTGATCTTTCAGTCTTTGGCCATGGAACATTTTGAGTCTGTCGATGTTGATTGGTTCTTTAAACTCATTTTCATTGATGTCCGTTAGAATCGCTGCTCCCTTAGTAAAAAACTTCTTAAGAACAAACGGACCTTCCATGTTGGCTTGAATTTACCCCATATGTCTGGAACACCTGGTCTCATTTACTTAAAGACTAAATCTCCCTCTTTCAACGGATGCCTTCTGACCTTCTTCCCGAATGACCGGACAAGCCTTTTCTGATAGATTTGGTTATGATAATAAGCCCGCAACCTATTCTCATCTAACATATTCAACTACAGCAATCATTACTGTGCCCAATCAGCTTCTGGGATTTGGGCTTCCATAACTACCCTTAAAGAACTGAGCTCTATTTGAATTGGAAGTACCGTTTCTATCCCATATATTAAAGAATAAGGTGTGGCTCCCATGGAAGTTCTGATGGTGGTTCTATTGCCCCAAGTTGTAAAAGGAAACTTCTTTGCCCAATCCTTGTAGTTCTGAACCATTTTGACCAAGATCTTCTTGACTTTTTTTAGCTACTTCAACTGTCCCATTGGCCTGTGGGTGATATGGAGAAGACTTGTGGTGCTCGATTCCATATTTCTAAAGTAACTTTTTAGTTTTAGCCATAAATTGCACCCCATTATCAGACATAATGTGGTGTGGGAGACCATATCTACATGTTAAATTCTTTTCAATGAACTTGGCCATATCTCGGGCATCGATCTTCTTGAAAGATTCAGCCTCTACCCACTTGGTGAAGTAATTGTGGTGACTATGATGAACCTATGGCCATTAGAGGATGTAGGGTGTATTTCTTCCATAATATCTATTCCCTAAGCTGCAAACGACCAAGGTGATATTAAGCTGTGCAATTTTAAACCTGGTAAATGCCTCAAATCCATGTACTGTTGCCACAATTGACACTACTTCACATATTTTGAGCAATCTATACCCATTGTAAGCCAGTTAAACCCCTACCATATAATCTTCTTCTCTAGCATTAAACCGTTCAGATGGGCTCTACAAACCCTAGCAAGAGTTTCTTCCATAATCTTCTCAGCTTCTTTCTTATGCAGACATTTTAGTTGAATGCTATCGGCTTGCCATTTGTATAGCATACCATCTATAAAGATAAACTGGGTAGACAGTTTGCGGATCAATCTTTGGTCCTTTTCAATGGCTTCTTCTGGGAATACCGTCTTTTCTAGGTAACTTTGAATGTCATAATACCACAACTTCCTATCGACAAATTCAATTTCCATGATTTAATTAGACTCAAAACTAGGCTTCTCAAAACTTGAGATCAAGATGGGCTTCATGGTTACCCCTTCTAGATTATCCCATATTGACACCAAAGTTGCAAGCGTATCTGCTAACTAATTCTCATCTCTCAGAATGAAATGAAAGGTGCATATTTCAAACAGACTGCTCAATATCTTCAAGTGTTTCACATATGGCATCAATCACTCTTCCTTTACGGCCTATTAACCCCAAATATGGTAGATTACTAGTGATGAATCCCCAAAAACCTCTGTGTTCTTTGCCCCCAAGGCTATTAAAGCTTCTAATCGAAAAATACAAGCTTCATATTTAGCTTTATTATTAGTAGCCTTATACCATAGTTTCGAGTCTAATGGAAGTTTTTCACCATCTGGGGTCGTAAGAATGATTCCTACTCCTGTCCCTTTGCTATTAACTACTCCATCAAAATGCAACTGCCAACCCTATATTGCAATGGCCGTAACATCCTCATATGGGAAGTTGAACTTAATTAGATCTCCTTCGATGGGGTGCTCTGCATCAAATTCTTGTAGGAGCCGTAACCATCTTCCATCTTTGCCAGCAAAAAGGGAGCTTCCTGCAGGTACTTGAGAAGATTTTGCTTAGCGACAGCTTGTACCTTGTAAGAATAAAGTAGTGTGTTAATTTCTTTGAGGCCAAAATCACCACTAGGCAAACATTTTCGACTTTAGTATATTTAATCTCATAAGAAAGAACTTCATACTAAGATAATAAACCACAAATTCTACTCCAAATGCATCCACCTAAGTCATTATAGCACTACAGATCTATCTTTTATCGCCAAGTACATTATTAGAGGCTTGACTGGCTAAGGTGGTCTCAAAACTGGGGGGTTTAACAGATATTCTTTAATGGTTTGGAATGCCTTCTGACAGTCATCTTTCCATATCATAGGCTGGTCTTTCCTAAGCACCTTAAAGATTTGTTCACAAATTGAGGTGAGCTTGGCAATAAATCTGCTTTCCTAATAAGCTTCTGACATCTTTTTCTTTTTGAGGAACTTGTATCTCCCTAATGGCTTTGACCTTATCAGGGTCGATCTCAATTCCTCTCTGACTAACAACATGCCCTAAAAGCTTTCATGAGGTGACTTCGAAGATGCACTTCTTAGGGTTCAACTGCAGGTTATATTTGTAGATCCTCCAAAAGAATTTCTCTAAGGCCTCAAAGTGACCTTATCTAGTAGCCGAGTTGATCATCATGTCGTCGACATATAATTCCATCTCTTTATGGATCAGGTCCTTGAGGATCCTAGTAGCCATCCTTTGATAGGTTGTGCCCGTATTATTCAAGCCAAATGGAATTACCCTATAAGCGAATGTTCCCCATTCTGTTATGAAGGCCATCTTAATCCTATCAACTATCTTGTTGAAGATTTGATTGTACTTGGCTTATCTATCTACAAAGTTGTATATCATACAAGTGGCTACGCTATTTACTAAAACATCGATGTGAGGTAGAGGAAAGTCATCTTTCGAATAAGCTTTGTTCAAATCTTGGAAATCCACACATATGCATACTTTTTCATTCTTTTTAGCTACTGGGATGACGTTGGCCAATCAAGTCGGGTATTAAACTTCAATAAGAAACTTGGCCTCAATCTATTTGTGTACTTCTTCTTTAACCTTCTCTGCCCATTTCGGCCTGAGTCTTCTGAGTTTTTGTTTGACCGGTTTATGATCAGGATATGTTGGAATGGCATGTTTGGTAATTTTACGATCGACTCTTGGCATGTCTTCATAGGTCCAGGCAAAAACTTTTTCATATTTTTTAAGATTCTCTTAAAATTTAATCTATCTTTAGGAGTTATATTTGATGCTATTAAGATTTCCTTTGGGTTTTCCAAAGTTTCGAGATTAAATGGAGTGGTATCACTTGAATCAATGTCAGATATGAATGAGTCATGATAATGATTATGCATGGTGAAATCATTAAAAATATCGTACAAGTAAGCAAAATTGTTTATCTTATTTATGGAATGAAAAACATCATAAACATTATGTAATGCGCGCCGAACCTTGCAAAGGCCCTCTCAATGAGACCGCTTTTAGGGCTCGGGGGATTGGTTCGCGTCTTTTGATCTTGGGTGCCATGAGACATCTTGGATGCCTCCTTCCCAATAGAACATTGGGAAGGATCATCTAGCCTCATGATGCCTTTAGGCACCTTTTAGGTATTTTGGAGTCGCCACCCAATTTATAAGAAATTGGAAAAAGTCTCTAACCTCTTATCGGTCTAGACCAGAGATTGGTGTTTAGAACTTCACTCTTATTTATGCTTTCGTTAGTTATAAATGAGTTTTTAATTTCCTAAAATTCTATCTCTTATCACACATGATTAATGCATTTAAATTAAAAGGCGCATTGCAAGCATCGAAAAACCGTTAAATAAAAGACTGTAAAGAAAGCAGCAAAATAAAGCGATAAATGAAAGCGGTAAATAAGCCAAGCACTCAATCACAAGAGAAATGGGGCGGAATACAACCCCAAATAAAAGAAAGTTAAAATTAGAGTTGGGACGGAATACAATCGCAAATAAAAGATAAATAATATTGTCCCAAAAATAATTACAAGGGCCCAAAGGGAAATACATGAATATAAATTTAAAATAAACAAATGAAGTCAAAGATAAGAAAAAAAAAAAATCGGGACATTCGTTTGGTTTAGGAACATTAGTTCCTTCGTGCTTATTTTAAGAGAGCTCAAAGAGTTGTTCTAATCGTTAGTTCGAAAATTGGGATGAGTGATCACATTTTTGAAATAAATTAACTATTCATTTTATTATGACATTTTACATTGCTTGGCTAAAATGAGGGACATTGGTCCCAATTTTATTAGTAAAAATCCCAATTTAATTATAAAAGTATTTTTGTGATTTTTTATCTCACGCGTGCATAAATAAAATTTTTACTTGCAAACAAACACAATACAAGGAGAGGGAATAGGAAAGGTCTCACCGAACAACGTGGTCTCCTATGCATGGTGACCCACCCGAGAGGTCATGGAAATGCTCACACAATGCGACTCAAATTAAATATCAGACAGAAAAAATAATATTAAAAATATTAGTAATAATTCTAAACAAAATTAATCAAGTAAAGACAAAATAAATATAAGACATGTTAGTTTAATAAACAAACATCTACATATCAAATAAATTAAAGCGAGTCATGCGAAGAATAAGAACAATGGCAAAAGAAATGTCGATAATAAAATCCTGATGACAATAATAATGACAAGTAAATAATAATAATAATAATAATAATAATAATAATAATAATAATAATAATAATAATAATAATAATAATAATAATGGCATAAATGAAACAATAGTAATAACAGTGGCGTAACCATGGTATAAAGATAATAATAATAATAATAATAATAATAATAATAATAATAATAATAATAATAATAATAATAATAATAATAATAATAATAATAATAATAATGATAATAATGATAATGACAACAACAACAACAGTAGCAACAACAACAACAACAACAACAATAATAATAATAATAATAATATAATGAAGAAAATGGAAACAACTGGAAAACAATGATACTGGTAAAACTAATAAGGAAAAGCGTTGACAGTGATGAAAAGTTGGTAAAAATGACAATAACGAGAAAAGCCAAACAACTACAACAATAAAAAGACTAGAAAAGTAATAATGAAACATGGTAATAATAATCAAAAAAATACAATATTAACAACAATAAATAATATACAAAAGTAAATGAAAACGGGTCCAAAAATATTTACCATCAGAGTTTATGAGTCGGAAAAATTGTGTTTTGATCCGTCCTCCTTGTCGATTTTTGTGGTGATAAACAAAAACAAAATATTTGAGAAAAGAAGAAAAGAGAAAAAATTCAAGTTTTAAATAAATAAGACTCGAGAAACTATTTTTGGAGGGATAACACAAAACAAAGGAAATTGATTTTCCTTGCTTGAAATAAATCCCTGACTGAAAAATACTTTGAAGAAAAAAAGAAGAAGAAAAAGCTAGACTTTTAAAAGATCTGAATATATTTTTTGATTTTTTGAAAACTTTCGAATGCTCCCATGCTTGAGAGAAAACTCAACCCTCCTTTTCTTTTTTTTTTTAAAGGAAAATGCAGGCCCCCTCAAATGGAAACAAAGAAATCTTTTTGTTTCCTTATCTTGTCCCAAAATGGGAAGAGATAAAATGTTTTTTTTTTTAATTTCAGTAACCAAAAAAATGACTAAAACATGAAATAAATGCAACAGACTGGGAAAGATTGACCAAGAAAATGCAGGTGAAAACGATAGCATGGGGCAGAGGAGACGCGCAGGTACGCCCGCAGGTGGACAGGCGACGTGCACCTAGAGGGGGCGCGTCGCCCTCGGCAACGTACGCCCTGCGAGTGAACGTTGCCAGGCAGGCGCTCACCATGCCTGTAGGCGCACGTCGCCTGCAGGCACATGCCGCTCCCGCTCGGGCACTGCCCGCACGCGTGCGACCCAACCCGCACGCGCGGCGCTCAAAAAAGTAAAAAATAAAATAAAAGGAAAAATAAAAATAAAAATGAGTAAAAACAAAAATAAAAATAAAGATAAAAGGAATAAAAATAAGAGTAAGGATGCAAATTTTTGAATTAAAATTTTTAGAGGAACAAAAGAAATTTTCGACAAGGGAAACATCATTTTTGACACCTTTACTTATGGTAAGTATTTTTTCATCATCGGGTAATCTTAATCTTGGACCGCCTCGGGACCCGGTTTCTACAGTTACCCCCAATTTTGGGGTTCCTAGAACTTGGGTCTCTAGCTGAGCCAAAATTCAAAAAAGAAGGAAAGAGACATGTACCTAAGGTGGTTACTTTTCCATACTAGAAGATATTGTTGGCATGTTATCCTTTCTGGGCCCTGAGAGGTCTTCGGTTGATTAGCTGCCCCCTGAGAGGTCTTCGTTTGATCGCACCCTGAGAGGTCTTTTGATAGTTGCCCCCTGAGAGCTCTTCGGATGGCTACCCCCTGGGAGGTCTTTGGTTGATCGCCCCCTGAGAGGTCTTTGGATGTTTGATCGCCCCCTGAGAGGTCTTCGGATGGCTGCCCTCTGGGAGGTCTTCAGTTGATCGCCCCCTGAGAGGTCTTTGGATGGTTGGATTGGTGTTTTAATCGATGTCGTCACTCGCCTTTTATCGGCGTTCGCATCGAATCTCTCTTGCTGCAAAACTGGAAACCTAAATATGCAGGAAAATTGGTGAGCATGTACGTGAAATGCATGTGTTATGCAGGAATGCAGGATAAGAATTCGTCTAAGTCGATTCGGAGGTGACAGCCGGTTTGGTCTTAATTTGCAGTAGGATCGGTGCCCCTTGAAATTGCTTTTGAATTTTATGCCTTTGGGGATTATGGGGTTCTCCTCTAAAACCTGTAGTCATTCTTTTAAGGTAGTGCGTCCCTTTTGGATTTTTACACTAGCTTTTCTTAGCGGGAAATGCATCCTTTTCGGATTTTCGCATAACCCTGTACCTTATTTTTTGCCTGGAATGGACCCAACCCAATCCTGCGGCTTTTATTACTTTCATTATTTGTAGGATAGACTGCCTATTCCCAGGTTTTCACGCTGCCCTTTGGCCTGACTTTTGCTTAGAGTGCCAATTATGGTTTTCATCTCTAACGACCCCCCCCCCTTTTTTTTAGATGGTAAAGGGGAGGCTGAAGTTGTTGCGAAAGATCTTTCAGGTATGATCGGCATGTACTTACGTCCCAAATCATGATTACATAAGCTTGATTTTTATCATAAAGGTGTTGTAGAATTGGCCTCACAGTTGATAGCACGATGAGTCGACTGAAGTGCTCGAGTGGACAGAGCATCGGAGGGTAGATAGTACTAATGCGCTGATTCTATGCCGGAACGAGACAATTTTGAGTATGCAAGATGAACTGCTATGGTCACATCAATATATCATTACATAAATGCATATATTTCAACTTGATTTCATAACACATGATCACTATTTGGCATTAACTCAAAAAATATGGGACCTCATCTAATCTCGAAATAGATCCTGAAAGTATTAAATTCCTGTTATCAATCAGCCCTCGCGGGTTTTCATGATTGAATATTTTCTCTCCTTTTTATTATTATTATTATTATTATTATTATTATTATTATTATTATTATTATTATTATTATTATTATTATTATTATTATTATTATTTTGTTTTTTATGCGGATGAACCCTCCTTCAGCCCGTCGGTGTTGATTGAATTTGCTTTTATCTTCGTTAGCTGGGGAGGCTGCTCCTTCTGAGAGTGGTTCTTTTAGCATCAAAGTCTTGTTCTTGGCTCTCATGCAAACTGGCTAAAGTAGTGAGTTTCTTCGCTTGAATCTTGACCGTGAAAGTCTGCATACTCCTGTTGCTAGCTTTGGTGGCTCAATTTCTAAAGTATCCTGTAGTGGTTGGGATTGGGATGAGATTGGGTTACAAGTTAGGCTTTAGTGGTTGAGATTGGGTTACAGGTTAGGCTCAGATAGTTCAGGGCAAAGTTGTGGTAATTTTTTTTATGCTCTTTTTTTGTGCTTTTTTTCGTTTTGTTTTTTTTTTTTGTTTGCTTTTTTTGTTTTTGTTTTTGTGTTTTGTGTTTTTTTTTTTTGCATTTTTTTTTAAAGGTAAAGAACTATCCTTCTAAGTGTGGCTATAAGGGTCCTAGATGGCTCAATCTTAATTTGTTTTAGGGTACACATTTCAAATAGTTGGGAGGAAAGGGGTCATACTGTTTGGTTCTAATGAGTTATATGTTTCTCGTGAAGGTCCTGAATTTTATTCGTCAAACTTTTGACGTAGCTCTCGGAGTTTGATTTTATTTGGTAGCACCATATGCGACCCAGATGTTGTGGATGCAAAGGAATGGCTTTCAAAATTCTATTTATTATCATGTTGGCATGTGGAAGTAGCATAGTCTCAAAAATGTCCTCGTCAATTTTCGGCATATCATACCTAGCCCAGGCAAAGGCTTTTTTTTCTTTTTTTCTTTGTTTATTTATTTATTTTGACATTATCTCTCAGAATTTCCCTCTCTTTAGGAGTTATATCAGATGCTATCAAGATTTTGTTTGGATTCCCCAAAGTTTCGAGATTAGATGGAGTTGTATTAATTGGGTTAATGTCAAAAATGAATGGATGCATCTGATCATAAGAAATGAAATCATTAGAAACACCATAGAAATAAGCAAAAATTGTCCATCATATTAAAATAACCAAACTGTCATAAAGAGTTCTTCGAATAAAAAGTATCAAAGTATCTAAAAACATAATATTCTTCTCTACTCTCCTGACGAGTGACAACGACGTATTCATCTCCATGAAGCTCTTGCCAAATATGCCGCTTAGGTGGACCGAACTCGATCATATATCCGGTGGAGGGACTGAATTAGAGCTTGCCTTCTTCTTCTTCTCTCTCTTCTCAGGGTCGCTCATCTCTTTAGAGTCAATGAGATCCTAGATCCTACCCCTCAAAATTTGACAATGATCTGTTAGATGCCCAGTGTGTTGATGGTAGGCACATTATTGATCACTTTTATGCTTCGGCTGTCCCTAACTCAAGGCCGGCCTGTGCGGCAATGGTTGCAGCTTGCCCTCCTTCATTAGTCTCTCTAACACCGAGGATAGAGGCCGTCCTAAATTAGAAAAGTACCGCTGGCCTTGACCCACTCCGGTGGCTGAAACCTCAGCTGTCTTACCATTTCTACCATTACTGCTTCCAGCTCTGCCTAATCTGTACCCTGACTGGTTCCTAAAGCTCCTCCCAGCAAAGTTATTTTGGCTTGCTTTCTTCACTAGGAAAGCTGCCTCAGCCTCCACAGCAATGTCTTTGAGCAACTCCCAATCTCTGAGCCCTTTAAAGCTGAGCAGGTCCCTCAAGTAAGGGCAGGAGTTCCTAATGAATAGCCTGATCTGATCAGCATTGTCAGGTTTTTGCTTCACCTCCTTAACCCTATTTTTCCACCTAGTGAGGTAGTCGTGGAATGAGTCATCACTCTTTTGCTGTAGAAGCTCGAGGCCCTTTAGGGTGACATCCATTCTAGTACTACAGTCATACTACTTCATAAATTCATCAGTCAAAAGGTCCCATTCCTCCTCGGATCTCCTATCCAGCCAATGACACTAGTCCACTGTCGGACCCACAAAACTGAGGCTGAAATATTCCACCTCTTGCTTCTTAGTTAGCCCTATGCCCTTCATCACTAGGGTGTACTGCTTGATGTGTGCGGATAGGTCTGAAGTACCATCGAACTTTTGCAGCTCGAGCATCTTAAACCTTAGGGCCAATAGCTCTTCATCCCCCATATCTCTATCGTCAGGGTTAATCCCCTTTTCATCTGATAATAGGCGAGTGATTGCCTCAATTTGCTACCTCATTCCTCTCATGACCTCATCTTCTACCCTGGGTTCTCTACCCCTCACAGCTTGATGGGCTGCTATCTCCTCAACCTCCTCTTCCATCACGAAATCCTCGTCAGGGTTTGGGACCTTTGCCCTTCTTGGCTCAACGGGCACAACAGTAGCTTTAGGCTCATTGATAGGTTGGTGAGCAGCATTACCTATAATGGGGGCCTCTTCACCGACGGGAAGCTCCACTTGCCCCCGAGGAGGGATCATTGGGGGTTGTGGAGCAATAGGTGGTTGTGCAGCGGGAGGAGGAGCGATCCTTTCGTCCATTGTGCCCATCATTTCTAATATCCTTCGCTCAAAATCCTCTAATCTCCTGGCCAGGTCTTGAGTGGTTAAAGCTCCGGTCTCTTCTGCTGTTGAAGATGATTCACTGGTCATTAAGAGTGACTCAGAATCCCAAACAGGCACTAATTCTAGGAATCCAAAGGGCGAGTCTGTCCTCACTAGTCGGCCGTCAGAACCTCCGGTCCACTTGGATGAATCTATGATGGTTGAAAGGCTTAAATTATTAGAATGATGCATGGATGACATGTACAATGCATGATCGTGAGTTGTGCAACATTTTGCAATCACATACGAGCAAGTAGACCCTTCCAACCTTATTACTCCCACACACGAGGTCAAATAGTCTCTTCCTAGGTGGGCTTAACCCATGGGTCAACAGGGGACCCAATTGGCGCGTATGGTGTATGGTGAGAAACCAGCAGCACAACACTCTTGATTTAAAGCACATGCAAATGAGTTTTGGCCATTACGTATTTGGACACTTCAATTAAATTAAGGTGAACCTATCGGGGCATGAAAGCCTTTGATAAAAGACCACTTAATTTACTTGATCTTGTCAAATACACAATAGCCCACATCAAAAGCACTGTATTAAGGAGCATTTCACCTAATGGAAGTTTCTATTTACCATTACATGAGCTTTGGTCAAGGTGGTGATACTTTAGGTCTACCCAAGCATGGTCCCTGCCAACGGGTCTAGCTCATCACGAGTATAGCGACCAATTAGGTCTCCATTTGATATACCAAAAGGTACTAGGCTTGTGCTGGTGACTATCCCTAACACTTTCCTACAATGAGTGAAAGTAGAGTCGTGCTTTGGGAATGCACCGGGGCAAGATAAGGGACCAGCTAACATAGTTCTAAGGCTCTAATGTATGCAATGCAAATTTTGAAAAGTGATAGAATTTTAAGTTTTAAAAACTCAATTATATATTTTAACCAAAATACTTTCAAAGCAAAGTGACAAACAGTCCCCAGTGGAGTTGCCACTGTGAAGCGCGCCGAACCTGGCAAAGGCCCTCTTAATAAGACCGCTTTTAGGGCTTGAAGTATTAGTTTGCATCTTTTGATGTTGGGTGCCATGAGAAATCTTGGATGTCTCATTCCCAATAGAACATTGGGAAGGATCATCTAACCTCACAACGCCTTTAGGCACCTTTGAGGTATTTTGGAGTCGCCACCCAATTTACAAGAAATTGGGAAAAATCTCTAACCTTTTATCGGTCTAGACCAGAGATTGGTGTTCGGAACTTCACCCTTATTTATGCTTTGGTTAGTTATAAATGAGTTTTTAATTTCCTAAAATTCT
Source organism: Excoecaria cochinchinensis (assembly GCA_947683425.1). NCBI lineage: Eukaryota > Viridiplantae > Streptophyta > Magnoliopsida > Malpighiales > Euphorbiaceae > Excoecaria > Excoecaria cochinchinensis. The sequence goes on from CANTUQ010000034.1 coordinate 5,680,929, forward strand.
ACCTCTTATCACACACGATAAATGCATTTAAATTAAAAGGTGCATTGCAAGCATCGAAAAGCGATAAATAAAAGACTGTAAAGAAAGCAGCAAAATAAAGCGATAAAGGAAAGCGGTAAAAACGGCACGCACTCAATTACAAGAGAAATTGGGGCATAATACAACCCCAAATAAAAGAAAGCCAAAATGAGAGTTGGGACGGAATACAATCCCAAATAAAAGATAAATAAAATTGCCCCAAAAATAATTACAAGGGCCCAAAGGAAAATACATGAATATAAATATAAAATAAACAAATGAAGTCAAACATAAGAAAAACATACATAAATCAGGACATTCGTTTGATTTAGGAATATTGGTTCCTTCGTGCTTATTTAAAGAGGGCTCGAAGAGTTGTTCTGATCGTTAGTTCGAAAACTAGGATGAGTGAACCCATTTTTGAAGAAAATCAACTCTTCGTTTTATTATGACATTTTACATTGCTTGGCTAAAATGAGGGACATTGTTCCCAATTTTATTAATAAAAATTCCAATTTAATTATAAAAGTATTTTTGTGAGTTTTTATCTCACGCGTGCATAAATAAAATATTTACTTGCAAACAAACACAACACAAGAGAGGGAATAGGAAAGGTCTCACCGAACAATGCGGTCTCCTACGCGTGGTGACCCACCGGGAGGTCATGGAAATGCTCACACAATGCAACTCAAATTAAATCTCAGACAGAAAAAATAATATTAAAAATATTAGTAATAATTGTAAACAAAATTAATCAAGTAAAGACAAAATAAATATAGGACATATTAGTTTAATAAACAAACATCTACATATCAAATAAATTGAAACGAGTCATGCAAAGAATAAGAACAATGGCAAAAGAAATGCCAACAATAAAATCCTGATGACAATAATAATGACAATTAAATAATAATAATAATAATAATAATAATAATAATAATAATAATAATAATAATAATAATAATGGCATAAATGAAACAATAGTAATAACAGTTGGGTAACCATGGTATAAAGATAATAATAACAATAATAATAATAATAATAATAATAATAATAGAAATAATAATAATAATAGTTAAAAGGCAAATAGTGAACATAATAATAATAATAATAATAATAATAATAATAATAATAATAATAATATATAATGAAAATAATGGAAACAACTGGAAAACAATGCTAATGGTAATACTAATAAGGAAAAGCGTTGACAATGATGAAAAGTTAGTAAAAATGACAATAAAGAGAGAAGCCAAACAACTGCAACAATAAAAAGACTAGAAAAGTAACAATGAAACATTGTAATAATAACCAAAAAAATACAATATTAACAACAATAAATAAAATACAAAAGTAAATGAGAACGGGTCAAAAAATGTTTACCCTGAGAGTTTATGAGTTGGAAAAATATGTTTTGATCCGTCCTCATTGTCGATTTTTGTGGTGATAAACACAAAGAAAATATTTGAGAAAAGAAGAAAAGAGAAAAAATTCAAGTTTTAAACAAACAAGACTCGAGAAACTATTTTTGGAGGGATAACAAAAAATAAAGGAAATTGATTTTCCTTGCTTGAAATAAATCCCTGAATGAGAAATACTTTGAAGAAAAAGCTAGACTTTTAAAAGATCTTAATATATTTTTTTTGATATTTTGAAAACTTTCGGCTGCTCCCAAGCAGGAGAGAAAACTCAACCCTCCTTTTCTTTTTTTTTTTTTATGGAAAATTCAGCCCCCCTCAAATGAAAACAAAGAAATCTTTCTGTTTCCTTGTCTTGCCCCAAAATGGGAAGAGACAAAATGTTCTTTTTTAATTTCAGTAACCAAAAAAGTCACTAAAACATGAAACAAATGCAACAGACTGGGAATGATTGACCAAGAAAATTCAAGTGAAAACGAAAGCATGGGGCAGGGGAGACGCGCGGGTATGCTCGGTAGGTGGACAGGCGACGTGCGCCTGGGGGGGCTCGAGTCACCCTGGGCAACATGCGGCCTTGTGGGCGCACGTCGCCGGGTGGGTGCTCGCCGTGCCTGCAGGCGAACTTCATTTGCGGGCGCACATCGCTCCCGCACAGGCGCTACCCGCACGCGTTCGACGAAACCCACACGTGCAGCTTTCAAAAAAAGTAAAAAATAAAATAAAATGAAAAATAAAAATAAAAATGAGTAAAAACAAAAATAAAAATAAAGATAAAAGGAATAAAAATAAGAGTAAGGATGCAAATATTTGAATTAAAATTTTTGGTGGAACGAAAGAGATTTTCGACAAGGGAAACATCATTTTGATACCTTTGCTTGCGGCAAGTATTTTTTTCATCATCGGGTAATCCTGTTCTTGGGCCGTCTCGAAACCCGATGTCTATACATTGTCAAAAAGTTCTGGAATAAAAATAAAATCTAATTCACTATTGTCTTCTTTATCTACTGATGCAGATGTTGCAACCGACAGTTGAGTAACATCTTGGCTTTTCAGAGGCTCTAAAGCAATCCCCTGTGGAACTTCTTCTTGCTTCTCCGAACTTACAGCTTCATCTCTTAGTTTCTCCTTGCCCTTCACTCGGGTGGCCATCAACCTCTCAATGACAGTCTCTTCGGGCGTGTCTCGGTCCCAAGCAATCCCATGGGTCATGATTTCTTCATCATAAAAGCCCTCTATCAGCTTGATAAATCTAATGTCCCAATCAAAATTGTCGTTGAAAACCTAGAATCTCAGCACTATCCTCCCATCTATCAACTGTGGTTCAGCTTCTCCAGCATAAGCACATACTGAGGTGGCTGGCACAAAACTTTCTGTAATCTGAGGGATCTCACATGATGTCTTCTTACTCATCATTGTCGTGCCTTTATATCCAAGGCCCCTATGATCTTTCTGATCCCTGGTTGTGATAGCTACTTGTGGCCCCTAGGAATTCCTACCCAAACCAGCTCCGGGAAGGAAAGACATTTTCTTCAGCATATTCACCACCTGAGAGCTCCCGGCCATATTATTTTCCCCATTTATCATGGCCACGTGAAAACCGTTGATGGATTGCCTTGCAATCTCCAAGATGGATACTTGACTTTCCTTAGCGGCTCTGATCGTCACTACATGCCCCTCATGTGGGATCTTTATCATCTGGTGCAAGGTAGATGGCACCCCTCCCAACTTATGGAACCACAATCTGACCAATAATGCTGAGAAATTTGCTGGGCTAGGCAGGACTACAAATTCAACCTCCATCTCTACCGGTCCTGTCTTTACCATTACTTTGAAGGTCCCTGATGCTTGTCCTTGATAGTTGTCATAGGCAGTGATTATGAGATCTAATTTGCTTAACATATCCACCTTTAATCCAAAAGCTGGCATTGCCAGTAAAGGGCATACATTTATGGAAGAACTGTCATCTACTATAATGCAGGCGGTGTGTTTTTTCATTAATTTGTGCCCTTATATACAGGGGACGGTTATGATTACGGCCTTCTGCTGGCAAATCTATACTTGAGTAAACCAAATTTTCTCCGGCACTCCCTTTCACAATTTATAACAGCTCTATTGGGGAGATGGTAGTTACAACTATAGACTCGCATAAGGCCTATACTAACTTTTGCGTGTGCGATGGGGATTGTCTTAACAAATGCCAAATCGATAACTGAGCTGGAGTCCTTTTCAACTATTTCATTACCTGATCCTCCTCCGGCTCCTTCTCCTTGCGTACCGCTACTGAATCTTGCGACTTTTCCACTTCTAAAACTACCCTTCCACTTTGGGTCACTACTTTAATTTCTTTTTTCTGTTCTTGTGAGCCGCATAAATCAGGAGGCTCCTCACCCTCATCTTCACTTCCACTCTCACTAGTGGACGAACAATCTATCGTTGCCATGGGAATCCCTTTTTCACTTGCCTCTTTAAGGCACGTGATAGCAACATCTTCAACATCATACAAGTCTTTTAAAACATACCATTCGAGCAGACTAGACCCGATCATGAAAACAGGCGGGGGAACATTGTTGTACTCAGAATTCTTCTAGTTGCCTCTCTTTTCTAGATTAATGATATGTTTCGAGTCAATAAGATCTAGAATGGCATGTCTCCATGTCTTAAAATTGTCCATAGTATGCCCGGTGTGCTGATAGTAAGCACAAAACTCGTCCTCCTTATGCCCCGATCATCCTTGGCTTTGGGCGGGTCTAGGCATTAAAGGCTATAACTTCCCCTCCTTCATTAGCCTTTTTAACACCCATGAGGGAGACCTCCCTAAGTTTGAAAAGTGCCTCTGACCGACTCCTATGGCTGAGACCTCGGCTATCTTACCTATCCTACTACCACTGCTAGAGCTCGCTAGTCTGTTAGCTCCCTAGTTACTATTACTCCTTTTGGCATAGGGCTTGTTACTTGTCTTCCTTGCCAAGTATTCACTCTCAGATTCTATAGCTATATCCTTCAGAGACTCCAAGTCCTTCAATCCCTTCATCTTTAACCCATTCTTCAGATATGGGCTAGCATTTCTGATAAAAAGCCTGATCTGATCCGGAGTGTCCAGCTTCCTCTTCATCTCCATCACACGGTTCCTCCATCGGGTCAAGTATTCATGGAACGACTCCCCTGATTTTTGCTGCAGCAGCTCTAAATCTTTTAGAGTTATCTCCACCCTCATACTGCAATCGTACTACTTGAGGAACTCTTCTATCAGCAGATCCCAGTCTTCCTTCGTTCTTCTATCCGGCCCTTGATACCAGTCCACCGCAGGCCCCATTAAGCTTAGGAAGAAATACTCTATCTTCTGCCTTTTCGTTAAGGTCGTACCCTTCATTACCGGTGAGTACTACTTAATGTGTGCTATTGGGTCTGAAGTGTCGTCGAACTTCAAGACATCAGGCACTTTGAAATTCTGAGGGATTAGATCCACTCCTTCTAACTCTTTGTCTTTTGGGTTCATCCCCTTTCCCATGGTCAGCATATGAGACATTGCTTCGAATTTCTCCTCCATTTTCCTCCACATAACCTCCTTTGTCTGAGGTGCCTTTCCTCTTTCCTCTACGGGTTCTTCACACTCATCTTCTACAAAATTATTTTCCAGTCTAAAGGCCCTACCTCTTCTCTAGCCCGAAGGTGTATTGGCTCTGAGATCGACTGGTGGTAGGCGTACCTCCTCAGGAGGATCTTCCCTAACCGCCTCCTGCTCATTTTGTCCTACAGAAGGGCAACTGGGTTTGGCCCGATAGGTGGTGCCATTGCTGCTTTTAGATTCCACATTATGTTCATCATCCAATTTTCAAACTCCTCTTGTCTTCTACCTAATTTCTCGGTAGTCATGGACTGAGTTGCATTTATTTCTCTCGGTGGGTTTGCCATATCACTTTCTATTGAGAATTGAGAAGAGTAAGATTCACTGCTTCCTGAGAGTGACTTTGAGCCTGAGTATGCTACCCTTTCTGGTAGTTTAAAAAATGAATTTCTAACTAGCCATCCACCAAGACCTCTAGACCACCTGGATGGATCTATGATGGCTACAAAATATATCCTATTAGGATGATGCATGAATGGCATATAATGCGTGATCGTGTGTTAGACGACATTCACAACTACATATAAGGAAGTAGATCCTTCCAACCTTGTCACTCCCATATAGGAGGTAATGCAGCCTCTTTCCTAGGTAGGCTTGGTCCACGGGTTAACGGGGCACCCAATGGATGCGTATGATGCACGGTGGAAAACTAGCAACATAACATCTCTTATCTAATGTGCATACGTATGAATTTTGGCCCTTATATATTTGAACACTTCAACCACATTAAGATGGGCTTACCATGGCATGGAAGCCTTTGATAAAAGACCATTTAATTGTTAATGGTTATGCCCTAGGCCAAATATTTGGACCTTGATGTAATGATTATATTTTCATAATATAATGGTTTTCTTCACATTAATATTATTGGCATGTCACATTATTGTAATTTTTATGAACAACCATGTTATTCTTGTCATCCCTAGTCATTTATTACTAAAGGGTATAAAGACAAATTAAGACTAGTATAGATTTGATCGATAATCATGAGATGATTATATATGGTGATATAAATCAAATTTATAGGTACTTGTTAGAAAACAAGGTACTGGATAGACCCACTATGAGATCACCGCATAGGATAGTGTCATAAGTGATCTTATAATAGATATGTTCTTGAATCCTTTGACCTAAGGTTATCACGATTTCCTACATAAGGAACATTATGTTTTGATATAATCAAATATTATATTTAATCGGATAATTATAAAGTTTATGACTGGACATGATGAGAATTATGCAAAGGAAAGTGAACAATCAAGATGGAATTTATCCCTCTTATGAGAGCGATATCTATTGGGCCCCTTGATAAGCAGGACTATAAAATGCATGGCCATGCTCGAATGAATTCGTAGTATGATCAATGTCATTTGAATTATCAGTCTACTTAGGGATCGGGAAATTATATGTTTGAACAATATAAGTTTGACATGGACCATAACTTATGTTTAAACAAGATATCGTGTGACAAAAGGATAATAATATGTTCTGTTGTCAGGTTAAAATCGGACTAATGATATTTATATTATTTGGGTAGTCATAATATCTTGCTAGATACCAATTATGACTTATGGATCTATTATGGAATTAGGCCCACTGCCAACTTAATATAAACCTATTGGGTCACACACCAAGACCATAATGAACAGATTGGATTTTAATTAGGGTATTTCGAATTTATATAAATATAGATATTTATATTTAATTTTGAAATTATATATAAATATAATATTTCTTATTATTTTTGAATAAGAAATATATATATATATATATATATATATATATATATATATATATATATATATATATATATATATATATATATATATATATATATATATATATATGTATATATGTATGTATGTATGTATGTATATCTTATTTTGATTAAGAGATAATATCCCTAATTTATCTATCTAGGGTTTATGTTTATACATATATATATGGAAATATGTTCACAAATAACCCAACCCTAATTTATGTTCAATAGAGAGGCTACATAAATACCTAGCTGCCACTTTTCTTTGTGAAAGAAAAAAACGTAGAGAAAACCTTATAAAATTTAGTCGTAAGAGAGGGAGCTAGCACCCTTGTGATTATCTATTCATCGGTTCGTGTGTGTGGATATTGGTAGAAGGCGTTCATGATTGGAGCAACGCTTATAATCCTATAGAACTAAGGTGTTAGTTCATGATTCAGCACACTTAACAGGTCGATATACTTTATCCCCGCTTTTGAATCAATTGGATCGCATGGATCCTGTTTGGGTTTTGTTGATTTTCGCTGCATGATAATTTTAATTATTCCATATAAAGTCCAACATTAATTTGGTTGATTTAGTTTAATCTATAATGACCCATACAACAAGTACGGCATTACGATACATATCACCTAGGGGAAGTATCTATTTCCATTACATGAGCTTTAGTCATAAGGTGATGATACTTTAGGTGTACCCAAGCATGATCTCTGCTAACGGGTCTAGCTCATCACGAGTATAGCGACCAATGGGGTCTCCATTTAATATACCATGATGGTACGAGGCATGGTATAAACACTAGGTCCCGAGGCAGGCCAGATCAAAGTTACACAATGATGAAAGTAAGTGCCTGCTCACAGGTAAAAAGAAAGTTAGAAGTAATAGTTTTCTTGTCAAAATGGCTTTTAAAAAAATAAATAAAAAATATATATTTTAAAAATTAAAAATAAAAAAAGAACGTTCAAAGTGATAGTTTTTTGTCAAAAAAGTTTTGATATCAAAAAAAAAAGTTCGTTTGCTAAAGGCCGCCGGCGCAGGGGGACAAGCTCCCTTCGCGGGCTAGCAGACCAGGTGCTCGTGCTGGAGTGCGCGAAGGGCATACACAGGCAGCCTGCCAACCCGTCCCTCGTGCGAGTAGGGTGCTCCGAGCCTGGGGGCAGCCCGCTAGCCGGCCCCTTGACTACCCAATGACCCTGAGGGCTATTTTTCTGCAGAAAGTCCATTTTGTACTTTTTTATTTTTATTTTTAATCCATTTTTGGATTTATTTGAAAGGATATTTTCGTTTCAAAATTAATGGGAATTAGTTGAATTTATTATCTGAGATTTAAATGGTTTTTTGGGAGTGAGAAAAGGGTGGATTTTTTTGAGTTTTTTTTGGAGAAAATTTATGGAATTTGTTTAGAAAGAGAAGACAAGAGTTTTTTCCTATATTTTTTATCTGATTTTTGTGAATCTTGACAAGGAAATTGGATCACACTTTTACTTCTCAGATCGAACAACTCTGATGATAAATTTTCGGGTTTAATTGCATTTTTTTTGTTATTTTTTTCCTTCCATTTTCTTCACTTTTCTTCCTGCCTATGAGGAGCAGGAAGAAAGTGAGGGGCAGCCAACCTGCCCCTCGTGGCTAGGCCGCCCCTCACTCTTTTTTCTTTCCTATTTTTGTTTGCTTCTCCCTTTTTAATCTTTTTTACTTCGTTTTTCATACTTTTCAATCCATAATTTGCATGGTAGGTTTTTTGGTGTGATTTTAATTTAGTTTTTATCATGTTTATTTTATTTTTTTAATTATTTTATGTGATAATGTTTATTTTTTTTATTTTGATTAATTGTATTATATTAGATTTATTTGCTAATGTTGTTAATTTTTTTATTGTATTATTAAAGCATGATTAGTTTAGTTACTGCTATTTATTATTATTATTATTATTATTATTATTATTATTATTATTATCATCATCATCATCATCATCATCATCATCATCATCATCATCATCATCATTTACTATTATTTTTATTTTTATTATTGCACCTCATATTATTTTACCTCATTCTGTTTTACATGACTATTTCACTATTTTTGGCCACTATCATTTTTCATTTTGGCTTTCTTCAATCTTGGCTCACGTCAGTTTGCTTAGCTTTGTTTAACTTTGCATGATTTTTAGCATTCCTGCATGTTTGGTTGCATTTCAATATTTATTTACTTCTATTGTTTATTTTATTTTCCCTTATTGTTTATTCTTATTTATTATTCTTTTCTTTTGTTCATATTAATGCATGTCATTTAATTCATTTTACTTTCTAGTTGTGCATTAATTTTATTGTTTCTTCATATGTATTTTTTATCGCATTCTTAATTATTTATTTCTTTATAATTTGTTTATTTATGCTCATTAGATTACTAATTATTTGTCTCTTTTTGTTCTATTAATTTGATGAATCCACATGCTTGTGAGTGTTTCCCACCGAACGAGAATTTGGAGGCTAGGATACACAGAATTAGTGATTCCTTTTTACGCTTCCTTTTTATTATTTTTGTTTGGATTTATTTTAATAAAGGGTTTTCTATGCATGTTAACTTAGAAATTCACATAAAGATTTTGTATAATAATTAATTTGATTTTCTTAATAAAATAGAACCAATGTCCTAATTTCAACCAATAAAAATTCACTTCTAAAAGAATAGTCAATTTTATTCGAAATGGGATCACTCATCTCGGTTTTATCGATCAATACCAAAAATAACTTTTTGACTTTTTAAGTCGGTTTGAAGGAACCAATGTTCCTATATTGAATAAATATACCGATTTATGTATGCTTATTTATTTATTTGATTTGGTCATTTATTTAATTCTTATTTTATTTCAGGGGATTGTATTTTTCGTCCCAATTTAGTTTTTTATTTATTTTAATTTTAATTTTTTTGGGATTGTATTTTTTTCTCCTAAATATATCTTTTAATTTATTTTTCTAGTTTACTTTATTTTATCGCTTTATTTCGATGCTTGATATGCGCTTAAATTTTAATGTATGACCGCGTTAGAGGAGGGATGGAAATTTAATATTAAAAATTTATTTATAATTAATCAAGGCATTAATAAGAGTGAAGTTTTGAATCTTTCTCTGGTTTAGACCCTGAGGTTAGACGAACTTTACGAATTTCTTGTAAATTGGGTGGCAACTCCAAAATATCTCAAAGGTGCCTAAAGCTTTCATGGGATTACATGAACTTCCCCATTGTTTATTTGGGTAGGGATTCCAAAATATCTCATGATCGCCCAAAATCAAAAGATGCAAACCCTCTCAGGCCTTAAAAGCAGGCATTCCGGGAAGTGACCTGGTTCGGTACACGTCACACTTGGGCTGGTGATTATCCTTAACACTTCCTCACATTGAGTGAATGTAAGTTCGTGTTTCTAGAAGGCACCAAGTCTTATAAGGGACCATCTAGCACAGTTCTAAGTCTCTAGCATGGATGCAATGCGGTTTTGAAAGGAATGAAATTTTAATGTTAAATAACCCAATTACATATTTTAACCAAGGTGCTTTCGAAGTAATGTCTCTAATAGTCCCCAACAGAGTCGCCACTGTGATGCATGTCGAAACCCCAGAGGCCCCAAAAACCCACTTTGAGGGAGTTTAAGAGAGGTTTATAGAACTTGTAATGATTATAAGGGCATCTATTTTGGGCAATAAGAGGTATTTTGGAGTTACCACCTAATGAAACATTAGGACAGTTCATCTAGCCTTACAAAGCCTAAGACGATGCGCGTATGTCTATTTTGGGCAACAGGATATATTTTGGAATCCCCACCCCAATAGAACATTAGGAAGGCTCATCTAACCTCGTGAAGCCTAAGGCAAAGCTTATAAGTCTATTTTGGGCGATAAGAGATATTTTGGAATCCCCACATCAATAGAATATTTGAAAGGTTCATCTAACCTCATGAAGCATAAGACTAGAAAGAGTTCGGGACTTTCCTTTTATTCATACCTTGGTAGAAGTTATAAATGAGTTTTTTGTGTTTAAAATTCCATTCCTTTTCTCATGCAGTTTAATGCAATTATTGAAGTGCAGTTCAAGCATATAACAAAAGCGGTAAATAACGTAAATTTAGAATAAAGTAAATAAGAGCACATTAATTTACAATAAAAACCAAGGGCGAAATACAACCCCCAATAAAAAGAAGTATAAATCATGCATAAAATGAGAAACTTATTCGAGGTGAGGACATTAGTCCTCGCATGCATGCTTAAAAGAATGGTTTTAAATTGACAATTTTGTTTGGAGGGGAAAACCAGGACATTGGTCCTATTTTATTAAAGAAAACCTTATTCATTCGTAAAAATCTTTTGGCGCTTTTTATGTTAATGAGCACTAAAATGATAATGAATAGGAATTGGAAAGATAAACTGATAAGAGAGATAGAGTGAAAAAGAATAAACCAAATCAATGCCTTCGAATCATCTAAATTAGTCTCCTTTCTTAGCGTTCAATGTTCAAAAAAATAAAAACTTAAAAAAAATGAAGTAACATGTTAGAAAAATAAAATATTAAAAGCAAAATAAATTATTAAAACAGTAGAAAATATTGAGATGAGTTACCAAAAATTAGTAGAAACAAAGCGTAAAAAAGGAATTAAAGCAATCAAAAATGAAAAGAAGAGACCCAGGGACGGCTAAGGAGGGGTGAGGGATCGTCGTCCCTTGTATGATAGGTGGCAAGAAGAGGCACCCCGCGGTGGCCGTCGGTAGGGCCACCAGGCCGTCAGTCATTGCCAAATCTAAAAAAAAATGAGGACAATTGGTTAAAATCCGGACTTTCCCATTTTTAAACCATTTTTCATGCAATAAACTACTAATGAAGCAAATAAAGCGATAAAATGAATTAATTAAAATGAGTTAATTTACGTTTTGAAATTAGTTTATACGCCTCATGTCAAGATATTAAAATTATCACAAGAATGGTTAAATCAGAATGTTTACCCTCGTAATATTGATCTTCCAAAGGTGAAAGTTGTGTCGATCTCCCTTGAATTTCACAGGGATCGGTTGGCTATTGAAAACTGTTGAAAACAATCTCCTTTACAAAGATCATTCTTTTCAAGATAATCTGAAATCCCAGAAAATTAAATCAACAAAAGAGAATTTATTTCCCTTTCTCTAACTCACTTCTATTTTTTTAGAAGATCTGGAATTTCAAGAAGGTAAATCGAGAGAAGAGAATTGATTTCATTTTCTTGAATTTCCTTTTCAACTTTCTTTTCGATTTTCCTTTTTTATGAAAATTGATATCTTTCTTTTGCAAAGGTCTTCATAAAAACTAGCATCCCCTTTTTTCTTCATTAACCTTCTATTTATAGGCTAATGCTGATTTAAAGATAAAGATAAAAATTAGATATTTATCTTTGAAAATTTGTAATTTGAATTTCAAATATCCTTAGAGATAAACGTTAAGTTTGAAATAAAATTATCTTCTTGAAATCGAATATTTCTATTTATCCTTGAAGATAAATATTAAATATTTGCTTTATCCACAAAGATAAATTGATTTCAAATGTTTGACTTATCTTTATGGATAAATGATATCAAAATATCTTTTTAAAATCAAATATCTTTATTTATCTTTAAAGATAAATATCAAATATTAGTTTATTCTTAGAGATAAAGTGATTTTGAATGATCCTTAGATGTGAAATCAAACTTCTTAGTTCATCCATGAGGACAAACATTTAAAATTTTGTATTTATCCATAAATCAGCCAACAAATTGCCGCCAAGCTCTGACCGACGGGCGTCCCTCGGTCGAGGGATGGGCATCGATCAAGAGAGCAGACTTGCCATTCGAGCGGCTGGCACCCACTCACGCGAGGGCGGGACATCCCTCCAATGCGAGCGGTGGGCACCCGCTCTCGTAAGGGACGGGCATTCCTCAAGCACGAGTGATGGGCACTCGCTCGCGCAAGGGACAAGCTTGCCTCAACCGCAAGCGACGGGCATCGAAATGACCGACGGGCGTCGGTCAACCAAGAGCCAATTTCCTTAAATGAAAAGGCCTCTTATGAAGCAAAAGAGATATAAAAAGGATTTTTGGTCACCAATATCCTAAAATATGTGAATTTCAAGGGTTAAAGCCTATAACCTCACTCCTTTACCTATAGAATAGGTACCGATATTATCACACCCCGTTTGCCCCCTAGTAGAATGAGCCATGTTTGTACATGTGCATTGTGTGAGTTTTGGCATGTGTAAAGGGCATTTTGGGTAGAAATGCATGTTCTAAGAGTTTTGATAGCATGTGGGTGCAGGTGTGGTGTTAGGGTGTGAATTAGTTGGGTTGAACTTGGGTGTGTTTACTCATATGTTTGTACAATGTATTTGTGGGGTTTTGCTGGAGTGTGTGTGTTCACACATTTGTAGAATATGCATTAGTTGGGAGAGTCTTGTGTGTATGTGATGCATGTGTTTTGGGTGTGAGTGATCAAATCCCACTAATAGGGAAGTGACACTTGTCTAGGGTTAGGAAAGAGAAAAATAAAAAGAAAAGAGAAGAGAGGGGGGACGGTGGCTGCCTCCATTTCTCGTTCTTCTTCCCCTCACTCTCTTCTTCTTCCTTTTCTCTTCCTTTAAGAACCCTAGCTGGGAATCAAGGTTTAGTTGGTGGGGATTGATCATCCTTTAGCATTTTTAGAGGTAAATCAATTACAGTTGCTCTTTTTTTCTTCATCTAGTTTATCATCTTCTTCATATTTTCTGGATTTGGGTTTTAATCTAGAGTTGCTTTGTTGTGGGTTTTGTTGGGTTGTGCTTAGTTGAGCCTCCGCGTGAGCCTAAGGGCAAGGAGAAGGCATCAGGAAGTGGAACTAAGTGAGGAGCTAAGGATATCAAGGTTTGGGAATTTTGTGTTAAATGTATAGTTGGCATGTTTTAGTTGAATAAAAATTCTAGAAATTTTGATGTTCTTGATGCTTTTACTAGTTATTATGTTATGGGTTTTGGTTCTCTTTGTCTATTAAACCTTGATTGTGAGTTTTGAACCATTTATGAGATTGATAGAAATGTGGTGTGAATAGTAATGAAATTGATTATGTAAATTGATGTTGTTTGTTGAATCTATGAGTAGGATTCTATGACGCGCGCCGGATCCCCGCGGCCGCCCATGGGACCGCCCGCTCGAGGGCGATCGGAGCATTTGTGTGTCCGTTGACAGCTTGCAATAAATCGCAAGTGCGTCTATGTTGGACAACAAGGAGGTTTCATGGAGTCGCCACCCAATAGAACATTGGGAAAGTTACTCTCGCCTCGGAGAGCCTAAGATTGCACTTAGTATCAATTTTGGGCCAGCCAGAGGGGTCTTGGAAGGTAAACCTCTCGCCCTAAGGAGCCTAGGATTAGCGCTAAAGTCTCGTGGCACAAAAAGGTGTCTTGGAGGGTAGACCTCTAGCCTCTTTGAGCCCAAAGACCAGAGTTGGGTCCGGGATTTCTCATCTATTTCTACCTCGATTATTTTATGATCAAATTTTAATTATCATTAATTTGCTCTCTCTCCACACGACGCAATTAATTGAAGGCATATTCATTCATATTTGGAAAGCCGTAAATGGGCAAGTAAATATCAAAAGCAATAAATTACAATAATACAAGGAGCGGAATACAACTCCTTTTTGTAAATGTGCGATACATACACGAATCAGGGCATTGCTTATTTTGAGGACTTTGGTCCTCGCATGCATCATTATTAAGATTGGATGTTTTTATTTGTGATGATTTTTATTGGATAAAAATAGGGCATTGGACCCTTGCATTTATACAAACCTCGTTTTTATTGAGTATAAAACATTGATCCATTTTTACACTTAACGATATATGAAAAGAATTTCCATGTACATAAAATAGTCAATGAATAACAAATGAAGGAAATAATCAAGAAGGTTAGGAAACTAAACCGGACGAAATCCTCCGAATATGGTAGATAACCCCTCAAGCTCAGGATGGTCCTGAGAAATCAATACATTGCTCACAGAAAGTTAAAGGATGTCAATATAAGAAGAATCAACATAAATAAAGTCAAAAGGACTTGAAAGAGATAGAAAAGATTTGAAGATGTGGAGACAGAACCCAGCGACGGCCTTTCTTAGGTGACCGACGGGCGTCTGTCAAATTGATCGACATGTCCGTCGCTCACTCAAGTGGAAGAGCGTCTGTGAGTGGGGTGACCGACGGGCGTCAGTAAAGAAGATGACCCATCAGTCACCACTGTCTCCAAAAAAATAGTAAAAAGGACTCTTTTTTGAAAGTCAAAAAAAGGGTTTTAACACAAGATGAGATAAAGAGAGTCAAAATAAAGAAGAATAATGACAAAATTGAAAGAATCAACAAAATAAGGAGTAAATATGAAATAATATGGAGAGGGAATCCGGAATATTTACCCTCAGATAATTGCTTTGTGTGAGATTCTTGTGTTGATTAGAGCCCCGCGTGTTCCATGAAAAGCAAAATGAAGGATCAAGAGAAGGAAAATGGATTATTTCCTCTTTAACCCCTCAAAAGATTGACTTTGGAATCAAAATCTAAAGAAAACTAATTAGTTTTTAGTTCCTTTTGATTGATTTGATCCTCCTTTGAAAGAGATTTCTTTATGAAATGTGTTTGCTAGAAGAGAGAGAAAATATGCTTGAATTTGGGCAGAGTTTCCCCTCTTGAAAATTTTTAACACCTTTTTCTAGTGAAAATCTGGAGCTTTTATAAGCCAGACAAGACCGACGGGCGTCGGTGAATGGAGGTGGGTGTCAAAAGAATCCTTCTGACACAAGGATTCATCCGACGGCCCTGCGACATCCATCGACGGGCGTCGGAAAGGTTGCATGCTCCGGAAAATCGGGCAGCGCTCTGACAAGGGCAGTGATTTTTCGACGGGCGTCGGAAAATAGCTCAGGCCGTCTGTGACCCTAAGCGACGGGCTGGCCGTCTGTGGAGGAAAACATACCTTTTGACTCAAAAATCCCCTATTTTCTCCCCCTCTGCCTATGAAAGGTAAAAAGACTCACTCCTCCTGGATCGCGGGACTAAAACCTCCAAATCCAAACCATTTATACAGGCTCGGATACTGATTTCATCATAGGGTAACCTCTGATCTGGATCGCTCCGGGACACAGTGCTTACAGTTGCCCCAATTTTGGGGAAACTAGTGCACAAGCGCCTAGATAAGCCAAAA
Organism: Excoecaria cochinchinensis; assembly: GCA_947683425.1. Lineage (NCBI taxonomy): Eukaryota > Viridiplantae > Streptophyta > Magnoliopsida > Malpighiales > Euphorbiaceae > Excoecaria > Excoecaria cochinchinensis. The sequence continues at coordinate 5,696,967 of CANTUQ010000034.1, forward strand.
CTTAGAGAAAGGACAGAAAGAAAGAAGGCGTACCTGCGACGGTTCTTACCTTCAGTGCCTCTTGCCGGGTAGACCTCGTCTCGGTTTGTTCGGCGATGTGAAGATACCCCTATCGGTCTCGTCTCGACCTATAGGTGTTGGTGAGATGTAGCATCCTCTAGCTACAAACTCGATATGAAGAGCGGTGTTTCTCTAACCACAGCTTCGATCTGAAGTTCCCTTGCTAACCCCCATCCGATCTGCAAGGTGCGTAGCACTCTCTGGCTGTCGCGTGGACCATGAGATGCGGCACTCTCTGGCCACGATCTCGATCTGGTGAAGAGCAGTGTTTCTCTAATTGCAGCTTCGATTGGTGAGAAGCAGTACTCTCTGACCACAGTCTCGAGGTGAAGAGTAGTACTCTCTAACTATAACTTCGATCTAAAGTTCCCCTGCTAACCCCCATCCGATCTGCAAGGTGCGTAGCACTCTCTGGCTGCCGCGCGAACTGTGAGATGTAGCACTCTCTGGCCATGATCTCGATCATGTGAAGAGCAGTGTTTCTCTAATTGCAGTTTCGATCTGAAGTTCCCTTGCTAACCCCCATCCGATCTGCAAGGTGCGTAGCACTCTCTGGCTGCCGCGCGAACTGTGAGATATAGCACTCTCTGGCCACGATCTCGATCTGGTGAAGAGCAGTGTTTCTCTAACTGCAACTTCGACTTCTGCTGGCATCGTCTCGGCTTGCGCAGGGTTGAGGAGATGTAGCGCTCTCTGACTACAAATCCGCTGTGAAGAGCAGGAGACCTCGCCGGGTTCCTCGTTCCAAAAAAGAATCTTAGGCGCCCTTGTTCGGATTGCTAATCGATGCCTGTGTGCGGATCGATTATTCTATGTACCTGTGTGATAAAAGGTTTTGTTAGTTCATGTTTGAGTGGTCATCTTTTAACCTGTCTATTAATGGCGTGATCTTGCTTCATCTGCTATGCCATGTTCCATTTATATTCTTTCTTATTGAGTTGTTATTCATCATTTTCATCATTTTTGTTTTGGAATATGAGTGCATGTGAAGGCATATATTCATCTCCTATAAGAATGAATCATAAATAACTGAATAAATGCATAAATCTTGAAAACAAAAGTTTTTCACTAGAAATATCTATTTCGTACAATGTATATACAAAGCCTAAATGTACAAAAATATGACTCCCTGAATATCATAGGGGTGTGTAGTCAGAGGGCTCATCGGGATCCTCATCATCCGATATGTGCACTGTCCCTGGCGGAGGTGGAGGCGGAGCTGGCTATGCCGGAGGTGGAGGCTGAGCCGTGGAGGGTCCTGCCTCAGCATCGTGGGTCTGCCTGAATCGGATCTGAGCATAGCCATCCAAGAAAGGCTGGGTGCAAGTCCTCATTACCTCTAACGTCTCTGATACTGTGCCTCCCAACTTCTTGAACGCCTGGCTCATCTGAGTGGTCTGCTCATTGGCGACCCTCTTCATGTGCTCTAGGCGTTGCTCTATCTGCTCCCTGAACTCCCTCATGGTTTCAGACAAGGGTGGGAGGATCCCCTCTATCGCCTAGACACGGGATATCAGAGAGTCGAGTGACTCGTCGATCATCTGTAGGGTCATGTCAACCCTCTAAGACGTCTGGTCCTGAGACGTCCTCAAATCATGAGCGAGCTACTGCCTAAGCTACCTCTGACCCTAGGAAACCTGCTCGATCAACCTCGCCTGCTCACCTCTGAAAGCCTCTATGACCCGAGCCTGCTCATCCCTGAAAGCATCTATGATCCGAGCCTGCTCCCGTGCCGTATGCTCGATGTAACCGGCCTGCTCTTGAGCTAAACGCTCCACCGACTGGGACTGCTCCTGAATAGCAGCCTGCTAGCGGTCCAACCACTCGTGAGTAGCTCTGTCCCTCTCATCCTGTCGTTGCTCTAAGGCTGTGAATATGGAAGTGAGGAGCTGAGAGAAGTCAGGCTGTGCTGGCTCTGGCGGCAGTGCTGCGGAGGTAGATGCCCTTGGGTCGCCTCTAGAATACGGATGATATCTCTCGGGGGGTCCGTGGGTAGCCCTCTTCACCCTGACACTCGGCGACGGGACAGGAGTCGGCGCTCTCGATGCTGGTGATGCGGCAAAGAGCTCATCTATAGTGAACTCCATGTCGAAGTCCGATGGAGTCCTGGGCTGCTCCTGTTGCGGTGGCGGTGGCACTGTCTGAGGCTGGGGCTGGGAAGGCTGCGAAGGCTGCTGCTCCGGATGAGGCTGGGGCTGTGGAGGCTGATGCTCGGGCTGAGGCTCGGGCTGCAGAGGCTGATGCTCTAGCTGCTCCGGGTGGTCTGGATCTGGACCCAAGGGTGGAAGTGAGAACATCCGCCGGGTCTCGTGAATGGTCAGCACCCTGTAGGGCTCTGCCTGCCCTGATATCGGGGAGATCATCCCCATCTGCACTGCCGCTGTGGCATCCACATGGATCCCCTCCTCCAAGGGTCCTCTCAACCTGTCAGGGGCAACTCCCAACCTCAAAAGCAACCGGGTGATAAATCCTCCCACTATCACCACCGGTGTCAATCCTCTGCCGACTCTGGTCAAGTTGGCCAAGATCTCATGGCTAATATTGGGACGCTGGCCTGCCACCATAGCCCAGAGGCTCCAGATCTCGACCGTGTTAAGCGACCCTGGATTACCAGCTCGACCGAGGTAGGAACTGGATAGCACTCTGTGCAAATACCGGAGTGCCTGAGCCACCAGTACGGTGCTCTTTGCTATATCATGATCATACAGCACTCCCGGTAGGGCAATGGCCGCACAATGGGCGTGTCTCACCGCTCGCCGTGGGATCTCGACCCCCTCATCTATAGGGAGCCCCATGGCCTGTGCAAATCTCTGCCTGGTAATACTGTAATGGTCGCCGTCGACCCTGGCTCGGTATCTGAACTCTGAAAACCGGCATAGCGGAGAGTGGCTAGGACCTGCCGAGTAGCCTCTGGAAAAGTCTGGAAGGAGGGGTCAAGGAACTCTGTCCACCTAGCACCCTCGACAAGTAAATCAAACTCTGGGGCCATCCCTAGGGCCTTTAGGAACGGTCGGGACACGAAACGGCTGGCCCGAAGCTCTACCTGAGCCAACTCTCTATACCTCTGAGCTGACTCATCATCCATCCAACCCGAAACTATGACCTCGGGTTGGGCCTGTGGTGCTCTGTGTCTAGGAGGCATCCTGCAAAGGAGGAAAAAATTAGATAGCGAAAATTTGACAAAACAAGTATTATTAGACTTATTTTCAAGGTGAAGGCCCATTTAGGCCTCACCAGGGCAATGGCGGCCCGAAAATGAGATGAAAAACTGATAACAAATAAAAAGGGCGAACGTCCTGTCAAAGGAATTTGCCCAACATGCCTCACACACATATGAAGACAAAAGAAACATGCAATTGGCATGGATATAATTTAAAGCGAATAAAAATGGGCTTTCTAGGCCCCAAGGCATGCATTATACGCGAAAATATTCAATTTTAGAATAAATAATAAATATTTGGGCAGCACCCCGGCAAGGGTATGCCCAACCTCCTGCATAAAAAGGCATCAAATTAGGCCTCAGGCCTCAACAACAATATATGCATGTAGATGGGATGCACCCCGGCAAGAGTGTGTCCCCAACAACACAAAAATAACAGCCTCGGGCCTCAAAAGCAATATATGTATAGAATAGTGCGCTAGAAAGTATAATTCTAAAGCAACAAAGTTATAGAAAAATTCTATTCCTATGCGATCATGCAAAGGTTCAGATTTAACTTTACTAAAAATTAAAGAAAATGAGCAACGTTCTCCCTAAATTTCTAAGGCATCTAAAGCATTCTAATCATTTCTAAGGTTGAAGGAAGAAGAAATGAAGAAATAAATTGAATAAAATTCAAAAAAAGGTAGTTATTTACTTACTTGTAGTCGCGAGAAGTGTAGAAACTGAAGAAATATAAATATCCAAGCACCCAGTGAGTAGAGAATGCGAAAATATGGAAAAACGCGAAAAAAGAAGAAGAAATGCTTGAAAAACGCTAAAAAATGCAAAAAAACCGTTTGAGAGAGAAAATGAAAGGGACAGCAGGCGCTACACCGTCTGTCACTCGTCTTTATACAGAATTTTGTGACCGATGGGCTGGGCGTCTGTAAGAGCGACCGACGGGCTGGCCGTCTGTCTCTCAATAAATGCGAGTTAATGCGCGTGATGAATGCAATGCTGACGTATGCGTCTGCCAGGTGGATCTCTACCGACGGGCAGGCCGTCTCTTAGGAGAGGCGGGTAGGCCGTCGGTGATACTTCCCTATAAATTCTTACGAAATTTTTCTCCTCTTATGTCTCTTCATTTTCCAACATCTTGAGCCTTTCATCTTTCTTAACATGTCTTCTTCTCTAGCCCAAAGGATGCACCGTATCTTAGATGACAAACACACTTGGGAAGAAGGCGCCCTTTCCTCTCTGTCTAGGCTGAAATACCTGCGCCGGGTCAAAGTCGATCAGAACCTCCTTCTGGCGGCAACCCACTTCTGGAACCCCCGGTTCCACGTCTTCCGGTTTACCTACCAGGAGTTGTGCCCTTTACTTGAAGAGTTAGCTACCATTCTTAGAACCTGGTTCCCTCCTAGCGCTCTGCCTTGCGTCCCCCGCTGCGGCCTACTTCTGAGGCCGCCCGGCTGATCCCTCCGGGCTCTTCTTTTGCTCTGCGGCCACTGATCGAGGCTCTGGATCAGTTTACTGACATCCCCACCTACCGGGTAAGCATTGTATTTCTGTTTTGCATGGTGAACTTCCTCACTATTGTTCCTGGGGGTTTGACAGGTGATCTTCGCTTGTTCGGAGTTCTGAGCGACTTTCATCTGGGATTATCACCCTTACCACTCATTCTGGCTGAAACCATTATGGGCTTGGACGCTGTGAGCTCTGGATTTACCACAACCTTTACCGGCAGCCCCTTATTGCTCCAGGTACGTCATTATTTTAAAGGTAGTGCATCCCTTATGGATTTTCACACTAACTTTTCTTAGCGGAAGGTGCGTCCTTTCAGATTTTAACACAACCCTGTGCCTTATTTTTGCCTGAAGTAAACCCTACTTACTCCAGCGGCTCTTTTTTTTCAGATTTGGCTGCAAGAGAAACTGAGGATGCTGTTTGAGCCACCTCCTCGAGTTACCCCACAGTACTCGCCGAGCCACTTCCTTTCGCGTCGACGATTGCATGGGTGTGCCACTGCTGGTGAAGGCATTACCAGATTTGGCGAGCTGTCGGATGATGACATCAATTTCACGTCTGCCTGGCTCCCACTATCTCACGTGGTCATTGATGGGCCATCGGGGTGTGTTCCCCTCTGTGGGCTTCGTCGAGCCTACTTCTGCATCACTTCTCGATGTACGCGTCAGCTCGGGATGACCCAGGATGTGGTGAGGGTTCCCTTATCTTTCCGGGGAGGAGCTCTTTCGGCTGCGTTTGCTTCTCGGTATCATGAGCTGTGGGGCAAACTACCAGTGAAGATTGTTATTCTGAGGTTCAGCAATCATTCTGTGTCTTCATCTAGCGAATACAAGAAGTGGATCCTTAGTCCGGCATCTGATAATAGGACACGAGGGCTCAAGCATCTGGTCGGTGAGAGCAGCAGCAGGACTTAGCTTAGCTTACATATGTATTTATTTTGGTGTTATATTTCTTTTTAATGCATAACTATAAAATGACAAAAATGAAAAGAATAATATTCACTCTATTTTACGAAATTATGTACATTGTCATATAATTTCAGCATACATGATCAGTTTTGACATTTACTCAGCCGCTTACGCGCTGTTAATACATGAAACCAAATTTTAACAGCATCAACTCCTGTTACCAATCGGCCCTCTCGGGTTTTCACGATCGGACATTTTCTCTCATGCCTCTAATTTTTGCACAGGATGCCTTTTTTCGGTTTTCACCCTGTCGAGGCGCCCAATTTTAGCACAGCCGCCTTTTTTCGGTTTTCGACCTGCAGGGCATTTTGTTCTCTTCTTTTTATTTTGGTCTTTAGCCGTGGAACCTTTTGAGTCTGTCGACGTTGATCGGTTCTTTGAATTCGTTCCCATTACTATCCGATAAGATTGCAGCTCCTTTGGACAGCAGCTTTTTAAGGATATACGGCCCCTCCCAGGTAGGTCTGAATTTCCCCCTGATATCTGGTTTGCCTGGCCTCATCTGCTTGAACACTAAGTCCCCTTCTTTCAGCGGATGCTTTCTCACCTTTTTCCCGAAAGTCCTGGCCAATCTCTTCTGGTAAATCTGGTTATGATAATAAGCCTTCAGCCTACTCTCGTCTAATAAGTTCAAGTGCTGTAGCCTCTGCCGCGCCCATTCGGCCTCCGGAACTTGGGCTTCCATGACCACCCTCAGTGATTTGAGCTCTATCTCAACTGGCAATACTGCTTCCATTCCGTATACCAGGGAAAATGGTGTAGCGCCTATAGACATCCTTACCGTTGTTCTATATCCCCACAGGGCGAAGGGTAGCTTTTCAGCCCAGTCTTTGTAGGTTTGGACCATCTTGGACAGGATCTTCTTCATATTTTTATTAGCGGCCTCCACTGCTCCATTCGCTTGTGGTCGGTAGGGAGAGGATTTATGATGTTCGACACCATACTTCTCGAGGAGCTTCCTGGTCTCCCCCATGAACTGCACCCCATTATCAGACACTATGTGATGAGGGAGGCCATATCTGCAGATCAGATTCCTTTCTATGAACTTGGCCATATCCCTTGCGTCAATCTTTTTGAAGGATTCTGCCTCTACCCATTTGGTAAAATAGTCAATTGTGATTATGATGTATCTGTGCCCATTGGATGCCGTAGGGCGAATCTCTCCAATGATATCTATCCCCCAAGCAGCGAAAGGCCAAGGTGATGTCAGGTTATGTAGCTCCGATACTGGTAGGTGTCTCAAGTCTGCGTACTGTTGGCACAACTGGCATTGCTTAACATATTTCGAGCAGTCATTGTCTATCGTAAGCCAATAGAAGCCTTGTCTCATGATCTTCTTAGCCAAGGTCAAACCGTTCATGTGGGCCCCACAGACACCTGCATGGGTTTCCTCCATCACTTTGCGGGCTTCTTTTCCATTCAAGCACCTGAGCTGAATCCCGTCTGACTGTCTTTAGTACAACACCCCTTCCAAGGATATGAACTGAGTAGAAAGCTTCCGGATCATCCTCTGGTCTTTCTCAGTAGCTTCTTCTGGAAATTTATTGTTTTCCAAGTAATTCATGATGTCGAAGTACCATGGTTTCCCATCCGCCGCTTCTACTTCCATTATAGGCTTGATCTCAAAGCTGGGCTTCTCAGAACTCGAAATTAGTACTGGCTTCATAGGTACTCCTTCAGGGTTATCCCACATTGACACTAAGGTTTCCAACGCATCAGCTAGACGATTCTCATCTCTCGGCACGGAGTGGAAAGTGCAAATCTCAAACTGTCCACTTACCTCTTTCAAATATTTAATATAGGGTACCAACCGCTCTTCTTTTACAGCCCACTCACCTCGGATGTGGTTGATCACCAAGGATGAGTCACCAAAGACTTCTATATTCTTTGCCCCCAATGCAGCTAAAGCTTCTAACCCGAAAGTGCATGCTTCATATTCGGCTTCATTGTTGGTTGCTTTGTACCTCAGCTTCTTGGCTAGGGGGAGTTTCTCATTATCTGGGGTTGTCAAGATGATTCCAACTCCGGCCCCTCTGTTATTCACTGCCCCGTCGAAGTGTAACTACCATCCTTGAACAGAAATTGCGACTATGCTCTCATCAGGAAAGGTAAACTCGGGAGTGTCCCCTTGAATAGGATGCTCAGCATGAAATTTGGCTATGGCTCGCCCCTTAATAGTTTTGCGAGTGATGTATTACACATCAAACTCCTGTAGCAAGAGCAGCCACCTCCCCATCTTACCAAGAAAAGACGGTGCTTCCTGCAAATATCTTAACGGATTCTACTTGGCCACTGCTTGAACTTTGTATGAGTGGAAGTAATGCCTCAGCTTCTTTGATGCCCAAATCACCGCAAGGCAGATTTTCTCTACTTCAGCATATCTTATTTCATAAGCCAGGAACTTCTTGCTGAGGTAATAAATTGAAAATTCTACCCCAAATTCATCCTCTTGAGCCATCATGGCGCCCACAGAACTGTCCTCTACTGCCAGATACAGGATAAGCGGTTTGATCGGTTGCGGCGGCCTTTGCACTGGCGGATTCAACAGATATTCCCTGATGCTGTCAAAGGCTTTCTGGCAGTCTTCGTTCCAGACCACAGGTTGATTCTTTCTAAGCAGCTTAAAAACAGGCTCGCATATTGAAGTGAGCTTGGCAATAAATCGGCTGACATACTGCAACTTGCCTAGGAAACTCCTTACGTCCTTCACTTTTTGCGGCACAGGCATCTCTCTGATGGCCTTCACCTTGTCTGGGTCAATTTCTATTCCCCTCTGGCTGACAGCATGTCCCAGTAGTTTTCCTGAAGTCACTCCGAAAATGCACTTCTTGGGGTTAAGTCGCAGATTATACTTGTCAATCCTGGTGAAGAACCTTTCTAGAGTTTCAAAGTGCCCCTCTCGGGTGGCTGACTTAACCATCATATCATCGACATACACCGCTACTTCTTTGTGGATCAGGTCGCTTAAGATCTTGGTCGCCATCCACTGGTATGTGACCCCCGCATTCTTCAGGCCGAAAGGCATGACTCAGTAGGCATAGGTCCCCCACTCTGTGATGAAAGCGGTCTTAACCCAGTCAGCTATTTTGTTCAGGATCTGGTTATAGCCCACATAACCATCTCCAAAGCTGTACATCGCGCAATTGGCGGCACTGTCTATCAACACATCGATGTGGGGTAGTAGAAAATCATCTTTAGGGCAGGCCTTGTTCAGATCTCGATAATCCACACACACCCTGACTTTTCCATTCTTCTTCGCTACAGGGACCACATTTGCCAACCATGTAGGATACTGCACTTCAACAAGGAACTTGGCTTCTATCTGCTGCCGAATTTCCTCCTTGACCTTGTCTGCCCATTCTGGCCTGAGCCTTCTCAACTTCTGTTTCACAGGCTTATAGTCTGGATAAGTCGGGATAGCATGTTCTGCCACGTCTCGGTCAATTCCTGGCATGTCCTCATAGGTCCAGGCAAAGACTTTTCCATGTTTTCTTATTATTCTCTCAAAATTTTTTCTCTCCTCAGGAGTTATATTTGATGCTATTAGAATTTCTTTCGGATTTTTCGAGGTTCCAAGATTAAAAGGCATTGTATCAGTGGAATCGATGTCAAGAATTGATGGAATATGATCATGTTCATGCATGTTGAAACCATTAGAAACATCGCACAAGTAAGAGAAATCGTTTGCCTTATTAATAATATTATAATTGTCATTTACATCATAAAAAAGTTTTGGAATAAAAAGACAGTCTAAGCTAGAGTCTTCTTCTGCCACTCCAGAGGTTGATGCTATTGTAGCTTGCCCACTGGATTCCTGATTCAGCAGGGGCCCTTCAGGTATGTCTGAGGAAGTCTTTAAATCCCCCATCTTCAGTTCTAATTTTACTATCTTCTCTTTCCCTTTCAGCCTGGCAGCCAACATCTTTTCGGTGACAACCTCTTCAGGCTCGCACCTGTCCCAAGTGATACCCTGAGTCATGACCTCCTCATCCAAAAAGTTCTCAGCGGTCTTGATAAACCCAACACGCCAGTCAAATACATCATTAAAGATCTCGAACCCAGGGACAATCCTCCCCTTCACCCATTGCGGCTCATCTTCGCCCGTATAAGCGCAAATTGAGGATGCTGGTACAAAACTTTCTGAAATGTGAGGGATCTTATCCGCCGCCTTCTTCTTGCTAAAGCCGTCTCTGTACCCCAGACCTTTTTGGTTCTTCTGACCTCGAGTGGTGATCGCAGTTTGCAATCCTTGAGAGTTTCTGCCCAAACCAGCCCCAGGGAGATAGTGCATCTTCTTCATCATATTAACCACAGCTGGGTTATCCACTCACCCGTGCTCTTCTCTTATCATGGACACGTGGAAGCCACTACATGGCTGATTCACTATTTCAAGCGCTGAAACCTGATTCTCCCTGGCTGCCTTGATAGTCACCACCTCCCCTTCATGTGGGAACTTTATCATTTGATGCAGTGTGGATGGCACTCCTCCTAAATTGTGAAACCAGGGTCTCCCGAGCAGAGCTGAGAAGTTAGCTGGAATGGGCAGAACCACATATTCTACCTCCACTTCAATGGGTCCTGTCTTGACCAGGGTCTTAAATGTTCCGGAGGCCTGCCTCCTTGAATTATCATAGGCTATGATAGTCAGATCTGATCCACTAAGCATATCCTCGTTTAAACCAAAAGCCTGCAGAGCTATCAGAGGGCATACATTAATAGAAGACCCATCGTCTACCATAACGCAAGCAGTGTGCTTATCGTTAATCTGTGCTTTGATGTACAGGGGTCGGTTATGATTGCGGCCTTCGACCGGTAGGTCGGTATCAGAAAAAACCAATCTCTCCTCGGATCCTCCCTTAACTAAGCCCAAAAGCTCTGATGGGGAAATTGTGCTAGCGACCGTGGCCTTAACCAAAGCCTCTACTACCTTCTGCCTATGAGAGGGGGACTGTCTCAAGAGATCCCAGATGGATATTTGAGCCGCAGTTTTCTTCAATTGCTTAACAATATGATTCTCCTTGGGCTCTTTCTCTACTGATGGCTGCATTGGCTCAGGTAGCCTCGTAATCTCAGGGACCACTCTTCCACTCCTCGTTACAGCCCCTATCTCTTCTTCGTCTCCATCAGACCCCCACAAATCAAGGTTCATCTCTCCCTCCTCCTCGGCTTCTCCACCGCTCTCACTGCTAGACCAGTAATCAAGGGTCGACACGACAGCTTTCTCCTCTCTATCCTCGAAACAATCAGCAGCAATATTCTCGCTCCCATATAGATCTTGTAGCACGTACCACTCTGGCAAGCTAGATCCGATCATAAACACGGGTGGTAGTACGGCATTATAACCGGGCTTCTTCTCAGTTTCCCTCTTCTCAGGGTCAGAAATTTGCTTGCTATCAATCAAGCCTTGGATAGAGTGCCGCAGCGCTTTACATTTATCTGTGATATGGCCTGAGTGCTGGTGAAATGCACAGAATTCATTGTCTTTGTGCCCAGGCTTCCCCTACGTCATAGCAGGCCTAGGAGCTAAGGGCTGCAATTTTCCCTCCTTTATTAACCTTCTCAAGACCCAAGATAATGGTCTCCCCAAGTTTGAAAACTTCCTCTGGGTGGTTACCTCAGTAGCAGACACCTCACCTGTTCTTCTGCTGCTACTACTGGGACCCGCTGGCCTACTGGTTCCTTGACCGGGGTTAGCCCTTTTGGCAAAATTATCATTGTTAGCTTTCCGAGCCAAGAACTCTCCCTCTGCTTCGATGGCTATATCCTTGAGAGACTCCCAGTCCTTCAACCCCTTTATCTTCAACCCATCTTTTAAGTACGGGCTTGCGTTCTTGATAAATAAACGAATCTGGTCCTGGGTGTCCGGCTTTCTCCGCATCTCCATTACTTGGTTCCGCCATCGGGTGAGATAATCATGGAAAGATTCCCCGGCCTTCTGTTGGAGCAGCTCAAGATCTTTTAGAGTCACCTCCATTCTGGTGTTGCAGTCATACTGTCTCAAAAACTCCTCAGTGAGCAGATCCCAATCTTCTTTAGTGCGACGGTTGAGACCATGATACCAGTCGATGGCATGAGCGGTCAGACTCAGACAAAAGTATTCTACCTTCTGCTTCTTAGACAATGTGGTCCCTTTCATGACCAGAGAATATTGCTTCACATGAGCGGTCGGGTCAGAAGTACCATCGAATTTCGGCACGTCTGGCATCTTAAAGTTGTAAGGAATCGGGTCCTCTCCCTCCAATTCCTTATCCCCTGGGTTCATCCCCTGACCCCGGCTTAGCATACGGGCCATAGCTTCAAACCTCTTTTCCATCTTCTTTAAAATGAAGTCGTCAGTCTGAGGTGCCTTCCCCCTCTCCGATGCAATACTCACCCTGTCATCTTCGATATCTCTATCATCATCAATCCTCAGTACAGGCCTTCTTCTCTGCTCCCCCGAGGCTACTAACCTCAACTCTACTGGCGGCGACCTAATGGGCTCCTCTCGCCTCTCGGCTCTTTCTTCCTCTGGCTCATTCTGTCTCACGAGAGGAGAAAGAGGAGGATTCTGTGGAGCATTCTGCTGTGCCAGGGCAGTAAACATATTCATAATTTTGCCCTCGAATTCCTCAAATCGCCGGCCCACTTCTTTCGCTATCATGGCCCTGGTGGCGTCATCCCCTCTAGGCGAGTTTGCCATCTGAGATACAGTACCGCTGATTTCTGATAAGATTTCTGGTAGACCCTCTCTATCTGACAGCTCAGATGTCGGAACTCGGATCAGTCATCCGGTGGGTGATCTAGTCCACCTGGGCAGATCTATGATGGCTGCAGGGACAAGACGTTAGATATGATGCATGAAATGCAGGTGTAATGCATGGTCGTGATATGCAACATTCACAGAGCACAAGCAAGCAAGTAGGTCCTTCCACCCTTATTTCTCCCACACACGGTGTCGTGCAGTCTCTTTCCTAGGTGGGATTAGCCCAAGGGTCAACAAGGGACCCAATGGACACGCATGGTGCACGGCAAAATTCGGCAGCATGACACTCCTATGCTAATGTACAAGCGGATGGACAATGATCGTCACGTATTTGGACGTTCCACAAATTTCGACATGGCCCTACCGGGGCATGAAAGGCTTTGGATAGGTTACCAAGCGAGACATCTGGACTCACCTAATACACGAGGATCCATGCAGCAAGCATGGAATTAGGGTTTATTTCACCTGTGGAAAGTAGCTACGGCCATTACATGAGCTTTGGACAAGGGAGATGTTTCTTTAAGGCTACCCAAGCATGATCCCTGCCGACAGGTCTAGCTCATCACGAGCATAGCGACCGATCGGGTCATCATTTTGATATACCATTGAGGTACGTGGCTTGGGCTGGTGATTATCCTTAACACTTCCCCAAATTGAGTGAAAATGGGGTCGTGCTTCAGGAATGCACCGGGGCTAAAAGAGGGACCAAACTAGCATATTCTAAGGCTCTAATGATATGCGAATGCAAAATTTGAAAGAAAGCAAATTTATGAATTAAATTTTAATCATAAATGTTAAGCGAGGTATTTTCAAATCGAAATCTCGAACCATAAACGTCCCCAGTGGAGTCGCCACTGTGACGCGCGCCGGATCCCCGCGGCCGCCCATGGGACCGCCCGCTCGAGGGCGATCGGGCCATTTGTGGGTCCGTTGATAGCTTGCAATAAATCGCAAGTGCGTCTATGTTGGGCAACAAGGAGGTTTCATGGAGTCGTCACCCAATAGAACATTATGAAAGTTACTCTCGCCTCGGAGAGCCTAAGACTACGCTTACTATCCATTTTGGGCCAGCCAGAGGGGTCTTGGAAGGTAAACCTCTCGCCCTAAGGAGCCTAGGATTAGCGTTAAAGTCTCGTGGCACACAAAGGTGTCTTGGAGGGTAGACCTCTAGCCTCTTTGAGCCCAAAGACAAGAGCTGGGTCCGGGATTTCTCATCTATTTCTACCTCGATTATTTTATGATCAAATTTTAATTATCATTAATTCGCTCTCTCTCCACACCATACAATTAATTAAAGGCGCATTCATTCTCATTTGGAAAGCCGTAAATGGGCAAGTAAATATCAAAAGTAATAAATTACAATAATACAAGGAGCGGAATACAACTCCTTTTTGTAAATGTGCGATACATACACGAATCGGGGCATTACTTATTTTGAGGACTTTGGTCCTCGCATGCATCATTATTAAGATTGGATGTTTTTATTTGTGATGATTTTTATTGGATAAAAATAGGGCATTGTACCCTTGCATTTATACAAAACTCGTTTTTATTGAGTATAAAACATTGATCCATTTTTACACTTAACGAGATATGAAAAGAATATCCATGTACATAAAATAGTCAGTGAATAACAAATTAAGGAAATAATCAAGAAGGTTAGGTAACTAAACTGGACGAAATCCTCCGAATATGGTAGATAACCCCTCAAGCTCAGGATGGTCCCGGGAAATCAATACATTGCTCACAGAAAGTTAAAGGATGTCAATAAAAGAAGAATCAACATAAATAAAGTCAAAAGGACTTGAAAGATATAGAAAAGATTTGAAGATGTGGAGACAGAACCCAGTGACAACCTTTCTTAGGTGACCGACGGGCGTCTGTCAAATTGATCGACATGTCCGTCACTCACTCAAGTGGAAGAGCGTCTGTGAGTGGGGTGACCGACGGGCGTCGGTAAAGAAGATAACCCGTCGGTCACCACTGTCTCCGAAAAAATAGTAAAAAGGACTATTTTTTGAAAGTCAAAAAAGGGTTTTAACACAAGATGAGATAAAGAGAGTCAAAATAAAGAAGAATAATGACAAAATTGAAATAATCAACAAAATAAGGAGTAAATATGAAATGATATGGAGAGGGAATCCAAAATATTTACCCTCAGATAATTGCTTTGGGTGAGATTCTTGTGTTGATTAGAGCCCCGCGTGTTCCACGAAAAGCAAGATAAAGGATCAAGAGAAGGAAAATGGATTATTTCCTCTTTAACCCCTCAAAAGATTGACTTTGGAATCAAAATCTAAAGAAAACTAATTAGTTTTTAGTTCTTTTTGATTGATTTGATCCTCCTTTGAAAGAGATTTCTTTATGAAATGTGTTTGCTAGAAGAGAAAGAAAATATGCTTGAATTTGGGCAGAGTTTCCCCTCTTGAAAATTTTTGGAACCTTTTTCTAGTGAAAATCCGGAGCTTTTATAAGCCAGACACGACCGTCGGGCGTCGGTGTATGGAGGCGGGCGTCGGAAGAATCCTTCTGACACAAGGATTCGTCCAACGGCCCTGCCATATCCACTGACGGGCGTCGAAAAGGTTGCGTGCTCCGGGAAACCAGGCGGCGCTCTGACAGGGGCGGTGATTTTCCGACGGGCGTCAAAAAATACCTCAGGCCATCTGTGACCCTAAGCGACGGGCTGGCCGTCTGTGGAGAAAACATACCTTTTGACTCGAAAATCCCCTATTTTCTCCCTCCTGCCTATGAAAGGTAAAAAGACTCACTCCTCGTGGATCGCGAGACTAAAACCTCCAAATCCAAACAATTTATACAGGCTCGGATACTGATTTCATCATAGGGTAACCTCTGATCCAGACCGCTCCGGGACACGGTGCTTATAGATTCGTTTATGGCATGAATTATTAATGTTTGATTCGGTTTAATATTATTATTGGAGTGTGGATATGTTGTTTGAAGTGAGAGTTTTGGGATTTTTTGCTTGAATGATCTGGAATTGGCCCTTAGGAATCGCATCTCGGCATGGGTCACGGTGGCAACCAGTTTGGTTACCACTGTGAGGCACGAACCAGATGCGTTCTGCCATGAGTTTGGATATGTCACGGTGGCAACCAATCTGGTTACTACCGTGAGGTGTCTAGACATTAGATTCTATTCTAGGCAGTGGGTATGTCACGGTGGCAACCTATTTAGTTACCACCGTGAGGTACCCCAAAGATGCATTCTGTTTTTGGATCTGGGTATGTCACGGTGACGACCAGATTGGTTACCACCGTGAGGTACCCCAGACTTGCTTTCTGCCGAGATCCTTGGTATGTCACGGTGGCAACCAATTTGATTACCACCGTGACCTACCCTATTTTTGCATTTTAATCATGTTTATTTCTCACGTTTTAGGGATGTTTAATTATGGATTTTAGCACACAATATCACATAATATGTACTATATTTGTGCATGTATTTATTTATCAAAGTATGCGAATTATTTACTTGTCATTATTGAATTATGGTTGTCGACTGTGTATTTTAGCCTGCGAGTCAATTAAGTGGATAGTTAGGCATGCCTAATAGAGTCTTATAGCTGCACCTCTGTTTAGTTTGGACCCCGATCAGGTCCCGTTTGGTTCCTCGTGAACCTTCTAATGTATTTTGATCAGTTTAAGATCCCTCAGTAAAATATTTTGCAAAGGATAAAGTAAATTGATTTTCGATTCGTACCCATAAGGTACTGTCTGTAATCGGCTCGTACCCGTAAAGTACTGTCTGTTTACTCGTTATCCACTACTTTGAGTCATGCAGGCGTTTTACTGTTTTGAATTGGTTTGCTAATTATGAGAATGTATTACCCGAATATGGTTAGTAACATGGTATTATGAAGGCAGTTATGTTATATCAAATGTATGATTCTATATGCTCGTATGTTCATAATCTTATCTAACGTGTATTTCTGATTATTCCATCTATATGTGTTTTGCTTGACGACCATTGTGAATGGCCGTCCATTTGATTTGTGTGTTTCCCCACTAAACGTTTATCGCTTAGCACGGTGTGTTTACCCGCGCAGGTGTGGAAGGAGTTGCCTTCGGAGAGTCGTCGCAGCCGGGCCAACACAGCTGGGTGTAGTGTAGGGATTAATTTTTGTAGCTTGATGAGTCTTTTTGGTATAGAACTCTTATGAAAATTTTGTAATAGCTTTCGCATCTGTGTAAGTATATTTTGGATATGTAATTATCTTTTGTACCTTTGGGTTGATCAAACAGTAATATAATGTTTCCGTTATATTAATGCATGATCAGGTTCATTCATGAATGATTTTGTAAGGTTTTTAACTACTCTTTATCTAAGTATGTGTATTTTTGTATGGATGTATATGTTTATCTTGTATCTGTATGGTGACACCTTTACCCATACGGCATCTCACTCCTTATTGGATGGGATCGCCTACGTATAGGTAGTGGGTGTTACAAGTTGTGGTATCAGAGCCCGGTTTAGGCGTTTCTGGGTATTGTTGTTAATGTGATGCTGTGTATAGATGTGTCTATGTCTAGGGCTATGTTGGCTGATGCGGTTTTCCTTGTTTGCTTAGATGGATTCTAATTCTGCTCGTGGATCGCTTGAGGAGTCTGCTGAAAGTGTGAACCCTCAAGCTAGGGATCCTTCTGTTACTGTGTCGGCTCAAGATGCTAGGGTTAAGCCCGAGGCCACTGCCATGCCTTTTGAAGCCATGTTTAGGCTGTCATAGGACATGGCGAGGGTCTTGGAGAGAGTGGTTGCCCCCAGGCATCCCATGGAGATCTTAAGAAAAGCTAGGGCTGAAGGTTTTTATGGAACTGGGTTGGATGAATCAGAGGGAGCAGAGAGGTGGTTAGATAAGGTGAAGAGAGTTTTGAGAGAAGTTAGGTATCCTCCTGAGTTACAAGCAAAGTGTGTTGTGGCCTTGCTTCAAGGGTCGGCGTATGAATGGTGGGAGTTAGTGTGCAGACAGCCTCTGATGCCCGATCCTGTTACATGGGAATTCTTTGTTGAGGAGTTCATGAAGAAGTATGTAACTCAGACCTACAAGGATGCGAGATGGGCGTAGTTTCTAAGTTTGAAACAAAGGGCTTTGTCGATTTCGGATTATGAGAAAGAGTTTAATCGGTTGTCCCGATATGCTCCGCGAGGGGTCATGACAGATGATTTCAGATGTAAGCATTTCGAGGCTGGCTTGAATGAGTCTTTAAGGGTAACTTTGATCTCCTTAATGAACACACCAAGGGTGAGATACTATCAGATTGCAGATGCTGCCATGAGGTCTGAAAGGTCAGAGTCGGTGCTAAGAGAGAGAGCTCAGAGGAGGAATCGGTCTCGAGGTGGTTCTTCTTCGTCTTCGGGTAAGAGAGCAAGGGATCCGCAAGATCAGTTATCATCTGGTTAAGCGACGAGGGGTAGAAGGCAAGGTTCGGCAGCTGAGTCTTGTTCTGGCAGGGGTGGTAGATCTGAGCCTATGCCCATTTATTCGCATTGCAGTAAGGCTCACCGGGGTGAGTGTAGGTGGCTCACTGGTGGGTGTTTTAAATGTGGGAGCACCGAGCACCGTGTGTCTAACTGTCCCCGGATCAGTGAGGATTCAGGTCCACAGAGAGGAGCCAGTGGAGTTGGATCTAATGCTACACAGGCTGCCCGTGGTAGGGGCCGAGGCGATCGACCTAGAGATGGAGCTGTTTCGGAGACAGTTTAGCGTCCTCCACCAGTCGCAGCCAGAGCTTATGCTGTGAGAGCTAGAGAGGAGCAGGATGCCCCTGATGTGATTGCTGGTAAGTTCCTACTCCATGACACTGAATTGTATGACCAATCCATTAGGGCATAGTGTCAATGTGAGTAGAGTTTATAGGAATTATCCCCTGTTAGTTGAGGGAATTGAGTTTCCCGCGGACTTGATAGAGTTGCCTTTCAAAGAGTTTGATTTGATTTTGGGTTTGGACTGGTTCGGTAAGCATCGGGCTGTGGTTGATTGCCATAGGAAGACTTTTGTGCTTTGGGATAGGAATAGATTTCCAGTGTTTGTAAGAGGTTTGGGTGCTAGTTCGGTGAATAATGTGATCTCAGTGATGCAAGCCAAGAGGTTTATTAGGAAGGGTAGTGAGGCTTTCCTAGCTGTGGTTTTGGATTCCAAGAGGGATCAAGTTAGGATTAAGAATATCCCTGTTGTGCGGGAGTTTAGAGACGTTTTTTCGAGTGAGTTGCCTGGGTTGCCTCCGGAGAGAGAAGTTGAGTTGTCCATAGAGATTATGCCGGGTACCGCACCTGTATCGAAAGCACCTTATCGGATGGCTCCTGTAGAGTTAAGAGAACTTAAAACTCAACTACAAGAGCTATTGGATAAGGGGTTTATTCGACCCAGCATATCTCCTTGGGGAGCTCTGGTTTTGTTTGTTAAGAAAAAGGATAGATCCTTGAGGTTGTGTATCGACTACAGGCAGATCAATAAGGTTACAGTGAAGAATAAGTATCTGTTGCCTAGAGTCGAGGATTTGTTTGATCAGATTTGGGGTGCAGGTGTGTTTTCCAAGATAGATCGTCAGTCGGGATATTATCAGCTTCATGTTAAGGATGAGGATGTGGTTAAGACTGAATTCTAGACTCGGTACGGTCATTATGAGTTCCTTGTGATGCCGTTTGGTTTGACTAATGCTCCAGCGGCATTCATGGATTTGATGAACAGAGTGTTTAGGCCATATTTAGACCGGTTTGTGGTGGTGTTTATAGATGACATCTTGGTGTACTCCAAGGATGAGACCGAGCATGAGGAGCATCTTCGGTTAGTTTTGCAAGTTTTACGAGAGCATTGGCTATTTGCTAAGCTTAGCAAGTGTGATTTTTGGCTTCGGGAAGTGTCATTTTTGGGCCATATAGTTTCAGCTAAGGGTATTCAAGTGGATCCAGCTAAGATCGAGGCAATAGTTGATTGGAAAGTGCCTAGGAATGTTAAGGAAGTGCGGAGTTTTCTAGGTTTGGTGGGTTATTACCGTCGGTTTGTTAAAGGTTTCTCAGTGATTGCCGCTCTGATGACTAGGTTATTGAGGAAAGGAGTTAAGTTTGAATGGTCAGACAGATGTCAGGCTTGTTTTGAGCAGTTGAAGAAGTTGCTAGTTGAAGCTCCTATACTGACTCAACCCATCTTGGGTAAGGAGTTTGTTATGTATAGCGATGCTTCGGGTGTTGGTCTGGGTTATGTTCTAATGCAAGAAGGTAAGGTTGTAGCTTATGCTTCTCGATAGTTGAAGCCGCATGAGAGGAATTATTCGACACATGATCTAGAGTTGGCGGCCGTGATCTTTGCTTTGAAGATTTGGCGCTATTATCTGTATGGGGAGAGATGTAGGATATTCACGGATCACAAGAGTTTAAAGTACCTCCTCACATAGAAGGAGTTGAATATGAGACAGCGTCGTTTGCTCGAGTTGTTTAAGGATTATGACTGCATTGTGGATTACCATCCGAGTAAGGCCAATGTAGTCGTGGATGCTTTGAGTCAGAAATCGGTTTCTGCTTTATTTCTGAGGCGGTTTAGATGGAGATTTGGTTCAGATGGAGCTTTGATGGCACAGTTGAGAGTGAAGCCTACCTTGAGACAGAGGATAGTTGATGCTCAGAGGGTTGATGAGAAGCTTCAGCAGATTGTACAAGAGGTTAGTTTGGGCAAGCAATCAGAGTTTTCGGTTCAGGATGGGGTTCTTCTGTTCAGAAACCGTTTGTGTGTACCGGATAATGAAGAGTTAAGAAGATAGCTTTTGGGTGAAGCGCATAGTACGGTTTTCACTATAGTGGTGAGAAGATGTACTGGGATATGAAGCAGTTCTTTTGGTGGTCCGGTATGAAAAGAGATATAGTGGACTTTGTGTCCAAGTGCCTGACGTGTCAGCAGGTAAAAGCTGAGCACCAAGTTCCTTCGAGATTGCTCACGCCTTTGTCTGTTCCCGAGTGGAAGTGGGATGACATCGCCATGGATTTTTTTTCCGGATTGCCTTTGACTAAGAAAAAGCATGACTCAGTTTGGGTAATTGTGGATCGGCTTACGAAGTCAGCTCACTTCTTGCCAGTGAGAGTGGATTATTCGATGGACAGGTTGGCCAGTATCTATGTGGATGAGATAGTTTGGTTGCATGGAGTGTCACACCCCAAAATAGCCCTGGTCGGATTGTGCATGCTAAGTCGGGATCGGAAGGGTATTCCAGTAATTTGTGCTTGAGAAATTTGGAGTGTTAAGGACCTAATTGAAAAGATAATTAAGTTTGTAAGAAAGAATTGTGTAAGTGAGTGAAGTGTAATTTGTCTAAGGACTAAAGAGCACTAATGGTTGGAAAGTTTAAGTGGAGTTTGGGGTCCAATTGAGAGCTGCCAAGTGGACTGTTAGGTAGGCATTGAAAGAAGAAAAGAAGAAAAGAAAGTGAGAGAGAGAGGGAATACAGATTGCTTTCCCGTCCCCTCCTCTCACGTTCCTTCTTCTTCTTCTCTTCTCCTTTCTCTACTTTTTCCTTTCTTTCTCATTTGGCTTGGGTTGTGTTTGGCTTGGATTGTTCTTTGTTTGAAGAGGTGAGTTGGTTTAAGATTTGTTACGTGCTCTGTTTCTTCTTCCTGGTTTTACTTCAGTTAGGGTTTGGCTAAGACTTTGTGGGTTTCTTGTTTGTGCAAGCCTTGGATTGTAAGAAGCAAAGTAAAGGCAAGGAAAGGATTGAGGACTGATCTTGAAGTGTGATTTTTGGATCGTCATTTCCAGGTTTGGGAGCATTTTGAATGCATGCAATGTTTGAATCTCTCTGTTCTTCAATCTCAGTTGAATGTCTCTGCCCTATTTCTCACTAGGCTTGTAAATGGGTTTGCATTGTTTAATTTCTGGAAATTGGTGTGTTTTGGTATGAGTATATGCATGATTATGTGAATAAATGTGTTAGTAATGCATGATATGAATTGAATTGAAGTTACTGAGTTTAGGTTTTGAACTTACTGTAACTTTTAGGGTTTATGTTCTTAAATGGATTAAATGTGTTTATGCATGATTTTGATTGTTTTGATTGTTGAATTAAGTTGCAATTAGCTTGTTTATGTGGTATGGGACATCGATTTGAAGGTAAGATGAGGTTTGTGGTGTTTTGAATTAGATTGAAAATGATTTTATCGAGTTTTTGAATTCTGGGTAGCTGGGAATGGGAAATCGCGTTTCAGTAGAATTTTCCATTTCCAGTGTGTCGTGAATTCCCTGAGAGAGACAAGCCACGAGACATGACTTCCAGTCACGCCACGTGACTCTGTCTCCCAGTCACAATGCGTGACTTCTCGGTGGGCTGGTTGATGTCGCGAAGCGTGACTGCCTTGCGAGAGGCAAGTCACGTCTCGTGACTTAGAGTCACGACGTGACTTATGTGAAGGGCAAGGCGTGACTCCAGTCGCGAAGCGTGACTTCCTCTCTCTGTGAGAGGAAAGTCACGTCTCGTGACTTAGAGTCACGGCGTGACTCTTGTGAGGCCAGGCGTGACATAGAGTCACGTCCCGTGACTCTCTAGGAGGTCACGAGGCGAGACACTAGGTCACGTCTCGTGACCCCTTTGAGGTCAGTCACGAGTCGTGACACGACTCGTGACCGACCCCTCTTCAGCTCCTTTTTCCGATTTCGCCCAGTTTTAACCAAAATGAATTTCCTATTTCTTCTGTATGGGTCTTCATTGCTGTATAAATTATGTCATACTGTTATATGCTCCTGTATGACCTTTTCTGTTTTGATTTGTTCCCCGTGACTGGTTTTATCATTAAATGACTTTCAAAGGCTTTTATGGCTTTTTCCTCTACTGTGTGCTATCTTATCTTACTTATCTGATTGGTTAGCCTATTTTAGTTGTGTTTAGCATTATGTTATGCCTGTCCTTGATCGGGTTCTTATCTAGAATAACATGCCATGTTTAAGAGCATTGTATCATTTCCTGATTTAGATTATGCGTTTTTGATCATTGGCATAATATGACTCCACATGTGTTCCTGACATGCTTTAATTTGATGAGTATTGCTAAAATGTGATTAAGGGAATTATTGCATGCTTCTGAATATGACTTGTATGAGCTTTGATTGATATTATGCTTTAGCCTTTGAACTCAATGTGTTATGTTTAAATGTAATTTGGACTATGTTTGATTTATATTTAGTTGTCGTCACCTGATGCATGATTAGGTTTTGTATTGACAGTGTTTGGTATGTTAGTGCTTTTATACCTGATTCTTGGTATGCTTTAGAACATTGTTTAAATGTTAAAGTATATTGACTGTATTATGTTTTGCAATGGGAATTGTATGAGATATGATCAACTTTATGAGCATATTTATATGTCTATTGTACTCCGGTTTATGCATGATATTTACATAGTTATGCGTTATGCGATTCGAAGCGTGAATTGTTTTATGCATGACCTGCGAGAGTCAGTCTAGTGGATAGTTAGGCATGCCTAATAGAGTCTTCAGTAGCTGCAGCGCCCTTTGAACGTTTGGACCCTGATCAGGTCCCCCGACTGGTTCCTCTCGAACCCCCCATCAGTACGGATCCTCGTGGTCCTTTTTAATGAATTTGGATCGGGTTAAGATCCCCCATCAGTAAAATGCTTTTGTGACAAAATAAATGGTTTTCGATTCGTACCCGTAAGGTACCCTTTGGCCGACTTGTACCCGTAAGGTACTAATCAGTACACTCGTTATCCACTATTATGAGTCAGCAGGTGCTTTATTGGTTGGTATTACTTTGAAATAACTATATGAATGTGATATCCGTTTGAGCATGATAAGGATTTCAGGAATCAATTTATATGTATATGCATGTGACTATGGGCTTCAGAATGTATGTCTGTTTTAAATAAGCATGACTTTATATCTAACATGATTATCCGTACTTGTCATGTGATTTGTTATAAGTTTCTGAATGCTTTGAAATGATTCGATTGATGTATTTAAGTATATGACTTAAGCGTGGTTTTGTTATATATTAGCTTGTGAACCGAAGCAGTTGTGATGGTAAGTATGTAATGAATAACTGTACTTTCTACATGACGATGATATGAATGTAATGCTATGTGGTTATGCCTTCAGTCTCCGCTATCAGAGTGTTTTTGCATGATACTTAATATATGAGAGTTGCGCAGCGGTAATATGATGCTTTGGATTTTGTACCTTGGATTTTGACTAGTGTGTGTGTGTTTAGCATGTCTAAGTATGTTGGTTAGTTAGCATTCTCAACATGATGGTTTGGTTGTCAGTTCAGGCTCGGGTACTTAGTTATGTCAATTGCATGTGTAAAGCTTATGTGACTCCGCACGGTAAGATGTTGATATTTGCTACCCATGTAGGTTTATGCATGCGATATAGTATGTAGTTCAGCATGATGATGCTTGTAACGTGTATTGTATTGTGTCTGTTTTAGTCTATCCTGGACATGAGTTTATGGTTTGATTGTGAGTATTGAAATGAATTCCTTTATTATGCAAGTCTAATTTTTTATATGTTATGAATATCCGCATTTGCCATTTGAATGTGTTTTGCCTTGGCGACCATTGTGAATGGCCGTCCATATTCTTGTGTGTTCTCCCCACTAAGCGTTTATCGCTTAGCACGGATTTCCTTTCCGTGCAGGTGGCAGGTATGGTTCTGTTCGAGTCGCGCTTCTGCAAGGTCGGCCACGTAGGAGTTAGAAGTCCTGTATTTGGTTCGGCTTCTGTATTTCAGCTTTTGTAATTCTATAGTATTGTATATGTAATTAATTATGTTTTGATCTTGAGTTTTCTTTTGGGAATGTAATAGTTAGTATGTTTTTATGTTTAGTTATTCCCTTGTTTATTATTTCGATTATGCTTCTGTTGATTGGTTATAAGTATGCTTCTGTGTATGCTTTTGCTTAGTGCCTGCATGTGCGTGAGTTATTGCATGTTCAGACTGTACCGCATGGTAAGCCAAGGTAAGTTTTTAATTAACCCGTATTTTCGTATGTATATTATGTATGAATGTTTGCTTCCGCATTGTGCATGTGTATATCTGTATATGTGAGCGTCGTGTAGCGCGTCCGTCGGCGTCCTTCCAACGGGGACGGCGATGGGGGTGTTACATGGAGTGCCGTTGTCCATAGTTTTAGATCGAGACCTAAGGTTCACATCTAAGTTTTGGAAAGAGTTACAAAGAGCTTTGGGTACCAAGTTGAACTTCAGTACAGCATTCCATCCTCAGACAGATGGTCAGTCCGAACGAGTTATACAAATTTTAGAGGATATGCTGCGAGCTTGTGTCTTGGATTTTTTGGGTAATTGGGATAGGTATGTGTCGCTTATGGAGTTTGCCTACAATAATAGTTATCAGTCGAGCATCGGTATGGCACCGTATGAGGCCTTGTATGGTCAGTAGTGTAGGACTCCGATTTGTTGGACCGAGTTATCCGAGAGATCAGTGATTGGGCCGGAATTGGTTAGGGATACAGAGGAGAAGATCAAAGTTGTGCAGCGAAATTTGAAGGCAGCTAAGGATCGACAAAAGTCTTATGCAAATTTGAAAAGGAAAGATGTGCGGTTTGAAGTTGGGGACAAAGTCTTTCTTAAAGTGTCGCCTTGGCGAAAGGTGCTTCGGTTTGGAAAGAAAGGAAAACTTAGTCCTCGCTTCATTGGTCTGTATGAGGTTTTAGCCAGAGTTGGTCCAGTGGCTTATAGATTGGCTTTGCCAATGGAGTTATCGAAGTTGCATGACTTGTTTCACGTTTCGATGCTTCGTCAGTACCGGTCGGATCCGTCGCATATTCTATCGGTGCAAGAGGTGCAAGTTCACCCTAATTTCTCTTATGGTGAAGAACCAAGAGCTATTCTAGCCCGGGAAGTGAGACAACTAAGAAGCAAGCAGATTTCGCTAGTTAAAGTATTGTGGAATCACCATGGGGTTCAGGAAGCGACTTGGGAGCCAGAAGATTCGATGAGAATCCAATACCCGCATTTGTTCAGATCAGGTGAGAATTTCGAGGACGAAATTCTTGTTAGTAGGGGAGAGTTGTCACACCCCGTTTGCCCCCTAGTAGAATGAGCCATGTTTGTACATGTGCATTGTGTGAGTTTTGGCATGTGTAAAGGGCATTTTGGGTAGAAATGCATGTTCTAAGAGTTTTGATAGCATGTGGGTGCAGGTGTGGTGTTAGGGTGTGAATTAGGTTGGTTGCACTTGGGTGTGTTTACTCATATGTTTGTAGGATGTGTTTGTGGGGCTGTGCTGGAGTGTGTGTGTTCACACATTTGTAGGATATGCATTAGTTGGGAGAGTCTTGTGTGTATGTGATGCATGTGTTTTGGGTGTGAGTGATCAAATCCCACTAATAGGGAAGTGACACTTGTCTAGGGTTAGGAAAAAGAAAAAGAAAAAGAAAAGCGAAGAGAGGGGGGATGGTGGCTGCCTCCATTTCCCGTTCTTCTTCCCCTCACTTTCTTCTTCTTCCTTTTCTCTTCCTCTAAGAACCCTAGCTTGGAATCAAGGCTTAGTTGGTGGGGATTGATCATCCTTTAGCATTTTCAGAGGTAAATCAATTGCATTTGCTCTTCTTTTCTTCATCTAGCTCATCATCTTCTTCATATTTTCTGGATTTGGGTTTTAATCTAGAGTTGCTTTGTTAATCTAGAGTTGCTTAGTTGAGCCTCCGTGTGAGCCTAAGGGCAAGGAGAAGGCATCAGGAAGTGGAACTAAGTGAATTGGAGCTAGGTATTTCAAGGATTGGGAATTTTGTGTTATATGTATAGTTGGCATGTTTTAATTGAATAAAAATTCTGGAAATTTTGATGTTCTTGATGCTTTTGCTAGTTATTATGTTATGGGTTTTGGTTCTCTTTGTCTATTAAACCTTGATTGTGAGTTTTGAACCATTTATGAGATTTATAGAAATGTGGTGTGAATAGTAATGAAATTGATTATGAAAATTGATGTTGTTTGTTGAATCTACGAGTAGGATTCGTTTATGGCATGAATTATTGATGTTTGATTCGGTTTAATATTATTATTGGAGTGTGGACATGTTGTTTGAAGTGAGAGTTTTGGGATTTTTGGCTCGAATGATCTAGAATTGGCCCTTACGAATTGCATCTGGGCATGGGTCACTATGGCAACCAGTTTGGTTACCACCGTGAGGCACGAACCAGATGCATTCTGCCGTGAGTTTGGATATGTCACGGTGGAAACCAATTTGGTTACCACCGTGAGGTGTCTAGACTTTAGATTCTGTTCTGGGCAGTGGGTATGTCACGGTAGCAACCTATTTAGTTACCACCGTGAGGTACCCCAAAGATGCATTCTGTTTTGGGGTCTGGGTATGTCACGGTGACAACCAGATGGGTTACCACCGTGAGGTACCCCAAACCTGCTTTCTACCGGAATCCTTGGTATGTCACGGTGGCAATCAATTTGATTACCATCGTGACCTACCCTATTTTTACATTTTAATCCTGTTTATTTCTCACGTTTTAGGATGGTTAATTATGGATTTTAGCACACAGTATCACATAATATGTACTATATTTGTGCATGTATTGATTTATCAAAGTATATGAATTCTTTACTTGTCATTATTGATTTATGGTTGTCAACTGTGTATTTTAGCCTGCGAGTCTATTAAGTGGATAGTTAGGCATGCCTAATAGAGTCTTATAGCTGCAGCCCCTGTTCAGTTTGGACCCCGATCAGGTCCCGTTTGGTTCCTCGCGAACCTTCTAATGTATTTGGATCTGTTTAAGGTCCCTCAGTAAAATGTTTTGCGATGGATAAAGTAATTTGATTTTCGATTCGTACCCATAAGGTACTGTCTGTATTCGGCTCATACCCGTAAAGTACTGTCTGTTTACTCGTTGTCCACTACTTTGAGTCGTGCAGGCGTTTTACTGTTTTGAATTTGTTTGCTAATTATGAGAATGTATTACCCGAATATGGTTAGTAACATGGTATTATGAAGGCAGTTATGTTATATCAAATGTATGATTCTATATGCTCGTATGTTCATAATCTTATCTAACGTGTATTTCTGATTATTCCATCTGTATGTGTTTTGCTTGACGACCATTGTGAATGGCCGTCCATTTGATTTGTGTGTTTCCCCACTAAGCGTTTATCGCTTAGCACGGTGTGTTTACCCGCGCAGGTGTGGAAGGAGTTGCCTTGGGAGAGTCGTCGCAGCCGGGCCAACACAGCTGGGTGTAGTGTAGGGCTTCATTTTTGTAGCTTGATGATTCTTTTTGGTATAGAACTCTTATGAAAATTTTGTAATAGCTTCTGCATATGTGTAAGTATATTTTGGATATGTAATTATCTTTTGTACCTTTGGGTTGATCAAACAGTAATGTAATGTTTCCGTTATATTAATGCATGATCAGCTTCTTTTATGAATGATTTTGTAAGGTTTTTAACTACTCTGTATCCAAGTATGTATGTTTGTGTATGGATGTATATGTTTATCCTATATCTGTGTGGTGACACCTTTACCCATACGGCATCTCACTCCTTATCGGATGGGATCGCCTACGTATAGGTAGGGGGTGTTACAGATATCTTCATCGAGTAACTCTAATTTGGGCTGCCTCGGGTCCTGGTGTCTACAATAATGTTTTCCTTACCTAAAATGGGTTGAGTAAGAATAGGTGCTTCAATGAGCATTTGCTTTAATTGTTGAAAATTGGCTTAACATCTATCGACCATTCAAAATTAACCCTTTTCCGAAGTAACTTGGTAAGTCGCAAAGCAATAACTAAAAATCCTTTCACAATCCGTCGATAATAGCCAGCTAAACCGAATAAGCTTCAAATTTTCGGCACATTTCGAGGCGGTTTCCAATTTACAACTGCTTCTATCTTAACTGGATCAACCCTAATACCTTCTAAAGAAACAATATGACCCAAGAAAGATACCTCTTGAAGCTAGAAATCACATTTACTATGCTTTGCATGCAACTTTTTCTCCCTCAAAGTCTAAAGTACAATCCTCAAATGCTACTCATACTTTTTTTTATTCCTTGAATACACTAGTATATTATCAATGAACACCACAACAAATTGATCCAAATACGATCGAAACACTCGGTTCATCAAATCCATAAAAGCTTCAGGTGCATTTTTTAAACCAAATGGCATTACCAGAAACTTATAATGGCCATATTGAGTTCTAAAAGCCTTCTTCAGTATATCTTCACTTTTTACCTGAAACCGATAATACCTTGATCACAAATATATCTTCGAAAACACTCTAGCCCCTCTTAACTGATCAAACAAATCATCAATTCTAGGCAATGGGTTGTTCTTTACTGTTACCTTATTAAGTTGTCAATAATCAATACACATTCTCAAGGTACCATCTTTCTTCTTAACAAACAGAACCGAAGCACCCCAAGGTGACACACTAGGCCGAATAAAACCCTTGTCTAATAATTCCTATAACTGAGTTTTTAACTCTTTCAACTCAGTAAGAGCCATGCGATAGGGTGCCTTAGATACAGGTGCGGTACCTGGTAAGATTTCAATAAACAAATCTACTTCTCTTTTAGGTGGTATACCTAATAACTCTTCTAGAAATACATCAAAAAATTCATTTACCACTGCTAAATCATGCTACTTAACCTGTCCTCACTTCGAATCCAATATAAGAGCTAGAAATGCTTCGCATCCTTTCCTTAAATAGCTTTGAGCTTGCATAATAGAAATTACATCAACCATAGGATTAGAATGAATGCCACATACAATCACATTAGGCTAGCCTGAGCTTCTAAGCACCACTCTCTTCTTATTACTATCAATAATAGCCTAATGTTTATTCAACTAATCCATTCCCAAATTTAAATTGAATTCATGAAATTGCAGTTCAATCAAATTAATAAGAAATTATCTACCTTGGATCACTAAAGGACAATTCCCAAACATCTTGTTCACATTAACACTATGCCCCAAAGGATTAGTCACACATATGTCATAATCTAAAAGATCAATAGATGACACTTTAACACATAACTTCTCAAAACATACATATGAGTGTGTGGATGCAGGATCAATTAATGCAAACATTTCAGTATCAAAGAGCATAAAAATACTAGCTATGTCTTCAGATGCATCTTGCTCTACACGAGCCTTTATGGCATAGCCCCATGCTGGGGCTATAGTAAGATGGTCAATTGTCTCAGATATTGCACCACCTCTTTGCTAATTACCTCTACCATGACCTCTGCCACTACCACGAGTCACTAGAGGTGCATTAGATCCAACCCTACTTGCTTCTTGTTGACATATACTCGCATCATACGCCTTTGGACAATTAGCTAAGAAATGCTCCGTGCTTCCATAATGGAAACACCCACCAGTAAGCGACCTGCATTTACCTCTATGATGCCTATTATAGTGGGAACACTCAGGCATATTATCACCTCACTCACTGCTTGAGATTGCTTGATTGTTGTTGCTTTATATGATTATGTATATGTTGTTTATATGTTAATTGCATGCTTGTTATGTGTATTTATGTTTCAATTAGGTTCTTAGTAAGCTTTATTATAAAGTATTGTTCTTTTGGTATATTACATAGGTTGTTAAGTCAATTATTTCTAATGCTCATTTTTATTAGTTTTTTCAAAATTTTTGGTATATGTTTTAAATTTTTCAAGTTATTTTCTTTTACTTATTTCAACATTATAGATTGTTTAGTCTTTCTACTATGCATGTTTTTAAAGTTAGAATTTGCTCATTTAGTTTAAATTTTAACTTCTAGTTGCTTATGCAAACTATAGCCATAATACTTGCCCTTATTTCCTTTCAATAATGGATGAGGAGTTAGGAAATTAGAAAAAAAAATCATAAGTGGGATGGAGCATAAAATGCACGCACAATTGTCAAAAATCATTAGCAAGATGTATATCCATCATTAGCAAGATGTAGTTCAAAAACTTGTTAGCATATTTTATAGGTGCTAATTTTCCGCAAGTATACGGTGTGCCGAAATAGTACAAAAGGTTGTCGATCCCATGAGAAATATTATTTTTACTCACTATTACTACTTAATTTTATTCATGTTTACAATTATCATTAATTTGTTGGTTAAATCTAAACTACTCTATTAAATAAACTAATTAAACATATTTTATGCTAATCAAAGAAGACAAACAGATAAATGATGATAAGTATAAAAATGAAACTTGAATTGATTATTCTTGATTAATATTGTATTCTTGTCATGCAAGCCAAGTTGAATAAACTTCCTGTAACACCCCCTACCCACGTGTAGCACACTGTATGGTAACATAGGCAGTATGCGATGCTGAGAGAGGGATGCTACCGACAAAACATGCAGCAACCAAAAATATAAGCATAATTACATAAGTTTTTTTTAAAACATAAGCATTCGCACAATACAAAAGACATTTATACTGGACAATACATTTCTCATCAACATCTGATTACATTTCAAACACTTAATACAATACTAATAAGGGATTACATAACAAATATGGACTATATTCTCTAAACACTAACTACTACTATAGACTTGGTGGCCAGACTGCTGTGGATTATCCTCGGCAACACAATTCACTCCAAACCTGCATGGATAAACACCCATGCTAAGCATAAAAGCTTAGTGGGGAAAAACACATAGTATGGACAACCATTCACAATGGTCGTCAGTCACAACACCCAATAAATAACCAAATCCCATCATTTAAGAATATAAATACATGTTTTAAACAAACTTGAACATCGCATTTAATCGATACATAAAATTGATCATAAACGAAATATTTTATCCATAATCATTCACAAGGCCAAACAAGGTGACAATCTTAATTAATACATGCTTTTCATGTTTAATTATTCATATATCTCATGTCACACATATCATCATATTCAACCTATAATCGATTTTCAAATTACAGAACTTCTCACACATCCAAGAGTCATAGGTAAGCAGCGACTAATTTAACTTCATGTTCCAGCATATAAATGCATACCATATTTATAGTTACTTTTATTTAATCACTTGCTTCAAACCATTGCATTATCTTCATGACATTAACTCATGTTAGTGTGACGCGCACCGGATCCCCGCTGCTGCCCGCTCGACCGCCCGCACGTGGGCGACCGGGGCATTTGTGGGTCCGTTGACAGCTTGCAATAAATCGCAAGTGCGTCTATATTGGGCAACAAGGAGGTTTCATGGATTCGCCACCCAATAGAACATTGGGAAAGTTACTCTCGCCTCGGAGAGCCTAAGACTGTACTTGGTATCCTTTTTGGGCCAACCAGAGGGGTCCTTGAAGGTAAACTTCTCGCCCTAAGGAGCCTAGGATTAGCGCTAAAGTCTAGTGGCACAAAAAGGTGTCTTGGAGGGTAGACCTCTAGCCGCTTTGAGCCCAAAGACCAGAGCTGGGTCCGAGATTTCTCATCTATTTCTACCTCGATTTACTTTATGATCAAATTTTAATTATCATTGATTCGCTCTCCCTCCACATGATGCAATTTATTAAAGGCACATTTATTCATGTTTGGAAAGCCATAAATGAGCAAGTAAATATCAAAAGACGATAAATTACAATAATACAAGGAGTGAAATACAACTCCCTTTATAAATATGCGATACATACACAAATCGAGGCATTGTTTGTTTTGAGGACTTTGGTCCTCACATGCATCATTATCAAAATTGGATATTTTTGTTCTTGATGATTTTTATTGGATAAAAATGGGGCATTGGACCCCTTCGCCTTTGTGTAAACCTCATTTTATTGAATATAAAACATTGAGTCATTTTTATACATTAACGAGATATGAAAAGAGTACATCCATATACATAGAATAATCAATGAATAACAAATGAAGGAAATAATCAAAAGGATTAGGAAACTAAACCGGACAAAAATCCTCCGAATATGGTACGTAGCCGCTCAAGCTCGGGATAGTCCAAGAGAATCAATATACACTCATAGAAAGTTAAAAGATGTCAATATACATGCAATTAATATATGGGAATTCAAAGGGACTTGAAAAAGATAGAAAAGCATTTAAAAGGGAAGAGACAGAACCCACCGACGGCCTCTTTTAGGTGACCGACGGGCGTCAGTCAAGACAACCGACACGTCCGTCTGTCACTCAAAAAGTGGGCGTCTGTAGATGAGGTGACCGACGGGCATCGATGACAGAGATGACCCGTCGGTCACCACTGTCTACGAAAAAACAGAAAGAGAAAAATTCCTTTTAAGGTCAAAAAGAGATTTTACAATAAAATCAAGTAATGAGAGTCAAAATAAGAAAAATAAGGACAAAATTGGAAGAATTAACAAATAAAGAATAAATATGAAATGATATGGAGAAGGAATCCGGAATATTTACCCTCAGATGAAGGATTGAAAAGAGGAAATCAGATTACTTCCTTCTCAAACCTTCAAAGTATTGTCTTTGGAATCAAAATCTAAAGGAAAACTAATTAGTTTTTAGTCCCTTTTGATGGATTTGATCCTCTTTTGAACAAGATTTCTTTATGAAATGTGTTTGCTGGAAGAGAGAGAAAATATGATTGAATTTGGGCAGAGTTTCCCCTCTTCAAAAATTTTTGGAATCCTCTTCTATTGAAAATCCGGAGCTTTTATAAGCCAGACACGACCGACGGGCGTCGGTGTATAGAGGCGGGCGTCGAAAGAATCCTTCTGACACAAGGATTCGTCCGACGGCCCTGCCATATCCACCAACGGGCGTCGGAAAGGTTGCGTGCTTCGAGAAACCAGGCAGCGTTCTGACAGGGGTGGTGACTTTTCGACGGGCGTCGGAAAATACCACAAGCCGTCGGTGACCCCAAGCAACGGGCGGACTTCACAGACGGGCTGGCCGTCTGTGGAGGAAAAAAAGCTTTTTGAACCGAAAAAAACCGCCGTTTTCTCCCCCTCTACCTACGAAAGGTAAAAAGACTCATTTCTCGTGGAACGCGGGACTAAAACCCCCAAATCCAAACCATTTATACAGGCTAGGATATTGATTTCATCACAGGGTAACCTCTGATCCAAACCGCTCCGGGACACGGTGCTTACAGTTGCTCCCAGTTTTGGGGAAACTAGTGCACGAGTGCCTAGAGAAGCCAAAACTCAGAGAAAGGATAGAAAGAAAGAAGGCGTACCTGCGACGGTTCTTACCTTCCACGCCTTTTGCCGGGTAGACCTCGTCTCGGTCTGTTCGGCGATGCGAAGATATCCCTACCAATCTCGTCTTGACTTGTAGGTGTTGGTGAGACGTAGCATTCTCTAACTACGGACTTGATCTAGTCAAGAGCAGTGTTTCTTAACTGCAGCTTCGATCTAAAGTTCCCTTGCTAACCCCCATTCGATCTGCAAGGTGTGTAGCACTCTCTGGCTGCCGCGCGAACTGTGAGATGTAGCAGGCTTTGGCTACAATCCCGGTTTGGTGAAGAGCAGTGTTTCTTTAACTGCAGCTTCGATCTGAAGTTCCCTTGCTAACCCCCATTCGATCTGCAAGGTGCGTAGCACTCTCTGGCTGCCGTGCGAACTGTGAGATGTAGCAGGCTTTGGCTACAATCCCGGTTTGGTGAAGAGCAGTGTTTCTTTAAATGCAGCTTCGATATGAAGTGAGCGATGTTCTCTGTACCTGTGTGATAAAAAGGTTTTGTTAGTTCATGTTCGAGTGGTCATCTTTTAACCTGTTTATTAATGGCGGGATTTTCGCTTTTATCTGTTATGCCATATTTTATTTGTTCTTTTTTATTGAGTTGTTATTCATCATTTTTTCACCATTTTTGTTTTAGAGTATGAGTGATTGTGAAGGTATATATTCATCTGCTATATGAATGAATCATAAATTTTGAAAACAAAAGTTTTTCACTAAGAATATCTATTTTGTACAACGTATATACAAAGTACAAATATACAAAAAAAAATGACTCCCTGAACGTCATAGAGGTGTGTAGTCAAAGGGCTCATCAGGGTCCTCATCATCCGATATATGCACTGTCCCGGGCGGAGGTGGAGGCGGAGCTGGCCGTGCCGGAGGTGGAGCCATGGAGGGTCCTGCCTCAGCGTCATGGGTCTGCCTGAATAGGATCTGAGCGTGGCCATCAAAGAAAGGCTGGGTGCAAGTCCTGATAAACTCCAATGTCTCTGATACTGTGCCTCCCAACTTCTTGAACGCCTGGCTCAACTGAGTGGTCTGCTCATTGGCGGCTCTCTTCATGTTCTCTAAGCGCTGCTCTGCCTGTTCCCTGAACTCCCTCATGGTCTGAGACAAAGGTGGGAGTATCCCCTCTATCGCCTGGACGCGGGATCTCAGAGAGTCAAGTGACTCGTCAATCATCTGCAGGGTCATGTCAACCCTCTGAGATGCCTGGTCCTGTAACGTCCTCAAATCATGAGCGAGCTACTGTCTGAGCTCCCTCTGACCCTGAGCAATCCGCTCGATTAGCATCAACTGCTCACCTCTGAGGGTCTCTACGACCCGAGCCTGCTCATCCCTGAAAGCATCCATAACCCCAGCCTGCTCCCGCGTAGTATGCTCAACGTAGCCAGCCTGCTCTCGGGCCAACCGCTCCACTGACTGGGACTACTCCTGAATAGCAGACTGCTGGCGGTCCAACCTCTCATGAATAGCTATGTCCCTCTCGTCCTGTCATCGCTCTAAAGTTGCGAACATGGAGGTGAGGAGCTGAGAGAAGTCGGGCTGTGCTGGCTGCTACTGTGGTGGCTCTAGAGGCGGTGCTGTAGAGGTGGATGCCCCCGGGTCGCCTCTAGAATAAGGGTGATACTTCTCGGGGGGCCCGTGGGTAGTCCTATGCACTCTGAAGCCCGGCGATGGGACAGGAGTCGGTGCTCGGGATGCTGGTGAGGCAGCAAAAAGATCATCCATCGTGATCTCTATATCAAAGTCCGATGGGGTCCTGGGCTGCTCCTGCTGCTGCGGCGGTGGCACAGTCTGAGGCAGAGGAAGCTGAGGAGGCCTGGCCTCTGGCTCTGAGCGTGGAGGCTGGTACTCTGTGTAGACACCGGGTCCTGAGTAAGCCTAGATCGAAGTTACCCAATGATGATAATTGCCTTCACAGGCTTAAAAGGTTAAAAATGATAGTTTTCTCGTCAAATTTGCATTTTAGAGTGAAAAATTAGAAAATAATAAAAAATATTTAAAAAATTAATTTTTAAAAATGGGGGCTTAAAATTATAGTGTTTTTAGTCAATTTAAAAAAAAAAGAAAAAAAATATTCGGATTGCGAGTGTCGGGCGCGGCAGCGCGTCTGCGGCAGCGCTCAGGCGCCCAGCTCGCGGGCGCCAGGCGCCCAGCACGCAGACACCCAGGCGCCCATCTCGCTGGGCGCGATTTGGCGACGCGCTGTGCACCACACCGTGCGCTGAGGAGCGTGATTTTCGCGCCTCTGCGCGCGGATGTCGCGCAGCCTCGCTACGTGAGGCCCGTCGCTCTATAGCAACGGGCGGCGTCCCTCATCCCTGGCCGTCGGTATAGGGTCTGATACCCAAAACTCCGATTTTTCAGCCCTTTTTCCGATTTTTTCACCCAAAAATCCGTTTTTCGTCCCATTTTTTTTGGGTTTTTGACTTCAAATTAAATTCTAAAATATTTTTTTAGGTAATTAAATAATAAAACTTGATTTTATCATTAAAAATAAAAATAATTTTGTGTTAAAATAGGTTTTTTCCTTAATTAAATTAGGGCAACCTTTTTTATCCTATAAAGACTTTATGATGAAATCAAAAGCGCCCCCACACATTCTTTTTAGACCTAAAATTTTCAGAATTCTTCTTCTTCTTCCACTAAAATTCCAGATTTATTTCCCAACCAAAAATCAAAAAGAAAAATCAAATGTTTCATTCTTTTTTCAACATAATTTCTTCTAAACATATTTTTTAGAGGAAGTTTTGTTGTTTGATTTAATTTTTGAGACAAATAGAATAATTATTTGTTCTCAAAATTGTTTTTAATCTTTTAATTTGGGTTCAATAAAACTTTTTTCATTGATTTTGTTTTGAATCTCTTTTTGATAAAAAATTGATTTTGAGAAAAATAAAATAATTGTTTTGTCATCGAAATCTAATTTTTATTTGATTTTCTAAAATAAAACTTCAATCAATTTTTTTGATAAGAACAAAGTGATTGATTGTTTTTGAAATCATTTTTCTTTATTTTAATCAATAAAAAAATTTTTTGATCAAAATCATTTCTTTAGGCAAAGGTATCAATTCTTTGTTCTTAAAAAATTTTTGATCATTTTTTTCATGTTTCTTGGAATGAAATTCCAACATTTTCATCATATTTCACTCTAATATTGTGAATCATCAAATAAAGAAATCGATCATCTTTTACCTTCATCGAATCCGAAACTCTGAGGGTAAACATTCTGGGCTTGTTCTTATTATTTCTTTTGGTTCATATCTAATTTATTTATGTATATTTTATTTTATTGTTTTCATTTATTTTATTTATTTCAGATTTGTTTTATTTAATTTGTTTATATACGATTTTTATTCATATAAATATTAATTGTTTATTATTTTTAACATGTAATTAATTTATTTCACTTTAATTCATCATTATTCTTAACATGTAATTAATAAATTCATTTTAATTGTTCTTTTTGCCATGTAAACGGTTTATATCATTTGTGAACATATTTAATTAATCATATTATTCAGTTAATTGTTTTCATCATTCTTTAATTGTTTTCATTTATTATTCTTTTCTTTATTATTTTATATATTCTTTGATTCGTTTATCTTCATCATCATTGTTATCATGTGCATATTTTTACATGTATTATTTAAGTAACATGTTTTATTTTATTTTCATCACATCATTTAATTATTTATCACATATAATGCATGTTTCTCATTTATTTTGGTTTGTTAACATTTTGATTCCATTATCATTCTTTTCATATCATCTTATTATATTTTAATTTGTTATTCATTATTTTGTATGTTTAATTGGTTTAATTGATTTAATCAATAACATTATTTTATTTTTATTTGTTTTTATGTCTAAACTCATTTTTCGCTTGGGCATTTTTGCGAGCACATCGGGAGGTCCAAAAAGGCTCATTTGGTTCATATATTTATTTTCTTTATTTGTAATATTTTATTTAATTTTGCCATATAATTTTCTTGTAAAATTCTTTATTTAGGCACGCTAAAAAGAAAATCACAAAAACGTTTCTATTAATTAACTTACATTTTTTTAAAAATAAAAGGGGACCAATGTCCTAGTTTTTCATACCCAAATAAATCATCACATCAAAACTGTTTCATAATAAATATGCATGCGAGGACCAATGTTCTCACTATTAATGAATAACCCGTTTTATGCATGTATTTCACTTTTATAAATGGGAGTTGTATTCCGCTCCTAGTGTTATTGTAATTTATTTTTTGAATGCTTTATTTTGGATTTTGCTTACATTTACCGCTTTTGATGTGAATAAATGCGCCTTTAATCAATCGCATCGTGTGGAGAGAGAGCGAATCGATGATAATTAAAATTTAATCATAAAATAATCGAGGTAGAAATAGATGAGAAATCCCGGACCCAGCTCTGGTCTTTAGGCTCAAAGAGGCTAGAGGTCTACCCTCGAAGACACCTTTTTGTGCCACGAGACTTTAGCGTTAATCCTAGGCTCCTTAGGGCGAGAGGTTTACCTTCCAAGACCCCTCTGGCTGGCCCAAAATGGATACAAAGCGCAGTCTTAGGCTCTCCGAGGCGAGGGAAACTTTCCCAATGTTATATTGGGTGGCGACTCCATGAAACCTCCTTGTTGCCCAACATAGACGCACTTACAATTTATTGCAAGCTGTCAACGGACCCACAAATGCCCCGATCGCCCTCAAGCGGGCGGTCCCATGGGCGGCCGCGGGGATCCGGCGCGCGTCACACTCTGGCTGGGGCTCAGGCTGAGGCTGGGGCTCTGGCTGTGGAGGCTGATCCTCTGGGTGCTCCGGGTGATCTGGATCTGGACCTAAGGGTGGAAGCGAGAACATCCGCCGGGTCTCATGAATGGTCAACACCCTATAGGCCTCCTCCTAGCCTGATATCTGGGAGATCATCCCCATCTGTACTGCCACTGCTGCATCTGTAATGCCCCAAAAAAATTTCGGTATTTTTATTTAATAATTTGATGCGCTAAAAATTCATTGGAGGATAATTTTTGACGTATAAGAGGTGGAATTTTTCTTAAAGCCACATAATTTATTTATTCAAATAAATTTTAGACAAGTATATATATATATAAATATATATATGTTTACATGCAAATAATTAAGAAAATAATAAAGAAAGAAATAAAGAGTAAATTGACAAGATAAATAAATTTTTTTTCCATGTGACAAAAATTATTAGTCTAGTGTCCAATTATTATAGGGAATTATGAGCTAGAAATTGTGGGAATTAAATGAAATAGACAAAGAAAACAGGGGAGAACGGGTAAGGAGACCGAGAAACCGAAAGAGAGAGAGGAAGAGAGGGAGAGGGAGCGGCAGGAGGCAGCGCCGGCGACCACCGAAGGAGATCGGAGGTGGCGATCGGACCGTCGCAGCCCGCAGCACCGTTCCCGTGACGTTTTCCTCCGACCCGAGGCGTCGCTGTTCCAGGAGAGCGAGAGGAACCCCGCGAGCTTCTTCTGCATTTTTCGACGAGCTCCGACGGCAAGAGGTGACACGAACACCACGATGGGACTCACGGCGGAGAGGCGAAGCTTTCGGTGGCCGTGGATCCTCCTCAATCGTCGGCGACGAGTAGATCAGAGGAGAAGAAAACCGAACCTACCGACGATGATTCCGGCAAAATGGACGGTGTTTTCGGCACGTAATCACCGGAAAAGGAACCCCGAGGCGTCAAGCTTCCTCCCGGTGGTTTCGGTGTCTCTGGTGGAGCTCCGACGAGACTCCGGTAAGGCTCCGGCGACGGTGAAGGGACAAAAAATAGCAGAAAATTGGTATGTGGCCACCAAAATTACTTTATTAAGTGATTTTCCATAAGTTAAAATTTATTAAGAGTGATTTTAAATTAAATACAGTATGTGAATAATATGTTTGTTGGCTCATTGATTTGTTGGCAGTGTTGTCTTGAGTATTGGCTTAGTTGAATAGAACCTAAATTAAGATTTGTCGATTTTTAATTGAATGAAAAGAGTTAGAAACTGTTAGTAATTAGGAAGTAGACCAGTAATTGTAATTGAAGAATTATAGGTTAAATTGTAAGATAGGACTTAAAATATATATATAATGCTGGTAATGGATAAATTATGACACGTAAATCAGATTAGTAATTAAATATTGATATATATAAATGGGTATTATAATGTGCATAACTAGGTGATGGTAGTGTAATTGGTAATGCATGAAGAATTGATGGAAATTTGAAATGTTAAATGGGAAATCCGAATATACTTATTGGAAGTTTGAATTAAAGATAACTCAATGAACTGGATTGAAGGTGTGTGATGTGAGTATATTAAAATCTGGTTGTGTATGATTTCCATTATTCATGAAATTAAATTACTGTTAGAATTAAATTAGAAGCACATGTGTTCTTACACATATATAAGTGTGAAATAATATAAACGCAATAATAAGTGTTGTAATAAGCTTTAGACTGCTTAGTGAATTTGATTTAGTTTAATTATTTATTTTGAGTGGTCAATTAAGGCTTTAATAAATTGAGTAAATTAAATTGAACTGGGGAATTGAGCTAAATTATAGAAATACAAGCAAGTAGGGAACGGTAAATTGTGGAACTCTATTTTTTTTTGGGAAACCATAGAATTTTTCTTGAATTGTGCTTTCGAATTTATAAACTAAGAATGGATAATACACCTATTGTAATGAATTGTTACTGTAACTAATCTTAATCCCTATGTCTGTGTTGACTTACACAAATTTGTTAAGTAGAAATTTTGTTAAATGTTATGAATGATCTAGTAGAGTTAACAGTTTATACTACGTGTCATTTAAAGTAAATGAAATTTAGTGTAAATCTATAAAGATAGGATGGAATTCAACATGAAAGAAAATAAATATATATATAAGTAAAGACTAATAGAAG
This sequence comes from Excoecaria cochinchinensis, assembly GCA_947683425.1. NCBI lineage: Eukaryota > Viridiplantae > Streptophyta > Magnoliopsida > Malpighiales > Euphorbiaceae > Excoecaria > Excoecaria cochinchinensis. The sequence goes on from CANTUQ010000034.1 coordinate 5,737,502, forward strand.
GCAGCATCGTACTTTACTTAAATTTTAGAGAAGAAAATATAAATTTACTATATTACTGATAAATAAAGGACTAAAAGTATTTTAAGCAGGCTCATGACAAGTGAATGAATTAGAGAAAGTGAGTGTACTTAACAAATAAAGAGAATAGTTAAGTATGCCTAAAAGACAATTATAACAATAAAGTAAATTAGTCTGTTAAGGAAGTCAGAATATCAGGCTATAAATAAAAGTAAAAATGGGTTATACGTGTTTAAATGGGGTAATTTGTAAGAAGAATTGGATAAATGAAAAATAGTGAATCCCTATTTAAACAATAATGTATTAATGGTATGGTATGAAATAAACTTAATTTGACGAAATAAAATGAAAATGAATTGAAATGGAAAGAAAGAGTAGTGTCAGAATGTATACTGATATAAATGAGGTATATTATTATTGTTAACACATTTTAATTATATAAATATGATTAATGGCTTCCTGTGAAGCAAAATCAGTGGAATGTGATAAGTATATGAAATTGTATGAAAAAATGATGATGGATGATACCGGGATTATTTCTGAAAAAATTGAATTGAAATGTATATTGATCTTATTTTATGTAAAGATCAAAGTTTTGATTTATTTAAATAATATTCAATAATGTGGCCCTATTTGACGAGTTGGTAGTCAAGTCTAGTTCAGGATATAGTGGCTAGCCATAGGGACATAAGACCGCGGGTGTGAGCATGGCGACTCACTTTTTAGTAGGACAATGATGGTCCTACTTCTGTATCTGAATATCACTTTTTAGTAGGCCAATGATGGTCCTACTTCTGTATCTGAATATCACTTTTTAGGAGGCCAATGATGGTTCTACTTCTGTATCCGAATATCTGTTTCTGAATATCCGAAGTGTACTGTTCTGTAATAAAAGACAGTGGTGGTCACACAGGACTCCACTGGTATCTGAAAGACTGGGGGTAATCCTTTGGGGTTCCTTCAGGTTTGAAAGAATGGAGTGATCTCTCAGAGATCTCTCCAGGTTATTGTGAACTCTTAGGGGTTCACATCCCGTTTATCCTGTGCTTAGAGTCTGCCAGCATTGTACTATGGGAAAAACAGTAAATTGCAAAGTCAATTGGTAAATGTGAAATAAAGGTGTAAATCAAGAAATTAAATGATGAATAAATAAAGCGGGGTAATTTGGTGAATTTAAATGATAAATTTTATAAGTCATGTTAAATGTATAATCTAAGAAGTTAGATGGCAAGTATAAAAGTAATTGTGGATTAAAAAGCCATAAAATAACTTAATGACAGAAATACAGTTGAAGGATACTAATAGATAAAAGTGAAATTTAAAGTTTGATACATATGTATATATGTGTATATATATATTTGGCTGAAAGTTAACTAATGTATCTTATGACTTCGAAGTATGATAAAGCTGATGGTCCTGTGATAAAAACTTTAATTGAGTAAATGATATCAGTTAATGATTCCATGAAATTGGTAATATAATGAAATAGCTTTATGTACATATATGTATATAAACTTCATAATCGCGATTGAGTGTTACATATATACATATATTAGTGGGTATTAGTGACTAGAGGGAAGCCATAATAATTGTTATATAGAAATGAAATATTAACTGCTATGTCAGAAGCATATTGACTGTTTAATAATTCATGGAATTGGCTTAGCGATGCATGATAAGCATGATTTGTACATTGTCAAAATGTTAGGAAATTTCAGTTATGGATTTGGAAACTTGAATATGCAAGTTTAAGAAATTTCAGCATTTTTAAAAGAATATTGAATATTTTGCATAAATATGGTTTTATCTTGCAAATCATTCATACTTAATTTGGAGTTAAATAGCTATTGGTATATTATTTATAAAGTATTATATTGATTATGAAAAGAAAAAGTAATTTGCGATATTAACGTATGAATGATCAATTATATGTGTATATATTATATTTATGCTTTGGATAAGTAAATTTGGTAGTCACCACTAAGCGTAAAGCTTAGCGCGTGGTTTATCCTCGCGCAGGTATAAGACAGGAATCAAGTGAATATCAGCACTGTTCCAAAGAAGGAATGTTGAATGGTAAGCATGACAAGTAGGTGATGAGAATGAAATTTCTGGGAATTGATATATTTGATCTCGTTTTGATTGGCATGTACACTATATTGATAAATAGGACAGTATTGTATCAAGAGATACACTAAATATTTATTCATAGTAAATAGCTGACATGTTAATATTATGTCTTGTATTTTGTATAATTGATGTATATAGTGAGCTGATGACATTATGAGTTATTATATAAGTATGTGATTGGAATTAAATTGGAGGATGGGCAAAATTGTGTTGGAGTTTGAATTGGGGTAGGACGGATAAATATGTATGTGATTATAGAAGTGTAAAGACTTTCTGTTTACAGGGGGATAGGCAATATTATAGAGGAGATTCTGCCGAAATTTCAGTAGAATTTAAGTTGCCTATTTGAGAATAATTGTGTGAACAGTAAAGTTAAGAGTGATAGAATAGGAAAAAAAATTCCCGGATTTTCGTAATGATTTTAAGAATAGTTTAAGACAATTAAGTTATTATGTACAGTAAAAAGGGTGTTACAGTTAGTGGTATCAGAGCAAAGGTTTAGGCGGTTCTGGCCAATAAGATATTTGGAGAATAAGTGATATTGTTTATGAGAAATGAATGTGTTGTTTATTTTGGACATCTCTATTTAGTTCTAAGTAGAGATAGTTCAGAAGGAGTTGAATAGAAAATTAGAGGTAAGAAATTGAGATGTTAAAAAATTATGAGGTTTAAAGTATATGAAAGTGGTACGAAGGTTGTGATACTTGAGGTACCTGTCAGTTATCCTTGATAGAGGGGCAATCATTGAATATTTTATGCATGGGTTGGGTCACTATGCACTGTTCTTACATGATACGCACATTTGCATCATACTGCATGCATGAAGCATCATACATCCATTGCATCAGCATCATATGATCATTCATGACAAACATCAAGTTTTATGCATATGCCCCAATTGAAAGGAAACTGGCGTGGAATATAGTAAGTGTATGAAAGTGAGGTAGATGTACCTTCATTGGAGGTAATGAGGAGTGTAACAAAGTTGAGTAAATAAAATAAGGAATCTGAAATTCAATCTAGGAATTGAAAAAGGAAGGGGTGAAGGATCATTAAATGTGTACGAGTAAGAGATCTGTATTTAATTAAATTGTGGGTTTGATCCTTCTTGTTAGTGAATTAAGGCATAGAATGTGATGAGATTTCAACATATTTTGGAATGGAATTGTATCTGATTAGATTGACTAATTGGTTATAGCTTGAATTGAATTATAAGAGTGAATAAAACTGTAAACTTTTGTACAAGATGGTTAAGTAACAAATACTGTAAAATATATGTGATGTTTCAGAAGTAATAGACAAATTGTGACTAGTGATGCTGGTAAACTAAGAAGGAAATGTTGTAGTTATTTTGATCAAGGAAAGAGTTTATTGAATATGTCAGTGATTCTGTATAGAGAAAAAAAAAAGACAATGTGTTTTAGGAGAAAGGAATTAAGTAAGGATTAAGGTAAGTAAGTAATAGGATGTGTATGCAATTGGTTTTTGGATAGAATGTACATGCCAAAGATGGAAAATAAAGAAATGATACGATTTTTAGAATGGATATGTTATTAGCTTAAGTATGATATAACTTGGGCTTAATTAGCACGTAAAGTTAAGAAGAAAGTACATTTTTAGACACTTAAAATACTTCTTAGATGTTCGACAAGATCATCTTCTAGCTCTGCTGGCTCTAAGTTAATTGATCATGTTGTTGGAATGGGATTTGATGTAGAAACGGTGTCCAAAGTAATTCAGGAAAATGGGGAAAGAAATATAGGTTCAATTTTTTGAGGCTCTTCTCGCATACTTAGTGATTGAAAAATCACATAAAGAAGAGCTGCATGTTGATTCTGATTGCTGATCTTCAGTTTATGATGGGAGCTTTCTCAATGATTTTTCTGACATAGAGAGTTTTGAAATCGAGGAAAATTGTTAAATATGAGCTTGATGATAAGGGGAACGTTTTGCTATTTCTAGTGAAGGTAGGGTATTCTAAGGATAAGGCATCGATAGCTCTGGAGAGAAGTGGACCACATGCCACAATTGTAGAGCTTATAGATTTCATTTGTGCTGCACAAATGGAGAAGTCAAAGATCAAGCAGTCTGATATCGAATACCCTAAACACAAAAAGAGGAGTTTTTATGAATATAATAGGTGGGAACGAAAAAGTAATTGAGATTGGAAAAGAATCTGCTGTCTAGAGATGATGATAGGCTATGCTTCCCAAATACAATGATTGGACTTGGAGTCCCCATTGTTTCAGAGTTTGTAACTAAAAGAACACTTTTAGAAACTGTTATTGGGCCCCCTTACCTCTATTATGAGAATGTAGTACCTGCATCTAATGGAGTTTGGGGTACTATATCTTGGATTTTTATTGAAGTGGAGTTGAAAGTTGTTGATTGTAAAATATTTTTCTTGTGCTGCAAAGAAAGAGGGAGAATTAGGCATTTGGTCACTTTGGTTAACGGCATTTTCCTTCCTCTACTGCCTCCGCAAATGGCACACAAAGCATTATTAATGATAAAGAGATAATGACTTCCATGAGATGGACAAATACAATTGAATTGTTTGCAAATTTGCATTGGAAATGCAAGTTGAATGAAATGAGGAATAGTAAATCATTGTACTAGTCCAGAAAAATTTCGAGGACGAAATTTTCTTTTAAGGAGGGGAGAATTGTAATGCCCCAAAAAAATTTCAGTATTTTTATTTAATAATTTGATGCGCTAAAAATTCATTGGAGGATAATTTTTGACGTATAAGAGGTGAAATTTTTCTTAAAGCCACATAATTTATTTATTCAAATAAATTTTAGACAAGTATATATATATATAAATATATATATGTTTACATGCAAATAATTAAAAAAATAATAAAGAAAGAAATAAAGAGTAAATTGACAAGATAAATAAATTTTTTTCCATGTGACAAAAATTATTAGTCTAGTGTCCAATTATTATAGGGAATTATGAGCTAGAAATTGTGGGAATTAAATGAAATAGACAAAGAAAACAGGGGAGAACGGGTAAGGAGACCGAGAAACCGAAAGAGAGAGAGGAAGAGAGGGAGAGGGAGAGGCAGGAGGCAGCGCCGGCGACCACCGAAGGCGATCGGAGGTGGCGATCGGACCGTCGCAGCCCGCAGTGCCGTTCCCGTGACGTTTTCCTCCGACCCGAGGCGTCGCTGTTCCAGGAGAGCGAGAGGAACCCCGCGAGCTTCTTCTGCATTTTCCGACGAGCTCCGACGGCGAGAGGTGACACGAACACCACAATGGGACTCACAGCGGAGAGGCGAAGCTTCCGGTGGCCGTGGATCCTCCTCAATCGTCGGTGACGAGTAGATCGGAGGAGAAGAAAACCGAACCTACCGACGACGATTCCGGCGAAATGGAGGGTGTTTTCGGCGCGTGATCACCGGAAAAGGAACCCCGAGGCGTCAAGCTTCCTCCCGATGGTTTCGGTGTCTCTGGTGGAGCTCCGGCGAGACTCCGGTGAGGCTCCGGCGATGGTGAAGGGACCAAAAATAGCAGAAAATTGGTATGTGGCCACCAAAATTACTTTATTAAGTGATTTTCCATATGTTAAAATTTATTAAGAGTGATTTTAAATTAAATACAGTATGTGAATAATATGTTTGTTGGCTCATTGATTCGTTGGCAGTGTTGTCTTGAGTATTGGCTTAGTTGAATAGAACCTAAATTAAGATTTGTCGATTTTTAATTGAATGAAAAGAATTAGAAACTGTCAGTAATTGGGAAGTAGACCAGTAATTGTAATTGAAGAATTATAGGTTAAATTGTAAGATAGGACTTAAAATATATATATAATGCTGGTAATGGATAAATTATGACACGTAAATCAGATTAGTAATTAAATATTGATATATATAAATGGGTATTATAATGTGCATAACTAGGTGATGGTAGTGTAATTGGTAATGCATGAAGAATTGATGGAAATTTGAAATGTTAAATGGGAAATCCGAATATACTTATTGGAAGTTTGAATTAAAGATAACTCAATGAACTGGATTGAAGGTGTGTGATGTGAGTATATTAAAATCTGGTTGTGTATGATTTCCATTATTCATGAAATTAAATTACTGTTAGAATTAAATTAGAAGCACATGTGTTCTTACACATATATAAGTGTGAAATAATATAAACGCAATAATAAGTGTTGTAATAAGCTTTAGACTGCTTAGTGAATTTGATTTAGTTTAATTATTTATTTTGAGTGGTCAATTAAGGCTTTAATAAATTGAGTAAATTAAATTGAACTGGGGAATTGAGCTAAATTATAGAAATACAAGCAAGTAGGGAACGGTAAATTGTGGAACTCTATTTTTTTTTGGGATACCATAGAATTTTTCTTGAATTGTGCTTTCGAATTTATAAACTAAGAATGGATAATACACCTATTGTAATGAATTGTTACTGTAACTAATCTTAATCCCTATGTGTGTGTTGACTTACACAAATTTGTTAAGTAGAAATTTTGTTAAATGTTATGAATGACCTAGTAGAGTTAACGGTTTATACTACGTGTCATTTAAAGTAAATGAAATTTAGTGTAAATCTATAAAGATAGGATGGAATTCAACATGAAAGAAAATAAATATATATATAAGTAAAGACTAATAGAAGGCAGCATCGTACTTTACTTAAATTTTAGAGAAGAAAATATAAATTTACTATATTACTGATAAATAAAGGACTAAAAGTATTTTAAGCAGGCTCATGACAAGTGAATGAATTAGAGAAAGTGAGTGTACTTAACAAATAAAGAGAATAGTTAAGTATGCCTAAAAGACAATTATAACAATAAAGTAAATTAGTCTGTTAAGAAAGTCAGAATATCAGGCTATAAATAAAAGTAAAAATGGGTTATACGTGTTTAAATGGGGTAATTTGTAAGAAGAATTGGATAAATGAAAAATAGTGAATCCCTATTTAAACAATAATGTATTAATGGTATGGTATGAAATAAACTTAATTTGACGAAATAAAATGAAAATGAATTGAAATGGAAAGAAAGAGTAGTGTCAGAATGTATACTGATATAAATGAGGTATATTATTATTGTTAACACATTTTAATTATATAAATATGATTAATGGCTTCCTGTGAAGCAAAATCAGTGGAATGTGATAAGTAAATGAAATTGTATGAGAAAATGATGATGGATGATACCGGGATTATTTCTGAAAAAATTGAATTGAAATGTATATTGATCTTATTTTATATAAAGATCAAAGTTTTGATTTATTTAAATAATATTCAATAATGTGGCCCTATTTGATGAGCTGGTAGTCAAGTCTAGTTCAGGATATAGTGGCTAGCCATAGGGACATAAGACCGCGGGTGTGAGCATGGCGACTCACTTTTTAGTAGGCCGATGATGGTACTACTTCTGTATCTGAATATCACTTTTTAGTAGGACAATGATGGTCCTACTTCTGTATCCGAATATCTGTATCTGAATATCCGAAGTGTACTATTCTGTATTAAAAGACAGTGGTGGTCACACAGGACTCCACTGGTATCTGAAAGACTGGGGGTAATCCTTTAGGGTTCCTTCAGGTTTGAAAGACTGGAGTGATCTCTCAGAGATCTCTCCAGGTTATTGTGAACTCTTAGGGGTTCACATCCCGTTTATCCTGTGCTTAGAGTCTGCCAGCATTGTACTATGGGCAAAATAGTAAATTGCAAAGTCAATTGGTAAATGTGAAATAAAGGTGTAAATCAAGAAATTAAATGATGAATAAATAAAGCGGGGTAATTTGGTGAATTTAAATGATAAATTTTATAAGTCATGTTAAATGTATAATCTAAGAAGTTAGATGGCAAGTATAAAAGTAATTGTGGATTAAAAAGCCATAAAATAACTTAATGACAGAAATACAGTTGAAGGATACTAATAGATAAAAGTGAAATTTAAAGTTTGATACATATGTATATATGTGTATATATATATTTGGCTGAAAGTTAACTAATGTATCTTATGACTTCGAAGTATGATAAAGCTGATGGTCCTGTGATAAAAACTTTAATTGAGTAAATGATATCAGTTAATGATTCCATGAAATTGGTAATATAATGAAATAGCTTTATGTACATATATGTATATAAACTTCATAATCGCGATTGAGTGTTACATACATACATATATTAGTGGGTATTAGTGACTAGAGGGAAGCCATAATAATTGTTATGTAGAAATGAAATATTAACTGCTATGTCAGAAGCATATTGACTGTTTAATAATTCATGGAATTGGCTTAGCGATGCATGATAAGCATGATTTGTACATTGTCAAAATGTTAGGAAATTTCAGTTATGGATTTGAAAACTTGAATATGCAAGTTTAAGAAATTTCAGCATTTTTAAAAGAATATTGAATATTTTGCATAAATATGGTTTTATCTTGCAAATCATTCATACTTAATTTGGAAGTTAAATAGCTATTGGTATATTATTTATAAAGTATTATATTGATTATGAAAAGAAAAAGTAATTTGCGATATTAACGTATGAATGATCAATTATATGTGTATATATTATATTTATGCTTTGGATAAGTAAATTTGGTAGTCACCACTAAGCGTAAAGCTTAGAGCGTGGTTTATCCTCGCGCAGGTATAAGACAGGAATCAAGTGAATATCAGCACTGTTCCAAAGAAGGAATGTTGAATGGTAAGCATGACAAGTAGGTGATGAGAATGAATGTAACACCCCCATCGCCGCCCCCGTTGGAAGGACGCCGACGGATGTGCTACCCGACGCTCACTTACACAGATAAGCATAAGCACAATGCGGAAGTATACAAACATACATAACACACATACGAAAATACGGGTTAATTAAAAACTTACCTTGACTTGCGGTCGCAGACTGATCATGCAATAACTCACATATGCGCAGGCACTAAGCAGAAGCATGCACAGAAGCATAAATACGACCATTCAACAGAAGCATAAGCGAACTAAATAAAATAAAGGAATAACTTAACATAAAGACATACTAACTATTACATTCCCAAAAGAAAACTCAAGATAAATACATAATTAATTACATAAACAATACTACAGAAATACAAAAGCTGAGATACAGAAGACGAACAAAATCCAGAACTTCTAACTCCTACGTGGCCGACCCTGCAGAAGCGCGACTCGAACAGAACCCACCTGCCACCTGCACGGAAAGGAAATCCTTGCTAAGCGATAAACGCTTAGTGGGGAGAACACACAAGAGTATGGACGGCCATTCACAATGGTCGCCAAGGCAAAATATATTCAAATGGCAATTGCGGATATTCAAACCACATATCTAAACAGACTTGCATAATAAAGGCATTCATTCGGAAACTCACACACATAATCATATACATATATCAGGAATGGGCCAAAACAGTCATAACACAAAACACGACACCAGTGTTATCATGCTGAGCCACATACCCAAGAAAACATCCAAAACACCACACTTCTGCTGCACAACTCTAATACATAGCATATCATGCTGTAAACACTCCCATAACGGATACTGAAGGCATAATCACATCACTTCACATTCATATCTAAACCATGCAGAAAGTACGATTACATCTTATATACTTACCCTCACAACCGATCTGATTCACATGCTTGTACACAATAAAACCATGCTTAACTCATATACCTAAATACATCGATCGAATCATTTCAAAGCATTCAGAAACTAATAACAAATCACATGCCAAGTACGGATAATCATGTTAACTGAAAAGTCATGTTTACTAAATACAGATTTACCTTCTGAAGCCCGTAGTCATATTCATATACATGTAAACTGATTCTTGCTCATTCAGATATCACATTCTGATGGCTATTTCAAAACAGAATAAAACAAACCATCAAAATACCTGCTGACTCATAATAGTGGATAACGAGTGAACTGATTAGTACCTTACGGGTACAAGTCGGCCAGAGAGTACCTTACGGGTACTAATCGAAAATCATTTTATTTTGTCACAAAAGCATTTTACTGATGAGGGATCTTAACCCGATCCAACCACATTAAAAAGGATCGCGAGGATCCGTACTGATAGGGGTTCGCGAGGAACCAGTCGTGGGACCTGATCAGGGTCCAAATCGTTCAAAGGGCGCTGCAGCTACAAAGACTCTATTAGGCATGCCTAACTATCCACTAGACTGACTCTCGCAGGTCATGCTTCACACCAATCACATTTAAGCATGGCACATTATTCATAATAAGCATATAATTCTGAAGCTTGCTTAGTAAATCAAACTCAATCCATGATGCTCAGCAAATTGTTCATATCATTAATAACATTGCCCAAGCACAATACATCAAATTATATTAATATACTTCATAAAATAATCCAATTATAAACCTAAAAATATCACAAGTTCGGAATTCAAACATTGAAATCACCAAAGAAAACTCATTCAACACAACACGTCTGTCGCACTCGCGATGCCTGTCGCGCTCGCGACAGAGACCATAGTCTCTTCGCGGTACGCGCGCGACGGACTTTGCGATCGCGGGAAGGAGATAAGGGCCCGGCTCTGTCGCGCTCGCGATATTGTCGCGCTCGCGACAGAGGGCAAGTATTACTATCGCGGGGTCGCGACAAGTCGCGTGCTCGCGATAGCACAGGCCAACAATATGCTCTGTCGCGATCGCGACGGTTGTCGCGCTCGCGACAGAGAGCAGACAAGCTATTGCTATCGCGGGCTCGCGACGGCGTCGCGTGCTCGCGACGGCACATCATCGACATCACCGATCTCTGTCGCGCTCGCGACAGTGTCGCGATCGCGACAGAGTCATGATTCCGAACACCTCCAAAGGTCTCTTACCTCATTTCCAGCAAGTCACACATCATTAACAATATAAATCCAACATTTGTATCAAGAATTTCAATAAAACATGCCACTAACAATATCCATATACACAATTTATAATAACCACCTTATTCGTCAATCAACTCAATCGCACCCACGTTAAATGTATTCATACATATGGTTCTTCATGCTAAGGTTACTCATGAGACTATCACATAATAGCACTCATTCATAAACAATCCTTCATATGATTATATCTATGATTAATTACTAGTTAAATCACCAATCTTAAACGCACTCCTAAGTTTTCCCAACGATAATTACTTGTATAGCCAATTAATTACCCTAAACATGCGTAATAACTGATGGGAAAGATATGGGATTGATCCGGGTCAATCCTAGACTCAAAAATAGAGAAGAAAAGGCTCAAAACATGTTTTTCTGTCGCGAGGTCGCGACAGAGGCTCGCCACAGCTACCTTACAGACTGCTTTTTACCACAAACTTATATCGTGAAAACAGACCTCTAAAACTCATTTTTAGGAAAAGTGGTCTTCTTAACAAATGTTCCCCTACCTCTTAACGTTCAAAAGAAACAAGTTTCAGGTCAATTGGATATCTATAACGTCATATATGAATTCCACCACCTATACTGGTCAAATAACCCGACACAAAAGAGGCACTACGATGTTATCAAAAATTCAGGGTCTTAGAGAAATAATTGGCCCGAGGCTATTTCTAAGTCATTTAAATTAATGGAATTCATGGTTCTAATGGTTTAAGAACCGAATGATTTGGAGTTCTAAAACTCTACTTATGACAAAAACATTGCACAAGGGTCAGATGAGAACGAAACAGGGTTTACCCCAATTACACACTTCATTTCCAATTCTCACACACCTTCAACTTAAGCCACTTCATGCATTATTAATACATTTATAAAAGCAAATACATGTATAAAACTCATATCAGCACACTCAATTTACTGAAAATCATATACAAATGTATATTCCTAATCCAAGAAGAATTTAGGGCAAAGACAAATTAAAACTCAAATGTAAGAATCAAATTCCCAAACCTCTTGTTGCACACTAGCTGTTCTCTTCAAGCTTTAAATCTTTTCTTTTCCTTTATTTTGCTTCTTCTTATCATCAATCACTTGCACAAACAAATCCACAATACTTAATTGAAACCATAACTTAAATAAAACTAGAAATAGGAAAAGAACTTAAACATAGGAACCCTAAAATCTAGACTTACCTCTTCAATCTTACTTCCAATCTCCACTAAATCACTTCTAATTCACTCTAAACCAAAAGATTGAGCAAAGAAAGGGAAGAAAAGGAAAAAGAAATGGAGAATCGGGAAGATGAAAGGGCCAAACGTGAACTCCTCTTTTTCTTTCACTTTGTCTTTCTGTCAACACTTAATGTACACCTACCAATTCCACTTGTCCACTTCCTATTGGTACACATGTCATAATCTTCAATCCCACTTTGACTTACTCCTACATGCACCATACACTAAACACACACAAATACTTCTTGAATAAATATCTTCAATACACCAAACACCACTCACACCATATCATTTCTTAACCCACTTACATCCTACTTCCATACACTTCAAGCACACTCTAACAATTCCTTATAAACCACTTGTCATCATCCTACAAACCCAAGTGTCACAATCTTATCCAATCACTTCCTACATACCATACACATGTTCCACTAGATGATTTCTCACTTAACATCTTATTAATTAATTATTTTCTTTGCACTTTAGTCCTAATTAACCAAACTTTCTCAAGCACAAATTACCGAAATACCCTTCACTCAACCGACTTAGCTGCCGATTCCGACTAGGCCCATTTTGGGGTGTTACAATGAAATTTCTGGGAATTGATATATTTGATCTCGTTTTGATTGGCATGTACACTATATTGATAAATAGGACAGTATTGTATCAAGAGATACGCTAAATATTTATTCATAGTAAATAGCTGACATGTTAATATTATGTCTTGTATTTTGTATAATTGATGTATATAGTGAGCTGATGACATTATGAGTTATTATATAAGTATGTGATTGGAATTAAATTGGAGGATGGGCAAAATTGTGTTGGAGTTTGAATTGGGGTAGGACGGATAAATATGTATGTGATTATAGAAGTGTAAAGACTTTCTGTTTACAGGGGGATAGGCAATATTATAGAGGAGATTCTGCCGAAATTTCGGTAGAATTTAAGTAGCCTATTTGAGAATGATTGTGTGAACAGTAAAGGTTCCCGAATTTTCGTAATGATTTTAAGAATAGTTTAAGACAATTAAGTTATTATGTACAGTAAAAAGGGTGTTACAGCATCCACATGGATCCCCTCCTCCAAGGGTCCTCTCAACCTGTCAGGGGCAACTCCCAACCTCAAAAGTAGCCGGGTGATAACTCCTCCCACTATCACCACAGGTGTCAACCCTCTGCCGACTTTGGTCAAGTTGGCCAAGATTTCATGGCTAATATTGAGACGCTGGCCTGCCACCATGGCCCAGAGGCTCCAAATCTCGGCCGCATTAAGCGACCCTGGATTACCAGCTCGACCGAGGTACGAACTGGACAGCACTCTGTGCAAATACCGGAGTGCCTGAGACACCAGTACGGTGCTCTTTACTGTATCATGATCATACAGCACTCCCGGTATGGCAATAGCAGCCCAATGGGCGCGTATAACAGCTCGCCGTGGGATCTCGACCCCCTCCTCTGTAGGGAGCCCCATGGCCTGAGCGAATCTCTGTCTTGTGATACTGAAGTGGTCGCCGTCGAACCAAAACTGAACCACCCCTAGGTCGGTATCTGCAATCTGAAAACCGGCGTAGCGAAGAGTGGCCAGGACCTGGCGAGTAGCCTCTGGAAAAGTCTGGAAGGAGGGCTCAAGGAACTCTGTCCACCCAGTACCCTCGACAAGCAAATCAAACTCTAGGGCCATCCCTAGGGCCTCCAGGAACGGCTGGGATACAAAACGGCTGGCCCGAAGCTCTACCTGAGCCAATACTCTATACCTCTGAGCTGACTCAGCATCCATCCAATCCGGAACTACGATCTCGGGCTGGGCCTGCGGTACTCTACGTCTGGGAGGCATCCTGCAAAGACAAAAAAATTAGATAGCGAAAATTTGATAAAACAAGTATTATTAGACTTATTCTCAAGGGGACGGCCCACTTAGGCCTCACCAGGGCAATGGCGGCCCGAAAACTAAATAGAGAAAATGATAATAAATGAAAAGGACAAAGGTTGCCCACATGCTTTGCACATATCAAGGCAAAAACAATATGCAATTAGCATGAAAATAATTTGAAACGAGTAAAGGAAATGGACTTTCTAGGTCCCAAGGCATGCATTATACATGAAAATATTCAATTCTAGAATAAATAATAAAAATTTGGGCAGCACCCCGGCAGGGGTATGCCCAACCTCCTGCACAAAAGGCAACAAAATAGGCCTCAGGCCTCAACAATAATATACGCATGTAAACGGGACACACCCCGGCAAGAGTGAGTCCCCAACAACACAAAACAATGGCCTCAGGCCCCACAAGCAATATATACACAGAAAAGTGCGCTAGAAACGGTCCATTTTCTAAAGCACCAAAGTTATAGAAAAATTCTATTTCTATGGGATTATGCAAAAGTTCAGGTTTAAATGCACTAAAATAATAAAGAAAAATGGGTAGCATTCTCCCTAAATTCCTAAGGCATCTAAAATTTTCTAAACATTTCTAAAGTTGAAAGAAGAAATGAAGAAATAAATTAAATAAAATTCAAAAAAAAGTAGTTATATACTTACTTATAGTCGCGAGAAGTGTAGAAACTGGAGAAAAATAAATATCCAAGCACCCAGTGAGTAGAGAATGCAAAAATGTGGAGAAATCTCGAAAAAATAAGAAGAAATGCTTGAAAAACCGATAAAAAACGCTAAAAAACCGTTTGAGAGAGGAAAGTGAAAGGGACAGCAGCGTTTGCACCGTCTGTCACTCGCCCTTATATAGAATTTCGTGACCGACGGGCTGGGCGTCTGTATGTGATCTATGGGCTGGCATTCTGTCACGCAATAAATGCAAATTAACGCGCGTGATGAATGCAATGCTGACGTCTGCCAGGTGGATCTATACCGACGGGCAGGCCGTCTCTTAGGAGAGGCGGGCAGGCCGTCCCTAAGGATAGGCGGGCAGACCGTCTCTGTGGAGAGGCGGGTAGGCCGTCGGTGACACTTCCCTATAAATTCTCACAAAATTTTTGCTCTTCTTGTGTCTCTTCATTTTCCAACATCTTGAGCCTTTCATCTCTTCCAATATGTCTTCTTCTCTAGCCCAAAGGATGCACCGTATTTTAGATGACAAACACAATTGGGAAGAAGGCGCCCTTTCCTCTCTGTCCGGGCTGAAATATTTGTGCCGGGTCAAAGTCGACCAAAACCTCCTTCTGGCGGCGACCCACTTCTGGAACCCCCGGTTTCACGTCTTCTGCTTCACCTACCAGGAACTGTACCCATTGCCTGAAGAGCTAGCTACCATTCTGGGAGCCTGGTTCCCTCCTAGCGCTCTGCCTTGCGTCGCTCGCTGCGGTCTATTTCAGACCCGGGACATAGCCATGGCTCTGGGCATACCTTCTTCTGACGCCGTCCGGCTGATTCCTCCGGTCTCTTCCTTCGCTCTGGGGCCATTGATCGAGGCTCTGGATCAGTTCACCGACATCCCCACCTACCGGGTAAGCATCATATTCTTGTTTTGCATGGTGAACTTCCTCACTGTTGTTCCAGGGGGTTTGACAGGTGACTCTCGCCTGTTCGGAGTCTTGGGCGATTTTCATCTGGGATTATCACCCTTGCCGCTCATTCTGGCTGAGACCATTCTGGGCTTGGACGTTGTGAGCTCTGGATCCACTACAATCTTTACCGGCAGCCCCTTATTGCTCCAGGTACGTCATTATTTTAAAGTTAGTGCGTCCCTTATGGATTTTCACACTAGCTTTTCTTAGCGGGAGGTGCGTCCTTTCAGATTTTCACACAACCTTGTGCCTTATTTTTGCCTGAAGTAAACCCTACTTACTCCAGCGGCTTTTTTTCTTTTTCTTTTTCTTCTTCTTTATTTTTTTTTTAATTTTTTTTTAGATCTGGCTGCAAGAGAAACTAAAGATGCTGTCTGAGCCACCCCCCCGAGTTATTCCACAGTACTCGCCGAGCCACTTTCTGCCGCGTCGACGACTGCAAGGGTGTGCCATTACTGGTGAAGGCATTACCAAATTTGGCGAGCTGTCGGATGACGACATCAGTTTTACATCCGCCTGGCTCCCACTATCTCATGTGGTCATTGATGGACCATCGGGGTGTGTTCCCCTCTGCGGCCTCCGTCAAGCCACCTTCTGCATCACCTCTCGATGTATGCGTTAGCTCGGGATGACCCAGGATGTAGTGAGGGTTCCCTTATCTTTCCGGGGAGGAGCTCTCTCGGTCGCGTTTACTTCTCGGTATCATGAGCTGTGGGGTAGACTACCAGTGAAGACTGTTATCCCGAGTTTCGGCAATCATTCTGTGTCTTCGACTAACAAGTACAAGAAGTGGATCCTTAGTCCAGCATCTGATAACAGGACTCGAGGGCTCAAGCATCTGGTCGGCTAGAGCAGCAGCAGGACTTAGCTTAGTTTACATATGCATCTCTTTTGGTGCTATAGTTATTTTTAATGCAGAACTAGGAAATGACAAAAATGAAAAGAATAATATTCATTCTATTTCACGAATTTGTGTACATTTTCATATAATTTCAGCATACATGATCAGTTTTGGCATTTACTCAGCTTCTTACGCACTGTTAATACAAAGAACCAAATTTTAACAGCATCAACTCCTATTACCAATCGGCCCTCTCGGGTTTTCACGATCGGACATTTTCTCTCATGCCTCTAATTTTTGCACAGGATGCCTTTTTTCGGTTTTCACCCTATCGAGGCGCCCAATTTTAGCACAGCCGCCTTTTTTCGGTTTTCAACTTGCAGGGCATTTTATTCTCTTCTTTTTATTTTCGTCTTTAGCCGTGGAACCTTTTGAGTCTGTCGACATTGATCGGTTCTTTGAATTCGTTCCCATCACTATCTGACAAGATTGCAGCTCATTTGGACAGCAGTTTCTTAAGGATATACGGCCCTTCCTAGGTCGGTCTGAATTTCCCTCTAATATTTGGTATGCCTGGCCTCATCTTTTTGAACACCAAGTCCCCTTCTTTCAGCGGATGCTTTCTCACCTTCTTTTCGAAAGTTCTTTCCAATCTCTTCTGGTAAATATGATTATGATAATAAGCTTTCAGCTTACTCTCATCCAATAAATTCAAGTACTGTAGCCTCTGCTGTGCCCATTCGGCCTCTGGGATTTTGGCTTCCATGACCACCCTCAGTGATTTGAGCTCTATCTCAATTGGTAATACTGCTTCCGTTCCGTATACCAGGGAAAATGGTGTAGCGCCTGTAGACGTCCTTACAGTTGTTCTATATCCCCACAGGGTGAAAGGTAACTTTTCAGCCCAGTCTTTGTAGGTTTGGACCATCTTGGACAGGATTTTCTTCATATTCTTGTTAGCGGCTTCTACTACTCCATTCGCTTGTGGTCGGTAGGGAGAGGATTTATGATGCTCGACACCATACTTCTCGAGGAGCTTCCTGGTTTCTCCCATGAACTGCACTCCGTTGTCAGACACTATGTGATGAGGGAGGCCATATCTGCAGATTAGATTTTTCTCTATGAACTTGGCCATATCCCTCGCGTCAATTTTCTTGAAGGATTCCGCCTCTATCCATTTGGTGAAATAGTCAATTGCGACTATGATGTATCTGTGCCCATTGGATGCCGTAGGGCGAATCTCTCCAATGATATCTATCCCCCAAGCAGCGAAAGGCCAAGGTGATGTTAGGTTACGTAACTCTGATACTGGCAGGTGTCTCAAGTCTGCATATTGTTGGCAAAGCTGGCATTGTTTAACATACTTTGAGCAGTCATTGTCTATCGTAAGCCAATAGAAGCCTTGTCTCATGATTTTCTTAGCCAAGGTCAAATCGTTCATGTGGGCCCCACAGACACCTGCATGGGTTTCCTCCATCACCTTGCGGGCTTCTTTTTCATTCAAGCACCTGAGCTGAATCCCGTCCGACTGTCTTTTGTACAACACCCCTTCCAAGGATATGAACTGAGTAGATAGCTTCCGGATCATCCTTTTGTCTTTCTCAGTAGCTTCTTCTAGAAATTCATTGTTTTCCAAATAATTCATGATGTCGAAGTACCATGGTTTCCCGTCCGCCACTTCTACTTCCATTACAGGCTCGGTCTAAAAGCTGGGCTTATCAGAACTTGAAATTAGCACTGGCTTCATAGCCACTCCCTCAGGGTTATCCCACATCGATACTAAGGTTGCCAATGCGTCAGCCAGACGATTCTCATCTCTCGGCACGAAGTGGAAAGTGCAAGTCTCAAACTGCCCGCAGGCTTCTTTCAAATATTCGACATAGGGTACCAGCCGTTCTTCTTTTACAGCCCACTCACCTCGGATCTGGTTAATTACCAAGGTTGAGTTACCAAAAACCTCTATATTCTTTGCCCCCAATGCCGCTAAAGCTTCCAATCCGAAAGCGCATGCTTCATATTCGGCTTCATTGTTGGTTGCTTTGCATCTTAGTTTTTTGGCTAGGGGAAGTTTTTCGTTGTCTGGGGTTGTCAGGACAATTCCGATTACGGCCCCTATGTTATTCACTGCCCCGTCGAAGTGTAACTGCCATCCTTGGATAGAAATCGCGACTATGCTCTCATCAGGAAAGGTAAACTCGGGAGTGTCTCCTTGAATAGGATGCTCAGCAAGAAACTCTGCTACGGCCCGCCCCTTAATAGTTTTGCAAGTGATGTATTGCACATCGAACTCCTGTAGCAAGAGCAGCCACCTCCCCATCTTACCAAGCAAAGACGGCGCGTCCTGCAAATATCTTAATGGATTCTGCTTGGCCACTGCCTGAACTTTGTATGAGTGGAAGTAATGTCTCAGCTTCTTTGACGCCCAAATTACTGCGAGGCATATCATTTCTACTTCAGCATATTTTATCTCATAAGCCAAGAACTTCTTGCTGAGGTAATAAATTGCAAATTCCACCCCAAATTCAACTTCTTGAGCCATCATGGCGCCCACTGAACTGCCTTCTACTGCTAGATACAGGATAAGCGGTTTGATTGGTTGCGGCGGCCTTAGCACTGGCGGATTCAACAGGTATTCTCTGATGCTGTCAAAGGCTTTCTGGCAGTCTTCATTCCAGACCACAGGTTGATTCTTTCTAAGCAGCTTAAAAACAGGCTCGCATATTGAAGTGAGCTTGGCAATAAATCGACTGACATACTGTAGCTTGCCCAGGAAACTCCTTACATCCTTCTCTTTTTGCGGCACAGGCATCTCTCTGATGGTCTTCACCTTGTCCGGGTTAATTTCTATTCCCCTCTGACTGATGACATGTCCCAATAGTTTTCCTGAAGTCACTCCGAAAATGCACTTCTTGGGGTTAAGTCGCAGATTATACTTGTCGATCCTGGTGAAGAACTTCTCTAGAGCTTCAAAGTGTCCCTTTCGGGTGGCTGACTTGACCATCATGTCATCGACATACACTTCCACTTCTTTGTGGATCAGGTCAGTCAAGATCTTGGTCGCCATCCTCTGGTATGTGGCCCCTGCATTCTTCAGGCCAAAAGGCATGACTCGGTAGGCGTAGGTCCCCCACTCCGTGATGAAAGCGGTTTTAACCCGGTCAGCTATTTTGTTCAGGATCTGGTTATAGCCTACATAACCATCTCCAAAGCTGTACATCGCGCAATTGGCGGCACTGTCTATCAATACATCGATATGAGGTAGTGGAAAATCATCTTTGGGGCAGGCCTTATTCAGATCTCAATAATCTACACACACCCTGACCTTTCCATTCTTCTTTGCTACAGGGACCACATTTGCCAGCCATGTAGGATACTGCACTTCAACAAGGAACTTGGCTTCGATCTGCTGACGAATTTCCTCCTTGACCTTGTCTGCCCATTCTGGCCTGAGCCTTCTCAACTTCTGCTTCATAGGCTTGTAATCTGGATAAGTCGGGATAGCATGTTCTGCCACATCTCGGTCAATTCCTGGCATGTCCTCATAGGTCCAGGCGAAGACTTTTTCATGTTTTCTTATTATTCTCTCAAAATTTTTTCTCTCCTCAGGAGTTATATTTGATGCTATTAGAATTTCTCTCGGATTTTCCGAGGTTCCAAGATTAAAAGGCGTTGTATCAGTGGAATCAATGTCAAAATTGATAGAATATAATCATGTTCATGCATGTTGAAATCATTAGAAACATCGCACAAGTAAGAGAAATTGTTTGCCTTATTAATAATGTTATAATTGTCACTTACATCATAAAAGAGTTCCGGAATAAAAATACAGTCTAAACTAGAGTCCTCTTCTGCCACTCCAGAGGTTGATGCTGTCGCAGCTTGCTCACTGGCTTCCTGATTTAGCAGAGGCCCCTCAGGCATGTCAGAGGAAATTTTCAAACCCCCCATTCTCGGCTCTAATTCTACTATCTTCTCTTTCCCTTTCAGCCTGCCAGCTATCATTTTCTCGGTAACGACCTCTTCAGGCTCGCATCTGTCCCAAGTGATACCCTGAGTCATGACCTCCTCATCCCAGAAGCCCTCAGTAGTCTTAATAAACCCGACTCTCCAATCAAATACATCATTAAAGATCTCGAACCCAGGGATAATTCTCCCATTCACCCATTGCGGTTCATCTTCGCCAGTATATGCGCAAACCGAGGATGCGGTATAAAGCTTTCTAAAATGTGAGGGATCTTGTCTGCCGCCTTCTTCTTGCCAAAGCCGCCTCTGTACCCCAAACCTTTTCGGTTCTTCTGACCTCTAGTGGTGATCGCAGTTTGCAAACCCTGAGAGTTTCTACCCAAACCATCCCCGGGGAGATAGTGCATCTTCTTCAACATATTAACCACAGCTGGGTTATCCACTGACCCGTGCCCTTCTCCTATCATGGACACATGGAAGCCACTAAATGGTTGGTTAGCTATTTCAAGCGCTGAGACCTGGTTCTCTTTGGCTGTCTTGATAGTCACCACCTCCCCTTCATGTGGGAACTTTATCATCTGATGCAGCGTGGATGGCACTCCTCTTAATTTGTGAAACCAGGGTCTCCCAAGCAGAGCCGAGAAGTTAGCAGAGATGGGCATATCCTCGTTTAAGCCAAAAGCCTGCAGAGCTATCAGGGGGCACACATTCATAAAAGACCCATCATCTACCATAACGCAAGCAGTGTGCTTGTCGTTAATCTGCGCTTTGATGTACAGGGGTCTGTTATGATTACGGCCCTCGACCGGTAGGTCGGCATCAGAAAAGACCAATCTCTCCTTGGATCCTCCTTTGACTAAGCCCAACAGTTTTGATGGGGAAATCGTGGTGGCGACCGTGGCCTCAACCAAAGCCTCTACTACCTTCTGCCTATGAGAGGGGGACTGTCTCAAAAGATCCCAGATGGATATTTGAGCTGCAGTCTTCTTCAATTGCTTGACATTCTGATTCTCCTCCGGCTCTTTCTCTGCTGGCATCTGCACTGGCTCAAGCAGCCCTGTAATCTCGGGGACCACTCTCCCGCTTCTCATTACAGCCCCTATTTCTTCTTTGTCTTTATCAGACCCCCATAAGTCAAGGTTCATCTCTCCCTCCTCCTCGGCTTCTCCGCTGCTCTCACTGCTAGACCAGCAATCAAGGGTTGCCACGACTGCCCTCTCCTCTCTAATCTCGAAACAATCAGCAGCAGAATTCTCACTCCCATATAGATCTTGTAGCACGTACCACTCTGGCAAGCTAGATCCGATCATAAACACGGGTGGGGGTACAGCATTATAACCGGGCTTCTTCTCAGTTTCCCTCTTTTCGGGGTCAAAAATCTGCTTATTATCAATCAAGTCTTGGATAGCGTGCCGCAGCGCTTTGCACTTATCTGTAACATGGCCTGAGTGCTGGTGAAACGCACAGAATTCATTGTCTTTGTGCCCAGGCTTTCCCAGCGTCAAAGTAGGTCTAGGAACTAAGGGCTGCAATTTTCCCTCCTTCATTAACCTTCTCAAGACCCAAGATAATGGTCTCCCCAAGTTTGAGAACTTCCTCTGGGTGGTTACCTCAGTAGCAAACACCTCACCTGTTCTTCTGGTGCTACTACTGGGACCCGCCGGCCTACTGGTTCCTTTACCGGGGTTAGCCCTTTTGGCAAAATTATCATTGTTAGCTTTCCTAGCCAAGAACTCTCCCTCTACCTCGATGGCTATATCCTTGAGAGACTCCCAGTCCTTCAACCCCTTCATCTTCAACCCATCTTTCAAGTACGGGCTTGCGTTCTTGATGAATAAACGAATCTGGTCCTGGGTGTCAGACTTTCTCCGCATCTCCATTACTCGGTTCCGCCATCGGGTGAGATAATCATGGAAAGATTCTTCGGCCTTCTGCTGGAGCAGTTCAAGATCTTTTAGAGTCACCTCCATTATGGTATTGCAGTCATATTGCTTCAAAAACTCCTCAGTGAGCAGATCCCAATCTTCTTTAGTGCGACGGTCAAGACTATGATACCAGTCGATGGCATGGGCGGTCAGACTTAGACAAAAGTATTCTACTTTCTGCTTCTTAGACAACGTGGTCCCCTTCATGACCAGAGAATACTGTTTCACATGAGCGGTTGGATCAGAAGTTCCATCAAATTTTAGCACATCTGGCATCTTAAAGTTGTAAGGGATCGGGTCCTCTCCCTCTAATTCCTTATCCTCTGGGTTCATCCCTTGACCCCTGCTCAACATACGAGCCATAGCTTCGAACCTCTCTTCCATTTTTTTTAAAATGATGTCATCGGTCTGAGGTGCCTTCCCCCTCTTAGATGCAAGGCTCATTCTATCATCTTCGATATCATCATCAATTCTCAGCACAGGCCTTCTTCTCTGCTCTCCCGAGGCTACTGACCTTAACTCTACTGGCGGCGGCCTAACAGGCTCCTCTCGTCTTTCAGCCCTTTCTTCCTCTGGCTCATTCTGCCTCACTGGAGGAGGAGGAGGAGGATTCTGTGGAGCATTCTGCTGCACCAAGGCGGTCAACATATTCATCATTCTGCCCTCGAACTCCTCAAATCGCCGGCCCACTTCTTCCACAATCATGGTCCTGGTGGCGTCATCCCCCCTAGGCGAGTTTGCCATCTGAGATACAGTACCGCTGATTCCTGATAAGATTTCTGGTAGACCCTCTCTATCTGACAGCTCAGGAGTAGGAACTCGGATCAGTCGTCCGGTTGGTGATCTAGTCCACTTGGGCAGATCTATGATGGCTGCAGGGACAAGACGTTAGGCATGATGCATGAAATGTAGGTATAATGCATGGTCGTGATATGCAACATTCACAGAGCACAAGCAAGCAAGTAGGTCCTTCCACCCTTATTTCTCCCACACACGTGGTCGTGCAGTCTCTTTCCTAGGTGGGATTAGCCCAGGGTCAACGAGGGACCCGATGGATGCGCATGGTGCGCGGCGAAAAACCGGCAGCATGACACTCCTATGCTAATGTACAAGCGGATGGATAATGATCGTCACGTATTTGGACGTTCCACAAATTTCGACATGGCCCCATCGGGGCATGATAGCCTTTGGCTAGGTTACCAAGCGAGATATCTGGACTCACCCAATACACGAGGATCCATACAGTAAACATGGAATTTAGGGTTCATTTCACCTGTGGAAAGTAACTACGGCCATTACATGAGCTTTGGACAAGGGAGATGTTTCTTTAAGGCTACCCAAGCATGATCCCTGCCGACAGGTCTAGCTCATCACGAGCGTAGCGACCGATCAGGTCATCATTTTGTTATACCATTTGAGGTACGTGGCTTGGGCTGGTGATTATCCTTAACACTTTCCCAAATTGAGTGAAAATGAGGTCGTGCTTCAGGAATGCACCGGGGCTAAAAGAGTGACCAAACTAGCGTATTCTAAGGCTCTAATGATACGCGAATGCAAAATTTGAGATGAAGCAAATTTATGAATTAAATTTTAATCATAAATG
Organism: Excoecaria cochinchinensis; assembly: GCA_947683425.1. Lineage (NCBI taxonomy): Eukaryota > Viridiplantae > Streptophyta > Magnoliopsida > Malpighiales > Euphorbiaceae > Excoecaria > Excoecaria cochinchinensis. The sequence goes on from CANTUQ010000034.1 coordinate 5,761,633, forward strand.
TTAAACGAGGTATTTTCAATTTGAAATCTCGAACCATAAATGTCCCCAGTGGAGTCACCACTATGACGCGCGCCGGATCCCCCGGCTGCCCGCTCGACCGCCCGCACGTGGGCGACCGGGGCATTTGTGGGTCCGTTGACAGCTTGCAATAAATCACAAGTGCGTCTATATTAGGCAACAAGAGAGGTTTCATGGAGTCGGCACCCAATAGAACATTGGGAAAGTTACTCTCGCCTCGGAGAGCCTAAGACTACGCTTGGTATCCATTTTGGGCCAACCAGAGGGGTCCTTGAAGGTAAACTTCTCGCCCTAAGGAGCCTAGGATTAGCGCTAAAGTCTCGTGGCACAAAAAGGTGTCTTGGAGGGTAGACCTCTAGCCTCTTTGAGCCCAAAGACCAGAGCTGGGTCCGGGATTTCTCATCTATTTCTACCTCGATTTACTTTATGATCAAATTTTAATTATCATTGATTCGCTCTCCCTCCACATGATGCAATTTATTAAAGGCACATTTATTCATGTTTGGAAAGCCATAAATGAGCAAGTAAATATCAAAAGACGATAAATTACAATAATACAAGGAGCGAAATACAACTCCCTTTATAAATGTGCGATACATACACAAATCGGGGCATTGTTTGTTTTGAGGACTTTGGTCCTCACATGCATCATTATCAAAATTGGATATTTTTGTTCGTGATGATTTTTATTGGATAAAAATGGGGCATTGGACCCCTTCGCCTTTGTGTAAACCTCATTTTATTGAATATAAAACATTGAGTCATTTTTATACATTAACGAGATATGCAAAGAGTACATCCATATACATAGAATAATCAATGAATAACAAATGAAGGAAATAATCAAAAGGATTAGGAAACTAAACCGGACGAAAATCCTCCGAATATAGGTAGCCGCTGAAGCTCGGGATAGTCCAAGAGAATTAATATACACTCATAGAAAGTTAAAAGATGTCAATATACATGCAATCAATATATGGGAATTCAAAGGGACTTGAAAAAGATAGAAAATCGTTTAAAAGGGAAGAGACAGAACCCACTGACGGCCTCTTTTAGGTGACCGACGGGCGTCAGTCAAGACAACCGACACGTCCGTCTGTCACTCAAAAAGTGGGCGTCTGTAGATGAGGTGACCGACGGGCGTCGGTGATAGAGGTGACCGACGGGCGTCGGTGATAGAGATGACCCGTCGGTCACCACTATCTCCGAAAAAAAAAAAAGAAAGAGAAAAATTCCTTTTAAGGTTAGAAAGAGATTTTACAATAAAATCAAGTAATGAGAGTCAAAATAAGAAAAATAATGACAAAATTGGAAGAATTAACAAATAAAGAATAAATATGAAATGATATGGAGAAGGAATCCGGAATATTTACCCTCAGATAATCGCTTTGGGTGAAATTCTTGTGTTGATTAGAGCCCCGCGTGTTCCACGAAAAGCAAGATGAAGGATTGAAAAGAGGAAATCAGATTACTTCCTTCTCAAAACTTCAAAGTATTGTCTTTGGAATCAAAATCTAAAGGAAAACTAATTAGTTTTTAGTCCCTTTTGATGGATTTGATCCTCTTTTGAACAAGATTTCTTTATGAAATGTGTTTGCTGGAAGAGAGAGAAAATATGCTTGAATTTGGGCAGAGTTTCCCCTCTTCAAAAAATTTTGGAACCCTCTTCTATTGAAATTTTGGAGCTTTTATAAGCCAAACACGATCGACGGGCGTCGGTGTATAGAGGCGGGCGTCGGAAGAATCCTTCTGACACAAGGATTCGTCCGACGGCCCTGCCACATCCACCGACGGGCGTCGGAAAGGTTGAGTGCTCCGAGAAACCAGGCGGCGTTCTGACAGGGGCGGTGACTTTCCGACGGACGTCTGAAAATACCACAAGCCGTCGGTGACCCCAAGCGACGGGCTGACTTCACAGACGGGCTGGCCGTCTGTGGAGGAAAAAAAGCTTTTTGACTCAAAAAAACCCCCGTTTTCTCCCCCTCTACCTACGAAAGGTAAAAAGACTCATTTCTCGTGGAACGCGGGACTAAAACCCCAAATCCAAACCATTTATATAGGCTAGGATATTGATTTCATCACAGGGTAACCTCTGATCCGGACCGCTCCGGGACACGGTGCTTACAGTTAGTATTTCAAAAGAAATATCCAGAACATGTAGGCTTTCAAAGGTGTTATCACCGTTTCGCATAAGGATCCTTACCGAATCCAAAACACATATGTGCGCGAAGCGCAAACTCATGCCACATATAAGTCACAGCATACACTGCGTTCACATTCTTATTGAGTGCATAATCTTACACAAATATTCACATATCTTTATCAATTCACACTTATGGGTCAACTCACATATTCATGTTAATTTAATGCCTGCTAAGTCAAGAGGAGTGGATAAGCGAGTGAACAAACAGTACCTTACGGGTACGAATCGAATACTGACAGTACCTTACGGGTACGAATCGAATAGCAGTATTACATTTCTTGCTCAAAAACATTTTATTTTCACATCCAAAACATTTTCTGAGGGGATCTTAAACAAGATCCAAAATACATTAGGGGTTCATGAGGAACCAAACGGGGACCTGATCAGGGTCCAAATGGAACAGAGGGCTGCAGCTAACAGAACTTTATAGGCAAGCCTATCTATCCACGACTCGACTAACGCAGGCTAACACATAATTGTTTCCTTCAATGATGTACATGTTATATTCCAATACTTTTTCAGAAGTACAGATTCTTATTATAATCGCATAATAATCATGCACATAATTCATTCATAACTAAAGCAATGGCTCATATAAAATATAACAAGCATATCCTTTAATTGCATTCACTTTAAATTTTAATACATACTTAACCATTTATTTCAACTATAGCTTACATGGTATGACATATCCCGGTATGTTATAAGTAAATCACAAATCAAAACCCATGTCAAATAGCTCAATCAATATACATCCATAGAATAGAAAAGAGTCGCGACCGCAATAGAAAGCTAGATGGCCTCTGTCGCGCTCGCGACAGAGCCAAGCATCACACTCCTGTCAATACTCAATTGCATACCACTTCACATAAAAACATATTTAACCTTATAATTTCCATAATAATTTCATAAACATTATTTCCCCCAAATTTCATGCATTGAACTCAAGAACATCAACATAAGTATCTTAACTATTAAATTATTAAGAATCATTCTGTAATTAGACAGGCGTAATTGAAAACCGTTTGTGCTACGAAAGGTTCATTTCAATTTCAGTTTATGACACACATAAAACAATCATTTAATTCAATCTTAACATCACATACAAATTCTAAACTATAAATAAGTCTACTTGAGACTTGAATCATTAATGGTTCAACAACTTTTATAGTTCTTCGTATACATGCCACATTTGTTGAACATATGGTCATACTTTCATGTATCTCATTCACCTCAATCATACCCATATTTTCCTCATATATAATCCAACCTCAATACATGCATACCTATGGTTCATGTTCACATTAAGCAAACTCACTTCATTAAATACCCTTCATGTGAGTAGCACTTAGTCTCAACCCATAATTATATATTCTTGTTAATAGTATACAAGCTTATATGGATTAAGGCATTAAAATCCTTGAATGTCATTTAACTTGACTAAATCCCATTTTATATAATTGTACATTATAAGTCTACTACTAGTCATAATCATATTCATGTGTATTATCAAAGTGATATCTATTCTCATAATCAACTAATTATCCTAAACATGTATTGGATAAACCCCGGAATATTTCGGTGTAATACGGGTTCAATTAGGGGAGAAAAACATATAAAAATATACAAATTAGTTGAGGGGAAAGGTAGGGCATTGATCCATACCAACCATGGGCTCAAACTGAAGAAAAAGGGGCTTTATATGTGTTGTTCTATCGCGAGGTCGTGACAGAGGCTCACCTCTGGTGCCTTACAAGACTGCTTTTTACTACAAACTTGCATCGACAAAACCAACCTCTAGACCTCATTTTTAGGCATAGTGGTCTTCTTAACAATTGTTCCCCTACGTTTTTTCTTTCTAATGGGACAAGTTTCAGGTAAAGTTAATTCCTAAATTAAGAGATATACTTTAAACACTACGGAATGTTCAAAGGAACCCGGCTAGACAGAGACACGTCCGGTTTTTTTCATTTTTAGGCCTCTTAGAGTCAGAATTAATTTATGATCTCTCTTATAATTTTAAAGATACAGAAGTTATGGTTCAAATGGAGCAACAATATATAGAAGTTATGGTTCAAATGGAGCAACAATATACAATTTGGAATTGTCAAACTCCAGCTATGATCAAAACAATACACAGAGGTCTGGTAGGACATAAACAGGATTTTCCCTAAACTAGGGTTCATACTCTAACAATGATCTCATAACAATACAACCAATAATTTCCAATAGAATTCAACTATATATATCATCTATATCATCTATCAATTAACACATATTCACACACACAATTTCCATATCCATATAATCGCACATCAAATAAGCAAAACTACACACAACCAGATATATATCCCAAACAACATATAAGCAACCAAAGCTCCCAAGCTTGATTGCCAATCCTTCTATCTTCAAGATTCTATCTTTCCTTTTCCCTTATCTTTCTTCCTTTCCTCAATCACTTGCAAACATCCAACCAAAACAACACATAAATCAACCAAACGTAAACCCTTTTCAAACCCAGAAAAACACAGAGTAGAAGAAGATGAAGAACTCAAATCAAAGAGGATGAAGATAGCCACTTACCTCTTCCGAAAACCCAACTCAAAACTCAAAGAAATCCAACTAAAGCTGAAGATTCACGTTAGGGCAGCCTAAAGGAGAGCAGAAAAGAGAGAAAAGAGAAGAAGAGGAAGAAGGAAAAACTAGGAAATGTAAATGAGAAGCAGGAAATCTGCTTTCAATTTCCTTTCCTCTCTCCTTCATTAATGCTCTCTCAACTAACCATCCTATGTGGCAAGCCCCTATTGGACCAAAAATTCCACTACTTGACTTTTCTCAAATCAATCCCTATAACTTCTCTTTTAGTCGTTGGCCAATAACACTTCACTCACTAACATAAAATCTTTTACTCAAACTTTAAATTAATTCTTCAATCAAGTCCTCAATTAATCAATCTCACATGAAAAATTACTGAATTACCCTTCATGTCCCGATTTATCATGCAAATTCTGACTAGGGCTATTTTGAGTTGTTACATTTCCTACTTACTCTCTCGATATAAATAGGATTGCCTAAAACATGCATATGTAATTCTAAATCCCAATTTTCATCTAAGACTTAGAGTGTTATAAATGAATAGTTCAAGAAAAGAAAACAACCTATAGCAACCAATTAAACATTATGATCTCTCAATTAATGATTGAATGATGAATAACTATTAGATTTAAGAATGAATTTATCTCTCGACTAAACTCAAACTTATAAAGATCAATGCATAAATTACCAATAGAAATTCTACATACAAAAGTACCAAATGATATTAAATAATAAAACTTAGTATTAAAATATTCAAGTTCTTAAATACATCATATAATAATCACAAAGAAAAAGAGAAAGATAAGAAATAGAAGAAAGAGATCTCTCAACCCTTTTTCACTTCACCAAATGTAATCTTCTTCCTTGCAAAAGTCTTCTTCTCAAAACATAAATTCTAACTTAAGCAAATTTACTAAAAAGAAAAACTGTTCTTTTTAGAACTAGAGAAAAACTACTAAATAAAATTCTGTATATCCTAAATTACAATTAAACTATATATTTATAGATGTTAATTTAAAGTTGGTGTCCCTTGAAGATGTCCCTTGAAAATGGTTGCAATTATTGGTGAAAAGAACTGACTTTTCAAGTGACTTTTGGCTGAAAACTGCTCCAACAGTCGCCTCTATCGCGCTCACGAGGATGTCGCGCTCGCGACATAACACGCTATGCCATTTTTCCTCTTTCCTTTCCTCCTTTCTCCTTGGTTCCTCTCTACAGTAGCACGACTCGTGCTCTCCTCTCCGACTCGTGCTCCCTTGTCCCAGTCGTGCTCGTGCAACACGTCTCAGCCTATTCTTTCTTCTCGTCTTTCTCTTTGCCTTTCCCTTTTCTCTTTTGTCTCTGCGCCAGCACGACTCGTACTTTCCCATCCTAGTCGTGCTCCTTTGTCCCAGTAGTGTTCTTCCCTCATTTGTCTTCTCTTATCTCTTGCTCCTCTCCACCATATATGCTTATTTTCCTTCTTTTCACCTAAATACACCATTAAACACAAACAAACACAAAAACTAATGCAAATATATGAAATATACACACAGTGACACACTTAATTTACTTAAATTCATACAAAACACATACTAAATTATACCTCAATTAAGCTCCTATCACTCACCAATTACACCTCTACTAATACCAGATGCAATAGAGGGTCCCTAACATCTACCCCTGGTTGTAGGATTACTAGCAGACCTAACTTGAGAAGCTACTCATGTATTTATAGGTCTCTTTCCCAAAAAAGAACCGCCCCTAGAGGAACATCTTCTCCGTGCTTTTTCTCTCTGAATAATTTATGATCTTTTAACTCGCATAGCTGCTCGAACTATTTGATAATAGCTCGAATTAGTCATAGAGATCAAAAGTGCCTTAATAAATTCATTGAGTCCTTCTTCAAACTGCTGACACCGAAACTCTTCTGTAAGCACCCCTGTTGGTGCATACTTACTAAGCCTACAAAATTTCTTCTCATAATTAACCACTAATTATGCCTTAAATTTAAGAACTGCTTCCAATTGGCTTCCCGATATGCTTTAGTAGTATACTTATTTTTGAATTCTTTAATAAAAAAAATCCCATGTAATTAGAGTAGGAAACACCGGATATTTCTGGACCAACTTCCACCAATCATATGCAGATCTTTTCAAAAGAGACACTACACGTTTAACTATTTGATTAAGAGGGCACTTAATTTCTTCAAGTACCCTCTGCACCTTCTTTATCAAGAATTTAGCTTTATCGGACTCATTTAAAAATGTATCACAAAAATTTTTGGCCCTATGCTTTCTTAACATATCTGCCAGAGATTTTGGTGCCATTATATGATCCAAGACCCTCGCCATATCCTGTGAAATCTTGAAAAGAGCGTCCATAGGCACATCCGGAACATCATGTCCACCACTCACTAGTCAAGAAGGGCCAGAGATTGACAGCTCCGGGCAGATCTGATCTTTTCGTGATAGGTGAAAGAACCTTTTCTGTAGGGGAGAAAAACTGACTATAAGTTAAGTTAACTAAGCCCTTGTTGGTAAGGAAGGCTATTTAAAGACCTAAAGGAAGCTATTAAGAGGTTGGGCTTGGCAGGTGAACTTTCTGTCCTAAACCTAAATAGGGACTCTTGGAGATTGACTAGGGATATCTTCCTGGGGTTAACACTTTTTGCAGTCTCCTCCACTACTTCTTGAGAGGGATCCATTAATATACAACAAAAATAAGGACATCCGCATTAGGGCAACAAAAACTACATGCATTTCTATTCTACAGTCGTCCAAAATCACCTAACCCTATGCTCTAATATGACTAAATGTAGCACGCCTTACCCGTACATAGTATACTACCACTACAAGAGATGAGTTACTACGATGGCTAATGATGTCATACAATAATAACATTAACCAAATTAAAGTCATCAAGCTATGACCAGAACTATAAAATTTCTTTCCATTAAATAAAAGCATAAATAACTATGCATTTAGCCACATACCTTACACATATATATTCTTTTAAGTTATACATAAGTTAAGTTTTCATATTACATATTACTAGTTCCTTTACACAAACAAAAGACTATAATATAATATTACATCATTAAACAAAAACCAACAAAATATACGAGCCCCTAGTGTGTTAGCCGTTGAAAATGCAAGACGGTCCTTTAAAATCACCTAACTTCAGAACCTACACGGATAAACACCTGTGCTAAGCATAAAAGCTTAATGGAGAAAAACATGTGATGAACGACCACTCATAGTGGTCATCAATGCATGACGCATACATATGAAACATATTTATAACATAATAAATAACATAAGGTAATCATCAGAAATCACATGTCAAAGTTATACTCATTAAATCACATTACTATAATCACAAATCACTTATTGACCATTTCGTTACCTTTTTATTCACATATATCATTGCCTATATTTTCAAAGTAGTGGATAATAGGTTGAAATGTAAAGGTACCTGAAGGTACAGTTCATTTATGCATAGGGATCCAAACAAGGATCCAAAAGACATAGGGATCCAATAGGATCCAGAAAGACATAGGGACCAAACCGTGCTCCAAACACATAGGCTACAACAGTAGACCCTATAGGCATGCCTATCTATCCACGACCCAACTTTGGTGCCTAAATAATCATTTAATTCAATTTTTCACATTATCACATTAAATAATATTTGCATAAATTATTTTCACAATTTAATTCCATGCATATATAGTCCATTTGATAGGCCAAAATAACATTATTTAATTCATATAATATAGTACATGGCATTAATTAAAATGTAGATCCAAACTATATAAAAGAATAAGGAACTTTAAATGAGGGATGGTTGTGACTCATTAAGGGATGACTGTCTCTTAACTTCACTGTTCATCCCTTGCAAGTAAATGATAAAGGGACAGCTAACAACTCACTTCACCCGTCTTTGGCATGGCCACACCTGAGGGACGGCCATGACTCATCAAGTCATCCCATCCCTCACAAAATGGCACTTAAGGGACAACCAACTAATAGCTCAAAAGCTTGAAACAAACTCTCTTTAACAAAATAAAATGTAACCTCAACTTGCATAGCCAGAAACATAATAAAAATGTTTTTTTTTTGCCAAAGTGGCCTCATTATAATTAATCCCCAGGATGTTAACATTCAAATGGCATAAATTTTAGGTCACATGGAGTTGTATCCAATGAGTTATGGCATAAGAAGCATAGACTGCTCTATTGACCCTGCTAAGGAAAAAGACTACTATTTTAGGTATTTTAGGGGACCTTAGAGACAAAATTGGTTTATGGCTCTTTCTAAGAAAGTTTTAGGCATGGATGTTCCATTTCTAACTCAACTAGATTCACTTAATTTGGAGTTCAAAACTTGACTTATTATCAAAATAATTACCGGAGGTGAATCTAAACTTCTGGGCAGAGTTCCCTATTAAAATTCAACAAATTCCACACAATCACCCACAATACCAAATTCAAATCAACATAAAACAATTATAAACACCTCAAGATATGCAATTCAACATCATACAATCAAAAGCACATAAATTCCTAAACCACTTTTTCTTTGCTCTTTCTTTGCTCACTTTACACTTTCTTCACCAACTTTCTTTTTACCCTTTGATCCACGAGCCTTCTCCACTACAATCGTAACAACCCAAAAAGGAGCCTAGTGGAAATCGCATGGTTAATTGGGTAATTAAGAGTATTATTGTAGTTAGATAAGTAGATATTGGGATTGAATTGAAGAGAAACAGAAAGTATTTAACGGAAGAATTTATTTTGGTGACTAATTGGATATTTGCCTTGGACCAATGGTGTAACAACCCAAAACAGGCCTGGTTGGAATTTGCATGCTATGTTGGTAATTTAAGGGTATTTTATAATTTGTGCATGAGGAATTGGATAACGAGGACTTAATTGCAAAGTAATTAATTAAATAAGTTAAGTGGGGGGAAATTATTTGGTGTGCATGTGGTGTATGGATGTAGGGTATTTATTATCGTTTTATTTAGTATGTGTGTGTTGTTTGATAACAAGGATGAAAGGCAATTATCTAATGGATTGTGTGTATTGTACTAAGGATTGAAAATATCTACTTAAGAATTGTCTAGTGAGGTAGGAGTATGGTGCCATGGATTGGTAAGTCTAGTAGTGGAGATTTTGGTCCAATTGAAGCTTGCCACATAGGACGAGTAGGTGAAGGGCATTAATGAGGAGAGAGGGAAGGCAAGAAAGCAGAATTTCTACTTCCTCTCTACGTTTCCCATTTTCATCTTTTTCCCTCTCCTTTCTTCTTTCATTTTTTGCTCTTCCTTACTTGCCCTAACGTGGATCTTCAAGAGTTTAAGTTGGATTTGCTGAGTTTGAGCTGAATTTCTAGAGGTAATTTCTTGAGTTTTAAGTGGGTGTTCTTCTTCATCTACTACTCTATTTTTTTTTGGGTTTTGGATGTGGTGTGTTTGTTGGATTAAGTGAGTTTTTAGCTGGGTTTTGTGCAAGATTCGGAGGAGAAAAGAAAGAGCAAAGGGAAAGAGAAGGTGGACGTTTGAAAGAGAGGATTTAACCTGCAATTTCAGGTTTGGGAGCTTTGTCTTGAGTATGTGTGGTTTAGGAGTTTATCTGAGTTGTCTCTGTCCTAATTCTCATTTAGATTGCATGTGTGTTGCATTGTTTAAATTCTGAAAAAATTGATGATGGTTATTAGGCTTAAATGAGTATATATTATATGGGTTTTTAATTGTGATGAATGAGCATGCATGATTATGGAGTTATTAAAATGTATATGAAGTTTGGTAGTGAGAATGCATGAGTTTGGGAACTAACTATTGTCATGTGTGTGTAAATTAGTTTATTAGTGTCAATTGATAGATGATATAGATGAAATATATGATTGATTTGTGTTGAAAATGATGATTGAATTGTTATGAGATTAACCAAAGTAAGAACCCTAGTTTAGGGAAAATTCTGTTTATGTCTCACCATACCTCTGTATAGTTTTTTGGTCATATCTGGCGTTTGAAAACTCCAAATTAAGTTTTTATTACTCCATTTAAACCAAGACTTCCATACATTTAAAAGTCACAAAAATGACTAGGAGCTAATTATGGCTATAAGACCCTTAAAAATAGCAAACACAGATGAGTCTCTACCTTGGCGTGTTCACTGGAATAGTCTGTACTATTTAGATCATGTCTGATGTTATAGATGTCCAATTGACCTCAAAACTGTCCCATTTTCAAGCTAACATCCTAGGTAACAATTGTTAAGCATGGATTTTTGCTTAAAAATTTGTTTTAGATGTTGTTTTAGGCTGTACAAAATAGAGTATTGAAGCAGTGCTGACTTTTTATTTCTGTTTTGCTATTTTTGGGTATATCACGGTGGCGAACAAAATGGTTACCACCGTGACCAATGCCCAGAGAAGGAAGAATGCATAATTTTGGACCTCATGGTCACAACAAATTCATTACCACCATGACCCCTTCTGTTTTGACCATTTTATGTGTTTTTCTTCCCGTATTGAACCCGTGTTGCACCAAAACTTTCTAGGATTTATCCGATGCATGTTTAGGACTATTAAATGAGTATAAGAATAGTTATCACTTGGAAAATAAACATGAATAGGATTAAGATTAATAGCAAACTAATGAAGTAATGATGTGTAATTGTATGTAATAGAATCAAGTCAAGTTTAATGACTTTATTGAGGATTATAATACCTTAATCTATATGAGCCTGTATAATATGAACAAGTGTACATAATTATGAATTGATTAAGTTATACACACAGGAAGGATATCAAATAAAATGAGTTTGCTTAATGTGAATTTGTATAAATGTGATATGTTAAATTATGCGCCATGATATGAAGGGTATTTTAACTTAGCCAAATAATAAGTAATGTATGCTATATTGTATATTATAGTTTATTGAATGCTATCGGGTTATGCATGTCTTATTTATGATTCATTGAGATGAATGTGAGTATAATGATGTATTACACTTGGAAACATGATTTGAATGATGCATGACCTGCTAGAGTCAAGTAAGTGGATAGTTAGGCATGCCTAATAGAGTCTCTTAGCTGCAGCACCTTTAGACGTTTGGACCATGATCGGGTCCCCGTTCGGATCCTCGCGAACCCTTTTTAATGTGTTCGGATCCTCGCAATCCTTTTTAATGTGTTTGCATCTTGTTTAAGATCCCCTCAGTAAAATGTTTTAAATGTGAGAAAAATTAAATGGTTTTCAATTTGTACCCGTAAGGTACCCTTTGGCCAATTCGTACCCGTAAGGTACTGTCCGTTCACCCGTTATCCACTATTGTGAGTCAGCAGGTGCCCCATTTGCCTTGGTTCGCTTCGATATGATTATCAGAATGTGATATCCAATTGAACATGATAATGATTTGAGGAATCCGTCTATATGTATATGAATGTGGATATAAGCTTATGAATGTATGTCTTTATTATGCCAGCATGATTTTATATCCGACGTGATTATCTGCATTTAGTATATGATGTATTATAAGTTTCAGAGTGCTATGTTAGTGATTCGAATATCATGTATATAGGTATGTGGCTCAAGCATGTTTTTATTGTATATAAGCACGACAATCGGATCAATTATGGCTATAAGTATGTAAATTAATATGTTTAAGATTGTGAACTTGACCTCTTGAATGATATGAAGGTATTGTTATGATATATGTTTCCTTGGTTTCTGCCATCGTAGTGATTTCGGTATGTTGATATGCGTTTACAGTGCTTGGTGTGATAACATATGTATTATGTAGTGTTATGGAGTATTGTTGTATATATGTTATGTCGGTCTCTGCTACTGTAGTGATTTTATGCATGTTTAGATAGTTATAGATTATGCATTCTGCAATATATGACTTTCTATATTTAATTTATCTCGGTAAGTGTATTCAAGTTTTAATTGTATTTTTGCATGATGATGTTATGAATGTGATGTTATGTTATAATTTCTTTGGTCTCTTCTATTGTCTTTGGCATGTTGTCATATGATTACGTTTTTGGCACGATATTATATGTATGAGAGTGGCGCAGCAGAATTGTAGTGCTTTGACCTTATCAGTCGGTTCTCGGCTAGTGTGCGTGTATTAAGGCATGATAGTTGTATGTTTAGACCTCTAGTGATCTTGCATGAGATTTGTGCGCATCATTGTATGATAGTGTAGTGCCTCCACTTCGTAACTCGGGTATCAGTTAACGTGTATGGGCATCTCCGCATGATAGTTGGATTGCGTGTGAATTAGCAATTGGTTGGTGTATGGGTACTTTGGTATAACGATTGCTTGTATATAATATGTGTCTTTATATGATTCGCCTTCCGATATCTGATACTTCGATGGAACCAGTAAGTGTTTATGTATGAGTTATATGTATTTCTACATGAGAATATATGGTTGTTTGTTTAGTGTTAGTTGTCTTTATTCCTCCCCACTAAGCGTTATCGCTTAGCATGGGTTCTTTTCCCATGTAGGTGGTAGGTTTTTGGTTTTCGCTCGAGTCGCGCATTTGCAGGGTCGGCCACATAGGAGTTAGAAGTGTTTTGTTATTTTTGGCTTTAGTTCCTGTATTTCGAATTCTATAATTTTTGTAGCTTTTTGCTTATGTATTTCGTCATCTAAGGATTTTATTGTAATTAAGTTTTCAGTTTTTCCTTCCTTTTATCTTTCGCCTTATGCTTCCGCTGAATGATTGTATGTATGTATACGAGTTAATGTATGTCCAGCTATTATTTCTTTAAAGTTTTAATTTTCGTTGTATTTCCATATGGTTCTATGTTGAATGTATGCTTCCGCTTAGTGTATGTGTGCAAGTATGTGATTGAGCGTCGGTACCGCGCCCGCATCCTTCCAATAGGGACGTAGGGGGTGTTACATTTAGTGGTATTGGAGCGCCGGTTTGGCGGTTCTGGTTGCCTTTATTTTTTGAGGTCGAGTCTTTGCATGCGAGTCGGTCTTGTGTCGTGGCCTAATGCAGATGTGTCTTGTGTGGTGTTTAGATGGAGTCTGATCCGAATGAGAATGTGGGCGAGACAATGGATAGTGTGAACCCAGTTGGAGCTGTTCAGAATGTTTTCGAGCATCCTTCAGTTGAAGATTCTTGTCCTGTCTCTGATGATAGGATTTTAGTGCAAGGGTTGATTCGGATTTTGGATAGACTGACTGCTCCTCGTGCTTCTCAAGAATTTGTTCGGAAAGTACCTCAGAAGAGAAAAGGATAGGGTAGAGTAGTGCCAGCAAGAAAGAAGATTCAGGAAGCTTCAATGTGTCCACGTTGTCAGAAGCAACACTGGAGTCAGTGTAAGAAAGTTAGGGGAATGCCGGCATGTCAGTACTGTCAGAAGCGACATCGAGGCTTATGTCGAATGATAATTGGAGCTTGTTTCAGATCTGATAGCACAGAACACCAAATTGTTGATTATCCTAAGTCGAGAGAGAATCTAGCTCCGAAGCTATAAAAGATGCAGAAGAATTGCTTAGAACTACAAGAGCATCATTGGAATCAATCGAAAAATTAGATGCCTCCAAGGATTCAGCCAAAGTATCTGTCACTAACTGCATAGAAGTGATTGAGTCTGCAGAGCCTTCCGGTAAGTTTGTGTTGTAAGCTTTTGTTTAAGTTCGTTTTGTTTGTTTGGGTTGTCTGGATGTAAGTGCTTAGCGGGGAAATTTCCAGGACAAAATTTCTTAAGGGGGAGAGATTGTAACAGCCCAAAACAGGCCTGGTCAGAATTTGCATGCTAAGTTGGGAATTTAAGGGTATTTCAGTAATTTGTGCATGAGGAATTGGATAACGAGGACTTAATTGCAAAGTAATTAACTAAATAAGTTAAGTGGGGGGAAATTATTTGGTGTGCATGTGGTGTATGGATGTAGGGTATTTGTTGTGGTTTTATCTAGTGTGTGTGTGTTATTTGGTAACAAGGATGAAAGGCAATTATCTAATGGATTGTGTGTATTGTACTAAGGATTGAAAATATCTACTTAAGAATTATCTAGTGAGGTAGGAGTGTGGTGCAATGGATTGGTAAGTCTAGTAGTGGAGATTTTGGTCCAATTGAAGCTTGCCACATAAGATGACTAGGTGAAGGGCATTAATGAGGAGAGAGGGAAGGGAAGAAAGCAGAATTTCTACTTCCTCTCCACGTTTCCCATTTTCATCTTTTTCCCTCTCCTTTCTTCTTTCATTTTCTACTCTTCCTTACTTGCCCTAACGTGGATCATCAAGAGTTTAAGTTGGATTTGCTGAGTTTGAGCTGGATTTCTAGAGGTAAGTTCTTGAGTTTTAAGTGGGTGTTCTTCTTCATCTACTACTCTATTTTTTTTTTGGGTTTTGGATGTGGTGTGTTTGTTGGATTAAGTTAGTTTTTGGCTGGGTTTTGTGCAAGATTCAGAGGAGAAAAGAAAGAGCAAAGGGAAAGAGAAGGTGGAGGTTTGAAAGAGAAGATTTAAGCTGCAATTTCTGGTTTGGGAGCTTTCTCTTGAGTATGTGTGGTTTAGGAGTTTATCTGAGTTGTCTCTGTCCTAATTCTCATTTAGATTGCATATGTGTTGTATTGTTTTAATTCTGAAAAATTGATGATGGTTATTAGGGTTAAATGAGTGTATATTATATGGGTTTTTAATTGTGATGAATGAGCATGCATGATTGTGGAGTTATTAAAATGTATATGAGGTTTGGTAGTGAGAATGCATGAGTTTGGGAACTAACTATTATCATGTGTGTGTAAATTAGTTTATTAGTGTCAATTGATAGATGATATATATGAAATATATGATTGATTTGTGTTGAAATTGATGATTGAATTGTTATGAGATTAACCAAAGTAAGAACCCTAGTTTAGGGAAAATTCTGTTTATGTCTCACCAGACCTTCGTGTAGTGTTTTGGTCATATCTTGCTTTTGAAAACTCTAAATTGAGTTTCTATTGCTCCATTGGAACCACGACTTCCATACATTTAAAAGTCACAGAAATGACTATGAGCTAATTTTTGATATAAAACCCTTAAAAATAGCAAAAACAGACGAGTCTCTACCTTGGCGGGTTCACTGGAACAGTCTATACTATTTAGATCATATCGGATGTTATAGATATCCAATTGACCTTAAAACTATCCCATTTGCAAGTTACCATCCTAGGGAACAATTGTTAAGAGGGAGTTTTGCTTAAAAATTAAGTTTAGATGTTGTTTTAGGCTGTACGAAATAGAGTAGTGAAGCAGTCCTGACTTTTTGCTTCTGTTTTGCTATTTTTGGGTATGTCACGGTGGCAACAAAAATAGTTACAACCGAGACCAAGGCCTAGAGAAGGCAGAATGCTTAATTTTGTACCTCACGGTCACAACAAATTCATTACCACCGTGACCCCTTCTGTTTTGACCATTTTATGTGTTTTTCTTCCCGAATTGAACCCGTATTGCACCGAAACTTTCTAGGATCTATCCGATGCATGTTTAGGACTATTAAATGAGTATAAGAATAGTTATCACTTTATTAATAGCAAACTAATGAAGTAATGATGTGTAATTGTATGTAATAGAATCAAGTCAAGTTTAATGACTTTATTGAGGATTATAATACCTTAATCTATATGAGCCTATATAATATGAACAAGTGTACATAATTATGAATTGAGATTAAGTTATACACACAGGAAGGATATCAAATAAAATGAGTTTGCTTAATGTGAATATGTATAAATGTGATATGTTAAATTATGCGCCATGATATGAAGGGTATTTAAACTTAGCCAAATAATAAGTAATGTATGCTATATTATATGTTATAGTTTATTGAATGTTATCGGGTTATGCATGTCTTATTTATGATTCATTGAGATGAATGTGAGTATAATGATGTATTACACTTGGAAACATGATTTGAATGATGCATGACCTGCTAGAGTCAAGTAAGTGGATAGTTGGGCATGCCTAATAGAGTCTCTTAGCTACAGCACCTTTGGACGTTTGGACCCTGATCGGGTCCCCGTTCGGATCCTCCCGAACCCTTTTTATTGTGTTCGGATCCTCGCGATCCTTTTTAATGTGTTTGGATCTTATTTAAGATCCCCTCAGTAAAATGTTTTTAAATGTGAGAAAAATTAAATGGTTTTCGATTTGTACCCGTAAGGTACCCTTTGGCTGATTCGTACCCGTAAGGTACTGTCCGTTCACTCGTTATCAACTACTGTGAGTCAGCAGGTGCGCCGTTTGCCTTGGTTCGCTTTGATATGATTATCAGAATGTGATATCCGATTGAACATGATAATGATTTGAGGAATCCGTCTATATGTATATGAATGTGGATATAAGCTTATGAATGTATGTCTTTATTATGCCAGCATAATTTTATATCCGACGTGATTATCCGCATTTAGCATATGATGTATTATAAGTTTTATAGTGCTATGTTAGTGATTCGAATATCATGTATATAGGTATGTGACTCAAGCATGATTTTATTGTATATAAGCACGAGAATCGGATCAATTATGGCTATAAGTATGTAAATTAATATTTTTAAGATTGTGAACTTGACCTCTTGAATGATATGAAGGTAGAGCTATGATATATGTTTCCCTGGTTTCTGCCATCGTAGTGATTTCGGTATGTTGACATGCGTTTACAGTGCTTGGTGTGATAACATATGTATTATGTAGTGTTATGGAGTATTGCTGTATATATGTTATGTCAGTCTCTGCTACTGTACTGATTTTGTGCATGTTTAGATAGTTATAGATTATGCATTCTACAATCTATGACTTTCTATATTTAATTGATCTCAGTAAGTGTATACAAGTTTTAATTGTATTTTTGCATGATGATGTTATGAATGGGATGTTATGTTATAATTTCTTTAGTATCTTCTATTGTCTTCGGCATGTTGTCATATGATTACGTTTTTGGCACGATATTATATGTATGAGAGTGGCACAACAGAATTGTTGTGCTTTGACCTTATCAGTCAGTTCTCGGCTAGTGTGTGTGTATTAAGGCATGATAGTTGTATGCTTAGACCTCTAGTGATCTTGCATGAGATTTGTGTGCATCATTGTATGATAGTGTAGTGCCTCCACTTCGTAACTCAGGTATCAGTTAACGTGTATGGGCATCTCTGCATGATAGTTGGATTGCGTGTAAATTAGCATTTGGTTGGTATATGGGTACTTTGGTATGACGATTGCGTGTATATAATATGTGTCTTTGTATGATTCGCCTTCCGATATCTGATACTTCGGTGGAACCGATAAGTGTTTATATACGAGTTATATGTATTTCTGCATGATAATATATGGTTGTTTGTTTGGTGTTGGTTGTCTTTATTCCTCCCCACTAAGCGTTATCGCTTAGCACGGGTGTTCTTTTCCAGTGTAGGTGGCAGGTTTTTGGTTTCCGCTCGAGTCGCGCATCTGCAGGGTCGGCCGCATAGGAGTTAGAAGTGTTTTGTTATTTTTGGCTTTAGTTCCTGTATTTAGGATTCTATGGTTTTTGTAGCTTTTTGCTTATGTATTTCGTCATCTAAGGATCTTATTGTAATTAAGTTTTCAGTTTTTCCTTCCTTTTATCTTTCGCCTTATGCTTCCGCTAAATGATTGTATGCATGTATATGAGTTAATGTATGTTCAGCTATTATTTCTTTAAAGTTTTAATTTTCGTTGTATTTCCGTATGGTTCTATGTTGAATGTATGCTTCCGCTTAGTGTATGTGTGCAAGTATGTGATTGAGCGTCGGTAGCGCGCCCGCATCCTTCCAATAAGGACGTAGGGGGTGTTACATTTAGTGGTATTAGAGCGCCGGTTTGGCGGTTCTGGTTGCCTTTGTTTGTTTGAGTGTCGAGTCTTTGCATGCGAGTCGGTCTTGTGTTATGGCCTAATGCAGATGTGTCTTGTGTGGTGTTTAGATGGAGTCTGATCCGAATGAGAATGTGGGAGAGACAATGGATAGTGTGAACCCAGTTGGAGCTGTTCAAAATTTTTTCGAGCATCCTTCAGTTGAAGATTCTAGTCCTGTCTCTGATGATAGGATTTTAGTGCAAGGGTTGATTCGGATTTTGGATAAACTGACTGCTCATCGTGCTTCTCTAGAATTTGTTCGAAAAGTACCTCAGAAGAGAAAAGGATAGGGTAGAGTAGTGCCAGCAAGAAAGAAGATTCAGGAAGCTTCAATGTGTCCACATTGTCAGAAGCAACACTGGAGTCAGTGTAAGAAAGTTAGGGGAATGTCGGCAAGTCAATACTGTCAGAAGCGACATCGGGGCTTATGTCGAATGATAATTGGAGCTTGTTTCAGATCCGATAGCAAGGAACACAAAATTGTTGATTGTCCTAAGTCGAGAGAGAATCTAGCTCAGAAGGCTAGAAAAGATGCAGAAGAATTGCTTAGAACTACGTGAGCATCATCGGAATCAATCAGAAAATTAGATGCCTCCAAGGATTCAGCCAAAGTATCTGTCACTAACTGCATAGAAGTGATTGAGTCTGCAGAGCCTTCCGTTAAGTTTGTGTTGTAAGCTTTTGTTTAAGTTCCTTTTGTTTGTTTGGTTTGTTCGGATGTAAGTGCTTAGCGGGGAAATTTCGAGGATGAAATTTCTTAAGGGGGAGAGATTGTAACAGCCCAAAACAGGCCTAGTCAGAATTTGCATGCTAAGTTGGGAATTTTAAGGGTATTTCAGTAATTTGTGCATGAGGAATTGGATAACGAGGACTTAATTGCAAAGTAATTAACTAAATAAGTTAAGTGGGGGAAAATTATTTGGTGTGCATGTGGTGTATGGATGTAGGGTATTTGTTGTGGTTTTATCTAGTGTGTGTGTGTTATTTGGTAACAAGGATGAAAGGCAATTATCTAATGGATTGTGTGTATTGTACTAAGGATTGAAATATCTACTTAAGAATTATCTAGTGAGGTAGGGGTATGGTGCCATGGATTGGTAAGTCTAGTAGTGGAGATTTTGGTCCAATTGAAACTTGCCACATAAGATGAGTAGGTGAAGGGCATTAATGAGGAGAGAGGGAAGGGAAGAAAGCAGAATTTCTACTTCCTCTCTATGTTTCCCATTTTCATCTTTTTCCCTCTCCTTTCTTCTTTCATTTTCTGCTCTTCCTTACTTGCCCTAACGTGGATCTTCAAGAGTTTAAGTTGGATTTGCTGAGTTTGAGTTGGATTTCTAGAGGTAAGTTCTTGAGTTTTAAGTGGGTGTTCTTCTTCATCTACTACTCTATTTTTTTTTGGGTTTTGGATGTGGTGTGTTTGTTGGATTAAGTTAGTTTTTGGCTGGGTTTTGTGCAAGATTCGGAGGAGAAATGAAAGAGCAAAGGGAAAGAAAAGGTGGAGGTTTGAAAGAGAAGATTTAAGCTGCAATTTCAAGTTTGGGAGCTTTCTCTTGAATATGTGTGGTTTAGGAGTTTATCTGAGTTGTCTCTGTCCTAATTCTCATTTAGATTGCATGTGTGTTGTATTGTTTAAATTCTGAAAAATTGATGATGGTTATTAGGCTTAAATGAGTGTATATTATATGGGTTTTTAATTGTGATGAATGAGCATGCATGATTGTGGAGTTATTAAAATGTATATGAGGTTTGGTAGTGAGAATGCATGAGTTTGGGAACTAACTATTGTCATGTGTGTGTAAATTAGTTTATTAGTGTCAATTGATAGATGATAAAGATGAAATATATGATTGATTTGTATTGAAATTGATGATTGAATTGTTATGAGATTAACCAAAGTAAGAACCCTAGTTTAGGGAAAATTCTGCTTATGTCTCACCAGACCTTCGTGTAGTATTTTGGTCATATCTGGCGTATGAAAACTCTAAATTGAGTTTCTATTGCTCCATTGGAACCATGACTTCCATACATTTAAAAGTCACAGAAATGACTATGAGCTAATTTTGGATATAAAACCTTTAAAAATAGCAAAAACAGACGAGTCTCTACCTTGTCGGGTTCACTGGAACAGTCTGTACTATTTAGATCATATCGGATGTTATAGATATCCAATTGACCTTAAAACTGTCCCATTTTCAAGCTAACATCCTAGGGAACAATTATTAAGAAGGGAGTTTTGCTTAAAAATCACGTTTAGATGTTGTTTTAGGCTGTACGAAATAGAGTAGTGAAGCAGTCCTGACTTTTTGCTTCTGTTTTGCTATTTTTGGTTATGTCACAGTGGCAACCAAAATAGTTACCACTGAGACCAATGCCTAGAGAAGGCAGAATGCTTAATTTTCAACCTCACAGTCACAACAAATTCATTACCACCTTGACCCCTTCTGTTTTGACCATTTTATGTGTTTTTCTTCCCGAATTGAACCCGTATTGCACCGAAACTTTCTAGGATCTATCCTATGCATGTTTAGGACTATTAAATGAGTATAAGAATAGTTATCACTTGAAAAATAAACATGAATAGGATTAATATTAATAGCAAAGTAATGAAGTAATGATGTGTAATTGTATGTAATAGAATCAAGTCAAGTTTAATGACTTTATTGAGGATTATAATACCTTAATCTATATGAGCCTGTATAATATGAACAAGTGTACATAATTATGAATTAAGATTAAGTTATACACACAGGAAGGATATCAAATAAAATGAGTTTGCTTAATGTGAATATGTATAAATGTGATCTGTTAAATTATGCGCCATGATATGAAGGGTATTTTAACTTAGCCAAATAATAAGTAATGTATGCTATATTGTATGTTATAGTTTATTGAATGCTATCGGGTTATGCATGTCTTATTTATGATTCATTGAGATGAATGTGAGTATAATGATGTATTACACTTGGAAACATGATTTGAATGATGCATGACCTGCTAGAGTCAAGTAAGTGGATAGTTAGGCATGCCTAATAGAGTCTCTTAGCTGCAGCACCTTTGGACGTTTGGACCCCTTTTTAATGTGTTCGGATCCTCGCGATCCTTTTTAATGTATTCGGATCTCGTTTAAGATCCCCTTAGTAAAATGTTTTTAAATGTGAGAAAAATTAAATGGTTTTCGATTTGTACCCGTAAGGTACCCTTTGGCCGATTCGTACACGTAAGGTACTGTCCGTTCACTCGTTATCCACTATTGTTAGTTAGCAGGTGCCCCGTTTTCCTTGGTTCGCTTCGATATGATTATCAGAATGTGATATCCGATTGAACATGATAATGATTTGAGGAATCCGTCTATATATATATGAATGTGGATATAAGCTTATGAATGTATGTCTTTATTATGCCAGCATGATTTTATATCCGACGTGATTATCCGCATTTAGCATATGATGTATTATAAGTTTCATAGTGCTATCTTAGTGATTCGAATATCATGTATATAGGTATGTGACTCAAGCATGTTTTTAGTGTATATAAGCACGAGAATCGGATCAATTATGGCTATAAGTATGTAAATTAATATGTTTAAGATTGTGAACTTGACCTCTTGACTGATATGAAGGTAGAGCTATGATATATGTTTCCTTGGTTTCTGCCATGGTAGTGATTTCGGTATGTTGACATGCGTTTACAGTGCTTGGTGTGATAACATATGTATTATGTAGTGTTATGGAGTATTGCTGTATATATGTTATGTCGGTCTCTGCTACTGTAGTGATTTTTTGCATGTTTAGATAGTTATAGATTATGCATTCTGCAATCTATGACTTTCTATATTTAATTGATCTCGGTAAGTGTATGCAAGTTTTAATTGTATTTTTTCATGATGATGTTATGAATGTGATGTTATGTTATAATTTCTTTGGTCTCTTCTATTGTCTTCGGCATGTTGTCATATGATTACGTTTTTGGCACGATATTATATGTATGAGAGTGGCACAGCAGAATTGTTGTGCTTTGACCTTATCTGTCGGTTCTCGGCTAGTGTGTGTGTATTAAGGCATGATAGTTGTATGTTTAGACCTCTAGTGATCTTGCATGAGATTTGTGTGCATCATTGTATGATAGTGTAGTGCCTCCACTTCGTAACTCGGGTATCAGTTAACGTGTATGGGCATCTCCGCATGATAGTTGGATTGCGTGTGAATTAGCATTTGGTTGGTATATGGGTACTTTGGTATGACGATTGCGTGTATATAATATGTGTCTTTGTATGATTCGCCTTCCGATATCTGATACTTCGATGGAACCGGTAAGTGTTTATGTATGAGTTATATGTATTTCTGCATGATAATATATGGTTGTTTGTTTAGTGTTGGTTGTCTTTATTCCTCCCCACTAAGCGTTATCGCTTAGCACGGGTTATTTTCCCGTGTAGGTGGCAGGTTTTTGGTTTTCGCTCGAGTCATGCATCTGCAGGGTCGGCCACATAGGAGTTAGAAGTGTTTTGTTATTTTTGGCTTTAGTTCCTGTATTTCGGATTCTATAATTTTTGTAGCTTTTTGCTTATGTATTTCGTCATCTAAGGATCTTATTGTAATTAAGTTTTTAGTTTTTCCTTCCTTTTATCTTTCGCCTTATGCTTCCGCTGAATGATTGTATGTATGTATACGAGTTAATGTATGTTCGGCTATTATTTCTTTAAAGTTTTAATTTTCGTTGTATTTCCATATGGTTCTATGTTGAATGTATGCTTCCGCTTAGTGTATGTGTGCAAGTATGTGATTGAGCGTCGGTACCGTTCCCGCATCCTTCCAATAGGGACGTAGGGGGTGTTACATTTAGTTGTATTAGAGCGCCGGTTTGGCGGTTCTGGTTGCCTTTGTTTTTTGAGTGTCGAGTCTTTGCATGCGAGTCGGTCTTGTGTCATGGACTAATGCAGATGTGTCTTGTGTGGTGTTTAGATGGAGTCTGATCCGAATGAGAATGTGGGAGAGACAATGGATAGTGTGAACCCAGTTGGAGCTGTTAAGAATGTTTTCGAGCATCCTTCAGTTGAAGATTCTTGTCCTGTCTCTGATGATAGGATTTTAGTGCAAGGGTTGATTCGAATTTTGGATAGACTGACTGCTCCTCGTGCTTCTGAAGATTTTTTCGGAAAGTAGCTCAGAAGAGAAAAGGATAGGGTAGAGTAGTGCCAGCAAGAAAGAAGATTCAGGAAGCTTCAATGTGTCCACATTATCAGAAGCAACACTGGAGTCAGTGTAAGAAAGTTAGGGGAATGCCAGCATGTCAGTACTGTCAGAAGCGACATCGAGGCTTATGTCGAATGATAATTGGAGCTTGTTTCAGATCTGATAGCAAAGAACACCAAATTGTTGATTATCCTAAGCCGAGAGAGAATCTAGCTCAGAAGGCTATAAAAGATGCAGAAGAATTGCTTAGAACTACAAGAGCATCATCGGAATCAATCGAAAAATTAGATGCCTCCAAGGATTCAGCCAAAGTATATGTCACTAACTGCATAGAAGTGATTGAGTCTGCAGAGCCTTCCGGTAAGTTTGTGTTGTAAGCTTTTGTTTAAGTTCGTTTTGTTTGTTTGGGTTGTCTGGATGTAAGTGCTTAGCGGGGAAATTTTGAGGACGAAATTTCTTAAGGGGGAGAGATTGTAACAACCCAAAATAGGCCTGGTCAGAATTTGCATGCTAAGTTCAGAATTTAAGGGTATTTCAGTAATTTGTGCATGAGGAATTGGATAACGAGGACTTAATTGCAAAGTAATTAACTAAATAAGTTAAGTGGGGGGAATTTATTTGGTGTACATGTGGTGTATGGATGTAGGGTATTTGTTGTGGTTTTATCTAGTGTGTGTGTGTTATTTGGTAACAAGGATGAAAGGCAATTATCTAATGGATTGTGTGTATTGTACTAAGGATTGAAAATATCTACTTAAGAATTATCTAGTGAGGTAGGAGTATGGTGCCATGGATTGGCAAGTCTAGTAGTGGAGATTTTGGTCCAATTGAAGCTTGCCACAT
Source organism: Excoecaria cochinchinensis (assembly GCA_947683425.1). Taxonomy (NCBI): domain Eukaryota; kingdom Viridiplantae; phylum Streptophyta; class Magnoliopsida; order Malpighiales; family Euphorbiaceae; genus Excoecaria; species Excoecaria cochinchinensis. The sequence goes on from CANTUQ010000034.1 coordinate 5,786,348, forward strand.
AAGATGAGTAGGTGATGGGCATTAATGAGGAGAGAGGGAAGAGAAGAAAGCAGAATTTCTACTTCCTCTCTACGTTTCCCATTTTCATCTTTTTCCCTCTCCTTTCTTCTTTCATTTTCTGCTCTTCCTTACTTGCCCTAACGTGGATCTTCAAGAGTTTAAGTTAGATTTGCTGAGTTTGAGCTGGATTTCTAGAGGTAAGTTCTTGAGTTTTAAGTGGGTGTTCTTCTTCATCTACTACTCTATTTTTTTTTTGGGTTTTGGATGTGGTGTGTTTGTTGGATTAAGTTAGTTTTTGGCTGGGTTTTGTGCAAGATTCGGAGGAGAAATGAAAGAGCAAAGGGAAAGAAAAGGTGGAGGTTTGAAAGAGAAGATTTAAGCAGCAATTTCAGGTTTGGGAGCTTTCTCTTGAATATGTGTGGTTTAGGAGTTTATCTGAGTTGTCTCTGTCCTAATTCTCATTTAGATTGCATGTGTGTTGTATTGTTTAAATTCTGAAAAATTGATGATGGTTATTAGGCTTAAATGAGTGTATATTATATGGGTTTTTAATTGTGATGAATGAGCATGCATGATTGTGGAGTTATTAAAATGTATATGAGGTTTGGTAGTGAGAATGCATGAGTTTGGGAACTAACTATTGTCATGTGTGTGTAAATTAGTTTATTAGTGTCGATTGATAGATGATATAGATGAAATATATGATTGATTTGTGTTGAAATTGATGATTGAATTGTTATGAGATTAACCACAGTAAGAACCCTAGTTTAGGGGAAATTATGTTTATGTCTCACCAGACCTTCGTATAGTGTTTTGGTCATATCTGGCGTTTGAAAACTCTAAATTGAGTTTTTATTGCTCCATTGGAACCATGACTTCCATACATTTAAAAGTCACATAAATGACTATGAGCTAATTTTTTATATAAAACCCTTAAAAATAGCAAACACAGATGAGTCTCTACCTTGGCGGGTTCACTAGAACAGTCTGTACTATTTAGATCATATCGGATGTTATAGATATCCAATTGACCTTAACACTGTCCCATTTGTAAGCTAACATCCTAGGGAACAATTATTAAGAAGGGAGTTTTGCTTAAAAATTAAGTTTAGATGTTGTTTTAGGCTGTACGAAATAGAGTAGTGAAGTAGTCCTGACTTTTTGCTTCTGTTTTGTTATTTTTGGGTATGTCACAGTGGCAACCAAAATAGTTACCACTGAGACCAATGCCTAGAGAAGGTATAATGCTTAATTTTGGACCTCATGGTCACAACAAATTCATTACCACCGTGACCCCTTCTGTTTTGACAATTTTATGTGTTTTTCTTCCCGAATTGAACCCCTATTGCACCGAAACTTTCTAGGATCTATCCGATGCATGTTTAGGACTATTAAATGAGTATAAGAATAGTTATCACTTGGAAAATAAACATGAATAGGATTAATATTAATAGCAAACTAATGAAGTAATGATGTGTAATTGTATGTAATACAATCAAGTCAAGTTTAATGACTTTATTGAGGATTATTATACCTTAATCTATATGAGCCTGTATAATATGAACAAGTGTACATAATTATGAAGGGTATTTTAACTTAGCCAAATAATAAGTAATGTATGTTATATTGTATGTTATAGTTTATTGAATGCTATCGGGTTAGGCAAGTCTTATTTATGATTCATTCAGATGAATGTGAGTATAATGATGTATTACACTTGGAAACATGATTTGAATGATGCATGACTTGCTAGAGTCAAGTAAGTGGATAGTTAGTGTGACGCGCGCCGGATCCCGGGCGCTGCCCTTTCGGACCGCCCGCACGTGGGCGATCGGGGCATTTGCGGGTCCGTTGGCATCTTGCGATAAATTGCAAGTGCGTCTATGTTGGGCAACAAGGAGGTATCATGGAGTCGCCACCCAATAGAACATTGGGAAAGTTACTCTCGCCTCGGAGAGCCTAAGACTGCGCTTGGTATCCATTTTGGGCCAGCCAGAGGGGTCTTGGAAGGTAAACCTCTCGCCCTAAGGAGCCTAGGATTAGCGCTAAAGTCTCGTGGCACAAAAAGGTGTCTTGGAGGGTAGACCTCTAGCCTTTTTGAGCCCAAAGACCAGAGCTGGGTCCGGGATTTCTCATCTATTTATACCTTGATTAATATCATAATTAAGTTTTGAATTCATTGTTTCATCAACTTTCCACACAATGCAATTTAAATTAAAGGCGCAATCATTCATATCAAAAGCGGTAAATGTAAGCAAAATCCAAAATAAAGCATTTAAAAATAAATTACAATAACACTAGGAGCGGAATACAACTCCCATTTATAAAAGTGAAAATACATGCATAAAACGGGTTATTCATTAATAGTGAGAACATTGGTCATCGCATGCATATTTATTATGAAACAGTTTTGATGTGATGATTTATTTGGGTATGAAAAACTAGGACATTGGTCCCATTTTTATTTAGAAAAAATGTCAAGTTAATTAATAGAAATATTTTTGTGATTTTCTTTTTAGCGAGCCTAAATAAAGAATTTTACAAGAAAATTATATGGCAAAATTAAATAAAATATTACAAACCGAATGAAAATATGTATATGAACCAAACGAGCCTTTTTGGACCTCCCGGTGTGCTCGCAAAAACCCCCAAGCGAAAAAATGAGTTTAGACATAAAACAAAATACAAATAAAATAATGTTAGTGATTAAATCAATTAAATCAATTAAACATACAAAATAATGAGTAACAAATGATATGAAAAGAATGATAATGGAATCAAAAATGTTAACAAACTAAAATAAAATGAGAAACATGCATTATATGTGATAAATGATTAAATGATGTGATGAAAATAAAATAAAACATGTTAATTAAATAATACATGTAAAAATATGAACATGATAACAATGATGATGAAGATAAACGAATCAAAGAATATATAAAATGATAAAGAAAAGAATAATAGATTAAAACAATTAAAGAATGATGAAAACAATTAACTAAACAATATGATTAATTAAATATGTTTACAAATGATATAAACCATTTACATGGCAAAAAAAATCAATTAAAATGAATTTATTAATTACATGTTAAAAATAATGATGAATTAAAGTGAAAGAAATTAATTACATGTTAAAAATTAATAAACAATCAATATTTATGTGAATAAAAATCATATCATGTATAAACAATTAAATGGAACAAATATAAAATCAATACAACAAATTGAATAGATTAAAAACAATAAATAAATAATAATAACAATAACATATACATGAATAAATTAAATAAAATAGAAATTGAAATGGAGCCAAGAATATTTACCCTCAGAATATTGGATTTGATGAAGGAAAAGTGATTATTGATTTCTTTGTTTGATGATTCACAATATTAGAGTGAAATATGGTGAAAATGTTGGAATTTTATTCCAAGAAACATGAAAAAAAATGATCAAAAATTCTTTAGGAACAAAGAATTGATACCTTTGCCTAAATAAATGATTTTGATCAAAAAAAGTTTTATTGATGATTAAAATAAAGAAAAATTGATTGAAGTTTTATCAAATAAAAATTAGATTTTGATGACAAACAATTATTTTATTTGTCTCAAAATCAATTTTTTATCAAAAAGAGATTCAAAACAAAATCAATGAAAAAAGTTTTATTGAACCCAAAATAAAAGATTAAAAACAATTTTGAGAACAAATAATTATTCTATTTGTCTCAAAAATTGAATCAAACAACAAAACTTCCTCTAAAAATATGTTTAGAAGAAATTATGTTGGAAAAAGAATGAACATTTGATTTTTCTTTTTGATTTTTGGTTGGGGAAAAAATCTGGAATTTTTGGTGGAAGAAGAAGAAGAAATCTGGAATTTTTAGGTCTACAAAATGTGGAGAGGAGGCCCCTTTGATTTCATCATAAAATATTTATAGGATAAAATAGGTTGCCCTAATTTAATTAAGGAAAAAAACCTATTTTAACCCAAAATTATTTTATTTTTAATGATAAAATCAAGTTTTATTATTTAATTACCTAAAAAAATATTTTAGAATTTAATTTGAATTCAAAAATCCCAAAAAAATGGGATAAAAAACGGATTTTTGGGTGAAAAAATAGGAAAAAGGGCTGAAAATAGGATTTTTGGGTAACAGACCCTGTACCGACGGCCAGGGAGCCGTCGCTAGAGGGACGCCGCCCGTCGCTATAGAGCGACGGGGACTCACGCGGAGCTCGGGCGGGAATCGCGCGCAGAGGCGCGCGGTGCGGCGCGCAGCGCGCAATGCTGCGCGTCGCTCTTTAGCGACGTGCGGTATTGGCGACGCTGCGCGTCGCCAAATCGCGCCCAGCGCGCTGGGCGCCTGGGCGTCTGCGTGCTGGGCGCCTGGCGTCCGCAGGCTGGGCGCCAGCGCCTGCGAGCTGGGCGCCAGCGCGCCTGCGCGCTGTCGCGCCCGACACTCGCGGTCCGAAAATTTTTTTATTTTTTTTATTTTTTTTCTATTTTTTTTTAAATTATAAATTGACTAAAAACACTATAATTTTAAGCCCCCATTTTTCAAAATTAATTTTTTTTTCAATATTTTTTTCTATTTTCTAATTTTTCACTCTAAAATGCAAATTTGACGAGAAAACCATCACTTTTAACCTTTTAAGCCTGTGAAGGCAATTATCATCATTGGGTAACTTCGATCTAGGCTGACTCAGGACCAGGTGTCTAAAGTTGCCCCCAGTTTAGGGGAATCTAGTACACTAGTGTCTAGGTGAGCCTAAACTCAAAGAAGAAAAGGAAAGAGACGCGTACCTGAGTCGGCCGTCTTTCCTGCTTGATGGAATTATAATGATAGCTGTTGCTGTCTTTTGGTTGTAGCTGGTAATGCTGTGGTCGTGCTAACCTCTTGTGGGTAGTGCCGCCATCGTGCTAACCGCTGTGAATTTTGGTAGTGCCGTGGTCGTGCCAACCTCTTGTGGGTTGTGCCGCCATCGTGCTAACCGCTGTGAATTGGTAGTGCCGTGGTTGTGCTAACCTCTTGTGGGTAGTGCCGCCATCGTGCTAACCGCTGTGAATTGGTAGTGCCGTGGTCGTGCCAACCTCTTGTGGATTGTGCCGCCATCGTGCTAACCGCTGTGAATTGGTAGTGCCGTGGTCGTGCCAACCTCTTGTGGGTTGTGCCGCCATCGTGCTAACCGCTGTGAGTTTTGGAATTGTGCTCCTTGCCAACCTCTTGTGGGTTGAAGTGGTGCTATCTATGAGCCCTTCGGTTGATTGCCCCCTGAGAAGTCTTCGTTTCATCGATCGTTTGCCCCCTGAGAGGTCTTCAGTTAGCTGCTCCCTGAGAAGTCTTCGGTTTACTTATCGTTTGTCCCCTGAGAGGTCTTCAGTTCATTGCCCCCTGAAAGGTCTTCAGCTTGCTGCTCCCTGAGAAGGCTTCGGTTTATTGATCATTTGCCCCCTGAGAGGTCTTTAGTTTGCTGCTCCCTGAGAAGTCTTCGGTTTGCTGCTCCCTGAGAAGTCTTCGGTTTGCTGCTCCCTGAGAAGTCTTCGATTTTTTGCTCCCTGAGAATTCTTCGGTTTGCTGCTCCCTGAGAAGTCTTCGGTTTGCTACTCCCTGAGAAGTCTTTGATTTGCTGCTCCCTGAGAAGTCTTCGTTTTCCTGCTCCCTGAGAAGTCTTCGATTTTCTGCTCCCTGAGAAGTCTTTGATTTTCTGCTCCCTGAGAAGTCTTCGATTTTCTGCTCCCTGAGAAGTCTTCGGTTTGCTGCTCCCTGAGAAGTTTTTGATTTGCTGCTCCCTGAAAAGTCTTTGATTTGCTGCTCCCTGAGAAGTTTTTGATTTGCTTGGATTGATGATTAAGTTGGTATGTGGATCGATGAATGAGTTGAGGTTTGGATTGATGAATGAGTTGAGGCTTGGATTGATGATTTGACCGATGTCATCACTCGGCTTTTGTCGGTATCCGCCTCAAGTCTCTCTTTCTGCAAAATAAGGAAACTAAACTATGCAAAAATGATGAGCATGCAAGTGAAATGCATGAATTATGCAGGAATGCAGGATAAAAATTCATCTATGTGAACTTGAAGATGATAGCCGGGCTAGCTGCAATTTGCGATATAATTGATGCCGTTTGAGTTGCTTTTGAATTTCATGCCCTTCGAGATTGCGAGATTCTCACCTGGTACCTGTAGTCATTATTTGAAGGTAGTGCGTCCCTTGTGGATTTTCACACTAGCTTTTCTTAGTGGGAGATGCGTCCTTTGTGGATTTTCACATAACCCCATGCCTTATTTTTTGCCTGGAATGGACCCAACCTAATCCAGCGGCTTTTCTCTTTCTTCTTTTTTTTTGAAGGACATACTGCCTGTTTTCAGGTTTTCACCCTATCCTTTTGCCTAGTTTTTGCTTAGAGCGCCAGTTACGGTTTTCACTCTAACGGCTCTCTTTTTTTGTTTTTTTTTTTTTTTTTTTTTTGAAGAGTGCTGAAGTTGTTGGCAAGAATCTTTAGGGAGTCTTAGGACATGGTTGCATGAGCTTGATTCTTCTCATTTGATAGCAGGATGAATCGGCTGAAGAGTTTGCGTGCTGAGAGTAGCAGAGGGTAGGCAGATACATGAGTTTGATTACACAGGGTACAATACTCTGATCACATCATTGCATAAATGCATGTGTTTCAATTTGATTTCATTAAACATGATCATTATTTTGGCATTGACTTTAAAAAATACAAGACTTTAGCTAATCTCGAGATATATCTTGAAAGCATCAAACTCCTGTTATCAATCAGCCCTCTCAGGTTTAATGATTGAAGATTTCCTCTCATCTCTTAATCTTTTTCTTTGAATGCGAATTCTAGATGCAACTTTGGGGACGAGACTTAACTCGAATGCATGAATGCACTCGTGGCTTCTCGCTTGAAGCTCAAGAAACAGCATAAGCCTCTTCTTACGTACCAAACCTCTTTAGAAGGTTATCTCCGCTAATTGGATAAGACTGAACCAAGAATCAAAAGGTCTTACTTTGGTTGTAATGTCAGGCTTAGGTAGATGGCTGTCAAAGGAGGATCAGGTCGCTAGAGAAAAATGGCCGCAATATTTTCTCGACTGGTGGATGAACCATTCTCAGGTCAGTTGTATATACAAAGGTATTCTTGAATTTGGGCTCGGTAACATTTCAGCTCCTTGAGATCAGAATAACAATAAAAGGGTAATTATTGAAACTATTCAATTGGTTACTGTTTTGAGGTCTTTTGTTTTTTTTTTTTTCAAAGTGTAAACTCGCCCTTACCAAGGCAATTTCGATAACCCACGAAGAAATTGTTAATTGTCAAAACGTTCATCCATCCTTTTTAGAGCGGCCACTCTTCTAAGGGGAAGCCAAAATCATTTTAGGCGAGGGGATAGTTTTAATGTGTGTAACAACAAAATTGGTACGCATTCAGCATACCTTCATAAAGGCTCAATGGGCTAGCAAGCGATTGTGAAGTAAGGGTAGGAAATGGTCATTTAGAGAGCTATACAAAGAAAATGTTGCCTAAATCATTTTCTAGGTTCCGTCTTATCCAGGGATCGCTTTGACGGGTAATCAGAAAGGTTCTAGTGCTCTTAGTGAGTTTCCATCCAGTCCCCTAATTGCAACTAGTTTTTTTTCTCTCTCTACAGGAGCTATGTTAGATGCTATCAAAATTTTCTTTGGGTTCCCCAAAGTTTTCGAGATTAACTGCAGCCATATTATTTGAATTAATGCCAAAGTAAATGTGTTATGATCATGCGAAATGAAATCAATAGAAATGTCATACAAATAAGCAAAATTGTTCTCTTTATTACAAACAGAAAATAAAAAGTTCCAAAAATAAAAAGATTCCAGCATCCAAAAGCAATATCACTAGTGGACTGCAAGACACGATCATGTTTGCGGTGGAGGGACTGCGTTGTAGCCTGCCTTCTTCTTCTTTTTCTCTCTTCTCAGGATCTGTGATCTGATTAGTGTCAATGAGATCCTGGATCTTATTTCTCAGAATACGGCAACAATCAGTCAAATGGCCGGTGTGCTGGTGGTAAGCGCAGTACTGATCACCTCTATGTCCTGGCTGTCCTTGACTCAAGGCTGGTCTGGGTGGCAAAGGTTGCAACTTGCCTTCTTTCAGTAGTTTCTCCAGTACCCAGGATAGAGAGCGGCCTAAGTTGGAGTAGTATCTTTGACCCTGCCCAACTCCAGTAGCTGAGACCTCTGCCGTCCTACTATTTCTGCTGTTGCTGCCTCCAGCTCCTCCAGATTTGAATCCCGACTGGTTCCCATAGCCTTTCCCAGCAAAGTTATTTTGGCTTGCTTTCTTTGCCAGGTAAGCCGCCTCAGCTTCTATAGCGATATCCTTAAGCGACTCCCAGTCCTTGAGCCCCTTAAAACTGAGCAAGTCCCTTAAGTAAGGGCATGAGTTTCTAATAAATAGCCTGATCTGGTCTGCGGTGTCAGGCTTCCTCTTCATCTCCATGACCCTGTTTCTCCATCTTGTAAGGTACTCATGGAATAACTCATCATTCTTCTGCTGTAGAAGCTCGAGGTCTTTTAGGGTGACCTCCATCCTAGTACTGCAGTCGTACTGCTTCATGAATTCTTCGGTCAAAAGGTCCCAGTCCTCTTTGGACCTCCTATCCAACCCGTGGTACCAGTCAACTGTCGGGCCCACCAGACTAAGGCAGAAATATTCCACCTTCTGCTTCTTGCTCAGCCCTGTGCCTTTCATGACCAAGGTGTACTGCTTGATGTGGGCGGATGGGTCAGAGGTGCCATCAAATTTCGGCAGCTCGGGCATCTTGAATCTTTGGGGCAGCAGCTCTTCATCCCCCAGATCTCTGTCTTCTGGGTTGATCCCCTTGCCTACTGACAGCATGCGGGTGATAGCTTCGATCTGTTGTCTCATACCTCTTAAAGCTTCATCCTCTACTCTGGGTGCTCTGGGCCTTGCAGCTTGGTGGACTATCGGCACCTCTTCTTCTTCCTCCATCAGGAAATCATCGTTGGGGTTATGAATCCTTTCCCCTCTTGGCTCGATGGGTGCGGCAGCTCTGTGCTCATTGTTGGGTTGGCGAGCAGCAGCTCCAACGAAGGGAGCCTCCCCACCAGCAGGTGGTTCGGCTTGCCCCCGAGGAGGGGCTGCTTGTGGCTGTAGAGCAGCAGGCGGCTGTGGGGCTGCAGGTGGATGGGCAATCCTTTCAGACATGGCACCCATCATATCCATCATTCTTCGTTCAAAGTCCTCTAGCCTCCTAGCTAGGTCTTGAGTGGTCAAAACTCCAGGTTCTTCTGCCATTGATGATTCTACAGAGGCTTCACTGATTGATGGGAATGACTCAGAATCCCAGTCAGGCACTAGTTCCGGCAACTCAAAGAGCAGATTTGTCCTTATTAACCGACCGTCGGAACCTCTAGTCCACTTAGATGAATCTATGATGGCTGAAAAAAATTAGATTGTTAGGATGATGCATGAATGACATATACAATGCATGATAGTGAGCTATGCAACATTTACAATCACATGCAAGCAAGTAGAGCCTTCCAACCTTATTACTCCCACACACGAGGTAATGCGGTCTCTTTCCTAGGTGGGCTTAATCCATGGGTTAGCGGGGAACCCAATGGATGCGTATGGTGCTCGGTGGAAAACCGGCATCATAACATCTCTTATCTAATGTGCAAGCACATGGGTTATGATCGTTATGTATTTAGGCAGCCCGAACAAGTTGACATGGGCCTATCGGGGCATGAAAGCCTTTGATTAGGTGACCAATCAGATTATTTGGGTTTGTCCAATACAAAATGATCCACATAGCAAGCATAGTATTACGGTTCATATCACCTAAGGGAAGTATCTATTGCCATTACATGAGCTTTGGTCAAAGGGTGGTGTTACTTTAGGGCTACCCAAGCATGATCCCTGCCGACGGGTCTAGCTCATCACGAGCGTAACGACCGATCGGGTCACCATTTTGATATACCATTAAGGTACGAGGCTTGGGCTGGTGATTATCCTTAACACTTCCCCAAATTGAGTGAAAATGGGGTCGCGCTTCGGGAACGCACCGGGGCTAAAAGAGGGACCAAACTAGCATAGATCTAAGGCTCTAATGAGATGCAATGCAGTTTTGAGAGAAGATGAAATTTTTAAATTAAAACTCAATTATGATTTTTAATCAAGGTACTTTCGAATCGAAGTCTCGAGTATGTCCCCAGTGGAGTCGCCACTGTGACGCGCGCCGGATCCCGGGCGCCGCCCTTTCGGACCGCCCGCACGTGGGCGATCGGGGCATTTGCGGGTCCGTTGGCATCTTGCGATAAATCGCAAGTGCGTCTATGTTGGGCAACAAGGAGGTATCATGGAGTCGCCACCCAATAGAACATTGGGAAAGTTACTCTCGCCTCGGAGAACCTAAGACTGCGCTTGGTATCCATTTTGGGCCAGCCAGAGGGGTCTTGGAAGGTAAACCTCTCGCCCTAAGGAGCCTAGGATTAGCGCTAAAGTCTCGTGGCACAAAAAGGTGTCTTGGAGGGTAGACCTCTAGCCTTTTTGAGCCCAAAGACCAGAGCTGGGTCCGGGATTTCTCATCTATTTATACCTTGATTAATATCATAATTAAGTTTTGAATTCATTGTTTCATCAACTTTCCACACAATGCAATTTAAATTAAAGGCGCAATCATTCATATCAAAAGCGGTAAATGTAAGCAAAATCCAAAATAAAGCATTTAAAAATAAATTACAATAACACTAGGAGCGGAATACAACTCCCATTTATAAAAGTGAAAATACATGCATAAAACGGGTTATTCATTAATAGTGAGAACATTGGTCATCGCATGCATATTTATTATGAAACAGTTTTGATGTGATGATTTATTTGGGTATGAAAAACTAGGACATTGGTCCCATTTTTATTTAGAAAAAATGTCAAGTTAATTAATAGAAATGTTTTTGTGATTTTCTTTTTAGCGAGCCTAAATAAAGAATTTTACAAGAAAATTATATGGCAAAATTAAATAAAATATTACAAACCGAATGAAAATATGTATATGAACCAAACGAGCCTTTTTGGACCTCCCGGTGTGCTCGCAAAAACCCCCAAGCGAAAAAATGAGTTTAGACATAAAACAAAATACAAATAAAATAATGTTAGTGATTAAATCAATTAAATCAATTAAACATACAAAATAATGAGTAACAAATGATATGAAAAGAATGATAATGGAATCAAAAATGTTAACAAACTAAAATAAAATGAGAAACATGCATTATATGTGATAAATGATTAAATGATGTGATGAAAATAAAATAAAACATGTTAATTAAATAATACATGTAAAAATTTGAACATGATAACAATGATGATGAAGATAAACGAATCAAAAAATATATAAAATGATAAAGAAAAGAATAATAGATTAAAACAATTAAAGAATGATGAAAACAATTAACTAAACAATATGATTAATTAAATATGTTTACAAATGATATAAACCATTTACATGGCAAAAAAATCAATTAAAATGAATTTATTAATTACATGTTAAAAATAATGATGAATTAAAGTGAAAGAAATTAATTACATGTTAAAAATTAATAAACAATCAATATTTATGTGAATAAAAATCATATCATGTATAAACAATTAAATGGAACAAATATAAAATCAATACAACAAATTGAATAGATTAAAAACAATAAATAAATAATAATAACAATAACATATACATGAATAAATTAAATAAAATAGAAATTGAAATGGAGCCAAGAATATTTACCCTCAGAATATTGGATTTGATGAAGGAAAAGTGATTATTGATTTCTTTGTTTGATGATTCACAATATTAGAGTGAAATATGGTGAAAATGTTGGAATTTTATTTCAAGAAACATGAAAAAAAATGATCAAAAATTCTTTAGGAACAAAGAATTGATACCTTTGCCTAAATAAATGATTTTGATCAAAAAAAGTTTTATTGATGATTAAAATAAAGAAAAATTGATTGAAGTTTTATCAAATAAAAATTAGATTTTGATGACAAACAATTATTTTATTTGTTTCAAAATCAATTTTTTATCAAAAAGAGATTCAAAACAAAATCAATGAAAAAAGTTTTATTGAATCCAAAATAAAAGATTAAAAACAATTTTGAGAACAAATAATTATTCTATTTGTCTCAAAAATTGAATCAAACAACAAAACTTCCTCTAAAAATATGTTTAGAAGAAATTATGTTGGAAAAAGAATGAACATTTGATTTTTCTTTTTGATTTTTGGTTGGGGAAAAAATCTGGAATTTTTGGTGGAAGAAGAAGAAGAAATCTGGAATTTTTAGGTCTAAAAAATGTGGAGAGGAGGCCCCTTTGATTTCATCATAAAATATTTATAGGATAAAATAGGTTGCCCTAATTTAATTAAGGAAAAAAACCTATTTTAACCCAAAATTATTTTATTTTTAATGATAAAATCAAGTTTTATTATTTAATTACCTAAAAAAATATTTTAGAATTTAATTTGAATTCAAAAATCCCAAAAAAATGGGATAAAAAACGGATTTTTGGGTGAAAAAATCGGAAAAAGGGCTGAAAATAGGATTTTTGGGTAACAGACCCTGTACCGACGGCCAGGGAGCCGTCGCTAGAGGGACGCCGCCCGTCGCTATAGAGCGACGGGGACTCACGCGGAGCTCGGGCGGGAATCGCGCGCAGAGGCGCGCGGTGCGGCGTGCAGCGCGCAATGCTGCGCGTCGCTCTTTAGCGACGCGCGGCATTGGCGACGCTGCGCGTCGCCAAATCGCGCCCAGCGCGCTGGGCGCCAGCGCCAGCGCGCCCGACACTCGCGGTCCGAAATTTTTTTTATTTTTTTTATTTTTTTTCTATTTTTTTTAAATTATAAATTGACTAAAAACACTATAATTTTAAGCCCCCATTTTTCAAAATTAATTTTTTTTTCAATATTTTTTTCTATTTTCTAATTTTTCACTCTAAAATGCAAATTTGACGAGAAACCCATCACTTTTAACCTTTTAAGCCTGTGAAGGCAATTATCATCATTGGGTAACTTCGATCTAGGCTGACTCAGGACCAGGTGTCTACAGTTAGGCATGCCTAATAGAGTCTCTTAGCTGCAGCACCTTTGGACGTTTGGACCCTGATATGGTCCCCGTTCGGATCCTCGCGAACCCTTTTTAATGTGTTCGGATCCTCGCGAACCCTTTTTAATGTGTTCGGATCCTCGCAATCCTTTTTAATGTGTTTGGATCTTGTTTAAGATCCCCTCAGTAAAATATTTTTAAATGTGAGAAAAATTAAATGGTTTTCGATTTGTACCCGTAAGGTACCCTTTGGCCGATTCGTACCCGTAAGTTTTAAATGTATTTTTGCATGATGATGTTATGAATGTGATGTTATGTTATAATTTCTTTGGTCTCTTCTATCGTCTTCGGCATGTTGTCATATGATTACGTTTTTGGCACGATATTATATATATGAGAGTGGCGCAGCGGAAGTGTTGTGCTTTGACCTTATCAGTCGGTTCTCGGCTATTGTGTGTGTATTATGGCATTATAGTTGTATGTTTAGACCTCTAGTGATCTTGCATGAGATTTGTGTGCATCATTGTATGATAGTGTAGTGCCTCAACTTCGTAACTCAGGTATCAGTTAACGTGTATGGGCATCTCCGCATGATAGTTGCATTGCGTGTGAATTAGCATTTGGTTTGTATATAGGTACTTTAGTATGACGATTGCATGTATATAATATGTGTCTTTGCATGATTCGCCTCGGTTGCAAGTACGATAGAGCTCGGTCATCCGAACTCTTACCAAAGCGCTCTCTGTCGCGAGCGTAACTTTGGTCACGAGCGCGACAAAGAGCTCGGTAGTCGAGCTTCTGCCAGGCCCAGCTCCTTTACGTATGCATCTTTGCAAGCGAGGGCAACCTGCCGCCCTCTGTCTCTAGCGCAACTTTGGTCACAGGCGCAATAGAGACCTGCCAGCTGCCTCTCGCGAGCGTAGTGCTTGTCGCGAGCACGACCCTTTCCTGTGTGTCAAAATGTTTTATTTTTGCATGGTTTCACACTCATGTTTACTTTATGATTATTATTATCATGAGCTAATATTTATACTATTTAGATGCTTATATCGATATTTAGTTGTGTTAAGTGATGTGATTCTTCGGTATTGTAAAGTTTGAGTGATATGATAGAGTGTGTTGCATAAGCCTGAATGGTCATAATAGTGGATAGATAAGCATGCTTATAAAGGGCTAGTGATTGCAGCTGCCAGTGTTTGACCCCGTTTGGGTCTAATGTTTGATACCTTCGGGTATGCAAAAGTTTTAAAAATGTTTTGAGACTTCGTTCTCCAGTGTTGATACTGTTCGCAGTATCCAGTGTACCCGTATCCACCACCCATGTAATTCAGGCTAGTGTATTGAGAGTGTACTGGGGCTTATGTCCAAGTTATGTATTTGTATATGAGTATTGCTTGCAGTAGTGATTGGCTTTTGTTATCTTATCTGCTAACCTTTTGATTTAGTGAATATGTTTATAATGTTACTTGTTTTATTATTGGAGTGATTATAGTATATTGATGCATATGAACTTCGTATTTTTCTATTTGTGCATATTCTTCAGTGAATGTTGTTATGTGTATATTTGTTTCTGTTCCACCCCACTAAGCGTTATCATTTAGCACGGGTGTTTTTCCGTGTAGGTGGTAGGTACATTCGTTGTCGGGCATCTGCAGGTCGGCCACTAGGAGTTAGAGTGGATTTCTCTTTTTGTATTTTGGCTCCTGTATTGTATAATAGTCATATGTATATGTTTTTGATAAGGATCCTTTTGTAATTTTGAAAATAATGCATATTTTGATTTATGTAATTAAGCTTATTCATTTATATTTATTATTTGCCCCCGCTTCCGCTTGTATGATATGTATTTTGTGCATGGCACTCCTGTAACCTTCCAAAGGGGATATCAGGGTGTTACAACAATTAATTTTCAATTTCTAGAATTTGAATTAGAATTCAAAATCCCAATTCAAACCCATGGTGTGTAACACCCCAAAATGGCCCTAGAAGAATTACAGAGTTTTTATTCAAAAACGGTAAGTTTTATGTGCGAGAGTTCTGTCGTGGGCGCGATAAGTGTCGCGGGCGCGACAGAGCCCTCCAGCGGTTTTCGAGCTTCAGCTGGTTGGTGCGGGCGTGAGTGTTCTGTTGCGGGCCCCCTCGCGAGATGTGTGCATAAGTGGGACTAAGAGACTTGGGGTTGTAGGGAGTTAACACATGGCATCGTAGAGGAGTGACAAGTGGCATCGTAGGAGAGTGACACGTGGCGGCGTAGGAGCATGATAAGTGGTGTTGTAGGAGGGTGACATGTGGCTAGAGAGATATTTATGTATTTATAAGAGAGAGACATATATATGAATTGAAAAAGGAAATAAGAAATTAAGGGAGAAGTATATGTATTAAATATGGAAGGTGGGAAATTAATTTTGGGATTAACATTGACCAACATTGACCATTTGCCCAAATCTTTTCCCTTTTTCACGTGGGTTTCTTACTTAGGCCATTTGTTCTTCTTTCTTTCTTTTCTTTGGTCAGTCGTTCTCCCTTCCTTGCTCTTCTCTTTCTTATTTTCTTCTTCATTTGATTTGTTCTTGAGAGAATCTCTTGGATTGGTTTGAAGAGGAGGAGTCAAGGGTTGAGTTGGGTTCTTAAGAAGAAGGTAATTGGCTTGATTTTAGCATTGGTCTTCTTCTTTTGTTTATTTTCTGTTTTTGATTTAAAGTGAAATCCATGGATTAAGTGCTCTCTTGGTTTGTTGTGCAAGAAAGCGGTGGATAAGAGGCTAGCGAAGGGAAAGGAGAAGCTTATAATTGATTAGAGAGAGAATCGGTTAAGTCACCTAAGGTAGGGATCGAGTGTGATTTTAATTATTTTTGCATGTGTTCACATGGAAAATGATTGAGTAGAGACATGTTTGAATAGAGAGATGCTTGATGAGCTTTAATTAGCTCAAGATGTTCATTTTGATTGCTTGCAGTGTTTTCATGATATATGTGTGTGTTGATGATGGAGTTTGATGTTGCAAAATTCTGCTTATTTGTCATCAGACCCCTGTGTATTGAATTTGTCATAAGTAGAGTTATGGGACTCTAATTGTGTTTATTACAATCGCATATGAAAGATAAGATCCGTATCTAAAAATGTATAAGAGGGTACTTGATCTAATTCTGGCCCTAAGTATCCCAAAAAGTAATTAAAACGTAGGTGACCCTGTTCTGGCGGGTTCACTGGAACAGTATAGGTTTTTTAGATCATATCTTTTGTTATAGGTATCTAAACGACCTGAAAATTGTTGCATTTGAAATCTAACATCCTATAGAAGAAGTGTTAAGAAGAATGTTTTGCCTAAAAATGATGTTTCGAGGTTCATTTAGACGATACAAGATTAGGGTAAAAAGCAGTCTCGTGAGGCATCAAAACGGAGCCTCTGTCGCGAGCGCGACACAGGTCGCGACCTCGCGACAGAACAACCTATATTAAGCTCTTTTTTCTCCATTTTGAGCCCATGGTTGGCATGGGTAAACCCCTTGCCTTTCCCCTTAACGTTTTATACATGATTAGGGCTCCTAAATGATTACAAATTAGTTGTTAATAGAAAAATACATATGAGTATGATTAAAGATGGTAATTTAACTAATAAAGTAACAATGTATAGTTGTGTGAAGTATAGTAAATGACATGATAAATATGTATGAACTTAGGAATTGTTATACAATGCATTTGGTATAGAGTATAGAGCCTTTTTATAATCTATCTTTTGTCGCGAGCGCGACCTCTTATCGCGATCGCGACAATGAACTTGGCTTCTGTCGCGAGGGCGACTTCTTATCGCGATCGCGACAGTGAATCTCTTTGCATCCTGTTTTATTTGTTTTGAAGAGAGTGTTTTCTTCTGTCTTGCTTTGCATGATTTATATGTTTATGTAATGAATTTAAGTGTTACATGCTTTTAGTTGTTGAACAAGATTGTATATGAATTACATGCCTCTGAATTTGATAAATGCAATTGAATTTTAGTTGATGAGTTGATGTATGTGTATAGTGTGTGAGTTGGTATTGAACCTGATTACCGTTATAGTGGATATATAAGCATGCTTATAAAGGGATTATCGAGTGCAGCTGCCAACATTCCGCCCCGTTTGGGTGAAGCGGGTCAACCTCCGAGAATGGTCATTAATAGAGATAGATGAAAATGTTTTGTGACTTCGGTCTATCGAAAATGTTTTTATATAGAGCGTCCCGTATCCACCATGAAAGGAATTCAGGCTTGTTTTGTTAAATGTTGTGCAGTGAACTTGAGATGATTAAAGAGTTGCTTCGAATAAAGCTACAGTACATGAGAGTAATGTTTAAGTACATTATAGTTCTGTATACAAGTATATGATTACATGAGTGTGTTTATATAAATGTGGATACATGATAGCGTGCATTTGAATACATGATATGTACAAGTTGTAGCGTATATGAACAAGTAAATGAATACATGTTATATGCACCGGAGTTCAGAGTACTTGGTAATTGAGCATGCTACCTATACATGTATACCAGTTATATGCATGAGATAGTAATTGTGTGATATGAAATGTGTGATTTATATGTGACTTCGTAAATAAGTCATTTGCATTATTTTATCCCCACTAAGCGTTATCGCTTAGCACGGATGTTTATTTCCGTGTAGGTATACAGGTTCGAATCAGTGAGCGGACATCTGCGGGTCAAGGCCACTAGGAGTTTTTGCTATATCTTTTTGTATAAGAAAGAGTTAGAGTTTTACATTTTGAGTAACATCATTTGTAATATAAGAGTATAGTTGTTACATGTAAATGTATATGTAAAGCTAAATGGAAACAGATATAATATGAACGTGTAAATGTATATGTAGTTAGTATGAAATGCAAGTGGGCCCTAGTGTAGTATTTAATTACTTTAAATGGATGTGTTTATGCTATCGCTTCCGCTAATGTATGTACATGTATACGTAAATGTCCGCGTAGCGCCCCGATATTCCGTACCGGGGGTATGGGGGTGTTACATGGTGAGAAGAAGAAAGCCTCACCAAAACTCTTACCTTTAACTTGAAAAAATTACAAGCATAACTTGACTAACTTTAAGCAAACTTAAATGACACTTTAATGGAGGATTGAGTAAGAATTAAGAAGAAGAAAATCCAGAATTTCATCATTAGAATAGCCGGCCAATAAAGCTCGCAAAAGGCAAAAATCTATCTCTTCCAATCTTTATATATGCATGTAAATGCATAGATGGCAAAACCAAAGGATAACACATGGACTCCACTCACTCACTTAACTAATTACACTTAAATTAATTAATTCTTATTTACATTTGTTAATCCATCATTAACCACTTAACCATAAACTATCCATTTAGTCACTTAACTATTTTCTTTTATGTAATTAACTCCCTCTTAACTTTTCAATTTAGCCGATTAAGTCCTAAACACAAATACTTAACAAATTTCACAATTTAGACCACTCTCGTACCCTAAAAGTATATAGTACGACTAGGGTACAAGTCACGACCTTACAATATCAGTAAGCCATATTGCATAAGTTCCACGTTAGCTGATATATGGTCCTGTCAAAGCAGTGTATTGCCATGTTAGCATGCCATGTAGAAATGTCCACAATGCATTGACCATACCTAATAACTAATCATCGTTTGACATATGGAAACATAAACCTTCAGCAGGTCCACTTATTAGCTGACGTGGCACCTGTGCCATGTGGTATTAGTTGTGATGCCATGTGTGTAGGAGCAGCTGACTAGGCATGCCAGTTGGACTTTTTGGCTGATTTTTCACCTAAATCTAATCAAAGTTATTTTTCTTTATACAAGTGTGAAGTTTAGTGATTATTATTAGAAAAAAATTTCTTTGATTACTTTTGCATAATTTGGCCATAATTTTGATGACCATAAGTAAAACTGACCTATAGCTGCCATATATACACCACCTCAGAGTTGATGTGTCACGATGTCGTTGGTTGTTGTTAGTTCCATTTGCCACGTTGACTTTCCATCCATAAGAGGGGCAAAATCGCTCTATTTTATGGAGTTTAAGGGTAAAAAATTCAAAAATTAAATCATATGAGCAAAATAGCTAAATTGTCAAAAACATTCCTTTTTCCCTTTTCTTTTTAGAATATATATTTGGAGTACGAGAAGATAATGTGATTCGAAGTCTAGTTAATTAGGAAAGTAGCAAAACTCTCGGTCGTTTGAACAACATATAGTTACCAATGAAGAAAAGTTTTTTTATAGGTACAAAAGGATATATTTGGCTTGATTTTTAGGGAGCCAAAAATAGCCTTTGATTTTGATAAGCCACTTTTGGATCGTTTGGTTAAATTTTTAAAAGAGCTTCTAGTTGTTAGAATTTATTTTGGAATAAGTCACTTCATATTAAATTTTCTTGGAGGTACTTCTTAGGTTAAAAAAAGGAAGCCATTTTCCCTTTTAATGAATTTTTAAAATTTTCAATTTTATCCTAATATGTATATAAGAAATTAAGAATTCCATCCATGTCCCATTTTAATCATTTTTTTTTTTCTTGTCATTTTTTAACTTGTATTCATTTTTTCTTTTCAAAATAAATAGTCATTAAATTTTACACATGGCACTTATTTCCTCTCATAATGTAGTAATAGTTTCCTTTTTTTATTAAAAAATTACAATCGATATGTCTTGCACAATTTATTTACTTTTTTTTTTATCAACATACATTATTGATTAAAATAATTTGGAGATATTTTATTATTTGATGTGATATTTTCATATGTTTTAATGACAAATTTCATATAGTATCATTATTAAATGAATCAGTATCCACATTATATTAGTTTTATATATATTCAATCCAAAAATGGTGATCATAACGTTACCTGAATAAAAGTTGAGTGACCATATATGAAATTAACCCCAAAAATTACCATCAACTTCAATTAATTTTTTATCAAATATATTTTATATTATTATTTCCTCTATCACTTTACTATACTAAATCTTTTATTTTGTATCAGTTTATGCTCTATAGAACAATTTTTAATTAGGACTCCTTACTATTTGGAGTGGTAATAGAGATTGAACATAATTTATTCTCATGCTTTTGCAGTTTACATAAAATCTAAATCATAGTAAAATCACATGCCTTATTAAAAATTTCTTCAAATGGCAATGACAACTAGTCTGATTAGACTCTATGACAACTAATAATGCACTATTAGCATTTGAAAGAGATTAAGGATCCACAAGTGTGACTGAACAAGGCAACGGTTAGGAATTTAAGTTATTCTTGATGAGATTGTTATTTAGTCTTCAATGTAATGTAATTTGTAGGTATTATGATTTAGTCTTTAAGTGTTATGATTATGAAGTTGTAAGATAAATTTTTTATAAAGAAATTTATAATTATAATGTTTTATCATTGGTTAAATTTTGTATAAACAAAACATTACGGAATTTCTTATATATGTGTGAATAAATGTTTTAGTGGTTTCATGAAGAAAACAATAGAGATTAGATATTTGGTCATTAATTAGGGTGTTAAAAAAAACCGTTGGACTTGTTTAATCAAGAAATCGAACAGAAAAATAGATTAACCGAACCGATTTTTATGGTTAACTGTTAGTGTTTTGCAAAAACCGATATTATTGGACTAGTTTTTATTTTTAAGCTTATGAAACTGTTAACCAAACCGAAATCGATATATGAATACTCCTATAATTTATTAATTTTATTTTACTCTTTTTTTCTTTTTATTATAATTTTTTTTTCATTATTTTCATATTTAATTATTTATATTCCTTTAATTTTCATTTACTTTAAAATATTTCAATTTAATTTTAGTTTTTCTAAAGACTTTTTAGTTAATTTATTAATTATTCAATATATACATATTTAGTATTTCTTATTATTTCCTGATATATCAATTTTCTATTAATTAAAATCAAAATATATTCGAAAAGTTATATAATATTAATATATCAACTAAACTTTTAGAAAAAAACTAAATTTTTTAATATATGTAAAAATAATGTGTGTCAAGTTAAAAAATTAAATAAAGAAAATTAGTTATTAGTATTGAATGGATTTATTTCAATAAGTTTGCATTTTTTAAATATTTTTGTTACACTTTTTTTCATTATTCTTATTATTTTGAAATTTTTATTTTTTTTTTTAATTTGCAATTAGTAAGTGTGACTATCAATCTAATTAGGTTGAGCATAACCGGTTAATTTATTAAATCTTAATTTTTAAAAGTAAAGTTGTTTATATCCACTAAAAACTTATATTTTAACCACAATGATATTATACTATAGTGGAGAAATTTTAATTTTTAAGTAACTTGAATATATTAATTTTTTTTTATGAATTTATTTTATAGTTGTAATGCTTTACCAAAAAATATTGGTGAACCAGTCTAAAAATTTGAAACCGATAAACTGGTTAACCGATAGTAATTGACTGGTTAACAATTAGTGTTTTCAAAAAACTGAATTTAATGAACTGGTTTTTTTTTTGGTTTAAGGACCAATTTACTAGGTCATGAACACCCCTATCATTTATTATTCTTTAGCAATTTTTACTATCGCAAAGGGAAGCATTAGGGGTGAGGATGGACTGGATAACTGGTTCATGAGCCAAAAAAAATCAGTCCATTAATATCAATTTTTTTGGAATACTAACTATTAACTAATTCGTTACAATCGGTTAACGAGTCCATTGGTGTTGATTTTTCAGAACGATTAACCAATATTTTTTCGATTAACCACTATAATTATAAGATACTCTAGACACCTGTTTTCGAGACAGTTCAGATCAGGGTTATTCAATAATAAAATTAAATGCTTGTTTACAGGCAAAAAAAATTGAAAGTAATGTTTTTCTTGTCAAATTCCCTTTAAAAAAACAAATTGAGGGGCAGACCTCGAGGGGCGGCCTACGAGGGGCAGCCAACCCGGGGTGGCCTGCTCGCCCCTCGAGAAGCGCCCGCCACTCGTCACCTGCACCTTTTTTTCCTTTTTTTTCCCTCAAAAATAAGGTTTTTTTGACTTTTAAAAAGGATTCTAAAGCTGATTTTATGGGATTTGATAGAGATGAATTTGGATTTTAAATTAAATAAGAAATATTTTAATTTAATTAAGGATTCTTTTTTTTTTTTTTAAATTAACTAGGTTTTCATTTTTTAATGATATAAATAGGAAAAGTTAAGGGAAAAATATTAAGAGACTTTTTTTGGGGAAAATTTTTCTTTTCTTGTTCAAGGGAATATTTTTCTACATTTTGTTTTAATTTTCTTCTTCATCAAAGAGATATTTTTAAGGTTTCAAAATTAATTCTTCTTAATAATAAAAAAATCATTCTTGAGACAAAAAAATAATTCTTTGTTTTTGATATCCAAATTTTCTTCCATATTTTTCTTTAAAAAATCTTTTTTTTTTTGCAATTTTCTTTCTAAAGAAAAAGTTTAAATTTTTATTTTTCTAATCATAATTTCGTGAATCAAGATGAGAAAATCAACCATTTTCCTTCCTTCATCAAATCCAATTGTGAGGGTAAATATTCTGGGCTCGATGTTATATATTTATTTTATTTATTTTTATTTCCTGTTTATAATCAATTAATCATCATATCAATTTTTAGATCTATTATATATTTATTTGTTTTATGTGATTTTTGTCATAGATTTAATATTCTTTAACATTTTTTTTATTTTATTTTTTATTTGTTTTATTTACTTGATTGTTCATCCCCTGTTTTTGTTGTTGTTATTATCATCATCATCATCAACATCATCATTATTTATGTTCTTATGTGTGCTAATTTATTAATCTATTAATTTATTTGTTTCATCATATCATTTAATTTATTTGTTATTCATAATGCACTTTATTTCATTTTTATTATTTTATGTGTTTAATTGATTTTTTTATTTAATTACTAACATTAATTTTATTTGTATTTGTTCTTGGTTTCAATATTTGTGTTCTCCATGTTTGAGCACCCTTGCAAGCAAATGGGGAGATCTAGAAGATTTGTGCTAGTTTGATTTATTATTTTTATTATTTTATCATTTTTCTTTATTTTGCTTTTTATTTATTTTATCATGTAATTTGTAATCTATCACATATGTCTGTAACACTTATGAATTATATTTAATTTAATTTGACCCAAAAATTAGACCACTACAAGGTTCCTGCGCATAAGGCACTACCAGAGTGCTTATGCGCAAAACATTTTTCTTTTAGGCTTGAAATTAATTCTCCAAGCGACCCATAAATCTTATTTTAGTCCTATAAAATTTATAGTTCAATAATATTTTATTTTAGATCAGAATGGACCAATATGGTCCAATATCATATACCATACACCAAAAACTCTGCGAACTTTTCTGTGTTGCTGACTTTTCTACATATGTTTAATTAATTAAACTCTTTTAATTAATTATTTTCTTATTCATTTTCTCATTTCATAATAACATCAAATATCATTATCTATCATTTTACCATAATGCCCCTTTCCTATAGGTGCGCGACCCATTGGGTTTTCTGGTCCACTTGGCAATACAAACATAATTACAATTAAAAAAAATGCATGATTTAAACTTTTCAAGTCATTATATTAATTTTCTAATTAATATTTATATTTATATTCATACACAAATCACGAAAAGCTTCTAGCAAAGTATCATGATTACCCAAGTGACAGAAAAGTAAAGTGGTTTGACTGAACCCTTCCATATAACAGTTACCATGTCATTACTCCTTTTAACTTACTTTATCTCATTTAGATTTTAAGTATAGATTAATGTCAGCTCATATATATTTAAATATGGTTTTTCTAGTAATATTATCTTTGTTCTCAAAATGCCTCTTGTGGATTTATCCACCTTAGCATTTCACTCTGCCTAAAAATTCTTTGAAAGGATATTTCAGAATATTTGAGATAATTCCCTTAATAAATATAGGATGGTGAATCATTTATTGATCACTCAATCATCTTCAAGTAGGTCATGACTTTCGATGAAAGTAAGTAGTTATAGAGTCAAAGTATAGCACTCATTACTTAATATAACTTTGGTGATCTCAAGTCTGAGGATATTTGCACCACTACTATGTAAAGATTCCTCACTAATATAGATCAGGTCTCTAATGTATTTTTTCTTCTAACAAGCATCCACATATTAGTTTTGATGATCTCCATAATCACAGTTATGAGAATAATTGCTTGACCCTTTCAAGAAACATAACATGTGCTAATTTATCTATATTAACAATTTCATGTCATGTTAATATTATAACTAGGGATATTTAGTTATTAATACATTTGCATGCAATAGGCATCTCATATCATGAACTCTTTCATAATTGTCTTGACACTGTATTTATAATACCAAAGATTTCAGATATTAATTTTAGATATAATATCAAACTAGAGGTAATCATAACATTGCATTAATAAAATGAATGATGTCTTCTCATAAATAATAATGAATTCATATACATGATAACGTTTTCTAATTTACATGGACTCTAAGACATACTCCTAACAAATCATGAGTTGTATTCATATACTTTTTAGGAAAAAAGTACTATTTTGCCCCTCAACTTTTTTGAAAGTAGGTTATATGCCTCTCTCGTTTTTTTAGAGCAAAAATGCCCTTCAACTTATAAAATTCGGACAAATTTGCTCCTCCATTTAGTTTCAGTTAACTTGGGTGTTAACGGCGCTAACGTGGCAAAATATGCCACGTCAATGCCACATGTTTTTTAATCCAAAATAGACAAAAGTACTAAAATGCCCCCGAAGTTGTATCCAGGATACTAAAATGCCCCTATAGTTAATTTTGGAACAAAAATATTCCTAATTTTAATAAAAAAGATACTAAAATAATCCTCAATATTTATATTTTTTATATTTAATTTTATTTATATTTTTTTCTCTAAAACAAACGATAGGGGAATATAACCTCCTTTCAAACAAGTTGAGGGGCAGAATAGTACATTTTCCATACTTTTATATGTTTTCTTTTAGTTTTCAATTAATCTTATATTAAAAAAGCTAATAAACTACTAAAAATAATAAATATTGTTTGTAATTTCCTACTTCAAATCATATAATAGAGTGATAAAACTGCAAAATTAAATTTTGGGACTACTTTTTCTTTTTCTCGAGAATCATGTATAAATTTTGTTTTACTGTGTGTATTCACAATGGTTAAAAAAAAAGGAAAAAAAGAAAAAAACAATAGTATAGAATTGGATATTCATCCTTTACATTTCCAAACAAAGCCAATTATAAGAAGTGGCGCTTACAAAATTTGGATAAAGATTATTTTTGTATAAATTTTTTTTTCTCCACATTCTTATTTTTATATATAGTATAAAATAATATAATAGATGTGTATCTTTTTACTTTTTTATTTTTCTATAGAAGTATCCTTTTACTTTTAAGTTAATTAAACTTTTGAAATTATTATAAGAGGTGAAAAATAATATAATAAATCCTTTCATGTCCAAAACAAAAGCCTTAATTGTTAATAATAAAATAGTCTGGCCATAGCAATGGAATACTATGGACTTTTTTAAGTTTGTAAAAATGTAAAAAAAAAGGTAGTTTTTTTATTTTTAAAACTACAATTTGGACTCAAATTAATAAGTTAGTTTTGTAAATAAATTATTAGTAAAATTCTACAGAGTTAATTTTGTCTAAAAATCTTCTGGTAAATAACTAAATTATATAAGAATATTATACATAGTATAAAAAGTAAATAATTTCTATTTAGTATAGAAAATGTTCCTAAATTTTAATTGACAATAAGCAAAAATAAAAAATTGTGATTTATTTTTAATAAGTATAAGTAAACTAATTTATGTCGGTAATGCTGATTTAAATATGTATATTGGGAGATCTCGAATTTGAGTCTTTTCTCCCCTTTCCACCTATCAAAAAAATTTGCGTTGCTCTCTATTCTAATTCTAAAAGAAATTGAGTTCCCTATCCATACCAAAAATCATAAACTGAAAACAAATTGACTAATTTATTTTAATAAATATAAAGGAGATTGAATTAAATACAAATTCTACAAGGGCCGCTGATCAAACGCTTCACACAAAGATATGGTAAGATAAAAAAACAAAATTCGAGTTTTAATTTTCTTAATTAACTTTCCTCAACGTGAATTTTTACAAAAACCATTTTTGTAATTTAAAGTTTTATCAAGGATATTTTTCTGATCGGGTTTTGGACCAATCCATTTTTTTCTTGCAACATCAGACTTATTAATTAATTTTTAAATTATCGAATAGATTTTTTAATTTCATATTATTTTCTTATTAAATATCAATATATTTCATTCACTTTAAATTTTGATAATAATTTCTATGAATCCCAAAAAAAATAATTTTACTAAGTATTATAAAAAGATTTTGGCTTAATACATAACTTGTGAAGGCCCAAATACTTTTTTCGAGATTAATCAGTGTATCCGAGATAAAAAGTATATCCGGAGGTAAAAAAAAGATTTTAGTGAACTATGAAAAAAAAACAGGTTAGTAGGAGTATAAAGATGAAATTTGAAGTGAATTTGAGATCAAATAGATCCTCAAAAGTCATAAGTAACGAATGATCATTTTCGGTTTAAATAGTAACCGGATTTGATTGAAATTTGATCGAACTATTAAAAATAACTATTGACCTTTAAAAATTTATCTAAAAGTATGAATAGATTCTAAATAATATTTAGAATTTATTGGCAATGAAAATATATTTTTAAGGTAACACTGAAAATTGAGCTATCGGACTGATTTGAGTGAATCGGATCGAAAACGAACTTAAATTGTATTGAAAATTTATTTATAACCTAATTAATATATTTTATGAATTATAAAATTAATTTTGGGAGAATTTGAGTTTCGTAAAAGAGGAAATTAATTTAAGGGTGTAAATTAGACCTGGGTTTTGAAGTGATTGGCTTAACTTGGTTGGACCTTAACCCAACCCAAAAACCCACTATAAAGGGATAAAATCTGCTGCTTTACCCACATTTTCAGATCAACCTCTCTCTCAAAACCGAAACCACCATTCCTCTCCCTCTCAATGTGATTTTCTTCAATTCTTTTTCCATTCCTCCTTTAATCCAAGCCTCTTTTATGTTATTCAGCCCCTAGCAGCCCTAGACTCTTAATTTGGTGATTTCAAGAGAGAAATCAAGAAATTTAAGATTTGGGCAAAATTCAGGGTAAGCTAAATTGATGGTTTTAAATTGTTTTTATGGTTCAAATAGTTAGTTTGGGTTGTGTTGAGTATGATTATGTTGTTAGATTTAAATATTGAAGCATATTTTTGATGGATTTTTGTTTGAGGATTTTCGATCAAGCATGGATTCTATGGAGGGTTATGCTTCTTCAATGGAGATATGGTTAAGAGAAGAAGATTTAAGTGTGAAAATCACGGATTAAAGGTTAGTGGTTATAAAATACTAACTTTTCCATGAATTTTATGTGATTTTTGGTTATGTTTATAGTAAGTTATGTGATAAATGCTTGATTAGTTGAAATTGATGTTATAATTATGAAATTGAGGTTAGAAATAATGATTTGAGTGATTAAAATTGAATAAATAAATTTGAGTGAAGAAATCTAGCTTTGTCCGAATGCATTAAGTAAGCTTTTTAATGTGTATTTTGTTAATTAAAGGATTATAATACTTAAAAATGAATACAGAGATTAAATGGAGTGTATAATAATTTTATTGGGAATTTTTGGAATGAAATTGAACATAATCTATGTTGGTCTTGTATTATGTTTTAAAAGAAAATAATAGAATATGGTAAGTTTAAATGAAATAAGGGTATAATTAAAACTAGGAAAGATAAGTAAGTGATTTATAATAGAAATTAGTGGAAAAAAAAAAAGAAATTGAATAAAGAGCTGGTATAGGTTGGCCGTATACTATTTAAAGAATTGAAGTTATGATTTTGAAACTTCAATGATGTATAATTGTGTAATTGTACTAATTGACATGTAAATTAATAAAATAAGTGATAAATGAAATAAAAATGTTTATGTGTACGTATAAAGGTGTACTTTGTGTTTAAATGGAATATATATATATATATATATATATATATATATATATATATATATTGATTGATGAGTAATTTAATTAATTATATGATTGAAGTTTGAAAAAATTGAATTCTTGGGTAAGAATTGTATGATGGCCGAATTGAATGTGTATGAATGATAATATGTATTTGTTAATTGTTAAGTATTAAGTTATAAAATGCATATGAACATGATTTGGGTGTTTTAAAATGGTAAAAGTATTTAAATATGTGATTTGCAGGTTAAATAAAGATTAAATTGTAATTGGCATGTTAATTTTGAAATTATTTTATTTATGTGAACTGATTGATATGAGTGAATTAAGTGTAAATGGATGGCAAAAATCGTAATTTAATAATAATTAAGTATTAAAGCATAAAATGACTATAGCAATGTTAGTTAAAGAACTAAAATGTAAAGATTTGCTAGAAATGTATTGTGTTGTGTGTAAATATTAGGTAATAATAGACTTAATGGCTAATTGAAATTGATGGAAAGAAAGAAAGAAATAAAATAAAGTAAATGACATTTGTGGGTCAAAATGTATATAAGTGGATTAAGAAAGGATTTTATGTAATTTATTAACCTATTTATGAACAGTGATGATTGATATAGTATTGTGAACTGGAATTATAGTGATGATAAGTATATTGTAAATAGAATTGTACATACATGGAGAAATGGTATAAGGTGTTAATTGAATTCTTTCACGTGTGCATGTAATGGAATTAGACATGGGAATGCAAATTTGCAATGTAAAATTCAAGTGTGTGTGACATACATGTAAATATATAGAGAATTAAAATGACTTGTTGGGTTGGCATATACCTGATACATTGGAATAAATTATGATAAAAAGAAATAATTAGTGTATCATAAATGCGGCTGATGTATGTATTAAGTATAATAACAAGAATTATAATATGTTGATAGAATTAAATTATATTGATAATAGAAATATAGTTAAGTAATAAAATTATAAGGGTATTAGGGACATAAATAAATATAATAAATTCAAGTAATAATGATTATAGTATACAAAGGAATTTTTTATTGAATAGTGTGTAAGATTGAAAAATATACAGGTATATGCACGTTTTTGAAAGGAATGTTATAAATATTTACATGTGAACTTATTTAGTGAAAGTGGATCTTAATTTAGAAATAGCAATTGGTAGTTAGGACCAATATTAGAAATAATTAAAATTGATGCATTAAGTAAATAAGGTCATGATTTACAATATATATATGTAATGATTATAAGAATAAAGTTGGTGGCAAATGTTAATGTTAGATTTTAAATTTGAATTAGTTTGTAAACTGTTTGAGAGAATAGGTAAAAGAAATTGGTATATTAAGCAATTGCATGGACTAGTGGTAGTGGAAATAATTTTTAAATAAGATAGTGTTAATAAATTGTACGGCTGGTGATAAGGAAAAGTAACATAAAGTGATTGAAAGCGACAGTGGAAGGAAGTAATGATAAGTGATTGTATATAGTTAATTAAGTATTATATTGATAGGTCGCTAGAAATGTCGTGTTTAATGTTTGTAATACGTATGATTAATTGCGTATATGTATGCATGATATAGGATAATGGAAACCTTTGGATTTGTAATCAACACCGAGCGTATTTAATGCTCAGCACGTTTATATTGACTGCTTGCAGATACCGATATGATGATTATTGAAGCAAGCATACCTCAAGTTGAAAATATTCTGGGTAAAGACTTATGTTAAGGACACTTTTGCATTTTAACCTAGAATTATGCATGGATTTGTTAGATTTTGATTAGGTATATGGCATTTATATATGGACTTTTATGGACATGGGAACATATTATTAATTATTGAGGCTTAGAGTAGTGAATGTTGATTGTTGGAATGAATTGTGTACGTTTAATGATATATTTTTATTGTGCCCCTGAGTGGGCTGTAGGTTGCTTGAATTGCAGGATGGGAAGATTAAGATTATAACTGTTATACTGCCGAGTTTTTGACTAAATGTATAGTAAGATAAGACAGTTATAGGTTTATCGGCAAGATATAATATAATTATTAAGTGAATAGTTTATTCATGACTTATAAGGTTATATGATTTGGCAATTGACTAAGTTAACGCTGGAAGTCTAAGTAATAAGCTGTTATGCAAGTGAGAAGAAAACAAAAGATTTTACTTGCATTTGAAGTAAAAATTGTTTGTCTAGCGGGTGTAATGTATATATAGTATGAACAAAGCAAGGGTGTTACATAAATTGCCCTTTCAACTTGCACAGTTTTATCAAGCCATCCCTTTTATTTAGAAGTTTTCTAGTTTAATTTTCATACTTGACTAAAAGTGATGTAATAAATGCTTTGAACAAAATGGATGTCTTATGTGGCATATTAGATGCTGATGTGGGAATGTTGTGTGTTTTGCATGTGAAATAAGAGCATGAAAAGGAGGTTTGACAGTACGATAACAAATTAATCTCCTTTCCCTTCATTTCATACGTTTTTCCTCCATCTTTGTTTTCTTTCCAAGGTGATTTTAGTTTAAGGGAGATGGGGTTGTAAGTGCTATTGAAACCAATTTTGAGCTTTTATATGATCAGTCATGCCTTTAATATGCTCATTTTGAAATCCAATAATGAAATCAACATTTGAAATTGGGATAAAAATAATTAATCTTTACCTTTGTAACTTTTGTAGATTGAAGAAGAATAACAACGCAAGATGGAGATGGAAGATTGATGGCAATTTTGCCATAACTAATCCCAAATCCAACACTTTATATTGATTCTAAAAGAGATAAACAAGAAAAGCAATCTTAAAAGGGAAAAAGTTCATAATTTTTAGGCCTAATATGCTAATTGTCTCTTCAAGTTGTAATAAACACCCCTAACTTATATATTTACTAATTGAACACCTGAAGTTGAATTTATAAAATATAATAAACACTCTTGTGCTAACATGGCATTATTAAATATGATTAGGATTGAAAAGTGAATTACACACACCTTTAAGAGCGTGAATCAACTATACAATCAATATTTTCTCTTTTCTTTGAATAAATTGCAGTCTTTTTCTTCTTCTATATCCGAATAAAAGATAAAAGCCCAAAATAGAAAGAAAACCTATATGTAAATAATCAAATCAAGATGGGGAAGCTAAAAGAATACCAGAAAGCAGTGAAATTGAAGAAAGTGGAGGTGGTGGCCATCGCAGTAATTGAGCGGGCTGCAAAGATACACTACCCAATCCTTAAAGCGAGACTAGTCAAAGTCCCTGGAGTCCCAGCAAAATCCTTCATTTTTCCCTTTATTTCGACGACCATCACCAAATCCAGTAAAATTTCAACCTCTTAATCGATTAACAAAAATACCCATGATCTTCCTAATTCATCAAGAAACTAAAAAAAACAAATAACTTTCGACGCCTAAGAAGAGGGAAAATAAGTAATGAAGACACCCAAAAACTGAAATTGCAAAATTAAGAAAGTATTTGCTCTAAACAATAAATGGCAAACGAGAGAGAGCGAGAGAGAGAGGGAGACAGAGAACAAGAAATAACTTAAAGAAGAGATTATAATTATAAAATTGAGGAAAGCTAAGGCATGCTGTTGGTGCGAGGTGGCTGATGAGTGCCGGAACTACCAGCGGAGAGAGGGAGGGAAGAGCAAAAGCAGAATTGAGAGAGGGGGAAGAGAGAAACTAGGAAAGAGAGAGAGAAGAGAAACCAGAAGAAAGAGAGGAGGAAGAGGGAGAAAGGATGGAATTTAAGTGATTATTTTTTTAATACACGTGTCTTTTTTTAATTGGTCTAAAATGATGTGTCATCCACGTCAAGTGATTGTCCATAATGCGCTTTTTTCCGTTCAATTTTGTGTTTAAAAGCCATTTAATAATCAATTTCAGATGTTTAATTGGTAAACATATAAGTTAGAGGGGAGGCTTAGCAATTAGTTATAACTTGAAGGGGCAATTAGCATATTAAGCCTAATTTTTATATGAATTGTATTTGTACAAATTACAATAATATATTAAAGAAAAAAACAAGAACAATAAACTCCTAAACCTAAATGCACCTTTGTCCATCTAATCAATTAAATGGATAGCTGTATGAGTTCTACCACCACTAGTTACCACCATTATCTACCGCCACTAGTTACCACCATTATCTGCCACCAAACAAGAATCGAGAGATATAATTACGCTATAGCCCCATTATCAACTTTACTTGAAGAAACGATGAAAGAATTTTATCTGAAATGCCTATCATCCTTAAACCACCACAAAATCCACCATAGATGCATCAAAAAGTCACCTAAATCCTACGAAATAGCTTTTCACCAAGGACGTAAAAGAAGAAAATCGAGAAATAACCCTTGGAATGAAAATGAAGAAACCTAAACTTTCATTGAAACCAGAAAGAACGAGGGAACAGACTCCATGTTTCTCTCTCTCTTGCCCTCTTTTTTTAATATGACATGTTTGCGTGCTTTTATTGGTTTCTTAAAGGGCAATTGCCACATAAGAGTGGATGGTGTGCAAGTGCCCCTTTAACATAGCAGGTGTTTACTATGTCGCTTTTAGTTAAGCATAAGTGTTAAACTAAAAAACTTTTAAATATAGAGGGCAGCTTGGCAAAATGGTGTAAATTAGAGGGGCAATTTATGTATTAAGCCAAAGATTTAATTAGAATACCCTCGGGGTATTTGGTATCAAAGCCTTTAGACTGATGTTATAAGGTATTTTAATGAGAGAGAACTCACCTTCATGTCTACATCCAGTTTATCTTTGTCTCGATCATCTTCTTCCAGATCTTCCTTTTCTCTTAAACCTACCAGAGTCCAAAAACTCAATTATCTTTATATCTTCCAGATCTTCCTTTTCTCTTAAACCTACCAGAGTCCAAAAACTCAATTATCTTTATGAATTAAATTTTCTTGATAATACCCAGAAAATCCAAAATTCCAATCTACCCTTTTTAAACCCTTATGATGCTTTTACAAAGTCACCTATATCTAATATTCTTTCTAACATCAAGACTCTTGTTAGTCCTCCTCGATCTAATGTCAGAGAATATATTCAGTCTTCTTCTTTCAATCAGCATCCAGCTAAGGCTACTGGAATGGAGCAATTTATTTCTCTTGACATACCTGCTGAATCTATTCCTCATTAGATTCATCAGGGTTTGGCTCATCTTCACTTTGGAGCTGTTCGTATTGCTATTACCTGTCATGGTAAAAAAGGTCTTCCTGTCTATGCACGAGTTGCTTTGCTCGATTCTCAAACTGTTATCGGTACAGTACAAACTTCTTTAAATGCTGGCACAGTGATGTTCACCTTCTATCCTAACTTCAATATGAGGTTGGATGATACACATATCCTTGATAATCTCAAAGTCCAGATTCAAATTACTGGAGCATATCAGATTCAAACAACTGATGTGGCTACCCTGCACTACCAAATGATCTATCGATTTCAAAATCATGCTCTAGACATTTGTCTTCTATGTTCTAATGATGAATTAATCATTAGTACTGATACTAATCAGGTTCCCACATGTGTTCAGATCCCCAAGCAGCTCACAAAAGAAGAATTACTCAATTATTTTCCAAAGTCCTGGCTTACCAGTTATGAAATTTTGCACAAGCAAAAGAAGCCAGTTCAGTCTACCACTCATGTGTTTATTCAGAAACCAGATGATATGATTAAAACTCAGTTTGTTCCCCCAACTGATACAGAATCTACTACAGCTTCAGTCTTCTCAACACAGTTCATGTTACAACCTTTTATTTCTTCAACTCAAGAGGATACCCTAATAGAAGCTTTTGATAATGATGGACATCCTATCTATGCCTTGAAACTGGATGGTCACAATTATTGGGATCATTATGATTGTGACGATTGTTATCAGGATATGTTAGAAGCTAAATTAGATGATGAAGATCTCAGAAGACGAAGAAGAAAGGCTAAAAAGAAAAACTCATCTGAAGCCTGTTTCCAGGATCATCTAGATGAAGATGATGATCCTTCAGTTGGCACTCTTGGCCAACCTTCAGGAAAGTATGACTATGCTGTTTTCTATACACCTCCTCCCCATTATAAACCACCAATTACTTTACCCAAAATACCTGCACCATGTTCTATACCTCCCAAACCACAACCTAAAAAACCCTGCTCTACCTCTCCTTTGGTTTGGAAACCCAAGACCACTCAACCATCTCCTATTCCTATTGTATGTATGTACCAACCCACTGGTGCATATACAGATGAGTTTCCAACACTGTCAGAACCCGTGAATCCTACAACCAAAATTCGAACCAGACCTTATGTTAAATCTCCTGGTGTCTCAGTTAAAGGGACTCCCAGATCTGTTCAACCAGCAGAAGCAGTACTTAACTGGCAGTCTGACAATGCCATAGCTCAAAATAAACTCCTACACAGGATAGAAACAAAGGTTGACCATGTTTCTACCCGTGTTGATACTCTCAATTCCCAAATCACTGGTCAAAATGCTGATACTTATCAACTGCTTTTTAAGTTGCAAAATCAAGTTGCTGATCTTGATAAACAACTCATGGCTGCTATTTCTCAACGGGTATATGATTCAACTTTTAAGAAAAAGGCTTATGAAGTTACCCGATTGAAAGCTGAGATTGCAACTATCAAAAGAGATTTAACTAAACCTACAAACCCAAATCCATCCACAATTTCTTTTCCTTTTTACAACACTAGCCTTACTCCTTTTACCCACCAACCTCTCATGCAGATTCCACCTTATTCTAAACCATCTCAAGCTGAACTAGAAAGTTTAGGTTATTCTCATGAATTGTTTATGAGAAAACAGTTTCATAAACAACCTAAACGATCTCGTGACTTACCCATGCCTAGTCCTTCTTCTACTCAACTCATACCTTCAACCTCTGAACCACCTGCATCTCCAGTTGTTTCAACTCCAGATCCCAAACAAAAAGGGATTGTAATCTCTGAACCACCTTCATCCCACATGATTTAACCACCCTCAGATCCAAATCCTGTCACTCATATCTTAAAACAAAAAGCTCTTCAGGCACTTCCTGTTATCTCTTCTGCCACTCTTGATGAACAATCTAATGATACTAATGATACTTCATCTGAAAGTGATTCTAGTCCTAAGATCCAGGAAATGGAATCCAAACATTTTCCCATCTTTATGGTAGACCCTCCAGCAGATCCAGATCCTCCTGATGAGAGTACAACTATTCATTATCAAGCTGATGAACCTGAAGATATGGCTGATAATACTCCACTTCATATTTCCAAAATAGCAAATGGACCTTGGTTTCAGCTCGAGGATATTCCTCAACATAAATGGAGAGATCTGATTCAAGAATTCTTCGCCTGGCTTGATCTTCAAGCAAAACGGCCAGAAACCATAACATTGGAACCAATCATCCATGAATTCTCTTATCGCTTTACCGGAAGGTTACGAGAATGGTTCACTCGTTTGGATGAATATTCAAAACTTCAGTTTGTACGATCTGAATCTATTGCCTATGTGTTACAAAAGATTCATTCTGAATTCATTGGAAATACAACTGATTTTGAAGAAACAGCACGTGATGATTATTTCAAGATGAAATGCTGTTCACTCCTTCGCAAAGATCTTGGTAAGCATTTTAAAAGAATGTCAAAAATCTTTTATATGCTTAATGGTGCTAATGATCTAAATTTGAAACAAGGATTTTTATCCTCCATTCCAAAGCAGTTAGTTGCTAGCACTATGTTCTATCTTCGAGAACAAGGAGTCCAGATTAATTCTCTTTCCCTTGGTCAGATTTATCAAAAGGTACTTATGGCCCTTGATCGTCTCTGGACTTCCTAGAAACTGATCAAAGATACTCTTAAGAAGGGAAAGGATCCTCAACTCAAAGCTGCATGCAGAAGACCAGACTTAGAGATCAAATATTTTCCTAAAAAGGATTGTTCGTGTCGATCTCCTAAGAAATCTCAATTTTCTAAGAAATTTCATGAATATCGTCCTCCACACAGACGAAAGAAGATCCGGTTCTTTTGCAGAAAATGTTTCAAGCCAAAAGGAGATAAATGTTTTGTTTGTGGACAGAAATGACATTTTGCAAAGGCATGCCCTAATAGAAAAAAGTCTCAAAGATTGATCCAACAAATACAACAATTTTCTCCCATCAACATTCAAATCGATGATGTTGAATCTCTCTTCTCTGTTGATGATGATGCAGATCCTTATACTCTTTTTGCAGTCTAGTACTCTGATTCTGATTTCTCAGACTCTGAAGATGAATCATTCACTGATATTGCTATTCTTGACCCTTTACCTGAACCAGAACCTCTTCCTAAATCCATTTCCTCCTTTCACCCTATTCCCTTAGTTCCATCAAAGGTCTTCCCAGATAAATATTCTAATCCCATAAGTATTATAGCTTTTATTGATACTGGAGCTTATAACACCATCCTTAATCCTAAGATACTTCCTTCTTCCTTTTGGAAACCTTATACCCAGCATTTTTAAGCAGCAAATTAGGGTGTATTAACTGTTAAACAAAAAACCAAGCAACCTATCAAAGTTCAATTGTTTCCTGACTGTTCCGTCTTGATACATGCTTTAGGATCAGACCTTCCAGGCAAAGATCTTGTTCTTGGTTTTGATGCTCTTTATCAGTTACCTCATCTTCGAATTCAACCCACTGGACTCAAACACAAAAAATACTTCTAGCTCTACACTGCTACCCATTCGCTTTTTACTGTTTATGACCAAGGCCCATTTCAACATAAACAAGCCCATCTCGAAGCAGATTGTTGTGCCACTTCCCATACTGAGTTTTTATCCAAACATCCTCACCCTTTGTGGACCAGACCAGAATTTTTCATTGCCTTACCTTTTAAAAAATTTGAATATATCAACTCAACAAAAGCCTCTCACCCTGACATGTCTCCTGAGGATTTCACTTTGGCCCAAGAAGAATGTTCTCAATTACTGGCACAAAATCTAATTGAGCCCACTCAGTTAGATTGGGCTTGTCAAGCTTTTTATGTGAACAAACATTCTGAACAAGTCCGAGGCAAGAAACGACTTGTCATTGATTATACTCCTCTTAATCCATTCCTCAAAGATAATAAATACCCTCTACCAAAAATTTCCTCCCTTTTTCCTTTCCTTCATAATGTTCAAATCTTTTTCAAATTTGACCTCAAAGCTGGTTTTTGGCAACTAGGAATTCATCCATCAGACTGTCATAAGACAGCTTTCTGTATTCCTAATTTATATTATCAATAAACTGTTATGCCTTTTGGTCTCAAAACGGCACCCTCTATTTTCCAACAGACAACAATAAGGGTTTACAAATCAATTCTCTCATTTGCCCTAGTCTACATTGATGATGTTCTGATATTCTCCCCAGATGTTCCCACTCATCAGACTCACTTGCAGACTTTTATTGATCTCACCAAGGAACATGGGATAATGCTCTCACCATCTAAAATGATTCTTGCAAAGAATGAGATTGATTTTCTTGGAATGCATTTTGCTAATGGTGCTTACCAGCCACAACCTCACCTGGCAAAGGAACTACTCAATTTTCCAAATAGTCATCTGTCCCAAAAGCAGATTCAACAGTTCTTGGGAATTGCCAATTACATTTGATAATTCATTCCCCACTTTAGCCACCTGTCAAGATCACTTACCCATCTTTTGAAAAAGAAACCTCCATCTTGGTCTGACATCCACTCCCACTCAATCCAAAAGATTAAAGAAGTCACTCAAAATTTGCCACCTCTCCATATCCCCTCCATTGGAAAAAGATTCCTTCAGACAGACGCTAGTGATGAATGTTGGGGTGCAGTGCTCCTAGAAGAAAAAGACAACGTCCGAAGCATTTGTGGATATGCTAATGGACAATTTAAGGAGTCAAAATGCCATTATCACTCTACTTTCAAGGAGATCTTAGCTATAAAGTATGGCATCAAAAGATTTGAATTCCACCTCATTGGACATTGCTTTACTGTCATCATGGATTGCTCGTCTTTTCCAAAGATACTTTCCTTTAAAGGGAAGTCTGTACCACATCATCAACTTCTCAGATGGGCTGAATGGTTCAGTAAGTATAGCTTCCAAATCGAGCATATAAAAGGGGATAAGAACTTGATTCCTGATTATCTCTCAAGACTCACAAAGCCAAAACCAAAACCTACCATTTCCTTAACTTCTTCTTTACCTTTGATTTATACCATGGAACAATACAAACCTCATCCTTACTTGAAAAGCCAGCCTGCTCATCTTAACCTTCTAGCTATCAGGACGGAATCTATTCCTCCTGCATGTCCTCGTACCTCTCTTAACACTATCAAACAGTTTGCTACCCGCCATATGTTCGATTACTTATACCTTTTTTCACAAAAGAGAAATATTTCACCCAATGAAAATTATTTTATTATTGACCAGCCTTGGTCTATCCTCTTTAAGGTTTTCCATGACTCCCCTAGTTGTGAAGAGGAACTTTGGTTCCTTTGGTGTCTCTCAGCACTCTACACTCATGCTGTCCTATTTCCTCTTATAGATGTCTATGAGATTCTCACAAACCCTAAACAGCAGACCTCATTTCATTGGTAGTTTCTCTAATGGTATGCTCCCTTTTCATGGTGGTGCCATCAACTCCTATAAAAAATTCAATCCCTTCAGGTGTGGAATATGACTGAGTCCTATGCAAGAAATCACACAGTGATTTACTTTTTCCACAGACCATATATATGGAATCCTTCTCAAAATTCCATATGGGATCAACCACAAGCCTTCCATTGGGAAACATTTGATAATAACAACCGACTAGAAGATCCAGCTGTTAAAACTGCCCTTCATTCCATGCTATATGAGCTTAATAATATTGAGCCTTCCTCACTACATCCTCCAGCATATGATACAGCTGAGTCATCTCTCCGGTCCAATTACCTTGATTCCTTGTTCCAGGATTCTCAGGACCCATATTTTGATATGGGAATCGAACATGATGATGCTAGTACCAGTGCCACTCTTGACCTTCTCTCTGTCTTGGAACACAAGCCAAAGCATGAGGATAAGTTTGATGACTTGGACTGTTGTCGGTTTTCGCAAGTATATGAAATCGATTCTAGTAATAAAGAGTGAATGAGTTATCGTTCCCACGAGATCTAATGATCAAGTACCAAAACTATGATAATTTCCTATTATTTAGACAAGCAAAACTTAATTGATTAAAATAAATAGTAATTACGAAAATAGAACCACAAAAACAATTGAAAGATTAAAAGAAATCAATAGATGAGAGGCAAGGGTATCTTTGAGTTCACTTGAATTTACTTTTTCAATTATAACTATTAACAATCAAATTTAATTACTCAAGCAAGGAATAATAATCCTTAAATATTTAACATGCTTTCCCAAGCTAAGCTAAACTTATTCACTAATGCCTATTAATCTTTTATAACAGATATTAATGAATGAATTTATGAATATGATTATTCTCAATAAATTCCCACAAGTCAAGTTATATTATTTCCATTCAAACTTTGTTCTTGTGTTGTTTACAATTCAAATTCAATCTTAAAATTTTCCTTTCGTACTAATCTTAAGAAAATAGTTCAATCAATTAATGGCCAGTTAACTGATAGCATTAAGCATAATTATAAACAATTGCAAAAGTAAAGAAAGCTAATTGAAATAATTAAAAAGAGTAAAAATTCAAGCTACATCAAAGATAACCCTAAAGAAAATTTAGCTCATGTTAATCATGTTCAAGAATCCAAAATAACAATTCAAATTCAATAACATAGTTAAAGCAAACTTGAAGTAGAGTAGAGATGAAAATCTTGGTGCTTGAAACTTTGATTCCAAATCTTGAGTTCTTCAATTCTTCTTCTTGTTTTCGTCCCCCCATTTGAGATAGAATGGCGTCTTTTTATGGAAAAAGTGTCCCAATTCGAATAGGAGAGCTCTAGGGCTTGTTTTGGAAGAAACCAAATAGAGTTGGAATTGGAAAACAATTAAAACATTCCATTCTCGTTCTTATTCCCGTCACCACACACTCAGGTGGTGATTTTGGCCCAGTGTCACCACCTGAGGTGGTGAAACAATCTGCCCATCTAACCTTCACAGCCTTGGATGGTGAAACTCTCTGGTTGCTTTCTTTCACCATTTAGCACCCTTTTTGGACCTCTAAAGCTTCCAATGAATTCTTTTTGTCTTCAAATGAACTCCTAACTCATTAATCATTGAAGATTAATAAAATTAACCTAAAACCACAAAAATTAACACAATTAAGCCAACTTAGCAATCAAAAGAAAAGAATTAAAAATTGTAACTAAAAGATAATAAAAATTAGCTACTAAATAACTATTCCAACCTAAAATTTACTTAAAATGGCCCATAAATATCTATATAAAACCTACTAACAAAATACCCCCAAACTTGAACTTTGCTCGTCCTTGAGTAAAGAAGAATAAACCATACTTTAATTCAAACTCAGATTTTCAGATAATAGCAACCAATCTTAACCAAGATAAGTAAAAGCAATATTTACTAATTATCACAAGCACATTTTCCTCTTTTTCTTTTATAGTCCAAATCTAACGAAGTACAGCTTCCTATAAACCATGACTTTCAAAGCTAAATTGACGCATCAAAAGCAGCTAGCATTTCACAATAAATTCTCATCAATCCACATTAAACATAACAAATGTCAACCAAGTTCTCAAGAATGAGATATAGAGAATTTAGAATCATGACCACACAATTAAGTTTCGATAAGAGTTAAGCCAATACATAGGGAAACATGTACTCAACCTGCCAAGATAAATAAAATTTACAAATTCGTGCAAATAAACTTAGAGAATACAGGAGCCACAATTTTTTTTTTCTTTTTATTCACTTTTCCTATTTGAGGCATTTTTAATGGCTTTGTTCGAGCTTATATCGGCCCCTACGGGGGTACACTCTCCCAGCATTGTTCTTTTCCATTCACAAGGATCATTATCGAAACCTTGCTTAAGGGGAACAAGTGCCGTACCACTTGAACTGATCAATGTTGGTAAACCACTTCTCAAAAAGGAAAAGATAGATATTTATTATTTTTGTTTTTTGTTTTTTTTTTGGACATCCCATATTTCTGAATTCATTGCTCAAAAATTAAAAGTCTATGCATATCAAGGCAAGGTTGAAATAAAGTTTTCAAATGCATTAACAGTGTCTCTTGCAAGCAAGTTTAATTTCTTAGAACTCATACATCCTGTTCTTGAGAAACATAGTTAAAATTAATCATGCTGGATGCAAAAAGATGAGAAAAAACCATTTGTGCTAGCTTATTAAAAT
The DNA here is from genome assembly GCA_947683425.1 of Excoecaria cochinchinensis. Lineage (NCBI taxonomy): Eukaryota > Viridiplantae > Streptophyta > Magnoliopsida > Malpighiales > Euphorbiaceae > Excoecaria > Excoecaria cochinchinensis. The sequence goes on from CANTUQ010000034.1 coordinate 5,827,901, forward strand.
AAATCAATCTAGATATAAAAGTCATAATTTAGAAAGTTTGTTCATCGACAGATTGAAACTTAAGCACAAAATGATTAAGCTAACTTAGCCACTGTCAACTATATTCTAACTTAACTTAGTCTTTAATTAGATGCCATCATCCGAAATTGAGCTCAAATATATTCAGATTCAAATGCCAAACAAGGTCCAAGCAAATTTCAAGCTCAAAGTAATTCAATTTTTTTTTTCAAAGGCAAAATAAACCATAAACCAAATTGCAACCACCCCCAAACTTAAAATATGCATTGTCCTCAAAGCATGAAAATAAAAGGCAGGGAAAGAAAAGAAAAAGAAATAAAATTATTAGTAAGAAAAATTACAAAACTTCCCTGAAATTTTGAGGATGACATAGCATGAGAGACTACGGAGGTGGACGAAAATATGGTACGAGAGACGCAATTAAGAACTCCACGTGATCCCGCAGGGTGGAAATTTTCGCTTGCACATCATCAATTCGAGCATCAATATGATCTTTCAATTGCTCAATAGTGAAGGTGGTGTTGGAGGAGCTTGGTTCAATGAGTAGGAAAATCGGGCTCTCTTCATGCTCGGTTGTCATTCACATCCTGAACCTGGTGTTTCTCAATAGGAATAGAATTGCCATTTCTATCTAACAACATCCATTGGTTAGCATCCCATTTACAGAATTCCATAGATTGAAGAGTTTCAAAATCCACATAACTGGATCATATTGAAAACAGACCCAAGTTTCCTATTCTAAAATGTTTTGCTATGGCTGTAACAAAGCCTCCTACAACAATTTTTCCTTTCTCTTGCTCACTCACCTTTTTGAGGTGGTCTAAAAGCCAAACACCACCATTAACCAGGATACCTTGATGCATGCAATACAAAAAAAATAATTCAGATTTGGTGACAGACCCTTGGCTATTACCCCTACTACAAAAAGTATGAGATAACACCCTTTGATTATAACGAAATGCATGCAGCAAGTTAGAAGATTTACTCACAGCAGGGTGAAACTCTTCACTACTATCAGCAAGGATGCGCCAAGCACCAGACATACTAAAATCCTTAGGATATGAACGATGACCTTGGTTGGACAACTTAAAGATAGAATTCAGAGTTGGTAAATTGAGTTTATAGTTCTGATTTCTAAGTCTAAATATGATAACTATGATTTTCAAAATTCATGAACAATTCCCAACCAATTCCTTTCATTAATGCATACACATCATTAAACAGACCCAAAGTCTGAAGCATATTCTTATCAAAAAATTTCATAGCACAATGGTGTCTATTGTGAATTTGTTCATACCTGGTTTGCTGGAATGGTGTACCAAATTGAAAATTAGGCTCACCTAATTTTTGAGGTTCGACAGCTTCCTGCTCTTCGATGGTGACTGGCGTTGGTCTCGATTTCTTCTTAGATGGTTTTCCCTATTTTTGCTGCCTTTCAGTCGTTTTCATGCCTTTTGAAGTATCTGCACTCTTCCTTTTCACACCTTCTCTACCCATAGATTACCCCAAAAATCACAATTCAAAAAGAAACACACTCAATCTATCAGCCAGTGATTGAACAAACTACTCGTAAGTCTAACAGAAGATATGTAAAAGTTCAACAATACAAATTAGCTACAAAAACTCAAAATTAACAGCAATTTTAGTTTCAAAGTAGCCGCAATAAAGCAAAACCACAAAATTAAATTATCACAAATGCAAAACACAAACCACTAATTAAGCAATTCTAACTGCAACTATACGTTAAAACAGAACTAAATAACAACCAAAGAGAAAAAAATAATAAATAAACAAAAATAAGAAAATAAAATAAAATAAAGTCTCAAAAAGACTGCCCTGTTGTTCGTGTTAGTGTAAGCCCTAGCCCCAATACATTGTAATAAAACACTTTAGTTAATAAATGAGGCATTTGTTTTATCCATTGTATTCCTGTGCATGTCAATTGATAGAACTATCCAAGAATGTTGTTTCAGTTTAAGTTATCATGTGTGAGGCACATGGTTGTAAGACCTTGAAACAAATGAGACTTCATTCTAAATATCCCTAGTCAGTCATTGTTATGGGAATAACAAATGAATTAAGACTAGTATGCTCTCTCTGATTAGTTGAGTTCTGTCTTACGGATCATAAGGACAAAAGTGTCAATCAGAGATCATAGATACATGTTTATAACATGGTATTTGGATACGATCCACACATGAGAACACTACATGGTACAAGTCATAAGTGCTCCTCATATGCAAGTTTTGTATCGGAGTTCTTAGACCTAAAATCTCTATGAAACTCTTTATGAATTACTGTGTACTTTGACATACACCTAACGTGCTCGTAACTGAGTGACAAGTATGGGTATGCTTGGGTATGCATTGATTCATGTTAGAGAGCATGAGAGAAGTGAAGGGATTACCCCTCTCTATAAGAGAGAAAAATATCATCGGCCACTTGATCAGTGAACTGAGAAGTGTATGGCCATACCGAGATGTAATAATGTGCAATCATTATTTATCTGAGAAGTTCAGTGTCACTGGAATATCAAGAAAGGAATTAACTTACACATGAGGATGACTTGTTCCATGCCTTATGTTAATTCTGATATTTATGGGTAAGGGAATATATAAAATTGCATTAGGTCACTAAATGCCAATTGCATTTTCATTTAATTTGGAATGCTATAATATCTTGCTAGAGAATATATATAGCCTTTGAATTAATTTTTAATTCATTGCCAATATTAAATGGACCTATAGGATCGCACACAAAGCATTGGGCTTAAAATACTTGAATAAAGTATTGAGCATTAATTTAGGCTTTTAATTTAAGTCAAATTAATGTATATGTAATGGGTATTTAATTGCTAATGGACCTTGGTCCATGAGAGAGGAAATTCGGCCCACATAGGTTTAATTTCAATTAATTAATTATGTTGTATTAATTAATTTAATTGAGTATTAAATCCTAAGATATTTAAGTCAAACTAAATCACTTAATAATGGGATGACCTAGCCGAAATTCCAAAGGATATATACCATGGGAATTTCAGCACATGTTAAATGGTAAGTGATTAGTTTGATTAATACATCTTAAGGTTTTATTTCAAATCAATTTGAATTTTAAATTCAAAAGGGATTGAGCTAATATTTACTACTGATCTTTAGGAAGTGTTTAAGGTTGAATTAACTATCTCAAGGTAGGAAAATTCGGATTAAAGACTTGCCATAAGGAGGGGTATAGATTAGATAAGAATAAAACCCTAAGTGAGAAGAAAAAGGGTGGTGGCTAGGTTTTGCGTGAAACATCTCTCTCTCTCTCATTTTTTCTTCTTGGCCGAAATACACAAGGAGAAGGATTCTTCCTTGCTTGCTTGTGACTTTGAGCATTGATTACACATAGTAGAAGGACAAGATCAAGTCTTGTGGCTTCAAACTAATTCCATTACACAATACATATTTAGTAAGCTAGCACTTTCGGTTTTGAGCCGTCTTTGCGAGTGTGTGTGTGAGAATAGAGAGGAGTGGCGAAAAAGGCTGTTCCTTGTCATTGGTGGTGAACATCTAAGGTGGACAAGATCATCTAAATTGCTGGTCATCATCAAATTCAATTTGAAAGGCATCTAAAGTTGTAAGTTATTAAAACCCTAAAATTGCATGTTTCCGATTCTTGTCATGGAATTGTTTGGCATGTATGATCAAATTTTTTTTGTTTTCCGCTGCGTGATCATCATACACATACCATGACATATTCCATCAGTGGTATCAGAGCCTAAACATGCTTATTTTAGTGCTTTAGGTGCATGAAATAATTAATTAAAAATCGTTACTTTTAATACATGCAATGCTGAAATTTTCTGTTTTGAGTTTTTTGCATTGTTTTGGTGTAAAAACGATTTTAATTGATTAGATAGGTATTATAATTAATATGACATGTTAATATACTGTCCTTAGGTTGTTTAGGGGCTGTTAATGGTCAGATTTAATTATGTATACCTGATGGTACATGTTAATGTTAAAACTAGGTGCATTATGGCATGTTAATTGAAATTTTAACAACTAGTTTTATATATTAAATGTAAAATTGGTTTTGGCATGTTTGTAAGTGTTTTTAAATTATTAAATATCAGGTCTGGACATTATTTAAATATGGTTTTAATTCTGGTCCATGACAAATTAATTGATTAATTTTAAAATCACTTAAAACATGACTAGTTTGTGTTTGTTACATGTTTAATCAACATTGTTTTGTTTTGATTTGATTAAAATGGTAAAAACACATTTAGATCAGATTGGTACAGAATGTTAAATCAATATTTATGACCTTATTTAGATTATTAAATGACTCATAAAATTGATTTAAGTGTTTGTGCATTTTTGGCATCACATAAGCATTAAACAACTAGTTTTTGTTGTTTGTTTGTTTTTATATGCATGCCATGTTTTATATATATGTTCTTCATGATTTTATTTTTAATTCATGTCGGTACATATTATATGAATTTTTAATGTTTATGGGCAGTATGACATATTATTAAAATGGCAAAATTGGAAATTATACTAGAGTTGATTTATAGCACAAATCTAACTAGTTTGTGTTTTGGGCTTTTAAGAGAACTTATTCAATAAGAGGATTTAGTCCATTGGGCCTCGGCCCAGGCCCATCATAGGGTCATCTCTTAAAGGTTCAAGTACACAATTTCCATTAATGGGCTTGGCTAATTTAATTAAAATTGGACTTTGTTTGATCCATGAATGTTATGTATATTAATTTGCTTGTTTGGTGTGATAAATGGATATGCATGGTGCATTCATGGGCCCTGGGTTTTTGTAATTAATTATGGCCTGCGAGCCATTATGTATTATTGTAAAAGTTTCATTTATTTCTTAGAATAGAATTTACTTGAAGACTTTGTAAATCAAGATGAAGCCCAACTAAGAAGATTCTTGTGTAATAGTATAGAATCTTAGTTGTAGGTTTTATGGGCCCATGTTTGTCACGCTTTACTTTATGCAATTATTTATATATGCATGCTATGAATGGATGACAAAGCGTATGCCATGTAAGCCGTAATAAAATGAATCCCTAAAATAGTAAGTCATAAAGTTGCCTTCCTAATTCGAAACATGTCAAGGCATCGATCATCGGTAACGTAGACTAGGAGTCCTAGATGCGCCCGATTATCTTTGTGAGGCATGAGTTGTGAATGTAGGTTGGACTTAACATGGAAAGGGATGCCCGGACCTAGGCAACTAATAAATGGGTTTGTGCTATAACATCTTAAGATGTTAGCCCATTTGATCCAAGAGTCATGTACGAATCATGATTGGAGTTATCCTACCTAAGTAACTTAACTTGTTAGGTGTACAAGCTCAGCTTGACTAATAAGGTTGTTGTGAAAAGTGGATCTTGGCCCACATTAAATCACTAACGCGAATTATTTAAAGGGATATTAATTCGGTTTGTGGGATTATTAATAAGACCTCATTTAATCTTGCTAAATTTTATTGTAGATTGAAAAATGGCATCTTCAAACAACAATTTCTCATTGCGATCGGTCCTTGAAAAGGACAAATTGAATGGCACCAATTTCATAGACTGGTCTCGAAACTTAAGGATAGTTCTTAAGCAAGAGAAAAAGTCGTATGTTTTGGATGCACCCTTGCCTCAAGAACCTGCAAGGAACGCCTCTGCGGTTCAAAGGGAAACTTTTGAGACCAAGAAGAGCGACTCCAATGATGTGACCTGTTTGATGCTAGCCACTATGGTGCCTGACTTGCAAAAGCAATTTATGGACCAAGAGGCGTATGCGATCATGGTGCACTTAAAGGAAATGTTCCAAGAGCAAGCTCGTCACGAGAGGTTTGTGACAACTAAGGCCTTAATTTCCTGTAAGATGGCTGCAGGTACTCCTGTTAGTACACATGTACTCAAGATGAAAGGGTATTTTGATACTCTTGAGAAGCTTGAGGTACAAGTACCAAAGGAATTGGCTACTGACTTGATTTTAGGATCATTGGCTGATGATTATGATCCATTTGTAATGAATTATAACATGCATGCGATGAACAAGTCAGTTACTGAGCTTCATGGGATGCTTAAGAATGCTGAAGAAAACATTCGAAAGACTAATCCCATACTGATGGTTCAAGGGGGCATTAAGAAGGGACCGGCTAAGGGAAAAGGAAAGGGAAAGGCAAAACCCAAGAATGACCTGGCTCGGTTCAAGTCAAATGGGAGCGCACCTCAGGCCCAATCCAAGCCCAAGGCGCAAAAGCCCAAGGAGAGTGAGAGCACTTGCTTCCATTGCAACAAAATAGGGCATTGGAAGAAGAATTGCGCTCTCTTCAAGGAAGAACAAAAAAAGAATGGAGCCAAGGCGTCCAGTTCAGGTATTTTTGTTGTTGAAATTAATCTTTCTATTTCTACCACTTGGGTACTAGATACCGGTTGTGGTTCTCACATTTGTTCAAATGTGCAGGGGCTAAGAAATAGGAGATTATTTGGGAAGAATGAAGTGGACCTCCGTGTGGGGAATGGAGCACGAGTTGCTGCCATGGAGATAGGCGACTATCAACTCACTTTACCTTCAGGACTTTGTTTAATTTTGAAAAATTGTTATTATGTGCCTGCTATGAGCAGAAACATTATTTCAGTTTCATTATTGGATTTGGATGAATTTGATTTTGTTATTAAAAATGGCAATGCTCATATTCGTCGCCAAGGCATTTCATATGGCAATGCCATGTTGCAAAATGGCCTTTATATCCTTGATCTATCAAACAAAGAGTCCATATACAACATTAATACAAAGAGGGTTAAATCAAATGAGTTAAACCCTACTTACTTCTGGCATTGTCGTTTAGGACATGCAAACGAAAAACGCATTTCAAGACTCCACAAAACTGGAGTACTTGGGTCATTCGACTTAGAGTCTTATGATACATGCGAGCCATGTTTGCATGGAAAAATGACAAAAAGTCCTTTTAATAAGAAAGGTGAGAGGACTAATGGCTTATTGGAGCTAATACATACCGATGTATGTGGACCATTAAGTACACAAGCCAGAGGTGGTTTTAGCTACTTCGTGACATTCACAGATGACTTCAGTAGATATGGCTATGTCTATCTAATGAAGCATAAATCTGAAACTTTTGATAAATTCAAAGTGTTTAAAAACGAAGTAGAAAACCAACTTGGCAAAAGTATAAAAGCCATTCGGTCAGATCGAGGTGGCGAATATTTAAGCCAAGAGTTTGACTGTCATCTAAAGGAGTGTGGTATTATATCACAGCTCACTCCTCCTGGAACACCACAATGGAATGGTGTGTCCGAAAGGAGAAATCGAACTCTATTGGACATGGTTCGATCTATGATGAGTCAAGCAAATCTTCCTGTCTCTTTTTGGGGCTATGCATTAGAAACTGCTGCGTTTCTACTAAACCGTATTCCAACTAAAGCAGTTGAAAAGACACCATACAAGGTATGGACTGGGAAAGAACCCAATATGTCATTTCTCAGGATTTGGGGCTGTGAATCACATGTTAAGAAATTAACATCTGACAAACTAGAGTCCAAATCCACTGTCTGCTTATTTGTGGGTTATCCCAAAGAAACAAAGGGATACTACTTTTACTCACAAACCGAGAACAAAGTATTTGTTGCTCGCAAGGCTGTTTTCTTGGAAAAGGAGTTCCTTCTCAAGAAAGACAGTGGGAGTAAAGTAGAACTTGGAGAAATTCAAACGCCACAAACTCCTATACAGGATGAGTTGGAAATGGGATCAAGTTCACAACCAATTGTGGAACAAGAACCCATTGCACAAGTACCTAGAAGGTCCGGTAGGGTACGTCAGGAGATTGAGAGATATGGTTTTCTAATCACTGACAGTGACACTATTGAGTTAGTAGATCGTGAGGATCCTACTACCTACCGAGAAGCTATTGAAAGCCCAGACTCGAAAAATTGGCTTGAAGCCATGAAATCCGAGATGCAATCAATGTACGATAACCAGGTTTGGACCTTGGTTGATCCACCACAAGGTGCTAAAGTAATTGAATGCAAGTGGCTATTTAAACTCAAAGCTGATAAGACCTACAAAGGTAGACTAGTAGCGAAAGGTTTTCGACAAACACATGGTGTAGACTATGATGAAACCTTTTCGCCTGTAGTCATGCTCAAGTCCATTAGGATCTTGCTTGCCATAGCTGCATATCATGATTATGAGATATGGCAAATGGATGTCAAAACTGCTTTCCTCAATGGAAATTTACTAGAGGAGGTGTTTATGACACAGCCTGAAGGTTTTGTCAATCCCAAGCATCCTAAGAAGGTTTGCAAGCTTCAGAAATCCATTTATGGATTAAAGCAAGCATCCCGAAGTTGGAATCTTCGTTTTGATGAGGCAGTCAAAGAATTTGACTTCGTCAAGAACGAAGATGAGCCTTGTGTATACAAGAAGGTTAGTGGGAGCATAGTAGTGTTTCTGGTCCTGTATGTGGACGACATCCTTCTCATTGGGAATGACATTCCAACATTGCAAAAGGTTAAGCAATGGTTGGGGAAATGTTTCTCAATGAAAGACTTAGGTGAAGCTGAGACAATACTTGGCATTCGGATCTACAGAGATAGATCGAATCGGCTATTGGGACTAAGTCAAGAAAAGTACATAGACAAGGTACTAAAGCGTTTTAGTATGGGAGACTCAAAGAAAGGGTACATACCTTTGGCTTTGGGAGTTCCTTTAACTAAAGAACAGTGCCCTAAAACCAAAGAGGAAAGGGACAACATGAGTAGAATCCCATATGCATCTGCTATTGGATCTATCATGTACGCTATGTTATGTACTAGGTTGGATGTTGCTCATGCACTGAGTATAACCAGTAGGTTTCAGCAAGACCCTGGTGAAAAGCACTGGTCTGCTGTAAAAGGGATTCTAAAGTACCTACGAAGGACTAAGGATCACTTCTTGGTGTATAGTGGTCAGGAAGAGCTCGTCATACAAGGCTATGCCGATGCTGCTTTTCAAACCAGCACTCAGGACTCAAGATCGCAATCTGGATTCGTTTTTGTTTTAAACGGTGCTGCTGTCAGCTGGAGAAGCTCAAAGCAAGAGACCGTTGCCGACTCAACTACAGAATCTGAGTATATTGCAGCAAGTGAGGCTGCAAAAGAGGCTGTTTGGATTAGAAATTTCATTTCTGGATTAGGAGTGGTCCCAAGCATCCTAGATCCATTAGAAATTTTTTGTGACAACAACGGGGCCATTGCACAGGCCAAGGAGCCCCGGTCACACCAGAAATCCAAACACATACTCAGGAGGTACCACCTGATCAGAGAAATCATTGATCGTGGGGACGTCAAGGTCAGCAAGATAGCAAGTGAAGACAATGTAGCAGATCCTTTGACGAAACAGTTGCGCCCAAATCTGCACGAAGCTCATTTGAGATCATTCGGTCTTAGGGCTATGCCCAATTGGGACTAGTGCTAGTGGGAGATTGTTAGTGTAAGCCCTAGCCCCAACACATTGTAATAAAACACTTTAGTTAATAAATGAGGCATTTGTTTTATCCATTGTATTCCTGTGCATGTCAATTGATAGAACTATCCAAGAATGTTGTTTCAGTTTAAGTTATCATGTGTGAGGCACATGGTTGTAAGACCTTGAAACAAATGAGACTTCATTCTAAATATCCCTAGTCAGTCATTGTTATGGGAATAACAAATGAATTAAGACTAGTATGCTCTCTCTGATTAGTTGAGTTCTGTCTTACGGATCATAAGGACAAAAGTGTCAATCAGAGATCATAGATACATGTTTATAACATGGTATTTGGATACGATCCACACATGAGAACACTACATGGTACAAGTCATAAGTGCTCCTCATATGCAAGTTTTGTATCGGAGTTCTTAGACCTAAAATCTCTATGAAACTCTTTATGAATTACTGTGTACTTTGACATACACCTAACGTGCTCGTAACTGAGTGACAAGTATGGGTATGCTTGGGTATGCATTGATTCATGTTAGAGAGCATGAGAGAAGTGAAGGGATTACCCCTCTCTATAAGAGAGAAAAATATCATCGGCCACTTGATCAGTGAACTGAGAAGTGTATGGCCATACCGAGATGTAATAATGTGCAATCATTATTTATCTGAGAAGTTCAGTGTCACTGGAATATCAAGAAAGGAATTAACTTACACATGAGGATGACTTGTTCCATGCCTTATGTTAATTCTGATATTTATGGGTAAGGGAATATATAAAATTGCATTAGGTCACTAAATGCCAATTGCATTTTCATTTAATTTGGAATGCTATAATATCTTGCTAGAGAATATATATAGCCTTTGAATTAATTTTTAATTCATTGCCAATATTAAATGGACCTATAGGATCGCACACAAAGCATTGGGCTTAAAATACTTGAATAAAGTATTGAGCATTAATTTAGGCTTTTAATTTAAGTCAAATTAATGTATATGTAATGGGTATTTAATTGCTAATGGACCTTGGTCCATGAGAGAGGAAATTCGGCCCACATAGGTTTAATTTCAATTAATTAATTATGTTGTATTAATTAATTTAATTGAGTATTAAATCCTAAGATATTTAAGTCAAACTAAATCACTTAATAATGGGATGACCTAGCCGAAATTCCAAAGGATATATACCATGGGAATTTCAGCACATGTTAAATGGTAAGTGATTAGTTTGATTAATACATCTTAAGGTTTTATTTCAAATCAATTTGAATTTTAAATTCAAAAGGGATTGAGCTAATATTTACTACTGATCTTTAGGAAGTGTTTAAGGTTGAATTAACTATCTCAAGGTAGGAAAATTCGGATTAAAGACTTGCCATAAGGAGGGGTATAGATTAGATAAGAATAAAACCTTAAGTGAGAAGAAAAAGGGTGGTGGCTAGGTTTTGCGTGAAACATCTCTCTCTCTCTCATTTTTTCTTCTTGGCCGAAATACACAAGGAGAAGGATTCTTCCTTGCTTGCTTGTGACTTTGAGCATTGATTACACATAGTAGAAGGACAAGATCAAGTCTTGTGGCTTCAAACTAATTCCATTACACAATACATATTTAGTAAGCTAGCACTTTCGGTTTTGAGCCGTCTTTGCGAGTGTGTGTGTGAGAATAGAGAGGAGTGGCGAAAAAGGCTGTTCCTTGGCATTGGTGGTGAACATCTAAGGTGGACAAGATCATCTAAATTGCTGGTCATCATCAAATTCAATTTGAAAGGCATCTAAAGTTGTAAGTTATTAAAACCCTAAAATTGCATGTTTCCGATTCTTGTCATGGAATTGTTTGGCATGTATGATCAAATTTTTTTTGTTTTCCGCTGCGTGATCATCATACACATACCATGACATATTCCATCAGTTCGAGGTGTTGCAATGGTGAGCAGATATAGGGCGGCAGATATGAGGCAACGCTGGTTGGGGCAGGGGACAGGTACGACACTTCGGAAGCTAGACTGGAGGCTAGGCGACGATGATGGTGGCAGAACTCCCTCGTCATGGTCGGTAGCGCTGCTCTGTCGGAAGTTACGTCGGGAAATAAGAAACTAATGTTGAGAGAGGAGTGTCTGATTTTTAAAATCCCCAATTAGAAAAACTAGGGATTTAAGAACACAACTTGAAATGGGTAGAATCTCTGCTTAGATGAAAACGAATGAGAAGAAGAAGAAGAGAAGATTGATCAAGACAAAATAGGGACTGTCAAGGAAAAAAAATTGAAATTAAAAAGAACCCAAATCACCAGAAATGATTTCACGGAGTGAAATCGTGAAATGCACTGTCCCTTAGCAATTGTTGGTTTACTTTGTCTTTTATTCCAATTTCCCATTTCACACTTTACCCTCGTGGAACCCACTGGTCACATGGTTGCAACTTGTTTAATTTTGGCAAATTCCCTTTTCATTTCACGCCCTTGCCATGTGAAAGCCATTGTTACCATTTTATTATTTTGCCTTCTTTAGCTTTGGTTTCCCATTTCTTCACGTTTGATCTTTTGCATCTTCTTTTTAATTTTTTTATTTTTGGTGTTTTATGGAAAAAAAATTCACATCTGCAAAAGAAAAAAAATGATTTTAAATTTCAATAAAAATAATAAACAAATTCTAATTAATTAATAAATAAATAAATAAATATTAAGCTACTAAAAATCTACTTAAATTTAAAATAAATAGATAAATGAAATAAAATAAATTAAACTAATTTTTTTTTTGATTGGGTTGCCTCCTAATTAGCGCTTTATTTAATGTCTATAGCTAGACCAAGTTACTCCCTTTTACTCGAGTCGGAGGACTTCGATGGATGAGATGTTATCACCCTTGAAATAAGGTTTCAATCGGTGCCCGTTTACTTTAAAAGTGCGATCCTCACTTTGAACTTTAATAGCTCCATGAGGAAAAATTCTTAAAATTGTGAATGGACCAGACCAACGAGATCGAAGCTTACCTGGAAAAAACTTAAGATGAGAGTTAAATAGCAAAACCTTTTGTCCAACACAAAACTCGTGTCTTACAATATGTTTGTCATGCCACTTCTTGGTCCGTTCTTTATAAATTTTGGCATTCTCATAAGCTTGAAGGCGAAACTCATCTATTTCATTGAGTTGTAACAATCTTTTTTCTCCTGCAGCTCCTTCATCAAAATTTAACAGCCTCATTGCCCAATATGCTTTATGTTCTAATTCCACTGGCAAGTGGCATGATTTTTCATATACCAACCGATACAGGGACATCCCAATTGGAGTCTTGAATGCTGTTCTATATGCCCATAATGCATTATCGAGTTTCCGTGCCCAATCTTTCCTAGAAGAACACACCGTTTTCTCAAGAATCCTTTTGATTTCCCTGTTAGATATTTCAACTTGTCCGCTGGTTTGGGGATGATACGGTGTTCCTACACGATGAGTCACACCATATTTCATTAGTAAGGAATCTAAATAACTATTGCAAAAATGTTTACCTCCATCGCTGATAATAGCTCGTGGGGTTCCAAAACGGGCAAAAATATTCTTCCGTAGGAACTTCATAATGCTTTTAGCATCATTATTTGGCAACGCCACTGCTTCCACCGATTTAGACACATAATCCACTGCCATCAAGATGTACTGGTTTGAGCTAGATTTTGGAAATGGACCCATAAAGTCGATTCCCCATACGTCAAATAACTCAACTTCTAAGATGTTTTGTAGTGGCATCTCATTTCTCTTGGAAAGGTTACCTGTTCTTTGACATCTATCACAAGTAGAAACAAAATGAAAAGCATCTTTGAATAGGTTAGGCCAATAAAAACTGCATTGTAATACCTTAGCTGCTGTTTTGGAGTGTCCAAAATGATCACCACATTCAAGAGTATGACAATGTCTTAGAATATCATTCATTTCATGCTCAGGAACACATCACCTAATAATCTGATCAGCACATATTCTAAACAAGTATGGGTCTTCCCAATAATAATATTTAACATCATAAAAGATTTTCTTCTTTTGCTGATATGTCAAATTTGAGGGAATTATTTCACATGCTAGATAGTTGGCTATATCAGCATACCATGGCATTTGAGTTGCAAAGACCGCGTACAGTTGTTCATCAGGAAATGATTCATTGATTGAGCACTCATTATCAGTAGTTCTCTCTAATTCCAGTCTAGAGAGATGGTCAGCTACCACATTCTCTGCACCTTTCTTATCTCGAATTTCAAAATCAAATTCCTGCAAAAGTAACACCCATCTAATTAGTCTTGGTTTGGCGTCTTTCTTTTGAAGGAGATACTTTATAGCTGAATGGTCAGTGAAAACTATTGTTTTATTTCCTATCAAATAAGAACGAAATTTATCAAAAGAAAAAATAATAGCTAAAAGCTCATTTTCAGTGGTTGTATAATTAAGTTGCGCATCATTTAAAGTCCGACTAGCATAATAGATAACATGCAACTTTTTATCCTTTCTTTGTCCAAGAACCGCTCCCACTGCGACGTCACTCGCGTCACACATCAATTCAAATGGCAACTCCCAATTTGGTGATGCCATAATTGGTGCCGATGTAAGCTCCTTTTTCAATTTGTTAAAAGCAATTAAACACTCTTCGTTAAAATCAAAAGGCATATCTTTGGCTAACAAATTACAAAGAGGTTTAGCGATTTTAGAGAAATCTTTGATGAACCGGCGGTAAAATCCCGTATGCCTAAGAAAGCTTCGTACTCCCTTAACCGAGGTTGGAGGTGGTAGTTTTTCAATTACTTCAATTTTCGCTTTATCCACCTCAATACCGTGCTCTGAAATCTTATGACCTAGAACAATTCCTTCCTGCACCATAAAATGACACTTTTCCCAATTTAAGACTAAGTTAGTCTCTTCACATCTTTGTAAGACTCGGGAAAGGTTAGTTAGACAATGATCAAAAGAGGAACCAAAAATAGAAAAATCATCCATAAAACTTCAATAAAACCCTCAATCATATCAGAAAAGATAGCCATCATACACCTTTGAAAAGTCGCTGGTGCGTTACACAGGCCGAATGGCATTCTTCTATAAGCAAAGGTACCATATGGACATGTAAATGTAGTTTTCTCTTGGTCCTCCGGTGCGATGGGAATTTGTAAAGAACCTGAATATCCATCTAGAAAGCAATAATATTTATATCCTGCAAGTCTTTCAATCATTTGATCCACAAAAGGTAAGGGAAAATGGTCTTTACGTGTTGCATTGTTAAGTTTCCTAAAATCAATACATACACGCCAACCTGTTACTGTTCTAGTTGGTATTAGTTCATTATTTTCATTGGCTACAACAGTAATTCCCCCTTTCTTAGGCACAACTTGTGTAGGACTAACCCAATTGCTATCTGAGATAGGATATATAATTCCTGCATCTAAAAGTTGATGACTTCCTTCATCACAACTTCCTTCATACTAGGATTTAATCTTTGTTGAGGTTCAATTGAAGGTTTGTGATTTTCTTCCATTAAAATTTTATGCATGCACAAAGAAGGGCTAATCCCCTTAATGTCAGCTATTGTCTAACCTATAACTCTAATATGTGATCTTAGAACATGCAATAATTTTTTTTCTTGTTCCTTAGTCAAATCAGCAGCTATGATTACAGGAAGAGTAGAAAATTCTCCTAAAAAGGCATACCAGAGATGAGCTGGAAGTTGCTTAAGCTCTAATGTAGGAGCTCTAACAATGGAAGGTACTGCAGGGGTTGATTCCTTCTCAAGTTTCTCAAACACTTGCTTCATTTCAGCATTGGTCTTATCAAGACCTTTCTTTGATCCACTTTTTTTTATATCCTACCACCTGTATCTCATCAATCTCCACCAACTCATTAGAACACAAAAATTCGGGTTGATTTAAAGTTTCTTCCACACATTCATCAATAATATCAACCCGATTACAATCGGACAAATCAGAGGGGTATTTAGAAGCATTAAAAACATTAAAAGTTACCTCTTCTTGTCCCACTCTCAATGTTAACTTACCTTGTTCTACATCAATTAAGGCACGTCCAGTGCGGAGAAAAGGTCTTCCTAAAATCAGTGGTACTTCTCCTTCCTCTTCCATGTCAAGAATTATAAAATTAGCAGGAAAGATGAATTTTTTGATTTTGACAAGAATGTCTTCAATTACACCCAAAGGATGTCTGATCGATCTATCCGTTGGCTGCAATGACATGGTGGTGGGTTTAACTTCCCCCAATCCTAATTTTTTAAACAAAGAAAAGGGCATTAGATTTATGCTAGCACCAAGATCACATAAAGCTTTACTACTCTCATTATTTCCTATTTTGCAATCAATAATAAAACTCCCTGGATCTTTTAGTTTTTGAGGTAGTTTTCTCTGAATAATGGTACTGCATTCAGCTGTTAACTTCACCGTCAAATATTCTTCTAACCTTCTCTTTTTGGTAAGAATTTCCTTCAAAAATTTAGCATATGATGGCATTTTCGCTAAACCCTCTGCAAAAGGAATGTTAGTGTGTAGCTTTTTAAAGATATCTAAAAATTTAAGGAAATTCTTATCTTCTTTATGCTTTTGAAGTCGTTGAGGAAAAGGAACCGGTTGAACATAAGCCTTGACTTGCTCGGATTCCTTTTTTTTTCATATCCTCTTCTTCCTTCTTGTCATTGCTGTCCATTTTTTCCTTTCTTGATACATCAACTTCCTTATTCTTTTGCTCTTCTAGCTCTCTACCATTCCTCAATGTAACTGCCTTCAATTGTTCCTTTGGATTTGTCTCTGTATTGCTCGGTAAATTACCTTGAGTTCTATTTGTCATGGCTTGTGCCAATTGACCAATTTGAAGCTTTAAATTCTTGATAGAGGCTTGTTGATTTTGAAATGTAGTCTTGGTATTGACCATGAAATCTGTGGTTGCTTTGGTGAGGTTAGCAACTAAATCTTCCAATGAAATTTTCTTCTCTTGCTGCTGAAATCTAGGTGGAGGTCTTTGCACATTCTGTTGGTTAGTCCATGAGAAATTAGGGTGATTTTGCCATCCAAGGTTGTACGTGTTAGAATATGGGTTGTGCTGTTTGCGGCCCTGATTAGCTAAATAATGAGCTTGCTCCAAATTTGGCTGATTAAAAGATACCTCCTCTTGGCACTCATTGGTTCCATGTTGTCCACCACACGTTCCACATACCTGCTGTAGACACCGGGTCCCGAGGCGGTCCAAGATTAGGATTACCCGATGATGAAATAGAAGACCGATTTTCGGCAAGAAATGTGAGAACCGATCGTTCCCTTGTCAAAGATGTGTTTTTTTTCGGAAAATAATTAAAAATATATTTTTAATGGGAAATTAAAATTAAAATGGAGTAAAAAAAATATATTAATTTTGTGTCTAGATTTAAAATAAATAAAAAAAAAAAGTCGCGAAGGCCGCCTGCGGCAGCGCGGGGCTGCCTGCGCGGCAGGTTGCCCCAGCGGGCAGGGGCGCCTGCGCGCAAGGCAGGCGCCTCGCGCGCAGGCCCCTGTGCGCGAGGCGGGGGGCCTCGCGCGCAGCCCCTGCGTGCGAGGCGGGGGGCGCCGCGCGCCCCCCCTGCGCGCGAGGCGGCGCCACCCCTGCGCGCGAGGCAGGGGGCGCCGCGTGCCCCCCTGCACGCGAGGCAGGCTGCCTCGCGCGCAGCCCCTGCGCGCGAGGCAGCTGCCTACCGCGCGCGGTGCGGGGGCACCACGCGCGCAGCAGGCTGCTGCCGCGCGCGCCCTCGCCCTTCTCCGCGCGACCTGTCGCCTGTTCCCTTTTTTCCGCTTCTTTTTCAGTCTGATTTTCTTCAGTCTTTCACCATTTCATGCTTTTTGGGGTGAAACAAAAATAAAAGATTTTCTTGTCTTTTGCCATTTTTGGCCAAGACAAGATTAAATAGAATTTGGCCCTCATTTGTGGAGGAGGACGGCAATTTTTTTAGAAAAAGGCTTTCTTTCAATTTTCTCTCTCCAGCAAAGGGGTTCTTTGGTTTCTTTTTTTTTCTTTTCTTCCTCAAGTTTTAATCTTGATTTGTTCTTCGAAAATACATAATCCATTTTTATTGAGTGATTTGGGCTTGGAAAATTAATTTCTTTTTGCCCAAATCATCCACCAAAAATATTTTTCATCAAAGTATTTTTTTATTTTATTTCAAGATATTAATTTCTACATTTTCTTCAAGTGTTTATCATCACAAATCCGACAAGGAAAATCGATCGGGACACCGTTTCCCCAATCTAAAAATTCTGAGGGTAAACATTCTTGGACTTATTCTCTTTTATTTTTCTTGTACATTATCTATTGTTGTTAAAATTATTTTTGTTACTATTATCATGTCTATTATTTTTATTATTCATTTTTAGCATTTTAATATGTTGATACCATGATTAATATGTTATTTGTTTTCTTTGATTTCCATGCTCTCTCATTTACTACCATTATCATTATTGTGAGTTTGCTGCCATGTTATTTATAATAATAATTACTATTATTACTATGCCGTTGCCTCATTTGCATTGGTATATATATTGTTATTGTTCGCATTACCACCATCCTATTATCACTATTATTACTATTATAGTGGTTGTTATTAACTTATTTCCCGTTTTTTGCATTTATTATTATTATTATTATTATTATTATTATTATTATTATTATTATTATTATTATTTCGTTGTCATCATTTGTCCTAGAATTGGTCATCATTATTATTTTTGCAATCATTTGTTTTATTATTATTATTATTATCATTCAATACCCTATTATTATTATCGTTATTACTTATCATCATTATTATCATATTTGTTCATATTATTCTCACTATTATTTATCATCATTGTCCATTATTATTATTATTATCATTATTATTAGTATTATTACCAGTATTATCATTATCATATGGTTTTATTGTGATTATTATGTCTACTATTTGTCTTATTTATTGTTGCATTGTTATTTACTGTTGATAATTTGATTTATTTTGTTGCATTGCTATCATTGTTATTATCATTATACTTATTATTTGTTTGATTAATTCACTTTGAATATTTACTAATATTTTGATGTTAATTTTTGTATGAGTTTTACTTGAATCGGGTTATTTGGGCGTCCCCGCGATACCTCGGATGGGTCGCGACACGTAGACGATCACTCCGGTTTGGTGAGATCCTTTTAATCTCTCTTTACATGTTATGTGCTTATTTGTAAATATATATATTTTTATTCGTGCGCGCGTGCGATAAAAAATCACAAAAATATTTCTATAACTAAATTGGAATTTTCACTAATAAAATCGGGACCAATGTCCCTTATTTTAGCCCAACCATAAAAACATCACAACTAAAACGAAGAGTCAATTTTCAATAAAATGGGATCACTCATCCCGGTTTTCATTCAAACAATCAAAATGACTCTTCGAACCCTCTTCAAATTAATACGAAGGAACCAATGTTCCTAAATTTCGAACAAGTGCGAAGGAACCAATGTTCCTTAAATAATGCCCCGATTTATGTATGCTCTTTTATTTTAATCTTGGGTGAGTGTTTTAAATTCAAGTTCATTTCTTTTTTGGGCCCTTGTAATTAATTTTTGGGGCAACATTATTTATCTTTTGGGGATTGTATTCCGTCCCACTTACATCTTTAATCTCCTTTTATTGGGGTTGTATTCTGCCCCTATTTCTATTGTAATTGCGTGCTTGCGTGTTTACCGCTTTCATTTATCGCTTTCCCTATCTATTGCTTTATCGCTTTTATTTACTTCCTTTATGTGCTTGAAATGCGCTTTTACTTTTAATGCATCGCTCGTGTGAGATAAGAGATATAATTTTAAGAAGTTAGAAACCCATTTATAATTAATCAAAGCATAAATAAGAGGGAAGTTCCGGACACCATCTCTCTGGTTTAGACCGTTAGAGGTGAGAAACCCTTTCCCAATTTCTTGCAAATTGGGTGGCGACTCCAAATACCTCAAAGGTGCCTTTAGGCGTCAATAGTCTAGGTTATTCTCCCCAATGTTCTATTGGGAGGGATACACCAATGATGTCTCATGGCGCCCATGATCAAAAGACGCGAACCTTCATACCTCGAGTCCTAAAGCGGATTCAAAGAGAGGGCCCTTGCTGGGTTTGACGGGTTCGGCGCACGTCACAGTTGCGACTCCACTGGGGACTTTGTGTTTGAGACTTCACTCTGAAAGTGCTTTGATTATAATTGGGTTTTTGAAACTCGAAATTCTATCTCTTTTCAAAAATTGCATCATATCATTTTAGAGCCTTAGACTTACGCTAGTTGGTCCCTATCTTACCCCGATGCGTTCCCGAAGCACGACCCTACTTTCACTCATTGTAGGGAAGTGTTAAGGATAATCACCAGCCCAAGTCTTGTACCTTTTGGTATATCAAAATGACGACCCGATCGGTCGCTATACTCATGACAAGTTAGACCCGTCGGCAGGGATCATGCTTGGGTAGCCCTAAAGTAAAATTACCTTGACCAAAGCTCATGTACTGGCAAGTAGAAACTTCCCCTAGGTGGTATGTTCCTTAATACAATGCTTGTGATATGGGCCGTCACGTATTAAACAAAATCAAGCAAATCAAGTGGTCTTTTATCAAAGGCTTTCATGCCCTGTTGGGCCCACTTTGGTTTAATTGAATTGCCCAAATACGTAATGGCCAAAACCCATACGAATGCGCATTAGATTAAGAGTGTTATGCTGTCGGTTTTTCACCATGCACCATACGCGTCCAATGGGTTCCCTGTTAACCCTTGGATGAAGCCCACCTAGGAAAGAGACTGCACGACCTCGTGTGTGGGAGTGATAAGGTTGGAAGGATCTATTTGCTTGCATGTGGTTGTGAATACTGCACGGCATGCTCATATATCGCATGTCATTCATGCATGTCAATAAAATAAATACATGTACAAATAATAATATCTTATCTCATGCTGTGTGCGTATATATCTTTCTGTCTGCATGCTATTTTTTTCACATGTGCGTATCATCCTGTATATTTAATCTCATGATGTGTGTGTGTATATCCTCTCGTCTGCATATTATTTTTCGCATGCACATACCATCCTGCATGTAATTTCTTCCATGCATCCCATCGTATCGTGGTAGTCCATTGATCCTGCACTCATCAAAGAATATTCGCATGACACGATCATGCATTGTATATGTCATCCATGCATCGTTCTAACAATCTTAATCTTTCAGCCATCCTAGATTCATCTGAGTGGACTGGAGATTCTGACGATCGACTAGTGACAGCAAACTCGTCCTTTGAATTGCTAGAACTAGTGCCTGTTTGGGGATTCTGAGTCACTCTCTACAAGTAGCAAATCATCCTCAATGGCAGAAGAGACCGAAAACCTAACCACCCAAGACCTCGCCAGGAGACTGGAAGATTTTGAACAGAGGATAGTGAACATGATGGGTGCCATGGCCGAAAGATTTGCACAGCCCCCTGCTCCACAAGCACCAGCTGCTCCACAACCGCCGGTAGCCCCTCCTCCGGGGCAAGCTGAACCACCTGTTGGTGGGGAGGCTCCCCTCGCTGGAGTTGTTGCCCATCAACCTGTATATGAGCCTAAAGCTACGGCTGTGCCAGTTGAACCCAGAAGAGCAAGGATCCCAAACCCTGATGAGGATTTCGCAATGGAAGAAGAGGTTGAGAAGATAGCAGCCTATCAAGCCGTGAGGGGTGGAGCACCCAGGGTAGAAGACGAGGCTATGAGGGGTATGAGACAGCAAATTGAGGCAATCACCCGCATGTTGACAGCTGGCAAGGGAGTGAGCCCTGAAGATGTGGATTTGGATGATGGAGAGCTGTTGCCCCAGAGGTTTAAGATGCCAGACCTGCCAAAATTTGACGGTACATCGGACCCTTCTGCACATGTTAAGCAATACACCCTGACCATGAAGGGTACAGGGTTGACTAAGAGGCAAAAAGTGGACTATTTCTGTCTCAGCTTAGCTGGCCCAGCAGTGGATTGGTACCATGGGCTGGATCGAAGAGCGAAAGAAGACTGGAATCTGTTAACAGAAGAATTCCTTGGCCAGTATGATTGCAGTACCAAGATTGAGGTCACATTGAAAGATTTAGAAGTGCTGAAGCAGAAATCAGGGGAATCGTTCCATGAGTACTTGACCCGATGGAGGAATCGAGTGATGGAGATAAAGAGAAAGCCCGATACCTCAGATCAGATCAGGTTATTTATCCGAAATGCTAGTCCATATTTGAGGGATGGGTTAAAAATGAAGGGACTCAAAGATTGGGAGTCACTTAAGGACATAGCCATTGAAGTTGAGGCTGAGCATTTAGATAAAGTGGCTGGATCTGTAGACGTGGCTTCAGGCAAAAATAAGGGAAGCAGTAGCGATAACGGGGGCAATGATAAGGTGGCAGAAGTTTCTACTATAGGGACGGCTCCCAAACATCTCACTATCTCGGGCAGACCATTATCTTGGCACTTCGCCCGTCTCATCAAGGAAGGAAAGTTGCAACCCTTGCCAGCTGGGCCCGCCCCAAGTCAAGGGAAGCCGAAGCATAGGACGGACTGGTATTGCGCATATCATCAGTACACAGGGCACAGAACAGACTACTGTCGTCCTTTAAGGGACCGAATTCAAGCCTTGATCGATGGCAAACAGGCTATTAATCCTGGGCAGAGAGAAAGTCAAGAGAAGTCAGCCCATTGTGCCATGATTGGTTCAGGCTTACCGGAATGGTATGTGCTGCAAGACTTGTATGGAAATGGGTATGCCACTACTACTGGCCCTGAGGTAGATAAGGGAGAGATCTTTGTGGCAACGATAGGCTGTTGGTCCAGCAGCGGAAGCGGGGAGGAAGAGGAAGGTGAAAAACAAGAGGGCTTTAACCAAGAATTGAGTATGGCCAGCCTTTCACGACAGATTGAGGAGGCTCGTGCATCAATGGCCCAAGAGATGGATAGACGGCTTGAGGAGCTCGAAAGGAGGTTAACAACTATGATTAAGGAGAGAATAGACGCCCTGGCGCTAGTCCTACAAGCCCGAATGATGGCGGCTACCTTTAACCGAGTTGAGTCGGCCCCTGTCGAGATAGCCCATACAACGAGAACCACGGCATCTCCTAGTGCCACTAAGCCCCGAGGCAAGGAACTATTTGATTTACCAGTGGGACAAGGAGGTGGTAAGAGGCCTACTCTGGAATATGACAATATGCTTGAGGAGGATGGAGATCTGGTGAAGGCGCATGCTCTGAAAAATGCAAACCTAAATATCCGAGATGGCTGTAAGGGCAATGTTAAAAAAGCGGGAGAGTCATCAGTGAGAAGGAATCAAAGATGTTACTCTGATTTGGGTAGACCCTTGTCGTGGGTTTTTGAGAAGCTAGTGAAAAGGGGGTTATTGCAGCCATTACCGGCGAAGCCCGCCAGCAGTCAGGGGCAGCCCCACCACAGAGCAGATCAATATTGTGCATTCCACCAGCACACTGGACATTTGACAAACTACTGCCGAACTTTGAGAGACCGGGTTCAGGACCTCATTGATTCCAAGCAAATCACGGATCCCGAGAAAAGAGAGAAGAAGAAGGGAGTAGACTACAATGCAATCCTTCCACCAGAGATGTGACTGGGCCTGACCCACTTCATCGGCATGTTCCTCCAAAGCCATAAGCAGAAGATTATGTTTTTAATGCTTACTGTTTTTCAATTCCAGAACTCTTTTAGGACTATTTGGTTATTGTAACATGTTGAACAATTTCTGTTTTGTTTATGCGATATTTCCTTGATTTCATTTCTCATGATCACGATGCATCCATTCATTTTGACATTAACCCAATTAATACGACTCCATCTAGTCTCGGAACTTTGGGGAATCCAAATAAAATCTTGGTAGCATCTGATATAACTCTTGAAGAGAGGATAATTTTGAGAGAATAAAAAAAGAGCCTTTGCCTGGACCTGGTATGACATGTCGAAGATTGACAAGGACGTTCAGAAGACCAGACTACCTTCCATTGCCAACATGACGACGAACCAAATTTTGAAAGCCACTTCTTCGCATCCACAACACCGGAGCTACATATGGTGTCGCCAAATAAAATCAAGCTTCGAAAGTTACGCCAAAAGTCGGACAAATAAAACTCAAAACCACCGTGAGAAATATACAACCCATCGGGACCAAGCCATATGACCCTTTTTCTCTCTACCCATTTGGAATGTGTACCCCAAGACCGATTATGACTGACCCTTAACCATCCAAAACCCTCATAACCAAATTTCTTACCAAAATTTAATGCCCGACCAAATTGAACAACAATGGTCCCAGCGGTTAAGATGAAAAGTGCACGTATGTGTAAACTTCAGGACTTGAGCAAAGCTTGTTAAAAGAAAGAAAATTGGGGCGAAAAAAATTTGGGCAAAAAAAAAAAAAATAAAAAAAAATAAAAAAAAATAAAAAAAAAATTGTGGTAAAAAAAAAAAGAAATAAAATAAAATAAAATTTGGGGGTGTAAAGAAAAGAGAGAATTGATCAGGGGGCAAGGGAATGCCATTTGGGGGGCAAGCTTTGTTCAAATCCCGTTGATCTACACATGCCTGCACATTGCCATTCTTCTTAGCTACTGAAAAGGACCTAAAAGGGCTAACTCCAAAGCCATCCATCCAATCCCAGCCGACGAAAACCATTTCGAAAGCTTGAACTACCAAGGCCAATAAAAGTACCCCAAATCATCAAAGTCCAACCTGTTACCCTAGCTCAGCCATTGAACAACCATTCCAGGGCTCAAACCGCCAAAGCAATAAAGGCCAAACGTGAAACTTCATATTCAAGCCCCAAATAAGGAACCCATCACCTCAACCAGTCTGCACAAGGGTTAAGACTAAGACTTTGATACCGAGAAGAACCACTCTCAGAAGCGGCGGTCTCCCCGGCTGACGAAGATGAAAGCAAATTCAATCTACACTGACGAACGGAAAGAGGGTCCATGGCAAAGGCTAAATAAAAAAAAAGAGAGAAAATATTCAATCAAGAAAACCCGCGAGGGCTGATTGATAACAGGAGTTTGATGCTCTCAAGATCTATCCCGAGATTAGGGGATGTCTCATATTTTTCGAGTTAATGCCAAATAGTGATCATGTGATATGAAATCAGATTGAAATATATGCATTTATGCGAAGATGTATTGGTATAACCAGGGCAGTTCATCTTGCACACTCAAAGTTGTCTGAGTCCAATATAAAACCAGCACACTGTTACTATCTACCCTCCGGTGCTCTGTTTGCTTGAACACTTCAGTCAACTCATCTTGCTACCCACTGTGAAGCCGACCCTACAACACCTTCCTAATAAAGAGCCAAGCCCATACAACCAGTATCTGAGACATAAGCACGTGCTAATCACATCCGAAAAATCCTTCACAACAACTCCAACTTCTCACACAAAAAAAAAAAATGGCCGTTAGAGATAAAAACCGTGACTGGCGCTCTAAGCAAAAGTTAGGCCAAAGGGCAGGGTGAAAACCTGGCGAAAGGCAGTCTGCCCTACAAAAAATAAAATAAATAAAAGCCGCTGGATTGGGTTGGGTCCATTCCAGGCAAAAAATAAGGCACAGGGTTATGTGAAAATCCGACAAGGACGCATCTCCCGCTAAGAAAAGCTAGTGCGAAAATCCACGAGGGACGCACTACCTTCAAATAATGACTACAGGTACCAGAGGAGAACCTCATAATCCCTTAAAGGCATGAAATTCAAAGGCAATCCAAGGGGGCACAGACCCTACCATAACTGACGATCAAATCAGCTGACGCCTTCGAATCCACTCGGATGAACTCTTATCCCGCATTATTGCATACATATGCATCTCACGGGTATGGCATTTGATGGTGCCTCAACATGCATTCACGCATGCATGAACTTTATATATATCTTGCACAAGAAATTCTTCGCACACATTTCGTGCCCATGATCTTTGCGTACTTGCAACACGTAATCCTTTGCACATGCTTAGCACAAGCACTTATCACGTGCATCTAATCTCCCCGTTATCTTTAAGTCCTTATCTAACAGGCATCCTCAATCTCTTTAAAACGCTATCTTTAGGTCCTTCTTCAAAAGGCATCTTCAAAACTTTATCTTCAAGTCCTTATTCACAAGGCATTCTCAGTCTCTTCGGAGCATTATCTCTAAGTCCTTATCTAACAGGCATCCTCAATCGCTTTAAAACGCTATCTTTAGGTCCTTCTTCAAAAGGCATCTTCAAAACTTTACCTTCAAGTCCTTATTCACAAGGCATTCTCAGTCTCTTCGGAGCATTATCTCTAAGTCCTTATCCAACAGGCATCCTCAATATCTTTAAAACGCTATCTTTAAGTCCTTCTTCAAAAGGCATCCTCAAAACTTTATCTTCAAGTCCTTATTCACAAGGCATTCTCAGTCTCTTCGGAGCGTTATCTCTAAGTCCTTATCCAACAGGCGTCCTCAATATCTTCAAAATTTATCTTTAAGTCCTCCTTCACGGGGCATTCTCAGTCTCCTCGGAGCATTATCTCTAAGTCCTTATCCAACAGGCGTCCTCAATATCTTCAAAATATTACCTTCAAAGTCCTTGCTCAAAAGGCATTCTCAGTCTCCTCGGAGCATTATCTTTAAGTCCTCCTTCACGGGGCATTCTCAGTCTCTTCAGAGCATTATCTTTAAGTCCTCATTCACGGGGCATTCTCAGTCTCTTCGGAGCATTATCTTTAAGTCCTCCTTCATGGGGCATTCTCAGTCTCTTCGGAGCATTATCTTTAAGTCCTCCTTCACGGGGAATTCTCAGTCTCTTCGGAGCATTATCTTTAAGTCCTCCTTCACGGGGCATTCTTAGTCTCTTCGGAGCATTATCTTTAAGTCCTCCTTCACGGGGCATTCTCAGTCTCTTCGGAGCATTATCTTTAAGCCCTCCTTCACGGGGCAATCTCAGTCTCTTCGGAGCATTATCCTTGAGTCCTCCTTCACGGGGCATTCTCAGTCTCTTCGGAGCTTTATCCGTAAGTCCTTCTTCACAAGGCACTCTCAGCATTGTCGTTAAGTCCTTTTTCAAAGCATTCTCAGTCTTTTCAGAGCATTGTCCTTCGTAGCATTGAGCCTTTTCCGAAATATTCTAAATCCTTTCAATCCATGAGTATATTTGCGTCAACAAGGCTAGACACCGTATAGGTTGGATGCCAAAATAATAGGGGTTAACACGTCGACAAACAGACGGCAACTACCCACAACAATTTCAGCCAGTTCGGGAAGACAGCCACCTCAAGTACGCGCCTCTTTCCTTTCTTTTCTGAATTTTGGTTCACTTAGGCACCTAGGTTCTAAGTTCCCCAAAATTGGGGGCAACTGTAGACACCGGGTCCCGAGGCGGTCCAAGATCAGGATTACCCGATGATGAAATAGAAGACCGATTTTCGGCAAGAAATGTGAGAACCGATCGTTCCCTTGTCAAAGATGTGTTTTTTTTCGGAAAATAATTAAAAATATATTTTTAATGGGAAATTAAAATTAAAATGGAGTAAAAAAAATATATTAATTTTGTGTTTAGATTTAAAATAATAAAAAAAAAAGTCGCGAAGGCCGCCTGCAGTAGCGCGGGGCTGCCTGTGCGGCAGGCTGCCCCAGCGCGCAGGGGCGCCTGCACGCAAGGCAGGCGCCTCGCGCGCAGGCCCCCTGCGAGCGAGGCGGGGGGCGCCGCGCGCCCCCCCTGCGCGCGAGGCAGGGGCCTCGAGCGCAGCCCCCTGGGCGCGAGGTGGGGGGCGCCGCGCGCCCCCCCTGCGCGCGAGGCAGCTGCCTGCCGCGCGCGGTGCGGGGGCACCACGCGCGCAGCAGGCTGCTGCCGCGCGCGCCCTCGCCCTTCTCCGCGCGACCTGTCGCCTGTTCCCTTTTTTCCGCTTCTTTTTCAGTCTGATTTTCTTCAGTCTTTCACCATTTCATGCTTTTTGGGGTGAAACAAAAATAAAAGATTTTCTTGTCTTTTGCCATTTTTGGCCAAGACAAGATTAAATAGAATTTGGCCCTCATTTGTGGAGGAGGACGGCAATTTTTTTAGAAAAAGGCTTTCTTTCAATTTTTTCTCTCCAGCAAAGGGGTTCTTTGGTTTCTTTTTTTTTTTTCTTTTCTTCCTTAAGTTTTAATCTTGATTTGTTCTTCGAAAATACATAATCCATTTTTATTGAGTGATTTGGGCTTGGAAAATTAATTTCTTTTTGCCCAAATCATCCACCAAAAATATTTTTCATCAAAGTATTTTTTTGTTTTATTTCAAGATATTAATTTCTACATTTTCTTCAAGTGTTTATCATCACAAATCCGACAAGGAAAATCGATCGGGACACCGTTTCCCCAATCTAAAAATTCTGAGGGTAAACATTCTTGGACTTATTCTCTTTTATTTTTCTTGTACATTATCTATTGTTGTTAAAATTATTTTTGTTACTATTATCATGTCTATTATTTTTATTATTCATTTTTAGCATTTTAATATGTTGATACCATGATTAATATGTTATTTGTTTTCTTTGATTTCCATGCTCTCTCATTTACTACCATTATCATTATTGTGAGTTTGCTGCCATGTTATTTATAATAATAATTACTATTATTACTATGCCGTTGCCTCATTTGCATTGGTATATATATTGTTATTGTTCGCATTACCACCATCCTATTATCACTATTATTACTATTATAGTGGTTGTTATTAACTTATTTCCCGTTTTTTGCATTTATTATTATTATTATTATTATTATTATTATTATTATTATTATTATTATTATTTCGTTGTCATCATTTGTCCTAGAATTGGTCATCATTATTATTTTTGCAATCATTTGTTTTATTATTATTATTATTATCATTCAATACCCTATTATTATTATCGTTATTACTTATCATCATTATTATCATATTTGTTCATATTATACTCACTATTATTTATCATCATTGTCCATTATTATTATTATTATCATTATTATTATTATCATTATTATTAGTATTATTACCATTATTATCATTATCATATGGTTTTATTGTGATTATTATGTCTACTATTTGTCTTATTTATTGTTGCATTGTTATTTACTGTTGATAATTTGATTTATTTTGTTGCATTGCTATCATTGTTATTATCATTATACTTATTATTTGTTTGATTAATTCACTTTGAATATTTACTAATATTTTGATGTTAATTTTTGTATGAGTTTTACTTGAATCGGGTTATTTGGGCGTCCCCGCGATACCTCGGATGGGTCGCGACACGTAGACGATCACTCCGGTTTGGTGAGATCCTTTTAATCTCTCTTTACATGTTATGTGCTTATTTGTAAATATATATATTTTTATTCGTGCGCGCGTGCGATAAAAAATCACAAAAATATTTCTATAACTAAATTGGAATTTTCACTAATAAAATCGGGACCAATGTCCCTTATTTTAGCCCAACCATAAAAACATCACAACTAAAACGAAGAGTCAATTTTCAATAAAATGGGATCACTCATCCCGGTTTTTATTCAAACAATCAAAATGACTCTTCGAACCCTCTTCAAATTAATACGAAGGAATCAATGTTCCTAAATTTCGAACAAGTGCGAAGGAACCAATGTTCCTTAAATAATGCCCCGATTTATGTATGCTCTTTTATTTTAATCTTGGGTGAGTGTTTTAAATTCAAGTTCATTTCTTTTTTGGGCCCTTGTAATTAATTTTTGGGGCAACATTATTTATCTTTTGGGGATTGTATTCCGTCCCACTTACATCTTTAATCTCCTTTTATTGGGGTTGTATTCTGCCCCTATTTCTATTGTAATTGCGTGCTTGCGTGTTTACCGCTTTCATTTATCGCTTTCCCTATCTATTGCTTTATCGCTTTTATTTACTTCCTTTATGTGCTTGAAATGCGCTTTTACTTTTAATGCATCGCTCGTGTGAGATAAGAGATATAATTTTAAGAAGTTAGAAACCCATTTATAATTAATCAAAGCATAAATAAGAGGGAAGTTCCGGACACCATATCTCTGGTTTAGACCGTTAGAGGTGAGAAACCCTTTCCCAATTTCTTGCAAATTGGGTGGCGACTCCAAATACCTCAAAGGTGCCTTTAGGCGTCAATAGGCTAGGTTATTCTCCCCAATGTTCTATTGGGAGGGATACACCAATGATGTCTCATGGCGCCCATGATCAAAAGACGCGAACCTTCATACCTCGAGTCCTAAAGCGGATTCAAAGAGAGGGCCCTTGCTGGGTTTTACGGGTTCGGCGCGCGTCACACCTGCACATAAGAATGAACAGCATTTAGTCCTAATTTATCAACTTTGCTAACTAAAGCATCTATTTTAATATTAAGAGCAGAAATAGCATCAATTTCTAGAACTCCATTGGGTTTCTTGAGGTTGCTTCTGTCGAAAGAGTTGTACATATAGTTGTT
Organism: Excoecaria cochinchinensis; assembly: GCA_947683425.1. NCBI lineage: Eukaryota > Viridiplantae > Streptophyta > Magnoliopsida > Malpighiales > Euphorbiaceae > Excoecaria > Excoecaria cochinchinensis. Next base: position 5,857,851 of record CANTUQ010000034.1, read on the forward strand.
CATTGCAATTTCCTCAAGAAGCTTCATTGCATCATCCATTTTTAGTCCCATAAAAGCTCCTCCTGCTGCTGCATCTACCAGGATTCGAGTGTTGGGATGGAGACCAGTGTAAAAATTCTGCACTAACATCCAATTTGCTATTCCATGATGTGGACACTTCCTCAAAAGATCTTGAAACCTCTCCCAAGTATCATATAAAGCTTCAGACTCTCGTGCAAAGTTATGAATTTCAGACCTTAACTTTGCTGTCTTTGCTGGCGAAAAGAATTTTGTTAAGAATCTCTTAGCTAGATCATTCCAATTAGTAATTGTCCTTGCTGGTAGGGATTCCAACCAACTCCGAGCCTTGTATCTAAGTGTGAAAGGAAAGAGTCTTAGTCTAATTGTCTCATCAGAAGCTCCGTTAGTCTTAAGTGTGCCACAAATAGCCAAAAATCTTGAAATATGCAAATTTGGATCTTCAGTGGTCAATCCTCTAAATTGACATGAATTTTGAAGCATAGACAGTACAAATGACTTAATCTCAAAGTTGTTAGCTTCAATAGTAGGTTGCACAATGCTTGATGTTGCTCCTTCAACAGTTGGGGTCGAATAATCAATGCGCGTCTGGCTGGCTCCCCCATTACTATATCCTTTTTCGGTTCTTTCTTTTCTCTTTGTTCCCTTAATCTAGCTTTGAAGGTGCGCTCAATTTCAGGATCAAATGGCAATAGTTCAAAACTTTTTGATCTTCTCATACACCTACAAAATAAAATCAAGAGAGAAATTAAAATAAAATAAAATAAAATGAAATCTAAAGTAATAGCAAATTATTTGATATTGATATTAATCTAATTAGTCCCCGGCAACGGCACCAAAAACTTGTTGTCGGTTTTCGCAAGTTTACGAAATCGATTCTAGTAATAAAGAGTGAATGAGTTATCGTTCCCAAGAGAACTGATGATCAAGTACCAAAACTATGATAATTTCCTATTATTTAGACAAGCAAAACTTAATTGATTAAAATAAATAGTAATTACGAAAATAGAACCATAAAAATAATTGAAAGATTAAAAGAAATCAATAGATGAGAGGCAAGGGTATCTTTGAGTTCACTTGAATTTACTTTTTCAATTATAACTATTAACAATCAAATTTAATTACTCAAGCAAGGAATAATAATCCTTAAATATTTAACATGCTTTCCCAAGCTAAGCTAAACTTATTCACTAATGCCTATTAATCTTTTATAACAGATATTAATGAATGAATTTATGAATATGATTATTCTCAATAAATTCCCACAAGTCAAGTTATATTATTTCTATTCAAACTTTGTTCTTGTGTTGTTTACAATTCAAATTCAATCTTAAAATTTTCCTTCCGTACTAATCTTAAGAAAATAGATCAATCAATTAATGGCCAGTTAACTGATAGCATTAAGCATAATTATAAACAATTGCAAAAGTAAAGAAAGCTAATTGAAATAATTAAAAAGAGTAAAAATTCAAGCTACATCAAAGATAACCCTAAAGAAAATTTAGCTCATGTTAATCATGTTCAAGAATCCAAAATAACAATTCAAATTCAATAACATAGTTAAAGCAAACTTGAAGTAGAGTAGAGATGAAAATCTTGGTGCTTGAAACTTTGATTCCAAATCTTGAGTTCTTCAATTCTTCTTCTTGTTTTCGTCCCCCCATTTGAGATAGAATGGCGTCTTTTTATGGAAAAAGCGTCCCAATTTTAATAGGAGAGCTCTAGGGCTTGTTTTGGAAGAAACCAAATAGAGTTGGAATTGGAAAACAATTAAAACATTCCATTCTTGTTCTTATTCCAGTCACCACACCCTCAGGTGGTGATTTTGGCCCAGTGTCACCACCTGAGGTGGTGAAACAATCTGCCCATCTAACCTTCACAGCCTTGGATGGTGAAACTCTCTGGTTGCTTTTTTTCACCATTTAGCACCCTTTTTGGACCTCTAAAGCTTCCAATGAATTCTTTTTGTCTTCAAATGAACTCCTAACTCACTAATCATTGAAGATTAATAAAATTAACCTAAAAGGACCAAGATTAACACAATTAAGCCAACTTAGCAATCAAAAGAAAAGAATTAAAAATTGTAACTAAAAGATAATGAAAATTAGCTACTAAACAACTATTCCAACCTAAAATTTACTTAAACTATAAAACCTACTAACATGGACTTTGATTGGATACCACAAGATCCCAATCCTTAAGACATGAACATGTCCCCTTCACAGGAAGCCATCCATCATCATAATAAAGATTAAAGTTACTTTAGGAAAAGTAGCTTTAGTAAAAATATCTTTAAAAGATTCCCACTTTAATAAAGTAGCTTTTGCAAAGTAGCTTTTATAAGGAAGCTTTTGTAAAAGGAGATTCCTCCTTATCTTATTATGTAAGCGTTATGTAAGCACTATGTAAGATAGAGCTTCCCAGCTCTATAAATATGTACTTCGATTCCATTAGGGATCACGCTTCAACTTTGTGAAATAAAAATTTCTAGTTTATCTTTCTATTGAGTTTCTAAAGCTTTCTCTCTCTCTTCATTAAAATATTCTTATTCATCTTTATTGGATCCTGTTCTTTATCTTCAAGGTTCGTGGAATGTATCATGTTGTGTTGTGTTGTCTAAGAGGATAGTCCTCTAGTAGGCCAGGAGAGCCATTTATTTGGACAGTCATAACTGACTCCTTAACAGATTCATCCTGGTGTGTTCCACAGAAAAAGAGGGAAAAAGTACCTAAATGCAGCACCAACGTGGAGACGTTACCTAGCGACACGTGGCAGAGGGGTATATAAGGAAATTCTAGGCCTGGATGATAAGGATATCCTTTTCAGCCTAATGGTATCAGATCTTACCTTATATCCCCAACGTTGTGGAGTTGCCAGGGTTCGAGCCGCGAGGGAAGCGAAACCCAAAAAGAGGAAAAAAGAACCTAAATATGGCACCAACGTGGAGACATTACCTGGCGACACGTGGCAGAGGGGTATATAAGGAGATTCTGGGCCTGGATGACAAGGATATCCTTTTCAGCCTAATGGTAGGCCCATTTTACTTTTCAACTCAGTTAAATAGGGCATTTATACCCCTCAAATGGATGGAATACCAATGTGGCAAATGGAGTTAGCAGCATCTAATCATGAAACGACATGTCAGCAGTCTCTCTTAGTTAGCAATCCAATCAGCAAATTGAAAAAATAGATTACGTAGAGCTTACATGGTATAAAATAATAATAATAATAATAATAATAATAATAATAATAATAATAATAATAATAATAATAATAATAATAATAATAATAATAATAATAATAATAATAATAATAATAAAAGAAAACGTTACAGCTTCAATTAATGAACCCACCAACCTTTTCTATAATCATGAAGAAAGAAAATAAGAGAAAATACAGAGAGTTTCCCTCTCAAATTTAAGTACATTAATCTTGAATTTCCTTAGGGTTTTTTGTCACAACCCAAAAGTGGCCTAATTGGAATTGGCATTTTTAATTGGAAAATATGGATATTTTGGTAATTATTACAAGTGTAATTTAGGGGCAATTGGGTAATTTTCTAGAGGAAAGAGGATTTTATTGCAAGGAATTAAAAGTATTATTTGCAGATTTTATTTTAGTGAGTAAAAAGAAATTGTTAAGGACCTATTAGAAGATTTGAAGGAGCTGTTAGTAATTGGTTTAAGTGAACCAGTGCATGTATGCCAAATGGAAAGGTGAGTGTGTGCATGTGGGAGAGAGAAAAGAGGGTTTCAGAAATTTTGTGTAGCTTCAGAAGGAAGCCATTAGATTTCAGTCTCTTTCTCTCTTGCTCTCTCTCACGTTAGCCATTCCTTCCCCTTTTCCATTTTCTGTTCTTTCCCATTTGCATGTGTGTTTTTCTGTTTTGAGCTTTGAAGGGATTTTAAGAGGTAAGTGGCAGAAGTTCTTTACGTTTTTATGGTTGAATCTCCTTCTTCTCCTCCTTTGGGTTTATTAAGATTATTTTCTTGCGTTAATGAATGTGGTCTTTGTCTGTTTGCAAGCATCTGAAGATAAGAGAAAAGAGAAGGGAAAAGGGAAAGTTGTGGATTGAAGTTGCAGTGGTCATTTTTGAACTTCATTAACAGGTTTGGGAGTGTCTGTCCTTTCTCATTTTCGGATCCTAGTTACTGTATGTTGTTAATGTCAACTATGTGTGTTGTTTATTAAAATGCATGAGCAATGTGATGTGTATACATGATTCCTGTAGAAAAGAATGATGTTGAGTATGCAAATGAGATGAATATGCATGAGTTTGAATGTGGAATCCTGGGTTGTTGACGTTCTGGTATTGCATCTGTTTGAATTGTAAAAAATATGTTGTTTGTATTAAAATTGCTGTACATGTGCCCTGGAGACTTGAAGGTATGTGTTCGAATAATTATTGCATAAAAAATGGTTTTAGACAAAATGGGGTTTTGAGTTTTGAATGTACTACGTTTTCACGATTTTCTGGTTTCGACGTTTTCTAGAAATTCTGAGTTTTTAGAAGGAGAAACAGAAGTGAGAGAAGCAGATCACGTGACGTGATGAAGAATCACGCCGTGACCCTCTTCCCTGAAGAGGATCACAAGACCTGATGCAGCATCACGCCGTGACCTGCTTCCCTGGGGAAGTCACGAGACGTGATGAAGAGTCACGGCTCGTGACCATCCCATTCCCTGCGTGTCATGAGTCGCCACTGCCGAGTGACTCGTGACCTCCCCTCTCTTCTCTGGCATCACGAGGCATGACGGAGGGTCACAACTCGTGACTGCCCCTGTTTTTGGCGTGGGGCTCGCGTGAAGCCAGCGTCACGAGTCACCATTGCTTGGGTGACTCGTGACTGGCCTCCTTCCTGCTGCCCTGTTTTAAAAAGCAAAGTATTTTCTTTAAAGCTTCTGTTATATGGGGTTTTCACTACTTGACTCAAGAACAGGTTTAAAACTGTGCTATAATTTAATAATTGTTTAATTGTGAGATTTGTGTACATGATTAATAATTAATGTACATAATTTAAATGTTAATAAATTTACATGAACATAGGTTATTTTTAAGTGTGAGTTATATGTTCTTATTATCTCCTATTTTTGATATTTATATGTTTCCGAATTTGATCAATATACATGTATACATGAATTATAAGTTCTTATTTAATGCAATTCTCATGATATGATAATGATACTGGAATTTTTGAGTAATGTCATTTAAGCATGGATAGTCATAGTAGTGGATAAGTAAGCGCTTACTTAGGTCAGGGTGTGCGTGCAGCTGCTATATGATAAAACGTTATATGCGAGTCTATTTGGATCCTTGTTTCGACCCCGTTTGGGTCTATATGGAAATTAATGCGAGACTTCGGTCTCTATATGAAAATCACATGTTTGAGACTCATGTCTCTATATGCTTGGGATACTGTGTTCTATCAGTGTCCAAATGACCGCATCCACTTCTAAAGAGTATTTTCAGACTAATCAGGCTATATGTTAAATTGTATTGCATATGTTGAGATGCGTTTTGACAGGATTAAAAGTATATGATGCACATGAATTCTTGCATAATGTTATATTATGCACCTTGTATATGTGTACTTAGAATGGTGAGAATTATGTTAATACTAAGTATGATTTGAGTAGTTAATGGCTCGTAATGTATGTTTATGCATGTCAAGTAAAGAACATGGAAATATGCTTATATGTATTTTGATGCCTTTGATTTTGAATCATAGCTTTATTGCACGATTATGTTGCGATGAGATTGTATTATTGTGGTAAATATTGTATATGTATATTGTTCGTTTGTTTTGTTCCTCCCCACTAAGCGTTATCGCTTAGCACGGGTTCTTTTCCCGTGCAGGTGGCGAGTTCGGTTTGTAGTCAGATATCTGCAGGTCGGCCACTAGAAGTCTTTTTGGATGAAGTTATTTTTGAGTCTTCTGCTGTTATTTTGTACATGGCTTGTTAATAGCAAAATGAATCTTTTGTAAAGGAACAACTATTTTTGTATATGTATTTGCTTACGAGCCTTTTTTGTAAAACGATGTTGACATGATATATGTTCAAGGACTTGCTATATTATGATTAAAAGTTTCTTTATTTCTCATATTAGTTTTTATTTATTAGTGTGTATTTGGATTTGTATATGTGTTTGTCCGCGTGGCACTCCGGTATCCTTCCAACGGGGATAACGGGGCGTTACATTTTTAATCTGCAATCAGTCCAAGTTTATAGAAGAGGCTTATATTTGTGTATAAAAGGTATTTAGTGTGGTATCATTGATTTTTCTTTTAAAAAAATTGCAATCATGCTTTATATAGTTAATCGTTTGTGTTTATATTTATTTAATATTTAGAGACATTGGAAGAAAGTATTGACCTTTAGTACTATTACAGAGGGAGTTGATCAGTAAAACAATATGTGGATTATAAAAAAAGTTCTATGCATGCAAAAAATAAAATTGATCCTGATGAAATATGTTACTTTGATATTGTCTTAACTTTTGAGAAAAAATGTGGTATGAAGAAACTCAACAAAGTATGCATGTTAATATCTTATCGTAGGAAACAAATGAGATATTATGTGATTGATAGTGATGAGGGTATAAAAGCTATCAAAAAAAATTGTTTCAAAAAACTTTAATATCACTCAATTATACCCTGTTGAAGAAAGGGAACTACAAGGTGTCCAAATTAGTTTGAAAAAGAGATAATGAAAAAGAGTATGAATGCCAGGGATAGGGCTAATTTTGATAGATTACAGTCTTACAAAGAATTGACCACCAGAATGAATTATAAGGACCTTGTAGAAGCAAGAAAATTTATCAATATATATGTTGTAAATGGTTATGGATTTAAGGTTGTGAAATCTGACAAGACTAGACTTGGGATACAAATGCAAAGTAGGATGTCCATTTGTTTTGTTAATTTCTAGGGATGGAAAAGGAGAATGGTGTAGGGTCAAGATACTTAATACAGAACAAAAATACTATAACACCCCAGAGCAAATTAAAAAAAGTTAGGAGATTATTTCAGGCTAAGGGTACAAAACAACTCACAGTATAAATTAAAGTCAATGAGGAGTAAAGTTTTTGAAGAGTTGAAATTAAATGTGCCAGAATACAAGCTTATGTTAGCCAAGAAGTTTATACTTACTACTCTTGAGGGAAGCTATAGTGATGATTATAAAATATTGGAAGCATATGCACAGAAGCTTAGGGATTCTAACCCTAAAAGTAGAATTGTATTGAATTTGAGCAAGGATGCAATGCATCATTGTAGAAGGGTATTTTTTAGGATATTTGTAAGCTTCAAGGCATCAGCGGATTCAAAACTTGTTGTAGGCCTTTGATAGGTCTTGATGGAACTTTTTTGCTTGGAAAATGTAAAGAGTGGTTGCTTGTTGTTGTAAGCCAAGATAGTATGAATCATTTTAACATATTGCTTGGGCTGTTGTTCCTTATGAAAATAAGAAACACTGTGGATGGTTTATGGAGCTTCTTAGACAATGCTTTGATTTGGACAAGAGGTAAGGGATCATAATTATGTTCGATATGCAGAAGGTATGTAAACATATATCTTAACATTTGTTTGCTTATCACAGCTTAGATGACTTATGTGCTAAATTGATAGTTTGTGTCCTTATTGTAACGTTTAATTAATGTAGTTAAAACAAACTTACCTAAAGCAAGCCATAGATTTCGTGTAAGACACATTGAATCAAATTGGTGTCAACAGTGGAGAGGGGGATAATTTAAGAAGTTATTGGAGCACTTATGAGGAAGAGCTGAAGGACTATTTAAGGTAATCGAAGGAGATGAATGAGATGGCAGTGAGGACTCTGTTGAAGTACCCCTCACCAGACATGGTGCAAGGCTTATTAAACCACCAATTGCAAAAATGATACAGTTGATAACAACTTTTACGAGTCCTTTAATTCAAGGATTAATCAACCAACACACAAGTCCATCATAGGCATGTTGGAAGATATCAGGGTTATGTGCATGAATAGGCTTGTAGAGAATGAGAGAAAGATTAAAACATAGAAGCATGAGTGATCCACAAAATGTATGTTACTGTTTGGTGATTATATGAGAATTGCACACAATTGCAAAGTTGAATATTGTGGTGATAATGCCTTTGAGGTAACTAAAGGAGAAGACAGGCATACTACCCACTTGAATCTCATAAAGTGTACTTGCAAGGCTTGGGGTGTGTCTAGAATTCCATGCCCTCATGCCATAAAAGCATTTCAACACCTTCATATCAATCTAATCAAAGAAATTTCACGGTGGTATTGTAGATACCCAATTCTTCCCGAATTAAAATAATGACACTAGTAAAATGCAGATATTTTTGCCTTTTTCCAACTTAAAATATTTTTATGTACTTGTACACTTTTAATAAATAATTTTTATCTTCTCACTTGAAAATAAAAAATAAAAAAAATTAAGGGTGTGTTCGGTAAGATTGTATGTTTTTGGTTTTTAATTTTTTAAAATCCAAACACTATTTTTAATTTTTGTTATTTATTTTTCAAAAACTGTTTTGTAAATCATAATTTTTAATTATAATGTTTCTAATATTTATTAATAAATATTATGCATATATATTATCTAATTATTAATATTGAATAATAAATATTTAATGAAGTTCAAAATTCATTAAAAAAATTCAAAATAATAAGAAAAATCAATGATTTTTAAGAAACAATAACAATGTCAATTATTTTAATTCAATCACAATCTCCACGCTATTTCATCTCGAATACTGTTCATTTGACGAAGTTGACTTGCACTTACATCAACAATTTCCCTGTGGCTCTGAAGTGATGGCTTCACTATTTTGTTGATCATCTCCTATCAAAATATTTTCATTTGCATATTCTACAAATAAAGAGTCTATACTCTGTGCATTCTAATAAAGATATGAATCACACAACATTCAAGAGGTATATATTTTTGCCGCTTTATGTCATATGAAGGCATATCTCTAAGGATGGAAAAACGTGCCTTTAAACCTCTAAAACAACGTTCTACGACATTACGTAACGAATAATACACATAATTAAATAATTCTTCTGGACCTTGTGGATTTGATCCATCTCTATAATCACGTAAATGATAGTTTTATCTACAGTATGAACTAAGAAATCCAGGCATATTAGCATATTCTGAATTAACCAGATAATATTTACCTCGTGTTGGCATAGGGAATTTATTTGTTGGATTAGGAATACATTCCAAGAAAATTTTTGAATCATTTACTATTCCTTCCCAACCAGTTAGGGAAAATGTGAATCACATATCAAATGAACAAGCACAAATGATATTCTATGTAGGGACTCTTTTTTTCCCACAGTATGGAATTTGTTGACTGATTGGAATTTGTTCAAAAATGTGTGTACCATATATAGCTCCAATACAGTTCGATTATAAAAGTAACAATTAATAAGCAATATTGAATGTAATTATATATATAAAAAAGATTTAAAATTTTTTATTACCTTAAAAAATGGATAGTTGTAGACACCGGGTCCCGAGTAGCCTTGATCAGGATTACCCGATGATGAAATTTAGCTATGCCGGCTTATAGGCAAAAAGATTGGAGTTCGGAATTGTTTTTTCCTTGTCTTTTCGATGAGCAAAAGTGTATTTTAAAAATATTTTTAAAATTATTTTGGAGAAGAAAAAGTGTATTTTAGATTAGTGGAATTTAAAAAAAAAGGTTGAAAAATGGTGATAAAAATGGAGTGGAAATCATTCGCGACGGAACAGCGACGGTAAGGCGCCGTCGCTATTGTATGTGCGCGGAATGCTGCAGAGCGCGCGCTCCGCATGACCGACGCCTTGGGCGTCGCTCGCTCCGCGCACATTGTGCGCGGATTGCTTGCACTCCGCGCGGAGTGACGCCGATTTTCGGCGTTTGGGCGCCGATTTGGCCCCCATTTCGCCTACTTCGCCCATTTTTCAACTCCCACTTGATTTTTAACCGTTTTTGGACGGTTTTGGGTGGTTTTTTGGGTAGTTTTTGAGGGTTAAAACACTAGAAAAATTCAGATTATGGGAGGACGAACTAAGAACATTTGGAGAGGAAAAAACTAAATTTTAGAGCTTTTGAGTTGAGAGAGAAATTGTTTCCAAGAGTTTTTCTTCAAGTTTTCAAGCTATTTTCTAAGGATTTTCACAAGAGAAGACAAGGAATTCAACACTTCTACCTTTAATTCTTCAAAACTGAATTTGAGGGTAATTATTCTTGGTTTTACTCATTAATTCTCTTGTTAATTTCATTTATTTTTGCTTCCAATTAGCATATTAAACATGTAAATTCTTTTAGTCTCCATATTTTGCTTCTTCTTTTATCTTCAATTATTTATTTAACAAGTTAATTCTTTCAAATTTATCATATCATTTTCATGTCAAGGTGTTTATTTTTATGTCATTATGCATGTTCAACTTAGGTTGTTAATGTTCTTTACATCCATTGATGTTTATTATGGCTATTATTGTTATAAATGCTAGTTTTATTATTATAATTTATATTACACTCATTTATTGATGTCATTAGGTATTAGTATCATTATTACCATTAATGTCATTGTTCATATTTTGCATGTATGTTAAATTTCAAATTTATTTTCTTATGCCTTTTATGTTAGATATTACTTTAGGCTTTATTATGCATGTTAAGTTTTATTATTCTTATGTTATGTTTTCATGCACATCGTAGGAGTATTAAAATTGATTGTCACTAATCTTTCATGCATGTTAATCACCATTATTAATAAATTGCATTTGCCATGACGTTATCTCACTTTATGCTTGTTAAATTGCATCATAATTATTTTTATGCATGTTATAGTATCTTAGGCATGTTATATGGTCATTATATATATTATCTTTTATGTCATCTCATCTCTTTGGGTTAATTTCTAACATGAATCTCTTCTATTTTATTTTTGGTTGCAAATCATTGTTTTATTCTCATTTGAGCACCAATGCACGAGAAGGAGGATATGCGGACTTTGGTATTTTCACTGCACATTTTCAATTCTCATTTTATTTATATTTCCTTGTATATATTCGTTGAATAAAATGTTTTTTTTATGCACGCATGAATAAAAACCACACAAATATTTCTAATAAATTTATTTGGATTTTTCATAATAAATGGAACCAATGTCCTAATTTTCATCCCAAATAAATCATCACATCCAAAATGTTTTCTTTAATTGTGCATGCGGGGACCAAAGTCCTCATAATTAATAAATTCCCCAGTTTTATGTATGTTTGCACTTTTAAATGGGAGTTGTATTCTGCTCCTAGTATTATTGTAATTTATCTTTGATGTTATTTTTGATATGTTTATCTTATCGCTTTAAATGTGAATATTTGCGCTTTTAAATTAAAATTGCATCGTGTGGAGAGAGAGCGAGTTAATAAACTCAAAACCAAATTATAAAATTAATCAAGGTAGAAATAGATGCGAAGTCCCGAACCCATTCTCTGGTCTTTGGGCTCAAAGAGGCTAGAGGTTTACCCTCCAAGACACCTCTTGTGTCACGAGACTTAGACATTAATCCTAGGCTCCTTTGGGCGAGAGGTTTAACCTCCAAGACCCCTTTGGCTTGCCCAAAATGGATAAAAGCGTTGTCTTTGGACTTAAGGAGGCGAGAGGTTTACCCTCCAAGACCCTTCTTATGCTCTATGACCTAACAAATCCTAGGCTCCTTTGGGCGAGAGGTTTACCCTCCAAGACCCCTTCGGCTTGCCCAAAATGGATGAAAGCGCTGTCCTAGGCTCCTTTGGGCGAGAGGTTTACCCTCCAAGACCCCTTCGGCTTGCCCAAAACGGATGAAAGCGCTGTCTTAGGCTCTCCGAGGTGAGAGAAACTTTCCCAATGTTTTATTGGGTGGCGACTCCATGAAATCTCCTTGTTGCCCAAAATAGATGCACTTGTAATTCGTTACAAGTTGTCAACAGACCTCAAATGCCCGATCGCCCTCAAGCGGGCGGTCAAGGGGCGCCCACGTGGGTCCTGCGTGCGTTACAATAGTACTTTGGATTATTTTTGATCTCTGGAGGTGTTTCATCAAACGATGGAGGAATAATCACATGTTTAACTATTGAAAAAATAGCATACATAACATTTCAAAAATGTCTAGAAATCGTGTCTGTTGAATGTTGAAAACGATTTGCAACAACTCTCTATATGTCATTTTGACAATTGATGAGAAGAAAAATTGCCATTTGTTTCTGCACTGTTAAAAACTTGAAATTTTTCAATGTTGTTCTTGTTTTAATTCCTCACATAAAATAATAAAAATATCTTTGTCAATCCAAAATAAATCATAGCATGTCATTGGATGACCATTTAATACCTCAACAATCCATTCATGACCTGTCAATTTTGAAAATCTTTGCGGTCTAGGTTTATCATTGCACATAAAATTGTATTTATAGTTCACATAAATCGTCAAAAATTATTCGATTTCCTCATCAAAATCGGAAAAAATATCATCCAAATCTATATCCCTGTCAAAATAAAAATAATTAATCCAAAAAATCATTAAAAATAATATCGATATATAATAAAATATAAGAAATATATTCCAACCAATTTCTAATAATAAACAAATCTTATAGGTCAATTAAAAAAATCCAAACATCAAATAAAAAGTTTGTATAACCCAATAGATAATAAACCAAAAAAATGCAAAAGAGTAATAATAAGAAATCAAATTTGGATATTCAAAACCCAATCTTTCTTTCTTTCTTCGGGCATGGCGAAAAAATCTGTCTGTAACACCCTTATCACTTCCGTACACTACATATACAGATTACCATAATTGTCTAATCGATACCTATGGCAAATGCGGTAAAATTTCTTTCTTTTCTTTTCAAACTTATTCTTTCATTTAACTTATAACTTTCCATGTAACTAACAAATTACATTTAATGCTGTTCAAACATCACATCTATCGTATCACATCATTCCATAACAATCTATCATATACATTATACACGGTACATAATCAAGTCTAAACTTTTACATATACATGCCGATAACAATATACATACTAGTCTTAACTTCAATCCAAAGGTCCGATCTAATCGCGAAGCTGATAGCACGCCTGCTCCTCAGATGTCCTACTCGGTACCTACACGCAGTCAAATAAACTACGTGCTGAGCATTAAATATGCTCAGTGGTGATTACAAATCTAAAAATTTTCAATGCTAACTCATGCACACACATACATGCACACACACTGACATGCACATCACTTTAGTCTTCACTCTTAGACTAAACAATGCCATATAACTATTCAGTCTCTCACTTTACTTCAATTTTCGAATTTACTCTTCATTTGACTTTAATTATGATTTTACACTATTCTCTTTGTATTATCCACTCTTAAATTATTATCTTACTTGTAACATGTTCACTTTGGTCCTTTAACTTCCCCTTTGACTTATTACTCTTTTAACTCTCATATTAACATTTTTCACTTATCTTAACTTATCATCTAACTTCTCTGCTTTTCATATAACTTTAACTTTATTTCTTATAACTAATCATTCTACTCCTTTAACTTTTAAACCTCTATGTTTCAATCCTTTCACTTCATTTACTTTAATCAATACATTTTACACTGATATACATTTTTTGTAATACACTCACTTCATTCACTTCACACACTTCTAGAACACATTTTACTTAATTTCATTTCTCATTTAAACCTCAGTTTTCTTTTTACTAGTTTCTATCCCTCATTTCTTCAGTAACAATTTCAATTCAGTCTAGTTCATATTAACATTTTATGTGGTGACATATCCATATCAATTACACTTTAGACGTTTTTCAATATATTATCTTACTTTATTTGATTTAACAATTTAGTCATTTATTTCCTTTCTAAATCTTCGATTCTTATTACATTTACAGTATTTACTTTTAATCAGTGACAAATTACGTTTTTGTCCCTAAGGTAACTTAATTATCAATTAATCCTTTAAAGTCCATTACATTATAACTATATCTTTTTACTTTCAATTATTTACCAAAATGCCATTAATTCAATATTTACTCATAAAATTATAGTTTAATCCTTATTTTCCAATAAATTATTAAAATACCCTTTGGTTCATTTTATTTATGAATTTGCCACTAATTATACATTTTGCACTATTGAATTCACTATTCCTTTATAAAATTACAGTTTAGTCCTCAATTTCTTACTTTCATGTCTATTTTACATTTTAGTTCATATTAAGGTTTTACATTACAATTAATCATTATTTGGCTTATAAACTACATATTAGTCCTTCTTTTAGTATTTTCATGTCAAATTACATTTTAGTCCCTAAACTTTGCATTCTTTGCATACTTGTCATTTTAGTTTCACTTTTCACTTACATGTCACTTATTACTTACTTTTACACTTAATTGCAATTTTGCCCTTAACTTTTATCAAATTACAAATTTGCCCTTCTTTTAACGTTTAATTACAATTTTGCTACCTATTAGCTATATTCCCACTTTTATTCACTTTTTGACTTATAATTTAACAATTAGTCTCTCAACTAATTGTTTTTATGGTAAATTACGTTTTAGTCCTTAAACTTTCATTTTCTTTCATATGAGTTCTTTTTCACTCAAATTGTCATTTTTAATTTACTTTTTACATTTTCATATCATTTTACCCTTATTCTCTATTTGACATATTAATTAGGTCAATTACCATTTTGACCCTAAACTTTTTATTTTCTTTCGTTTAAGTCTTTTTTTAATTTAAATTCTTATCTTCATTTTTCTTTTCACATTTCAAATCATTTTATCATTACGATATGCCATTTTACCATTATGGCCCTCATACAATCCCGGCAGACAATCTGCAAACTGGATATACGGGATGTTGACCCCGTAGGTCCACTACACTGCACTAGGGAATGATCCCAAAAGACCACTCCATCGTATCACTGAACATATAACATGTAACGTATAACGTGTAACATATAAAGGCAATATGAGAGACCATCACGAATCTGCTATAGTAAAGCAAGTCATCATGACTCGCACTGCGGTATGGGTGTGTAACACCCCTTACCCATACGTAGTCAACCACCACGACCGGTGAAGGATGTTACACGACAAATGCTAAATTGAACACATTAGACCTAAAAATAAAAAAAATAGAAAAGCAAGACTGTAAACTTCTTTAATTCAAATGCTCATATAATACAAAGTACAATCACATAAAAACTCGCATCATACTTTTCATTATAATCTTATTACATATCAATCACTTATTATAAAAACAATAATGAATTACGTTACAAATATTAACTATAAACTCCAACTAACAAACTACTACAGACTCGTTGGCCAAATTGCTGCGGATTATCCTTAGCGATACGGCTAACTCCAAACCTGCACGGATAAACACCCGTGCTAAGCGCCAAGGCTTAGTGGGGAAAAATACATAATATGGACGACCACTCACAGTAGTCGTCAGTCAATGCACACCATAATAAATATCCAGTACAAATTCATATGTATATGAATACATGTTCAAGCACACTTAATGATTTCATTCGATCATTGCAAAAAATTGATCATAAAAGAAACATATTTATTGTATTCATCAACATAGTTAGATAGAGTGATAATTTTTAATTAATACATGCTTTTCATGTTTCATTGCTCATATTTCTCATGCCTCACGTATAATTATATTCATCTAATAATCAATTCTCACACATTAAGGAAACATGAATAAGAAGCTAAAAGTGTAAGTTCTTATCATCGCATATTAATGCATGTCACACATATAGTCATATTCATTTACTTCAAATTAATGCATTACCCTTATGTCATTTACTCATGTTTCTATCCGAAAGGAAATAACAAAACTGAAACTCATAGGCACTCAAGGGTGCTAGCACATTTTCGCATAGGGATCCATACGGGATCCAAGAATGCATAGGTGCATGAAGCAGTATTTCAAACACCATAAAAGTCACAATAGACAATATGTTCACATTCATCTCAAAATGCTTAATCTCATACTTTCTTACAAGTCACCACACACACTTATTAATTCATAGCTTATTATTCTATTCACATTCTTTTGTTCATTTATTGCCTGCTAAGTCAAATGTGGATAACGAGTGAACGCCTGGTACTCGTAGGTACATAAATAATTTCTTTTCTTTTCTTTTCATTTTAAAATATTTTTGCATGGGATCTTAAACAAGATCCAAACACATTGGGGATCGCAAGGATCCAAACGAGGACCTGATAAGGGTCCAGAATGCATAAGCTGCAACAAATAGAACTCTATACACGTGCCTATATGTCCACAATTGACTGATGCAGGCTATAAACATATTTCTTCCCATTTACGATATCTATATCATTCTTACACATATATATGTATATATATCCTTGGGTAGTAAAAGTCTTTCATGCATACTTATTAATATAAGCATTTACAATAAACAGCCCCTTTACAGTACACACATACGTACTTTTAATTGCGTACTTATTTTATAACATACATTACTTGTTACACACTCTTATATTAAAACCATATCTCGTTCTATTTATAGCTTACATACTACAACATATTATAATTTATATCTTGCATAATATATAAATCATAAGTGAGAAATCATACAAAGCATCTCAACAATGTACATTCATAGTGCAAAGAAGGGTCGCACTCACGACCTTAGTTGCGCTCGCAACTAAGAGTGAGACAGCCTCTGCCACGCTTGCGATAGAGCCGAGTATCACATTCCGACATGATTAAACACAACTCCCTTAATGCAATCAAACATGCTTTCCAATCACATAAATCCTCAATTATTACAATTGTACATGGGTTCATACTTATTCTCCATTAATACAACTATATATATATATATATATATATATATATATATATATATATATACATACTTGTTCTAATAATGTCTGAATTAGTTTCGTAAACATTACTTCCATAACTATTCACTAGGACTAGACCATGATTACATATATTTAAATCTGTCATTAATTTTACAATCACATAGGTGTTATTAGAGTTTCAATCAATACATCATCTTTTATGCATAAATAAGTTTCTAAGATTTGGTTTGAACTTGGAATGGTATTCCAAGCTTCCTACGTATCCCAAGGATTGGGAATCAAAACCCCGTAGTTCTGTTGGTTCAATATATAAAATTATATAATTTTCACTTAAAATCCCCTAACTTATCATGTCATGTCAATACTGGACGTATCCGAAGGTGTTTGACTCATTAAGTTTTTAAGTATCTTAGCCATTATTCTTATTTATAACCTTGGTCACTTGTATTCCTAAGTGATAGCCATTTATTTACTCTTTTACAAGCTCTAAACATGTGATGGATACGTCTTAAAAAGTTTCGGTGAAGTTTAGGTGTATTTCGGAAGGAAAAACATACCCATAATACACAAACTAAAGGAGGGTAAAGGTGGGCAATGATTCCTGCCAACCGAGAGGTTCAAAATAAGGAGAAAAACCCTTCTCAAGCATGTTCTTTCGTGCTCACGACCATGGTCATGATCGCGACAGAAGCCTACTTCAGATCTCCCGCGAAAACAGGATAACAGGACTGCTCGACACTACAAACTTGAAACGCTTAAACCAATATCTAAACCTCATTTTTAGGCAAAACGTCCTTCTTAACAATCCCTATGTTGTTAGCTTTCATATGGAACACATTTCAAATCAATTGGACACCTAAATCACCAGATATGATCTAAAAAACCTACACTACTCCAGTGAACCTGCCTAAGTAAAGACACCTCGGTTATTGCCATTTTTAAGGATCTTAAAGCCGAAATTTGCTTATGGCCATTTCTGAGACATTTTAAGTTACGTGTCTTAGCTTTCCAACGGCATAGTTTCATACTATTTGGACATTTAGAACACGACTTATAGTTAAAACAATCACTAGAGGTCCAGTAAAATTTGGGCAGAGTTTCCCCTAGAAAGTCACGCTCTCTAAACTCAAGGAAATCCACACAACCAAATAAATACAAGCAATCTAATTTAACAAATACATATCAAAATAGTAACTCATCAATACACATACATATATATATATATCAAATCATGTAAATTTCCCAAACCTCACTTCCTTAGCTCTAACTAGCTTAATTGGCTGCATCTCCTTGATATCATATACTGCCATGATCATTCTCACCCAAGTTCCTCCACACAAAACAAATCCAAGGCTTAAAGTTCAACCCAAATCACATATAACCTTTACTCATGTAAAAGAAAAGAAGAAGAAGAAGGAAGGAACCGATTACTTACCTAATCAACCCTTAAATTTGCTAGATCATAAAAAGTCACAGCATCTAGGGAACAAAATGAAACAAGGAAGAAGAAGAAAAAGGAGGATGAGGAACGTGAGAGAGAGAGGAGAGCAGATTTCTGCCCTCTCTCACGTTCTCTCTCTTCCTTTTATACCTCTCCCAACTCATTCCTATACCCTTGCTACATGTCACCTTATAATTGGTCCATTCTAGATTTTTATGCAAATTACCCCTCTTAGTCCACATCTTCTCCTTTAATTATACAATAGCATAATACATAAACCTAATTCATACATTGGCCCACAATTAAATCCTTTCTCCTTCAAATAAGTCCTAAATTCATACCTTATAAATTTACAATTGGTCGCACTTGCCGAAACTTTTACGTTAATACCGAATTCATCCTTTCCCACAACTTACCTACATATGGCATAACACTAATCCATTCTCATAAATTGGTCCTTATAGTTACTTATTCCATTCTATTAAATCCATGTATGCAAAATGACCAAATTAACCTTGGCTTCCTTTTTCTTAATCCCTATCCTATCCTTTTTCTTGCATAATCACTCCGACCATCAAATCATACAGTTTTGATCACCAATATCCCTAGACATGTACAAATCCGTCTAGGGTACATTTTGGGGTATTACAACTCTTCCCTCTTTAAGGAATTTCATAGACATTGGATTATCCACATATCGTATTCCTTGTCACTATTTCACTTATGCGTTAACTTTTCACTATTATATAACATGTACACTTTACACCTACTTATCAATTCTTGTACACTACAACATTCACATATCAGATTTTAATATCCTTATAATGTGAAATATTCTTAACCAAAATCAAATTCGAACTCATCAGAACTATCTTACCAAATTGAGTAAACTTTATCTCAATAATTCACTACTCAATTCTTAACCTGTATCATAATTATAATCATGTCATTGGTTGGAATCCAACATATAAGCTTCACATTTAGCCAATTTACATACACATATTGAGTCTTATTACTTTAATTCCTTATCACCTCAAATTTCCAAAATAAATTGGTTATTATCTCTATTCTGTACATTATCTATTAACCCTCTTAGTCACTATTTCTTATCTTATCCTTCAAAATAATCCTTTTATCTCAGCATTACCTATTCACTTCCTACACTGATGGTAACATACACTTCACATTTTCTTAATATATCCACTTCACTATCTTATACTCAATGCAAAGCCTGTCAGCTACCTTTCAATTGAATCGAATCAGAATGCTTATCACATACGAATGAAGGATATGAATTAAATGAATGTATAATGATTTATGTTTGCAAAATGATGCAGATGCAATTTATGCAATGGCAATATAATTTCCCATCCCTATGCTGATGCATGCTTATGTTCAAGTAATCTCAATTGAGATGGCTGACAGACGCATAGAGTGCCACCAATATTCTCGAGTCAAAACTATTTACACTCACTCAGCATTCCTTTAAAATAAGAAATCCTTTTAGAATTCAAACCATACTAGGAGAAACTCCTTAGCTCAATCTCTTATAATACTACAGATGCACACATTTCATATCTTTCAAATACAGAAAATCCAAAATAGACAGATCGCAACCTATCAGTTTTACACTTTCTAACCTGCTCAGAATTTACAATTTCTAACACCAATACAGAACGAGGACATCCGTTTTGGCCAACATAAAACTATGTAGACACACCTTAAACTCCTAATTGTCCAGAATCGACTAAACCTATACTCTAATACCAATAAAATTGTAACACCCCTTACTCGTACGTAGTCAACCACCACGACCGGTGAAGGATGTTACACGACAAATACTAAACTGAACACGTTAGACTTAAAAACAAAAAAAAAATAGAAAAGCAGGACTATAAATTTCTTTAATTCAAACACTCACAAAATACGACGTACAATCACATAAAAACTCGCATCATACTTTTCATTATAATCTTATTATATATCAATCACTTATTATAGAAACAATAATGAATTACGTTACAAATATTAACTATAAACTCCAACTAACAAACTACTACAGACTCGTTGGCCAAACTGATGCGGATTGTCCTTAGCGATACGGCTAACTCCAAACCTGCACGGATAAACACCCGTGCTAAGCGCCAAGGCTTAGTGGGGAAAAATACATAATATGGACGACCACTCACAGTAGTCGTCAGTCAATACACACCATAATAAATATCCAATACAAATTCATATGTATACAAATACATGTTCAAGCACACTTAATGATTTCATTCGATCATTGCATAAAATTGATCATGAACGAAATATATTTATCGTATTCATCAACATAGTCAGATAGTGTGACAATTTTTAATTAGTACATGCTTTTCATATTTCACTACTCATATTTCTCATGCCTCACGTATAATTATATTCATCTAATAGTCAATTCTCACACATTAAGGAAACATGAATAAGAAGCTAAATGTGCAATTTCTTATCATAGCATATTAATGCATGTCCCACATATAGTCATATTCATTTACTTCAAATTAATGCATTACGCTTATGTCATTTACTCATTTTTATATCCCAAAGGAAAAAACAAAACTGAAACTCATAGACACTCAAGGCTAGCACATTTTCGTATAGGGATCCATACGGGATCCAAGAATGCATAGGTGCATGAAGCACTATTTCAAATAACATAAAAGTCACAATAGACAATATGTTCACATTCATCTCAAAATGCTTAATCTCATACTTTCTTACAAGTCATCACGCGCACTTATCAATTTATAGCTTATTATTCCATTCACATTCTTTTGTTCATTTATTGCCTGCTAAGTCAAGGGGTGGATAACGAGTGAACACATGGTACTCGTAGGTACAAAAACAATTGCTTTTCTTTTTATTTCAAAACATTTTCGCATGTGATCTTAAATAAAATTCAAATACATTGGGGATCGCGAGGATCCAAACCGGGACCTGATCAGGGTCCAAAACGCATAAGCTGCATCAAACAGTGTAATGGCCCAAATACCGGGTTAGAAGCGTACAGTGGTTGTCTACAGTGTCTTTAGTGTGATATCATTGTAGAGTGTTGTTATAAGTATGACTATGTGGAATAATATTGAGTGTAAAGTGTGTTTGTAGTATAGAAATTGTAGGGTGATTAACCTTGGGATAGCCATACAGCGGGCCCGGCGTCCGTCGGCCGAAAAATTCTAATTTAGTAAAAATGATATATGGGTCGCCAGGAGTCTAGTGGTGAAATCTGGAGTGAAAAAGGAGTTAAATTGGCCTCTGAAAGTAATTCTGAAGTTGGCATCCAGTTCGGTTCAAATTGAACCGGGGTTTGACTGAGCATTTAAAAATAGTTATTGAGCTTTAATGGATTTGTAGTGGGAAGTATAAAGGCATAAAATAATTCCCTGTAAGTTTTGACAGCATTAAAATTGGATTTCATGGTAGAACAAAAAGTGGTTGAATTAGACCGATTTAAGTGAACCGATGCACTCCGATTGAGCTAAAATTTGTAGGAAGGCTATTTCTGATATTTTAAGAATAATGGAATTGGTTAGAAGTGAAAATAAGGTGAGGAACATATAGATGCTTTGAAACAGTGGAAATGAACCGAAAAATCAAAAATTTTGTACAAATCGGTCGGACCACTTTGGTTGGACCAGTTCTGTTCATTTATGGTCCTATATAAGGGAGGGTGAGGCCATATTTATCTAGAGAAATCCAGCCAAAACCGCCCTCCTTCTTCAAAATCGAATCCATCTTTCCTCACTTTCCTTCATTTTTCTTCTTCTTTTCTCTAATTTCTCCCCAAATATTAGCGTCCTAAAGAAACTTCAGCCCCTCTAGAACATATAGATAGTGAGTAGAGTCCATTTGGGGAACTGGAAGTGGTATTTTTCTTTTGTATAAGGTTTAGGGCCAAATTTTAGGTTTTCAAGGGAAGATAGTTGTTTCATGGGTTAAAAGCTTTGGAAAGGAAGCTTAAGGAGTGGAGATCAAGGAAATAAGGTGAGTGGATACAATATCATTCTTTTTCCATTGATTATGTATGTGTTTTAGATTATGTCGAAGTGTGAACATAAGATTTAGGCATATTTAATTAAATCTAACTTGATAAGTATGCTTAGTGGACTTAAATAAGTGTATAAATATGCTTAGAATAAATTAAAATATTATGGTATAAAAATACACATGTAGGCCGAATGAACACTTAAGGAATTCATAATGTATGTATGAGTTTTATGGCATATAAATGATGATTAAAATCTATAAAACATGTGTAAGGTATGATGGAATAGTTAAAACATTGAAAAGCCAACTTAATGAATTTGTATAAGCTTGGCCGAATGGATTATTAAAGGAAACGGTGAGATATGTTGTGAAATAAGGTATATAATTGATAATTATGATGAGTATAATATGAGAATAGTAGGATTGAATAATTAAATGAAATTAAAGTGAATATAGTGAGAAGTTAGTGTGTTGGCCGAATTGAATAATGAAGAATTTAATCATGTATATTGGTAATTATGGCATGTAAAGGATGTTTATAATAAGTATAACATGCAATTGGAATAATTAAGTGGTTAAATAAATTAAAAGTGAACATAATGATATAATGATGTTTTGGCCGAATTGAGTGTAATAACGTATATCTTGATGATTTATTGGATATAATGGCATTAAATGATAAATTGATGATAAATGAGTGTGTATGCAAAATTTATAAGTGATAATGAGGTGTATGCCGAAATGTTTATATTAGAAAAATGTGAAATCCAAGTGAAATTATGATGATATTTGTCCTTAGTAATAGTCTGGTAGAAAAATCTGATCCAGGATATAATTGGCTAGCCATAGGGATTCCACACCGCGGTACGAGTCATGGCGACTCGATATTGATAGGCCAATGACGGTTTATCTCAATGTACAATGTATACAGTGTTTATAGTGATCAGTGTAGTGCAGTGCAGTGATGAATAGTCCCATTGGGATCATTCTATAGTATAGTGGATTTATGGGGTCCACGTCTTGCGTATCCGGTCGGTAGATTTTCTACCGGGTTTATACTAGGGGCATTATGGTAATTATATGATAAAATTGACTAGAATAGTGATAAAAGTGAAAATGAGACTAAATTGGAATAAATAGGAAGTTTAGGGGTAAAATGGTAAATTGACATTAATTAGGTAAAAAGTAGTAAAGTTAGGTAAAAAGAGTGAATGTAAGGGTAATATGGTAATTTTGGCAAAATATGAGGGTAAAGTGGTAATTTAATGTAAAAGTGGTAAATTAGGGACCTAAATGTAATTTGATAAATTTATAAGGCCAAATGTGGAATTTAAGTGTAAAAAGGGTAAATTGATATTTAAAATAATTAAGAAGGGAAAAAGTGGAAAAATAAGATTAAGTGAGGTTAAAAGTGTAAATAGAGAATAATTAAGGGCATAATGGTAATTAAGTGTAAAATGAGGATATAAATAGAATTAGTGTAAAAGACGGGACATGGTTGCCATTATGATAAAGATGGGGACATAGATGTAATTAATGGAAAAGTCAAGGGTAATATTGGAAAACCAAGGAAAAAGATTAAGGGCAAAAATGTAATTAATGAAATAATAAATTTAATGAAATGACTAAAATGTAATTAGTGTATAATAAAGTTTATTGTTTAATTAAGTAATTGAATTGATAAATTAATTGGCTAATATGATTAATGATTTAATAGAAAATAATAGTAATAGTAAATTAAAAGTGAAATTTAGATCAATTAGCGGCCTAATTGTAATTATAGTAAATTGAAGTGGTAAAATTTGAATTTAAGGTAAAGTAAGGAGTAAAGTGTAATTTGGATTAAAATGTTATGGTAAGAGTTAAATGATAAAGTTCATGATAAAATAATGAATAAGTATAGTAATGAAATTGGATGGTGACATTTTGTAATTTAAAACAATTAAGGGTAAAATTGTATGTTAATATAAATATTAGAGACAAAATCCTAAATTTACAGTAGTAAGAGTAATTAAAATATTATGGTGTAGTTAATTGTTGACTCAGATATTAAGTGCACATTTGTTAAATGGGTGAATAAGTAATCGATGAAATTGGAATATTGTAGTGTAATTAACAAGTAATTTAATAAGGGTTTTAAATTGACTTAAAGTGTAATTAGGCATGTGAATGTAATATAATTGGGTTTATAAAGTGACAGAATTGTAAATAGGATATAAGCAGAGGTAAAAATGTGAATCAGTGACACTAATGAGAATAAGTGGAAAGTAAGTAAAATTAAGGTAATTGTTCGAATAATATTAATATAAGGGTCAAATAGTACTTTAAATAAAGGACGACTATCGATTAAAAATACTACAACATTAATTGGGAATACACTGGTAAATTAGGGAATGACACAGGAATTAATATATTAATAATGTAAATAATAATAATAATCTTAATAAAGTAAAATAAAGTGATAAAATTGTAATTGTAATAAATATAAAGATATAAATTGTAAATTTTAATTATGGAAAGATTATTAAAAGTGTAATACCCCTTACCTATACGTAGGGAGCTTCATTCCTCGAAGAGGAAAGAGGACCCCGATAGATAAGGGTTGACATGCAAAAACCTCAAACCAAGAAAATAAAGTTGTAAAACATACATTCAAGCGGTAAAAAAATAAAATAAAATTCTTAAAACAAAGGACAGATGGTGAAATCCAGAAATACAATATTATTAATTTATAGAATAGTCTTTAAATATCGAAATACAAGAGTGCCGTAGCACAAGATCATACAAATCTGATGTCCAAATCAATTACAAAAGTAGGGTTACATTAATACAAAATCATTAAACTAAACATATACAAAAAGTACAATCCTGTACTACAAAATCTCTCTCCTAGTTGTGTTGGCCCTCTAAAACGGATCACCCTTCCCAAAAACTCCAACATCTTCCACACCTGCACGGATGAAACACTCGTGCTAAGCGAATACGTTTAGTGGGGAAAACACAATGAAACACGACCACTCACAGTGGACGTCAAAACAAATCACACACATAAGACACATGCTGAATATCCAAACTTAAAACAATTCATCATACTTAAGAGAGCAAGATCTTTCGTCATACAATCATTTATACTGAACTCAAGTATAACACAAAATTTCAATAAACCAACTTGTTCAAAACAGTGGATAGCGAGTAACGCATAATCAATAAAAACGCATGGATACTCGAAGGTATCAAGATCATTCTTTTCTTTTTATTTCAAACATTTTCTCATAGAATCTTAAACAAGATTCAAGTTTAAAAGGGATCACAAGGATCCGAACAGGGACCTGATCAGGCTGTAGAACGCATACGCATGGCTGCAGCTAACTGGACTCTATAGGCATGCCTATTTATCCACTTGTTGACTTTCGCAGGTCAAGCATAGTTCAACTAATTTGCATTCATATCATTCTTAAAATTGTCTATTTGTAACTATGAAAGCATAACAAGACTAAAAATTAAACATTAGAAGCATGAAAAGAAAACTTACTTTTTGAAGCCAGGAGGTGTCGTGCTCGTGATAGAGGCGAAGATCTGCCTAAAGTCGCTGTCGTGACAGTCCTCGTGCTTGCGCGGGGACAGAAACACACTTCACTATCGCGCTCGCGACAGTCGTCCCACTCACAACAGTGAGCGGCTAGCAGCTTCTGTCGTGCTCGCGCGCGGAGACTGTCCGAAGTCCGTACGGCGGCTGAGTGCTCTGTCGCCCTCGCGACATGCATCGCATTCGCGATAGAGAGCTCTCGCCACGGCCACTTGGCAGTGCACATTCAGCTCTTGCGATGGCTGCAATCACCGAGCTCCGTCGCAACCTCGCGACAGTGTCGCACTCACAATAGTGTCAGGATTTCTAGCCGTTACGCGAAAAACCTGCAGAATTCTACTTCCAAAATTCACCCAAACCTTCTATTGGCTTCAAAACACAACCCCACACAAATAGATCATTCACAACACCTTAAACCACCTAAAACACAACTTATAAACTAATTATACAATTTACAAGATCAAATTCCAGAATTTATCAAACCAACAATTTCTCATAGAATTTCATACAAACTCATGCTATAACTCAATTCTTCACCAATTGTACATCTCAACCCAAAATAATCAATACCCATAACAATTAAATACAAATACCCATAATACACCCCATCAATTTCAACCATAACCACAAAACACAAAAATCACACAAAACATATCAAAACCACAACCATTACCAAACCTCGAATACTTGAACTCTAATCATGGGCTCCGCTCCCACTTGCGATTTCCTTGCCTTTGGGCTCTCTAGGAGGGATCTCTGAACAAAAACACCCATCATAACAAGCTTTAAACTTAAACCCCAAAATACCCTAATCTCAAATTAACTAAATTAGAAGGAATAAGAAGGTGAGGAAGAACAATAAGCTTTTACTTACCTAAATCAACTTAAGATCATCCAAAACTCACCAAAATTTTAGCTAGAGGGGAAGGATTACAAGGAAGTAAAGAAGAAAAGAAGAGGAAGAGGAAGAATGGGGAAGAAGAAAGAAACGGGAAAAAGGGAAGGGAAAAAGCTGATTCTCTCTCCTCTCTCCACACAAATAAACTCCCCCACTTGCCACATGGCAGCCCCCCATTGGAAGACTACCCCTAAAACACTCCCAAAACTCATCCTCATACCTACACTCAAACTAAACCTCACTTATATACATCCTAACCCCCTACACACTCTCACACCCAAGCAAACCCCACAAATACATAACACTAAAACTTAAATCATGCATATACACAAAATAACACATGCCACAATTGAACACACACGCAATCACACATGTATAAGGCTCAAACTACCAAGGCAAAAACGGGGGGTTATAATACTCCCCCATTTAACAGAATTTCATCCTCGAAATTCTCACCTTATCCAAATAACTGAGGATGCTAAGCTCTTATGACTGCTTCCGGTTCCCAAGTTGCCTCTTCAATTCCGTGATGTTTCCAGAGTACCTTAACCAACGGGATTTGCTTATTGCGGAGCTGTCTGATCCCCCTAGCCAAAATTTCCTTTGATTCTTGATCAAATGAGAAATCTGGATGAACTCGAATATCTTTCACTTGTAGCACATGAGATGGATCAGATCGGTAGCGGCGGAGCATCGATACATGAAAAACATCAAGTAACTTAGCTAACTCCACCGGCAATACTAACCGATAAGCTACCGGGCCAATCTTATCCAAGATCTCATAAGTTCCAATAAATCGAGGACTGAACTTTCCTTTCTTACCAAACCGAAGAACTTTTTGCCAAGGTGATACTTTCAAGAACACCTTGTCGCCAGCCTCATATCGAATGTCTCTTCGTTTCAAATCAGCATATGATCGTTGCCTATATTTGGCTGCCTTCAAATTCCGTTGCACCACTCTAATCTTTTCTTCAGTGTCTCTAACCAAATCCGGACCTACAACTAACCTTTTCGATAACTCAGTCCAACACACTGGAGTTCTACATTTTCGCCCATAGAGAGCTTCATAAGGGGTCATTCCAATACTCGATTAATAACTATTATTGTACGCGAACACCATCAAAGACACATACTTATCCCAGCTGCTTGAGAACTCTAAAGCACATCCCCGGAGCATATCTTCTAGAATCTGAATAACTCTTTCTGACTGATCATCGGTCTGAAGGTGAAAGGAAGTGCTAAAATTTAACCAAGTACCCAAAGCCGATTGCAACTCCTTCCAAAACTTTAACGTAAACCTCGAATCCCGATCAGACACAATAGAGATGGGAACTCCATGAAGCCTTACTATCTCATTCACATAGATCTCAGCCAGCCTATCCATGGAATAATCTAATCGAACTGGCAAGAAGTGCGCGGACTTCGACAATCGGTCAACTATCACCCAAACCGAATCGTGCTTGTGCTGCTTCAAGGGTAAACCAACTACAAAGTCCATCGTGATATCATCCCACTTCCATTGAGGAACAGGTAAGGGATGCAACA
Source organism: Excoecaria cochinchinensis (assembly GCA_947683425.1). Taxonomy (NCBI): domain Eukaryota; kingdom Viridiplantae; phylum Streptophyta; class Magnoliopsida; order Malpighiales; family Euphorbiaceae; genus Excoecaria; species Excoecaria cochinchinensis. The sequence continues at coordinate 5,886,272 of CANTUQ010000034.1, forward strand.
ATCCTATTGGAACTTGATGCTCAGCTTTCACTTGTTGGCATACCAAACACTTTGAAACAAAATCCACTATATCCTTCTTCATACTCCGCCACCAATAGAATTGCTTCAGATCTTTATACATCTTATTTCCTCCTGGATGCATCGTGAAAACCAACGAATGAGCTTCTTGCAAAAGTCTTCTTTTCACATCTCCTACATTTGGAACACATAACCAATTCCCAAATCTGAGCATTCCCTCACTATCTATAGAAAAGTCAGTCCACTTGGTTTCTCTAACCATGTGGAAAGCATGCTGCAACACAGGGTTACTCAACTGTGTATCCACTATCAATTGTCTTAAGCTCAGTCTAGCTTTCAATCGAGCAATAAGTGCTCCTTCTGAATCAAACCTCCACTTCCCTCTACTCAGGGACAAAGCCGATACTGGTTTCCTACTTAGAGCATCCGCTACTACATTTGCCTTGCCTGGATGGTAATCAATGATACAATCATAGTGTTTGAATAACTCCAACCATCTTCGCTGCCTCAAGTTCAATTCTTTCTGAGTGAGCAGATACTTCAGACTTTTGTGATCCGTAAAGATCCTGCAAGTCTCCCCATACAAATAATGCCGCCATACCATTAGAGCAAACACTACCGCGGCTAACTCCAATTCATGCGTCGGATAATGCTGCTTATGAGGTTTCAGCTGCCTTGAAGCATAGGCAATTACTTTACCATCCTGCATCAGAACATAACCCAAACCTATACCTGAGGCATCACTGTAGATACTATACTCTTTACCTAAGACGGGTTGAGTAAGTACAGGAGCCTTATTCAGCATATCCTTCAACTGATCGAAACTCGCTTGGCACTTGTCTAACCAAATGAACTTCACCTCTTTTCGGAGAAGGCGAGTCAAAGGCGAAGCTATCACGGAAAATCCCTTCACAAAACGCCTATAATAACCATCTAACCCAAGAAAACTCCTCACTTCTGGTACAGACTTTGGTGACAACCAGTTCATAATGGCTTCAACTTTGGATGGATCTACCCGAATGCCTTCAGCCAAAACCACATGTCCAAGAAATGTTACCTCCTTTAACCAAAATTCACACTTACTTAATTTAGCATACAGCTGATGATCTCTCAACACTTGTAATACCAATTGCAGATGTTCTTCATGTCCCTTTTCATCCTTAGAATATACCAAGATGTCGTCGATGAACACTACAACAAAACGATCCAAATACTGCCTGAATACCCTGTTCATCAAATCCATGAAAGCTGTGGGCGCATTTGTCAAACCAAACGGCATCACTAAAAATTCATAATGACCATAACGCATTCGAAAAGCTGTCTTCGCAACATCCGCATCCTTGACTCTTAACTGATAGTACCCAGATCTCAAATCTATATTTGAAAACACTCCAGCCCCTTTCAACTGATCAAAAAGATCCTCGATTCGTGGCAACAGATACTTATTCTTTACCGTGACCCTGTTAATCTGCCGATAATCAATACATATTCTCAAAGTACCATCTTTCTTCTTGATAAAAGAACCGGAGCACCCCAAGGCGACATACTTGGTCGAATAAAGCCCTTATCCAAAAGCTCTTGCAACTGACTTTTCAATTCCTTCAATTCCATTAGAGCCATCCTATACAGAACCATAGAAATTGGAGCTGCACCTGGCACAATATCCACAAATAACTCTACTTCTCTCTCTGGTGGCAAACCCGGTAATTTCTCTGGAAATACATCCATAAATTCTCTTACTACTAAGATCTCTTGTATCTTTACTTGCTCTTATCGGGAATCCAAGATCAAAGCTAGGTACGCATCACATCCCTTCCTCATATACTGCTTGGCCTTCATAGCCGAGATCACATTATGGAGGGAGTTACTTCCCACACCTCTTACTACCACAGGTATCCGATCCCTATCTTTAAGCACAACTATTTTCTTCTGACAATCAATTATAGCTCTATGCTTGGATAGCCAATCCATACCAAGAATAAGGTTGAACTCATGAAATGGTAAACTAATCAGATCAACCAGAAATTCCTTACCTTACACCAACAAAGGATAATCCCGATATACCCGATTCACTCTCACACACTGCCCTAACGGACTAGTGACACAAATCTCATAATCCAGTTTACTCTCATTAGATAATTCATCACACAACTTATTAGAACATAGGTAAGAATGGGTGGAACTCGGATCGATCAAAGCATACATCTCAGTACTGAAAAGTAAGAACTTACCAGCTATAACTTCCAGAGCATCCTGGTCGTCACGGGCTCTCATCGCATATGCTCTTGCAGCCTCCTGTGCTGGACGATCAATTGTCTCCGAAGATTCTCTTTCCCGAGGCCATCCACCATGACCCCGTCCTCTACCTCTAGTACGACTGCCTTAAGGAACATTCAACCCAGCTCGACTTGCCTCTTGCTGACCTTGGGTATTCTCATATAAATTTGGGCAACTGGCCAGAAAGTGGTCGGTGCTACCACATCTGAAACATCCTCCTATCAACCATCGACATTCGCCCTAATGGTGCTTGTTATAATGTGAACATTGGGGCACACCATCACCTCTGCCACCTGAAGTTCCTCTACCCATGCCAGACCCTCTGAAGGAATCTTGTCTCCTTCCTCTAGTAGCCGAACCGGATGCGATTCACCAGAGGGATTTCCTTGACATTCACATGACTTCTTTCTTGAAGAAGAACCGCCTCTATATGCCTTTTTCCTCTGAGCTTTCTCTCTTAAAATATTCTCAGAGCATTTCGCTCTCAAAACTACCTGCACAATCTGATAATAACCGATATCTGGTGCAGACATCAAGGAAACGAACATCACTTTCAGAGACTCGTTCAAACCCGCCTCAAACTGTTGACATCTAAATTCCTCAGTGAGAACTCCTAGTGGTGCATACTTACTGAGTCGATTAAATTCCTTCTCATAATCTGCCACTAACAACACTCTCTATCGAAGACTCAAAAACTGCGCCCATCTAGCCTCCTTAAATGCCTTAGTCACATATTTGATCCGCAACTCCCTTTCAAAGAACTCCCATGTCACAGGCTTAGGAAGTTGACGATGCCTAAGCACCAATGTCCACCAATCATAAACTAAGCCCTGCAACAAAGATATCACACACTCCACCTCTCTCTCCGGAGAACAAGGAATTTCTCTTAACACCCGTTTAACTTTCTCAATCCACATTTTAGCTTTATCTGATTCGTCCAAATTGGTTCGAAAGAAATCCTTCGCTCCAAACTTTCGCATATTCTCGATCGGAGCTCTAGGGGCAGTAACTCTTTCCAAAACCCTGGCCATATCCTGGGATATCTTGAGCATAGCCTCAAAGGGAACCGCAGGAGCCTCAGGTTGCACCCTAGGTGGCTGAGCCGGACCAAAACCAGATGGATCTTGCTATTGGGGATTCGTACTCTCGGCCCCCCTCAAGTGATCCACGAGCAGACTCCATCTAACTACAAAACATACAATAATCTGCATCAGGCCAACACAACCCCAGACATACACTCTATCTAACACTTGACCAGAAACACCTAAACCTATGCTCTAATACCACAAAATGTAACACCCCTTACCTATACGTAGGGAGCTTCATTCCTCAAAGAGTAAGAAGGACACCGATAGATAAGGGTTGTTACGCAAAAACCTCAAACCAAAAAAATAAAGTTGTAAAACCTACATTCAAGCGGTAAAAAAAAATTCT